>CM072999.1:204565743-205944910 GCA_037038555.1 Rhynchonycteris naso
AGCACTAATCCAATAAGAATGTTCAAGAGTCAATATTGGCTACTTAGTGCAGTGGTAGCTGCAAAGCCATTACTCTTGACTCTATTCCATTACCCAGAAGTATTGCTTTGCTATCAAACTATGGCTTTAGGGGGTACTTAGACCTTCTCCCCCTAAGCATCCCTTGTAACTTATTCCATCTGGAAGATTTGCATCAGGCAGTTTAAATCCTCAGGCTCCATTCTTTCCTGGTGCAGAAGAGTATAGTCCCTATTAGCTCTAATGAAAGCTATCTGCACATCTCGGGCAATGTACCTCTCATTAGTGCTTAAGAACCAAAATATTTTATGTACTAAGAGGTCCAAGTGAATGGCATAGGAGGACACTGAAGTCACTCCCCACCATGAGCAAACGTAAGTGCACATGTATGGAGAGAACAGCTTCTAAACAACAAACGAGAGAAAGAGACTGACTAGAGAAGGCTGAGGAGGCCTCCAGGGGCAGGAGGGCCTCTTTCAGCCAGAGGAGCCTGTAGCACCACTGTTTACATCCCCTTTATCCCATAGTTGGGGGTGGAGGCTCCATGCAGGTGCTCTGACCTATCTGCAAGGTCACTGCAGTGCATTTCTGGACACACAGCCTGAGCTCAGCCCAGCCCTGAACAAAGGGAGTGAGTAGAATCCAGAGGGCAGTGCTTCAAGCCCCTGGCCCTCCCACCAGAGGCCTCCAGCTCACAGGCCAGGGCTCTGGGTGCCTTAGGCACCTGCTGGCCAGCCAAAGCCACCAGACACACAGTGACACCGGGGTCACTTCTACATCAGGCCATTTTCTCAAGACTGGGTGAGATAGCCACTTTGTCTAATTCATACAAACAAATACAGAAAGTAAGGCAAAATGAAAAGACAGAAGAATTTCTCTCAAAGGAAGGAACAGAAAATATCTCCAGGAGGGGAGAAAGAAATCCTTAGGATATGAAATAAGTAACCTGTCTGATAAAGAATTTGAAAAATGGTCGAAAGGACAGTCACCAACCTCAAAAGTGGAATAGAGGAACTTAGGGAGAACTCTGACAAAGGGTTAGAAAGTCTAATAAAGCACCAAGCTGACCTGAGGACACAATAACTGAAATGAAAACCACATGAGAAGGAACCAACAGCAGCTAAGAGAACACAGAAGAATGGATCAGCGACCTGGAAGACAGACTAGTGAAGTCAACCAATCAGAACAGCAGAAATAAAATTTTTTTTAAAATGTTTTTAATGAGAGTAATTTAAAGGACTTCTGGGATAACATCAAGTCCTCAAACATTCACCTGACAGAAAAAATGGCTGAAAACATCCCTGACCTGGAAAAGAAAAGACATCAATCCTGGAAGCACCTAGTCCCAAACAAGGAGATCTGGAGAGAGGTAGTATTACTGAGACTCTGCATACAATGTAGTCAAGGTTACAGTGCAAAATATGGATGACTTTCCTGATGACAGTATTCCCAAAGAAGGATGTCGTGTTTCTGTAAAAAAAAAAAAAAAAAAAAAGATTCACAGCTTTGTACTGTTCCTGTCTGTCTACAGAACACTCCTTTTGCCAAACGTTGGAAGCTCACCAAGTCCTGCCCATACTGCGCCTCCTTGAGCTAGATCAAGGGTCCCCAAACTACAGCCCGTGGGCCGTATGCAGCCCCCTGAGGACATTTATCCATCCCCCGCCACACTTCCAGAAGGAGCACCTCTTTCATTGGTGGTCAGTGAGAAGAGCACAGGATGCATCCACACCCATAGTTCCCATTGAAATACTGGTCAGTTTGTTGATTTAAATTTACTCGTTCTTTATTTTAAATATTGTATTTGTTCCCGTTTTTTTACTTTAAAATAAGATATGTGCAGTGTGCATAGGAATTTGTTCATAGTTTTTTTATAGTCCGGCCCTCCAATGGTCTAAGGGACAGTGAACTGGCCCCCTGTGTAAAAAGTTTGGGGACCCCTGAACTAGATTATTAGAAGGTTAGAAATTTTGTATATAAATTCACGACTCAACTCCTGTCATTTCCCCTCCCTTTCACATTCAGTGGCCACTGTATTTTATTTTTTGGGCCAGGTGGTGTGCGTACTTCTGGATTGCTTCACAGAACATCCCAAATCAGAATAGCTACTGGAAGTGGCCAGCAGCCGTTTCTTCACACGGCATTGCCCATCCAGGAGCGTTCTCCTGTGGTTTGGGTCGGGTCCTCCTGGCCAGCTGGTGGATGTGTTTGGAAAATCCAGATCTCGGGACTGCGGCCAGAGACCGTCACCCCTTAATGACACAATGGGGATACATCACCCTTCCCGAAAACACAGAAATAATTCAGAGGGACATTAAAGAATTTCATCATAATTTGGAATCAGATGGCTGTTCCAAAAAGAAAAAAAAAAGGAAAAGAAAATTGGGATAGTCTCCAAGTTCATATGTAGGGGGAAATCTGATTATCACAATGTAATCACCAAGGCTGTAGCACACAAAACATTGATATAAAGCAGCCTCGCTGCTGATTAAACACTATTAGCATATTCGGCTGGAAACCCAAATGTAAACACAGACTTCCACTGTGCATCACGTGCCAGCTGTGTTCCTCTCGGGGCAGGAGCGAGTAAACACACTCGGGGCCAGAAGAGCAATGTGCACACACTCAGAGCATGCGTGAGCGAGTGCTCAACATGGCATGGGAGGTCTTATTTATCCTTTTATTAAAAACCCAGTCCATTTCCCTTTTTGTTTTCTTTTTTACAGCTTGCGGCTATAACGTACTCGTGATACTTGCCAAGGGGAAAGCAGCCAGGAGCACATGTTTAATAAAAATGTGCGTGCACACACACATGTGCACATGCACACTACATGAAGGCAGCACCATGGTGGCCTCTCAAGCTGACAGATGCAGGCGCTCGGAGAGCTGAAGCACCACGCTCTCTAATGCTCCACATTAAGTGCAGGCACTTATCGTCTGAGTACATCGGAGCAGTGGGAGCTCAGTAAGACTTGTAATACCTCACAAAGAGCAAGCCAAGCAAGTGGGGAGAGCATCATCCCGCAGCACAAGGGTCCTCTCTCTCTCTCTCTCTCTCTCTCTCTCTCTCTCTCTCTCTCCCTTCCTCTCTTGCTAAGATCAATTTAAAAAATAGCAAGCCATGACAGACAGGCTGGACCAGATGCTTTTGTTTGTCTTTAGTGTTTTTTCTCCCCTAGCTTTTGCTTTCATACATTTTCAAGATGCCAGAAATGCAATCAGTTAAATTCAATTGGTTTCCTGTGCTCTGGCCTCTGTGGAGCTCACAGCCCATGCAGGGACACCACTGCGACGCTGCAGACCCTGGTCCAGGGGTCCCATGCCTCTGGCACCACCTTGCTTTCTCTCCCCCTCATTCCTACTGCATGTGGCAAGCCACCCCAAATTCTTCGTGCAATAGGGTTGGCTGTTCACAAATAATTTCCAAATGTGCACATGTAGTCATGGAGAAAGAGATAAAGAGAATACTGGTGCCATGTTTCTATGAGGCTGAAGTCGCTCTGTTTCCCACGCTCTGCAGGCATCAAGGGTGGGGTGCCTGAGAGTCAAACTCCTGAACTCACACCCATGTTTTGTCCTTACCTAATGATGTAGTAGTACCTGGGTCACTTTCTCACGGTCACTCCACCTTTGTAAGCTTCAGGTTCTTAATCTGTAAGATGAGATAGTTGCAATACCTAAGTGGTTGTTGATTATTTTTTAAAGTAATAAAAGCCTTTAAATCATGCAAATGCTTGCCCAGAACCAATGTTCAAGAGAACTGAAATCGGGATGGCTCAAGGGGGACCTGGGAGGGTGTGGTGCCCTCCTTGACGACCTCCCCTCCCACCTTCCATAACACCTGCATCCTGTCACTTTAGGCACCCGATTCCTTGTTAAACATTCTCCATTACATCTCATCTGTTCCCCTCAACAGTGGTATGAGGTAGGCATTATCGCCTGATCCATTTTCATGTTTCAGAAACCCCGGGCTCGGAGAAGGTACACAGAATTTCCCACAATGCATCAGGAGAAAAAGGAAGAGCCAGATCTAAAGCCACGGTCTGATGGCGAATGAGTTTCTCCTGACGCTTGGAGGAGGGTGCATTTTTAACAGCTTTGCCCTGCCAATAAGCACCAAATAAAAAATGTTTGCCCTTCATACGGTGGACCTAAGAGCATCCCAGACTTTCCTTTCTGCATTGCTTTGTTGTAGACCACTGATTGAGAATGAATTCTTGCTTTCAGATTTGATCCTTTGTCTTCTATAGACTCGTAAGTCAGTCTTTTCCCAGAGGTAAGACTTTTATTTCCTGTGGCTTCATGCCTCCAAGCAGAAGCCTTCCCTCCCAACACTCCAGCCTACATGGCCAGGAGGTCCTTCTCAGTCATAGTATAAGTTAACACAACACAGAAACAGGGAGTTATTGGTTGGTTTCAATTCTCATCCCTTAGGATTTTATTAGGGGATTCCAATGGTCCTCACTCCCTGTATCCATGCCTTGTGTGATCCCTTCCCTGACTGTCAGCATGACCTATGACATGCTCCTAACCAAATGAACACTGAAAAGGTATATGATTGTGTTATATAAGACCACAACATCCTTCTTACTAGGTTTTCTTTCTTGCTGGCTGGTTTTAAGAGAAGGGTGGTCATGCCGAGAAGACAGACCCACTTGACAATAACCTAAGAGAATGGCCCCCAGATGATGGGCAGCAAGAAACTGAGGACCTCAATCTACCTCTACCCACCAAGAGCTGAATTCTGCCAACAATCATCTGTGCTGAGCAACAGATCCTTCCATAGTCGAGCTCCAGATGATACTGCAGCCCAAGTTAAAACCTCCAGGACAATGTTGTGAGATCCTGGAGCATGAAGGACCCAACCAAGCCATTCCTGGGTTCCTTACCCATCGCAAGTGAGATAAGAGCACACTGTTTTCAACCTCTAAGTTTTTGGTGGCTGCTGTTACACAGCAATAGAGAACTAATATAGTCCCCCGTAGGTCACTAGGCCTCTCAAGGTGAAGGCTGGACCATTATCACCCAAATACATTGCTTGGGTTGTGTGTACAGCTTCTCATGGTAGTCATTCCAACACTGATATATGTCATATTTTCTTAGCCTTTTGGTGGAAAATTTATTAATCAGGTCATTCAGTGGGACAATGACTTCTCCGGGGCATCCAAAGCTCTGAAAAACATACATGTGAGCACCAAAAAATAGACAACCATAACGAAAGGATAGTAATCAGAATTTGGAGTCTACTCATAAAGCAGGCGCCAAAACTACCCAAATCAAACCAAGAGAAAAGACCCCAAACCCAAATCAAAAAGCCTACAGAAACAAACATGGGGGTCTAAGCCCAATTACCTACCTCCATCATTCCTCGTTTCCTGGATATTTTTAGTGATATAGAAAAGTCGTCCAAAATTCTCTTTCAATGCTGAACAGTTTGAATGCAAATTGTGACCCAGTTTCTCTTACTCTTGAGTTTAATTATATAAATAACATTTTTCTTTTTTGGAGAAGAGAAATTGATGAGCCCAAATGAGCCCTGTGTCAGACCAGGGACTATTCTGAAGGCAGTCATCAGAATACCGGGAAAAGAGACCTCTGGACAATTTGCAGATCTAGTGAAGAAATCTTTCTGACACAAGTCCAGTCCCAGACCGTAGGAATCACCCACAAACCCACCTGTGCCAGTTGATAAATATTGCCATACAGACTTTGTGGTCCTAGGGGGCATCCCTTCCTCGTTAGGTCTGAAAAGGTCAGAACAACCTGAGCGCTTCCCACCTGTGGTTTGGCTCTTTTCCAAGCTTGAGTTCTACGAAGGGTCTGTAGCAACCTCTAGCCCTGTGAAAGGTCCCAGGTGTGATTTGTTTGGGGAGAAGAACCTTTTTCTTATTTATGATAAGATATAAGGTTTTAGCCTGACCAGGCGGTGGCACAGTGGATAGAGCATTGGACTGGGATGCGGAGGACCCAGGTTCGAGACCTGAGGTCGCCAGGCTTGAGCACGGGCCCATCTGGCTTGAGCGAAGGCTTGCCAGCTTGGACCCAAGGTCGCTGGCTCCAGCAAGGGGTTGCTCGGTCTGCTGAAGGCCCGCGGTCAAGGCACATGTGAGAAAGCAATCAATGAACAACTAAGGTGTCACAATGGCAATGAAAAACTAATGATTGATGCTTCTCACCTCTCTCCATTCCTGTCTGTCTGTCCCTATCTATCCCTCTCTCTGACTCTCTCTCTGTCCCTGTAAAATTATATATATATATATGGTTTTAGATTTCTGCCTGTCTGTCCTATTGGGGAGTGGGGAGATTGTCATACTACTCAGGAAATTAACTAGAGCCAGTATTGCGGGGAATAGGTTGTCTGCAAAGGACAATGAATACAATGGAAGGCTCTAGGGGTCGGGCATTTGGGGTGGGGGGTATCACACCGTTTTTTAGGTCTGGGGTAAAATCTTGGGCTTTCAATGGTTATTTTACAATCACATGCTTTTTGTAGGCCATGTATATCATTTATTAGGTTATACAATTACCCCTAAATCTCAGTAGGTTTCTATTTGCTTCCAATCAATTATTAGTGCCACTCACCACCACCACCCCAAAGTCACAAATCCAAACCGCCTACAATGTCACTTCTCAAGGCTATTTCTCTTTCTCTACTGACTGAATAGAGGTCGTCATTTGAAACAGCAGCTTGAAATTGAAGTTAATGTCTTTAATGTGGTGTTTGCTGCCTGGAGGGGTCTTATGTTTGACTTGCTACTCTTAATGAGTTTTGTTTTTTTGCCATTCAAAACTTTTGTAGTTTTTATTTCTGAAAGTTTGGTTGTCTAGAAACCGTTGGCTCTTCCAACCCTGTAAGGTGACAAATTTCTGAACTTTTTCTAAGCTCTTTAATTCTGCTCACACCGCATTCATGTCTTTCTTTTAAACACCTTGCTAAGAGCATAGACCATCAATGCACACGAATACTCCAGCCCTCCCCAGCCATTTTCACTAGAGTTACAGTCTCAGTACCAACTCGGTCTCTCCATCTTCCACGATTTCACAACCAAGAGTTTTACAAAATCTTCCAATACAAAATGTTTGGTCCTGTTTTACCTTATAAACAGTATACAATCATTTATTTAAAAAAAATTGATCTGATCATGTTCATATTCAGATTAGAAATGTGTTAGATTGATACTTAAGCAGTATTTGCAAGGTAATAGGAAAATAGGCCTGTTCATGCATCAGTAGTGGTGGCAGGATCTTTTGGGAAAGCAGTGTGGCATTGTCGTTGCAATGTTAAATTTACACACCAGCTGCTGCATGCAGTTCCACGTGTCTCCAGAAATTCATAACTATGACCACTGGAGTATTTTTGGAATAAAATTAGAAATAACTCAGGTATCAGTAGGGACACAATGACACAGAGTGTGCTTCCCTACTCACCAAAGCCTGGAATACTGGGGAGTGTGTGGGGTGTTTTTATGAAGTAGATATGTCTATACTGACAAGGAAAGATGATCATGATAACTTTTTGAGCAGAAAAGTAGCCTGACCAGGCGGTGACACAGTGGATAGAGTGTTAGACTGGGACGTAGAGGACCCAGGTTCAAAACCCAGAGGTCACCGGCTTGAGCGTGGGGTTACTGGCTTGATTGAGCATGGGATCATAGACATGACCCCATGGTCACTGGCTTGAAGCCCAAGGCCACTGGCTTGAACAAGGGGTCACTCACTCTGCTGTAGCTCCCTGGACAAGGCACATATGACAGAGCAATCAATGAACAACTAAGGAGCCTCAACAAAGAATTGATGCCTCTCATCTCTTTCCCTTCCTGCTGTCTGTCTCTATCTGTCCCTCTTTCTGTTTCTGTCCATATATATATATATATATATATATATATATATATATATATATATATGAAAAAGCAAGATACCAACCAATATACAGGGTATGCTTTTCTATTTTCAAAATTGAAAAAAAAGAGTAAGAATGTATGTGTGTGCACACATCTTTGTGTGTATGTGCGCATGCGCGCTGAGAGGGATGAAAAGAAAAGATGTGAGCCTGACCAGGTGGTGGCGCAGTGGATAGAGCATCAGATTGGGACACAGAGGACCCAGGTTCAAAACCCCAAGGTCGCTGGCTTGAGCATGGGGTCACTCGCTCAGCTGTAGCCCCCTGGATCAAGGAACATATGAGAAAGCAATCAATGAAAATTAAGGCGCCGCAACAAAGAATTGATGCTTCTTATCTCTCTCCCTTCCTGTCTGTTCCTAGCTGTCCCACTCTCTGACTCTTTCTGTCTCTGTAAAAATAAATAAATAAAATAAAATAAATCAGTGGTTCTTAACCTTTTTTGAGGTACCAAACCCACCAGTTTCATATGCGCATTTACCGAACCCTTCTTTAGTGATAAATAAAATATGATCATTTTTTCCAAATTCAAGACATAGGTATATGTTTTTTTACTGGTGCACAAAATGAGCCGTGTATGAACATCACCTTGCTCAAAGAACAAAACCAACAAAGTTCATGAACTCACAACAAATTACGGTATTACTTTATTCTGGCCTCAGCGGCAGAGGCTTCTCCGAACCCCTGAGACCGACTCATCGAACTCCTAGGGTTCGATAGAACCCAGGTTAAGAACCACTGAAATAAATATAAAGATAAAAAGAGATCATCTGCAAATAGGAAAACGTATTTTATGTTTAGAAAACTTTATTGAAAACTAGACGTCAGACTGTTATTAGCAGTTACCTCTAAAAATTTAGACTAGATGAGGGAGAAAGAAAAATATGGTGGATTTTTTGTTGTTGTTTTGTTTTGTTTTGAGTTTGCTGCTTTTTAAATTAATTTTAATGGGGTGACATTGATAAATCATGGTACATATGTTCAGAGAAAATATTTCCAGGTTATTTTGACATTTGATTATATTGCGTGCCCATCACTTAAAGTCAAATTGTCCTCCGTCCCCTTCTATCTGGTTTTATTTGTTCCCCTCTCCCTAACTCCTCCCTCACCTCCCCCCACACACCCAGGTAGCCAGCACACTCTTGTCCATGTCTCTGAGTCTCATTTTTATGTCCCATCTATGTATGGACTCATATAGTCCTTAGTTTTCTCTGATTTACTTACTCAGTATAATGTTATCAAGGTCCATCCATGTTGTTACAAATGACCCGATGTCATCATTTCTTATGGCTGAGTAGTATTCCATAATATATAGGTACCAAAGCTTTTTAATCCACTCGTCCTCTGACGGACACTTGGGCTGTTTCCAGATCTTCACTATTGTGAACAATGTTGCCACGAACATGGGGGCGCATTTCTTCTTTTCGAACAGTGCTATGGTGTTCTCAGGGTATATTCCTAAAAGTGGAATAGCTGGGTCAAAAGGCAGTTCGATTTTTAATTTTTTGAGGAATCTCCATACTGTTTTCCACAGTGGCTGCACCAGTCTGCATTCTCACCAGCAGTGCAGGAAGGTTCCCTTTTCTCCACATCCTCGCCAGCACTTATTCTGTGTTGTTTTGCTGATGAGTGCCATTCTGACTGGTGTGAGGTGATATCTCATTGTGGTTTTAATTTGCATTTCTCTAATGATTCGTGATGTTGAGCATTTTTTCATATGTCTGTTGGCCATCTGTATATCCTCTTTGGAGAGATTTCTATTCATTTCTTTTGCCCATTTTTTGATTGGATTGTTTGTCTTCCTGGTGTTGAATTTTATAAGTTCTTTATAAATTTTGGTTATTAATCCCTTATCAGACATATTGTCGAATATGTTCTCCCATTGTGTGGTTTGTCTTTTTATTCTGTTCTTATTGTCTTTAGCTGTGCAAAAACTTTTTAGTTTGATATTGTCCCATTTGTTTATCCTGCCTTTTATTTCACTTGCCTGTGGAAATAAATCAGCAAATATAATATATTGCTGCGAGAGATGTCAGAGAGCTTACAGCCTATGTTTTCTTCTAAGATGCTTATGGTTTCACGGCTTACATTTAAGTCTTTTATCCATTTTGAGTTTGTTTTGTGCATGGTGTAAGTTGGTGGTCTAGTTTCATGTTTTTGCAGGTAGCTGTCCAGTTTACCCAACACCATTTGTTAAAGAAGCTGTCTTTACTCCATTGTATGTTCTTTCCTCCTTTGTCAAATATCAGTTGTCCATAAAGGTGTGGGTTTATTTCTGGGTTCTCTGTTCTGTTCCATTGATCTATGTGCCTGTTCTTATGCCAATACTAGGCTGTCTTGAGTACAATGGCCTTGTAGTATAATGATATCCAGAGGATTTTATTTTAAATAACATTCAGAGAGGCACCATGTGATGTTTTTTAACTGGAAACAATCAAAGAAAATAACAAATGTAAGCTATTACCTTTTCAAAAATGTGACATTATTTTTGTACTTGGGACTGTTAAGTAAAAACCATATTTAATAGATAGCTTGTTTTCCCTTCACTTCAATTGCCCCTCCTAGTGAACAGAGACCGTGTTTATATGCATCTATCTGTCACAGAGGCCTTCCGACTCCAACACGGAAGGAATTGAGGCAGAGGTGTTTTTCAAGCTTAAAATAAGCACGCAGCTGTTCAATTCCCCTGTTCAGCTGTCAAGGAGAGAGGCATATCGAAAGCTCGATTTTCACAAAGAACTTTTTCTTTCTGGGAGAGCTCCTCCTGGACCTGTTTAGTCTTCTGTTCTCTACACATGAATATTCAAAGAAAACATTTTTATGTTGCGCTGTCAAGGTGACATCCCATAGGAACTTAATAACTAATATTTTTAAGGCAGTAAGTGTTTAAATCTAATAGTGGCTGAAAAAATATAAGGGACTGCCCTCCAAAAATCACTCAGAGGAGGTGCAGGGAGGCTAAGATGTGAACTCTAGTGCCATCTAGCAAGCATGCTGGGTAACATCACCAACAGCCTCTGGGACAGATCTAACAAGGCAAGGTTGGGTGCCCTTGACTTGCAAGTTCACTGTCAACCTTGGAAATCCCACTGAAGTTTTCCCTAGACTTTCCACAGTCCTGAACTCAGTACACAGCTCTTAAAAAGGCAGAAGGGGAAAAAAAGAGTCCTCTTCAATGTCTTTAGGCCTGGTATAGAAGGTGTCCTGCTAAAGAATTAACATCAGTTCACTGTAAATGTGATAATACAGAAGAAATGCTCTCGCCTTAATTAGAGCATTGGCATCTCTGTATTTATTAATAAAAGCATAATTTGCCAAATTCACTAACATGTAGTTGGGACTATTTTTAGTCATTAAAGTAACAAAAAAAGAACCACATTTTCTTCTTGCTCACCACACACACTCACCATAGGCACACACACACACACACACACACACACACACAAATGCACAAATTTACTGATACTTCCAATATATATTCATAGGTGGTCTTTGTCAATCTAGCCAAATTTCAGCTATGCAATAATTTTCGAGCAACAGTATGTGTTTAAACACAAGCCTGTGAACAAAATGAGTTCAACTCAAAACTCTCTTGGCCTTTCAAGGCCTTAAGGTGTAAATTAGTATCATCCAACATACAAAAATACAGGACCTGACACTTTGCTGCTAAACTTCTTAAAGCCGGTGGGCAGGATAGGGGGTAAACATATGTTTTAATGATGAAATCCCAAGTGCTATTATCCCAGATGGATTTAACTGGTGACATAAGACAGTGTCACTTTATAACAAAGAAAACATGAATGAATGACTAGGAAAATTAATAAATAAAATTCCTATCATGCTGTTATCAACCACAGAAATGATTTTGAAAGACAGTATGAATGCATTTGTTTTCTACTGATAAAGAATTTCAAGAGAGTCACCACATTGGTAGCCTCCAAAAAGCTTGTGTGGTGTTAACCTCTACGGCTTGCCTGTCAGCAAGAAGACGAGGGGTTATAATGTGACCTTATTAGGCCACAACACATGACCCTTTGTATCTTCAGGTGAAGACAGAGGGGGAAGATATTCTTTAATGATGGATGCCCAGCAAAATTAGGTATTGTTTGTATCAGTCCGGATCCAATCGGAAGGTGGAAATTAGGTCGGGATTTGAGCAGGGCGCATTTAATGGAACTGCTTATTAAATTCAACAGGCAAGCCTGGCCTGTGGTGGCGCAGTGGATAAAGCATCAACCTGGAATGCTGAGGCTGCCGGTTGAAAACCTTACACTTGCCTGGTCAAGGCACATATGGGAGTTGATGCTTCCTGTTTCTCCCCTCTTCTCTCTCTCTCACTTTCCTCTCTCATAAAAAAAATAAATAAATAAAGTCTAAAAAAGAGAGAAAAAAACAATTCAACAGGTGTCTGGCTAGGGGGAAGCAAACACTAAGGAATACAGAGAGGACGGACAGGAGGGGCAGCCGCTGCCCTAGGGCTGAGCCAGTGCCCACGGAGGAGGCTGTGTCCCGAGGGCTGACCCAGACCCATGGAGACCATGCAGCTGCGGCTCATGGGGCGGCGGCGAAGATGGTGAGGCCCGCTGCCAGCGGAAGTTGCTAGAAGTCTGCCCCCTGAAGTGCTGGGGGGAGCCATCCATGGTCTGGTCCTAAAGGGGTGCCAGGAAAGAGGCTGCACTGATGCTACAGGAATGTATGTGACAAGAGCCAGACATTGGGGAAGCTGTGGGTGCTACCACAATCTGGAGACAGGAGCACGCAGGGGCCAGTGGAAGAAACCTCCTCCCTGCAGGGTCCGCGCGCGCAGTGCCCTCTCCTGACTGTGGACTCATCCGCGGACGGACGGCCCAGTTCCCATCCCAGGGCCAACAGAGAGGGTGGGTTTGGAGCTGAGAGGCAGAGAATTTATGGTCAGTGCGCCACTCCTTGTTTGTGCCACTGCCACATGTCACGTCACCACTTAGGAACTGCTCGTTCTCCGCTCACTGATTTTCTCAAGCTCAGTGTCCCCAAGAAGTTTCTTATTGGTTTAGCTGCCTTTGGTCTCCACTCTCAAGTCTGCAGGGCATCCTCAGACTAATTCCCCTGAGCAGTCATTGCACTTGGTCCTTCTGCAACTCAAGAGCCTTCCGTTGAGCCTGCCCTGTGGTGGCTCAGTGGAGAGAGCGCCCATCTGGAACACCGAGGTTCCTGGTTCCTGGTCAAGGCACATATGATAAACCAATGAACAACAGAAGTGCTGCAACTATGAGTTGATACTTCTCGCCCGCCCCCTGGTGAAATTAATAATAACAAAAAAATCTTTAAAAAAATAGCCTTCAGTGGACTCATGCCTCTCAGGGTAGGGGTCCTACACTTCTTAAGAATGAAAACCCCTTTTCAATGTTAACAATTTTGTGCAGATCACCACCTGATAGTGGTTTTACTATGAGAACAGTTTCATTAAAAAATAGATGGTCAACAATGCTGTAATAATCTTAGACATGCATAATTCATTTGTATTGTATGAAGTCATGCCACACAGACAAGTATAAACAGTAGTAGCTCACACACACGAAACAGGGCTCTCTGTCCAGTGTCGGGGCCATGTTCGGTGTGCACATGGAGCAGAAGGCACCTTATAACAATACTTCAGGGTCTGCAATGATGTATTATATAATTCTAACTTCAGGCCCACACGTTGGGATCCACCAACCAAAAGTCAATTTTATACTTAAGAAGTCTAGGACCCCTACCCTGGGCGACACGAGCCCACCAAAGGCTTCTGAGCCCCATAAAGATGAAGGAAAATGACTGCTTAGGGAAGTTCCCTAAGAGAATAGAGGTCAGTGACACCGACTACACCAGGGGTCTCCAAACTTTTTACACAGGGGGCCAGTTCACTGTCCCTCAGACCGTTGGAGGGCCGGACTATAAAAAAAACGATGAACAAATCCCTGTGCACATTGCACATATCTTATTTTAAAGTAAACAAACAAAACAGGAACAAATACAATATTTAAAATAAAGAACAAGTAAATTTAAATCAACAAACTGACCAGTATTTCAATGGGAACTATGGGTGCAGATGCATCCTGTGCTCCTCTCACTAACCACCAATGAAAGAGGTGCCCCTTCCGGAAGTACGGCGGGGGCGGATATATGGGCTCAGGGAGTCGCATGTAGCCGCGGGCCGTAGTTTGGGGACCCCTGGTCTACACAGTCAGGTGCTGCATGTCTTCAAAATGATTGGGGCACCAGTTGAAAATCACTGCCCTAGACTGTCAAATAATAAAATGACAACAGCCAACACAACAATAGCCAGTCAGTATATGTGAATCAAAATTATGCCTTTCTTTTTTGTCAGACCGGCAAAAAATATATTTTTTGGTACGCCGCAGAATTTTAATAATTAGTATATGTGTACCATGAGATGGAAAAGGTTTAAGAAAAATGCCCTAGATGGATAGCTTGAATGGTTGGAATGTTGTCTTGGTAGTCAAAGGTTGCCAGTTCAATCCCTGGTCAGGGCACATACAGAAGCTGATTGATGTTTCTCTCTCTCAAATAAATAAATTAAAAAAAATAAATCTTTAAGAAAAAGGTTGAAAATCTCTAGTCTACGGGATGCTACAGAACACAGGTCCCAGACGGAGGCCGACGCCACCCCTCCCGGTGCCCCCCTCCCTGCCCTCTGAAAGCATCTCTGTGTCATCGCATGATGTTGTCATTATTGGTTCTCCTGACTGTTTCTCCCTACAGCTGGCAGACCCACCAGGGCAGGAGTGTGTATAACTCATCCAAAGGTGCCAGGGCACCGCGCATGGCCACCCTCGGTGTTTGATAAACGCTCCACTAATTACACCGCTGACCTGGCTCTATTCATAACTGAAGAGACAAATTTAAAACCCATTGCCAAATAGAAGTTCTAAGACTGAGCATTTATTTCCTACATGGATGCTGCCAGCACACGTTTTCTTTACGTAATGTGGCCTCTGTGCTTCCCCATTCTCAAAAGGAAGCCACAGAACTCCACCATCCATCGCCCAAAGCGGAGGAGAGAAAGTCCGCAAGTGACCGCAGCCGGACATTGATCACCGAGACAGCGCAGCCCAGGTGATGGCGGTCATGACGGCTCTCCTCATCCTGGTCAGTCCCCCCACCAACCAGGCTTCAAGAGCAAGGGTCACGGATGCTGAAGGACCATGACTTTTGCCTGGAGATCAAACAAAGCGGGAGGTGACATCATCCCATTTCTCTGGCCGGAGTCCTTAACTACATCCTCTGTCCTCTAAGGTTAAAATTGATCATGAATGTGTGAACGCTCTAAGGTGGTTCTGAAGGTCTTCCAAGTTCTCAAAGCCACTAGGTCAAGGACACGGGACCCAGCGAGTACAGTCACCTGTGAGATCTCAAGACCAGTCTCACTTTAGGCCATCGTGGAAGGCTTTCAGGAGCAAATATGCAATAATACTATATAGTTCCAGAAAAGAATTTCCCTGAAAAGTGAAGAAATCGGGAGACCCAATGAAAAAGAATATAAAGAATCTTGGAGAATCTTGGTGCAGGCCTATTACTGGGAGTAGGGGCTTGGGGGGGGGGGGGCTACAAGAGAAGCCACACCTGCCAGGTCTCCCACTAGGCAGCAGGCCACCTCTCTGATGTCCCCGTGACCCCCACCTCCTTGTGTTCATGCCATGGTGCAGACTCTGCCCTTGACTGTGGGCTGGACCAATGCCTGGTTTCTAAGGGAAGGAAGATCCCTTCTGGGATTAGGTTGCAAGAGACTGGCTTCTCTCTGGCTGTCCTCCTGCCAGCGGCCATGCTGCAAGCTGCCCCGTGGACAGTCTCAGGGGCAAACAACTCGGGCCTTCAGTCCAACAGCTCACGGGGAGCTGCGTCCGGCCACAACCACTTGAGTGGGCCTGGATGACCCATCCCTGGGTAAGTATAGAGATACCTACAGCCCCGGCCACCCTGACATCAGCCTTGTGAGAGACCCTGAGCCACTCCCACGGCTCTGACCCCCAGCCCTGACTCACATACACTACGAGATCACACATGTTTGTTGTTGTGAGCCACAGAGTTTTAGAATAATTTGTCACACAGCAAGAGGTCACTAATACACGGCGACTCCCGTGTATGCTGTTCAGTACGTGCTTACTTTTCTAAACATGCACCCTGATTTTCATTTGTGTGACTAGGTCTTCTGACCCCTCGTTGTAGGAAGAGAGACCGCTCTCTTAGGAGCCAAGTGCTTTATCAGATACGTACACCCCAGGAGCCAATGACTCGAGTCCAGGATGGGGCTATCTCCTTTCCAAAAAGGTTTGCCCAGCCGAATGTAGCAAAGCTCACCTAGGGCAGTCTCCATGGCCAAAAAGTAGCAACCCATTCAATCACCATCTCATGACCAGTAATGGAAACAAAATCATTTTGTTTAAACAGCTAGCTCTAGGTTTCTTAACCTTTTCAATGCAGGGTTTGATAAGACACTGCGTATTTACCTCCCCTGAATCACCAGAGACGCCTTCTCTGTGCACAAAATGGATGCTCAGCACTTATTCTATGAAGGAACATCATTGCCTGGCAGCCGGGAGACTACATTTTACCTCAGGTTTTATTTATTGCCTACTCATTTCTCCAAACAATTTCCCTTTTGCTCAAACTTCCCCGTACAATGGAGCACTTTATTAGATAATGTTTGCTAACAAACTGAAGGTGAGTATAAGTATTAAAAAAGACAAAGGATTCAGTTAGGACGGCCTAATTACAACATGACTTTCTATGAAATTCTGGCTCGTAACCTTATCCGACAGCCATGTCAAAGTTCCTTCACACTGAGACACCACACACTGGGTTCCTTCCAGGTTTGACAAGGTAGGCTGGACAGCACAGGACATGTACAGAGACCTGGGGTCGCTAAGCCTTTGCACATAATGCTGACGTTTTCTATGTTTTATAATGGGACATGTCATATTAGGGCGCCCACTTGGAGCACAGATGTGTTCAGGTCTCTTAACCTGACCTACCATCACAAAATTTTGTGTTTGTGGCTTTCAAATGGAGGGAAAAATCAGGACTTGCCATTGGAGGTCTGTTCTGCCTTCTCTTTTATACCCTTTCTCTTTCAATACACCAATATATCTGACAGCTGAAAACACATGTCATCTTGTCCTTGAATCTCTTTTTAATGGATAGCATGTTCTGAAGACTCGCTTAACTTCTCGCTCTCCCAGCATCGATTCTGACCGAACCAGTGACATTATCAAATGATGGTGGTGACCAGCTGTGAGGCAGGTGGATTGGCTTCCTGCCATAATCTGCAAACTTGCCACTTACCCATCTCTCAGATGCATAATTGAACAAATCGCCAGCTACCAAATACCGGCAGCTGTTGAAATGACGTTCAGGCTGTCATGAGACCTCGCCTTTGCTTATCGATAATAATCTAAGTCAGACCTTTCTTGACATTGTATTTTTCTTATTATATTGCACATCCCTCCTCCCTCTCCAGGGGAACCGCACTCCTGGCGGTTATGGTAATTCGTACTCACTGTGCGCTGTAGTTTTGCCACACAAGCAGGAATCCCTAATCAACATGGTTTACTTCTGCCTCTCTGCCTTGTTGATTTTGTTGATGTTACGTTTTTAAGATTTATCGATGTTGCGCAGAGCTGTAGTTTTTCAATTTCTGCTGCCGAATGTTACTGCATCACACAAATAAACAATTTGTCTCGCTGGCAACATGGGTGTTTGGATAGAATCCCCCCGGGGCTTTTAATAAACAACAGTATACATATTTGTCAAGTGTACCCTAGTGCCCATAAGTCTGCATTTCTATACTAACACGTCTCTGAGACAGGGTTCTCCCGTGGTGCACATCTGCACATTATTAGACAATGCCAAAATACGCATTTCCACAGTGTTTGGACCAATGTGCACTGCCCCAGTTTTTAAATGCTTTTACTCCAACATGTTCTCTCATTGGAATTATCCGACCTTTAAATCTTCTCCCATCTAGCCGGTATGCCATAGTTTCTCACGGAGGTTCCTACAGGCTTTCCCTGGCTCCCAGTGAGATTAAACACCATTTGAGATGCACACTGGTTATTTACATTTCCTCATCTGTGAAGCACCTTGCCCACTTTTCTATTGACCTGTCAGTCTTTTTCTTCTTTCTCTTCTTTTGACTTGTAACAATTCTCCATGCAGTCTGAATATTCTGGTTAAAATTGTTGCAAATATATTCTCCCAACCTGTGGTTTTCTTTCCATTAACTTAATGGTATATCTCAAAGAATAGACTTTGTTAATGGAGTCAACTGTTTCAATCTTCTTTTAGATAGTGATTTTTGGGTCACATTGAAGAAATCACTGGCTACTTAAAGTCATGAAGATGCTCTCATTATCTAGTACAGGTTTTATTGTTTTGGGTTTTTTATATGTAAGTCTATAACCCACTGGGAATTGATTTTTGTGTCAGGTTTGACAAGGGATTCAATTTCATTTTCTACAATAAAGATGCCCAACTGTCTCATCACTATTTATGACAATACCAGCCTTTTCTCCATTGTTATCAAGTGTCACTTTGTCATAAATCAAGTGTCTATATATGCCTGGTTTTGTTTCTAGATGCTCTATTCTGCTCATTCTTATGTCTATTCTTATTCTAATACAACATGCTATAAATTAACATAGATTTATATCAACGTAGCTACTCTTTAATCTTTGTAGTTCCATATAAATTTCAAACTCAACTTTTGACATTCCACAACACACAAAAAAACTCTATTGGAATTTTCATTAGATTTGAATTAACTCTATAGATAGATTTAGGCAAAAAGTGATATTTTAGCAAATTTAAATCATCCAATATATGACTAAAGACTCTCTCTCCATTTATTTCAGCCTTTTTGGCTTATTTCAATAAAGTTTTATAGTTTTCTCAGTAGATCTATTTCTAAGTACTTCATATTTTAATCCTATATAATATACTGTTTAAGCTTTAGTTTCTGGTTGTTTCTGATATATACAAACAGTTTTGCATATTGATTTTCTAGAATAATTTTGCTAATCTATCTTATTAATTATAATTGTTTGTATATTGTCTAAAATTTTCTAAACATAATGCTATCATATAATCCAAGAATAATACAATTTTTTTTCCTTTCAAATGCATGTAAGATTTATTTGGTTTTGTTGTTGTTTTGTTGGGGAGTTTTTGTTTGTCTCCTTTTGTGGGGGGGTGCCTTTATTTTACCAGCTAAATCTTCCAAGAAAAATGTGTTGCATAGAGGTAGTTACAGTGAGCCAGTTTGCCTTGCTCCAAAAATCACAGGAAAATCCTACAAAGCTTCAGCATTAGAGATGGTTAAATATTAAACATATATGGTGTCAGTGCTTATTAAATACTTTTCATCAAATCAAGATTCATTCCATTCCATTTCTACTTTGCTGAGTTTTTTAGAAAGACAATGAAGATACTGAGTTTTGTCAAATATCTCTGTTCAACTATTAAGATTACCATAAAATATTTTCCCATTGTTAGTCTGCAAATGTAATAAATTTTCATAATTTTCAGTATCAACCACACACTCCTGGAATAAATTGAACTTGGTCTTTCCTATCCTCTCCCTTTTATTTATTGCTGTGTTATTATCCTAATGCTTTGGTTATGGCATTTCATCTATATTTGTAAGAGCTCCTTGCCACTTTTACTTTTTCATCATGACCTTCAGATTTGTCATTAGAGTCATGAGAGCCTCACAAGATGAATTGGCAAAGTAGCATTTCAATTCCCTGGGAAAGTCGGTGGAAGGTGGGTGTCACTTGTGTCCCAAAAGCTTTCACTGAACTCAGTTTTTAAGCCACCGAGGCATGAGATTTTCTCTATGAAAAATTTTTAAGTTAGTTTCTCAATTTTGCTAATAGTGAAACACCCACTTCTATTCCATATTTCTTTTTATATCCGTTTCAGTAAATGACCATTTTCTAGGAGTGTCTCATTTTCACTCAAGTTTTCAGATTTTTGTCAGAAAGGTGCTCCCAGTCCCCTATTGTCCTCTTCTGGTCTGTGTGATAATGCCCTATATTAGACTCCTGATCATGGGTATTGACGCCTCCACTGTTCTCCTTCCTCTCTCCTTCCTCAGCCTCGGGGAGAAAAATAAAACACTGGGCAAAGGACGGCAGGAATTTCCCTCTTGCTGAAGTGTCTGATAAACTCCAGTGGCAAGTGGTGTGTACGGGCTGTCCACCGTGGGCTCCGGCATGTGCCTGTGAGACACGTGCCGGGAGGGGGATAAATCAGCATTATCCTTTTTTTCCTTTTCCAACTCTTTCTCCAACACACAGAGGTAACGTCTGCCTTTCAGGAAGGCCCAGGAGCTTACTGATAAAATAGCACACGTACTAGGACCAGAAAGCCACAGCCCGGATGACGGTCCAGCCTACCTG
Source organism: Rhynchonycteris naso (assembly GCA_037038555.1). Classification (NCBI taxonomy): domain Eukaryota; kingdom Metazoa; phylum Chordata; class Mammalia; order Chiroptera; family Emballonuridae; genus Rhynchonycteris; species Rhynchonycteris naso. Next base: position 204,586,099 of record CM072999.1, read on the forward strand.
TAGATCCAGATCGGGCCATGCCTGAGCCTGTGACGAGCATGAAGCCATGGGCCGCCCATCAGAAGTCGACAGAAAATGAAAACTCCTTGGTCCACAGGATGTACACGTGGGGAAGGGACGAGCTGTCAGTCCTGCCACGGGGCACAGAACACTCTGGACTCGAGGGCATCTGTCACGATGTCAACATATATCACATGGGCATCATGATTTACTTTATTATGTGTTGTTACTTTTCAATTGACAATAAACCCCATTGGCAGTGTTGGTTTCAGAAGAACGGAACTGTGTGTTTAATGAAAACTTAAGTACTGCACATCAGTCCCTGAGAAAACTCCTGGCAGACCGTGTCACCTGCAAAAATTGTCCACACTTACCATCTAAGAAGAAGGCTGGAGTGGTGTCACCAAATGCATAAAAAAGGCACTGTTCTGCTGAAGAATTCTCAGCATCTGTTTCTGACGGAGCTAAGAAGAGTGAGTCAGAACACAGTGGTCCAACAGGTGCGGCTGCAGAGCGCGCATCTGCACCAGGCTCTGGGAAGTGACTGTCTCACTCGGGGCAAACGCCCACTCCTCAGAATGACCTTCACTCGCTTGGCCTCTGGTCCACCCTGCGCACGTTGAAGAAGTGACGCCATCGCGGTGACCCTGTCAGCTCCAGGAGCAGCAACTGAACTTTGCAAACTGTTTAATGATTCCGACTTTACCTTTGTATTTCCAGATACTTCAGAGAGAAATTAAGTTAATTCCAATAACAATTTCATTTGCTCATTCAATTCAAGAAATTAAAGTAAAGGATATAAAGTACAACACAGGGAATATAGTCGATAATATTGTAATAACTATGCAGGGTGCCAGGTGGGTACTAGAAGTATCGGGGGACCACTCTGTGAAGTATGCGATTGTCTCACTGCTATGTTGTACACCCAAAACCAACACAAAGTTGCACATAAACTTTAAACTGAAAGTATTAAAAAATACTAAGAAGAAAAGAAATTAGAGTAAAGCTTTAGAAAGATCATTATATCACAGGAGAATGGGCTGATAAAGTGAATGTTGTTACAAATTCTTTTTAAATGAGTGATGATTAAACTATTAGTTTTACAGTAGTAATACAAACATAAATTTTGGTCTAGCATAGCAACATGGTAAAAAAATTGTCTTACACAATTAAGAAACATACAGAGATATGCATGTATGTATATACATATTAGTAAACTGACATTTTTCATGTACATACGTATTTCAAACTTAGTAAATAAAATTAGCTAACTTGACTATATATATTCATATTTGAGTAAAATTTTGAATAACAAATTTAGGAAACTTGATCTCATATACATTAAGCATCTTAAATATTATATAATATAAATATAATGTTATATATTATATGTAACATGTAACCTAATCATATATAATTACATAGTATATAATAATGTTATATAATTAAATAATAAATTTATATAATAATATATAGTTATAAGTAAAATATGTTATATATTCTTTTATATTCATATATTATGCATTGTATATTGTACTATTTATTTTATAATAGGTCAAATTTGCTAAACTTGTAATTCAAATCTTTTACAATTTTGCAAGGTTTTTTATATTCATGTTTTATCTGTTACTGCGAAAGCAATATTAACCTGTCCTGTTCTGACTGTAAATGTGTTCATTTCTCCTTATAGTTATTTCTATTTTTATTTTGTATGTTTCAAGGAAAATACAATGTGGAACTATCTTTCATGAAAACTGAACTTTTATCATTCTTTAAGATCCTCTTTGCTCCTAGTAATGGTTTTACTAATTTTAATGAAATCAGCTCAACAGCAAAGGAAAAAAGGAAGAAGGAAAACAACAAAAACAAATTACCTGATTTAAAAATGGGCAAAGGACCTGCATAGATATTTCTCAAAAAAAGACATACAAATAGCCAACAGATACATAAAAAGATGCTGAACATCACTGAGCATCAGGGAAATGCAAATCAACATCATGATATCACCTCACACCTGTAAGAATGACTGTTCTCAGAATGATCAAGGATAACAAGTTGATGAGGATGTCAAGTTAAGGGAACCCTTGTGTACTGTTGGTGGAGCTGTAAATTATCACAGCCACAATAAAAAATAGGATGGAATTTCCTCAAGAAATAAAAAATATGCCTTGGCTGACTGGCTCAGTGGTATAGCATTGATCCAGCGTGTGGATGTCCCAGGTTCGATTCCCAGTCAGGGCACACAGGAGAAGTGATCATCCGCTTCTCCACCCCTCCCCTTCCTTTCCCTCTTTCTTTCTCTCTCTTTTCCCTGCCCACAGCCATAGCTCAATTGGATCAAGTGCATTGGCCCTGGGCACTGAGGATGGCTCCATGGAGCCTCTACTTCAGGCGCTAAAAATAGCTTGGATGTGAGCATGGCCCCAGATGGGCAGAGCATCAGCCTCAGATGGGGATTGCCAGGTGGATACTGGTCAGGGTGCATGTGGGTGTCTGTCTCTCTATTTCTTCTCCTCTCACTTGGAGAAACAAGAAGAAGAAGAAGAAAAAGGAAAAGAAATAAAAAACAGAACTACAACACGACCCAGCAATATCACTCCTGGATATTTATCCAGAGAAAATGAAAACAGGATCTCAAAGAGATATTTGCACTCCTGTGTTCATTGCAGCATTCTTCACAATTGCCAAGGTAGAAAAACAACTCAAATAAATGTCTACTGATGGATGAAGGGACACAGAAGATCACACACACACACACACACACACACACACACACACACACCATGGATATGATTCAGCCATGAAAAAAAAGGAAATCCTGTCACTTGCGACAACATGGATGAACCATTCCATTATGTTGTGTGAAATAAGCTAGACACATTTAAAAAAAAATACTGTATGAACTCACTCATATGTGGAATTGAAACAAAAGTCAAACTCAGAAGCAGAGCGTAGGATATCACAGCTGCAGGGTTGGAGGAATGGGAGGGATATTGTACAAGTTGCAGTTACACAGGGTGAACAAGCTAGAAATCTAACATGCAGGCATGATAACTATAGTTAACAAGTTGCTAAGAGAGTAGATTTCAGGTGCTCTCGTTACCAAAGAAAAAAATTAACCATATGAGAGGACAAGTTGTTGATTAGCTTACACTAGGAATCATTTCATTATGTCTGTGTATATCAGATCATGACTATACACCATAAACATATACAACTTTTATTTTCAAATATTTTTTAAAATATTCAGTCCCGAGAGTCTGCAAGGAGGGTTGGGTCCTTCTTGGAACCCATCAGCAATGCCCTGTGCCTGTCTTTTTGTTTGTCTCCTCTCTCATCCTGCAGAATCTTCATGTATGGGTACCAGAACAGCTCCTCTGACTCCCAACAGATCCTTCTGCATCTACTGCTTAGGGCATCAATTCTTTCCGCAGACGTCAGGGCTAAGGAGTCTGATGCCCAAATGCCAAATTCTTGCAACTCGCAAGCCAAGAATTTCATTCCTGTTTCAGAGATATACTCTAAACACCCTCCTCCAGCTAGAAAATGACCTTGAGTTAAGGGGAAAAGGTCAAGGGAGACACACATGCCTAATCACTAGAATTTGTTATGCTTGGAGTTATTTATGGGACTATGTTAAGCTCCTAGCTATCACACTTTGTTCTACAGAACCCTAGGAGATAACTTTTTATAAACGTGATTCTAAAATTGCAACATTATTTGCAAATACAAGCTTAGCGTAAGTCTTTTTTTTTAACAGAAATAAACTACACTGGAATCTGCTTTTTTTTTTTTTTCAGGATAAACAATCTAGCCATGGAATTATGGAAACCTCAAGCAATAAATTACTGAGGGCCTGTCAAAGCCTCTCTTAGAGTCTCCAGGCTGGTTTAGGACAGAGCTTCCCCTGGGAGCCATTCAGCAGGAGCCAGGAGAGGCTGTGGGAAGGACACAGGAGTTACCACCAGATTGGTGTGGTTTTCATTCCCAGCCATACCATGTACCGGTTGTGAGAAACTAAGAAAGTTACAGTCTCTCAGAGCTGGTTCTCAACATTACCATAAAAACTGGGATTAAAAACCTCTGCTTCTCAGAGTTATTTGAGAATCAATGGCCAAATATGCTGTACAACATGGCAAAGAATGGCACAGGGAAGGATTTAATAAAGGTCGGTTGCCTGTCCTTATCTATCCAGACTGCAAAGTTCATACAAAGGACAATTCCAGCTTACACTGAGTTCCATGCTCCACAGCACATATTCTCTATCTGTCCACGTATGCAGGGCCATGGTGTATGCTACTCTATCCATGTCGGCAAGGTCACAAAAAAGATGTTTAATGTGCAGATGTTTCCTGTCCTTTATTGCATCTTCATTTTTATTTTATTTTATTTTAAAGAATAGTGAGAGGCAGGGAGGCAGAGAGACAGACTCCCACATGTGCCCCTGACCCAGATCCACCCAGCAAGCCCCCTAATGGGGTAATGATCTACCCATCGGGGGCCACTGCTCCATTGCTTGGCAACCAAGCTATTATTAGCACCTGAGGTAAGGCCATGGAGCCATCATCAGTGCTTGGGGCCAACTTTGCTCAAACCATTCAGGCTATGGCTGCTGGGTGGGGGGTGGGGAGAGAAAGAAGGGAGAGAAGGAGGAATGGAGAAGAAGATGGTCATCTCTCCTCTGGGCCCTCACCAGGAATCAAATGTTCTACTGCTAAGCCAACCAGGCCAGAGCTGTTGCATCTTTTTCTATACAACTTCTGCTTGTCTCCCTCAGACTTCAGATCTGGTAGTTCACAGTGTTCAAGTTGCCTCTAGCCCCAACACAGCTTACTTTTGCTTCTGAAGGTCCACGAGGGGAAACATCTTTCCGGGACGAGTGGCAAGGCAGGCGGGGCGCAGGGAACGTGGCCTCCCCTGGGGTGGGGTGGGATGGGAAGTGCTACGGCTCTCCATCACCCCAGCCTGGAGCACAGCTGCACAGTGAGCAGCTGCACTCTTCACCCGACGGAGTTTGCAGCAGATTCACACAGGGAAGTCCACAGCGTGGTCACACCACAGGCGCCCCTGACAGGGCAGTGACCCGTTCTGACCGGCGTGCATGTCAGCCTCAGAGACCCTCTGGGAGGGGACAAAGCCCGGGAGCCACCCTGCAGAGAAGATGGCCAGCATCCAGACTGGACTTCCTTGAACTCTAGTTTCTTCTGCCCAGGGTGCTACTAACTGAGCATGCTGCACGGATGAAAATAAACGATGACAAGCTTACCCTTCCTGTTAGATTAGGTTATTCGAGGATCTGGCTCGTGGCTTTGATCCAGCCATATTTCCCAGCACCGTTTTGGCACCTCTTCCGGAAACACACGGCAGGCAGAGCTGTGGGTGACATTATGTATCCCAGGAGCATTTGTCTGCAGCAGGTGGAACATAGGAACCGCCGAGCCCGCAGCCAGAAAGGGCAGACGGCTCCGTCTGTGAGGCAGCATGAATGTGACAGGGAGTCAGATGCCAGCTCACCACTGTCAGGCCCCTCTACGCCTTCGGGAATCCCTCCAGACTGCACCGTCTGCACTTTTTGGGCCCCACGTTCCAGATGAATGTGGGGCACAGTTTTTAAGTACATGCAAATTCTTTTCTTTACAATTTACTTATTGATTGATTTTAAAGAAAGAGGAAAGGAGAGGGGGAAAGAGAGAGAGACAGAAACATCAGTGGGCTCCTGTATGTGCCCTGACTAGGGATCGAACTGGCAACCTCTGTGTATCAGGACGATGCTCTAACCAGCCAAGCTATCCAGCCAGGCCTACATGCAAATTGTCAATGCCTGTCCTAACATTATTTCCGTCTTTCCTTTTTGGAACGCAATGACTGATGTCATTTAATTTTGTCCTACCCCATAATGGCTTTCTGACCCACGAGGATGTCACAGAATCGCCCACCATAGAAATCATCCTGTTTCAGACTTTGTGCCTCAGACTATGTCCAGCTGAATTAAAGTTGAGCATTTCGTGGGGGGGAAGCAAATTTGCTCAATGACCTAGGTATTTTTAATCTTAAAATTCTTTATTTTGATATCTCAAGTCAATTTTTGTTTTTCCTGAGCAATCCAAATAATCGCCACAATTTTCCATTTTGTTTTGCCAATATTCACACATTAGGTGTAACGTCCACCACAGCCAGTTCCAACTGGCTCTGTGATCAATGACCTGACTTCCTGAACTAAAAATAGGACATGCCGATAGCCAGCAAGGTTGAGGGTTTGACATCCAACTGGTACCCGGAATCAGTCTGTCCTCCATCAAACGAGTCCTCAAACTACTCACTGAGATTATCTTCCTGAAACTGAAATCTGATCAAGTCACTCTCATGCTTTAAACCTTTAGTCTCCTCTCTTTCCCTGCAGGATAAAATCTAGACTTTCTGGTCGGGCATGCAAAGAAAGTTCCAGGTAGTTGGGTCAGAGCCATCTCTGTCACCAAGCGGTCACATTAACACTCCATCAGCCATTCTGAACTTCTCAGCATGTCTCAACACAGTCACTTCCGGATTCCACATCTCTACGCCTATTGTCCCTTCTGTAGAAACACTCTTCCCCAAAACATGGGCACATGCATGCTCACTCATGTGTGCGTGCATGCACGCACATACTCATCCTTCAAGACAAACTCAGATGTGCCCTCTGAGTGTCTTTCCCGGATTCTGCCACATGGTTAGTTGTTTCTGAGCAATATATCCTTGCCTCTGTCAAAACAGTCACCACGTTTTACGTTGATTTATCTGTTTCCATACTTAGGTCCTCTCCTAAACTGAAGTTCACCATTGTTGCAATGAACTGTATTAAGGGACGACTCCAAGTTAGAACTGACTACTGGATGCTGTAGTCTGTCTTTTCCTTGCTGCGGTTACATGGGTTCTAGATGGCCAAGGCTGCCACTTGGGGGAGATGTTGCAAAGATGTTGCCAGCCTCGGGCAGGTGGGGGGGGCAGATTTCTTAAGAACTATAACATCTTTAAGGACTCTTCCAAACCTAAAGTGATAGGTGCACACAGCAGAAATAATCAGCATCAACTGGCCACCCATTGAGTGAGTAACCAGCAGCTGTCTCACTGAAACTTCCATCACGAGTCACTGTGTAGAAGGCAGTACACACTTATAGCTCATCCACCCCTAGGCTGAAACGTCACATCAGGGGGAGCTCTTGTCTAAAGGCTGGGACTTTTCTATCTCTAGAAAGCTAATTACAAAGGACTATCGTTCCCGCTGTTGTTGGCAACCAGAGATGTGCAGGAGGAGTGTCTAGTAAGAAAGTGTAAGGAGTTCCAGTTTGGACAGGTGCTAATTCCTAGGAAAAGGGCACAATAATGACAATGACGTGGTCTTTTCTTTACTCAGACATTTTCTTTGAACGCACATGTGAACTCTAGGGAAATGCTTTGGCTCAAACACTTAGACTCCTGCTGACCATCAGAGTCAGTGTGGACTGAGGTCACACTGAGAGACGGCAGCATTAGAATTGACAGTTCCAGGGCCAATTAGACAGAAAGATGGCACCATGCCCCACCAGGTTCTGGAGTCCTGTCTCAGCTACAGAATACGGTAACAGTGACAAATGACATTCTATCCTCACACCTGATCTGAAAAGAACAAAATACATCTTACAGAATTTCGGAAACACAGAGGGGATTCGGGCCCTACCCGGCTCTACTCAAACACCTAAACAAATGAGCAAAGAGGGTGAACTTCCACCAGCAAATCTTTCTCATTTCTTGACTGTCACCCCCTCATTCACAAGGTGTTTTCCCCTCTGCTAGGACTCTAGCATAATGCAGTTTAGTGCCAGCCTTTGTCCCTGGAGTCTCAGAGATGGCACCAGGCTTGGGATGCCCACGCTGGTCCTTTCAGATGTTCATGTGTGGCAGACACTTGGGAAGGGTGTCTCCCTCTGGCGTGGGCCGCTCGCAGCCTTGTCTAGAATCTGGGGCCAGCTCTGTTCTCGGCGTGTTCCTCACACGCCAGGGAGACTGATGTTATTTGGCTCTAAGCCCAGTCTCCACTCGCTGTGGCACCTTGACTCTGAACCCTGACACGCCTCTCCCTTCTCGGGGACCCCAGGCCATTGGTTCTCCCAGGGGTGCCACACAGGTTTCCCAGAAACAATCATATAAACCAAACTTGGGGCATCAAACCAGCCTAGCCAAGAGGTCACCAATGAATATATCTCTAGGACAGTGGTTCTTAACCTGGGTTCTATCGAATCCTAGGGGTTCGATGGTCTGTCTCAGGGGTTCGGAGAAGCCTCTGCCGCAGAGGCCAGAATAAAGTAATACCGTAATTTGTTATGAGTTCATGCACTTTGTTGGTTTTGTTCTTTGAGCAAGGTGATGTTCATGCATGGCTCATTTTGTGCACCAGTAAAAAAACATATACCTATGTCTTGAATTTGGAAAAAAAAAACCATATTTTATTTATCACTAAAGAAGGGTTCAGTGAATGCGCATATGAAACTGGTGGGTTTGGTACCTCAAAAAAGATTAAGAACCACTGCTCTAGGAGAAGAAAGGAGTCAGAGAACATCAGTCACTGCATCTGATGACAAGTGGTCATCGTCCCCAGAGGGTCAGAATTATCCAAATGACGGGCCCCCGTCGAAGTTGCTTTCCTCATCGGTACAGTGACGGAAAGTACAGGCCTTGGCAGGTGCTCGATCAACCACGGGCTGCAGTTCAGTGGAGCTTCCCGCCTCTTTCTGAAACCATCGGAAGTTGTTTCATGCTGATCTACGAATCAGATGAGGGTTCTCGGAGACAAAGGTGACTCAGGCCTTATTAGTGCCGAGTACATTCATAACAACAGCTGTTCAGAAACGCAGCCTTGCTCAGGGGGTGGGTTTAAGCATTCCCTCATTAAAGCAACAACCTTGTCCTCTGGCCCATTTCCTGCTGAAGCACGGAAACCCAAGAGGACTTTCCAGAAGAGGCAGCACGGGCCACAGCGGCCTTCATCCCACACACCCGGCCTGTCCCACTTCTTACCACAACAGAGGTTCCGTGTGCCTTTACCCTTGCCATAAAAGCCAAAATACAAACCTCAACAACAGATTGTAAAACCCACAATTCTTCAGGGCCACCCAACTGCTTACGACATGGCTACTTCATATGTGACACGGGCCTGCGTGGCTAGGACAATGAAGCAAGGACTCCGTGTTTCACCTCGTCCTCAGATCAGGGTGCCTCGCAGCAATGCGGCATGTGTGTGCTTGCTCTCCGGTGGGACAAGTAATCATAGCTAAGAAGCAAAAGGAGTGACGGCCAGCGCCTGAGGCGGCCATTTAATCACCTGCAACTAGCTGGTCACCCAACAGAACGACACCGGGCCTCAGAACCTGCCCGGCACTCTCCTCTGCCCTGTGATGGGTGTCACTGCTCAGGAAGGCACTCCCCCTACACAGGTGATTCTGTCATGGAGCTGCATTGAGAATGCTGGGCATGTGGCATTGACCTTTCGGGGACACTGCTGGCACACTGTTTTGACATCCAGCTGGACACTGGGGTTACACTGCCTTCCAGAAGACTAAGGCTGCCCTGTAGGGGAGCAGCCCCCCAGGGACATTCTCTGCTGGCTGTTCCTGTCCCTGGTGGGCCTGGGACAGAAATCCCTTGTTCCCGGCAAAGTAGGTGTTATTACCCTCATTTTATAAACAAAGCCGTGAAAATTCTGAGCGAATGAGCGAGCAATGGAATGACTCTCCCCGTTTCACGGGACTGGCAGAACGTGGCTGCCTTCGGGTGGACACCTTCTCTCCCTGAGCCTCTTTCTGAGTTAACACTGTGTGTTCTGCTGCTCTCAACAATGAGGCGACTGGGGAACATGCAGATCCTCCAGGACATTCAGCCTTGTGTCTAGTGCATTTTCACCAATGAAATCAAAGTTGGTTTTGCATCTCATTTACACAATCGAACAGCTTTCTTTGACTTGTCATTTGCTTTTCTGATGCTCTTGTTTAACAAAAAAATATCAAATGCTTCTTTTTTTTTTAGTTTCCTATTCATTTTGATATATCCCCTCGGTCAGGGGTCCCCAAACTCCAGCCCACGGGCCTCATGCGGCCCCCTGAGTTCATTTATCTGGCCCCTGCCGCATTTCCGGAAGGGGCACCTCTTTTATTGGTGGTCAGTGAGAGGAGCACAGGATGCATCCGCACCCATAGTTCCCATTGAAATACTGGTCAGTTTGTTGATTTAAATTTACTTGTTCTTTATTTTATATATTGTATTTGTTCCCGTTTTGGTTTTTTACTTTAAAATAAGACATGTGCAGTGTGCGTAGGGATTTGTTCATAGTTTTTTTTATAGTCCAGCCCTCCAACGGTCTGAGGGACAGTGAATTGGCCCCCTGTGTAAAATGTTTGGGGACCCCTGCCCTAGTTTTTGTGAGCAGTATACTTTGTTCGCCCTGCATGTGAATAAAGCCACAGGGACAAGAAGCCAGGATGTGCTCTTTAAAAATAAATAAATAAATAGCTGCTGATTTTAGAGAAGTGGTTTTCAAAGTGTGGGCTTGGAATGAGCAGCCTTCCTGCAAACCACCAGGGATTTGTTAGAAATGTAAATGCTCAGCCTGGGCCAGACCCAGGGAATCACAACCTCTGCGAGAATGGGGGGCTGGTGGGAGGTGGGGTGCCCTCCAGGCAACTCTAAAGGTTTTAAGAACCACTGTTTTAGAGGAAAAGCCAAACTCGAAATCCTTTTTCCCCCTCAAAATTCTGTTGAAATAGAACCCCATCAAAACAATGTCCAAAAACTGAAAGGCAAAGCCACAGAGACGTCATCATTTTGGGGAGACATAAACCAGCAGGACTGTCTTTCAGATGTGGGAACTTTCAGACCGGAAAATAATACTCAGGCGATCATGGGAAATCGTTCCCAAATCACACAGAGGTCAGAGTTAAGGCAAGAAGACAGAAATGGTTTGAAGAACGCATGTTATGTAAAGAAAGCTACTTCTCTGGCCTGGAAGCTACCCAGGCCTAATTAGGTTCTCAAACTGGCAGACTCTATGGTGGGGGAAGGCTCTACGAAGAGAGACGGGCAGGTTTGCCCACCTGGTTCCCTTCCCCCTTGGGCACACAGGCAGGCCACAGTCCCCAGCCTCCCAGCAGTAGAGCGTGGCCCCAGGGATGAGTTCTGGCCCCTGGGGTCTGAGTGGACGGGTGGACACTGCTCTCAACCCAGCCCGTGAAAATCTGTCCCATCATGCTCTCTTCTCCCGCCCCATGTCTGGAAGCAGTGGAGTCTGTAGGGGCTTGAGCCCTCAGGGGCAGTATGCACCCATAAGCTAGAGGGGCTCTGAGATCACAAATCACCCCAGGGAAGGCCCCCACCCCACACCTACACAGGAATGCTACATGAATGAGCCCTAAGGGCCAGGACAGTTTGGGGTTGTCACGGACAGTACCTTCCTATGTCGCCTAACGCTCCCCTGCAGTCATCGAAAGCAGCAGCATTTATGAAGGCTACACCTCTAGATGGCTAGAAAGTAGCCACTGCTGAACGCCCTAAACTCAAAGTTGCAGAGGTCACGGTGACTGCCACCCACGGACATCTGTGCCTCATCCTCTTTGAGCCTCCCGGTGACATAGGATGCCAGGCTCCTCCTTCCCAGACCTTCCCTGCCAGAATCGGCCATCTTTCCCACACAGCATCTATAAGGTGGAAAAGTGACTGATTTAGGGTCATTTTTCTCCCAGTCTCCTTGCAGCTTGTGATGCAGACAAATGTCCCCTTGGCTTTCATCACCAGCTCCCTGCTGGTTTATTCTAGCTCTCCCTGCTCTGCCCCGTCGCCCTCCTCTAGCCAATAATTAAATGACATGAAGTGACAGGTCCTCCGCAAGCCTTTGCCTCCACAGTTTCTACACTCCGGCCATTAGCTCCACTGCACTGACTTCCATTTTCGCCCGGTTACAGATGACTCACAGATCTGTGACCACGTCTCAGGCACAGACCTCTCTTTGAAGTTCCAGACTCAAGTAACCAATTATTCATAAACCGCCCCGACTTGGCTATCTCAAAGGCAAGGCAAGCATAGCATAACCCAGCTGTGAGCTCCTGGGTCAGTCCCAGGCCACCTCCACGGTTAGAGTGTGCGACCAGTATCGGCCAACAAGACAGGCTTTCATTCCGGAGGGCAGTGCAGAAAACTAAACCTTGTCCTCGACACCTGCTTGCTTCTCACACCTGACAACTATACCAAACCACAGCGTGCCGATGTGAATGTGTCTACTGGACCACGTTCCGAACCACAGCTGTGCCAGAATGGTAGCCATGTACCTCTCATTTAACCATCACTAGACCACTGTCTACAACGCAGGGAGATGGTCTTCAAACCACAGGTCTGGTCACTTCATTCCACTAGCGCTTAAGACTCCTCAGAGGCTCCCTGTCAATCCCAGGCTAACGACCCAAAGTCGCACATTGCCCAAAAGTTCCTGCCCCAGCCTGGGTCCCACCTGCCTGCCCAGTCCTTCCCACTTTCCCTCTGCAAACCAGTCAACCCTACTGGCCTTTGTCCTGAATGGCATGCTCCCTCCAGCCAAGGGACCTGGAACATGCCAGCCTCTTTGTCTGAAACAGTCTCCCTCCCCATTGCATCCCCCTCTCACCTCCTCTTTGGATTTTAGGTCGCTGATGCTCTCTCTCAGGGACCCTAGCAAGATCTCCATTTTGTGGCTAATGACCCCTGTCCTAGGCCCTCCCAGAATCCTCCATCTGTGCATTTATCATATCTGTACACCTGCATTCCACTGTGGGATTCTTGGATTAACGTCTACTGCCCTCACAACATAGACATTAAATTACATGCTGCCCCATAAAATCAGGAGCCATGCCTACTTCTGTCCCACCATGAAACCCTAAGTCTCTCACTCATTCAACAAATATTAATGTGTCAGGAAATACCCTACGTACTGAAGACACAGTCACAAGACAGAGAGAGTGCCCTCTGTCGTGGTGCTTACACTGCAGGGACAGGAGACAGACCATGACGAGTACAACTTTTAAACTAAGAGATATGACCAGTGCTATGCAGAGAATTGAAATAGGACGACACGACAGAAGGTGACTGGATGTGTCCTGCAGACCGAAATAAGACCTTTCTAGCACAGTGAAACATGAACACCTCAGTTAGAAATTGAATGGCAAGATGAAACCAGTCATGAGAAGAACGGAAAACACTCCAGGCACAGGGAACCACTAACTCCAAGACCGTAAGGTGGTACCGGCAGCTGGCACGATGCTGGGTTCATTAGGAGTGTTAGATAAATATTGACTAGTGTTATCGTCAATAGGCTGATAAGCAGGGCCCACACAGAGGGGTCGCTCAGCTGGGCTTCCCCTTCCTGAGGCTGTGAGGCCAGAGGGGACCCAAGAGAAAGGGGCGGTTGACACGAGTAGTCTCTGTTGTAGTTGGTATTGACTGATGGGTCCTCCATGCTGCTTTCCAAGCAAGTGAGGTGTGACCCATTGATTTCTGTGATGTCTGCTGTGAGACAGGGCTCACCGGTCTCACTGACAGGAGTGGCTGGGTGACTGTCACACTGAGAGGCTGCAGGAAAAGCTACCTCTGCTGCGGCTGCTGTTGCTCTGCTCCAACGACAGCTGACAGGGAGGTGTGGTGTGGTGACAACGTTTCTCTTGATCTAAGGTCCTCTCTTTGGTGTGAAGCTGAGCACGTAAACAAATGCATAAGATCCAGAGGCTACTCGGAATGTGACACAAGTTTTAAGTCTAGAATCACCTCGTGCCTCCTGTCCGGCCCTCGGTGTCTGCAGAAATGGCCATTGTCCTCTGTTCTTTCTCTCCTCTTCTGCACGCTGACTAATGCATGGGTCACACGGCTCCCAGACAGAGAGCAGGACCAGGGCCAAGGATGCTACTGCCACCACCAGCCCGTGTACAGAGCAAATGTTTCTTCACGGGATGAACTAAGACACTTAAAATAGTTAAGGTTTGAAAAACTAGATCCCTTAAAGATGTTCAATGTCATAAATAAACTACCTTATCAGATAAGAATTTTAGAACAATCAGTTTTCAGGTGTTTCTTTTTTTACAATGACTTGTGTGTGAGAATGTGTGTGTGACAATATTAGAGAGAGGTTGGGCCACACAAGACTTCAGGTGGAATCACCTTTGATGGCATTATCCCCTCCCCCTCAAATGGTTTCCCGTTGGGTGAATGCATTCAGGAAGGACGTTTCTGTTTTAAATATGAACTCTGGAGGGAAATGCATCTTCTGGAATAAAAGACAGTATCTGTCCATTAAAGTAAAGCGTTGGGGAAAACTGCTGTCTCGTTCTCCAGACGCCACGTTGCGAACTACTCTGTGAGCGTGTGTGCTGAGAGGCCATTTGGGAACCCTCACGCTTTCTCTATAAAATAACTAATTGTTGATTGGTTTTACTTTAATCATTTCCATTCTTCTAAATCACCACCTAAATTAGATTTTAGAGTATACGGGAACATTTGCAAAAGAAAAGAACAAAATTAAAAAGTCTTATGTTTTTAACGCATAAGCCACCGAAACAAGTTTTTTTTCCCCCAGGGATACACCTGGCTTGGGTATGGGCGCCTGGGTTGTGGGTGAGGAGTGGACCGCGATGGTCACGTGCAACCACTGCACAACTAGTGTCCTGGCTTGAAGAAGGACGGGGGTGACGCTGCACCTGGAAACTAGGTAGTGGCTGCTGAAGCTCCCAAGCGTAAAATGTCCTTCTACTATTTTATGAACTCTGGACTTAGAAGAACTGGGGGAGAGAGAGCAGGGACATTAAAAGGACAGAGCCTCCGAGACTAAAAGTAGTCCACGCAGAATGTGTAGAACACACCCCGGGAGCAATTAGGAGACAGGCTGTGGGAGAGCTGGTCACTGTAAAATAAATGTTGACTTTGTAGGGATGTTTGGAAGGTTGGGCAGGGAGCTTAAAAAAGGGAACAGGAGTTGAACTTTGGGCCAAAGTAAAAAGCAGAGAAAGCAGTTGGAGGAGAGTGCTTTGGCTGTGTGCTTCAGCCGTGCCCACAGGAGAGAGAACTTCTTTTATAAATTTAAAAATTCTAGGGCAAAAAGGAACTTTATTAAGCTAATCTACATTGATCAAAGGGACTCCTAATGATCATTGGTTCTCTCTGTGCTAAGTCTGAATTCCTCGAGCTCTGTTTACTTACGCCCTTCGGTTTTCTAAGTGAATCTGGCCACAGAGAAATCTCAGCTATAATGCACCCAACAGACTTGCTGTTATAAATCAATATAAACTTTCTGAATTACAAAGAAGTCTCCTGAGAGTGTGGTTAATGTCAATCAATCTCTCAGCAGTGGATGAAACAGAGGGTGAAGACAAGCATCACAGAGGTAACATAACAAAATGAAGAAATGAGGAAGCACCCTTTGCCAGCCTTGCACACACACGCATGCACACACACAATCACACAAAACCACACACATACACACAACCACACACAACTATACACACAACCACACACAGACATACACATAACCACAAACAATCAAACAAAACCATACACATACACACAGCCACACACAACCACATACAACTACACACACAACCACACACATACATACACACAATCACACACAACCACACACATAATCACACACTACCACACACACACACAAAATTACAGACATAAATACTTGTAAATAATGCCCTCAAATCTTAGAAACCTTGAACCTCAAGAAATAGACCCTGAAAATTAAGACTCACCAGGCCTAGTAAATAAAAATATGCAGGCCAGTTAAATTTGAATTTCAGGTAAATAACAAAAACTGATTAGTATCAGCAAGTCCCACGCAATATGTGGGACATACTTATACTGAAAAAGTATCTGTTGCTTGTCTGAAATTCAAATGTAACTGGGCCTCCTGCCTTTTATCTGGCAAACCTACATAGAGGTCTGTGTACTCAAGTGTCAGAAACATACTAAAATTAAATGCTGAAAGTTTCAGGCACTTGCCTGACCCCAGCAATCCTGACCCGGCCACCAGTTTCCTCACTGAACTCACTCGACGGCCCTCTGACGGAAGGTAAACTCACAGGTGAGGCTGAATATAATATTCAGTTAGTAGGCTCATCACTAAATGCAAACACAAAATTGTTTCGCTTTCACTGTGAAAGCCCGGCAAGGCCCTCACTTCCCCAAGGGGACCCCAGTGCCCCTACATGGGGGAAACAGACCCACAGAAGCGAGGCATTTATCATACAGAATCAGCTCCCATGACCGGGGAGGCTTGGCAAGTCCAAGATCTGCAGGTGGGGCACCAGCTGGCTGAGACCAGGGCTGAGCTGCACACATGCAGTTCAGGTTCAAGTTCAAGTTGAAGGGCTGTTTGCCGACAGAATGACCTCTTCTTCTTTTCCATCAAGACCCCAACTGAGTGAATGAGGCACACCCTCAGTATGGAAGGCAATCAGCTCGACTCAAAGTCTAATGGTTCAAATATTCATCTCACCTCAGAAGACTTTTAACAGAAACAGCTCTAAAAATGTTTTACCAAATATCTCCGTCCTGTGACGGGCGAGTTGACACAAAACTGACCATCACACCAGCTTGCTCTGCGTCACACTATAGGACCCTGCCTACTGCACTTCCCCCAGAACCATGGTGAGCCTAACCTCACCTGCCTTCTCTCCAGACGCCCTGGCCTGTCCACCAATTCCAGATCTTCAGCATGTCTAAGTATCACCTGAGAAGTTTGTTAGAGGAGAGACCTGAGTCCTGTCTCCAGGATTGCGATACATTAAGTCTAGAGTGGGATCCAGAACTCAGAATGTTTACTGAGCACCCTGGTGATTCTGATGCAGGGGGTCCAGGGATCGCTCTTTGAAAACAATGCTCCACTTGCTGTAGGATTTTGGTTAGAACAAGGTATGTGGCCAATTCCCAACCGAGTCAGTAGAATTCCGTGTCCCTCAGTCTATGTCTGTGGAATCGATAGCTCTGTTCAGTTGTGTAATAAAATTCGTGAGAACATCAACGGGGACCCCGTACCTTACCCTCCCTACAAACCCCGACCCCGTCTAGCTTAGCCCAAAGGCCACCAGTCTGGACTTGCCCGTTTACAGTGGGACTGGCCCTTACACAAGGACCCTAAGTAGTAGGAGTCGTGGGCTAACGCAACAAGTCACGTCAGGCGCAGGGTGGTTTCTTACAAACCACGTCGCATCGCTGAACACAGGCACCTTTCTATGTGACCGTACTACCCTTTAACAAGACTTCACCTGCGCCTGACCAGGCGGTGGCGCAGTGGATAGAGAGCTGAACTGGGATACAGAAGACCCAGGTTTAAGACCCTGAGCTCGCCAGCTTGAGCGTGGGCCCATCTGGCTTGAGCAAAAAGCTCGTCAGCTTGGACCCAAGGTCGCTGGCTCCAGCAAGGGGTTGCTTGGTCTGCTGAAGGCTCGTGGTCAAGGCACATATGAGAAAGCAATCAATGAACAACTATGGTGTCGCAATGGCAACAAAAAACTAATGATTGATGCTTCTCACCTCTCTCCGTTCCTGTCTGTCTGTCCCTATCTATCCCCCTCTCTGACTCTCTCTCTGTCCCTGGGGGAAAAAAAAAAATGTCCGTCTTCAATCAATGCAGAGTTGATCCATTACGTGTGATGTGATGTATTTGTATCTAAATGAGTACTTTTTTTTCTGCCTGACCTGTGGTGGCGCAGTGGATAAAGCATCGACCTGGGAACACTGAGGTTGCCAGTTCAAAACCCTGCACTGGTCCGGTCAAGGCACATATGGGAGTTGATGCTTCCAGCTCCTCCCCCCTTTCTCTCTCTCTCTCTCTCTCTCTCTCTCTCACTCTGTGTCTCCTCTCTAAAATGAATAAAATAAAAATAAAATAAATTAAATGAGTACTTTTTCTTACAATTATTATTAAAAATTAATAGGCATGTAAGCATAATTACAATATAAAATATTACAAATGTTTTTATTGTAGCACCTGCTGCTGCAGTCACACTTTCCTCTGGCCAGATGAGTCACTGTGAGAAGGCCAGGACAAAGAAGATTAAATAAGACCTTTTTTAATGCAGGGACTAATTTCTGGTTATTTTTTTATTAAAAAAAAAAAGTTCATCCTGATGTTCTAGAGACTTTTTCCAACATGTTTTCTATGGTATGATTGGTTAAAATGGACAATATTCTTGAACTTCAAGCCACTGGAATCAGCAGTTCCCACGAGAAGTATTTTATTTCATTTCTCCATGCAAGAAGAGCTTTTTCTGTTACTAATATGGGAGACAGAATTAATATCCAGCTTCAAGCTACAGATATCCTAGCAGGCCTTCAGCTAGTATAAAGAACATTCAAGGGACATGATTTGACAAATACCACAATACTAGATAGATAGGTAGGTAGGTAGGTAGGTAGATAGATGATAGATAGATAGATAGATAGATAGATAATAGATAGATAGATAGATAGATAGATAGATAGATAGATAGATAGATAGATAGACAGGTAGATGGGTAATAGAAACTTGCACAGATGCTGTTAAAGGCTTGTTTGTCCCATGAATGTTTAGCTCTGAGTTATAGAAGATACTCCCAAGAAAGCACAGGGTCAAGGCCCTGACAACAGCTCTCCAAGTGGGGAAGCCAATCAGACCAATAGCGAGGGAAGAAAGATAGACATTGCAAGATGTGCTCCCCTCCTGGGAGCACACACACACCTTTCTGCACCCATAGACGTGCATCTCTTAAACTCTAAGGGTCCCCGTGAGACTTGCAACCAGGGAAGCAGTGAGCAGCAGCAGCTTGTCCCAGGCTGACCCCCTGAACCTGTCCCCAGGGCCCCCTTTCTCTGACTCCCCAGGGAGCCAGAGCAGCCCCACCTGGGCTTCCTGTTGCTTCTTCTATCCTAAGCCCTTCCTAGGTTCACTGTCCTCGGCTTCAATACACGTATCTTCCAATCCAAAAATAAAACAACTCTAAGATACCAGAGAGGTCAGGAGAAGTCCACCTGAGGCAAATCTGGACGGACTGGCATCACTGAAGGAGGAACCAGAGGACTGACGTGTACCCTGCACACGTTGGGTGTGCCCCAGACTCCATCAGTGACAGCCTCTCATGGACTCCATACCTTCACTATGAACTAGAGAGAATGCGCGTGCACGGATGTGCGCGTGTGTGAATGCACGTGCACGCACTTTCAGAAAAAACGGGGACTGCATTTTTTTACCTATTCTCTAAGACAAAAATAGAATTTTGATTAAGATTTTAAAAATGATAACACTTTAAAAGCGAGCAGGAGAGAGATTGCCTGGGAGCTGCAGACAGGAGGCTCTGCCATCTTCCAGGTTGGTCTGCGGGGCAGGAACTGAAGCCCGCTGCGAAGCCGGGAGCCATCCCAGGTGGCCGGGTGCCTTGCTCTCGCTGTCCAGATGAAGGAGCTCGGGCCTAGACATTCTTAGTATTGGACCCAGTCAAGATGCCCAGCAGCAAAGCCCGTAACTTGGACCGGTTGATTCTTTTATTTATCTTTTTTGAGAGAAAGTGAGAGTGTGAGAAGCATCAACTTGCATGCTTTCACTTTAGTTGTGCACTGATTGTTTCTCTTACATGCCTTGACTGGTACAAGCCAGCGTCCCCTTGCTCAAGCCAGTGACCTTGAGCTTTTCATGCCAGTGAGCTTTGGGATTGTGTGGATGATTTCCTCGCTCAAGCCAGTGACCTCCATGCTGACGAGCCTGCTCTTAGAGCCAGCGAGCTCAGGCTTCAAACCAGGGATCTCAACATTCCAGGGTCCACGCTTTATCCATTGTGCCACCGCTGGTCAGGCTAGACTTGTTGGTTCTTAATACAACATTTTGATGAGGTATCCAAAGAAGCAGCATCATAACAGTTTACGGTCTTACCATGCCTCCAATTAACTCTGTCCAAAAATAAAATGTCGGGTTTGGGGGCCAACAACAAAAGAATGAAGTCAACAGAGCTTGAAGTGTAAGTGCCGTCAATTCGGGGACGTTGGCTTTGATCAACGGCCGACGTCCCGGAATCCTCTAATGGATACAAATCTATCTAAACGCTGACCTCTGCACTCACCCCTTGGATTAGAGTGACCTCCTCACCCCCTTCCAATAGAGGAAGAGAAAATTATTAAAACTCCAGTTCTTTTTTTCAGTGTCATATTTTAAAAACATGGCTAACTGATCCAAAGGCAGCATTGAAAACAAAATATCACAATCATACATGCCACCAACTTGCATCAGCTACAATGAATACGACAGCGTCTATGAAATCCTTGCAGCTTCCCAGACTCAGAAACCGGAAATGAACAAAACAGCCATTGCCTGGTGCTCAAGAGAGGTGTCCTCTGAGCTGGGCCAAACTCCAAGCCATTGAATAACTTTCCTGCACCCATTTATATTTCTCAAGTAGCTATGAAAATTGAAACTAGGAACCAGTAGTTTGGGGTTAGAGCAGATGCCAAAAATGTTCTGCAGCGTGGGTAAGAAAGGAGGTGAGAGGCACAAAGGGGAAGCTCGGTGTAAGCAGATAGGGAGTGAGATGAGCTCTCAACTTGAACTGCTTCCTTTCCCACATGTTCTAAACCTGCCATCTCTCCCATAGGCCTGCAGATGTGACCTTTCAGGTGGCAGTCACTGATGTCTGAAGGGTAAAACTGGAACTGAAACCCACATCCTGGTACCTATGGGGTCAGCTTCAAGAATGGGGCTGGCCCTCGCTGGTTTCCAAGAGCTCCCCCAAAAAATGTCCCTCCCTCCTGGGAGTTTCTAAAACATCACCTTCTCCTCACTGGTCCAGTTTTGAGTCATGTAGGTAAAGCCTAAGTCAGGTTGAACTTTCCTTTGGCAAAACCTAAGATGCTTCCGGACGGGTACCACTCACCCAGGAAATTTAAGGACTGATTTATCCATTGGGCCTCACTTAACATCTTTTGGTTTTAAAAATGACTTTCATTACCACAAAATTATCACCCTACCCTTCCTCGGGCAGTTCCCTTGCCAGGGTTGTCCGGCTTTCACCCCGATTGCAATGGAAGCATGCAAAGACACGTTGATAAGGTCAGCTGGTGGTCTTATCACACATCGGTCCCCTTTTTTCTGCCACAGGAGCTGTCCCCATGCACAGGGGATACCTCCGGAGCTCCTGTGAATCTCAGAAATATCAGAGCCTCTCTGTGCAGGACAGAGGGAGGCTGTGGGGTAGAGGCAGAATCACCAGGAATTACTCAAAAGAAAAAGAACCTTGAGGTTCATCCGCCATATTTATCCCCCTTCTACAGAATAAAATGCCCAGGTACAGAGAGGCCAACTTGCCCGACTCATACAACAACTACATCATAAAGATTCCTATAAATATTTCTCCAATATGTAGTGCACATGATATATTTTTATTCAAGCATTTAACATTGCTGAGTCATGACCATTTATAACCATAGGTGCTTAGGCTTTAAGAAATAGGGAAAGGGACATCAATTCTGAGGAAGGTTTGGGGCTGGCGGCGAACCCAGGCGACAGCTTTATACCATTTAAGCACAGCAGCTCTCTGCATGGTGCAAAGAGTCCTCAGTCACAAGGCAAACTTGGCTGCAGATGAAAAAGACTGTTTCATTTCCATGAAGTGAAATATTGACCACGTACCTACAGGGTGGGGCAAAAGTAGGCTTACAGATGTGAGCACACAAAACATGGAGCTCATTCTGGTATGATTATTTATAAATTACTGTATCATTTTCCATACAAAGAACTGTAAGCCTACTTTTGTTCCACCTGTGTTATTAGAGGATCCCCAGAGCTGTACTGGTATGCCACAGAGAGGTGTGCCTCTGCTTTTTTCTGCATTTGGAAACTCTAATAAGGGTAGAGAGGTAACCAGCTACAACATAATGCAGAGTAAAGAAGTCTCACTGGGCTACCAGTGAGGAGCATTTGGGACCCAGAAGAAGTAGCGAGATGACCAAGGAAAAGTTGAAGAATTCTTTGCCCAACATTCTCCTTGTAGCAACAGCCACAGACAGGAACACTGTCTTCCCAAAAGAAGGAGGAGGAAGAGGCAAAGGAGAAGAAAATAGTAAGAAGCTATAATTACAGGATGGAATGAGGAGGAGACAAATTTGGCCCCTATAGGGTGCTGGCAAGGTAAAAATGATGAGAGGAAATCCATGAAGACTTCTGGAAGGAAGGGCAAACCATCAAAAAAACACAAAATACTATAAGATGCGGGAGGGCTTGATGTCAGGCAGAAGAGAAAATGGTTCATGCATACTGGACAGTCTATAGGAAGGAGAAAGAAGGAGGGAACACTAATCAACCAACCAACCAATGAACAAACAAAAAGCAACACCAAAACCTGATTGAAACCATGTAATCAGTGGCTTCCATGTGGCCCAGAGGTAAGTGGAGAACGTGCAGAACAGGAAACTCTTGAGCAACAGGACACTGGTCAGCAGCCCTTTTCTGAGAGCTTGCTGTGCATGGGACATTATGCTTCATGGTGACAACAGACAGCCTTTGCCCTCAGAGAGACATGCAGTGGAAGTGGGGAAGCGGGAAATGCCAAGCAAGAGTTCTATAAAAATAAATAAATAAAAATAAACGAAGTGCTTCTGAGATGTAATCAAAGACCCAGAAGCCAAGAGTCTAGAATAAAAAGGGAGATGGACAACGAAGGATGAAAACTGGGGCTCAAGAGAGAGAAGCGGGGATGGTCACACTTTGTAGAGAAGGTGCAGATTAAGGAACAACTTGAGATCAGGGCGCAGTGCTGAACTACATCACCGAAGCACAGTATTCTGTGGTATGTGACATGCTCTCCCACAAACACTGAAACCACGTGGGCCCCAGGGGCTTTTCCAGGATGTGAAATTGTAACCAGGAGCTCGATGGGCTAGACAACTCGCTGAAGGCACATGCGTGCCACAGAAAAACCTTTGTCCGCTGACACCCTACCGGCCCTACAGTGCGGGTCTCGTTTCAGACCCTGCAGAATGATGACACAATTAGTTAATAACACTTTCTGTGAAAACGCTAATCTGTAAACATGTATTTCTGTGTTTAATTCTTCGGACGTGTTGCATTTAAATGTGGTAACTATCAAAGGGTACCTCAATTCTAGCATTGGGCAGGGGTGCCCTTGTATTTAGAACATGAGAAATCGATCTCTTTTTTGTTCAGAAAATGCAGTGGAGATTATTATGCTCATTTGGAAAGTGCTTTATTTATGCAAATGTGCACTGTACTTATGCAGCAAATAATTCACTTACTTTCCAATGCAATCAAGATTTGATCATCTCCCAAATAGTTCCGTCTTCTTTGAAGTGCCAAATGGGTTTCATATTTCATGCTTTCCTTTCAGAACGTAAATAAAATACCTATAAGAACTTTCAAACCACTCTTTGTTTTTTTAATTATCTTAGTACCTTTTTGCTTGGCAATCAGTAAAACTGCTAGGAATACCTGGGCAGAGGTGAAAGTAAACATTTACCATTGGTGGTAGATGGAAGAACGCCCCCACCCAAGATGTCCACATCTGAATCCCGCAAATTTCTGCATATGTTACCTTACATGACAAAAAATGATTTCACAGATGCAATTAAGTTTAGAATCTCCAGATAGAGAAAGTTCCACAGAGTATTATTTGGGTCCTATTTAATTACAAGATTTTTAGTGTGTGTGTGTGTGTGTGTGTGATAGAGACAGAGAGAGAGACAGAGAGAGGGACAGATAGGGACAGACAGACAGGAAGGGAGAGAGATGAGAAGCATCAATTCTTTGTTGCAGCTCCTTAGTTGTTCACTGATTGCTTTCTCATAAGTACCTTGGGGGGGGGGGCAGCAGAGCGAGTGACCCCTTACTCAAGCCAACAACCTTGGGCTTCAAGCCAGTGACCTCTGGGCTCAAGCCAGTGACCATGGGGTCATGTCTATAATCCCACACTCAAGCCAGTGACCCTGCACTCAAGCTGGTAAGCCTGCGCTCAAGCCAGATAAGCCTGCACTCAAGCCGACGACCTCACGGTTTTGAACCTGGGTCCTTCACGTCCCAGTCTGATGTTCTATCTACTATGCCAATGCCTGGTCAGATTCACAAGGTGTTGTGTTTTTTTTTTTTTAAGTGAAAGGAGGGTAGATAGAGAGATAGACCCATACATATGCCCTGACCGGGATCCACCCAGCAACCCCCGTCTGGGGTCAACATTTGGACCAGTAGAGCCATCCTCAGTACCCAGGGCCAATACTCAGCCAATCAAGCCACTGGCTGTGAGAGGGGAAGAGAAAGAAGGGGGTGGGGGGAAGGATAGAGAAGCCAATGGTCGCTTCTCATGTGTGCCCTGACCAGGGATCAAACCGGCACATCCTCATGGCAGGTTGATGCTCTATCCACTGAACCAACTGGCCAGGGTCACCAAGATGTGACCATGGAAACTGAGGTCTAAGTGACAGGAGCATGGGGCCACAAGCCAATGAACACAGGCAACCTCTGAGAGCTGGAGAAGGCAAGAGACAGAGCCTGCCCTGAAGTCTCCCAAAGGAACGCAGTCCAATGTGCCAATCAGAGACGTCGAACCTCTAACGCTCTAAGGCCTCAGGCCTATGGTGGTTATAGCAGCCATAGAAAACTAATGCATGATCCATGTTGGAAGTCCAAACTGTGTCTTCACCAGCTCATGCCACTGACCCTGAATCAAGTCTGCAGAACAAGATGGGGGCACTGTTCCTCACTAATGGAAAGGCTGTGGGGACTGCCACCTGACCAGCCACAACCATTAGCCAAGACGTCTCCTGGAGCAGGATGTATGAGATGCAAGTCAGAAGCGATGACTTTTTTCTCATCATGTTCTAATCAGCTAGCAGTGCTGACCAACAGACTTCTTCTGTAAAGGGTCAGATAGTGAATATTTTAGGTATTGTGGGACATATGGTCTCTGTCACATATAAATTCTTCTGTCATAGTGCAGACGCAGCCCCTGACAATGGAAAGGTAAATGTGAGGGCTGGCTGGCTGGCTGAGTACCCATACAACTTTACTAATGAAAAAGGGGGTGGGTTGGATTTGGCCATAGGCTGACCCCGACCTAGGCACAGACACCCCCCAATAGTAACAGATGAGGTTAAATGATTGTAAAGGAGGGCTTAGCATCTGGGAGGATTGGAGCTCGTGGATGGAACCCTTGTCCTAAGCTAAGGAAGAACCCCTTGAGAAGAGTTTAAGAGACCAGTATGAGAGATTAGCTTGTGGGACTAAAGACACATTTGTCACCGGGTCTGGCGAGGGATCCGAGAGAGTCTCAACGTGCATTTTGGGATCTTACGAGATTAAGCGCGTTTCTTCCAACCCCATGCCCCATCCCCCTCCAGATCATGCCAGATTTTCTCTGACCAAAGTGCTTTTAGCCTAAATAGCCCCTCACTCTCAGTGTTGCTATGGCAAAGCTTAACCCCAGTTCACGGACAAGCTCACAGCCCACACAGGGCAGAGGCTGACACGTGTCCTCCTTTGCCCGCTGTGTACAATTCAGTTCCTGCATTTTCTCCTCTGAAGTATCCGAGACGCTTCCACTCCAGTCATCCCCACAGGATAAGAGCATCCCTGTTCCCTCATTTTGTAGTGCAGAGGAGACTGCCTGTCCGTTGTGATGATAAAAGGTTTTGGAAAAGAGGGGGAAGAAGATTTTTTACAATCAGTGTGTCCTTGGTACAGAATTCCTCCCAAGTGTTAGTAGTATCTTTGACTCAGAAGAAATCCCAGGGAGAGGTCTCAAGAACAAAGCAAGTTCTTCATTTTAATTTCACTCCCTCTTTGAAAGCCCTGGAGGGTTCGTCCTGTATACATCCGGCTCCAAATTTTGGAGAGACAGCTTCTCGCCTGGCCCCCCACATGTCTCCTGCCTTCAGGGGTCTCTTCGTCACCATCTACCCATTCTGTTGAGTCACTCAATCCTCCAGCATCACAATGATGGAGCTCTCCTGAGAGGACTGTTGCTCACACCCAGACTAAGCGAACCTCCCTGCATGCTCTTCCTGAGGTCCCATCTCTGTCCTGAGGGCCCTTCTCAGAGTGTCAGCTCCCCGACACAGTCTGGACTGTGCAGCAGGATGACAGGACACGAGCGACTCCCTGTAACCGATGCATTGGAGAGTCTCTGCTCCTCACCCACGCGTGAGAGAAGAGAAGTCTTCTACATTCTCAGACACGCCAGTGATGTCAGGGAACATGCCAACTTGCAAGACTGAGAAAGAGGTGAGGTGTCCCCAAATCACAAAGAAACACTGAAAGGTTCACAGATGCCCAAGTGGTCAATTTACACTGCTAACAAAAATTAGGGGATCAGGGAACGTGGAGATACTCCAGGACTTTCAGCCTTTTGTACAGCGCATTTCCACCAATGAGATAAAAGTTGGTTTTGCATCTCATTTGCATAATCAAACAACTTTCTTTGACTTGTCATTTGTTTTTCTGATGTTCTCGTTTAATTTAAAAAAATCAAATGCTTCTTTTTTTATCACTTCATATTCATTTTTGAAATATCCCCTAATTTTTGTGAGCAGTATAGACTAAAATACAACTGTGACAACAGACACCTGACACAGAAGTCAGAGGACTTGGGCTGACTACAGTGATTAGTGCCTCAGGACTGAATCTTAACAAAACCCATTTTTATCTACTCATACGAAATACATATTTTCATATATATCATATTTCTATGTACTCACATATTTATATACACATACAAATGTGATGATGCTCACATATCTTACATGTAAATATAATGATTTCATTATGTTTTCTAAATTCCCACAGTATTTTAAAATGGACTAAAGGAATTTTCCCAGACTACCAACAGTATCTAGGGCTGATTGCTATCCGACATGTTTCTGTGCTTCCCAATGTCCTCTCCTAAGTGAGCAGCACGGCGACAAAAACCCACTTCTTCGTTCCTTTTCTTAAAAAGACAGCATAGGCTCTGAGGATTGTCTTTTGAGAGACCCTGCCAAGGGAAAGGTCACCAACAAAATAACAGCAGGCAGATGACCTGTGATTCCATGGTAGGAGGAGGGCCCCAATGAGCCCCGTGCCCACTGTGTGCCCGAGAGGAAGGGGGAACAGAGGACGGAGAGTAAGGGTCTGGAACAAAGGAGAAATTTAAGGGCAGGTGGAGTGATTGAAGTGTGAGCACAGGAAGACAGGAGGGGCTTGTCAGACCCCAGGAACGGCCAGATGGGCGACACCACTTCGCCCCAGCAGGAGGCAGCCAGGACACCTTCTCCCATCATTGTCCTCGGGCTGTGGTCTCCCTCGCCATCCTCCACCCCTGAGCTCCACGCTCCCTCTCCTCGGGGGACTTGGATTCAGTCCTCACCCACAACCTTAAAGAGCTGCTGGATGTTTCATCTCTTAGGTTAACACTGCCCAGGGGTTTTTACACAATGACAAGAGGAGGAACTTGTATGTGACTAAAAGTAAAAGAATGAAGACCACCCTGAGGAAAACCACGTTGAAGAAAGAGGGAAGTCAACCCTGGGGGCAGAAAGCATCTGGCGTGGCAGAGGGGACCTTGCAGGATTGGCTGCCTCCCTTCTACCTGCACACGGGCACTGACGTGGTAGGCGTGGCAGGTCCCTCAGCAATGGGACCCCAGTTCATGCACCTGCTCCTACCCTTTTCTAACTGCAAACTTAGATAAGTCCAGAAAGTGGGTGTAACAACATGTCCCTTGTGAGTTTGACTGCCGGGAGTAAACGAGCTCATTCGTGCAAAGTAATTAGCATGGTAATCACCACATAGACAGAGACAGTAAAGGTTAGCAAGAAACATGATCACAGTATGCAACAGCACACATGTCCGACCTCCCAGGGGAGTGAAGTCCCTGAGATGGAAGCTCACGTCTGGTCTTTGAACCTCATTGACATTAGGGGATTCCATGAATGTGGATTGATTCAATAGAATGATGAAGTCCGGTCCTGCAGAGAACACTAAAATGTGTATCCGAACAAGTCTCCCTAGACTCCTGCCACATAAGGAAAGCTCCATGCCACCCCTTCCAGGAAGTCTTCTCTGATGTATCTTAGTCAGAGCTACAAGCTGCTGTGAGAATCCCACTTACACACTGTTCCCGTGACACCACTTGCTGAAAACCTTGTTTGATTCTTTCTCATCACAAGAGAACGCTTCTTAGGAGCAGCAAATGTGTTCTTCACCACTAAAATTAATCACCATTTTCCTCTAGTTGTTTTTTTAAAAAGATTTTATTTGTTAATTTGAGAGAGAGAGAGAGAGAGAAAGGTGGTGGTGGGGGGGGTCGAGTAGGAAGCATCAACTACCAGTAGTTACTTCTCATATGTGCCTTGAGAGGACAAACCCCTGTTTCAAACCAGCGACCTCAGCCTTCCAGGTTGATGCTCTGCCCACTGCGCCCCCATAGGCCCATCCCCTCTAGTTTCTTATGTATCGCTGGTGCATAGGGGATACTCAGTACATATTTTTGAATGGATAAAAATAATATTATTACTATCCTTCAGTGAAGTCTTATATTGTACAACACGCTTCTAATCCTCATGGCAAATGGTATGCTCATTAACCACATTTTATATAGAAATAAAATAAAATCAAGGCTTTGCAAGGAAAATGCTAGGTCCGCACAGGCACGGGAGGCAACCCCGGGCCCGCCCAGCTCAGAGGGGAGGTGCACACAATCCAGCCCCGGCTGGTTGGCTCAGTGGTAGAGCATCAGACCAGCGTGTGGAAGTCCTGGATTTGATTCCTGGCCAGGGCACACAGGAGAAGCGCCCATCTGCTTCTCCCCCCTCCCCCCTCTACTTTCTCTCTGTCTCTTTCTTCCCCTCCCGCAGCCAAGGCTCCATTGGAGCAAAGTTGGCGGGGCCACTGAGGATGGCTCCATGGCCTCCGCCTCAGGTGCTAGAATGGCTCTGGTAGCAGTGGAGCAACGCCCCAGATGGGCAGAGCATCGCCCCCTGGTGGGCATGCAGGGTGGATCCCAGTCGGGCGCATGCGGGAGTCTGTCTTTGCCTCCTTGCTTCTCACTTCAGAAAAATACAAAAAATTTGAAAAAAGAAGAGTTAGATCCAGGCTTGAGAGATGAGAAGAAGGAGTGTCATACACAAATACCTTCCAAGCCCCATTATTTGTATGTCCCCAATCGAACTGCGTACGTCATTAAATAGCAGATGTGATGGGGACATTCCATGTGAACCTCGCCGCTAAGGAGCTGGGAGGGAAGAACAGGGGTCAGCATATCTTAGCTGCTCTGTTTTGAGCAATGCTGGTGACAAAAGGGGAAAATCGATAAAGAAAGCTGTGCAGCAGGAGAGGAACATCGGGCTAATGGTAAATCAGTGCTGTAGGCAGAAGCCAGATGAGGCCGGAGCTACCGAGACCCCTCATTCTTCAAACTCTGTGTGACAAAGTTCAAGGAAACAGTCCGTACTGATTTGAGTACAAGATAGATGTAAACCATTTCTTATAAATTCGCGTTTGCACCCAGGATCCAGTTCTCCACTTTGTGCCACAACAGTGCCCTCTTGGCCTCGGAAACTCAGGGAGCTGGAAGGTGCCGGAGGCCTGACCCAGGAGATTCACACCTGAGACACGCCACAATCACGCAGGGCTTTTGGAGTGGCCCAGGAATGTCATCACGAGTTCTGAACTAGTCAGAAGAAAACTGACTTCATTCTCACTGATTTACAGTGACACTCAACCAAACAACATGGTGTGTGTGATATGACTGCATGTATGGTTTTGTGTGTGGTATGTGTGAGTGTATGCATTTGTGTGAGAGAGAGGCTGTATGTAAGTGTACAATGTGGTCCACGTGTGATTCTGATTTGCTATTGTCATTGTGTGTGAAAATATCATTAGAGTCCGTGTCAGAGACAGAGAGCAACTACCCCTCTGCTCAGCTAAGAGGACAGACCGACCCAGCAACAGTCCAGCAGCGACAGTGATGGAGACACAGGACCTGGCGGAGCTTGGGAGCAGGGAACAGTTGCTAAAGCCAGCGGACAGAGCCCTCAACTTCAGAAAATGCAGCTGGGCAGGGATCCGGAAACCAGTTCTTATGTAAACAATATGAAATTCGCTATTGGTGACTGCCTATCAGTCTGGCAAAAGTAAAGAGGCTGATAATATCTACTTTGGAAAAGGGTTGGGGAGATGAATCCTCTACACAAGCCAGTGGGGTTGTATTTAGTACCACGGCTCCCAGGGCCATTGGTAACCTGTCCTAGAATGTACAACCTGCTCGCTGCCTGACCCAGCAACCCCACATTGGGGAGTTCACCGTGGGCAGTGAAGGCTAGGGGTGGGCTGATGCCAACGAAGACAGCGCCTCACAGAACAGGGGCAATGCCCATTGTGGAGGGACCCCTCCAACAATCCTGCTGGTAGAAGGGTGAGCTGTGGGTCCACAGACAATGACCCAGAAAGACGCTCAATGTATAATATAGGCTTAAGGTAAAAGATCACATTGTAAAATGTCCAGTGTTGCACTTTTTTGTTTCAGAAAAATAAAATTGTGTCCACATTCACAGAAAATACTTGGAATGATTTCTTAGTGACTCATAACAAAATGAGTTATGACACTGGCGAGAACTTCACTTTCTACATAATTGTGTCCCCCACCCCCACTCCCAAAGAGCATACATAATTTCTGCATTTGGAGGAAGTAACAGGAAGGATGTTGCTGTGTAGGAAGGAGGGGAAGGAGGGAGAACAGACTCGGTTTATGACTAACCATTTCTCACCAGAGGCCCTGGCCAGATTCCCAGGCTATGCGAAAAAGCTTGAGTTGACACCGCACGTTTCTAAACGTCTCCCCACTGAGCGGTGGCCAGGACCTCCTGGGCCTCTGCACCTGCAGCCACTTTGGCCAAACAAGCAAGGGAACAGCCCCTTCCAAGAGCCCCGTCATAAGGTGAGCAACTTTTTTACAATGAAAAAGAGGACAAAATTAATTGAAGAAAACAATATTGTAAATAAAAGAAACATTTTATTCACTGCAACAATAATACACCCTAATATGATAAATGCATAAAAACATGTAATATTTTCTATTGTAATTATGCTTACATGCTTATTAATTTTTAATAACAATTGTAAGAAAGTAGTACTCATTTAGATACAAATACGTCACATCACACACAATGGATCGACTCTGTATCGATCAAATACGGACATTTACAGATTAGCCTTCCAATATCAAAAAGGAGGATATGTAGGAGGACACTTTTCGAGAGAGAACAGAACTTACAAAAGCACTGTCCTCCCTAAAGGAGGACGATTGGTCACCTTCTCAGTGAATGCCTGCTGACAAATGGTGTGGAAAGAGGGTTTTGGTTGTTTAGGGCCCCAGGGATGGTTTAATTGCTTCACTAGCAAAAAATGAAAGCAAGAGCTAAATGTACTCTCACAGTGAACTCACTGAAAGGCATCAGGAATGCGTGCTCGTCAGTGTACAAATGTGGGACCACCTTCTATGTGGGGGAATAATGAAGCCACAGCCTGCTTTCAGGAACGCTGTGGCAGTGCCTGGTGGCGGCCGGGCTCTCCTTTGCGCACACGACTCCCGGAAACAGAGCCTTGCCCACTCCCGGAAACAGAGCCTTGCCCACTCACGGCAGGCCTTGTTTTCACGAAGTGCCCTATCTTACCACTCCTCGGAGCAGAGCAAAATGATCCCTTTCGTTTCGCAGGAGAAGGCTTTCCATTATACAGATCACAAACACTTTCATGTGGTTATCATGTCCTTCCTACACTGATTATGATTATTTTCCAGTAGCCAATTTTCTCAGTGGTGGGTTTTGGGTTTTTTTTTTCCATTTTTTATGCATCTTTCATCACTGTGATTCCCTAAAACATTTTCTTTTCCTGTCCTCTCTCCTCCGCCACCACCTGCTGTTTCTTTGTGATCCATAAATACAATCCTGAGTTATTAGACTTGGTCTATTTAAAAGAACTCTGGGAGAAAAGCCTTTAGGAAAACAAGGAATAACATAGGCCAACACTATTAACTTTTATTTTATTTTTTACTAATTTCTTACTTTGAACATGGGTCTTGTTAAAATAGGGCACATTAATATCTCTCTTTTCCTTGTTGCATATCTATAAAAACTAAATAAAAGGCCCTGGCTGGGTAGTTCAGTTGGTTAGAGCATTGTCCTGATATGCCAAGGTTGTGGGTTCAATCCCCGGGCAGGGCATATACAGGAGTCAACCATTGAATGCATAGATGAGTAGAACCACAAATGGATGTTTTTCTCTCTCTCTCCCTTCCTTTCTCTCTCTAAATCAATGAATTTTAAAAAAATAATGAAAGTTGAATCAGCAGCCCTGATACTCAATTACAAGCAAGGTATATTCACTGCTAATCCATATAATTTTTTTTTAATCCTGAAAGTAGATCTCGTTATGGAAGAAAGAGTACTTGACTCTCTTAGAAACACTGCAGAGGGTTCAGGAGGATGGGAGTCTGCCTCTGTCTCTTACATTTCCAGCCACACGCCAGGAGATTAATGCCCTGGTGGGCATCTGTGTGGTCCTCACGCCCACATAGACACAAACATACAGACAATGGTTATCTTCTGGTTGTACCAGCAGACACACAGCTTCAGTGGTTGTGGTACATGGCATTCCTGCCACCTGCTATCGTCTCGTCTCCCTGCACGAGGAACACACATCGCTGCCCGTGGCAGCAGGCCTTGCAGTACCTCCAGTGGGTGCAGCTACCCACGTGGGCATTGGCAAATGCAGGAACTCCCTGTGTGGGTCTCAGAGAAGTCTGAAGATCTGGCGTGAAAGTTTGGGGATTGTCCTGTGAATGACAGTTCTGGTCTCTGAAGGAAGGAAGCATGAGAAGTGTCGGTGTTCCATTTGCTACGAGGCATCGAGACTTCCATCAGCACATTCTGTTGTTCCCTCACATGGTTCTGTGAGTGGGCAGGCTTTCTCACGTGGTTGTGGGCAGAGGGGGGCTTATTTGTTCATATGTCTGGTTCCCTGCTGGTCCCCCAACATTTTTCTCCACCTGTGCGTTCGGTGTGTCCACAGGGTCACTCCAGGATGGCAGCATCAGAGCAGTGGGGTGTCTGACATGACAGCTTAGGACTTCCACGGTGCAGAACCCAAGACAGAACAAATCACACACAAACAATACCGTTGTGATGGTCAGCGTCAGAGTCACACACAACAGCTCTGCTGCAGTGAGTCCAAGCAGCAGGCAGGAGACCTCTCCAAATAAACTTAAGGACAAGAGAGCACAGACCCAACCTATCGGTGAAGACGTCTCACTTGCAGAAATGTGTGGGGAATGGGACAGGTGTGGAGCTATCTCTGTGAAATACAACCTGCCCAGCCACATTTAGGAGTCTAGTAAACTGAACTGGTGAGAGACCATGTGAAAATCCCAGAGTACTAAAAATTATTAATGCTGTCATTAAAATAACTACTTGGTTAAATATTTTTGCATAGCCTACTGGTAAAATTTGAGATGATTAGTGTTAAAATCCAGTTGTAAGTATGCTTTTCTTTGTCATTTAAGGAGAAGCATTTTACTCCTCTTTATATCAATTTAATCTGTATGGTAACAAAATGAAAAGGCAACCTACCAAACGGGAGAAGATATTTGCAAATCATATATCTGAAAAGGAGTTAATATCCAAAAGATATAAAAACCTCATAGAACTCAACAACAACAAAAACCAACAAGCCAATTTTAAAAATGGGCAGAGACTCTTATTAGGTATTATTATATGTTCCAAAGAGGACATACAGATGGCCAATAGGCACATGAAAAGCTATTCAGCACCCCTAATTATTTAAGAAAATGCTAATCGAAACTACAATGAAATACCACCTCACACCTGTTAGAATAGTTATTTTCAAAACAACAACAAAAGTCAGTAAGTACTAGTGAGGGTGTGGAGGAAAGGGAGCCCTCCTGCACTGCTGGTGGGAATGCAGACTGGTGCAGCCACTGTGGAGATGCAGTATGGAGATTCCTCAAAAAGTTAAGCCGAGAAATACCGTATGATCCAGCTCTCCCACTTCTGAGTGTTGATTCAAAGAACACCAAAACATGAATTCAAAAAGGTATGTGCATTCCATGTTCGTTGCAGCATTATTTACAATAACCAAGCTGTGGAAACAATCTAAGTGTCCATGAACAGATGAGTAGACAAAGAAAATGTGGTAGGTACACACACACACAATGAAATACTACTCGGAAATAAACAGGAGAAGGAAATCTTGTCATTTTCAACAACATGGGTGGGCCTGGAGGCTATTATGCTCAGTGAAATAAGTCAGTCAGAGAAAAACAAGTACCACATGATTTCATTTATAGGTGGAATCTAAAAAACAAAACAAATGAGCAAATAAAACAAAGACTAACTCATGCAAACAGAGAACAGATTGGTGGTTGCTGGAGGGGAAGGGCTGGGGGCTGAGTGACATGGGTGCAGGAGTCAGTTACAAGGTGATGGATGCTAACTAGACTCAAGGTGGGGATCATGTTGTAGTGTATACAGACAGAGCCCCCCCCCCCCCGGGCCGGCACCCCAGGCACCTGGAACATCTGCCCAAGTCCAACCAGCTTCCCCAACTACCGGCACATAAAGCCTGCTCGGAGGTCCTTTACATCATGTACCTTCCATTTCCAGCATAAATAAGGTCCGCCCTGTCTCTAAGTGTCCATGAGAGGTCACTGCGCATTCCCAAGAACCTCCCTCCGGCCGTTTTCCATGGACTCAGCTGCGGGTTTGGCGCAGAAGCCAGCATCTGATGAGACCCAGAGCGCTGACCTGGGGGCCCGTTCTAACGGGTCATGGCCGGGCTAACGTGAGTGGCCCTGAAGACAGGAACAGGAAAAGCAAGGGTGGACACCTTACCGAGCCACCGCCATGCACCAGAAGCATTACGTAAGAACACCTTGCATCCTTACAGAACCTTCTTTAAGGCCGAAGAAGCGGGGAGCACAGAGCGATGAAGTAACTTGCCCGAGGCAGCCCAGCCAGCAGAACGGCGGTGCTGAGCCCTGGACTCGGGTGTTCCCCAATATCCTTTCTAGCTCAGTAGCTGCCCCAGAACATGGGGTAGAATGGAAAGCCCCCACCACGCGTTTGTGGGCTCACCTCAGGGGAGCCCCCGCCCCAGGGCTGAGCCCCGGTTCTGGGCGCCTCCTCCAGCCCCTCATTCCAGCCGCGGTGCCTTTGTTCCTCGTAGAGCAGGAAACACAAGCGATCTGTTTATCTCTTAGCCCTTCGTTATCTGTAATGGATGCAGGTTCTGGTGGTTTTACCCCGGGCTCCTGCTCTGTCTGCTGAGGCAGAACAGAAAAGCCACTTCTCTGCGGGGATGCTGGGCTCGAGGCCCAAGGAAAACATAATCGTTTCCTTGGACCCCACCGGGAGCCGAAGCCCCCAACAGCGTTTATAGATGTGGTATTCAAAAGTCCTACACCTGAAATTTATGTAATGTTATTAACCAATGTTACCCTAATAACTTAATAATATATATTTCATAGAACATCTTGCTGCCGCAGCGCACCTCCGGACAGCTGGCAGATTCTTGGGCGTCCAGGAGACGGCAGCCCCGTCTGCGCAGGCGCCTCGGGCCTTACTAATGCCTCCTGACAGGCTGTTGATTTGTGGCTGAAATTCCTCCCAGTGGAGAATTTCACTGGTCCCCACAGGTTAAAAGTAAATGATGTGTGGAGAAGAAAGATGCACCATTTGTTTTATTCTTCTTTCTCCAACAGAGGAAAAAAAACAAGTTATTTAAAGGCAAAGCTACCACAAAGGCACTTTAATACAATCACACTTTCAAAGGACTTGCCAAGGAAGTATCTGCAGCTGCCAAGTCAGCAATTTTCCAAAGATATCCTAGCAGAGCCAAAGGGATTAATGGAGAAGAAATTGTCAGGGGAAATGTAACTATAGCTTAAAGAGCAGCAGGTGGTAAATGGCACATTATGACATTCTTATTCATGATGGCTTGCCTCAGAGACCCCAGCACCCACCCCCCCAACCTAACCACCTGACAGACAGCAGCCCAGGACCAGGACCTTATGAATACAGACGGAGGTGATAATAAGGCCAGTCTGGCCTGCTGTGGCCTCTCACCTGTAAGGGCAAAGTGCCCCCCCACCACCACCACCACCACCACCACCCACCCCCCCACCCCCCCAGCCACCCTCAACCCCCCCCCACCCCCACCCCCCCACCCCCCCACCCCACCCACCCCCCCACCCCCCACCCACCCCCCACCCCCCCCCCACCCCCCCACCCCCCCCCCACCCCCCCCCCCCCCCCCCCGCAAGCAGCGTCCTCCCTGATTGGCCGAGAGGGATTCCCAATTCTCAGAGGTCAGAAAGACCTCCGAGAAGCGGGGAGGGGCCTGTGGGGAGAAATA
This sequence comes from Rhynchonycteris naso, assembly GCA_037038555.1. Lineage (NCBI taxonomy): Eukaryota > Metazoa > Chordata > Mammalia > Chiroptera > Emballonuridae > Rhynchonycteris > Rhynchonycteris naso. Next base: position 204,622,556 of record CM072999.1, read on the forward strand.
GGCCCTCAGCCCTCCCCTGATCCTCCGTCCCCCACCCTTCCCCACCTCCAGGCCCTTCTTCCCAGACACAGTGGGAACTGCTGACCAGGCCTGAGCAGTGGGCTGCACGTGACTCTGAGTTTTCCTTAGAGGATCTCATTTCAGCAGTTAGCAGACTCACACTCAGGGGTGACCTAATGAACCCTATTCTATCAATACTGCCAGAGGCTCACGACGTTTGGTAAAGGGCAGAGGGAAAACTCGGACTGTTGCCGACTTACGGCAGTGGGGCATTTACACGCTGAATTCTCCACTCTCTTTAGCCATCTGCCTCCTCGGTCGCTCCCCTCTCAGAACTTCCACGGTAGGTAGCAACGGCAAGGAATGCATGTCACCGTCTGACGGTGACACACAAGAGCGCGGAAAGGAATGTCATATCCTGATGGCTCCATCTCTTCCTCAGGTTAGTCTGGTCCCTGGTGGGAGAGAAGAGTGGGTCACTGCTGCGTTCCAGTGTGAGGATCGTCTGCGCATTTTATTTGTTTTACTATTACTCTTCCAGACGGTATTTGACAGGAGCTTACTGCATACAGGATATTCTGCCGGAGAAGGACCGTGCAAGCTGAACAGCAGGCCTGCAGGGCGCAGGCCCACATGTGCGTGGGTTTAACACTTTTCTATCAGCGACTGGGGATCCACATGCGTGGAATGTTGGCTTAAGCAGTTAAGCTCAAGCAGTGTGTAAATTTTTGACTGCACGGGTGGTCAGTGGTCCTAAGGTTGGTGTTGTTCAAGGTCAATGACAGAGGAGAAAGGACAAAAAGGTTGGCAGTCTGATCATCGCACCTTGTAGTGGGTTAGTGCCCTTTGCCAAGCCTGCTCACTTTGAAGTAACTCGTTCCTTCAGGAAGACGTACTGAATATCCACTGTGTGTCAGCCTCAGAGGGGAATTCCGAACACATGCTAACTTGCTCACTGGCAGAAACTGAGTCTCACTGTTTTCAAACAAACGCCCAGCCTTTTACAGCTGCCATGTTCCCAAGCACGTATGACGTGCTAGGCACCGCAGTCAGTACTGTCAGCAGTAGAGACAGCTCACCCAGCCGGGTCCCGTGTGTTGGAAGACTGACCGGTGGCTCTCCTGCGTCCCTCACCTCTTGCAAACAGTCCTGCGGCCTTTGTTCGGGGGACCGTCTTTTCAAGGATGTTAGGACAACATATCTCCCCACCTTGGACAGTCCACATGGTCATCCCCAGAGCAAAAGAGCAGTCACTTACTGCCCGTGACACAAAATCGGAGTTCCCCAAGTCAGAGTTTCTACCTGTAGCAAACCTGCCGTGTGCACAGGCATCACCTGGCCCAGGTGGGAAGTGGAGCACAGGGAGCCAGCAGTTACTGGAGGAGCGGGTCCTAGGGCCACAGCTACTGCTGTGAGTAGTAATAACCTGACTGCTCTCTGGCTGGCAGTCCTGTGTCTCTGGCCAGCACCCACAGTTCAGTATCAGGCTAACACGTGAGCATGTAAGTCGGGTATAACCTCGGACCCTTCATAGTTCTGGATGCTGCTGAGTGTCCTGTGGAGTCTGCTTTCCTGAAGCTTCTCAACACACTGCTCATCTTGTCCCAATGTCAGAGATGAAGGACCCAAGGATTAGAGAGACATTAAAAGTGTCTCCAGGTCAGGGAGCTGGTCTTTCCCCTTCCACTTCCCAACAGCTTTTGTCCACAGGGAATGCCCAATTCCAGCCTGGTGGGAACGCACCCAGGGGTAAGGAGCCTGGGAAAAGTCCCTGGGAGAACACGCCCCCCGCCCCACCGCAGCTGGCCTGGAGAGGTGACAGGAATGTTCCCAGGGAAAGGGTCTGCTTTGGGCTGTGCACGTGGTGGGACAGACAAGGAACAAGGACTAGGTAGAGGAAGGCTGGGAAGAGTTGTATTTTGGAAAGTGATTCTGTTGGCCAGAGAGCAAGGATCGGGCCAAACTTGGAAACAAGAAGAGGAGGCCGGGTCAGAGGACAGATGGAGGGCCAGGCACAATCAGGGAGCTGTCTGCCGCTCACAGCGCCAGCCCCATGGGATGTGAGCACACCCCCAGCAAAGTTCTCACTTCAGAGCTCCTAAGAGGAAGGTGACCCATCAAACTCCAGGTGTGACTCACACTAAGAGGCTGTTCTGGAAGTAAACAGAGCCCATTGGCTGCCAAGCCTATTAGCCCAGGGTTTCTTTCCCAGTTGACTCAGAGGCAACAGAGGTCACATGCATGAGCCTCTCACGTCCTCCTGGGGCTGATCTCCTGAGCATCAATCAGCACAGGGCCAGAGCACTGCCACAGCTACGGGCCGGGCTGTGTGCAATGAGAGCCGACAGGAAGCAGGTCCCTTCGGATTCAGACTTCCGCCATGGGACGACGGGTCAGTGAGAGAGACGGCATGACTACTGGCGGGGTGTTTCGCTGGGAAGACGTGGGTGCAATGAGCAACCCAATGATGTCCCTCCTCTCTGATGGTTTCGTGCATCCAAAGCTTGAACTACACCCAGGAGCGAGTCAGAATCCTGAAGAGCGAACTTGGGAATGAGTTCACATTATAAACAAATGAACGAGTTAAGATTATGTAAGGTCAGGAAACAGAGGCCGTCTGCCCAAATCCTCCCCAGACACAAACGCATGGGCCGTCCTGACTGCCACACCATGGGATGTTCCTGTGCAACCCTTTGGGGGAATTCACAAGGGCTACGCAGAGCCTTTGACCTTAGACGTGGTTCATGGTCACACTGTGGAATTCCTAATGAGGAAGTACAGTCTAAGTGGGTGGGGTCGGGCCACGCAGAAAATACTGCTCACTCTACGAAGCAGGGCGCTGGGGCGCCAGGGCCAGAGAAATGACTCCTGATTAAACCTGGGGCTCCGGAAGCTGCCAACGCCATAAAATGGGAGGGGTCACAGGGGGAGCACACGCCCAACAGGGAAAGCCATGGGCAGCCAGGCGTCGGCGACTGTCCCAATGAGGCCAGGGCTGAAAATACACGCTGAATCTTTCTTGTTTGTTTTTAGGCGAAACCTTTATAGAAGGGGTAGAGATGGCATCTTTGTTGACACTCGCCAACTGCAGCCCACTGTATGCGCCCCTGTCCTGAGGAGGATTTCCTATTCACGGAAGTGACAGCACTAGGGACTGTGGGGTTATTGTGCCTTTTCTTTACAGCTGTAATTTGGGCTTTGAAAAGTTTAAACCACATGTCCCCCTGGTCCCCAATCAGATTCGCTGCTTGGTGCAATCACTGTGCCCAACAGCACTGGCGGGCGAGCAGCTGGGGTCACTCCTCCCTGTTGTCATTCTCCGTGGTCCCTCAGGGTCACTGATGAGAGGGCCTTATACTCCATTAGCAACAAAATTGACAGCAAAGTGACTATTTAAAGCGTGAGGTCATAAAAGGTCAGCACAGTGTGCTATCAGAGCTTGGCTCTTTGGGGCTAAGGCTAGGTGAGAGGGTTCCTGTCCCTTCCGCTGAGTCACATGCCTCCAGAACCCCACCCTCATGAGCTGGTTCCCTTCTTTACTCTGCACTCTGCAGCCTCAAGGCAAATCTCTCCTAAACTATCTGAGCCACTGAGGATTGTTGGGTACAATCCCTGGGTCTAAGGGAAGCATGACCCAAGTTTTCCTGCTTATCTGAAGAATCTGCTTCTACAACCTCAGACTTGTATCTTCTCCAGGCCTGGAAATAACTAAAGGTTGGCGTGACCACCCTGTGCTGGTAGAAATACGCCTGGGGTCACCCTACCGTCTTCTCCCTTCCCCACAGTTCCCAGTATCTCAGGCAAACATCTCTCTCAGCTGCTGCTATTCTTCCCTTGCCACATGGTGGCACTGTTCCCTGGGCATCTTCCCTGCGTGCAGGGATCGAAAGACCAGACTCCCAGAACATCCCTCCCTGGGACTTGGAGGTGTTTCTCCCTCAGTCTTGTCTTGGGGTGCATACTGCTCTGCATTAAACTCCCCAATGCAGCCCTATCTCAGGGACCTGGATAACAAGATGTTTAAAATGTCTGTGAATATCTGAACCCCGTCAGCCAGCACTGCTCTTAAAAGCACTCCCCTCCCTGCTGAATGTGAACCGGGACCTAAGGACAGGGTCCAGGTGCCGAGATGCTCCTGACTTAAAGCAAGTGCCCTCTCTCCTGCTGGAGGGGTCCAGCATCCTGAGGTCCATCCTTGGGTCAGATTCTTGTACCATTTTCCCCAGGAGGCCCTCAAATAAACAGAACCCTCCCCCCACCAATGAGCCGCTATGGTGCTCCCAACTGCATGGAAATAACTAAAGATTTCACACCAACGCCTGCTCAGCATGGAGGGACGAGACCCGGCTTTGAGATCAGACCTGTGGCTAGACCGTAGTTCCTCCTAGTTAGTGCTGCAACGGAGACAACAGTACCAAAGCCAGGGATTGAACGAGGGGTCGTGTGCCAAGCACCTGACCTTGTTCTTGATAAACAGTCGGCGCTCAATAAGTGCTTGCTCCCTTTTCTTCTCTCCTTGTCCCCACGCCCAGGTTCTTTATTCTAAAATCTTTGTCCAGACTCCAGGGCCCATCAATCCCATCCACGTTCAAGATATAGCTCAATCTGTTTACATATCTGAATAGCAGTTACCCAAATGCTACACCAACAATAAGGTTTGTAACCACAGGGATACAAAACAAGGACAAACTTGTTGTGTTTTTTTTTTAGGATACAGGTTTCAACGACTGACCAGATAAAGATCCAAAATAATTGTGGCTTACACAAGATTGAAGTCTTCCCTCCCGCAGACTGGGCTGCAATGGTGGGAGCTCCCCCCCCCTCCGCGCCTGTGGGGACCCAGACCCATTCCACGCTGTCACCCGTCCATCCCTAGAGCATGGCTCTGGCCTCCATGGCCCGAGATGCCTCGCCATCATGTCGGTGTTGCAGCCATCAGAGACAGGGGACAAAGGAGGAAGGAAAGCCACATGGGTGCCACACTAAGGACACCCACACATTTCACAGACCTCGTCTAGAACTCCACCATATCTACAACTTCATCACACCAATCTCCAAGGAGCTTGCAAGGTCATTCAGACTGCTGGGCAGCCGGCTGCAAACGCCACTCTGTGGAGGAGCGAGAACAACGTGTGTGAAAATCAAGTCGCTGCCCCCGTGTTATCATGCGCTTTTCTTTGCCAAGACAAATAGCAAAGCCAGGATAATCCACGCAAGATGAAAACCATCCGAGCTGCGAGTAACGACCCATTTATTTCAAACAAATCCATAAAGAAAATTTAGCATCAGCCCAAAACCACACAGATAAATGACAAAGACTTTCGGCTAAATCAAGGGACTATAGCCATATCAGAAAACATTAAACATTTTGTGCTATAAAATCACAGGTTCTGAGAGCCAGTGAAGATCTTCAAAGTGATTTAGTAAAACTGTCCACTTAATGCAAGAATTCTCTCGACAGTCATCTTGATGAAAGCCAGCCCATCTTGGCTGGAACACTTTCAGGGGATGGTGCCTGGGGCTTGATGGTCCACAGTCCCTGGAGGGAGCCCAGCAGGAGACAATGGTCAGAGCCTGTACCTGGGGGCACTCAGCCACATGCAAGGCCAAGGCGTAGCAGGAAGCATGGTGGGTGACAATGGGTTTTCATCAGTTTGAATCAAGAGGTAAATTGGCACAGAAGATATATTTTTCCCACAACATGCAGGCGACACTGGCTTGGCTTTGAAGTATGAGTAGGAGTTGGCCAGGCAGAAAAGGGAATCAATCGGACATAGTTAAGAGAAGAAAAATAGCCTTGTGAGCTCAAAGGATTGGAGGTACAGAGTGTTGAAGGGAGACGAACAGAAAGTTCAATGCCGCAAAGTCGCGCGCTGCGTGCAGAGCTTGGGGCAGTGACTTGTTCTGCTAAGGAAGGCAGGGGTGATTCTGCAGGGCTCTGCATTAGGTGCTGGGACCTCACCCTGTGATGTCCATGAGCCAGCAAAGTTCTCAGCACCATCAGATCTAATTTTAGATAAGTCCAGCTGCAGCACAGAGCGCGGTCCAGGGCAGTGACAGAAAGGTAAGATGTCACAACAGTCCAGGGCAGAAAGAGGAGCAGAGAATGAAGGGCAGCTGAGAAGACGGGCCAATTGGTGGCCCCTCTAAGACACAAATAGGAAAAGCTTCCACAGGGACTGTAGGCTCCCCTCAGGACATGATGAGGCAGAGGGAATGAATGACTCACCAGGATAGGCAGCTGCTGGTGGTTGTCATCAGACACAAACACCTCCATGAACTCAAGATTGAGTCTGCCTCCGCTGCTGCCCCGACACACCCATTTAGTGACTTTTCAAAAAAAAAAAGAGTTAGATCGGACACGAATTACTTTGGGTGGCACGAAACTGCACAGAACAATGGATAGTGACAGTGGGTGACAGCAAGGGACTCCCGCTTTCTGTCCCCTGTATTTGCAAGCCGTCAGCTGAGCATTCTGCTTCATGGTTAAAATTCAGCCATCGGGCCTGATCAGGCGGTGGCGCAGTGGATAGAGCGTCGGACTGGGATGTGGAGAACCCAGGTTCAAGACCCAAGGTGGCCAGCTTGAGCACGGGCCCATCTGGCTTGAGCAAAAGCTCGCCAGCTTGGACCCAAGGTCGCTGGCTCCAGCAAGTGGTTGTTCAGTCTGCTGAAGGCCCGTGGTCAAGGCACGTGTGAGAAAGCAATCAATGAACAACTATGGTGTCGCAGCGACAATGAGAAACTAATGATTAATGCTTCTTATCTCTCTTCGTTCCTGTCTGTCTGTCCCTGTCTATCCCTCTCTCTGACTCTCTCTCTGTCCTCTCTCTCTGTCCCTGTATAAAAAAAAATCAATAAATAAAATCTTTAAAAAAAAAAAAAAAAACTCAGCCATCGGCTGGATCGGTCATGTTGGAGAATGGATACAACTTCATGCCTCTCGAGATGGCGTCATCTTGTCAGTCACTGTCACTCCTCAGAAATGACTGATGACGGCGGCCTGGCATCCACCTGGTGTCCCCATAGCTCAGGGTGTGGTGCACCCAGCGGGGCACTTGACCACATAAAAACAATTACTTATTGTTGACTCTCCTGAGCAAGGATGGATGGCGATTTCTTTCCACCGAGCTTGTCTGAGCTCTGCCATGCTGAGATGGTCTCCCGTGGGTGAAGACTGTGGGAGGGAAGCAGGACTTGAGCACTTGGCGTCTCTGTCCTCAGTAGTCAGTGTCACATCACGTGCTGCAAGCAGCAGCTTCCAGGCAGGCCAGAGACACCCGTGCTTTTTGTGCCTCCAGCATGTTAAATGAGAACGGAAATGCTGCTGTCCGCAGCATCAGGGGTCCCGGTACCTCCTCGTCTCATGGTCGCATTGATCTAAGCCATGCTTTGTGTCCACTCATGGCTGGAGCCCTCCCTCTGGGTCCTGTGAACAGCCGCTATGGTTCCTTCCTCCACATAACTCTGTCTCCGCATGGAGTCAGTTGTAACCACCATGTCGGAGTTACGTGTTCTCAGACCCACCGGGTCTCTTCCCAGTGGCTGTCGCTGATGGTGGAACAGCTACCTGTTCCCTTCACAGTGGTCAGTCAGGCTTCTCCAAGTCCGGGGTACATGGCTGACCATCAGTGGCATTTTTGACAGTCACAGACCCCAAGGTGACAGAGTCACTTCCTGTAACACTCAGACCAACGCCCTTTATCTGTGTGCTCTTCTCATCCTTGTTGTGAGAGGTGAGGCCCAAGTGACAGGGGAAGACATGACCTCCGAGACATAAATGTATTGGGTGCTCTGTTTTGGTCTGATCTGACCTCCCTGCAGCACAGAAAGGTGACACACCCTCAGCCTCCCATCATGTCAGTATCTTGTTTCCATGCCAACTTTAAGTTTCCACCAAGAAATCATTACCCATGCTCCTTTTCTGGATAAATATTTGACATCACTATCTTCTACTCTTACAAAAACATTCTACACCATTATAACTTAACAAATACTTATCAGGCACTTGTCCGTATCTCTATAGACAAGTAGAGACACCATTAACGAAGAACCACAGATGAGGTGGATTAAATAACAGAAGTTGATTTCGTCAGAGGTCTGGTGGTCATAGGCCAGAGGTCAGGGTGTCAGCAGGGTTGGTTCCCTCCAAGGCTGTGAGCCAGGGTCTGCCCCAGCCTATCTCCTGGGCGTGGGCATGGCTGTCGCCTCCTGTATCCTCACATCATCTTCCCTCCCTATAGGACTGTGTCTGCATTTCCATTTCTGATAAGGACACCAGTAACATTGCATTAGACCCCCCCATCCCTTGACTTTATTCGGGACATAGGAAGCAGAAAGTCAAGGAACAGGAAATGACGTCAGCAGGTGTGGGTCCTTGCAAGGACTTGGATTGTACACTAGTAGCATGGGAAGCAATGTAGGGGTTAAAGACAGGCAACTGACAGGAGAAAGAAAATGGTACCAAACTTGGATTCTGTGAGATATAATGTGCAATGGGAAAACATATACTATCTTTGATAAAAATGCTTAAGCCATTTTTTTTTTGGTAGACTGTCTTGAATTAAGAATACCTTCTGGAACCCTGGCTGTTTGGCTCAGTGGTAGAGTGTTGGCCCGGTATGTAGATGTCCCGGGTTCAATCCCCAGAGAGAGCACGCAGGAGAAGTGCCCATTTGCTTCTCTACCCTTCCCCCTCTCCTTCCTCTCTATCTCTCTACTCCCCTTCCACAGCCAAGGCTCCATGAAAGCAAAGTTGGCCCGGGCGCTGAGGATGGCTCCATGGCCTCCAACTCAGGTGCTAGAATGGCTCTGGTTGCAGCAGAGCAACGCCCCAGATGGGCAGAGCATCACCCCCTGGTGGGCATGCCAGGTGGATCCTGGTCGGGCACATGTGGGAGTCTGTCTTTCTGCCTCCCCGCTTCTCACTTCAGAAAAATCCAGAAAAAAATAATAATTCTTTTTGGAAAAGAAATGACCAGCACCCCCTACTCAACAGTGGGTCTCGTGAGGAGCCTAACAGTCTTACCATCTTTAACTAAACCCTCACATACAGTATCTCTACCAATGGAGAGTCCAAATTGACTTCTTCAGAAGCCTGTCTCTTACGGCAAGTGTGAAGTTCAGCTTGGACACACACTTGTCATCTATTTGCCTAAGAAGTTGCTTTAACGAAGGAAACGACCTTTACATTTTTGAAGGGTCACTCTGGGTACTGGATGATTCTCTGTAGGATTTCCATTTCAGTGTTTAACTTCTTTTATACATGTTTCTTTGGCATAGCTCAGGCACAATTCTCTTAATTGTGAAAAGTAATTAATTTTCAAATCAAAATGGACTATTCGGGTCCTCCGTCTCTAAGATAGTCTGTTTAAGTTACAAGAAGATCATCAATTGTAAAATATCTGAAATGCTAAAGCAAACCCATTTCTGATACTAACTGACCTTTCTGCACCAACCACTAAAAGTCTTCCTAAAAATCTCTCTCTTTTTGTCTAATTTCCTCTTTAAATTCTAAGTATATATTAAGGGCCAACAGTTATGTGCGTTCTTTATATATTGTGGATATGCACCCCTTGGTGGAGCCGTTGTCTGAGAGAAGGTGTAGCACACAGTGGAATGCCACTCAGCCTGAAGAAAGGTGAAGTACCACCGTTTGTGTCCACTATTTGTGACATCATGGATGGACCCTGAGAATAACTATGCTAAGCGAAATAAGTCAGACAGAAAAAGTTTCACTCGTGGTGGGATATAAAACTGAACAAACAAGAAAAACAAAGAGGAACTCGTAGCCACAGACAACAAACAGTACATGGCGGTCACCAGAGGGGGAGACGGCTAGGAGTAAAGGGTAAAAGGGATCAAATGTCTAGTGACAGAAGATTTGACCTTGGGTGGTGAGCACACAAGGCAGTGTACAGATGCCACAGAACTGTACACTTGAAACCTATACAACCTGATTAATCAATGTCACCCCAATAAATGTAATTTTAAAATAAAATTAACTGAAAAAAGTCCACAATAATTTGGAGGGAGACTGCATAACCAATCAAATAAAACGGATCACCCCTTTCCTACTTTAAAAGGCTGAGTTTTACTTAGGTGGCTTATATTTCCTGACCCAAGCACCACACTCATGTTCACTAAGGGGGTCCTAGGTTAGCATCAGGGAGAAATCAAACTTCAGCAAAGAGTCACTGTTTGTATCATCCGGTAACAGTGAGTATTTTCTGTTTCGAACTTTAGATTGTCTTATAAATGAAAAAGGGCAAACTGCACATCCTTAGATACATACTACAGGGCTGTGCAAGATTTCATTTTGTGTGTGGATGTAAAATTTATGAAACTGTCTCCTGATCAATGAGCTACAAAGAGGGCAAGTTTTTAAAAAGCCAAGTTCAAATTCTGACACATGTCCCTTCTCACCAGGATGCCCAGCTGCAATATTAGCTGTTCATGGGATTTCCCACCTTCCTGGGGTCACTGATGGTCCTCGGGACCCGTCTGAGGCAGGTCCCCGGGTGCCAGTGCCAATCTTTATTGAACTCCCTGCCCCCATCAACTGTGTCTATAAAAGTGGAAGGACCCACTGGAAATATGAATGTATCAGCTGGATGAGATGTTATTAGACTATGGAACCTGAATAATGAATGAGTAAGGACACGAGGATAAGACAGGAAGGGAGGGGCAAGATGGCGATGGAGTAGGCGGACGTACCAACTTCCAACTTCCAGAACCAAAGTGGATTATAGCTTAATTTTCAGACCCATCATCTGGATAAACCAACTTTGAACTAAACTAACTGGACTATTCAACCAAGGAACACTGAAGAAGCCACATTGAGACTGGTAGAAAAAACGAAAACGTGGAAAGGGCTGCCCAGCTCCCCGGAGCGAACAGCAACCCAGAGAGACTCACATGGCGGGAAGAGAGTTTAGCAGAGAGGGAGCGACCTGGGTCCCAGGAACAAAGCCCCAGCCTGCAGCCCCAGAGCCTAGAAGAGGCAGTTGGACAGTATTGAGCTGTGAAACAAGTGAGGATACTGTTTATGAGAAAGAGACAGTTTTCTCAGACTCAGGATTCTTCTTAAAGGGACAGCACAGAAAACCTCTCTCACAACCACTCACCTGGGGCTCCGGGGAACTGGGACAGAGGAGAGGAGCAGAGCAGTGGGAAGAGAGTGTGGACTGGAAGGCACAGGGACAAACACTCTGAGGGACAGCTACCCTAAGCCCTGGGCTGAGTCACTTCCCTAATCAAAAATGAATATTTCCCCTGGAACTAGCAATACTGGCAAAAGGAGGCAGGACACCAGCCAAACAAGCTCTCCCGCTGCACTTAGAGCAGAGCTGCTTAGACACAGGGAGCTTCTAGGACTACAGTATGGAGTGTTAGGGTCTGAGTTGCAGTGCACCCACCCACACTGCTAAGGCCTTGCTGGAGGGACGGTGACAGTATGATGCTGAAACACTGTTGGTTCTGCCAGCAGGGGCAGAGGTCCAGCCTGCATGAGCTCAGTCGAGCCCAGCAGGGGTGGAGGGGAGGCGAAAGCATCCGGCAGCTGCGGGCCCATCTGATGCCCCACCTGCGGGGGAAAAGCGGGAGGCAAGGAACAGGAAGAGATCTGCTACTGAGCAGGGTCCTGTGGGTGCCGTAGCATCACCTGGCCTCGGAGGTTAGAGACCCTGCGCAAGCCGGTGCTGATCGCGGGGGCGGAGCTAAACCCCAGGACAGGCAGAAGCTTGCAGCTGAGTGCACCGAGCAGCCCCGCCCACCGAGAAACCGCGGTTTACGATCCTGTGTGTGCAAACCAGCTCTGATCGAGGGGCAGGGCTAAAGCCAGGGACAGGCGGAGGCTCGCAGCTGAGTGCAGGCGAGCAGCCCCGCCCAACCTGAGAAACTGCAGCAAGCAGGCTTTGACCACGGAGGTTGGGCGGAAGCTTGGGAACAGGCGGGGTCCACAGCTGAGCAAAGGTGCTCGCCCCTACCTTTGGTGATGAAGCTTGTGGCTTGAGTGCAGTGCTCAACCCCACCTGTGGTGGTGAGGCGAAAGCCCAGACAGGCTGAGGCTTGTAGAGCCGGGCACCAGAACACAGTCCCTCCCTCAAAGGAGAGGTGGAAATCACAGCAATAGCTGCAGTGGGCCGGCAACGGCAACACCAATACTCAACCGCCCTAGGCAGCAGCAGAGGGGGTGGTGGGCCTGCAGACAGACCACACCTAGGGAACACAGAGACACACCTTAAAACAAAAGTTGCACATAGACTGAAGGTAAAAGGATGGAAAAAAATATTTCATGCAAATGGAAATGAAAAAGAAGCCAGGGTAGCAATACTTATATCTGACAAAATGAACTTTAAAACAAAGGCTGTAGTAAGAGATAAAGAAGGACACTACATAATGATAAAGGGAACAATTCAACAGGAAGATATAACCATTATTAATATCTACGAACCAAACATAGGAGCCCCGACATACATAAAGCAGACTTTGATGGATATAAAGGGCAAGATTAACAGCAATACTATAATAATAGAGGATTTCAATATTCCACTAACATCACTGGAAAGCTCCTCAAGAAAGAAAATTAATAAAGAAACAGCAGACTTAAAGGATACACTAGATCAACTCGATTTAATAGATATCTTCAGAACTTTTAAAGCAGTAGAATATACATTGTTCTCAAGTGCTCATGGTACATTCTCTAGGATAGACCACATGTTAGCAAACAAAAGTGGTCTCAACAAATTTAAGAAGATTGAAATCATATCAAGCATTTTCTCTGATCACAATGCCATGAAATTAGAAATTAACCACAAAAGAAAAACTGAAAAATACTCAAACACTTGGAAACTAAATAGCATGATATTAAATAATGAATGGATTAATAATGAGATCAAAGAAGAAATAAAAAAGTTTCTAGAAATGAATGATAATGAGCATACATCAACTCAAAATTTATGGGACACAGCAAAAGCAGTACTGAGAGGGAAGTTCATAGCACTACAGGCATACCTTAAGAAGCTAGAAAAAGCTCAAATAAGCAACCTGACCCTGCGTCTAAAAGAACTAGAAAAACAACAGCAAATAAAGCCCAGGACTAGTAGAAGGAAGGAAATAATAAAGATCAGAGTGGAAATAAATGACATGGAGGCTAAGGAAACAATACAGAGGATCAATGAAACCAGGAGCTGGTTCTTTGAAAAGGTAAACAAGATCGATGAACCTTTAACAAGACTTGCCAAGAAAAAAAGAGAGAGGACTCAAATAAAAAAAATTAGAAATGAGAGTGGAGAAATAACAACTGACATAACAGAAATACAAAGGATTGTAAGAAAATACTATGAAGAACTCTATGCCAAAAAATTAGACAACCTAGGTGAAATGGACAAATTTCTTGAATCATATAATCTTTCAAAAATCAATCTGGAAGAATCAGAACACCTAAACAGACCAATTACAACAAATGAGATCGAAACAGTTATCAAAAAACTCCCAACAAAGAAAAGTCCTGGGCCTGATGGTTTCACAAATGAATTCTACCAAAAATTCAAAAAAGAACTAACTCCTATCCTCCTCAAGCTATTTCAAAAAATTCAAGAGGAAGGAAGACTTCCAAACTTCTTTTATGAGGCGAACATAATTCTGATCCTGAAACCAGGCAAAGACAACACAAAGAAAGAAATTTATAGGCCAATATCCCTGATGAATTTAGATGCTAAAATTCTCAACAAAATATTAGCCAACCGGATCCAGCAATATATGAAAAAAATCATACATCATGATCAAGTGGGATTTATTCTGGAGAGGCAAGGCTGGTTCATTGTTCGCAAATCAATCAATGTGATTCATCACATAAACAAAAGGAAGGAGAAAAATTACATGATAATTTCAATAGATGCAGAAAAAGCATTTGATAAAATCCAGCACCCATTCATGCTCTCAAAACTCTCAGTAAAGTGGGAATACAGGGAACATTCCTTAACATGATAAAGGCCATCTACGACAAACCCACAGCAAACATCATACTAAATGGGCAAAAATTAAAAGCAATCCCCTTAAGATCAGGAACCAGGCAGGGGTGCCCCCTTTCACCACTCTTATTCAACATAGTTCTGGAAGTCCTAGCTACAGCAATCAGACAAGAAGAAGAAATAAAAGGCATCCAAATTGGAAAAGAAGAAGTAAAACTGTCATTATTTGCAGATGATATGATATTGTATATAGAAAACCCTACAGTCTCAGTCAAAAGACTACTCGACCTGATAAATGAATTCAGCAAAATGGCAGGATATAAAATTAATACTCAGAAATCAGAGGCATTTTTATATACCAACAATGAACTGTCAGCAAAAGAAATTAAAGAAGCAATCCCCTTCACTATTGTAACCAAAAAAATAAAGTACGTAGGAGTAAATTTAACCAAGGAGGTTAAGGACTTGTACTCAGAAAATTATAAAACATTGATAAAAGAAATCAAGGAAGATACAAACAAGTGGAAGCACATACCGTGCTCATGGTTAGGAAGAATAAACATCATTAAAATGTCTATATTACCCAAAGCAATTTATAAATTCAATGCAATACCAATTAAAATACCAATGACATACTTCAAAGATATAGAACACATATTCCAAAAGTTTATATGGAACCAAAAAAGAACACGAATAGCCTCTGCAACTTAAAAAGAATAAATAAAGCAGGAGATATCACTCTTCTGGATATCAAGGTATACTACAAGGCCATTGTACTCAAGACAGCCTGGTACTGGCATAAGAACAGGCACATAGATCAATGGAACTGAACAGAGAACCCAGAAATAAACCCAGTCCTTTATGGACAACTGATATTTGACAAAGGAGGAAAGAACATACAATGGAGTAAAGACAGCCTCTTTAACAAATGGTGTTGGAAAAATTGGACATCTACCTGCAAAACAATGAAACTAGACCATCAACTTACACCATTCACAAAAAGAAACTCAAAATGGATAAAAGACTTAAATGTAAGCCGTGAAAATATAAGCATCTTAGAAGAAAACATAGGCAGTAAGCTCTCCGACATCTGTTGCAGCAATATATTTGCCAATTTACCTCCATGGGCAAATGAAATAAAAGGCAGGATAAACAAATGGGACTATATCAAACTAAAAATGTTTTGCACAGCTAAAGACAATAAGAACAGAATAAAAAGACAAACCACACAATGGGAGGACATATTTGACAACACGTCTGATAAGGGGTTAATAACCAAAATTTATAAAGAACTTATAAAACTCAACACCAGGAAGACAAACAATCCAATCAAAAAATGGGCAAAAGAAATGAATAGAAATTTCTCCAAAGAGGACATACAGATGGCCAATAGGCATATGAAAAAATGCTCAACATCACTAATCATTACAGAAATGCAAATTAAAACCACAATGAAATATCACCTCACACCAGTCAGAATGGCGGTCATCAGCAAAACAACACAGAATAAATGCTGGTGAAGATGTGGAGAAAAGGGAACCCTTCTGCACTCCTGGTGGGAATGCAGACTGGTGCAGCCACTGTGGAAAACAGTATGGAGATTCCTCAAAAAATTAAAAATCGAACTGCCTTTTGACCCAGCTATTCCACTTTTAGGAATATACCCTAAGAACACCATAGCACTGTTCAAAAAGAAGAAATGTGCCCCCATGTTTGTGGCAGCATTGTTCAGAATAGCGAAGATCTGGAAACAGCCCAAGTGTCCATCAGAGGACGAGTGGATTAGAAAGCTTTGGTACATATATACTATGGAATACTACTCAGCCATAAGAAATGATGACATGGAATCATTTACAACAAAATGAATGGACCTTGATAACATTATACGGAGTGAAATAAGTAAAACGGAAAAAAACTGAGAACAGCATGATTTCATACATAGGTGGGACATAAAAGTGAGACTATGAGACATAGACAAGAGAGTGGTGGTTACGGGGTGGGGGGAGGGAGGAGAGGGAGAGAGAGGGGAGGGGAGTGGCACAAAGAAAACCAGATAGAAGGTGACAGAGGACAATTAGACTTTGGGTGATGGGTATGCAACATAATTGAATGATAAGATAACCTGGAGATGTTTTTTTTGAACATATTTATCCTGATTTATTAATGTCACCCCATTAAAATTAGTAAAAATAAAAAAAACTTATCTACATGATGAGTAAGGCTGTTTGATTAAGAAAAACTGGACCTCCAAGGATATGGATGATCAACACACTCTTATGTCAACCGCAGCTTCCCTGAAATGGGGTAAAATGTTTGTGAAACCCTGTGGTCCCAACGCCATAGAATGAAGTATTAGAACCAGCATCCCAACAGCCTTATTGCACAGATGAGAAAATGAAGGTCCAGAGATGTTGCCTACTGCTTGGCCTTTTAATATCAAAAGTCTCAATAACAAAAATAATAAAACAATAAGATGAAAATAAATATATATGTTACCAAAGAAAATCTCTGGTATGGTTAAATGTATTATCCAGAAAATACAGTTCTTTCCAAGTTAAGTGATTGCTGTATAGTTCTCCAATTAATAAAAATGGAAACGGTCAATTAACTTAGCTGTTGTTCTTTATTGTTTTGCATTATCCTCATAGCTTGAATGCCCTGAATTGTGCTGACTGTGTAATTTATATTTTATTCCATTAGTAGATATAAAGATTTACTGATTACCTCTAATAAATTAGATTATGTGTTTCACCTTAAAAAAAATAAAAAGAAAAAAAGACGGGAAGGGAAGACAGCGAAGAAGGAGGGAGGAGAAAGAGAGAAAGCGAAAAAGAGGTGAGGAAGTCTTTGTTTAATAAAATTGTAGGCCCTGGCCAGTTGACTCAGTGGTAGAGCGTTGGCCCAGCATGTGGAAGTCCTGGGTTCGATTCCTAGTCAGGGCACACAGGAGAAGCACCCATCTGCTTCTCCACCCTTCCCCCTCTCTTTTCTCTCTGTCTCTCTCTTCCCCTCCTGAAGCTAAGGTTCCATTGGAGCAAAGTTGGCCCAGGCACTGAGGATGGCTCCATGGCTTCCACCTCAGGCGCTAGAATAGCTCTGGTTGCAACAGAGCAACGCCCCCTGGTGGGCATGCCAGGTGGATCCTGGTCTGGTGAGTGCGGGATAACACAGCCGGGCTCAGCCAAGCCCGAGCGCTGAGGGCATTCCATATTGACTAAAGAATCAGGAACTAATGACCCGTGTTCAAATCCTAAGGTCACTGCACAATAGAGAGACTGAAAAGGAGTGCTTTGTTTGTAGGTTGTCCATCATCCTGCGTTTGCTGGTAGTTCCCTGCGCTGGTTCCGAGTCAAAGTGGGAGGCAAGCCAACCCTAGCCTCGTGGAACACTCGTGGGGATTAAGTGGGAGTATTCACGGAACTAAAATAGCATTGATAAACACTACCCAACTCATTGCAAAAAATCAATAAAAATCCAGCAGGCATTTCTACTGAACATCTAAGTGAAAACTTGAATGTGGCCCAGGGGTTCTTCTTGTTTTATTCATTATTTAAATGTTCCATTAAGAGCCCAACTGTGGTTACCCCAACCTGATTTCTGGCTTGGGAAATTGTGACTCAGGCAACCGAGAGCCCCAGACCCCAAAATTAGATCACTCTCCCGACTCACGAGGAACAACTGAGGGTCCTGTCTCATAAAATAATAGTGGTTTCAAATCTTCCCTCCACTCCCATTTGTCTCCAACTCTTTCCCAGGGTAGTGTCCTCAGAGAATGACATCACCCGCTGACCTCTCCGGGGCACAGCTGAAGACAGGTATAAAGCCTGGCTCCGAGAGGCTGGCAACAGTGTTGACTGAGTCACCATGGAGTGCTCTCTGCCCCGGGTCCAGGAGACACTACACACACTCACACACACACACACACACACACACTCTCTCTCTCTCTCTCTCTCTCTCTCACACACACACACTCACACACACACACCGACATCGCTAAGGCTCATGCCCCTTTTCCTCAGAGAAACAAGAACCCAGATCTTTGTCTGATTTGTTGGACTTTGGGAAATTCACTCACAGATTTAAGTCTTAGGGTTTTTTGTAAAACATCTTTTTTAAATGTTTGAAAATAATTAGAAAATAGGAAAGAGACGCAGAAGGTATAGAAATGGAACATAATGCACACCTGTGAAGTGAAGGCCTGACTCTAAAACTAGCGTGAGCACGGCAGGGGACATCCCCTCAGCGCCCCTCCCAGGCCAGGAAGGCAACCACCCTGTGCATGTGTCCTTCTCACGTGTCTCATTACATTTTCCACAGGTGTCCGTGCTATCCAGCGTGGGGGAGTGTTCTGTGCAGATAACAGTGAGAATACTGCATGCAATCTTTGGCAACTTGGCTTTTTCCCTTAAGAGTGTATTCATGGTCCTGGCTGGGTGGCTTGGTGATTAAAGCATCATCCCAGTGCACTAGAGGTCATGGGTTCAACCCCCGGCAGGGCACAGATGAGAAGCAATCAATGAGTGCACAACTAAATGGAACAACTAAGTGAAACACAGAGTTGATGCTTCTCTCTTTCTCTCTCTTTCTCTCTTGCCCCCCCCCAATCAAGGGAAAAGTTCTTTTTAAAAGTGTATTTATGAGTCATATATTGAATATATAACTTATTACATAGTTGTAACTTGCTCTTCACTACTGCACAATATCCCATTTTATTTTAATATACCAAAATTTATCTATTTATTCTCCTGTCAGTGGATGTTGAAGTTATTTCCAATTTTACGTTTACAAACAATGCTGCAATGAAAATTTCTGTATTTATCTCTTTTGCTCAGACAGAGACACTAAGCCAGTATGTTGACCACCCGGGGCACAAACAGTTACAGGCATGCCAAGGAACGTGCCCCTCTGGCCCTCGAATCAGCCAGGGCAGGGCCTGGGCTGGGCAGTGCCCTGTCTGGTCCACCCCACCCCCTCAGGAGCTGCTTTACCTGTCCCTGGCAGCACACGCTGGAACAGAAGAACCGAGTCGTCTACTCCCACACTCAGTGGGACACAGAGTGGAAACCAGACCTTGCCGTCCCCCATAACGGACTCTGTGACTCCACTACATTACATGAGCCTGGCTTAGTTCCCGGGACTCTTGCTCAGACAAATTATTCCACTGCTCATCACAGAAACTTCCCAGAACTCTCATTAGCTCTCCAATGAAAAGTGTCAACACACACTTTGTGCCCTAAGGTCCTTTGAACCCTTTGCCTCAACACCCTGGCCTTGCTGTCCCCATCCCTCCTGAGCTATTGTGTCCTGATCCATTCCCCACACAGAAGTGCCTTCCTCAGACCAAAACCCCATTCCCCAATAAATTCTGATCTTGGCCTGACCTGTGGTGGTGCAATGGATAAAGTATCAACCTGGAATGCTGATGTCACCGGTTCAAAACCCTGGGCTTGCCTGGCGAAGGCATATATGGGAATTGATGCTTCCTGCTCCTCCCCCCTTCTCACTTCTCTCTCTCTCTCTCTCTCTCTGTTTCTCTTCTCTAAAATAAATAAAAATAATTTAAAAACATAAGTAAATTTTGATCTTGTCTTCACCCTTCCACGATACTACAGATGTTGTATGTCGGCAGTCAAAAACAAACAAAGATTCACCTTACCGGCAGGTTGTTGGTAACTCCTGGGGAGCTGGTGTCTGCGTTTAAGAGAAAGATTAACATCTTCAGCACATAACATGACAGGGAGTGCTCTAAGGGGCAAGGTCATAGAACACACGCCTATGTGTGGGACAGCTGGGGCTACAAATGCCTTACCAGCTCTACTGTGCTAAGCCAGCCGTGTCAACGTAAGCCCTGCTTTCTCGTCGGGAAATAAAACGGTTGGAGAGATGATGCTTACTCTCTTTCCTGGCCTTAAACACGTTTTACATTCTGATTATAATAGGAACTAATTCTAAGAAACACACACACAGTGTGTATAGCAAAACCTCATCTACTTTACCTTATAAGTTATTTTTAAATAATTTTGATTGAGAAAAAAAAAGTGAAGCAAAAGAAAATTACTCAAGTGTTTTTCAGTGATCTAAGAAGTGGAACATAGAACCACGCCTCCATGCCTTCTCAAGAGTATCATATAAATATACCTTTTTCATAAGTTCTATTGGTGGAATATTCATAGCAGGAATATCAGATATGTGGCACATATACCAATGCCTCCCTATCTCTTGCCCTTGGCAGACATTACAAAGCAATCACAGCATCATTCCACAGCACAGTCTATTTCAGCATCCTTCTCAAGACACCACTCCAACAGCCAGTCGCAGTCAACTCTGGCTGGTGCAGCGAGAACACCTTGGTCTCTGCTTCTCCAGGCCAAGCCACCTAGTTGACTTTTCGCCTTCCCCAACTGTCATGCTGTCCCTTAACTGGAAGCTCTGATCTCTTACTTTGTCCACTCTCCTCATGGCCATTTGCAAAACTAAATTCAAATTGAATCTCCTCCATGAACATTTCTCCAGCAACAGTATGTGATGGTGACCTGTCCCATTATAAACTCGGATGGAACTGCAGCCTGAAGCCATCCCCAGTGACTGGCCCTTCTCCAAACATAAATGCCCTTCAGTGCTTTTCTGCATGTGTTCCCTTAGACCTGCGATCCCTTCCTCCCCTTTTCCAGCCTGGCCAACACTCTCTCCAAGATTAAGTTCAGGTTTCATCTGCTCTTTAAAGTCTGAAAGAAAATGCCTCCTTCTTCAACAGTTGGGCACTTATATTCCCGAGCTTGGAAAGCACCCTTCCCATGTGTCCTTGCCATGGAGCTGCTCATTTGTCCTTCTTCCCCAAGAGCACAAGTCCCTTGAGGACTAGGGTGTGATTTACATCACCCATCACAGCACTAGGTGCAGGGTGAGTAATCAAGATGTGCTTGCTGAGTTCAAACGAAATAAATGAGATGTTACTGCAACCGACAGAGCCGGCCCAACTTTTCCGGCAAAATCTCAATTTCACAAAATGCTATTATTTTTGTTGGGCATAATTCATTGATGTCTAACCATTATTTCATTTATATAATTTTGTCAGACTTTTCTCATAAATAAATTCACAGGTCAGGAGAAAAGTCTTTTGGCCAGCTGCTATGTCCTCCCATGGGGTATGGGAGGTACTGTCCCTGGATAGCATGGAATTCCATTTGCTGGGAGCAGGACCGTGCCTTTCCCTGCCTCGCCTCGGAGTGTGAGTGGGTCCCAGAACAAGCAGCCCACCTGATGACAAGAAAAGAGAATACAGGGTGACCGGCTAATGGGGTCTGCCATCGGGGACAACCTCCCAGACCAGCACATCTGTAACAACACAGGACAAGCTGGGAAGAACTGGGACTTCGCTCAGTGTACACAGAGATCGGGTGTTCGAGAAAACACTAGAGCAGAGGTTCTCAAAGTGTGCGCCAGAACGCACTGGCGCCCCCTAGAAGGTTTCCAGGTGCACCCTATGGTATTCCAGAGAAATATGTGCCTGTTGGGGACCAAAAAAACAACAGGGTTTTTGGAGTTTAGATTTTGGGGGGACAGAGGTGTGGGGAATTGGCTATAAGCTGACAGTCTGCCCAACCCCCCACCTCACTTGCCTGATTAGGTTGCAAAAGGCTGTTAAGCTGTGATGCTGGATTGTTTACACTACCCCCATGTTCCCCAGAAAGACTGGAGGCAAGTTTCTTCTATCCTTTGTTTGGTGTAAAGGTAAGATGATATGTATGGTGGGGGGTTTCTGCACTCAACACAATTAAGAGTAAAAAGAGAGGAATTCTTCAATGTATTGATGAGGAAGTGAGAATTTGCCTTTCAAATAGATGCCCATTGAAGAAATCGCTAGGACACATCAGGCTCATGTTTCTCATAAACACAAGAATGAAAAACCCTAACACATTTGTGCCGGGACCTGCCAAATTTACTAAATCTTAGTAAGAATGGATCTAATATATAAAAAGATAACCTTTTTTGTCTTTTTTTTTATTTTTTAGCCCCTCTTTTTTATAAATTCTAAAAGACATAACTTAAAAAATGTAACATAAAATGTTTTTTAATGTCAGAATAAATTTAATGTTGTATTTATTTCATTTAATTACCATAAAAGCACACTTGGACTTTATATTTTTTTAATATTTGACTTATTATAACATATTTCTCAGAAACTTGTATAGAATAAACCTACAATTATTTGTAGGATTTTAAATGACCCCCTTCAAAAAGTTTGAGAACCACTGCACTAGAGAAATAGCGGGTGAACTTGTGGGAACCCTACCTCAGGGCTGGTCAAGGGGTCGAAAGGGATGGAACCAGGTCTCTTTTTGAGTGACTGTTTTTTGCAGGCAGGTCATTTTCTTAAAGGAAACTGTGGGAGGTGGTGATGGAGACCAAGGGTGGCTGAGAGGCAGGACATGTCTACTCCCTGGGTTCCACCTGGCAGCCTGTTTTTCAGATACTGAAGTGGGAGAAAGGAAATGCTAGAATTAAAACATCTTCCCTGTAACTGGAACGATTTAGGATTATGTACAACTACTCCTACAGTGGGGAGACCCAGATGGCAGAGAATCGCCAACGATGGTCAGATCTAGTGTCACCATCAGGCGGCCAGAGTCACAAGATCGATGCTTTAATATCCAGCTCTGTTGTCTTGGAAACAAAATGGCTCACCCCTATATGGGGCTGATCAATTGTGCAGCAATCAAATGGCACAGAATGCTCTCACTGAATTGTGTACCTGGCGATTTTTTGGACACAAGGGTAATTAGAATTCCGGGCAGGTTTCCTATCCCAGCAGGTAAGAGACCTAACCAACACAAAGGATTAAGGTATTAGATGTTTGAAGCTACACAATTTTCTATCCCCTTGGTTCCTCCCCAAAATCACAATTGCTTTCAACCAAGTTGCATGTTTAATTGGTTTCCCTGCAACCAGCAAGGCTGCTCATTTTAATCTGGGAACTAAAGATGTGATCACGAATACCACATTTTAATCACTTCTCATGGGTAGGCAACTTCTGAAAAAGTTATACACCCCTTTATCTTGTAGCCTTCTGAGAACACCGTAACTATTTTGTTCAAGGGCAATTTAGAGGCAGCAAGCAATTTGCCACAGTCCTAGATAGGAGGTCCTGAGTGTGAATTTGAATTCTTAAAAAATGTTAATGAGACTGTGTTAAGCGAAATGGAGGAAACAAAGGTGTAAGGACACTGCAAGTGCTCTTCATAAGGAAAAAATACATAATTGGGAATAAAATATCTCTCCCTTGCCCTTAAGCCTCGAATTAGAAGACTTACCATGAGTAAATATGCAGAAGAAACAACCAATGGGCACCCAAACGAGCATACCACACATACCACACCCTGCCTCGGTCTCCCTTTTGTACGACGTGAGGGTGGAGCCTCCCTCAGGGCAGGGTCCTACTCTGGAACCTCCACTCTCACCCGTCACCAGAACCTTCTTTCTCCTATAGAAACAGACCTCTTGCCCCTCAGCCAGGTCCTTCCCATCGACACTTGTCCTGGCACAAGATGAGCCCATCTTTAAAAAATAAATTATTTCCTCACTCTATGGCATTCAATGCCTCTGCTACTCTTTACAGCTAACCTGTTGAAAGAGTTGTCTAACTGACAGTTTTCATATCTCACCTCTATGAGAACTTGCACCTTTTTTTTTTCATGTTTATTATATTGATTTTAGAGAGAAAGGAACAGAGAGAAGGAGAGAGACAGGACCATGAAGCTGCTCCTGTGTGTGCCCTGACCGGGGACTGAACCGGCAACCTCTGCACTTCAGGACAACGCTCTAACCAACTGAGCTATGTGGTCAGGGCATGGTTTTGTTTTTTTTAAGCAAGAGAGAGACAGACAGGAAGGGAGAGAACTGAAAAGCAACAACTGGTACCTGTATCACTTTAGTTGTTTATTGATTGCTTCTCATATGTGTCTTGACCAGGGGGCTCCAGCTGAGCCAGTGACCCCTTGCTCAAGCCAGGGGCCTTGGGTTCAAGCTAATGACCATGGGGTCATGTCTATGATCCCACACTCAAGCCGGTGACCTTGGGGTTTCGAACCTGGGTCCTCAGCATCCCAGGTCAACACTCTATCCACTGTGCCACTGCCTGGTCAGGCTAGAACTCACACCATTATGGCTCCCATGGCCAGCATGCCATTGAAAAAGCGTTTGACTCCCATGTGGATAAATCTGAAAAAACACTTGTGAATGTTCCGCCTGCCTGACAGCCAGTGACACCCTCTAGCTTAAAACACTCCTTCTCATGGGTTCCACAACACCCCACTCCCTTGCCTCCCTCCCCCCATCTCTGACCTCTGCCTCTCTTTTCCTAGCAGACCCCCTGAGAGAGCTCCTCAAGACTGCGCCCACCACATTCCTTCCTCATTCATTATGCTTGCTCAGGCCATTTTGTCCAGCTTCTAGTGCCTGGGACCCTCAATTGAACCCCCTCTCTGACCTCCCATGTGATGGCCAAGTCACCGCCCCACCCCGCACTGCATGGCTTGAGGACACTGCAGTCTGAACTGTGTCCAAGACTGAACTCACCATCCACTCTAGAATCTAACCTTACTTGAGTGCGCTCCCATCCTTAGGGAACAGCACCAAGCCAGAACCCTTGCTTAAATATTTCTCAAGCCTGTCCACTGCTGACTCCGCCCACTGCCATTCCCTCGCCCACGCTGCCGTCCTCTCTTGTGAAGGCTTCTGCAGGGGTCTTCTCCTCAGTGGTCCCCCTGCCCCCTGACCCTCCCCAGCATGTTCTCTGAAAAGCAGGCGGAGAGACATTTCAGCACGAAAATCTGATGCTGAAACGTCGTTATAAAAAACACCATCAGCAACATCCCACAAATCATAAAGTAAAAGCCAAAAGCCTCTGTGTGGACGATGAAGTCCTGCAGGTCTGGACCTACCCACCTCCCTGGCAGCAGTGAAGACCCCTTCTATGTCACTTCCTCCTCTCCAACCTCCACAGTGCCTGTCGTCAGTTCCTTCAGCTCAGCAATTATTTTCCACCCCAGGGCCTTTGCATGTGTCACTCCCTCTGCAGAGAATGTTCTCCTTCCTCCCCTTACGCCCGCCCCCAGCCACGTTCACAGCCCTTATGCTTTAGTGACACCCTCACCTTCTCCCAGAAGGTCCCTTGCCATCACAATCTCAGACAGGCTCCCTGTGACACACCCTTTCACAGAATCTCCCCCCTTCCTTCAGAGAATCATCCGTGTTTGTGATTCTACACCCAATCACCTGTGTAACGTCTCTCTCAGCCCCCGACTGCAGCTCCGAGGAATGAGCTTCACATCTGCTTTTGTGTGCACTCTCCCAATGAGCCCAGCAGAAGAGCCAGCATCTAAAGGTCACTTAACATAACAATGCATTTAATGAAGAAATGCTTCTAGAATGCTTGACTCGTGTTCCAAATTTCTGCTATCAGAGGTGTGACAGTGTACCCAGGAGTGTCTCTGGGCTGGCTCGCGCAGCTACCCTGTACAAAGGCGGGTATGACAAATGCTCCTGAACCCAGGGGATGGGGATGGAGCCCCTCCGTTTTCAGGCAAAGGGTTGGAGAGCCCACCGAACCATTCCTTAATAGTCACTGAGCACCATGAGAAAAATGGCCAACCAGTACGTGCAGCAACCATCACCGTGGGGAAGGAACAAAAGGCTGTGTTCTTTCTTTTTTTTTTCTTTTTGCATCTAACCCTATAATTTACAAAGTAGGTAAGTTCCGAAAAGGTAAAGAGACATATCCAAGCTCCGGGACTGTAGGACCCAATAACGCCACTGTACCTGTGGGCTTCCCTGCACCTAACACTGGGCTCCCTTCCCCGGGGGACACACAATGAAGTGCATTAATTAAAAGGAACATGAGGCCTGACCTGTGGTGGTGCAGTGGATAAAGCGTCGACCTGGGAACACTGAGGTCGCCAGTTCAAAACCCTGCACTGGTCTGGTCAAGGCACATATGGAAGTTGATGCTTCCAGTTCCTTCCCCTTTCTCTCTTTCTCTCTCTCTCTCTCTCTCTCTCTCTCTCTCTCTCTCACTCTGTGTCTCCTCTCTAAAATGAATAAAATAAATTTTAAAAAAAGGAACATGGTAGGTTGACAATAAAAACATCCATGCAGCCTCGCCTATCTTTGGGGACCTGGGTAAGGACTGCAGAGCTGAAAACCAGACAGACACAGTATCTTCCCTCATGGGTTGTGCATTAATGGAGATAATCAAGGGCTGTGAGAGTGGCTATAAAATATATAAACAAGCCAGGGGTCGGCGAGTGGGGTTACCAGGAAAGAGCCACCAGCACTTTCCCTACCGGCCAGACAGATCTCAGTGAGGGATGGCACTGCCATTTAGGGGTAGTGACCCCTGAGGCACCTGCCATTCCCAGACACTGCCTGTCCCCCTTCGCCCTGGGGGAGGCGGACAGGACAGGACAGGACACGCAGAAGAGGTGAAGGAGAGGGACTGAGGCCCAGGGCCAAGCCTTTAGGAGTGACCCCTCCATACTCTCTGGGTCATGGCAGCATTAAGATCCCCACCACGAGTGTCTTCGAACGTTGGGCTTAGCAGGCTTCCCTGGGCCTACTCCATTACCCGTCTTCTTACAACGAACGTCCAGTATCCTTCCATGCAAGGACCTCTTGTGTTCCAGCACGTCCCTGGGAGGTCCCACAGCGGAAGGATCTCTCTGTGCACTGCATCCCAGAGCGCAAGGGTCTTGCTGAGCTCAGAGACGTCCTCAAAGGTAAATCAAGGCCCCAGCTGAGGCACCTGACCTCCAGGACCCATACCCTTTCCAGACTGACCTTGGCCCCACCCGGCTTTGGCTCACAGGGAAAATATCAAACAGCACTCCAAGGCCCACTCACGCACTCTCCGGGTGTTCTCACTGGGTGCTGGGCCGGATAGCAGGCACTGGTGGAGCTGATCGAGGCAGTACCAGGCTAACGCCGACACTTGTCTGTCCTCCTGGGCAGTCCCTGACCGTGCGTCTACTGCGGCCAAGCTCGCCTGGCCTTCCTGTCTCCAGTTGCTCCAGTACTCCGGCCGTCACCATCGTTTGTATCCACTTCAAAACTTGTCCTTGTCTTCATTGAAAACCTCGATGGCACCCCAACCACGCTGACAAGGTTTCGGTCCTGGTGACACACAGAATTCCCAGGGCCAGAGAGTCTGAGTTTACTCGGTCTGGGTGGGGCTGTCATTCCTTTCCTTTTTTTTTTAATCTCCAGGTGAAGGTAAAGTGTGGCGCCAGCTGGAAAGCCCGGGCCTGCCAAACACAGGGGCTCTGCCGAGCATTGCCCTAAAAGCCCTTCACAACTGGGCCACAGCCTCTGCGCCTTGTCCTCTCCCCATCTACACCTGTCGTTATAACACCTGTGAGGGGGTAGGTGTCTGCCATCCCGGTTAGACTGTGATTCTCTAAAGGGCAAAACCCTCGTCACTCGGCTCTGTGTTCACCACAGTGCCTGACCCATGGTAGGTGCTTAGTGAGTGTTGGTCGGATGGACGATGGAGAATGGATGGACAGACAGGCGAGTGGATAGATGGACAAACTCTGAACCAACCTGACCAGAGACCCGATGGCCTGCTCTCCCATAGCTGGGTGACCAGAACTCAAGACGAAAACTCTTAGAGTAAAATGTTTCAACTATTTGCCCCAGAAAATTCTTGCCAGGGAAGATTCAAGTGTAAAGGCTGTAACACTTTGCTCCACCAATCCTTACATATTGTAACTTGAGTTTGCCCAATTCCAATCCGATCGAAATTCTGCCTGCTTTAAACCAGACCTCTGAGCCCTATCGATTTCTGCCTCCAACCTCTCTCTTCTGAGATCCTAGACATTATCAGGGGTGGGGTGGAGTTCTCCCTACTCCAGTAAGTGATAAACTCAGCTTTGTTTGACCGACATAATATTCTAGTAGTCCTTAGGGAATGTCAGCAGTCAACATCCATGTTCTTTTCCTGTCCTACAGTGTGACTTCGAAGAATTCAGCTTCCTGTCCGATGTCAGTATGAGTCTAATGACAATGAACACGTGTCTTCTTTGCCCTGTCTTTGAGAGAATGGACTGTGCTGGAATTTTCTGCAGCGCTCTCTATCCAAGGACCTCGCTGTATTTTATACTGGAGATGAGGTGGATATGTTACACGGTGAATAATGCTGCTCTGAAAGCGGCAGAGAGAAGTCCATAGGCCAAGCACCGCGCTCTCACCCGGGGCACCCTCCAGCTGCACCGCGCTCTCACTCGGGGCACCCTCCAGCTGCACCGCGCTCTCACCCAGGGCACCCTCTAGATCAGTGGTTCTTAACCTTTTTTGAGGTACCGAACCCACCAGTTTCATATGCACATTCACCAAACCCTTCTTTAGTGATAAATAAAACATGATTTCTTTTTCCAAATTCAAGAAATAGGTATATATTTTTTTACTGGTGCACAAAATGAGCCGTGAATGAACATCACCTTGCTCAAAGAACAAAACGAACAAAGTGCATGAACTCACAACAAATTACGGTATTACTTTATTCTGGCCTCCGAGGCAGAGGCTTCTCCGAACCCCTGAGACCGACTCATCAAACCCCTAGGGTTCGATAGAACCCAGGTTAAGAACCACTGCTCTAGATGCACCTCGCTCTGACCCGGGGCACCCTCTAGCTGCACCTCACTCTCACCCTGCAAATGACATCGAGCCCTTCACGTTTTGGGTTCTTAGTCATACTAATGCTTACACGGACTTGGAACATTCTGTCTTTACCCTTCACAAGGAGGGAAAAATAAAACTACCTACTGTTCATTGCGTAAGGACAGGGTAGATGAAAAACAGAAAACAAAACGAAACAAAAACACTAGTTTTTTTTAAAGGATCACAAGCCAAGCTGAGTTCGAGTCCAATAAACTCTGATCACAGAACAGATCAGCATCAGAGCCTCCGTGCACAGAAGTGTTGCTTTTCTGGTCGCATGGCCTGGCAGTTTCAGATAGAAGGAAAAAGTCTAGAGGGCTAGTGAGCTGATTCCTTAAAGAAAAACTGCTGAACTTCTAAGTCTGTCCCTGCATGCAGGGTATGTATAATTCAAAAGATACATTTGGACATTCAAGTAATAATCCTGAGTTTACTGGACACAATAGGGGAAAAGCTTGAGAGAACTGTGAGGTCCTCCGTGAACTCAAGCCCACTGCTTTGCTCGCACCAAGACTCCATGACACCGAAGTTGTAATCACCAGAGAGGGTCCTGCAGGGAATCTGCACTTCATGGAACCATAGGGCCTTTCTAGCTTGTACTGGTTGACTAAAACAGATGTGATAAATTATAAAATTTTGCAAATTGGAAGAAGTGGTATGATTGTTAGGACACCTAGGCAATGGGTCAGGCCGAGTGTCCGCCCTTCCCGTAGAACAATGGCCTTCGGCAGCGGCCAGGGTGTCTCCTAGCAACGTCATAAATGCCTCTCTGATGACGAAGGACATACAATAGTTACTGCTCATCCCCGGGTTTTGTGCTCTATTCTTGGTTCTGCTACTGATTTGTACATCGCTGATCCACCTTCCTGTCCGTACGTCTCTTTTCGTAAAACCCAAGGGGATGTTGTGGGTTATTTAAAAAGAAAAGCAAAAAGCTGGATTAAGTAATATTCATGTCACTCAAACTTGAGGTCAATAAGAAAATAAAAAGTAATATTTTTTAAAAAAAGCTCAAACCTCCCCCTACCTACCCACACCACTTTCCACAGATGCTTACACTTTTGGAAAGTCACCAGAGAGCAGCCTTCAAACTCTCATTATAAAGTGCTGTCAATGCCTGGCACACGGGACAGGAGTGGGTTTTTTTCATCTCTCCATTAGTCATTTTGTGGGGGGCTAAAAACAGATAAATAGATAGATAGATAGATAGATAGATAGATAGATAGATAGATAGATAGATAGATAGATGATAGATAGACCTTTCCTTCTAACTTTAAAGTTCTGGCTAGGCTAACAATCCAATGAACAGGGGCAGGTTAACAGGAGACAATGCACCAAGTTTATTAGGGATACACCAGCTGGCAGGTGACCAGAATATAAGACCCCGGGGGGTAAACACACACTATGGTGCACAGAGATGTATTGTAGAATTAGGTACCTGAAACCTGTTTAATTATGTTAACCAGTGTCAGCCCAATAAGTTCAATTTAAAAAAAGATATGAGACCCCACACACATTGGGCAGTTGAGGTTCATATGTCATCATGGAAAAGGAGAAAGGAGGCAGAAGACTTTGAAGGAAACCGGCAATGTACAGGTAGCTAAGGATGAATGGGACACCAGCAACAGGCGCGTTCCTGGCGGGGTCCCCAGGAACAGTGAGACTTGGGAAATCTAGTCAGCAGGCCCCTGCTTAGAGCCTGGCCATCTAATGCTAAGATGGACATATTAAGTTTCCTTTCCTGAACTCTCAGGCACTATTGATGAGGATGCAGACTGCTGCAGCCACTGTGGAAAACAGTATCGAGGTTCCCCTCAAAACATGAAAAACTGAACTGCCGTATGACTCAGTGATCCCACTTCTGGAGATATATCCAAAGAAACCCAAAACACTAATTTGAGAGAATATATGCACCCCTATGTTCATTGCAGAGTTATTTACAATAGCCAAGACATGGAAGCGGCCCAAGTGCCCACCAATAGACAAGTGGGTAAAAAAGCTGTGGTACATATTATACAATGGAATATTACTCAGCCATGAAAAAGAACAGAATCTGACCATTTGCAACAGCATGGATGGACCCAGAAGTATTACACTAAGTGAAATAAGCCAGTCAGAGAAAGACAAATACCGCATGGTTTCACTTATATGTTGAATGTAATAAACAAAATAAATGAATAAACAAAACAGAAACAGACTTAGAGGTAGAACAGACTTAGAGTCACCAGACAGGAGGGGGTTTGAGGGACTGGGTGAACAAGTTGAAGGGATTGAGAAGTACCGATTGGTAGTTACAGGGATATAAAGTCATAAAGTCCAGCATATGGAACATAGCCAGTAATAGTGTAATAATTGTGTGTGGTGCCAGGTGGGAACACAAAATATTGGGGGAGGGGGGGTCACTTTGCAAAGTACATCAATGTCTAACCACTAAGCTGTATACCTGAAGCCAATACAAAATAATATTGAAAGTAAACTGTTATTTAAAAAAAAGAAAAGGGTTCCTTTGCTGGAGCAAACCTTGGGCAGAGAGGGGGAGGGTCATGTGTTCTTTCTTGGTCTTTTGTTTCTTAATAAGCAACTTAACATCAGTGTCCGAAAAGTCACATTTTAGGGGGAAGGGGCAAGGTTTTGGTCCCCTTCACCTTCACGCAGGACATCCTCTGGAGCAGATCAGGGGAGGAGAAAGAACCACGAGATCATGGGCCTCAGTGTCCCCCTACTCCACTCCTCCGGTGTCTGTCCCACTCGGGGCATCATGTCACCTGGCTGCAGAATGGGAGAGGGTGAACCCTGGAAAAGTGCCCCATCAATATCTCCTCTGCCCCATGGCTGCCCACCTATGGATGCCAGCAACATCCCTGCCCTAGGAATCCACTCCTGGGCACGACATATAACTATACTATGGGATAACATCCAATGAATTTTTATCTCTATTAAAGAAAACGTTACTAATTCCTTAAAAAATAAAATCTCTCAAGCCCTGGGCAGACAGCTCTGGAACATCGTCCTGGAACGCGGAGGTTGCCGGTTCAATTCCTTGTTTGGGACAAATGCAGAGGCAGTTCAATGTTTCTCTCTCACTCTCTCTCGCTCTCCCTGCCTCTCTCAGATAGATAGATGATAGATAGATAGATAGATAGATAGATAGATAGATAGATAGATAGATAGATAGATAGATAGATAAAACTCCTCTCTGTTCCCTGCCAGAAATGTATCTGTCACTGATAAGGAATCCAAGCCTGAGCACTGCGGGAAGCCAGGGACGGCTCAGCGAGCAGAAATGAGTCACATCTCCGCAAAGGCTGCTCCTGCATGGCCAGCGGCCAGCACTGCATCCGGCGACTAGAAACTTCTCCCGCAGAAGCAAAGCAGTCATTTACAAATTAATTCCCTTGCAACTAATGTATTGTTGCTGGGATTTAATGCTCTCATTACCTTTCATTATTTACAGCCAATGTATTAATATGCCATAAAATTTTTCCCCTGAAATGATTTTAATCTTCTCATTTAGCTGTTCTAAACTCAACCACTCCGCCGTAATGAACCCGCTGTTCAGGCAGAGCCCCCGCTGCCCTGCAAGGAACGTGAGGTGCTCAATGGCCCTGGTGGGGGGCCAGGGTGACAGCAGACCCAGTGTTCACCGTTCCACTCATTCTCTCCTAATCAGGACTAGAACCTGAGTAGTGATGCCTTCTAATGGTCTTCAAATCAGCACGAATGACATGTCCCAGACAGGGTCCCTTCACTCCAAGTTTAGGACTACAACAGTAAACAGGAGAAATGCCTTTATAAACTCAGACAGCTCTCAGTGAGACACTTATGATGGGCCTGTCACTGCACCTGGCACTGGTGGTTAAGGGACACATAAGCCACAGTCCTGGGGGGCAGAGAAGGGGGGCAAAATCTCACAGGCAAAGCAGTGAAAAGTCCACAGGAAAGTTATGGCCCCAAACGATAGCATCAAAAGTTTTCCACACACACAAAAGCACCACAAGGCCTGACCTCTGGTGGTGCAGGGATAAAGCGTCGACCTGGAATGCTGAGGTCGCCGGTTCAAAACCCTGCACTTGTCTGGTCAAGGCACATATGGGAGTTGATGCTTCCTGCTCTTCCCCTAGGGAGTTTGTTCTTCAAAATCTGCAACAGGACCTGACCTGTGGTGGTGCAGTGGATAAATCAACAACCTGAAATGCTGCGGTTGCTGGTTCAATACCCTGGGCTTGCCCGGTCAAAGTACATATGGGAGTTGATACTTCCTGCTCCTCCCTCCTTCTCTCTCTCTCTCTTCTCACTCTAAAAATGAATAAATAAAATCTTTTTAAAAATTTAAAACAAAAAACCTGCAACAGGTGGCTCTTATATCTTAGCTTTTTCCCAATGAAAACTGAGGCGCAGGGAAGTCACGGCGCCCTAACTTGAACACCCCATGTCTCGGGAGCCCATCTCTCCAATCTGCTGTCACAGGGCTCCACCCGCAGCAGGTGGAGAAAAAGGAGCAATAGCCTGAACAGCTGAACTTGACATAGATCAGCTTGACTGTAGGAAAGGACCCAAGAAGTCGAACCAAGAGAGATAAGGACGCAAAGGTGGCCTTTGGGTGCTCTGTGCACCAGGTAAGCTCCTCCTGAACAGACCCTGGGCAGTGCCCAAGGCGGGCATGTGCGCCACCCACCTGGACAACTTGACGTTTGCTCCTGCCTTTCCAGCTGCCATGAGCAGTGAGTTCAGGTCACCTTCAGCCACTGGCTCTGTGAGACAGAGCCCGAGAGTAGCAAGCTGAGAGGACTCGGAGGGACGGTCCCGGGTGAGCCATGTCTGGGAGCTCCTCTCCCTTCTCCAGGCCTTTACATCACCGGCCAACAGCCAGAAAACAGACTTGAGATATATCCCCGCTCTGCTCCTCTTTTTGTGCGATATCAAACCCAAGACCTAACCTTTCTTCATCTAAATCTCCATAGGGAATGATCTCTGTGGTATTGTGCAAGCTGCTTCTGCCATTTCTGAACATCTTTCTAGATGTCTGACAGCCTCATCTCCTTGGAATTGTCTGGAACCTCCCTGCCCCTCTGGGAAAGCCAGGAGAAATTCCCCAAACCCTTTGTCTGGAAGAACTCTCACCTGATATTTAAAGAGTCAAGAGTCCTCTCCCATGGCGGCAGGTGTTTCTTTGAGAATATAATGACCAAAGCTCCTACATACATAGGTACTTTTTTTTCTTTTCTTTCTTTAAGTTTTATTTGTTGATTTTAGTGGGAGATGAAGACAGAGAGAGATAGAGAGAGACACTGCATGTAAGGCTGGTGGCTGTGGTCATGCGGGTTCACATTGGATTCAGGCTGATGGTAACGGAACTGTGGAGACGGATGGTGGGACATTTCATTTATTCGAGTCTCGCAAAGGCCTACAAGCAAGCAAGCGGGGAAGACTGCTTCTCCCTCTCCCTCTCTGGGCTGACAAGCCAACAGCCATAAAGAGAAAACCCCTTCTCTGGCAAACAATAGCAAAAAAAAAAAAATGGCCCCTCCCAATGGTGGCAGGCAATCTGCAATCTATAACAATGGGGAACAATTTTTTTCCATTTTCTGTTGCGTGAGGTTTTAGAACTTTTTCTATATATTTCTGCATCGCTGATTCCAAATCAGAAATCAGTCTTGTCGTACATGCTCTAGTTTTTATGTAATTTTAATTTCTTTTTGTTATACTTAATGGCATGCATTGGTTTTTAAATTGGAGTTAAAGGGCAATGATTCTTGGATTGAACATAACCAAAAGAACATAACCAAAAGGAAATTAATGTTTTACAAACATCATTTTTACATAATTGTAGTTGTTTTTAAATGTAAAAAATTATTATCTGATAAAAACACCCTCTTATTTTGTTTTAAGATTGAATCATGGCTTCTTCAAGTAGGCGTAAATGTAAGAATAGTCCTGACACCTTCTGTTATATATGTGACTGTTACACACTTCAACGTCAAAGGTTTAATATTTCATCATTTGTGACACGTGCATGTATTGTCTATTTTCAAGTTCCCCTTGGTGATCAAGACAAGAATTGAGCTCCTCATATTGTGTGTCATAACTGTGAGGAAATGCTTTGTGACTGGACACAGGAAAACGCAAAGGAATGCCTTTTGGTATTGCCATGGTTTGGCGTGAACCTAAGGACCACAGCAGTGACTGTTATTTCTGTCTGATCCATACAAAGGGCATCGGCAAGAAAAAATGGCATATGATCACATATCCTAATATTCCTTCAGCAATACAACCTATTACACACTCTGAGACACTCCTGGTTCCAATTTTCAATGGTTTTATTTCTTCTAAGGACGAAGAAAGCGGACATGGTGATCAAGTATATTTTGATAAGATGCATAGATTTGAAGGGTCTTTTGATGCCAAGCAGTCATTAATCCCTCAGCAGTTTAGCCAAGCCTAATTGAATGACTTAGTAAGAGATTTGGGCCTATCAAAGAAAGCAGCTGAGTTATTAGCCTTCAGCTTCAAGAAAAGAATGGACTTCACCGGTCAGCTAAAGTATCCCATTTCAGGAAGCGTGAATAAATTTTTGTGGACTTTTTTTTTCGAAGACAAACACTTTGTTTACTGTCATGATATCAGTAGTCTTCTCAGCCAGCTAGGTGTCACCACTTACAGTCCAACAGAATGGCAGCTATTTCTTGACACCTCTAAACAGAGTCTGAAATAAGTTCTCTTACACAATGCTAATGTTTATGTAATAGTTCCAATTGGTTATTCAACTCATCTGCGAGAAGATTATAAAGACATAAAAATTGTCCTCGACTTTCTGAAGTATAAGGAGCATAACTGGATCATTTGTGTGGATCATAAAATGGTAAATTTCCTGCTAGGACAATAGAGAGCTTTCATGAAGTATCCTTGCTTTCTGTGTTTGTGGGACAGTTGAGCTCAGGAGAAACACTGGACACAGAAGGAGTGGCTGAAACACGAAGCTCTGAAAGTAGGGATGCAAAATATTGTGAATAAACCTGTAGTTAGTTAATTGAGACAGGATCATTTTTCCCCCACTTCACATCAAACTTGGCTTCATGAAGCAGTTTGTTCAGGCTTTGAATAGAGAAAGTGAATGCTTTCAACATATTATTTCTGCTTTTCCTGCCTTGTCTTTCGAGAAGATAAAAGCAGGTGTATTTGATGGACCTCAAATTCAAACCCTCATACGTGATGAAGAATTTGCCAGGAAGATGAAGGAGGAGGAGAAAGCAGCATGGCAGTCTTTTGTGGCAGTTACAAAGAACTTCCTTGGCAACAAAAAAGCAGAAAACTATAAACTTCTGATTCAAAGTATACTGTTGGCTTTCCACAATATTGGATGTAACATGATCGTTAAAATTCGCTTCCTGGCCTGACCAGGTGGTGGCACAGTGGATAGAGTGTTGGACTGGGATGCGGAAAACCCAGATTCCAGACCCCGAGCTCACCAGCTTGAGCGCGGGCCCATCTGGCTTGAGCAAAAGCTCGCCAGCTTGGACCCAAGGTCGCTGGCTCCAGCAAGGGATGGCTTGGTCTGCTAAAGACCCATGGTCAAGGCACATGTGAGAAAGCAATCAATGAACAACTATGGTGTCGCAATGGCAACAAAAAACTAATGATTGATGCTTCTCATCTCTCTCTCTGTTCCTGTCTGTCCCTATCTATCCCTCTCTCAGACTCTCTCTCTCTCTCTGTCTCTGTTAAAAAAAAAAAAAAAAAAAGATTCACTTCTTGAACAGTCACCTTGATAAGTTTCCTGAAAATCTTGGAGCTGTTAGTGATGAGCAGACTACTGCTGGAGCATCAAACGAGACTGCCCTCAACAAGTACACAAATGCAAGAGCTACAAATGCAAATTTTTGCCTGAATAGAATTTAAATAATTTTGCACAAATTTTATGATTAAAATAAATGTTGTAATATGTTCTATTTTGCAATTGTAGGCAAATTCTGATGCAATCATATCTTTTAGTGTATTAGTATATTTACTACATTATATAAATTATTATATTTTCACAAAGATGATGCCCAAGAAGACATTCTACTTCATTATGTTAAACTAAATGTTGAAAATTTTACAGTAAGATGAAAACCTAAAATCTTGAATTGCAAAGAAACACTGTAGCTTAGAGAGAAAAAGTAATGTTAGATTTGAGCTCGGCACACTCGAGTTAGGTAAGAACAAGTGTTTTTGTGGGTGAGACAATAATTTTGTTCCCCAGTGTTATCTGCCACCCTGAAGACAGGCACCTGCAGCCTTACGCGGACTCTGCACACGAGGGGCTGCCCTGAGCTCATGCACCAATCAGGCAAAAGACAAGCGAGCAAGCCTCACACACCTGTAACGCATGTTTGCCCAACAGAGAGAGAGAGAGAGACAGGAACATCAATCTGTCCCTATATGTGCCTGAGGGATGGACGGGGTCAGCCTCCGCACTTTGGGAGGGTGCTCTAACCCACCAAGCTATCTGGCCAGGGCTCAGTTACTTTTCTGTTGAATGAATTTGCAGTTTACTATTTGAAATGGCACCTACATGTGGTTGCCAGGTAAAATTCCCAATTCCTAGCAGCCATAGCATTTATGCAGATTGGATGGCAGACTGATCTTCTAAAAGATTAGCTGTGCTCGGCCTTGACATTAGGGTCTCTCCAAAGCTCTTCCGCCCTCACACTGGAAATCAGTATGACCAGAACTATTGAACTAAATAGGTCATTATTCTCCTCAGAAAGTTAATTTCTCCTACCATTTCCTTGTTTGGTGAAATGGGGTGTTAAATGCCAAGGCTGTAGACACCGCCACACGGAGAGTCTTGCTGTTGTGAGGTCAGCCTCATGGGCTGTTAGTGCAGAGACCCTGAATTCACCCTCCCGCACAGCTCAGTTCTGATCAATAATATTAAGGTACCAACTTTTTTACAATTAAAAGGAAGAC
Organism: Rhynchonycteris naso; assembly: GCA_037038555.1. NCBI lineage: Eukaryota > Metazoa > Chordata > Mammalia > Chiroptera > Emballonuridae > Rhynchonycteris > Rhynchonycteris naso. The sequence goes on from CM072999.1 coordinate 204,660,190, forward strand.
AAAAGTAAATTGAAGAAAACAATATCATAAATAAAAGAAACATTTTATTCATTGCAACAATAATGCACAATGATAATGCACAATAAAAACATTTGTAATATTTTATATTGTAATTATGCTTACATGCCTATTAATTTTTAATAATAATTGTAAGAAAAAAGTACTCATTTAGATACAGATACATCACATCACACGTAATGGATCAACTCCGCATTGATTGAAGATGGACATTTTTTTTTCCCCAGGGACAGTCAGAGAGAGGGACAGACAGACAGAAACGGAGAGAGGTGAGAAGCATCAATCATTAGTTTTTCATTGCCGTTACGACACCTTAGTTGTTCATTGATTGCTTTCTCACATGTGCCTTGACCGCGGGCCTTCAGCAGACCAAGTGACCCCTTGCTGGAGCCAGCGACCTTGGGTCCAAGGTGGTGAGCTTTTGCTCAAGCCAGATGGGCCCGCGCTCAAGCTGGCGACTTCGGGGTCTCGAACCTGGGTCTTCCTCATCCCAGTCCAACGCTCTATCCACTGCGCCACCGCCTGGTCAGGCTGAAGACGGACATTTACAGATTAGTCTTCCAATATCAAAAAGGAAGATGTGTAGAAGGACACTTTTCCAGGGAGGATGGAACTTACAAAAGGACTGTCCTTCCTAAAGGAGGACGATTGATGACCTTAAAGAAGGCAGTTGCTTAAAGGGTGGGACTCTTGTTTGGTTGTTAGATTTCCCTTCTGAAATGCCTCATTAAGTACAAGAAGCTGAGCAGGCTAGTTTTTAAAATATATAAATAAAATAATAATAATAATAAAATAAGGATGCAGAAACAGCCTTCCCAAACCCAACAGTTCAAATGAGATCATACACAAATTGCTGGGGTCTGTCTCCGTTCAGCGGGGCAGCAGTCACCGCCAAGGTGATGTGACTCCCATGGCGATGGCGGAACCCAGGCAGAGACAAAGGGCCAGGCCGGGGAGGACATCACATCCCAGTGGCCCTTGGGTTCCACTCCACCAGGCCAGTCTCCACCTCCCAAATTAACCCCACAAAAACTGCGGTCTGTCACACAGGCAGCTCGCCAGTTGTCGTGGAAACAATAGCAATTCACACGGTTTTTGTGGGTGTGGATAGGAGGGTGCTGCCCTGTTGCTGGGCTGGCTTCCAAGGACCCACATTGGGAGCCACCAGCCCCCTGACCAGGGGGCCCCTGACCTTCTCACAAGCAGGCACACCCTGTCCTTTCTGCGGCCAGCACTTAGCTGCCTGGGATAGAAGGTTAATTGAAGTACCACCCTGGCTGTGGGAACACTTTGAAGAGGATGCATTACTTAACCCCATGTCCCCCATGTGAGGCCTAACCACTGTGACCTTACCCAGGTCACCCTGTGGGAGAAGGTGGGGGCAGGGCTTTGACCCCCAACCTGGCAGGGTCTGATCTCATCAGAGAAAGATGTAATCACCCCTAAGAGCTTCTAATGGAGCTGCTGATTACAGTTGGCACCAGGATAGGAATTGTCTGGATAGGAGTTGTCCCAAGGGTGGGATCAAGCTGCCAGGGATTCCGACAACTGAGAGCAAGGCCAGGTGGCCGTGACTCTCCCCAGATTTATGTCCTCGTCAGCGCTGCTGCCGCAGCTTCCCTCGTAAATCAGCAGGAGATAGTAACCCAGCGTCCCTGCGTGGGAGGCACCGAGGCTCACCCTGGGTGCAGAGAGCTTCGCTCCAGAGGTGACACCTGCAGTTTGATATATCAAGCTGATGTGAAAGGCAGGGCCCGTGGGCTCCTCAACAGAACTTCTGGAAGTCTCTCTCCACCTCTGTTAAGAGTCCTGACAGGACCAAAGCTTGCAGCCACAACTCAGCAAGCAGGACGGGTTGGGGGGCGGGGTCAAAGCCTGACAAAGGGCAGAAGAATCCAGCAAGCTGAGGGACAGGTCAGGACCCCCACCTGAGCAGGAGGAAGGGGGTGGAGGGTCAGCAGAGCAAGGACAAAGGGAATGCCCAAGGTTTCTGCAGGCCGGCAGTATCCGGACTCTCAGAGCTGACTAGATAGCCCAAGAGGCAAGGACCACATTCACCCAGAAGTTTCCACTTACTCCTGCTAGGACCAGAATCGTCTCAACATGCATTCACAGCAAGCTGGACACACCTGGCCCAAAGTGTGGATCTGTCAAAACCTGCTTTCCACAACCCTGCCCTTTCTCTTCCTTTCCTTCCCCCTCTTGTGGATCTTCCATCAGACTTCGCTGTTTAGAGTAGATAACTGAGCACCTCGGCGTCAACTGAGAAACGATGCCTGTATGTGTGCTTAAAATGATAAACCTGTCAGCCCTGGCCGGCTGGCTCAGCAGTAGAGTATCAGCCCGGCATGTGGAAGTCCAGGGTTTGATTCCAAGCCAGGGCACCCAGGAGAAGCACCCATCTGCTTCTCCACCCTTCCCCCTCTTCTTTCTCTCTGTCTCTCTCTTCCCCTCCCGCAGCCAAGGCTCCATTGGAGCAAAGTCGGCCCGGGCCCTGAGGATGGCTCCATGGCCTCTGCCTCAGGTGCTAGAATGGCTCCAGTTGCAATGGAGCTATGCCCCAGATGGGCAGAGCATCGCCCCTTGGTGGGTATGCTGGGTGGATCCGGTCCAGTGCAAGCAGGAGTCTGTCTGACTCTCTGCTTCTAATTTCAGAAAAATATAACAACAAAAAAGGAAAATAATAAGCCTGTCTCTCTCACAACCGTAGGCGTCTGTTTCCCAGTGCAGACCCTACACACACCCCAGTCACACCCAAACTAGGAGGCTCCTTGAACATTTAAAAACTAGTAAAGCGAGGGCATGGGGTTACTGAAACCGAGGGTCCCTTGACTTTGATTAAATTTAGTTTTAAATTCTAGCTCTAGAAATGCCAATTTCTAGATAGATAGCTCTCTCTCTATATGTATAGATGTCTCTCTATATAAATATCTCTACATAGCTCTCTCTATATAGATATCTCTCTAGGTCAGTGGTTCTTAACCTTTTTTGAGGTACTGAACCCACCAGTTTCATATGCACGTTCACCAAACGTGCTTCTTTAGTGATAAATAAAATATGATTTTTTTTCCAAATTCAAGACATAGGTATATGTTTTTTTACTGGTGCACAAAATGAGCCATGCATGAACATCACCTTGCTCAAGGAACAAAACCAACAAAGTGCATGAACTCACAACAAATTACGGTATTACTTTATTCTGGCCTCTGCAGCAGAGGCTTCTCCGAACCCCTGAGACCAACTCATCGAATCCCTCGGGTTCAATAGAACCCAGGTTAAGAACCACTGCTCTAGGTAGATAGATCTCTATGTCTATAGATATAGATAGATGTAGATATAAATAGATAGGGATCTAGCCGTTTCCATAAACAACCAGCAACCCCTGCGGCAGAAAACAGTAACCCAGACTTCATGGTCACAGGTCCCGACCTCTGGCAGGTTAAAGATAACATCTTGACCTAAGTTATGTTCTGGCTCCTGAGCCCTAAGGTGGAATGACCCCTGGCTACTTTCCCATGAAACCAGACAGAGGGACGTTGGAGCAGACCCCAGAGCTGTGGTCAACACCTGAAGAAGTGATCGATGACCCTCACCTCAGCGCCTCACCATGGTATTTTGTCATGTTGCCCCATATAATCTGTGATCTAGACACCGCTGTGGAGTTAGGCTTTGGGTATTAACCCCCCCCCCCAATACTGGGCAATTCAATATTAAACTGTTTTTCTTTCTATGTGCAAACGCCAGCTCACACATTTCTTTGGGCCAGTGTGCACAGGCAAACGAACTCAAAACGACATTCAGTCCCCCAAACTGAACTTTAAGTGCACACTGGTAAGCAAAAAGAGTCAGTCGGAAAAGGTTGCCTACGGTAGGATTCCAGCTATAGGGCGCTCTGGGAAAGGCAGAACTATGGAGACTACGTTGAGGTCAGTGGTTGCCCGGGGCCAGGAGGATCCAACCCAGATCAGTGGCCAGAGCACAGAGGGTTTGTTTGTAGGGCCATGAAACGATGCTGCATGTTTCTGTGATGATGGAAACGTACAGTGCATTATACATTTGTCCCAACTCGCATAACGTAGGACGCCAAGAGCAGGGTCTGTGGTAGGCTGTGGTCTCTGGGTGATTATGATGCAGATTCATCCTGAATATTTTTTTTAAAAAATGCACCACTCTGGCGGGAGATGTTGATAACGGAGGAGGCTGTGCAAAATACTCTAAAAATTGTCCTTAAAAGAAAAATAATGAGACCTCGTCATGTTGAACTACATATATTTAGGCAGATGCAACCTTTTCGTTCCTGCCGGGGTGAAATGCACCGCGCCGCAGGGCCGCAGAAACAGTTTCTGGGCTGCTTCCCGAGGCTAGCGCCCTGGGCGCATTCATTTCTCGAGTTCAGTGCTTCTCTCTGGGGGACCAATGAGGCCCAGACAAAGCCCTGCCACCCCGCGCACCCTCCCCACTCTCGGTTTCCAGATGGAAGGGGGACCCAGTGAAGCACAGATACGCAAGAGGCGGCGGAATAGGCGGAGGGCGCTCCCCGCCCCCACGCGGTGTGAACCCTGCACCTGCTGCGGAACAATGCGGAACCGGAGGCCAGCGCAGCACTGCAGAGCCTGTCCGCCCTAAATCCTGACGCGTGAGAAAGAGAGAGAGAGAGATAACAAAGGAAAGCCCAGAACAAAGGGGAGTCGAAGGCTCATGTATATCAAAGGAACGGGGCCCAGAGAAATGCTGCAAAAAGCCGCTTCATCCTGAGGCTTCCAGAATTTACGGTGCTGATGCAGCCGCCACCCTCTGCAGCTGCAACTCTGAGCGCTGCCCGCTCTGCAACTGCCACTTTGACACCGCAGCCTTTTGAAGTCCTTTTTTCTTCGTGTTTGTGATTTCCTCCTGCAGCGGGCAGGGTGCGCTCGTGGGCGCCCTCTGCAGGTGCCGGTGCTGGTGCCGGGGCCCAGAGACAGCGGGAAAGGTTACTTGCCTGGTGTCCGGTGCCCGTAGTCTCTATTCCAGTTCCCCTCTCCCCAAGGTGGTTCTCAAGCCCAGCGCTCACCGGAGACGCCTGGGATATGGTTACAACGAGCTCTCTGGCTGCCCACCCAGTTTCTGATTCAGTAGGTTTCGAGCAGAGCCTGATCATTTGCATTTCTAGCAAGTTCCCAGGCGATGTTGGTAAGGAGGCGCAGGCCCGGGACGGCCACCCTGTCCACAGGCACTTTAAGTGGACCTTCTTTCAGCACAGGAAGGACGCTGAGTGATCTGAAAATGGTTTCCACTCGCCGGGGTGCCAGCTGAAGGAGAACGGAGGTCTCCAGGCTTAGCCCCGTGCACTCCCCGCGACAACGTGCAGACCCTCCACCAGCACCACCAGCCTGCGCGCGGTCTTGCTGTGCGCCAACACCTATAACTGCTACCTGGGGAAACTCACCAGCATGCTGCTGCGGTGGGCGCACCCCCCCACTCTCACCTACCCACACGCATCCTGCCTGCTCTGACCACCTGTCTCCTGAGGGCTATGGCAGGAGGGGGGCAGGGGCCCAGCCTTTCTCCCCCTGCAGTGTGTGTGGGAGCAGGTGTGAGAGAGCCCAGCCTTTGTTGTTAATGCTTAGCACTCTGGGGCCCCTAGGGGACAAGCTCTTTAGCAGTCTGCACATCACCCTGCCTGAGTTCCCCTTTCCTCACCTGATGCTTTACATACTCCGGATAATGAGTATCTCCTCTCCACCCACAGAACCTTGGCACCTGTGGCCCTGCGCCAGAATGCCCTCTCCTAACCTGTGCAGTGACACCTCGTCCTGTCAACCGCGCAGCCCCCACTCCCACCCCCCACGCACCCCCCACCCCCGGTCTAAGAAACTCCTCTCCATCCTTGAGGACCCAACTTGGATGGGCTTTGCACAGCCCTCCTGCACCCCCACGCCCAGGACCGGGTAGGAAGGTATATATACTGTGGTGTTCCCACAGCACCCGGCAGACCACAGCTCTCCACCACACGGGGCCACGTGCATTCTCCGGCCCTCGCACCTGGCTCCTCGGCGGTAGGGACTGGGACCTTCCCGCTGTTAGCCGAGTGCCTTGTGTGGCCGCACAAACCAGCTGCACTGTCTGCTTTTCAGATTTCCCTTAGCCCGCCATTCACTCCTGCGAGTCTGTTTTCATCCCAGGTCTCTCTCCAGCCCCTATTCCAGGGTTCTGCCTACCTGTCCATGTGTCCTCTGCCACTATACCTGGTCACTGTATCTCCAGAACACCAGCCTAAGGGTGCAGCCCTACACCCCGCCTCCCACCACAGTCATCATCCGCTGGCTCACAGGGTCTCAGAGACACATCTCTGGGCAAGGGCAGACCCAGGGCACGTCCTGGACCACTCAGGGACGCTCTGTTAGCTCTCTTGGGAAGAGGCAGTTGACAACATGAGCCACTGTCTTTGCCTCCGGGCTCTTAAGAAGAACTGGGAGTGAGAGGGGGTAGCCACAGGCAGCGGTTCCACCTGCACCTTCAGTCAGGGCCACGCTGAAGCCTTCCTGACAGAGGAGAAGCTATGCAGAAAGACTCCTTGCAATGGGGCTGAGTCAGGAGGCCATTTCATTGATTGGCCCTGCGGTGAGCGCCAGGCCTTCGCGCGCGTGCACACAGGACAATGCCTGTGACCCACGCTGAAGCACGCACTTGGGAACAAGACCTCACCGGGGACCAGTTCCCAGGAGGCAAGCACGCAATGGGGCCGAGTCAGGGTGCGTTTCCCAGTACCAGAAGTGAATCAGGCCGGCTCTCCAAAGTCCTCTGGTAACGTGTGTCATGCCCAGGGAAAAGGGCACGTCCTTGTCTGAGTAATCATGATCAGCTGGGGGGCGGGGGCGGGGTGGGGGGTCGGGGGTGGGGGAGAGTTCTGGAATTCACAGTCAGGGAGGCCACGCACTGACCCAGATGGTGAATGGAGGGTCACTCACCCCGCGCTGGACACTCATGTCTAGGAACTAACTCCACAGCACTTGAATCACGGTCACTATAATAAGCACAGGAGAAGCAGCCAGAGTAGCGCTTCTCAAAGAAATTTGTTTCCTAGCTCTGGACAGCCCTGAGCATCAGTCTGGAGTCCTTCCGGTCTTTGTGCCTCTTCTTGGAAAGAGGCTGACGACGTGTTACCTACTGTGCTGGAACAAACAGACCCTGGTGACATGGTGCTCGGTGGCAGCTGACTAAAGTGACCTGGGATTTGCTTAGTGCGAGTTGGTTGGTGGGAAAGTTGTCAGACCTCTGGAAGTCTTGGTTTTGTGAATTGAAGGTCGTACTCTCTGCCCTACAGGGGGTTGCCAGAATTGAGTGAAACCCAGCCCATCCGGGAAGGGAAGAGCTACTCCTTGGCCCCAGATCCCGGGAGGTTCAGAATGGTGTGTTCCCAGCTGTGTGACTTTGGACAAGTTTCTTACCCTCTCTGTTCCTCAAACCCACAATAATGGCATGGACTTACCGGGGTGTGATGAGAAAGAAATGAGCTGATGCAGGGAAGGGTTGAGAGTGGGGTCTGATGTTCAGAAGGGCACGCTCTTATCAATACTGCACATTCCAGACACCAGTAACGTGTGCCGTTTCTCTCCTGCTCCCCCCCCCCCCCCCCCCGCCCGGCAGATTCCAGGAGGATGCTGGGTAATGTCACTCAGTATACCTGCGGCTTTCCAGTTCCTCCACGTAAATCAGGACTGTGCCCTGGTCGTCATGGACGCAGACCTCCACCTCCTTTCCCATTGAAAGTATCTCAGATGTGGCCAACCCCCAGCCAGAAATGAACGTGATCCCTCCACCCACTTGGCCTCAATCAGAGAATACACGCCCTCCCTCCCCCCACGTCACCAGCTCGCCCACCTGCCTCAAGTGCCCATGATCTCCTAATGCAGCCATTTGCAAGGCACCTGCCCTGTATAAAGCCACGAGGACACGAGGAGCAGGCATGGCACGGCCTCATGGGTGTGGCGGCAACTCCTCCTCCCTGCGGAAAAGCCGCAAGGAGAAACAAAGGCGGGGGCGGGAATGCCATGAGAGAAGCAAAGGGGTTGGGAGAGACTTCAGGAAGGCGCTGGGACCTCGCTTCCGTCAGCGGGGAGTGTGGACAGGGCACCCACATTCAGGGGGCATTCCACACAGAGGGGAGGGAGGCTGGGAGCAGCGGTCAGCCATTAGAACTCGGAACCACCCACCCCAGGGAAGGTGTGCCGTCTCCTCAGGCAGGAACCGAGGACAGACAATGAGGAAAAGTTGGAGATAAAAACCTGCGAGATATTCACGCAGAGCTGACAGGGCGTCTGCACGCCTGTGGAGTGGGGGCAAAAACAGGGCAAGGGGTGGGCAGAGGCAGGACAGGGCCGGGGCAGGGTTGGGGGCAGGCAGAGGCAGGATTAGGCCCGCTGCCCGAAGGCCAGTCTAGCTCCACCGCGGGGTGACCGCGCAAAAGGACGGACAGGCGGGGGACAAGGGGAACGCCAGCCCCGGGGAGAATGTGGGCTGTCCTGCGGGTGGGACAGCAGCGTGAGAGAGATGCGGACATCGTGTCCACAGATCCCGACCGTTGATTGGATTTGGAGGGAGAGAGAAAAGGTGAGGATGAGCCTCAGCTCTTGACCCTCGCTGCCTGGAGGAATGGAGCGCCATCCTCCGTGGAACATTCCGGCTCAGGCAGAAAGGGTGCCACGGGCCAGCCCTCTGAGAGTCCTGCCCTCTCCATGTGACTTGAGGGGACTGGGGACAGTTGCTTTCTCAGCTTTTTCTGTGTTTAAGGAGGTGCTCCAGGATCTGGGAGCAGAGCAATGACAGAAGCAGAGAGGGTGACACATCTGCTCCTCCTTCCTTGGCTCATCTGACAGGCTCTTCCCTTACTCACAAAGGGGAAAGGATGATGGGGTGGGGGTAACCCCACCAGAGGGGAGGGATTGTTTGGTTCAGGGATGTCTCCTCATGCGTGTGGCAGTCCCTGGCAATTGTTGAATGAATGAGTGGTCCCTGTTTCTGGGCATATGAAGAAAGGAAGAATAGAAGGTCCCTCACAGCCCACTCAGAGTCCCCCTCCCAACCCCAGTCATCTCGTCCGTTCATTTACCCCTGTCCAGAAACATCTAGAAGTAATTCTCAAAGAGCCTTTTTGGGCCTCGCACTCTTGCAAAGCCCCCAGGAACTGAGGATCGCCGCGGACTAGCCAGGATGTGGCAGCTCTCTGCTGAGCGGGAAGCCAATGTCCCCCTTGTCAGGCAAATCCCTCCCTTGCCAGGGAGGGACGCTGGCTGGGTCTGGACGTATGGGCGCGAGGGCTTGACGTCTTCTCTTGAATTTTGTTTCTAGCTACAGGTTCACCAGGGCGGTTTCATCGTGTCCCTTTTAGAATAGGGTTGGGTACAAATCAGTGGAGACTTGGGATGCTGTCAGGGACAACGTGAGGCTCTCTTTCCCAGTGCCACCGGGGAGACCTGGCAAGGAATCCAGGGGAGCAGAGGAGAGATTCTTCTATAGTCTCCCAAGAAGCATTGCAAGGCCCCGGAGCTAGTGTGAGAGAGGAAAGACAGGTGGAATGTTCTTGGGGTGGACAAAGACTGAGAAGGGAAAGGGTGTTACTCAAAAGAGTGGTTTGTGAATCACGTCAGAGGTGGCCGCCATGGGCCCACCCATCCAGGCTTGCTTGGTTCAATGTTATCTCATCCTCCTTTTCTGCTTCCTGAGACTTAATCGCAGCTTCCTCAGCAGTGTCATCAGCTGCCTGGAACTTTGTGAGATAAAAGGATGTTTGCCTTGTGGGAAGCGGCCACTCGAGGGCCAGACCCGCCTCCCAAACCTGGGACCCTAATAATCTATGTGCCTCCTGGCATGGGCAAGCCCTTCCAGTCTCTGTAAATTACGCTTGGGGGTCATTTGTCATGTGAGCTGCAGTGGGACTACCAACACAGAGAGGAATAAGACGTCGTCTCTGCCCTGAAGACACCCTCACACCCTGTTCCTGGGCGGAGAAGGACGCTGCTGGGACAGGCAGGACAGGGAGTCACAGCAAGCCACCTAGGGCTTGGAGCAGCCAGTTTCAGGGTGCCCCATGCACAGCCTTTTCATCCCCCCTCCCCAAGTAAGCACAGTGAGGGAAAGAAATGCATTCGTTTGTTTAACAGATGCCTATTGTCGGGTCCATGCTGAGGACTGCCAGGGCAGCCACTTCTAGTTAAATACCAAGGAGGACAACTGCTAGTCGGAAGCGACTAGAGAGAGCTAGAGCTCAGGATGGGAAAGTAACCCGTTTCAGAGAGGGGAGTTGCCTGCGGGAGGAACCCAGGAAGAAAGGGGGAACATTATGGGGGACAGGGAGATGTGGAATCCAGGAGAGAGAGAGACAAGAAAGCACCGAGGCACATGGACATGCGTGTGACCTAGGCTGGTGCCTCGCGGATGGTCCTGAGGAACACTTTGTGGGGGAGGGCCCTAACAGACCCCGCTGCCACCACTGTGTTGCTTTGTAATCCTTCTACCCGTGAATCAGACTTATCCTCTTTGGAAAACAAAGCACAGTCTCTCTCTTCCACCTCTTTAATTTCCCAGGCTGTCCTCACATGTTCCGGGTTACCATGTCTTAATGTGTCACTTAGGCCCTTTCCCGCTACCAACAGCCCACATCTTAGCTTGCGGGCAGGGTTTGATGTTAACGTTGTAAATGTATGCAAAGGAAGGTGAGGAAGTCTCACAGCCCCTCAGAGCCAGCCCAGCAGGTGCCCCTGGAGAACCAGGTGGGTTCCCTGCTGATGAGGGTGCACAGATGCAAGAAATGTCACAGTACTGGGCTCGGGGCTCTTTTTTTTTTTTTCCTGCCTCTAAATCAAATTACATCTGCTGTAGTCCCTCTGCACAAACTCAGGCTGGGGTCTTAGGCTGCGGGCCCCCGGGCCACCCTGGCTTCCCCATACCCCCATCAGTGGCCCTATTAAATCTTGGGGTGCTGTGACGGGATCCAATACATGTTTATGACACTCTGGGAATTTTCTATCACCAACCACCCTTCCGAAATTTTGGGGAGACTCATCCGCCCTGGGAGTCACCTCCTTTATATTTTTAAGTGATGTCAGCCGCCAGTCCCTCCTCTTCAATGATCCCAAACCCCAGAGATGTGTTGCTTCAGCCTGACAGATGGGGTGGGGAAGGGAGCTCCTTGGGACACAGGGGCCAGACCTTAATTCACTGCTTTACCTGATTCATATATCTGATCAGACTAAAGGGCTTCAGGATGGCGGTGACGAGAGAGAGAGCCTGTGAAATGAAGCTTCTGAATCGAATGTGTAAGTTCTCAGACAGTGTGAAATAAAGTATTGACCCAGGGGGCTGGACTGTGACAGAGACGTGTTCCTGGAAGAAGTGGATTTTGAATCATCCTGAGGGGGCGGGGGGGGGGAGAGTAACTGAAACTCACCAATAAAGGAGGGACCCTTCTCTTTCTGGTGCACAATATGGGAGGGAGGGGGGAGGACACCAAGCCAGAATATAGTGTGTCACATGCTAGGTAGAAGGGCCAGGGGTCACGCAGTAGGACGCCGCCGTCATGGGGGTGGGGGTTCTCCTTGGCAGCACAGCAAGTTTGTGGCATGGCGGGAAACTGGGACACAGTGGGATAACTCAAGACCAACTTCTCTTTTGGGAAGAGAGGCGGCATGAAGTAGTCACGGGTGACCCACAAAAAAAAGAAAAGGCCAGACGCCACAGTGAGAAATCCCCAGTGTGGCCCTGGGTACTCCATTCCCGCTGAAGTGTCCGTTTTTCCCGGGGCTAAACTCCCAGAGCTGCTTTGGTCCCTGGGCGTGTCCAATGCAACCCCTCCTTGTGGCGGCCAAGGATCTGAAGCTGCAGAGATTCACACTCATGCAGAACCTCGAGGCCGTACATCATCATTTTCCATGTGGTGCCACCCTCTGTCCAGTTCTCACTACCTCAGGACCTTCAGACCCTTAGAAAGGCCAGTGCTGATGTCACAGAGGGCACAGGCCCCACAAAAGGAGGGGCTTTGAACAAAGGAGTGCCTCCTGGTGGCAGTACAGACCAGCCCTGACCGCTAGTGATCAGGAATACCTGACCTCGTGGTTCCTAAACTGTGCCCACTCTTCCTTCTGCTGGGTGACCGCGTGAAACAGCTGAAATTCTCTCGTGTCCCCCTCTGGTGGTCAAGGTACGAGGTCAGAGGGGCAAAGGGCCATCATTACTTGCTGTTGGGGGACCAGAAAGTTCCCCAGTCCCTGCCATCGTGAGCTTCCTTTTGGAGGTAGTACTCAAACACCTGCAGAAGCAACACCCCACGCTGTGTGAGGACGGCGGCGGCACCTTGATGTGAGGAGCGAGGCAGGCCGAGGCCAGGCGGAAAAGCAGCCCTCTGGCGGGCAGTTGAGGAATGTGAAGGATCAATAAACACGGGAAAGGAACGAAGCGAACATTCCAAACTGAGGAAGAGGAACAGAATCACGAGATGCGAAAGGGCAGGGTGAGCCCGAGAAAAAGCAAAGCATTCTGCGGGGGGAGCAGCAGGCACCTGGGACAGAGAGGGAGGCTGAAGTCAGAGGTGGGAGATGCGAGAACAGCTGACTCAGGGCTGCACAGACATGTGTTGAGCAACACCTGCCAAGGTGGCAGTAAGGGGTAGGTTCCTGAGATGAGTGCCCTGCAGGACAGCTGTCACTGGGACACTCAGTTCCTGGACAGCCAAGGCACAAGCCAGTCCCTGGTACCTGATAACCACATCTGAAAACGATTGTGTTTCCAGAGAGGGTGATTAAGCACCAGTTAGGTAAGAAATCAGGCTTCGGAGCACAGAGTGAGTCACCTGCAGACCCAGAACGGAGGCTCGGTCTTGGGGCCCTCTGTTCTGGGAGGTTAGAGAGCATACGGAGGAACCCTGCCAGGGAGCCCCCTTCATATAATGTGGGGGTCACAGGGGATGAGGTGGCAGGGACCAAGTGTGGGAGAGCCCAGCGCAGCCGAGCACTGAGGTCAGGGCGGGGAATGGAGAAGGAGACCCCACCATTCTCCAGCTGTGACAGGGTGGCAGCAGGGGTGTCAGAGGGGTCTGCATGCAGCAGCTTAGCCGCGGGACTGCCCATACCGCACACTCAGGGCTCAAGATATGGCACCTGTGGCCGCACGTATTGGGGGTTCAAGGTGGCCAATACAATTCCCCGTCCTGGTGAGAACTGGCCCAGAACAGTGGCTCTTAAACTTGGGGTACACCAGAATGATCTGGAGTCTCCTCCCAGAGTTTCTGATTTCATGGGTCCAGGATTGGCTGAGGAATCTGATTCCCCAAGGACATCCCAGGTCGCGCTGACAGCTGGCTCTCGGTGGACCAGGCACACAGGGGAAGTCTCCACCCCAAATCTAAGCAGAGCTGGGAAGGAGTCCTGATCACTTGAAGGGTTTTATGTGCTCAGGACAAGGACGGAGGAGGCATCAACTCAGGAAAGCAATGATGAAATAAAGAGGGGAAGAAGTACCTGACCAGGGGGGTGACACAGTGGATAGAGCATCAGGCTGGGACGCAGAGAACCCAAGTTCAAAACCGCGAGGTTGCTGGCTTGAGCGCGGGCGCATCTGGTTTGATCAAGGCTCACCAGCTTGAGCCCAAGGTCGCTAGCTGAGCAAGGGGTCACTCGCTCTGCTGTAGCCCCACGGTCAAGGCACATACTAGAAAGTAATCAGTGAACAACTAAGGTGCCGCAATGAAGAATTGATGCTTCTCATCTCTCTCCCTTCCTGTCTGTCTCTTCCTATCTGCTATCTGTCCCTCTCTCTGTCTCTGTCATTAAAAAAAAAAAAAAAAAAGAGGGGAGGAGGGAAGGCTAGTTTACAGAAAAGGGTTCTAGAAGGAATCTAGCCATTTGCCCAGCACAACCACCTGTTAGGGGAGTTAGAGCAACACTGCCCAGTCACAGATTTCCTGTCACCTGGCCACCCTTAGAACCATCCAGGGAGCTTCCCCAAAACAGCAGGCTCTGGGCCCCGGAACCCCTACAGGGCTGGAGCACTGACTGTGGGCATTCCTAAAGCTCCCGGATGATCCTACCATGCAACCAAGGCAAGACTGACTGGCCTACAGACAGTTAAAAGAAAAAAATAATAACCTGATAGGGGGTCCATAGACTGAGTGGTCCCTTTCCATGAAGTTAGACTTTAGAACAGTGGTTCTTAACCTTTTTTGAGGTACTGAACCCACCAGTTTCATATGCGCATTCACCGAACCCTTCTTTAATGATAAATAAAATATGGGGTTTTTTCCCAAATTCAAGACATAGGTATATGTTTTTTTACTGGTGCACAAAATGAGCCGTGCATGAACATCACCTTGCTCCAAGAACAAAACCAACAAAGTGCATGAACTCACAACAAATTACGGTATTACTTTATTCTGGTCTCTGTGGCAGAGGCTTCTCCAAACCCCTGAGACCGACTCATCGAACCCCTAGGGTTCGATAGAACTCAGGTTAAGAACCACTGCTTTAGAAGATGTCTGAAAGAAACTGTCCTCACACTCTAGCTCTGTTCACCTGGTCTTTCAGGCTCCCTGTCCTGCTGCTGACACACCCAGAGCCTGTCCTCACCATTCCCCCACGCCTTCCTGACTGAACCACCATGGTCATCATCATCATCATCAGCCAAACATCAGCCACACAGCCTACAGCTCGAGGCACCGAGAGCTGTTCATCCCCAGTGAGCTTCTGCCCCACTCAGGGTCCTGGCCCGAGAGCGAGTTCACAGGGCTTTTGTCTCTGCACGGCCTATGAGTCACTCACTGTCCTAGAGCATCACAAACGTAGGCTTACGAATCATAACATGTCCTGGTGGAAAAGATTGATAGATAAGCTAGTCGCATAGTTATACAGATGGGTGGGTAGACAGTCTTCGTACAGTGAAACATGAGTGAAATTTTAACGACGCTATAACATATAAAATCGGTAAAAGAGCTGTGTTGCCGTCAGGGTTAATAAGAGCAAGGAGGTGAGAAATGTGGGGAGAGGGGTCCCTAGAAGGACAGACGGGAGAGTGTGAGGTTGGTTGGCTCTATGGCAGGGAACTGGGGAGGAGTAAGTTAGTAGGCTTTTTATAGCATATTCCCTTGTACCTCTTGAACGCTGAATCACATGCATGGGCCACCTATTCCAAAATCAATTTTGAAATTTACTTTTGTAGTGGACCTACCTGTTTGGGCTGGAGCAGGCACAACCTCACCTTCCCACTTCTCCCGCTCACCCCAAGCCCCATTCCCAGCCCCACAAGTTTCTCAGAGAGCCCCATCCCCCCGTGAGACCTGGTTGGACACCTGGGGAACCTATTTGTCCCACACTTTTTAGCAGCCAGAATTGATACCTGGAGAGGCCAACAGACTTGCTGAGTCACACATCTAACAAACCCAAGTCTCCTAATTCTTTCTTCAATGTTTTTATTCCCCCACACACACACTCCGTGCCTCCTCAAACATGTAATCCCTTATCTCAGATCCCTGAGGAATGTCTACAGTTACACCCAAGAGACACCAGAGTACAAGCGCACACTGGAGGAGCAGAGAAGATGTATTGAGTGGACCCCGAAATTACGTAGGCACACGCCTCATGGTCGCAGTACTGACTGTCTGACAGTGACAGCACTCACCATTTGCGAAATCCTGCACCATTAACCACCACACCATATAAAGGATTGTGCAGCTTGTTTGGGCATTTTGCAGGATGACTCACAAGGCAAACATTTGGGAGATAAAAGCACCATATATAGGAAGCGACCCTGTAAACCCTTTTCAGGGCAGCCCAACAACCGCTAGGTGGCAGCAGTGTCCCAACCACAACCAAGCAGCCGGCCTAGAGCACTTGGAAAGAGACGCCGTGAATTAATATCGAATTAATATCGCCCAACTGACCCATGGGGCAGCCCGGCCATGAAGCCCAGCGAGAGTGATGAGTGCAAAAGCCAAAAAATGCTTCACCCTCTTGAGAAGCTATGCCCTCTATTGTAACAGCTAAGAGCGCATTAGTTCGTGTCAGGCAAGCTCCAACCAGCAGTAGTGGGTTGGTTCTGTTCTTTTGTTTTGAACCCAAAACGCCTTTAGGTGGAGCAGGCCCCTCCCAGCCACGGAACTCCCTCTGCTCTTTAACGTCTTATTCTGGACTGCTCCATACATTTTTGCAAGGTCCCTGAAGGCTTTTGAGATTGGGGGCCTTGCTAAAACGTGTCTTTCTTCAACACACAATTGCCATCTCACCGGGCCACACAACTATCTTGGGTTTTCCTCCTTCATCTGTCTTTCCCCAAGTTGTTCCTCTAGCTCCCATGTTCTCATCCATGGCCTTTTTTTTTCTTTTCTTTTCACCCTTCTCATTCTGGAAGGTCAGATTACAGGTCATCTTCTCCTGGCTGGGGTCCCCTGACCTCCGCGCCCAGAGCCAAACTACTTCGCTGGTGCTGATTTTCAGCAGCCTGCATCCATACCATGGCCTCACCCTTAACAAGCTGGATGACTCTGGGCGAGTTACTTCGCCTGCTAGTGGAAAACAGGCCTCAGGCCAGCCCACAGCCCCGAGTGGGCGCTGGTCTGAGGGTGCACGGAGGGGCCCAGCGCACCTGGGAGGTCCCAGGATGTGGGTCGCACAGTCGTGTCCACCTCCTCATCTGCATCCTGGGGTCCCTGGACTCTAGACCCGGGCACCGCGGAGCCGGGCCACGGTGCCCTCACGTCCTGGCCACATGCGCAGGTACAGAAGCGAGGCTGCTGCTCAGAACCCGGAGACACAGCTGTGAGCACTTCAGCTTATCTGCAGACGTTTGGGGAAACTCCATAACTATGCCAACTGCCCCTCCGGATGACCACCTGGGCTTTCACGCACCTGCGGTAAATCAAGAGCATGAACGCACTTTCCCTCCGTAGGGGTCACCTGCATGCTCCTTCCTTTGCAAAATAAAGCCAGCGTTCAGATTCAAGGAGCATTTATGTGATCGGTAGACAAGAAACAAGCTGAACGTGTTTGGGGATCCCCATAACCAAAAAGTGTGTAGAATAAACCCTGAAGTTGTTCCTGCATCAAGCATAATAAAAAGCTTATCACTAGAGACAAAAAAAAGGTGGGGGAGCAAGAGAATCGTGAAAACACCTATTACAGGAGGATTTGTTTTAAATATTTTACTTTGAAGTAACGTTAGAATTCCGGAAAAGCTGCACAGATTGTAGGGAGTTTCTATATCCCCTCCACGCAGCTTCCCCCCATGTGAGCATCTTACCTAAACAGGGCCACCCATCCAAACCGGGACATGGACAGGGGTACTAATACTTTTAACCACATCTATAGACCTTGTGGGATGTCCAGAGCTTTCCCACTCATGTTTCTGGCCCACGTTGCCATCCGGGAACCCACCTTGGATGTAGGTTTCATGTCTTCCTCATCTTCTCCAACACGTGATACTTCCGGAAGTCCAGGCCATTTGCAAAGTGTCCCTCCTGTTTTCCCACCAGTCGATTGAGGTCAGACCTTGTGGGCAAGGACACCACATGGGTGATGTGTGCAGTTCTCTGAGCATCATGATTGGGGGTACCGAGATGTTGGCATGTCTCGTTACTGGGGAGGCTTCCCTCTGGAACTCATAAATATCTTGTAGGGAGCTACTCCCGAAATGATGGACATATCCATTTCTCACTGTGCTCCACCCACTAATTGCAGTGTCCCTCGGTGGTTTCACCAGCAATCACTGTCACCACAGCGTTTGCCCAAAGGCTATCTTCTGTTTTTCTCATTCCTCCTGTTAGCAGGAATCCTGCCTACTACAAGGAGGGACTGTCTGCCCTGTCCCCTGTAGTTATTTGGTCAGGTTTTATGAGGCTAAAACGAAATGAGACCATCACAGCAGCATCTGGTGAAATGTGTGAGCCATCTCTAATGTGTTTATTAACGAGGCAGCATGAGAATGTTCTGATTAATATGGGCATTTTCTGGTTAGGGATGAGCACTTCTAAAATGTGTAAGGGTACGCCAAAACAGTCCCCTGCCTTAGTTTGCTCCACTGCCTATCAAAGTTCCACAGACTGGGCGGCTTCGGCAACAGAACCGTGCTGTCTCTGAGTGCTGGAGGCTGGAAGTCTGCCGCCAAGGTGTTGGCAGAACTATTTCTTCTAAAGCCCTTCTCCTTGGCGTGCAGATGGGCACCTGTTCCTGTGTCCCTCGTGGCTGTCCCTCTGCATGCAGGCCCTTGGTGTCTCTGTGCCAAAATATACTTTTCTGAGAAGGACACCAGGTTGGATTAGAACCCACCCTAAGGACCTTGTGTCAACTCAGCCACCTCTTCAGAGGTCCTGTCTTCAAACAGTCTCGTTCTTTGGTACTGGATTTAGGATTTCAACATAGAAGTTTTGTGGGGGACAATTCTACCTATGAAATCTACCTCTTTGCTTCAAAGAGCTCTTGGGAGGAAACAGCGGTTCGCGTGCGCATCCTTCCGGAACTGGTGGGCGCTGGTCACATAGAAGGCCGTGGAGCAAAGCCACCGCCACGCTCGGACGTACACATTGCATCCGCAGCCCGACAGTGAAAATCTGACCGCCGTTTCGCGGCTGGCATGGAACTCTGGAAGGCAAACGCCACCCCTGGTGTCATCACACGTCCTCACTGATCGGGACCCACAACACAACGAGCGGGTTCTGCCTGGTTTTCTGTCTTCCTAGGGGCTCGGGGCTCCATAGTTCCCTGCTGGCTATGCGGCTACTGGACGGAGGGGGCCAGGGCGTCTCTCCTCCCCCCACCCGGCCACCCGCTGCAGCCTCAAGCAAGACCACTCCAGGTCTGCAAGCAGAGGATAAGGCCCCTCACGAGCAGGCCCGGGGCACATGAGTTCATCTTTACATCAAGTGGGAGAACCCCTATCCACGTCTTTCTATAACCAGCATCAGACCAAACACCTGCTGGGGAGCTAATCCTTTGATAAAGATGTCTTCCTGAAGGAGGCAGTTTGCAGATTTTATTTAATCAGTTTTAGCCTCCCCGGTGGAAAAGGCACCCACAGCACGAGTGTGAGTGAGGAAGGAACGCAGAGCATGTCTGTCCCCCTGAGGTCCTGCTTATCAGCGGCTGACAGAGGTCCCCGAGTCCGTGACCCTGCCACCACCCTGTCCGGCCTAGAAAAGGGGGAAGCGGTCTCTCCCTGAGGGTTGAGTATTCCTCCACCCTCCGCCACCCTCGCTGTGCGCAGCCTGCCCTGCCCGGGAGGCGGGAGGGGTACACTTGAACCACTTCCTCTGTCCACGTGGGAGCCCATCACCCACCAGCCCTGCTAGCAGGAGTCATTCCTTGCTTAAAAACAGTGCTCTACAGCCTTACGCAATGATGAGCGCTTGGATATTAAAAGGGAGAAGTCCTTCCTCCCCAGCTGTGCGCGCGTGCGCAAACACACACACACTCACCAGAGCACCCTGCAGGAACAGTCTTTGCAGGAATGGTCTTCATTTACCATTACCATGGCACATGGCCTCTTTGCAAAAACATAGTCACTCCAACTGTGGTTTTTCACAGGGTGCACTATTTTGTTGGAAACCCTGCGACCACACCGTCCCCTTGTTTCCCTTGTCCCACGCGCGGTGCCACTCCCCAGCTTTCTAAGAACACTGCCTACTCAGCCCTGTACACTCCCGGACTCGTCTGCTGCTCACCACCTATTCAGGTCCTGAAGGGGGCACACACCCTTCCACCCCCACCTGGACTCGCACATACCCTTTGGAGTACCCTGGAGCTGTGGTCCGGAGGGGCTTGGCAGCGGGGATGTGTGTGAGTGACTGGCAGAGGACAAGGGACAGCGGCGGGCGGAGGGATACTCCACTGGGAAGTGAGGGCATGGCCTGTTTGGGCCTGTCTGCGGACCAACACGTATTTCAGACACACCGGCCCTGCGGCGCCTGGGAGCCCGGGAGCTCCGGAAGGAAAGCTGGCGAGGGTCCTGCGTGGGGTGTGGGCCGTGTCAGGAGGCAGAGGAGGCCCGGAGGAGGGAGTGTCGCACACAGATTTGTTGTTGGGAAGATTTCTCCAGCAAAGCAGTGGAAAAGGCGCTGGAGGAAAAGACCTGAAGGGGGACCGCCATCTAAGAGACGGAGCAACCCCCAGAGTTACCCAGAGGCCAGAGAAGGAGACCAGCAGTCGTTTTAGCTTGCCCAGGAGACCCAGGGTTGCCCTTGAGCCAGTGACCATTTCTGGACCGATGTCAGCCTTCCAAATGTGTTTACTGATCTGCCGTGAGATAAGGAACTTATGTCAGAAACTGACCCCGAGGCAGTTCTTCCTTTTGGAGGAAAATCTTGCTTGAGGGAGAGAAAAGTGTCCATTGAAAGACAGGCATGCTTCATGATGTCGCTGGTTTCTGTTCTGGCCAAGTGTCCCGTCCTTGCGGAACCGGACAAACCAGCACAGCCCAGCGCTGAGAGCGGCACTGGTGATCTGCTCCAAGGGGAACATGTACGGTCACCGTGGGTCAGCAAAGAGAGGCAGGCGATTCACGAGCATAAGAAAACTCGTGGCCCCGGGTGCAGGAAAGGTAAGACACCAGAAGGCGATGTGTGAACTCCAGCTTTGTGGGCTCAGGTGGGAAAGCAGGATCCCAGACTGAAATGACCACGGCTTTGAGGAACATAGTGCTGAATTCAAGTCCCATCTCCCTGAATGCTATGCAAACTGCAGTTAATTAGCTAACATCCCTGAGCCTCATTTCCCTGCCTCTGAAACAGGCGAACTAATGCCTGTCTTGTAGGTCCCAGGGCAAAGCGCATGGCCAGCGTTTGGTGACAGTTCCCAGGATCTGGCACTCATTTAAATGTGCTGAATAGCATAAAGTAAGCAGGAAGGTGATGACAAGTCTTCAAAAACAGAATAGAAGTAAAGACAGAGTTGGGAGTGTGTAGGTAGTAGCTTCTTTGGAATAGCAAACTATAAAAACACAGCCAAACCCTCAGAGGTCTGTCCCAGGGGAGACCACGTGTCTGCCACCTGTTCTTTTCCCAGACTTCTCCTGCCTCCAGCCTCAGTCCCACTGTGTGTGTGCCCCCCCGCCTTGCAGTCACCTTGGCTGGGAGTCCACCCACCCTCTGTCCCATCTGAGAACAGCTCTGCCTCCGTGCCTGGTCGGGGTGTGTCCATGCTGTAGGTGCGGGCCCAGCCCCAGGTCCCTGTGCTATCTACTAGGCTGCTGTCACCAGTGTCCTCCCCAGGGAGTCCCAAACTCTCAGCCCCGAGGCTGACGCCCCGACACCTACTTGCAGACAGAGGTACTCGAGAACATTCCAGAAGCTCACTGCCACTTTGGACCTCTTCACACTTGCCCGCAGGACTCTGATGGGCACAGCACAACGTGACTGACGCCCACCCCCCAGCCCCTGCCGTACCTCCAGTGTGAAAACACCATCACAGGTCCAAGCCCTTCCCGACAGGTGCCTGGGAAAAACAGACAGCACTCCATGTTTGTGTAGTACCACACAGCGTACCGGTTCTTTCCCCTGGCCCTGTCTGACCCTCACACCAAACTCCTGACAGGTACCAGGACCAACTTCCTGACTTCTCGGGACTCAGCCATGCAAGTGACTCAGCCGGGGTGACCGGCCTTCCCGGTCCTCTCGCCCAGTACTAAGAGGCTTCCAGTGCTAAAACTAGGGCAGTCCTGAATAAACTGGGACAGCAAGTCACCCCAGTTCACTACTAGGTGACTGAGCTGGTGTGTGAAGCCAGGACGCCTGACCCGCTACAGTAGCTGTGTGTCATCAAAGTTGGTTCACTGAATGACACCTGCTCGGTCTTCTTCCCACGCACGGAGCGCCCTTCGCTCACAACGTCCCCGTCAGAATAATACAGAGGGTCTTCTCACCTCCTTTCTTCCTGACAGGGCAATTGGAGGGAGGGACGGGTAGGGAAACCAGTGACTGCGTATGAAAAGTATGCTCACCTGAATGCCCACGTAGGAATCAACACCTGAGAGCAATAATTTCGACAGGGGGATTGCTGAAACAGAGGCTGTGATTATCTTAAGACCTTGAAATAAAAAGTGATTGTGGACGGCCCAGTGACCCCATCACCGTCCACAGCCCGCCCCGGGATAATCATGGCTGATTGCATATATGAATATTCAACACATGTAAATTTTAAATCCCAGAATCAGATCAGAACAGAATCAGATCAGGACAACTCTTCAAGTTCAAGCCTAGCTTCCCTGAAACCATCTCGGGAAAGATGGCAGCCATGTCCCCTTTTAAAGACCTCCAGAGGAGGAGGGGATGGAAAGGCTCCCTCCTCTAACCGTCAGAGAAAAACAAGAGAAAAGGGGACATGTGGAGGACCCTCCTAGCTCAAAGTGGGAGTCCCTTTCCCATCAAGTAGAAACCCATCTCTGGTTGAGAGAGAGAGAAACAGAAACGTGAGCATCGCTGTCCTAGGGGAGTGGCGGTCCGCTACTATGTCCAGTCGTGGCACTCCTGTGGAAGAGGACAAGGGTTTACTTTACAATGTCAGCATAAAAAGAATCAAAATATGGCTCCTCTAGCCTGACCAGGCGGTGGCGCAATGGATAGAGCGTCAGACTGGGATGTGGAAGACCCAGGTTCGAGACCCCGAGCTCACCAGCTTGAGCGCGGGCCCATCTGGCTTGAGCACAAGCTCGTCAGCTTGGACCCAAGGTTGCTGGCTCCAGCAAGGGGTGGCTCGGTCTGCTGAAGGCCCGTGGTCAAGGCACATGTGAGAAAGCAATCAATGAACAACTAAGGTGTCGCAACGGCAATGAAAAACTAATGATTGATGCTTCTCATCTCTCTCCATTCCTGTCTGTCTGTCCCTATCTATCCCTCTCTCTGACTCTCTCTCTGTCCCTGTAAAAAAAAAAAAAAAGGTTCCTCTAGGGCCAATGCTAGCTCGGGACCTTCTGCAAAGCACAGAGACTCCGCTGCTCCAGGGGACCAGTGAGAGCAAGATGCCCCGCCCTCCCTGGTAGGCAGCATGACCTCTTGTCCAGTGGAGAGAGGGCCGCACGCCAGCCCCATGCACGACCCCTCTGCCACACTCTTATGCAGGGCACACCCTCTGCTCCCCGTCCTCTAGCTCCTGCCAGTAAGGACCCTTCCCTCTGTCCCTCAGGATGGAACCGTCCTCCAAGGCTATGTCCGTATCTTTTTGTTGGTTTACATCACCTTTGGTGATAATTAATTCCCAAAACTCAACCCATTGTGGGACATCCTTTGTGTGCACTTGACATTGACCATTTCCCCCTCTTAACTGTCTCTGTATGAACCAAGACACTTGGGAATGCCCAGAGCTGGCTCCACAAGCACTAGGAGACGCCCCTAATGCTGTGCTGGGCGCTGAGCTCGGTGGTGGGGCAGTCACAGGGGCCTGTGTTCTCCAGGTGGCAAAGGGCACGGGAGCGGCAACACCGCTCCTGGGAGAGAAGACAGCAACACGCAGACAGGACAGTGACCTCAGAGAGCCGCAGTCTGCTCAGCGGGCTGGCGGCAGGAACCTGGAGAATTCGGTACTTTTCCAGCCAGGACACCTTTTGGGGCTGACCCCTAGGGAGCCACAGCTCTGCCCTATCACCTTGACTCAACACAGAGCCATCAGGGCTTCCTACCCTCCCCATCTCACATTCTCCAGTGTCTGAAGCTTTTCCCCTGATGGAAGCAGTGGGGCCAGCTACCTGCCAGACCCCTCCTGTCTGTGTTATGTAAATACTCTAGATACTAAGGCACACCAGTGTTTTCTGCCAGCCACCGCTGGGAAGGGTGGAGTAGGCTAGCATTTCCTGTGTTATGGTGAAGCCACCATGTGTCCCGTCTTGCTAACCAATGTGAACGCAGCATCAAATACCTGTTTCTGCTGAGCACACACTGCAGACAGGATCCCGTGCCCGCCTGAGGCCCGTCCTGGCCCCAGAAAGGGGGCTGAGGCCAGCGTATCTGAGCAACGTGAAGGGAAGGGTCACTGGGACACAGGTTGAGAAAAGCAAGGGAGGTCATGAGGCTCCATGGGAACAGTCCCTGGCTTTGAGCTGGGTCCTGGGTGTGACAACCACACATCTGTCCCACCGAGAGTTCAGCGAGGTCTTCCCGCACCACCTACCGAGCTAAGCTGACTGTGACAGGGACAGGCTCTGACCTAAGGGCTGTCAGCTCCAATGCCAGACGGTCCCCTGTGGGGCAGCCTGAGGTAATGACGGTGATGGTGACAAGAGTAGCAGCTATGCCACACAGAGCGTTAACCAAGGGCCTGGTGGACAGGTTCTCTCCTTCTATCCTCACAACAGCTCTGTGAGGTGGACGCTATTGTCGTCTGCTTTGTGCAGATGACAAAATGTGTTTCGAGGGGTCTCACCCGTCTCCCAAGATAGGAGGTTAAGCCAGACCCATGTCCACCTGATTCTATAGCCAGGCCTGTAGGCTCCCCTCTCTGTGTTGCCTGTCACTCACCAGTCTGCATACTAAGGGCACACTCGGCGTGCCCACTGTTCACCAAACACTGCACTCAGTGCGGACACAGTAGAGGTCAGGACTGAGACCGTCTCTGTCCCCTGGAGTTTATGCTCCACAGAGGCCATAGACAAGCCGTAAGCAAATGGTCAACGAAAGTAAGGACAGGGCAAGTCAGATGCTACCTAGACGCCGGATGGGGTGTCACGGTGGAGCAGCAAAGGGGAGACCTCCTTGGAGAGGTGGCCAGGGAAGGGGGCTCCAAGGAAGTGACATCAACCTGAGATCTTAAAGATGTGACAGGACTGGCCAGCAGGCAATGTGAGAGAGACCAGGGGACTGCCAGACCCAGCACAGGACTGTCAAAGCAGAGGCGGGAGTCAGCGTGGCTGGGTGTGGGCAGGGACAGATCACAAAGGCCATTAAGGGCGTTAGACCTGTCCTCTGAGCAATGTGGCAAAGCCACTGGAGGTTGTTACATAGCAGCGTGATGGCCGACTTACTTTTGATTATTAAAAGGAGACAGAGCCCAAGGTAACACAAACAGAGACTGGAGCCAGAATCGCCGGGTTCAAACCTGTACCCTGTTATTACTACCTGTATGACTGTGGGCAACCTCTCCCTGCCTCAGTTTCCTTCCTGTAAAATACAGAAACTAACAGCAAAATACAGCACAGGGAATATAGCCAATAACACCATAATTACTACGTATGGTGTCAGGCTTCCCAGGGTGATCATTTTGTGAGGTATACAAATGCCTAATCACTGTCTTGTATACCTGAAACTAATATAACATCGTATGTCACCTGTTATTAAAAAATTGCTTCCCAGGGTGATCATCTTGTAAGGTGTACAAATGTCTAATCACTATGTCATATACCTGAAACTAATATAATATCGTGTGTCACCTGTAATTAAAAAATAAAATTAAAATATTTTTTAAAAATACAGAAACTAACAGTACCTGCCTCAGAGGGTTGTTACAAGGATTAAGTTTGTTATTATTTGAAAGCACTTAAGACAGTACCTTGATCTTATTAAATAAGTGAATAAACAAATACATCGATAGATGTCTTCTCATCTATAGCCTCACTAGCATATTTTTACCTACAGACAGAAATGTAATGTCAAACACATGCAAGCCTTTCTGCCTTATTCTTGACCTCTTCTTCTTCCCCCGACCCCACTCACTTACCTCCCGACGGTGAGTCACGTCACGTTTCCTACTACATAGTCCGAAATCAGCACGCGTGAAGTTACCTACGTACACTTAAATGTGACGCACTTTTGTCTTTGTTTTGCAAAAATCAAATGATATGATGCACAGTTTTCTCAACCAATGCTACCTTGTGACAGTCCCAGCAAGAGGGAAGGCATTGGCAACCCATGGAGGGGCTCCCCATGAAGGGGCTCCCCGACTGCAGACATTCATTCGTTCCCAACCCCAGCTAGCCCCATGTCAACAGATCCAGGTGACGGATGTTTGTCGAGAAGACTGATACTTCCCTTTCCCACGGGAAGGTATGGGAGTACTCTTTTGCCTCATTTCTGCCAAAAATGGGTCATTTTTGTCCGCAATTCTTTTATACATTTAGTGAATTTATGTACATTAAAATACATTTGTCATACATGCACAATTTGATGAGTTTTGATAAATGTTTATGCCACATCCCCAATGCCACAACCAGGATACAGAAATTTCCCGTGGGCCCCAGAAACTGTCCCTCCCGGCCACACCTCGCTCGCCACATTAGCAATCCCTCTTCTGATTCCTGTCACTGGAGACGCAGTTTGCACACGATGGAGCTTCATATAAACAAATTCAGACAAAATGTACTTTTGTGGTGTCTGGCTTCTTTTGCTGAATCTCATGTTTCTGAGATTCTTCCACGGTGTCACGGGTATCAGTGGGTAATAACTCTGTTCTAAATGTCATTTAAATACGATTGCACGTGCAGGTCTTATACGGTCAGTGGGATGAGGTTTGACAGTTGCATACGCCCATGTTACTGCCAGGCAGAACACTTCCATAATCCCAGAGGGTCCCCCATCGTTGGTTATGCGTAACTCCAACCCCACCTCACTCCCTCTGGAGGAAGCCACCTGTCCAATTTCTATTACCACTTACTGCTTTTGCATGTTGGAGAGCTTCTCACAAAGGGACTCATCGAGTATTTAGTCTACATTTGGTTCCTGTCATTCAACCTTAGGCTGTTTTAATTCATTCGTGTTGTTTTCAAGTAACACTGGCTCATTCATTTTTACTGATCAGTGTCCTGTACGTGACGATTTGTTCCACACGTCACAATTCATTTATCCATTTCCCTGTTGTTGGATGCTTGTGTTCATTCTTCCTTTGTACACATGCTACATAAGACTGCTATAAACCTTCTTGTGCAATCTGGGGAAGAGAGGGAGGGGGAGAGGAACAGATGGTCGCTTCTCCTGCGTGCCCTGACCAGGAATCGAACCCGGGACGTCCGCACACGGGGCTGATGCTCTATCCACTGAGCAAACCGGCCAGGGCTAACTTTTAAAATTAAAATCTATATTTCTACCAACAAATCTGTTGGGATGTTGACTTGAAATGCAGTGTATCTATTAATCAACATATACTTTGAAGACGTTTGCATGAGCTTTGTGTTATGTCTACCTTAGATAGTTGACAGCGCTCATCACTGAAACTGTCCGGGTCACTCCTCCCTCCATACCATGTGGATGACTAGGGATCCCCCCAACAGCTCTCCCCACTGGAAAGAGCCTTCCTCTCCACTGCCTTGACTGTAGCTATAACACACCTGTTGCTTATTTTTAGCTTACGCACACATATTACGTCCAGTTGTTGAAAAGTCAAGCTCAGGCTTCGTCGTCCTCCCTCTGCTGGTCTTACGAGATCGCTCAGGTGGCCATGGGTGTGAGCTAAGGGAGGGCACCTGTATAAAACTGCAGGGTGGCATGCCGTGTGTCCCTGCCCTGCTGTAGGCATCCTCTGGCTTGATCTCAGATGCACCATTTTGATAGAGTACTTCTGGGCCTGCCCTAATTTATGATGTGGTGAGTCTCGCCACCGACACCTATAACACAATGAGGTGCCGGCCGTGTGGCCTAAATGACAAGCTTGCTTACACCATGGCCTTGACTGACTACAGAGCTCCTTCTGGCTTCCCCCCCCCCCAAAGCTAGTGGTATTCCTAGGTGTATGGTGTGCTGCCCCTGAACCCAAAGACGCCTTCCTTCTTTATTGTAGGCAATGCAAGATGTGCCTTTTACCTTGGTGGGGATAGCCCAGCATACTTTGACCCCTGGGTCCTTAAAAACATCACCGAAGGGTCAGGTCCTCAAATCCTCATTGTATTTATCCTCCATGTATCTTCCGAAGTCGCCTAGAGTACTGTCCAATCAGCATGATGTCATCGGTAGAATGAGTCAATATCATTTTCAGTGGGATTTCGAGATGGTCCAAATATCTGCAGACTACATTACGAAAGACAGGAGTGAGTCAGCGTAATCCGGAGTCAAAGCCACAATTGTATATTATTCATGTCACAGGAGTGGAAAGTGTTTCCGATCCGCTTCCTAACTGGAATTTTAAAAGGACATTTCCCAAACCTGTGACCACATGCCATGTGGCTGAGGCCTTTGTAACCTCTTTTATATCATTTATCTGGCATTGAAACCACCTCAGCACTAGAGCCACAACCAGGGGCATCGCTCGTTTGAGTGTGTGCTTCTCTGCAGTCACTCTCCAGAAACATCCAGTTCCTGCAGGAATCTGGCCGGGGACTTGGACGAGGATGTGACCAGACCCCTGCGTCCTCTGGGAATTTACCAGCTGCACGAATGCCCACCATGCCCTTCTGCCAGGGTACAATTTCTCTATCCTGTCTGAGGAAGGTGGAGGCAGCTTCAGAGGTTTCCATGTGGCCTTCTCCACTCAGATAGCTCTTCCTGCTTAGGCCGATAACGCCACATGAAGGCTCCTCTGACTGCCAGTGTGACAACCCCAGTTGTGTGCTTGGGTGTCTGAGACATGAACCCTGGGTGGGTGGAGTCCTAGTGGACCCATTGCAGTTGGAGCTTAATCAGAAGTTTGTTTCCTGGCCCTCGTGAAGAGGGAGGGTCCCAGGACCTGAACCTGAGGTGGAGAAAGGTAGTGAGGGCGGTAGAAGTAAACCCAGGGAGCACACTGTCCCTGAAATCAGGGACAAAGGCTGGAGTCGCTCACCATCTGGAATGATGCTCAGTGCCCGCTGACAAGTACAAGACCCAATGTGCCCACGGCCCTGTCAACACAAAGGTCACTGGTCACCAAAGCTGCTGTAGTGACTAGGGGAGATGGAGGCCAGATTAGAATGTGTGTTGACAGACAAAATGGAGTTCAGGCAGAGAATACAGGATAGTAACAAAACTTTTTTTTTTCAAAAAAGACTGATTGATTGATTGATTGATTGACTGAATTTAGATAGAGGAATGGAGAGAGAAGGAAGAGACAGCAATTTGTTGTTCCACTTATTTACATTCATTGATTGATGCCTGTATGTGCCCTGACTGGGGATCGAACCTGCAACCTTGGTGTAGTGGGACAAGGCTCTAACCAACTCAGGTAGTGGTCAGGGCATAACAAAACTTGTTTGAGTTTTACTGTGAAAGGAACACAAAAATAGGTGGAGGTAGTAGCTGGCGGGAGAAAGGGTTCCGCAGAAGATTTTAAATGTGTGCTTGCTTTTTAATTTGATAGCTATTGGCTCTGTTTATGTGATGAGGGCACGGTGTTGAAGGAAGGCAGAGAGAAGGCGGCTGAGGGACCAGGTCTCACGGGCGATGGGTCCCGGAGCAGAACCGAAGTGCCCAGCCTTGGATAAGAACAGGACTATGGGAAAAGACAGAGGACTGGATTGGTGGTGGCAAAAGAAGCCAGCTCCCATGGATGCTCTGCTTTCCTCAGTGTAGCACAGCTGCCTGTGCAGGTAGGTGTCTGCTTGCACCCTCAGCTCTGTCCCACCAGGTCTGCCATGGCCCCACGGTTCTGCTTCTCGTATCACACAGGAAGAGAGACAAGGTGGGGCTCACTGGGCTGACAGCCACGGGCACCTGGTGCCCGGCTTCTCTGCCTCTTCTTTCTTCTCCACCGAAAGTCACGTGAGCCAACTCTCAGACTGGTAAACAGAGGTGGGGCTGAATGAAGGTCAGGAGGTGGTGAGATCTTAATCAGGAGCCCCTGGTCTGATCAGCTGTGCCTCCCCCGTTACAGTCAGGAAATCCTGAACCAGGGGCCAGCCAGTGCAGGTCTGGGAGCTGCGGGGACACCAGGGAAAGGGAGATGGCTCCCCTCCCTCCCCTGGGCACAGAGCAGATCTTCCTTGCTTTATTTAGTCCAGGGCTCAGCGTGTGTCCAATTTCCTGCGCGCACACGCCATCTCTGCCATTGGTTGTTTTCCTCTTTGCGGCTGAGAAGGGATCTCACAGTTCAGGTCTGCTGACTCCCAGACACAGTCGAATGGTCGACAACCTATCGTATGTTGTAGAGCACACAGGCAATCGGGGTAAAACAAAGACACTAAATAAAACTATAAAACATGTTTATTGACATGGAAAAATATCCCTAATAATTAGCAATAGATCTGGATTTTTTTTCTAAATGTAAGTCAAGAGGTAGATATGTATGAAAAGATATAGATAGATAGATAGATAGATATAGATAGATATAGATATAGATATATTATTTATTGTTATTATTTTTTTAATGGCTGGCATTTATGAAGTGATCAGAGTGCTGGCTATAATGTTAAGTCTGGGTATACAAGGCACTATTTTGTTTATTTATTTATTTTTGTGACAGAGAGAGTCAGCGAGAGACAGCTAAGGACAGACAGGAAGGGAGAGAGATGAGAAGCATCAGTTCTTTGTTGTGGCACCTTAGTTGTTTATTGATTGCTTTCTCGTATGTGCCTTGACTGGGGGGCTACAGCAGACTGAATGACCCCTTGCTCAAGCCAGCGACCTTGGGCTCAAGTTGGCGAGACCTGCTCAAACCAGATGAGCCCGTGCTCAAGTTGGCGACCTCAGGACTTCGAACCTGGGTCCTCTGCGTCCCAGTCCGACGCTCTATCCACTGCGTCACCTCCCAGTCAGGCCATTTTTTTTGTTTTGTTTTTAAATTTTATCAGTAGTTATCTATTTTTCTATATGTATAGCTTTTGTAAAAAAAAATATTTTTTTTTTGCCTGACCTGTGGTGGCGCAGTGGATAAAGCGTCGACCTGGGAACACTGAGGTTGCCAGTTCAAAACCCTGCACTGGTCTGGTCAAGGCACATATGGGAGTTGATGCTTCTAGCTCCTCCACCCTTTCTCTCTCTCTCTCTCTCTCTCTCTCTCTCTCTCTCTCTCGCCTCCTCTCTAAAATGAATAAATAAAAAAATAAAAAATAAAAAAATATATATATATATTTTTAAGTTAGTGTTAGAGCCATTGTCAGGTCCCTGATAAGCCCTGTCCTTTACATACAGATATTATAATTATAGGCTGCCGTTTGTAACCTAGAATTGAACCAGATAGAGGGTTTGGGAGTTCTCTCCTCTCTTCTACCCTAGCCTGATTTTCTCTGCTCTTTGTGACATCTGCCATGACTTCGGGTCTGAGTATGGAATGCCTCGTGGAAGCCGAGTATCTCAGGGGCTCCTTCAATTGCTAACAGCCCCTTTCTTGAGTCAGGCAACATTAGCGTAATCCAATTCCTCCTCTCTGCTTCTCAAAGAAGCTCTCCGGCTTTTTAAAAAGCCTGTGTGTGGCTTCCCATTACTTCAGTGTTTGTGGCTGTGACCTCAAAATCCCTTTGCCCTTCTGCGCCCGGAGCCACTTGGTCCTGAGACCACCCACTTGTGGCTCCTCAGAGGGACCTCAGTCCATGCCCCCTCAACACCCTGCACCATGCCCTGTTCAGGCCTCTCCTTGGGTGCAGTGAGGAGGAAAACCTGACCCTTTCTCTTCCAGAAAGCTTAGGCACAAGGGGAGGGATGGTCAAAGTGTGCTGAACAGCCAACATCATGTGTCCACCTTATTCCAGTCAGGAAGTTTCCCTGGCAGCCACATAATGCAGTTTCCTTCTTTGCTTTTTTGTTTTGTTTTCCTAACACCACTCTCTGTCTTCTATAAATTTTGTTTCCCCTTATCAAGTTAGCCGGCCTCCTGAATTCTGAAGACCGTGCCATTCAGTTACTCCTGCTGACAGTGAACAGGCGTTCTGATAAAATTGCTGGGAATCTTGGTTTTTTCCTTCTTTCTCCTGACCTGAAAAACCACAGCTCCTATTAAATCTCCCCATTTCCTTTGGAGATCACCGCTGAAAGGGTGTCATCCTTGAAGGTGACATCTTTAAAAATTAGAACGGGCGCACTCGTAACCCCTGCCCGAGAGCCAGCTTCCTGCCCCAGGTCCTCGAGGGCACCACTCCCTGCCTGGCCTGCTGGCTGACCGACCTTCCCGGCCCTGTGCGTCTTGCTCAGACTTTCCAGGGGGTATTTGTCTGAACTGATTGTGCTTATCTAACTTATAGGAAAACAAAACTCTTTGTATCAGCCCAAACTTCTCTCTTTCTGGAATCTACTCCTCACTGCTCAGACCCTTTGACTTATATTCTAATTTGAATTTTAAAAAGGAGTGAAAACACACCACAAGAAAGCATACTCAGAAGCTAACTTGTTTTCCTTTTAGTTCGCAGGCCAGACCTGCCGTGTGCACCTGCGTGCCTCTGACTTCTGCTCTCCTGCAGTCCTCTGGCTCTGATTACCCCACCAGTCCAGCAGGATTTGTCCGCTTTGTCCTAATGCCCATTACTGGTGAAGGGCAGGGCTGGACCTGGGGAAGGAGGCTGCATGGCAAAGCTAGGCTTTGGTCACTAGAATCAGGAGTGAGAATGCCTACCCTGTGCCCAGTGGGCCGGTGACCACTTCTTTACAAACATTACTGCATTTGCTCTGTTTCTTCCCTCATTGGTGCTGGCAGGATGACGTGGTGGTACTCCCAAACAAGGGACAGCAGAGCACTTGGGGGAAGTACCACAGGCAGACCGCACTCCCCCAGACATCCCGCTTCTCTGTGCAATTCTTGGTAGAATCTTAAGAGTAAATAGTTTCACAGTATGGAGGTTCCTCAAAAAAAATTAAGAATAGAACTGCTACATGACTCAGCAATCCCGCATCTGAGTGTTTATCTGGAAAAATTCAAAACACTCATTTGAAAAGATACATGTACCCCCATGTTCACAGAAGCATTTTTTTTACATTAGCCAAGATATGAAAGCAACTGGTGTCCATCCATAGTCAGATGGATAAATAAGAGATGGTAAGTATATACAGTGGAATCTGATGTAGCCATAAAAAAGAAATATGCTATGGAACATTATTTGGCCATAAAAAGGGAAATCTTACCATTTGCCCACAACATGGATGGACCTAGAGAGGGTATTGTGCTAAGTGAAAGAAGTCAGACAGAGAAAGACAAACACCACATCATTTCACTTACATGAGCCAAATAAACTCATAAGTACAGAGAACAAACTGACATGTGCCAGATTTGGAGGGGTAGGGGGTTGGGAGATGGGTAAAAAAAGTGAAGGGATAAAGAAGTACAAATTGACAAGTTACAAAACAGTCAGGAGAATTCAGGCAAGAACAGCATAGGGAACATAGTCAATAATCTTATAGTAACTTTGTATGGTGTCAAGTGGGCACCAGACTTATCAAAGAATCACGTTGTAAGGTATATAAATGTCTAACCACTGTGCTGTACACCTTAAAATAATATAATTGGAAAATAATTTTTTTTAATTTTTAAAGAGTAGATGGTCTCAGCCAGATAAGTGCACCACCACCACCAGTCACCTCGAAATGGACATCCCGGAGGCTCTACATGCTTAAGGGTCACCTGGACACATTGTTCTTCATGGGACCCGTGGGTTTAATGACATGGACATAAATAAAACAAGCGTGTTGATACAGATGTTATGTGATTTAATGATCTCTGTTTTTATACAAAACATGTCATACAATTCAATCGTTCACAAATGTTACTCATGCACTTGGGCTTTGTTAACACCTCGTGCCCATTGAGGACTGCGGTGTTGCAGCAGGCTGCATTTCTGCAAGTACCTCAGATGTGACTGGTAGTGACATTTCCTGAATGGTCACAGCAGCTTGGGGGAAAAAAATATCTCATGTCTCAAAAACAACTAAGAAACTTGAGGAACTACCCTTGGCCTCCTCCAAGCCTGGAAGGATCTGGCCCCTTCACAGAAACAGGAAACTGTGATCTCTGCTGTGAGAAGGGGAGGCCATGGGGGGCCTCCTCGTTCTCCCTGAAGGACAGGCCAGCTCAGGAAATGGGAGGGACAGGGGGATGGCGGTGGAGAAGGAAGGAGACCCACCCCACCAGGCTTCCGTCTCAGTTCCTGTGGTCTTCTTGAAAACTCTCCTTCTAGTCCTCTGTCTTCCCTCATCCTTACAATGGCAATCACTGAAGCACTGAGCCATCCTTTTGATTTGACACAAGAGTTCACCCTGATTCAAGAGGGTGCTGCTGAGAAGTGGCTCATAGCAAATGACTCTCCATTCTTTAGGTAGAATGGCTCTTCCTTCTCATTCCCAAAGGTGCGTGCCTGCGTGCACGCGCGCGCGCACACACACACACACACACACACACACACTCACTTTTATTTTCCAGAGCGCATGTTCAATCAGTTCTTTCCATTGAGCCACTGTTACCTTTTAGCGAAAACTCACAGAATAAAAAGTCGACGGTCTGAGCTGCAAACACCCACTCCAGGTGCTACAATGGTGCCCGTGTGATCGGTGAGGGAATTGGCTGTCCATGAACAGAGCCAGCCAGCACTTGGGGCTGCGGCGCATTTTATTTTCAGTAATGGCATGGGGCACAGCTCGGTGGGCTGGACCCAGGTGACAAAGCAAGAGAAAGGGGAAAACATGAACATGAAAGGGGAGGAAATAAGGACAGATGATGCTAAAAGATGATTTAAAAAATGGAGGAAATTAAGTATGTTTTTACAAATTAGTAATAACCTAAAGGAAAAAGGGAAATATAATCTGGTCCCCAAGAACAAAACAGAAGAACCTAAGATGGGGTTCAATTAGCCCTGGAAAGAGGCTGGAATCAAAATCACCCAGAGACTCCCCCGGCGAGGAAATCCAAGAACCCGGAGCCTGGGTGCGTCTCTCCAGTTCCTCGCTGCCCCAGAGACCAGAACAGCAGAATTGCAGTCTCAGACCTTCGTCAGCACTTCTTCGGGGACTGCTTCAAAATGAATCACCTCCGAGGAGGAGTTCCCTCCTCGTGCCTTCAGAGTCGTGGCTTTCAGATCCATCACTGTAGGAGAGTTACTGACTTCCATGTTCCAGTGTGGTGGTGCTGGGGTACTTCAAGCTGGGTTCAAGTCTGATGACCAGAGCTGGAGCCTTGGACACATTTTTTTTTAAAAAAGAAAACCTCTCTGCTTCCTGTCTGCAGTGCAGAGTCTAAGGGCGACATGAGAGAGCCTGTACAAAAAGACCTTTCTCGTCTCTGTTTGCAAGAGGGGCTCAGTGACATGGAGCGATGATTGCCATCACATGAAGGAATCTACGCCCACTTACAGGGGAGGACTAAAGAGAAAGGTCTTGAGGGAGAGCCAGGGTGACGACGGGGCTGTCAGGGTGTCCCCGTGGGGGCAGAGAAAAGGACGGATGCATCTGCGCGAGGCTCTGGCTGTGTGCGGGGGACGCAGTGCGGGCGTGGGAGTGAGGAGGGGAGAAAGCTGAGGTCTAGACCAGGGTGGTAGAGAGAACGAGAAAGGGAGACCCAGCCAGGCAGAGGAGGAGTTTGACTTCGCTGCATGGAAGCTGCTCACTCCACATTGACGGACAGAAAGCCAGCCACCCAGAGCCCCCAACACATGGGCACAGTCCGGTCCCGGGCGGTCAGGGTACCACGGAGCTACTGAACAAGGAGTTCCTTGGGAACAGCTGCCATGGCTCTGTCACAGGGCAGATTTTTAAAGTGCTTTTCTCTTTTCTGTGTTCCTGAGTGGGTATCTTCTCACGAGTCAACCTGGGTAATGATTGTCCCGGAGGGCAGGTGGGAACTGACCACAGAAGGAACAAGAAAAAGAGTGATGTTCTGTTTCTGTCATTCAAAGAACTAGGGTGACGTAAACCTCTCAAAAGGGAACTCCTCTGTGAGGCCTTGGCATTTGGCCAGCCAAGCATGGATGCCTCCGGTCACAGGGGTCCTACCCTCCCAGGAAGTCCAGATTACAACCAAAGGCCGGGCAGGGGCGGGGGGGAGCGGGTCACTCTGGTAGAGAACCCGCATAGATTCTGGGATGAGGTGGCCCCACGTGTGACATGCCCCCACGCAAACCTAGGAACCCAGTGTGTTCAGAGAGGCACAAGAGGGGAGCCAGATATCACGAGCCTCTGCATGCCATCCAAGGCGGGGGAAGGGAAGGGGAGGACAGGCCAGCCAGACTTCAAAGGGCTCTCAAGCAGGCCGGGAGCTGAAGAGAGGGCAGGTTATCAGGAACACACGAAGACTTTGACCAAAACGTGAGACCATCCCTGGGTCCCACCCCAAACACTCACAGGGCGAGCAGCACCAAGCGGAGAGGGACAACAGGCTGGGCAGTCCCAGAGCTGACACTGATGACCCTGGCTCCTCCCATCACTATGAGGTCACATCAGCGTCTGCCCTCTCCTGAGCCCCAGACAAGTTCAAGAGCAAGAGGTTATATGAGACTATCCAGACGGGTTAAATTGTTGAACATTGTAAACCAGTCCGTGTCTC
This sequence comes from Rhynchonycteris naso, assembly GCA_037038555.1. NCBI lineage: Eukaryota > Metazoa > Chordata > Mammalia > Chiroptera > Emballonuridae > Rhynchonycteris > Rhynchonycteris naso. The sequence continues at coordinate 204,696,498 of CM072999.1, forward strand.
CCTCTAACCGGAAGGTAAGGGCTTGGGAAGGAAGCCCAACGGCACAGACTCAATAAACTACATCTCCCTACACACCCGTGTTCTAATGCAGTTAAGTCTTGTATTCTCACCACACATTCTTCCTTTGGTTTGGCTCCAGAAGGCAACCTCAGCACAACATGCACTTGTTCCTGAGCAGACCTTCCAAAGGGGTAGATTTGTTGGAAGAACAGGAATGCCCACGGTGTGTGGTGTGGCTTTGGGGGGGAAGATCAGGGCCCGAAGAGGGGAGGGAGGAAGGGAGCTGGTCATAGGCAGGTGCGCGGTCTGATTGCCCACTGCTGTTGGCGCTGCCCGAACACAGCAGGTGTTCCACAAATCTGTGTTATCAAGCGCCTGTCATGTGCCAGACATTGTAAAACATAACCCTACTTAATTCTCACAACGACCCTTGAAGTCGGCATTGCTCTCTTTGAGAGGTAGAGGAGTGAGTTCAGGTAGTTTGAACAACTTCTCCTAGGACCTAGGACGTGTAGTGGGGGAAGAATTTAAACATAGGTCAGAGGGACCCCTGCGACTTCCTTAATATATTTCCTCTTCCGCAGGAAGGAAACAGCTCCATATAGAGGTTCTCAGGATATCTCTGCCCCCGACTCTCTGAGACAAGAAAGAGGCTGATTGACGGTTTCTGCCAGGACCGCTCGGCAGCCCGCCCCACTGGGCAGGGGCACAGCCTCGGAGTCAGTGGCTGTGGGTAAGGGAAAGGCTAACGGGACAGTCATCTGAAGAGAAAGAAACCGTGGGGAAGTAAGGGCAGCTGTGGGGGAATCGAAATGCAATCCCAGAAAGAAAAAAAAGAGAGAGAAAAGGAGAAACAGGCTGTAACCAGTACTTTAACTGAAACAGGCCGTTTTAACCATCAAAGGGACCCTGGAGGTTTGTGCAATCAAAATAAACAACAGGACAGGCCAGAAGGCACACATCCTTTCTTGGGAGTGCAGTGATGTCACAAGCCACACCGGCTCTGCCATCTAGTTAAATTACAGCATGGGCTCTTACCCTCTGGTGGTGGCTCAGTCAGACCTCGTCCTCTGCATCGACATGTGTCCCACCCTCTGCTTTGATCTGCGCTTCTTCCCAAATCGGCAGACATCTGCAAGGCCGCAGAAACAAAATCACTGTAATTTCCGAGGCCTGCATTCCATTTATCCCAGTTGTAAAAAATTAGTGAGGGCCAATGGCCTTCGGGTCTAAAAAGAAAACCTGGCTGGCTTGCAAAAGAAACGCAGCCAGAGGCATGAGCTTGGGCAAGCCACACAACCATTTCACCCTCGGGCTGTCAACCGACTCTGATTTCCAACAGAAGCAGGCCCCTTGTCCCTAAGATGCAACAGCAGTTGGGCACGTTCATCTCTCAGATCTCTTCCGACTCCGTGGGTCCATGACTATGAGTCTGGGAAGCTCTGTACCATGGGAACGAGAAGCCGACTTCTCCGGTCACTGGCCATGTGGCTTGGGCGAAATTATTCAACCCCATTAGCGTGAGAGTCCTCATCCTAGGCACAGCCTGTGGCCGTTCCCAGGCAGGTCAGTCCCAGGCTTGTGCATGGCGGGCGGAGAAGCCAGAAAGTCAGACTTGCTCACCACTTCTTGGACTTCTCCATTTTTGAAGGACTTAGGAAGGGAGGACAAAAGAGGGACTCGCATTTGTAAAGTGCCCAAAACGCAGCATAGGACGCGTGTGGTTGATGTGCATCGAACAAGATGGCACCTTTTAGAAAGGTGGAGATGCTGCTGTCTTTGTACCATTGTCACCAAGTGAGGGACATCCAGGGACCGGGCACGTCCCATTCAGACACGTGGCTGCCTCTGATGACCGGACATGCCAACCAAGAAGCCCTCCTGAGCTGCAACCCCACCCCTCCCAGCGCTATCTCAGCCCAGACCACCAGAAGCAGACGGCTCCACTGTAGGACTGACCCAGCATGTAGGGTGGGGCTCCAGCTGAGAGCTGAGCTGTTCCGATGTGAATCCGGGGGCCGATGAGGAGCCCAAGGTCACTTATGGCTACTATCATGTTACATTCGGTTTAAGATTGTTTTGGATATGTTACCAGTATCTCACATCAAAACTCCATAATTTTAGCCCCCTTTGGGACACCTAAGAGCACTGGACTCCCAGGCTCAGCTGGCAGCAACGGCTGGAGGGGGAGTCATTCCCTCAGCCTCTCAGCCCACCCGGATGTGACATCCCCTGTCCAACACCCCACATTGTATGCACCACCCTCCTGTCAGGGACATAGCAGCCGGCTGGGGGAGCAGCTCAACGCCCACAGTATCACATCCCACTTGTATAACAGCGTATTGTTATAACTTTTACTTTATTGTCAGTTACTGTTGTTAATCTCTTCATGTGCCTTATTTATAAGTTAAACCTTCTTACAGGTACGTAAGTATGAGCAAAACCATGGTGCCTCTCGGGTTCGGTACTATCCACGGTTTCCGGCACCCACTGGGGGTCTGGGAACAGACCCGCTGCGGATAAGGGGCTGCTGTACTCTCAGGTTCACCCGCGTCACCTGCTGGATGACTTCCCTGCCTGGTCCCTGGTGGCACTGGCTGCCATCCCTGTCTAGGAATACCTGAGTGGGTTTGCAAAGCTTCTGAAGGCCCCTCTACTTCCAGGATGCCACTGCTCCGGATCTGTGTGGCCACTGAAATCGAACAAGACACCCGGGAACGGAGTGATGGGGGGGGTGGGGGCACTGGCCCACTCAGTGTCATATGGGCTGAGGGTCTTCCACACTCCAATCAGCAATTAGGGCCAGGCCAGACCATGGTCTTTTTTTTTTTTTTTTTTTTACAGGGACAGAGAGAGAGTCAGAGAGAGGAATAGAGGACAGACAGACAGGAAAGGAGAGAAGTGAGAAGCATCAATCATTAGTTTTTTGTTGCCGTTGCGACACCTTAGTTGTTCATTGATTGCTTTCTCACATGTGCCTTGACCACAGGCCTTCAGCAGACCGAGCCACCCCTTGCTGGAGCCAGCGACCTTGGGTCCAAGCTGAGGAGCTTTTGCCCAAGCCAGATGGGCCCACGCTCAAGCTGGCGAGCTCGGGGTCTCGAACCTGGGTCTTCCACATCCCAGTCTGACACTCTATCCACTGCGCCACCGCCTGGTCAGGCCAGAGCACGGTCTTAATGGTGCAATTCTTTTCCCTAGCGTTCTGCCACGCACACTATATAAAATGTCATTTTAAAAGGTATCATATGAACTAGCCAACAAATCTACAAAGACATCTCCACAGTGTCAAGGGACACGTCGGCCTCCTTGAAGCCGAATTTGAACAATGCTCTGGTTAAGTCGATGCTTTCTAGATCTGACGGTGCTCCCCGATAAAAATAAACCCCGTCCCAGGGAAAACTACTAAAAGTCAGAGAGATCCTGATCTTAGTGCAGCTTAGCAGATAGATCCTTATTTTCCCAAAGCCCGCATGTGCCTCGTTTCCATGGGATTACTTCAGTTTCTCCATGGGGCTGTTCCCCGGCATATAGGATGCCCGTCAGCCTGAGCGGGTCCTGCGTGTGGGAAAGGCTCTTATAGGAGTTCATCCCATTAAAGGGCTCTCGCTTTGTTTCCTTTCTCCGTACCTTGGCAGGGCCTCTCCGTTCTCCTTCAAGTTAACTGAAAGGCTGAACTCGGCTCTTGGCTGCTAATGGCCCCTAGCGAGAGCCACAAAGCCCGAAGGGTGTTTGTCCTGGAGGTGGTTCAAGCAGGCAGCCGCAAGCCCCAGGCATACCCTGCCAGTTCCAAAACGGGGACAATGTTGCACCCTCCATCTGTTCCCTCTCCTTTAATTCATCAAAAAGGGGGCTCCAGGAAGGGACCGTGGGCAGGGCGTCCCAGCCTCTGAGGGCAGAGTCCTGTGCTGTGGACTTCCCCCCCCCCCCGCTTACAGGCAGGTTCAGGGGGGTGATGTGGAGAGAATGCCAATGCTCGCAGCACAGAAACCAGAGGGGTCCCTGAGGTCTCAGCCTGTTCTCGCATGGAATACAAATCGCTCTCTTTTCTCCTTCCCCTTCAGACGGGTCCCATGAAAGGAGAGAAGAAGTCAAAGTGCTTTCAGCAGTAAGAAAATGTTCTGATTCTTTCGCTCTGAGTGGAAGCTTCCTGCCAGCGACCATTGCCTCCTGAATTCACAATGAAGTGTGGAGGACCTCCCATAACATGGAGGGGCACACCATTCTGCAGGACGCAGAGCTGCGTGAGCCTCCCGCCAACACCAGCAGCCACGGCGGGGGCAGCGGTACTGGCCCCGGACCGGCCGTGCCAGGGACAGAGTCATAGCCCGTGACCACGGAGCGCCGTGTCCGTGGAACTCATCTCTTGTGTGCTTTCTTCCCTTTGATGTTAATTAGACGCCTCCCATTTCTCCATAGGTTTATTCTAGCCATTAGGCAAAAAAATTTTGTGTAACTGCTTCTGATAAAATCATGGATTGCTTTCCCAAAGCCAACTATCTATAAATCTAAAAAAAAAAAAAAAAAAGGAAGGGGGTGGGGGAGGCAGAGGAGAATAAAGGGGGATAAATAAACAGTGATGGAGGGAGATGTGACTTGGGGTGGTGACCATGCAATACAATATACAGATGGTGTGTTATACAATTGTACTGCCCAAACCTACATCATTTTATTAACCACTGTCACCCCAATAAATTCAGTTTAAAAAATGGGATTTGAACACACACACACACACGTGCGCACCTCAGACTCCTCACTCGTTGGTGGTCAGTGTCGGGTCCAGTAACTTCTGGAAGTGTCGGCGCCCACTGAGTCTTCTGGTGGAAAAGCGCGGTGCCACCTGTGGATGCAACGAAGCCCCTCCCCCGTCAGAGCTCAACATCGCAGTGACAGGGGGCACGGGTCCCCAGCAGATCACAGGGCCACCACGAGAGGGGCCGTTTCTACCCCCACCATACTGTCTGTGCGGTCAGTGACGCAGCACCCAGAGTGGCCATCACTTCAAAGCGCATCATGCATCGTGAAGAACCGTGCCCGGGTTTCTGGTCATGCCCAGGCCGTGGCCTTTCTCAACACTGAAGCCGACACTTGGTCATTCCCAAAGGCTTGCAGCCAAAGCCCAGAAACCTCAGAAACAGAAGTGGGCCCAAAGAACGGGAAGGCGGGGTCCCTTCCATCCCAGTGAGAGGTCTTTGGTGGCCCAGGGGACAACCAGACTCAGCAAGGCTGAGGAGTGAGGCAGGTGCTGGCCAGGGGAGGCCTTGGCCACTCAGCGTTCGTTCAGGGCCGCAGCTGGCGGGGCACAGGGAGGCAAGGGCATGGTATGCCAGGGGCTTCCTGCTGCAGAGCCCCATCCACAGCCATCGGACGTTATTAGCTTTGGTAATGAACGGATCACAGGAGCACACAACACCACACACACAGCCTTCAGCCTGAGCGCAGGACTTGTCGCAGGGTAAGCTCCCTTTACGAGGGAATTTTCTCACGGAGCCACAGTGCTAACAGCAGAAGGGGCCTCCTGTTTCTGGCTTTGCCAGAAGTATCTCAGGTCTTAACTCATCCGGTTGATAATATCATCTGGGGTAAAACACATGTGTTTATGCTATACTCACAAACCCTATTTTGAGTGTTTTCTTTAACTAACTATAGTCACGAAATTTTATCAATTGCATTTTCAGCATCATATAGATACATTTTTTTCTCCTTAGTTCTATTAGTATAAGGAATTTTAATAATATCAGATTATCTTCTGCCCTGGCCAAGTAGCTTAGTGGGTTAGAGCATCATCTTGATACACCACGGTTATGGGTTCGATCCCCGGACGGGGTACATACAAGAATCAACCGATAGCCCTGGCTGGATAGCTCAGTTGGTTAGAGCATTGTTTTGAAGCACAGAGGTTGCTGGTTTGATCCCCAGTCAGGGCACATATAGGAACAGCTTGATATTCCTGTCTCTCTCTCTCTTTCTCTCTTCCACCCTCCCTGCCTCTCTCGCTAAAAACAATAAATAAATAAATAAATTTAAGTTTGATAGAGTTCCTCTATAAAATAAAAGTCTACTTTCAAACACAAAACAAATTGTCCATTTGTTAAGTTAAATATACTTTGGGTTTTCAATGTTGAGAATTGCATTGAATGAATACATTTCTTCTAAATTTTTACTTTAGGGAGAAAGTGGTCCATTCCTTTTTTTTTTTTTTTTTTTTAGCAGGCAAAAGATTGAGCAATTTTTTCTCTAGTGGAGCTCCAATGTGTATTTACACTCCCAGGATCCCAGACTGCCAACCCTGCTGGTATTTAGGTATTCACACACACTCACTTCCAATGTATGCTCTAGCGCAGGGGTGCCCACACTTTTTCAGCTTGCGAGCTACTTATAAGATGACCAAGTCAAAATGATCTACCTACAATAAAAATGCAAAACATAAATTTATTTCTTCTATATTATCATTATTTAAGTTACTATTATTACTATTTAATATTGTGTATTCTTCTTTCACCTTTCTCCTTCTCAGCTCTCTTTTCGGAGGAAAGTCAATGTCATAGTTTTTATGAACAGTCTGAAAAAGCCGCTCCACATTTCCCTTCTTTGGAATAGCAATGGCACACAGACATATGAGGCAAACGCACTTAGAATATGACATAGTGAAAAAAATCCCCTCCCATTCTGTATGAAAGTGGTAGGTTTTAGGCTTCTTACTCGAACCAGCTATGGCACTCATTTTTATACCCTTTGTTGTATTTAGTTTAAATAAATTGAAGGCTAACTACGCAGCAATGTAACTGAACAAGTTAGCGCGGTTTAACACGCATGCATAGGGTGTCAAAAGTTCAGACGTCAGATTGGCTACCCTGTATGCCAATCAAAAGACAAATGTCTTTTTAATGTCATGCGATCTACTCACACTTCCTTCGCAATCGACCAGTAGCTCGCGATCAACGTATTGAGCACCCCTGCTCTAGCGCCTTGATTAGCATTTAACCTGGGCTTTGTGAGAACGTCCACTGTAACACGGGCCATTTTACAAATCAAATAAAAAAAAAACAGATGAGTACAACCAGATAAACAATCCCAGAATTCTTTATCTGCAGGCTGTGTGGACCTGGGCGCTGCACCTGTCCCTAAGTACCCCTTTAATGGAAGAAGAGTGTGATCCAGGTGTCTCCTGGTCACACGGTCAGTAACTAAACGGGCTTGTACAGAATTCCTGAAAAAGATGAACAGAGAGTAGAAGTTCTTTTGACACAAACTCCCTGTGGAGCTTTAAATGACCTCAGCACATTTTATCTCTGCTCGGTAGTGCCACGATTCAAAATAACTGGTTATGGTTGAGGGAGGGGAGGGACCACACAGAATGGGTGTCGTTTGTAAAAGAAACACTAAGATAACGATTACATAAAATGAGAGAACGTATATAACACCGCTTTTCAAACTATATATGTGATAATTACAGGGGTCTTTTTGCTCCCTTTAAATTGGGGGTCCTTGTGCATATGTCGCCTAAATTCTTTATCATAGAACCCTGCAACTCCTCACCGTGGTGTTCAGCCGGGAGAAACACTGACATAGAATATTCAGAAAACCGAGGCAAAGGATTTTACAGATGGATCCACCTGGGCCATTCTTTGCCATCCTGATTCACTTTGCCCATGCAAGTGGGTACTGAAAATCTGTGTTTTTCTAAATGCTTCCCTGACCAGCATCGAGACGAGGAAGAGAAACCAAGAACTGCTTCTGCACGTGGCTGCACAAAGCCAGCCGGAGCAGAACAGCATGTGAGTGCTCGCCACTATTTCTGGTGCCAGAGTCTGCAGCAACCCGGGGAGCGAGGGTTCGCTGGGCCTCCGGCCGTGCACGTCTTTCCAAGTGGCTTAGCACAAGCCTCCTGTTTTAGAACATATTTCAGAACATAATGACTTCAATTCTGTTTTTTCCCCTGAAGTGTCTAGACGGGCCTAAGAGAAACTCTGAAATTAGAAAGGAACGTGCTTTACTTTTGTACAAAAAGCATGAAACCTCTGGCCTTCCCACCACTACACCCTTGTTCATAAACAACATTCAGCCAAGTGCATCTGAAGACCTGACTGGCCTCATCCAGTGACTTGTGAGTCGGACAGCACCCCACTCATGGACTAAAAGGGCGCTCCAAGGGGCTGTGCACCGTGGGAAGTTCTTAGGCAAAAGAAGATCAGATTAAAAAACTGAGCGGATTATTTCAGGCAAAGACATCTCCCTTTGTAGGAAGACGGGGGTGGGTGGGGGGGGGTGTCCTTATGAGACAGCTTACTTCACTAGTATGGACCCGACAATTCCAAACTGATTGGTTGGAAATTCCACTCCCAGGAGAGGCGGAAACTGCAGTGAGGTTAGATATTAACGCTCCGTTCGGGATCATGGGTTTTATAGCATGAGCAGTGCCATTTTGGGCCAGTGGTTATCTCTTCCACACCTTTGCGGAGGAGGTCTGGTAACGGCCAGCGGGCATCTGAGTTACTGGCACTCTCGACTGTGTGAGGGCCACCTCAGTGGGAACGGTGTGCAAGACTGGGGTGCAGAGTCTTTGGGCTGCCCAGAGCGACCACCCCAGCTCCCTGGCATGTCGCTCTCTGGTCTTCTAGATAATCTGTGACAGTTTATAAGCGACTGATAATCGAGGACATGTACCATGCTTCCTCCTGAGCTGTGTATTTCCGTCTCCCTTCTCTTTCAGCCAGGCTCACTGGGCACCACCTAAGACTTATTCAAATGCAGGCTTTGTTTACCCATTTTTACCCAAGCCACCCCACCAGACAGAGTTCACAGCAGCCTTTAGGAAGCAGAACACAACCTTGCAATGAGACAGAATCTAAAAATACCGTTGACTGCTTTGACTTCACAACTGAAAAAAACTAATACAAACTATCACTCGTTACACAAAGAACTTTGTTTCCTCCCAATCCAAATCATTCCAGAAGTGAATTCCCCATGATTTACCTTAATGCTATTTAAAGATACTGGTTAAATCAGTGGTTCTTAACCTTTTTTGAGGTACCGAACCCACCAGTTTCATATGCTCATTCTCTGAACCCTTCTTTAGTGATAAATAAAATATGATTTTTTTTTCCAAATTCAAGACATAGGTATATGTTTTTTTACTGGTGCACAAAATGAGCCATGCATGAACATCGCCTTGCTCAAAGAACAAAACCAACAAAGTGCATGAACTCACAACAAATTACGGTATTACTTTATTCTGGCCTCCGCGGCAGATGCTTCTCCGAACCCCTGAGACCAACTCATCGAATCCCTAGGGTTCGATAGAACCCAGGTTAAGAACCACTGGGTTAAATAAAAGCCAGAGGTTAGAAGCTTCCAACATGGATCGTATTGGTTAAATGAAATTATTTCGCACTGCTTAAGAACTCAATATATATAAGAGGGTGTGTGCAACAGTGGGCAAACTCACTAAAAGAACTTGTTTCTTGTCATGTCAGCGTGGACGAGAAAGGGATCCTAGGGAAAGGAGGAGCCTCACAGGGCGACTTGATCATAAATTCCTCACTGGGCAGGTCATGGTCAGTAGCTGTGCCCCAGGCGTATAATTTTTATTTCTTTTATTTTAGTAAAAGGTTTATCTTTGCCTTAAATAAGCCCCACCATCCATGTTCATGAGTGTCTAGGTCAGGGGTCCCCAACCTTTTTACACAGGGGGCCAGTTCACTGTCCCTCAGATTATTGGAGAGCTGCCACATACAGTACTACACACACTGGCCACCAATGAAAGAGGTGCCCCTTCCGGAAGTGCAGTGGGGGGCGGATAAATGGCCTCAGGTGGCCGCAATTTGGCCTGCGGGTCATAGTTTGGGGACCTCTGGTCTAGGTGAACGCTCCAGGAATCCCACCCCTGCCTGGCTCTCTCTCACCTCCATGTCATCTTCTTTACCCACCCTCCTTAATATCAAATGCATCAAAGAAACTGCAGCCTGTCCTGTGGTGGTGCAGTGGGAAAGGAGTTTGCTGGACCAAGAAGGCTGAGGTCGCCGGTTTGAAGCCCCGGGCTTGCCTGGTCAAGACACATACGAGAACCAACTATGCATTGATGCTTCCTGCAAAACTGTTACTTTCTGGAGCATTTGAGGTCTTGCTTCTTTGCAGCTGTCATCAGTTTGGGCTCAAATAAGCTCCTCTTTTTCTTTTTTATTTTTTTCATTGATTTGAAAGAGAAAGGGGTTGGGGAGCAGGAAAAGAGAGAAAGAGAAGGATCAACCCATTCCACTTAGTTGTTCCACTTGGTTGTGCACTCACTGATTGCTTCTCGTACGTGCCCTGACCAGGGATCAAACCTGTGACCTCAGTGTGTGGGGACAACGCTTTATCCACTGAGCTACCCGGCCAGGGCTCAAATAAAGTCTTATAAAAGTCCTTCACAAGGTTGGACACTCTCACATCAACATCCGGCTCCCTGGACCCCAAAGCACCCGAGCTGGTGGAGTGCACCATAAGTGTGCACAGAAAAGGGGTTTGTCTAGCCTTTGCCCAGGGTGCGCAGCCCACAGTCTGGGATAAGCACTCCCGTGGCACGGATGGGGGCATGGGTGGCCGCACTCACCGAGAGACGGGGAGCAGGGTGCAGGGACCTCAGGGTTTCCTCCAGGTTTGTTCTTTTTGCCCTGTCAACAAAAGGTGGAAAAGCAAGCACTGATGGAAGTAGAGAGCTCTAGGAGGCAGAGAGCCCTGGGACACACCACCCTTTGTCCTGTTCTGCGCAGCAGCCCAGGACTCCACACACCTGAGGCGTTCCTGCAGTGACCCCCGGAGCCAGGGGAGGACCCCACGGAGGACACTGCCCACAGGCCAACAAGGGATCAATCACAAAAGCTTAGAAAGCCCTCAAGAGGAGACTGTCTCGCTTTCTTTTGCATCTCAGCCTCACCTTACGAGGCCGTGCGTGCCTTCCGCACATTTGCTCAGGGAATTAGAAAAGGTTGGGCCCACTGCAGTTGGCATGTCACAAAAACAAATGTGTCTCTGTCCCCTAGCCAGTGATTACACGTTCATTCTCTGTAGATTTAGTTACAGGGCACCATATTCCTAAGTGTGACATCTCAGTGTCGACAGACTTGTATTGTGACAGTTTCACCACCACCATAGACTTTTCTGAGACACAGAAGTTCTTCAGACGCACACAGGCCAATCCTAAGCCAAATGCTCGCCCTGCAGAAGCAAAGAGAGTATCATGAGTTTGCAGTTATGTAGCGGTTTTATATTCTGGTTCCGGGGCCTCAGAGAATGCTGAAGGAGCCTAGACTCCCTCTATGGAACCCTCTGGAACTCCTGACCCGTTCTACAGAACATTTTGGAAACTCGTTTCATAATTTTCACAGAGAAAGTTCCAAATATCCCTCATGCTCAAAAGTGGAAGTCTACCATATTGACTTTAAAAAAAAAATTGCACAGGTCTTAAGAATTTGGTTAGATAAATTTAGACAAAGGTATGCACCCGAGTCAACGACATCATGAAAATATGGAATGTTGCTAACAATCTAGAAAGTTCCTTTCCAGTGTATCTTCGTTCCCGAGGCAACCCACTCTTCCGATTTCTATTTCTATAGGTTACTTTTGTCTGTTCTTGAATTTCACATCAATGGAATCATGCAGTATGTTCTCTTTGCTGGCTGGAGGGCTTCTTTTGCTCAACTTAATGGTTTTGTTTTGTTTGTATTTTTCTGAAGTGAGAAGCAGGGAGGCAGTCAGACTCCCACATGCACCTGACCAGGATCCACCTGGCATGCCCACCAGAGGGCGTTGCTCTGCTGCAACGGGAGCCATTCTAGCACTTGAGGCAGAGGCCATGGAGCCATCCTCAGTGCCTGGGCCAACTTTGCTCCAATGGAGCCTTGGCTGTGGGAGGGGAAGAGAGAGACAGAAAGAAAGGAGAGGGGAAAGGGTGGAGAAGCAGATGGGCACTTTTCCTGTGTGCCCTGGCCGGGAATTGAGCCCGGGACTTCCACACGCTGGGCTGACACTCTATGGAGGAGAATATTCCAAGTCCCTTTCCTTGGACCACGTGGAACCCACATCAAAACAGCAGGAAGGCAGGCTGGGGGAAATGATGTAGTGTATTATGATTTCTTGTCATTGAGAATTGACGGTATCTATGGGAACAGAATAAAAGATCCTACGAGGGTTTCTTTTGGTTACTTGTGATTCCTTCCTCAAGATGTCTAAAACTTATTTGGAAAAAAATATGTAGACATATCTACTTTGATCTAGTCAGTTAGTTAGGTGATGTCAACAAACATTATTACAGCTGAGTGTGGAAAAATAACACACGCCATTTCCAGGGCAGAAATTAATCCAATCTGAAAAATGAAAAAGATAAAGTTAAAATCTTTATCAGACCTTTTCATATTAGGGGGAGAACCAAAGATACCATAAATCACCACCAAAGTGCTGATATTACTAAAATAGAATCCAGTATCTATCATCAGCATGAATGCAAAAGTCCTATGATGATAAAAATTTGAATCTCTAATAATAATGGATCAACGTTTATTAAAGTAACTGTTTTTCCTACTTATAAAGCTAGAGAACAGAAAGATTTTTGTTTGGATGTGCTGAGAAGTTGTAATCAGACTTCAGGTTGTAGGAATCAAGTATTATTTGGTATCATTTTGTGATTCCACTAAATATTTATGAGCCAGTGGTTTACAAGAACATGTTAAGTATGGATGAAGACTTGACCAAAGGTGGTGGTGGTGAACATACAATCCAGTGTATGGAGATGTGTTATGGCACTGTGCACCTAAAACCTGATAAATATGCTAACCAGCATCACCCCAATAAAATATTTACAAAATAGAATGAAATGAGGGGTATTACTACAGATTTATCCAAATTAAAAGGACAATAAGAGTTAATAATATGCCAATAAGTTTGACAAGTTAAAAGAACAAGAATGTCAGCTATTGTTCAGATTGTCTGTTTAGTCAGATAGTCAGTCCTCTGGGGAAACTCGACATGTTTTAATCACAACTTGATAGATGCTTATTTTAGTATAAACATATAGCTACGGAGGATCATTTAGGTTTTTTCCTCTTTTTCCTTCCCATCCTCAATTTTCAGGATACACTGAACTGACACCAGATATTCATGTTGGCACAGCCAAGGGTGCCTTCACCACAGCCGCTGCTCCTTGCCCAGAACGTGGGGCAGCCACTCGGGTGCCCAGGAGGCCCATGGTCACCGCCGCCCAGCCTCCTGGGAAGGAGATGCACTGTCCAGGATCCCTAGGGAGGAAGCACACATGACCACTGGGCAGTGAGCTCACAGGAGGGCGGGAGAGGCTGTCCCCCCTGTCCCGGAGCCCCTCGGTTCACCACCGGGGCCAGCCATCCTGCCTCAGCTTCCAGGGTCCCGTGAGTCACCACTGATAGAGGCCAACCCCAAGTGGGACGGCCTGACCTTCCGCACAAACATCAAGCGGGCTGGCTTTTCCGTTCTGCGCGCTGGACTCTGCGACTCAGGCCCTAGGAAGTGAGCGGAACATGAACTCACTCCTTCCGCCGCAGCCGACAGATGGACAGGCCTTCCAGCTTTTCCAGGCTTTTGTCTTGGGAGCACTTCTGGCATTTCCTCCAGGAAATGGGGTTGGGGCGGGAGGGTTGTGACCTCAGGCTTCCTTCACCAACACGCTTCTGTTTCCCACAGTTAACCTTACCCAAAAATGACATGGACTCTAAGATTAGGTGAAGTTTATCTCCGGGCCCCAACTGCGTTTTGCGCATACTCAGTGACATACACGCGAAAAGCACACATTCTCAAGGTAATAATAGCCCGGGAGAGCCTGCCTGCCACCCTGAGGCACTGCCACGTAACCCCCGATGCGAATGACACTGGCAGGGACATCAGCTGTGAGAAGAATTCTGATCTGCTTATCCAGGTACCCTTGCTTTCATTCTAGAGTTGGAGAAATGAATGACGGGATGTGAGAGCTTTCAGATGCTACGCGCTGCACGTTTTCAGATCGAAGGTGCCATGCCCCGCAGCCTGCGTGCCACACCTCCCCCCTTCGATGACACTGCACGGTTCCGTGCAGACCGGGAGAAACTGAGGCCCTGCAACATCACGTGATTCAATGTTAGCGCTCACACCCACAGCCGCCTCCTTTCTACATGCGGGCAGAGTCAAGAAGGTAAGCCTTTTGTGGATGGGTGCGAATTGACCATCGAGTTTCATAATTTAAATTAGGTCTACAACCACTCTGTTTGCGCGTGATTCCTTTAAAAGCCCATGCTTCAGGCCTGACCTGTAGTGGCGCAGTGGATAAAGCGTCGACCTGGGAACACTGAGGTCGCCAGTTCAAAACCCTGCACTGGTTCGGTCAAGGCACATATGGGAGTTTGATGCTTCCAGCTCCTCCCCCCCTTTCTCTCTTTCTCTCTCTGTGTCTCCTCTCTAAGATGAATAAAATAAAAATAAAAATAAAATAAATTTTAAAAAAATGTTTTTTAAAAAAAAGCCCATGCTTCAGGACAGAACTGTTGGCCTTCATGTTGTTTGGCGTGGGCACCATTTAAAACTCAATTACATTTCCTCGCCATGTGGTATGTAGGTCGGTGGTTTTTCATCTCATTCTTTACTACTCTTCGGTGTTAACATATTGAAGTTTCTCTTCCTGAAAAAGATAGGGTGGTTTCTAAACAAACCACATTTTTTTTTCTTATACCCTAATTTGTTAAGGTAAACCTTTAAACAATAACAGACATTTGCCCTTGACTTTGATGCTAAAGCGCTGCAGAGTCAAATATAGAAGATCTTCAGAATTATTTTTAAAATGCTCTTCACAAAGGAATCTTTAAAAAAATCAGTTTATTAATGTTTAAAAGTTGATAAAGCTATGTGCAAAATGACCCACAAAATTCAGAAACCTATTAAATACTATTTTTTTAAAAAAGACATTTCTTGGTTTAATTGCACTGAAAACCATTCTAAAGAGACAGCAATACATTTTTAACTCTTTGTAACATTTATACACGTGCTCAATGAACTATTTAATGAAAAACTTCGGGTGTTCCTTATCAGTTAAAGTAATGCTTTAAGGGCATGAGAGAGTGATACTTTCTTTAAAAAACACATTCAACGTTGTTAACACAGGTTAGAAAAATCCAATAAAAAGGTTGAAACAAATACATTCAAACATCAGGAAAAGTACTTTCAACAACAAAATACTGCCAGCCTCTTGGTTGATATGATTCACATAATACTCTGAAATAAACATCAACAAAAGTGCCAAAGACAGATGTTGGATTTGTTTGACAAATTTGTAAGGAAATCCTCTGGGCTGACAACGTGTCCCCAGTGGGTCCTCACCTTGTTTGTCCCTTTGCTCCACCCAGGACACCGAGGGTCCTGCCTGATGCCACGTAGATAAGCTGAGCTTCCCTCGGCAGGATACTATAACACTCCATTGTACAGACGGAAAAAAAAAATCAAAATGACTACAACCAAATTCCAAAACATGGATCCAGCTTACGTGGAAACTTTGGCCTTAGCAATGGAACCGCCTTACACGCCCAAACCGCCTCTAGCTCCTGGGTCTGCTCTGGACACAGCCTATCCGCCACAGAGGATCAGAGGATGGAGAGGTGAGCAGTGCCACCCCCCAGCCCGGAAGCCCGGATGCTGGCCAGGTAGTTAGAATAGTCAGAGGGCTTTGGGGGGGGGAGGGGGGCAAGGGGGGGTGAAGGGGAAGGGAGGGTAGGATCTGGAGCCTTCCCAGAGTAGCAGAATTGTCCACACTCACAATCGAGGAGGGGGCCAATGAACCCATCAGGAGCTTGACAATGCTAGACCTTTGGCTCAGTGCAAGATCAAAGCTGGGGTGGGGGGAGAGGAAACAGACTCCAGACCCCCCACGGCCTGCTCTCCACCCTTCCCAGGGCATTGTTCACAGGACCAACTGCACCTGCGGACCCCACCCAGCACTCCTTACTGTCCCCGCCAGCCCGCCCTCGGTGCCCCCAGCTCTTCCCTGGCAGTGGTGGAAGCACAGAGGTTTTTTCCAAACACTGGGATGGTGGGTGACTGGGCAGGAATGTTCCCCATGGGGCAGCAGCTTCCAGTTTTAGGAGGAAGAGTTGACGTTCCCAGAGGACATTATGGTTTCTGGGTTTTCCCCGTCATCCTTCTGGGGGTGAGAGGAGTTGTCTGATTTACTACGGCTGAACTCCACGCCGGCAATGATAGGTCGTTTGAACTTGCCGGTGGCGTCCCCTCGGGGACACTTGCAGCAGGACATGATCCGGATGAAGGCCCGGCGCATCTCCTTGTTGGTCAGCGTGTAAATGATGGGGTTAGTGGCGGAGTTGAGCACCGCCAGCACCAGGAAGTACTCCGCCTTGTAGAGGATGTGGCAGGTCTTCACCCGGCAGCCCACGTCCAGCAGCAGCAGGATGAAGAGCGGCGCCCAGCAGGCGATGAAGACGCTCAGGACGATAATGACCGTCTTGAGCAGCGCCAGCGACTTCTCGGAGCTGCGGCTGGCCTTGGATGCGTTCTTGCGAAAGGTCAGGCGGCGGCTACGTGTCCTGACCAGGGCGTAGATCCGGCAGTAGAGGATGACGATGGAGAGCAGCAGCACGGTGAAGACCGTGGTGCAGAAGAGGATATAGTGCTTGTGGTAGAGTGGCAGCACCGTGGAGCAGGCGGGCAGCGCGTGCATGCAGTTCCAGCCCATGACCGGCAGGCCACCCAGCACGAGTGAGATGACCCAGCAGGCGCTGATGAGCAGGAAGGAGCGGGAGCTGTTGCTCTCGTTGTGCAGTTTCATCTTCAGCATGGTGATGTAGCGCTCGATGGCGATGGCCAGGAGGCTGAACACCGACGCCGACAGCGCCACAAACATGCTGCCCTCCCGCAGAAACCACTGGGCGGGCGTGAGCTTGTAGGTGTGGGGCCCCGAGAGGAGCAGGTTCACGACGTAGGCCACACCCGCCAGCAGGTCCGACAGGGCCAGGTTGCCGATGAAATAGTACATGGGCCGGTGGAACTTCTTGGTTTTCCAAATGGTCAGCAGGACAAAGATGTTCTCCAGGATGATGAAGCAGCAGATGAGGATGAAGACCACAGAGGTCACTTTAATGCCGTGCTCCTTGTCTGCGCCCAAGTTCAGCTTTCCTGTGTAGTTGTAATGCTTGACGATGATGTCGTAGTTGCCAAGGTCTGAGACTGAGTTGAGGGCGCCCCGGAGGTGCGGAATGCTGGTGGAACCCATGGTGCTTCCGGCGTCCCTGGGAGCCAGGCTGACGCGTCCCCAGCGGACGCTAGAGGGCGAGGCGGAGCACGCGTCACCGGCTGCGCGGCGGGGGCCTCAGGGCAACCGATCCAGGCTTCGCCTGCGTCCCGGCTGGAGATGGCCTCGCACACCGCAAGCCTTAAAGGAGTCATAGAGAGAGTCAGGGAGGAGCCACGGCACCCCCCCCCCCCGCACAATTCATTCTAGCTCAGGCATTGCTCCAGTTCAATTGGTCTGTTCTAAGGAAACTTGGGGAGAACACAGAGAGAGGGATTTTAAAAAATAAAGTTCTCATCTCTTGCCAAAAAAAAATATTTTGTAAGGAAGAAGAGGAAGGAAGAGAGGGAGAAAAAGAAAAAATAAAATAAAAAACTTGCCCCAACTGAAAACTCCCAACTCAGGACGAACCCCCTCTCTTACAGTCACGTCCACTCAGATGCAGATGGGAAAAGTGGAGAGGAGAGCCGAGTGGAACTCCGCTCCCACCCTCGCATCCGCCGCTCTCTCTGCATCCCTCCGGACTCCTGCCGGGCTCTCAGAAGCAGTCACCAGTTCACGGGCCCCTCGGAGGGGACCCACTAGCCAAAATGAATGCGGAGGCGCATACCTCTCTGCCCTGCCACCGCCTAGCTGAAAGAAGCCAGCACCAGCCCCTAATTGCCATGCAGGAAATTATATTGGCAAGAAAGTCATTTGAGAGCGTAAGTCATCTGGGGGCTCTATTAATAACTCCGTGAGCAGGTGTGTTTAGGGTTCCAGACCCAAGCCTGCCCTGGCCTAGCAATAAACAGGAAAACTGAGCGCCTCTGTTGAGAAACTGCCTTTTCTTTCTTCTTTTTCTCATCGAAGGCCAATGCAAGACCATCGAAAGGTGCCCTGTGAAAACCATTTGAGAGAGGCTGCAATAAACCCCAGAGTTTCATATGCTCCTCGATTGCATAAGGAGTCTTTTTAGTCCATGTCAGTAGAGCTAACACACAAAGAGAGTTACACCCCTGACAACAGTGCGTGATGCCCCTGCATTTCTAAGGCAGGGTGAAAAAACCGCTCTGCAGAAACTCACATGAAAGAGCGCCAGGCGCATTGATAAGCTAACACAGCGGCTCCGTTACCGCCCTACCCCCGCGGCTGCCCTCTTCCCAGAGATCTGGAGTGTGCGGGGAACGCAAGGTGGCCCTGCTTAACAGAAGTCGGCTAGTAGGTAGTTGAAGAGTTGCAAGTTAACGCAGCGATGGGAAAAAAGTAGAGTGATTCAGGCGAGGGTGCTCCCACCCTCCCCGGGGCAGCAGAGGTTGCTCGCGCCCAGAAACTCCACTCCGCAGTGCAAGTTTAAGCCCTTAACCCCCTCCCCCCATCCCCAATATTCTTTGTCTATAGGATTTTCAGAAATAGTGCCTTCCCTCCTTGCCCTGTCACCGACCAACCGCGGCTTCCACGACCGCCCTTCCCTGGTTGTTTCTACAGTTGGGACTTGACCCTTTTCCAAACTTCATAAATCCTAAGTGCCCACGAGCAACCCAGCCAGGTTGGGCTCCTTAGCTGCCCGGAGTTGCATATTTTCAGCGCCCAGAGATGGCTGGTTCAAAAGTTTTTGTTTGGCCGCGTTCCAGTCTGCCAGCGCGTTTGGGACGCCGAAGCCCTGAGGCCACAAGGCGCCCCGGGCGCCAGCCCACACCCTACCTCGCTCAGGCGGTACCGAGTGGCGTTCGGGGAGCGCTGGGTCCGCACTGCGCGCCCGTCATCTTGCTGCTGCCAAGTCCTGACAGCGTCACTCTCTAAACTTGTGGAGTCGGGGTCCCCTCCCTCCGCTGCCGCACACTCCATTGGCCAGCCCGCTAGCTGCGGCGCCCGCAGGCCTGCCAGCTGAAGTCACCGAGCGCCCGCTGACGCTGGGTGACTTCCTTAGGAAGAGGCGGAGAGAGCTTAGTGCCTATATCTCCCACGCCCTCCGCCCACAGCTGGGGGGGGGGGGGCAGTGGGTGGGCGCGGATCTTAGCTGTGGAGACTCACCGTCCAGGAAAGATCTAGGGCAGAAGCAATTTGAAGAACCCTTCCTCCACCCGGGGCAACAGAAAAAACAGAAGAGGTGGAGCCGGGTGCCCCCTAGACTCTAATTATAGCTCGCGCCCGCCCCGCAGTCTGCCGTGGTGCTGGGGACCACTCTCCCGCGCCTGGGGAAGGAGAGGAGGTGGAGCGCCCACGGAAACTTTGCTCCGGAAAAGTCCTAGGGAGCAGGGGGCCGCCGAGCATGACGCAGCGCACACTCTGGTCCTCTGCCCCCGTCACCCTTGGTGGGTTGGGGTGCGAGACTGGTCAGGCGCCCCCCCACTCCCCGGCTACCGAGGAGGTGGGGGAAGCAGGGCCTGCCGTGCTCCAGGGGGACAGGCTGAGAAGGGGCTGCGACAGGCATGGCGCGGCAGGGCCCAGGGAGGAAGGACGCAGGGGAGGGGGGCTCGGGGGCTCTTCCTTTTCTCCCCAGCTCAACTCCCAACCCCATCCCGCCGCTGCCTGAAACTCGCGGTCTGGGGGGCAAAGGGTGGTGTTCTCGGCGCGCGGTGAAATGAACAAGCGTGGGGCTAGGTGCTGTTTAGGGGCGCCCCAGATTCTGGCAGGTGGTAAGAGGCTTTTGAGGAGTTGCAAGGCTGCCCCAGCCTGCGACATTTCCTAAAGCTTGGCCAGCTCCGGAAGTTCCCAGGGGGAGCCGCCACGGGGTGCAGCCCCGCCAGGGGCCCTGCTGCTGCCCAAGTGGAGGCCAGTGCCTTCTCCTCCCTTTCTGCGCGGGAGGTGCCCCCAAACTGCAATGTTCGCAACTCGCCCACTCTTTCCTGGTGCTTACAGGCCACTTCTGAACCTGAGGCTGAGAGGTGGCCCTGGTCAGCTTCCACCATGTGACAAGCTCAGGGCACTCTGACCTGCCCTACTGCTGCAAAGACAGATCCACCCATGTCTGGTGACACTGGCTTCCCATCCTTGCAGATGTGAACAGCAAAACTTCAGTTGTGCAGTTTCAATGAAAGACACACCCTGTACCTGAATGACTCAGAGGGAGGCTGCCTGAGTAAACAACAGACCCCTGCCTTATGGGATCTTATGAGTTTGCAAAAGAAAAAGTCGTGTCAGTTACTCCACCACTGTCTGAAAGCCTTCATCAGACACTCAGCACTTACCGCACATTCCACAACAATACAGGGCATACACACATTCCACAACAGTACAGGGCATACCGCTAGAAACAAAGCCCAGGGGCCACCCGGCTCTGAGATCGGCTGGGATTGGGTTAGAGGACTTATTTCATTTACAAGGGAAGATGCCATGAGCCAACCACCCAACACAACAACGCAACCTGGGGACTTGTGAAAACCCACCCCACCTACCGATTTATGAGTTCTTCAGAGGGAAAGAAATTAGAGCACATTGCACACCCAGCCTGTATTGAGCGTGCTAGGTTATCTGACTTAATACTCCTGCTCTGTGAAGAATGTAGCCTTGGTCATTTAACCGAGGGAAATGTCACTCAGAGAGCTCAAATCCCAGCTAGGGCAAGGCAGGGCTAGGGTCCCAAACTTCACACTGGTGAAGCCATGGTTCCCGGGTGGTGGGAGCCTTCAGTCAATCAACAGTGAAGGAACTGAAGGAGAAGCAGACCTCTAGCTTTGAAGTTTTAAATGTATCTCAGTGTCTTGACTATAGAGGTCTACAAAATGCACACCAGCATGTGCTAACGAGCGCCCCTCCCAAACCCTCTTTCCAGGCTGCCCAGTCTAAAACTCTTGCACGCATAACTTGCAACAGAAGCATACGAATGCAAGTCCTTTTTTTTCACCCTGAAGCATTTTATTTTGGCTGAAATGTCTTCCTAAATGTTATTTTTACTTTCACCACTTTTTTTTAAGACCTTCTTTTCTTTCTTTCTTTTTTTTTTAAGTTTTTAGGTTCACAGCGAAACTGAGTGGACAGTACAGAGACTGCCCATGTACCCTCTGTCCCCAACGTACCTCGCCTCTCCCACCGTCAACGTCCCTCAGCGGAGACCTGGTAGATTCGCTGCAACTGATGGACTGCGCTGTTACATCATTTCGCCCGAAGTCCATGGCTTACCTTGGGGCTCATTCCTGGTGGCGTGGCGTGCATTCTGCGGATTTGGACAAAGGTATGATGACATATACCTGTCGTTATGGCATCATACTGAGTATTTTCAGTGCACTAAAACCCCTCTGTCCTCTGCCTACTTACCCATCCCCACTAATGATTTTTTATAAAAACCTCTCATTATCTACCTGTAATATCTAATGTAAGATGGAACTATTAGCAGTTGTATACCAGATTCTAAGTGTTACACATATTAACTTACATAATCCTTACAATGACCTTACAAGGTAAGTACTATTTTTAGCCTAATTTTACAAACAAGGAAACTGAGTCCCAGACATATTGAGTGCTCGGTTCACGTGGGCTATGACTGTAGACAGGCAACAGATTCATAACCGCCGCCCCAAACCACCACGTTAAACCTCAAGCATGTCAAGGAGTGAGGCCGGGGAAGTCAGTGAGCTCTGTGAGGACAATTGACTGATATTAACCCAAGCTTTCCACCTGCCAGACGATGCCTTAGTAACGCTCATCGCCAGTGCACACCGGTGGGATATAAAATGTATCTGCCTGCTCAGGCAAGACAGAAAAGGAGGCAAAGCTGTGTGCAGCAATGGCTTCCCTGCCAACCCCACGTCTCGGGTTCCCACCCAGGTCTCCCCATTACTGTCAAGAGAGTCCTGAAGACTCGCATCTTCAGACTGTCTCCTGGCTGCCCGGAATCCAAGCCCAGTGTCCCTACCTTGGTTCCCATGGCGCCGAGGTTACCCCTTCATGACCAAGTCACGCTGAGCTTGCCCCACGCCAAATTTCAGATTTCTAAGCAGTTCTGGTGCGTCTCTCTGAGGGTCGTCAGAGAAAACACCATGCGATGTTGGGGGCATGTACTGAAACAAAACAAAACGAAGAGCAGTTATTTGTTGTTTCCGTGCAATTTAAGTTTAACCAGGTGAGCTGGGTTTATGGTTGCTAAGTCTGGTAACCTCATCCTCTTCCTGGGCGCTCCGGGCATGGCCCAACTTTCCTCCCTGCAGCCCCCAGTAAAGAGACACTGCTTCTGTCCTCATGCATTCATAGGGGAGCCAGTCCCCTGCTTTCTGGAGAAACTAGGATCACCACTTCAATACCCCTCCTCCCTAAGATCCGGCTCAGCAAGGGCCTTACCACCCCTCCCTCCCTCCATAGTGTTACTCCTTCCCAGGGCAGACTCCTGCCCTAACACTGTGCCACCGGACACCCACCCACCCCGCGGCTTTCCAAGACTCTGGTCAGTTCTCCCTGCTCTCTCGTGTGTTCAATTCTTGGCCTCTGGTGACTCTTTACCTTCCAATGCACATTCATATTTTTTGTGTTTCCTCTAGCAAAAACTCACTATCTTCCTGTTATTCTAGGTCCCAATAGAAACCTCTCCCTTGTTTCTCATTTGCCAACCTTCACAACTATGTGGTGAAACGTGGCAGACTTAGGGGGTCAGCCTTGTTACTGCTGGTTCCCAGCTGAGTGACTCTGAGCCAGTTCTTTGGGCTTCTTCGCCCCTCGGTTTCCTCATTTCTCACATGGTGTGATGATCAGTCTCTCTCACAGGAATGGGGAGGAATAGGGAGCTTTTTCTGTACAAGGGACCCTCTGCAACAGAGAGAAAACGCCCCACTCCCCACTGCCTCCGTCTCTAACTTTGTTATACTCCTTGCTTCATTATTATACTGCCATCCTTCTGTTCAATTCCTTTTTGATTTTCAAATTATTTTTTAACCAAACTAATACAGGTTAAAAAAAAAAATCAAATAGCACAAAACTCACAAGGAAGAACATAGGACCTCAGAGGTCCCTGGTCCTCAGATCCTTCTTACCACTCTAAAGTCTTACTGATCTTTCTCCTAGTGGTTGCTTGAAACTCTCTAAATCCCATGCTTTCTACCTCTTTCTTGATTGCCGATTCTAAACAGTATTGACAGATTTTCTGCTGTGGTAAAGGAGTATTAAGTCACTTCTCCTTAAAAAGCCTGCTTGTGTTTTAAACTTTCTAAATCTTAGCACGTGTGATGCTTTAAACATTTAGTGTTTACACCTGACTGATATTTTAGCTGACTTGAGTTCTAGGTTCTAACTTTCCTTGGGAATCCTGAAGGCGTTGCGGCTTTGTCTCCTAACTTCTGGTGCTGCCCCTGAAAAGTCTGAAGCTATGTATTCTGACTCCTGTGGACAAGAAAGGGGCCAGATGCTGAACCTGACAACCTCAGGGGAGGCCTGGCAGACTCAGAGACCTAAAGTGACCACACAGGATGGTCTCAAATGAAAACTTTCTACACTAAAAGCAGTTCATGGCAGGTAGTCCTGTCCTAGGGCTGTATTTTTCTTTAACAAATGTCCGTGCTTACCTTCATTGAGCCCTGTCCATTGTCTTTTTTTTGCGTAGACAATAACATACCTGATAACATGCCTTTGAAATGTAAGAGTGATCTTCTTTTCCGGCCCCCTCCAGCCACAACCACCCCACCAGAGCAGGAACTACAGAAGCCCTCATTGTTATGATCATGTTCATTGCTAACTGCTAAATACTGTCTGCCTGCCTGTGGAAAAGTGCTTTTAATCCAATCATAGAGATGTCCCCACTTTGCTTTCTCCAGCCTCCCTAATCTATCACCAATGGGTTTCATGTGACCCCCCCCTTAACTTCTACCCACTTGACTCTCACGTGTAAAGTAAGTGGTGAAACTGCCATTTTCCAGAGTATGTTTTCAATCCGTTGAGATTTTGCTTTCCAGCAATTATCATCAGTTTGGCTCAAATAAACTCATAAAAACTCTCACCGGTTTGGACGTTTCTTGCGTTGACACTCCAAAACTTCACCTACAACGTTTTTCTTCTCTGGATGTTTTTAGAACCTCTCCTCGCCTCGGTGTTGCAGGTTGGTGCTCTGCAATGCTTCCATTCTCCGAGCTCTCCTGGACACACAATGAACCCTTCCGGCGTGGGAAGTCATCTGAAATTCTTCCTTCAACACGTTCATTTTCTCTGTTTTTCTGTCCTATCTTTCTGGAACTCCCACTCTGTGGATTGTGGACCATCTGGACTAGTTTTTCTAAATTTCCACATGTTTATTTTTTTATATCTTTATCTTTTTGCTCATTTCTGGTTAAGTTCTCAGCTTTGTCTTTCAATTCTTCAGCTGTTTTCCTTTCTGTTATCGTACTTTTAATTCTAAAATTAAACATGAATTTATTTTCCAGTATTTTAATGGCTATGGTGAGAGGCACATTAACCTTGACACACACACAGCCAGAACTTCAGAGCCCCTGGCCGCCAAGGTCTGAGAAGGAGTCCTCGCGCTGTATGGTGGAAACGTTATAGGTGAGACACTGTAACCATGACCAGCCGCCATGGCCGCGTCTGTCCATCAGGAGTCTCCTCTGTCTCATTTCCCTTTGGGTAGGAGTGCTGGTTGAGCTGCTGTCAGCATTTCTGGAGTCTGGCTAAGGGGAATTTGGCTTTGGGCAACATATAGGTCGGGTTTAAAAGGATACATGTCACAGTTCATTCATTTTATAACAAGCCGTCCTACCATCAATATCTTTAGGTTTATTTTTTCTTTTTGGATACTCAGTTATCCAGAGGGGAATAAAAAACATCTCCACTGCCCTTCCCAGCAGCTTTCACCTTGGCTGTCACATCCCAGGAGTGAGGCGAGTGGGAGAACGGAGCTGAGGTCTGTCACCACTCGGCATGGAGACGTCCCTGAAACCCTCCGGTTGGACTGTGGTGTCCGTGGTCAAAGTCACTTTGTTCACCATCTCTACCCCCAGCCTCCTGCTCCACTTGAGGGGAGACTCATTCCAGCTGTGCAGGCTGGGGCAAGTCATGGTCACAGTCGGGCAGACTCTCTGTTTTCATTTTAACTTTCAGCCCCACTCCCAGAGATCCGTCAGACCTCTGAAGCTGGGGCCTCTCTGGAGTTCTGCAGAGCCATCAGCTGGCTTCTGGCTGCCCAGACCTGGGTCTTCATTTTTCTTAACTGTGCTAAGTAAATTAAGTCTCATCCTTCTGCTTTTCAGTTTCTAAAATTCTGTTGCTGCCGCCTCTTACACTTTTCCTTCTTTGTTTATGCAAACAAGTAAACAAAACAAAACAGAACATCCCTTTGTTATTATGCGTGTGATGTGTGGGAGGAAGTGAAAGTGTTCACTTTGCCATCTCTGAACTGAGGCCATTTCCATTTTCCCGTACACCAGGCAGTCTGCAATGGTTCTCCTGAGCTTGACCTTTCTAAGGGTGCACACAACGCCCTACGCAGCCCAGCCAGAGGTGCGCACCAGCCCGCTCTGGGGAGGCGTCCAGGTCCACGCTGTTAACTACCCCGCCCCCCTTGTTGAAACGCCCCCCTCCGCCCCTCTTTTCCCGTGCTCACTCTCTCCCTGCCCTCTCACTCAGCCCGCTCCTTTCTCTACACTCCGAACCTGCGTTTCTTTTTCTATGTCATCTTCAATATCCCCTTCTGTACTTCTGTACTCGTAATAATGACATAGCCTGCATTATGTGCCAGGCACGGAACTAAATAAGCGTTTTGTATGTAATGAGTTTATCTCAACAATTCTACAAGCAAGGTACTAATTAATAAATTTAAAAAAAACATTTTATAGATGAAGAAAACAAGGCAGACTTACCACTGTACATACTGCCTCCTTAAACGCCACCTCCCTGGTCTTCCCTCATTTCCAGTCACACCTTCTTGGTTTTACTCACCTACTTCCTGGGCTCTCTCTACCACAGATGTGTAGACAGCTCTGCCTTCTGCAACTCTAATGCCACCTTTCTCCAAACTCAACCCCCAAGTATTTATTGGAAACCTCCCTCCGTGTGCATTGCATGCACCTCAAGATCAAAGCCTCCAAGTGTTTTGTTTATTTTGTTGAGAGAAAGTGGGAGAGACAGGAAGGAAGAGAGATGAGAATCATCAACTCGTAGTTGTGTCACTTTAGTTGTTCATTGATTGTTCCTCATATGTGCCTTGGCCTGTGGGCTTCAGCTGAGCCAGGGACCCTTTGCTCAGGCCAGAAACGGTAGGCTTTAAGCCAGTGACCTTTGGGCTCAAGCTGGTGACCTCGGGGTTTCGAACCTGGGACCTCAGTGTCCCTCCTCTGACCTGCCCGCCTACTCCATGACACATCATTAATGGCCCCAGCACTCGCCTCCTCAGACTGGCTAGAACAGTGATGGGCAACCTTTTTATAAAAACAGCCCACTTTTGCAGTGCTGGTCAACCTGGTCCCTACCGCCCACTAGTGGGCATTCCAGCTTTCATGGTGGGCAGTAGTAGAGCAACCAAACAGCGCCACGATTGGCCCATCAGATGGGGTATCGGAAACGAGATAAGCCATTCTGAAAGTTGAGATCAAAGGGAAGCTGGTCTGTTTACTCAATCACTGTTCATGGAGTGCCTACTGTGGACCTGCTATGACTTCTTCCAGGCCTGGCTTGCAGCCTTGAGGAGACAGATAAGGCCCCTGATGCCATGGACGTTGCATCCTGTAGAGAAGACAGACCATGAGGAAACAGACAGGTAGTACACGAGGAAACATCAGAAGGCAGGGAGCACTATGCGGGGCCCTAACACCAGAGGATGTGACCTCGCACTGTTCCTCTGGGTGGCCAGGTCTGCCTGCTTTGCTTTGGTGGCCTTGGACACCTGGCACTGCAGCCGTCCCAGGTCTCCCTGCCACAGCGACTGGAAAGCCAGAGAAGGACCCTGCCCTGCTCTGAGAGACACAAGGCATGGCAAAGGCAGGAACCCATGCCCTGTTCAGGGGCCTCAGTCTGTGGCCTTGGGCAAGTCTCCATCTGTCTCTGGTACACACAGGGATTTTCCATTCCATCCCCAGCACTCCATTCTGGGCCTTCCAGGTCCCGCTTCTGACAAAAATCCTCTACCATTGTGGCCTCTTCTCCCCAACCTAGGATTCGTAAACAGATGCTTCCCAAGTGCTGACGGGATCTTAGCGGGAAGGGGGTATTAACTCAGAGTCCTTACAATATTCTTCAGACGCGCCCAGCTTAGCACTCTTTTCCCTCACGTGTTATTCTATCCCCCAATCCATTCTAATTCTTATATGTTCTATTGTTTGTAATTAAAAATTTTTTATTTATTGATATCAGAGAGAGAGGACAGGAGAGAGACAGAAACATCTATCTGCTCCTGTATGTGCCCTGACCTACCAAACCAGCAACCTCTGCGCATGGAGACGATGTTCTAACCAACCGAGCTATCCGGCCAGGGCTGTCTGTAATTCTTAAAAAAGTCTCTCTTCTGTAGCAGGAGGGGAGCTGATCAGTAGAGGCAAGGGAGCTAATAGACGAACTGACTTCTGTGTGTTCTCACAATTCAGCCAAGAATCTCCAACCATCCTGGTTCTGTCTCTGTCACTCGATTCAAACTATAGAAAAGTAAGGAAGTTTGGAAGGTCATACGACAGTCACTCTCCTGGTGTCCTGCTTATTTGAAATAAGTCCATTTTAAGTAATAAAAAAAGACAGTAATTGAAGCTTGTTACATACACTCAAAACTAATCGTGTGCCTTTGAACTCGCAGTTTCCCCTGTTCTCTCCTTAGACAGCTCCCACCCACCCAAGCCCTCACTCGGGCCTTGTGTGCGATCCAGCACTATCAGTCCTGTCTCCCATCTACCAGGGTACTCTGTCTCCTTAAAACTGCTCCATTTTTGCCTGACCTGTGGTGGCGCAGTGGATAAAGCATCGACCTGGAATGCTGAGGTTGCCAGTTCAAAACCTTGCACTTGTCTGGTCAAGGCACATATGGGAGTTGATGCTTCCTGCTCCTCCCCCCTTTCTTTCTCTCTCTCTCTCTCTCTCTCTCTCTCTCTCTCTCTCTCTCTCTCTCCCCTCTCTAAAATGAATAATAAAAAATAAACTGCTCCATTTTCCCCCACAGCACTTAAATGATCACCAGCACGGGGTCTGTAATGGGCTTATCTTCTCCAGCCCAAGTGCAAACACACTTGTCCCGGGCCAGCCATCACTAACACACCCACCGAGGAATGAACTGAAATCGCAGGCAGTGAAGGGCTGTTTCTTTCTCCTTAAACATCAACTGACTTAGACCCCGAGTGTCCACGGAAGTGTGTGGGATGTCCTCAAGCTACACCTGATGCTGACGCGCACCACCCTAAGAAGAAGAGATATCTGCTAAACTGCTACGAAGTTAACAAGTTCTTCCCGTTCAGGGAAGGACATCAGTCAGACCAGCTGTTGGCCGCTGTATTCAGATACAGCGGGTTCTGGGTTTCACCACTGACCTTGGGCGAAACAGCCACGTGTCTCCAGTGAAGAGCCCCATGGCTCATGGCTAGCTCTCTTCCTGGCCTTTCCCATCTCTCCTCACAGCTTCTCCTTCTGTGCTGCCCTGTTTTGTGGCATTCAGGAAGGTTTGTTTACATGTAAATCAGATCCACAAACATGCAGGGCTGCTAAGGCTGCAGAGACAGAATGCCTGGTCTTTCCAGGCTCACACTCTAGGACTACCGACTGTTCCGCCCTGTGAGGGATGGCGATGGCATCCACCGAGGGACTGGCGACCTTGCGTGCTAGTGGCCCCAGGTTCCGGGACTGTCCCTTCCCGCCCAGGCCACTGGGAGAGCCCGGCTCCTGCGCCCTAGCTGTCTGACACGCAGCCTCAAAGTCACTGAAACTCTGCAGGGGTAGCAACAGAGCTGGAGAAACTCATTTCAAAACTGCAAGCAGTTTTCTGGGGAATTTAACACTCGATATATATTTGAGTCAGATATTTCTTTTATTATTGAAAAACTGTCAGGATGGGCCTTTCAGTTATGCAAATGAAACCCAAATTAGGAAAGGCCACTTTTGAGAAACTGGCATTAGGAGAGTGAAACTTCACTTAACCACCAAGTTAACAACAAACAAAAGTAACCTACATAATCTTGACTGAGTGCCTCAGACACCTCAGCCTCAGCAGAACTGCAGGGAGCTCAGGCCCCCATCCAATAAGCCCCTGTGCTGCCCTGGCCGGGTGGCTCAGCTGCTTAGAGCATCGCCGGAAGCGCAGAGGTTGCCGGTTCAATCCCCAGTCAAGGCACATACAGGAACAGATCGATGTCCTGTCCCCCACTCCCTTCCTCTCTCTAAAATCAATCAAATAAACCTTAAAAAAAAAAGAAGCCCCCATACACCTCAGTCAGCCTTCACGCCCTCCCACTTTCCAGATCTCAGTAAGCAATATCACAAGTCAACAGGGTCATCTTGATTGTCCCTTTCCTTTACCAACAGACCCAACTTTTTGCCAAGTTCCACACACTCTATCACCAAAGCAAATAAATATATGACCAGATAGTCCACATCGCATATTGTTAGGAAGTTACAAATTAAAAGCTACCATTGCACACCTGTTAGAATGAGCTGTGGGAAGGTTTGTTTACATGTCTGTCAACGTCTCTTCCACAGTGACCCGGGGCCTGAGCCGTGACTGCTTTTCACTGCAGGGGCTTTCTGACTACCCCCCTCCCCTGCCGCTCATTTCCACTCCGTTCTCCACGCAGGAACCGGAAAATTACTTCTTTCCTCTTTAACTTAGTAACTCTTTTTTAAGTTAAAAAATTGTTTTTTCATTTATTGATTTTTAGAGAGAGAGGAAGAGAGAGAGAAAGATTTATTGTTCCACTTATTTATGCATCTACTGGTTGATTCTTGTATGCACCCTGACCGGGGATCAAACCTGCAACCTTGGTGTTATCAGGATGATGCTCTTACCGACTGAGCTACCAGGCCAAGGTGTGGTAATTCCATTTTTAAAATAATGAATACAGTTTATATTTTAGAGCAGCTTTAAGTTCACGGTAAAACTAAGGGGAAGGGACGATGGGCTCTCATATGCTCCCTAACCCCACACACACTCCCTCACCGCCAACATCCTCACCAGTGGGTCCATTCTCTACGACCGGTGAACCTACATTGACATCATTGTCACCTACACTCTGTAGTTTACACTAACGCTCATTCTTGGTGTTGTAGATGCTATGGTTTTGACAAGTGGATGATGACAGGTATCCACCATGACAGCATCATACAGGGTCACCTCAGCGCCCTGAAAATCCCCTGTGCTCTGCCTGCTCACACCTCCGTCCCTACTAACCCCTGACAACCACGAATCGTTTTACTGTCTCTATAGTATTACCTTTCCCAGAAGTCATATAGTTGGACTCAAACAGGGTGTGGTCTTTTCACACTGGTGTTTTTCCCTTAGTAACATGCATGTTAGTTTTGTCCATGTCTTTTGATGGCTTGATAGCTTGATTATTTTTAGCACTGAGTAATATTCCATTGTCCGACGCACCACCGTTTATTTATCCACTCGCCACTAAAGGACATCGTGGCTCTTCCCAAGCTTTGACAACTATGGGTACAGCTTCTGTAAACATCTGTGTGCAGGTTTGTGTGCGGCCATAACAATTCCTTTGGGTCAATACCAAGAAGCACAGCTGGTGGATCACACGGGAAGAGTATGTTTAGTTTGATAAGAAACTGCCAAACTGTCTTCCAAAGTATCATTTCACATTCCTGGCAACAGTGAATCAGAGTTCCTCTTTTTCCACATCCTTGCCAGTGTTTGGTGTTGTCGCTGTTTTGGATTTTGCTCATTCTAACAGGCGTGCAGTGGTAGCCCCTGTTGTTTTAATTTGTAATTTCCTAACAATATGCGATGTGGATAATCTGTTCATATGTTTTTTGCCACCTGTATGTCTTCTTTGATGAGGTCTCTGTTCAAGTCTTTGGACGTTTTTTAATTGAGTTGTTCATTTGCTTACTGTTGAGTTTTTTGTTTGTTTGTTTTTAGCGAGAGTGAGAAACAGACACTGTTGTGTCACTTTAGTTGTTCACTGATTGCTTTTCATACATGCATTGATGGAAGCAGGGTGTGGGGGAGCCTCCAGCCAAGCCAGTGACCCCTTGCTCAAGCCAGTGACCTTTGGGCTCAAGTTACCATGGGATTTCCTCCCTTCCTTCCTTCCTTTCCTCCTTCTCCAGCCTAGCCAGTGACCCCTTGCTCAAGCCAGTGACCTTTGGGCTCAAGTGACCATGGGATTGTTTTCCTTCCTTCCTCCATTCCTTCCTTCCTTCCTTCCTTCCTTCCTTCCTTCCTTCCTTCCTTCCTTCCTTCCTTCTTTCCTTCCTTCCTTCCTTTATTGGATCATTTTTGATGATCCCTTGCTCAAGCCAGCAACCTTGGGCTCAAGCCAGCGACCATAGGGTCATGTCTATGATCCCACACTCAAGCCAGTGATACTGAGCTCAAGCTGGTGAGCCTGCACTCAATCTGGCGACCTTGGAGATTTGAACCTGAGACCTCAGCATTCCTCCCAGCTTGACACATTGCACCACCACCGGTCAAACATCTGATTGTTGAGTTTTAAAATTTATCTATATTTTGAATGACGATCCTCCATCAGATATGTCTTTGGCATGTACCTTATCTTCGTCTGTGGCTTGTCTTTTCACTCTCGTGACAGTGTCGGTAGTTTTCAATATTAATGAAATCCAGCTTATCAAGGTTTTCTCGCATAAACCATGCCTTCGGTGTTGTATCCAAAAAGTCATTGTCACACCCAGCGTCACCTAGATTGTCTCCATGTATCTACTAGGAGTTTTATGGTTTTGTGTTGGACGTTTAGGTCTAGGATCCATTCTGAGTTAACTGCTGGGAAAGACGTAAGGTCTGTGTTTAGATTCACTCTTTTGTGTGTGGGTGCCCAGTTGTTTCAGAACCGTGTGCTCCATTGTGTTGCCTTTGCTCCTTGGCAAAGGTCAGTTGACTCTTTGGGTGGTCCTTTTTCTGGGCTTTCTCTTCTGCTCCATTGATCTGTTTGTCTCTCCCTGGCCAATATCACAATGTGTAGATTGCTCCAGCCTTCTAGAAAGTCTTCAAGTCGGGTAGTGTCAGTCCTCCAACAGAAGGAGTTTATTAAGAACATAACTTGTAGCCTGACCTGTGGTGGCACGGTGGATAAAGCATTGACTTGGAATGCTGAGGTCACTGGTTCAAAACCCTGGGCTTGCCCGGTCAAGGCACATACAACAAACAATTAAGGAACAACTAAAATGAAGCAACTATGACTTGCTACTTCTTGTTCTCTCTCCTCCTCTCTCTGTAAAATCAATAAATAAAATTTTAAAAAAAGAACATAACTTGTATTTTAAAATAATACAACATACAGATGTATTATAGAATTGAACACCTGAAACCCATTTAATTTTATTAACCAATGTCATCCTATTAAATTCACTTTAGAAATCTTGGGGGGAAATCCTTCAAAGGCTTCTTCTGGTCCTTAGAATAAAGCCAAAGTATTTAACAAGGTCTCTCGGCCCTCTGCCAACATCTCCATTTCTGTCTTTTCCTTTCCCTCCTCGTTGTTTATTCCCCTCAAAGGAACTTTCTTTGCTTCTCTGAATGTCCCATGCCCTTGTGTATTGCAAGGCCTTCATCTGTGCTTTCTGTTACAAGAAACACTCTTTATAGCTCTGCCCATCCTGACCATACTCCCTGCCCTGGGCTCACTCTTTGTTTTATCCTTAAGGTGCCTTCTGCAGGAAGCCTGACTGGGTCAAGACCCATGTTTCTGCTTGCTTTTCACATGGATATTCTCTCTCTCTCTCTTTCTCTCTCTCTCTCTCTCTCTCTCTCTCTCTCTCTCTCTCTCAGCACATATGTATAATTTTTTCTTCTTTTCCAAGTGAGAGGAAGGGAGATAGAGAGACAAACTCCCGCATGCACACTGACCAGGATCCACACAGCAATCCCCATCTGAAGTCTATGCTCTGCCCATCTGGGTCCATGTTTTCAACCCAGCTATTTTCTGTCTGAGGCAGAGGCTGCAGAGAGCCATCCTCAGCACCCGGGGCTGATGCACTTGAACCAATCAAGCCATGGCTGCTGGAAGAGAAAAGAAGAGAGAGAAAAGGGGGGAGGGGAGGAGAAGCAGATGGGCACTTATCCTGTGTGCCCTAACCGGGAACTGAACCTGGGACAGCCACTCACCAGGCTGATGCTCTACCACTGAGCCAGCCAGCCAGGGCCTCTTAGCACATATTAAATCACAACTGATTCTTTGTATAGTTGCTTTGCAAGATGGGTATCCCTAGTAGATTGTATGCTCTATGAGACCAGGGACCTACTACTGTGGTCCCCCAGACACAAATGTGCGCACAGCAAGGTGTTAGGGAGCTCTCGTGACCAAGTGAGTGACTGCAACCTCTAGCCCATATCTATGTAACCACAAAGACATTGGGGCAATATAAGTATATCCCAGATGAGGCCTGTCAGTCTTTTCAGTACTAGAATTCAGTCATTAGAATAGAATGACATATAAAGATACAGTCACTTTTATATATTTGACTACTAATTAGGTAACATAAAAAAGATTTTATTTTGGCTTTCTTGCTTGCAAAATGATGACAGTAATAACAAAAAGTCTGAGAATATTCTTTTCCTTTCCTCTGAAATAGATATTCTGCAGAGAAGAGAATTATTCCCAATTATAATGCTGTCCTTCAACCTCTTGGGCTTCTTGGAAAACAATTCATTAACTGCTCACCAGCAGGCCCTTTGTCAAGTACAGGTGATATTTTTGCCTACAGAGACCAAGAAGAAAGAATACTAGCGGGTGAATGGTTTTCTTTGTTCCAGCCTTACTTACAGTGTAATACCTTTGTCTTTTCCTTAGACATACGAATGTATTATCCTTGACAAGCTAAGGGATCTTTGGAATGTGGGTACTATTGACTCTTATTTTTAAGGAGGATTAAAGTTAAGTAGATATTAAAACGCAGTTTCAGAGGCACTCTTTAAAGTCGTATTAAACATGGTAAATAACACTTGGAACTATGAACTTGAGAAGGCAGCGGCTCAGCCAGCACCCGCCCCGGGACTTGACCTTGGAATAGGGGGTGGGAGGAGGTTCCAGTAGGGCTCAAGTCTTGGGGGAACTGCAAACAGCTAAGAATCTGATCCTGTAAGATATAGTTATTTTAAAAGCTATCTCTAACCAGACTGGAGACACAGAGAGTAGTAGAATGGTGGCTACCAGGGCCGGGTGGGGGGGTGGGGCTGGGGAAGATACTATTTCAGAGTACCAACTTGCAACACAAAGTTGAGTAAGTCCTGGAGATC
This sequence comes from Rhynchonycteris naso, assembly GCA_037038555.1. NCBI lineage: Eukaryota > Metazoa > Chordata > Mammalia > Chiroptera > Emballonuridae > Rhynchonycteris > Rhynchonycteris naso. Next base: position 204,731,057 of record CM072999.1, read on the forward strand.
CAACTCACAACATAGTGATTATAGACAACAACACTACGTTGTAAACTTCAAAGTTGCTAAGAAACTACAGTAGATCACAAGTGTTCTCACCACAAAAAATAAATGGCAACTATGTGACATGATAGAGCTCTATCAGTGGTAATCATATTGCAACATGTAAATGTTCCAAATCAACACTTACACGCCTTAGATTTACACAATGCAAGATCTCAATTACTGGTATATCTTAATTTTTTTAAAAGCTCTTTGATAAAAAATATTATGCTAAAGCTTCATTTTAGCAGCATGTAAATAACTTCTAAATATTTTTTTTATATTTGGGGGTTAGAGATGAATTGACTCTCATTAAAATATTTTATTTATTCTTTTACCCAGTCATCAAATATTTATTTAAAACCAAAAATGTAGCCAGTCCAGTTAAAAATATTTGAGTAAAACATTTCTGCCCTTGTGGGGATTATAGCCTTATAGGGGAGATAGCCAATTAATTATCAATATAATAATAAGTAAATATATAAAGTATTAATCTCTTCAAAACTTTAATTGAACACATGCTAGAAGTAAACATATGTTTACTTATACCCAGCTGTAAACAAAGCAGGCAAAGATAGTCCTGTGCAGGCTACTTTCTAGCAAGGGTAGGTAGATAACTCTGTAATAAATACATAAATTACATAATATATTAGAAGTAGTTAAAACTATTACATTTAAACCCAAAACCAGAGGGAATGGCTGAAATATATTTTATTTCCTTCCAAAAGTTTCAAAGGTCTGCATACTCAGAGCAAAAACTCACTTGTTAAAAAAGTTTCCTGCCACCCTCGCCAGATGGCTTGGTTGGTTTGAGGATCATTCTGAAGCTCAGAGGTTGCTGGTTCAATCCCCAATCCAGGCACATACAGGAATAGATTGATGTTCCGGACTCTCCCCCCCTTCCTGTCTAAAGCTAATAAATACTAAATATATATATATTAAAAAAAAAAAGAAGTTTTCTGCCGAAAAAGTGCCTAGTCACAAACTCTCTTTTATTAATAATAGGTATATTCATTCTGTCATTGATTTATTTATTCCCCCAACAGGAATTAAGTACTTACTTGGTGAAGAAATGATGCAGACACAAGCCCTGCCATTATGGGCCAATATTTTATATTCGTTCCAGAATTTCACAGACAAGAAGTGGATCAGAAACAGTGTGTGTCCACATGGGATGTTTACCCTCAAGTTATTTATTTATTTATTTGAGAGAAGGGTAGATAGTGAGAAACTCTTGCATATGCCCCTGATTGGGATTCACCTGGCCATCCCTGTCTGGGACTGATGCTTGAATCAACTGAGCTATTTTTAGCACCTGAGGCTGACACTTGGACCAACTGAGCTATCCTCAGTGCCTGGGGCTGACACTTGAACTAATTGAGCCACTGGCTATAGGAGAGGAAGAGGGAGAGAAGGGGGAGAGAAGGGAGTGAGGGAGAGGAAGGGAAGCAAATGGTTGCTTCTTCTGTGTGCCTTGACTGGGAATCAAACCCAGGGTGAACATTCGTCCGACTGATGCTCTACTCATGGAACCAACAGGCCAAGGCCTACTCTCAAGTTCATAACTACTCTTTAAAGACTTCATTCATAGCTTTTATTTGTTGTTGTAGTTGTGGTTATTCTGTTCGTTTTTTGTTTTTGTTTTGCCAACCACAAGGCTCCTGAAATCCAAACCACTGCTTCTAACTGGAGGGATGAAGAAAGGGCGACAGTCTGTGCTGCTGCTGATGCTATCTGGTTTCCACCGTGTCAAGGAAAACACTGCTGCTCCTCATCCACAGTATGACACCTGTCATGCAGGAAGTGACGGGGGAAGCAACTCTCAAATATGACCCCTCAGGGCAGTCAGGTAAAAAGGGTGGTGTCGGCAGGAGTCCATCAGAACCCCCTCTGTGCCTCCTTTCAACCCTGGGTTCATGTTTGTCTATCTTCCCGTCCCAATGTCCAAATTGCAAACATTGTTTTAAAGAAGGAAATATATCGTATCCAATAACTTAATATGTCATAAAAGACTCCAGAAATGTTTGTGGTTGGATCTGTCGTTTCTGCTGGCCCAGCACTCCCCCCTCCCCGCCTCCCACCTCAGCACCCCACTTTTCCTGTGGCAACCACCCCCCCTGCCATCCCACACACCAGGAGCACCAATCAAGGAACCCAACGCCCTCAGCCAAGGAGTGTGCCTGGGACCTGAGCCAGGCCAGGCCGATTCTCCTGGGATTTCAAACTTGAGCAGGGTGACACACGGTCAGGAAACATTTATAGCCAAGACTGTCTGATGGCAGGGCCCTGAAGAAAGGGGTCCCTTTGTTCCCGTCCTTGGTCCCCAGGTTTTACTGCACTACCTACATCCTTCCAAGAAGACCCCCTTCATGGAAATATGTCTCTGTTGATTTCTGTTGCTTGTGACCAAAAGAATCCTAAGAGACTTACCCACAGAAATGGATTGGAGAATGTAACTTTAAAACCATTCGACCTTTAAAAATATCTTTGTTGATAATGGCAAAAAAGGAGAATTCGTCTTGGTTTTCCTTCAGAGCCATGCAGAAATTCACTCCACAGGGGATACAAGCATAGCTGAAAATAGATATGCAATAAGCACAGTTTTTCTCAATGCATTGACAAAAATTGTATTCTTAAAAAAGAAAACACATTATTTTTAAAAAGGAATTTTAAATAAGCTAACCTTTTTTTAAATGTAAAACTGGTAAGGTTCACATAAATATTATAATGACTATAAACTGCTACCTCCAAAAGGAGATACCTGAGCAGGAATAAAATGAGTCACTGCAGCTGTATGTGGGAACAGCTGCACATGGGAACAGCTGCCACAGTCTCTACTAAAAATGGCACATACGTATATGTGTATACAGCATGCACACATACACGCACTTACATCTGTACGAAAACAGTCTCTGATTCTACACGGAGGCACCCACTCGTTGAAGAGACTTTAGTCCTGATTGGAAACCCTTCCATTCCGATACCTGTTCAGCTCTCCGACCGCTCCCCTAACTTGTAATGAGGAAGCAAACCAGACCCAGCTGCGTCTCACTGCACATAACCTTGACCCTGACTCCGGATGTTTTAATATCTGGGCTGGGGTGATATGTAAGTATAACCAAAAAATTTTTCAAACTTTGGAACATAGTACTGTTGGTGAAAATAGGACCAAATAATCATAAACGACACTGACCTGATAAACCTACATTTTTGTAGACAGGGCTTGATGGTTGTTCAGACCCCTTTGTGCACGGTACCCATCAGGCTCCAGGCGAGAAACAGAACGACTGAGGGTTCAGTGGTGAGACCTGGATGAAGGGACAGTGTACAGAGGCTCAGAGGACGCGGAGGGGGCACCGGAGCAGGAGGAGGGAGCCCTTGCGAGCCCAGAACTAGCTGAACCAGGGTAGACACTGTGTCACCGAACCCGTGGCATGGGAGTCCCTGCAGGGCTGCGCCCTCCGGAACACAGGAGAGCAGAGAGGGGACAGATGCATCTGGGAGGAACCTAGAATAACCGGCCACATCTGTTAAATTGGAAGAGAACAGACTCAGAGAGATTAAGTGCCTGATTAAATCGACACAGCTCGTAATCCCCGATTCAAGATTTAAATACAAATTTCCAGATCCTCCAAAGCCAGTCGTTTTCAATATGCTTCAGCTCGCGGCTTTGCTGTTGGGAACCGAGGACAGTGTGCTGCTTGGGCCAAATACGATACTGTGTTGCAGACGTAGCTCCCTCAGTGAGGACCCCTGAGGAGGTCCTCTGTTGTCTGTCCACAGCAAGGATTTGGCCCACATGGGGAGTATCCGGTCCACCTGGTGAGCAGTGGTGAGGCTCAATCTGTCCGGGGAGGCCGACAGAGAGCCACCGAGAGTCAGGGAGCAACAGAGAGGGCAGGCCACAGGGCAGGGTCCAGAGGGCTGCCAGGCGGACCCCTGAGGGTGGGAAAGGTCCCGACCCAGGGTGGCAGCCAGCAGAGGTGAATCCAGTGTCCCCCACTCTGGGCAACCGGGTAATTAACCCAGGTCTCTGTGTACCCATTACTGGGGGGTAAAAGTGCCTACCGCAGAGTTCACATGGGGACTCACAGCATAGGCCCAACAAACTGTTCTCATGAACAATGCCTCCCGGTCACCAGGCCCTTGCCGGGCTGCCGCCCCTAAAGCAGACTTGCGTTGGGCCCTAGTAGCCATCACTTATTGGGACTGGGCTTGGAGAATGACTTGCCCATGGTTTGAGTGCTGGGATCTGAATTTAGAAACACATGGTTGATGCCGTCATACAGTTGCAGGGACGACCGGGTGGCAGTAGTGTTCCTGGTGGGGTCTCGGGCCAGGAACGTTCCAGTGCACCCACAGCTCGGCCTCCTCAAACTCGCCCAGCGGATGCAGTGGAGGGGCACGCCATGCCCCCTGCCCCTCTTCCCGGCTATGCTCTGGCGCTGTGGTGTGCACTGCACCCAGCATGGGGGGCCGCAACTCTGTCACTGTTTCCCTATTCGGCCCCTGTGCCCTCGAGGATGATGCCTTCACCCGGGGACAGCCAGCTTGGAATCCCGATGCTATGACCTGTCCTCATGTGGGGCTGGTTGGCGAGAACGCGGCTTTGATGCTGGAGGGCCGGCCTGGCGCCAACAGGTCAGTGTTGGGACCTCTGGATGTTTGATGTTAAGATGCAGTCTGCCGAGTAGCTGACGGGGCCTATTAATAGGAGTTCAAACCCAGGGAAGGATTGGAATTGGAGGACCAGGGAGGAGAGAGCCGAATGACAGCTCTGAGAGAGCCAGGTGGTGTCGCCGGACAGGACAGTGTGACCGTGACATCATGATAAGAACCCTCAAAAGTATGTGAACCATGCCAGGCCCCTCTGCATGCCCACGCTCTTCACAGGTGCTGCCATGGGCACAGGCATGCACGCTGTGTCCCAGTGAGTGTCAGCCTCTCCCACAGCAGAGAGTGCCCTACAGCAGGGGTGACATTGTTAGTTCACACGGCATTCACCAAGGGTCCCTGGCCCCTGGCAGGTGTCACACGAGGAGCCAGGAGCCGTATTCATCTTTCCCAGCAGCTGAGACAGAGGCCAGAGCAGGGCAGGTGTTCCGTGAGTGTTAGGGGTAAAATTAACCCCCAGAAGGGGCCAGCCAGACTTCGCAGGCGCTCGGGTGTGCTGCTGCCTCAGAATTCGCTGTGACACCCCAGCCTATGGCATTAAAACAGATCAACAACTTGTGGTAAAGGAGGCAGAACTGTTTATTTAATATATTTCTATTTACCTCATGATGAAAGGCTAAAGCATCCCACTCAATCAAATGTTTTGGTTACAGAAGAGTTAAGTCTGCCGTTGGTAATATCAATTAGAAAATAATCTCAGTAACCGAACAAATCATCCCTGATGACTGAACAGTGATGTCATTAAGGGACCTCTCTCCACCGTATGGTGCTAGTCGCACATTGGGTAGGAGCCCTGATTAGGTAATAAATGCTCTCCCTCTTACTGACATTTATTTTTCATACTCAACTAATGAATCCAAATTGCAATGAGACCCCCAGGCTGCCATCAATTATTGTTTTTAAAAATCATTAAAAAAGAACCTGAGATCAACTAAGGTTGTTTTGTGAAAGCAATGAGAAATAATCAAATTAAAAGAAATTCATTTGAAAGACCATGAGCAGCTCTTAGAAGGGAAGCCTGGAGCCCAGTTCAGGAACAAATGGGTTTCAGGCACCGGGAGGCTCAACCTAGGCGGGGCCACGGGAGCTGTACAGGGCAGAAGCCCACATGGGCTGAGCAGGGGTTGTGGGACCCCAAGACCAGATGCCAGGGTGGGGGTGGGGACTCTGGCCTCTTGAACTTCTGTAGAAAGAATCTGGGCTCTGCCTCTCATAAGCCTTATCCCCAGAGGGAGTCACAAAAAGCAATGTCCATTACATAGACTGGGTGATTTTTAAAACAAATCTGAATTAAAAAATAATTTATTTTTTTTAATGTTTATTTTATTGGTTTTAGAGAAAGTAAGGGAGACATCTAGAGAGAGATAGGAACATCTATCTGTTCCTGTATGTGCCCTGACCAGGGATTGAACCAGCAACCTCTGCACCATGGGACGATGCTCTAAGCACCCGTGGAACCGGATGATGGGGGTCACAGGGAGCGCGCGCAGGGAAGACCGCCCATGCGCAAGCGCACACGAGGGCTTGCTGGGAAGCGTGGGGGAGACTGGTGCTAACCGTGCCCTTAAGAAAGGCTCCCTCCAGGGATGCTGAATGTCAGAAAAGCTGGCGGGACACGGAGAAGCTCACCCAGAGCAGCAGGGACCAGGGTCACAGCTTTCATGTACCTAGGGAAGGAAAGGGTGGTGGGAGCCCAGCAGCCTTCAGGCTAGTTGAAGAAGCTGAGAGCAGAGGGGTTGAATCCTGCTCTGTCACCAGCAGTGCTGGAGGGAAAGGTGGTTGGAATTCAGAGGAACCCAAAGGGCATCTGGCACAGGTCCACACACCGCTTAAAGGGGGTCGGAAAAGTCAAAGCGAGAGGGAAATGTGAAGATACAGAACTCAGAGCGGAGACGGGAAAGGGGTTGGAACGGAATGGAAATAGGGTCACAGCTCCAAGGAAAGCCGAGTGCCCAGAGCTGGGTATTTCCGACCTTCCTGGTCCTGGTCCAGTTCCAAAAGGCCTTATTAAGGAGCATAGGCTGACAGCACTCTCCCTGCGGCTGTGAGTCACAAGGATTCTGCAGTGGAACGCAGCAGCAGCGGTGGTGGTCGGGCAGAGTTCCCCTAAGATACACAGATCACTTTCGGTAACTCCTTCCTGCCTACGCAGGGCTCTCTAAACTTCCCTTGGCCATGGAGAGAATCCATAAATCACGTCCCTCTAAATATTCATCTCCGCTGTTTCTCAGAATAAACCCAGGCTGGTCTACTCACTGTTTCCCAACATTTGTTTTCGTTGCCAATCGCCCCTTTGCTTGTCCTTGGTCCGCTGTGTTCGTCCCCCACACTGTCTCTCTGTGAGGTCTTCCTCCACTATCCAAGTCCCCCTAACATGACACCAGGCTACCCAAGGGGCACGTAGACATAATCTGCTACTGTGTACCTTCTTTAGATTGATTATAACAAGCTTCCTGGAGGCAATTTTTTTAAAATTGAGGTGTCTCAGTGTAGAGTGCGACAAGGATTGATACACAGGCAGACCTGTATCACAGCCCCCACGCCGGTGAAGCTAGCTAGCTCCAGCGGCCGGCACCCTGCCGGTGGCCCGGGAGGCCCTGTGCACAGGTGGGAGCCCGCAGGGCGTGTGGGTGCACGCATGCTGCTTACGTCAGAGGCCTGTCTGAAGGGGCGGAGTCACCTGAGGTCAGATGGAGCGACTGATAAGTCAAATACTGAAGTCCGGACCATGGGGACACAGGGACAGCATTTTGTAAGTCTGACCAGGGTAGGGATTGTGGGATTGTGCAATTGTGCGTGTTTTACAGGCCAAGTTCAGCGCCCGGCAGGCAGCCGTGAAGGCAGGGGCCCCGGGCGGGGGGTGGGGGGGGGAGGGGTGGCACCACAGCTGGCTCTAATTCTCCGGAGCGGAGACCAGCACTCCTAAGAGCCCGAGGAGGTTACAGGCTGCGGCATTCGGGGCTGCTGCCCGAGCACTTGGGGGAGGTGAGGGAGGTTCCGGGTGTTCCTAACGAAAAACGTTTGCTCACTGCTTCCTGGCTGCCGACAGCCCAGAGGTCCTGGGTGACCTTCATGTTTTGCTGTGCTATATTGGCCAAATGCCCCTTGTCAGTCCCCAGAAAGGGACTGCATGAGCTGACACGATGTGGGAAGGTCGATGGACAATGATGCTCCGACGTTATGCTATTGCTCCTTCCTTGCATTTAGACAGAGCTGTCCCCTGTCCGGTGTCCAAGGGCTCAGAGCGCCTCTGCACATCTCTGCCTGCCTGTGTATGCAGCACTCGGGCCCGATGTGCTCTAAGCAGAACATCCATCCCTTCTCCCTGCCTCCTCTTCTCTATTCTAATAATTTCACACAGGGTTTACACCGATGTCCTAGGGTCCTTCCGCGACCCATGCCTTTTCCTCTCTACGCAACATCAAATCCATCAGGCTCTGACAGCTACCCCTGCGCAGTGCACCCTGACGCTAAGCCAGCAGGGTGTCAGCCACGTTGCCTGGGTTTGACTCCTAGCTCTCCACTCACCACTGACTACAGAGCAATCCTGGGCGGGGGCTTCCGTTTCCTGCATGTGAAACGGGTAACAATAGCATCTGCTTCATGCAGTTGTTTGTAGGAATGATGTTAATTTAACACGTATAAAGTACTTAGAGTCAAGCCTGGACACAGTAGGTGCTCAGTTGGGGCTAGTTAGTATGCCTTCTCAATCTGCCACCTTAGTCCAACCCTGTCTTCTCTCCCTTGGATTGCTGAAGCCATTCGCCTCCATCCACCCCTGCTTTTGCCCTTGGTGGTCTATCAGCTGCCAAGGCGAACTTTTAAAAACATAAATCAGGAGAAGCCATTCACCTGTTCAAAATTCCTCAGCAACTTCCCAATTGCAAAAGAAACCCAAAGTCCTGAGGATGGTCGGCGAGCCCATGCTGGCCTGGCTTCTGCTGGAGCTGACCATCCACAGAGCCCTACGCAGCTTGACCTTCCCTTCCCGCTGCTTCTCAGGCGGGTCCACTGGTCTGCACCTGCTGTCCCCTTCCCAGGGATGCCCTCTGGCAAGCCCTTTGCATGGGCGCGTCCTCACAGCACCGGGCCGGGGACTGTCGGGGAAGAGAAGAGGGAGATGTGGTTTATCTCACGAGATGTGTGTCCAGCTTAGACGCGGGGCAGCTGCTGGCTCGCTGGCGCTGCTGAGCACCTGCAGCGCGTCGGATGCCTAACAGTTGTAACAGGTGCTATTCCATCGTCCGCCTAAACGGCCGCCACGGAAAGGAACCCATTTGTATTTGATATAGCGCCTCAAGGGTCCAGCATGTGGATCTACTCACCGGTAAGGGACCCCCATGGATACAAATGAGAAGTTGCTTATGTTTGAATTTAGCCCAGTCCCATTCCAGGAACAATGATGAATGGAGTAACCTGGTCGCTTTGGCATTTGAAAAATAAAGCCTGTACACTGTGCTTTTCCCTAATCTCCCGCATGCTTTCAAGTAAATTGGTCTGTTTCCAGTTACGATCAGACAGATTAGAGCAGCTTTTTAAAGATCCATCTTTAAAGGGCCTGCAGGAAGCTCCTCTTTAGTCCATGCAGGGCAGCCCCGCGCTGGCACCTGATGCTCTCTTCTCCCCCTGTCTGTTGTGTGAAAAGGGCTTCCCAGCCTTCCAGTGAGTGCCCCGTTCCAAGCGGCGCAGGGAACACTCTGCTTTTATATGTGCATGGCCCGTTTATTGAGTTTCCTATTAGGGATTACTCAGGACCTATAACAGGTGTGGCAGATGGACGGGAGGAGTTCCAAGGGAGTACTGCATAGCTGAGGTGGGGCCCGGGAGGAGCGACCCCAGGGGCTGCAGCTGGCAGCCCAGCCCTGTAGTGTGAAGCATGCAGGGGGAGCTGGCCACATGCCCTGGGACCTTTGCAGGGGTTGATGACAAAGAAAGAATCACACGGGATTTCTCTTTGAAGTATTAAAAATAAAACAAAACAAAAAAACCCTGGCGTGAGCTATATCATTACCTCAGCTTAACTGATACTTGAAAACGACACTCTGCTGATATCATTTCTTGACACTAGGCTCTATTTTGTCTTAGCCACAACCTGTGAGAAAACCATAAAAGGAAATACCAGGAAGAATTCGGTTTTCCACTTTCTTTTTCTTAGTGTCTCTGCTCTCATTGAAAGTCTGCACAGAAGCCTTTAGAACAGTCGTTCTTAACCTGGGTTCTATCAAACCCTAGGGGTTCGATGAGTCGGTCTCAGGGGTTCGGAGAAGCATCTGCCGCGGAGGCCAGAATAAAGTAATACTGTAATTTGTTGTGAGTTCATGCACTTTGTTGGTTTTGTTCTTTGAGCGAGGTGATGTTCACGCACGGCTCATTTTGTGCACCAGTAAAAAAACATATACCTATGTCTTGAATTTGGAAAAAAAAATCTATTTTATTTATCACTAAAGAAGGGTTCGGTGAATGAGCATATGAAATTGGTGGGTTCGGTACCTCAAAAAAGGTTAAGAACCACTGCTTTAGAACAAGGCCAGCTCGGCTCACATCCTGTTTAGGTAAGCTGCATGGCATACATGCTTATCTAGAAATCAAAAGTGCCTTTCACTTGTCCTGTTTTTCCACACCGAAGTTTCCAAGGATCCTAGACTGTTCTCCAATACTTGGGAATTGGCCCTAACACGTACATACCCCCAGAGGTCCGTGAGAAATGGGCTTCCCCGGTGAATGAACTGAAGGGTTACATTTTTAAAAGTTGTTTTTTGTAAGAGTATCATATCCAAGATGAAACACAGCAAAAGGATCTTTGGAAACACTGTCACAAAGTCTGAAAAGTAGACAAAACATGACAAGAAATAGACAACTTGAGCTACAATACACACAGAGCCCAATATTCTCAGAGGGCAAGAGAGATAGTGGGATTCCATTCTTGTATGTGTGGGCGTGGTGTGCGTAGGAAAGAAAACCACAGTGATGGTCCGTGGATGTGAAAACTCACACATCCCATCTTACCTGACCAGGAGAGGACGCGGGTCAGGTTTACTCCCCTGTGAACTCACGCTAAGGTATTTGGTACTAGGCTCTGTGGGACCCGGAAGTGAAAGGCATCCTCTCTTAGGCTGTGATAATTAAACGTGTGAAATGATAACACAGAAACTAAGATATGGAAAACCGTCACCCATCCCTTCTCCCAAACACTACAAAAGGTCCTGGGCTATCTGGAATGGAGAAGAAGATGAAAAAGGCACACGCTTTCGTAAAAGAAAACGTATTCATCAACTTCACAAAAATTATGATCGAGTTGGTGTATGTTCTGTTGAAGGATGTGACGGCACTGGCTTCTCGGGTGTGCCAAAGTGAGGTGACCTGAGGTCAGCGGAGACGCAGATCAGAAAGCGATGCTTCCTTCCCTTGGAAAATAAAATATTCCCGGGTGTCTCCAATGCACACATCATGGTGCTGTATGTGAAACACTTTTTAAGAAGTTAAGAGATGTGGCTTTGTAACCTACTCTAGGGCTTGCATGTTTCACAGGCTCCTTAGATGATTTGCTCCTGAGGATCGGATACAGTTCTCTTTTAAAACTACTTTTAGTTTTAACCTATTGGAGATATATAAGGAAATTAAACTGGTAATGTGAAGCAATGGGTGAAGTCATCCAGGCTAAAGCAACTTATGAAGAGAGAAATGTGAAGGCCGTGCATGCGTGTGACAGTGTCCTGGGCTCACGCGGGAAGCCTCCAGTTTAACGGAGCAGGTCTGAGAGACTCAGCAGAGTCCCCTGCACTCCCTGCTTCCGTCCTCCCTGTAGCTGCTGCTCCCCGCCTCTCACTCTCCTAGGTGATTCGGCCACAGGCTTTGCTGAAAGGGAGAGTCTTTGAGCAAATATCTTATTTATGTTCTCTGAGATATAGGCGTGTTGGTGAACTCCACAGATCTCCTGCTTTTCATATATAATTTCAGACGACAGTGGCTTCCGGAACTAGGGGAATTTCTATCCGAGGCACAATGCATAATTAATCATACTTAAAAAGCTGAGCATCACCTTCACTGTTGATGTTTACAATGCGTAGGGTACCACGTAATTATATACAAGTTGTTGTTTTTTTCATGTGGGATGAGTTTGATCACCTAAAACATATAATTTAATTGAACATTTCACAGCTAGTTTTCAAAATCCTTATACTGAGTGAAGGAAGCCAGACCAAAAAAAGAGAGAGAGAGTACATGCTGTATGATTACTTTCATATACAATTCTAGACAACACCAAGGTATTTATAGTGACAGTGGCTCGGTGGTCACCTGGGGCAGAGGGCAGAGAAGGAGTTGGGGGAGGGGTTACAAAGCAGATCCAAAGAAACTTTTGGGGCTCTGGAAACATCTATCTTAATTATGATGATGGTTTCACAATGTATACATAGGTTTAAACATACCAAAATTGTATACGTTAAATATATGCAGTTTATTTTATGTTAATTATACCTCAATAAAGCTTTTCGTTAAAAAAAACTCCTATCTTGACTGTCAAGTTATTCCTGTCCAGATGAGCTGTGGTAATAGAACTGCTATGTCTTACCCACATACAGGGGGTCAGGTGAAAATAAAGACAAGAGAACCACAGACGTGTGACAGGTGGGGGCCGGGTCTTTCTTTCCAGGCTGAATTTGTAGGTCGGGTCTCCTGAGATTTAACATTTTAAACTTGTCTAGCAGCACTGACAGCTTGTTTCAGCAGCACTGTTCAGACAAAGAACATTGTTTCCGAGGCTTCTCAAGAAGCTAATGCTAGATGGTATCTCATGGGATCGCAGCTGCATAAACTCTGGAGCAGACTTAATAGCTTTTATCGATGAGGGAAAGGGAATGGAAAGCAATGACTCAGGACTGGAAAGGCAGGTTGGCACCTTCACTCCACCATTAATACTTAAAAGAAGGAAAAGGGGTTTCTGAAAGATACGAGTTTGATGTCCAAAAGCACTCCCACAATCGCTGCGTCGCTGCACTCACAGTGGTATCTCAAAGTGGCAAATCTGACTGTGTCTCTGCTTAAAATTCTCCACTGGCTTCTGACTCTCCACAGCCTATAGGAAAAGTCCTTAGCAAGGTTTACCGGGGGCTTCAGGACTGGAAACTGTCCCCTTGCACCTGCACCTGCCTCCCTCCATCTCCCACCCAGTCCACAGCCGCCCGGACTGGCTGCCGTCCCCTCGCTCCCGGCAAAGCCTCCTCATGTTGGAATGCACTCTGGGCTCTCAGGAAGCAGATGTGGGCAGAGCTCAGTGTTCAGGATGTTTACTAGGGAGTGGTCCTGAGATCAGCACCCATGGAAGGGAGGGGGCGGAAGCAGGATCAGGAAGAGGGAGAAACCGAGCTGTGAGGCAAGTCGCCAGCCTCTGCCAGCCGTGCCAGGGCCCAGGATACCCCAAGGGTCTGCCAGCACTGGTCTGGATGGATGTGCGTGACCACGGGTGAGGTGTCGCTCTGCAGCTGAGGCACTGCCCACAGGGGTGGCCGGCACTGCCTGCACCAGGGACAGCCAACCCTTCCTCCAGGATGGTCCGTATGGGTCACCTGTATGTCCACCTCACCTGCTGACCTTGCTGAAAACTCCCTTCTCCGGTTTCCTAATTTCTGCTCATCCCTCGGGGCTCAATGTCATTCTCATTGGGCTTGTCAAAGTCCCAGACACGGTCGGCTTCCCTGCATGGTAAGATGCCACCCCACCCCACCCCCGTTTCCTTGGTCCCGTCTTTGTCACGACCTTCATCACACATAATTGTGATCAGTCACTTGTTTCCGCTTTCTTCTCCCCATGAGAACTTCATGGGGACCGAGATAACCTCTAGAGCAGGGGTCCCCAAACTTTTTACACAGGGGGCCAGTTCACTGTCCCTCAGACCGTTGGAGGGCCAGACTATAAAAAAAACTATGAACAAATCCCTATGCACACTGCACATATCTTATTTTAAAGTAAAAAAACAAAACGGGAACAAATACGATATTTAAAATAAAGAACAAGTAAATTTAAATCAACAAACTGACCAGTATTGCAATGGGAACTATGGGTGCGGATGCATCCTGTGCTCCTCTCACTGACCACCAATGAAAGAGGTGCCCCTTCCGGAAGTGTGGCGGGGGCGGGGGCGATAAATGACCTCAGGGGGCCGCATGCGGCCTCCGCGGGCCTAGTTTGGGGATCCCTGCTCTAGAGGGCTCACCTCGGATCCTCAGTGGTGGCACACAACAGGTTCTCAATAGATACGGACTCAATGAGTGAACTAGCCGGAGGTTAGAAAGGCTCACCAGGGGCAAGGCCCTTGCCTGCACTGCTGCCGTTGAGGCGAATACAGAGGCCTGTTGCTGTGGTACACAAGAGGTGAATGCCAAAACCTCCCTCTGTCTCCCCAGTCAGACGGCCCCGGCCGGCTGGCCCGCTCAGTCACGTCCTAGCTGTGTGACCGTGGATGAGCTAGTTTCTCTGAGCATCAGTCTCTTTATCTATATAGTCTCTGTAATAACGTATTACCTGGAATAATAACAGTAAAAATAACAGTGTCATCCCTATAAGGTCGTGGGGAGGGTTCAACAAAATAATCCACACGAAGGGTTTATCTCAGCTCTGGGAACAGCATGAGGTATCAGTCAAGTCAGCTACAATTGCTTTTCTTACTTGGCTTTTAGCTCTAAGCTCTTACTATATCTTAAAAAGAGGAAAATACTTTTATTTTTATGTTTGCTATTAAAAATGCCTCAAAATCTTAGAAATCTTAGAAAACTTGGAGTTTGGCTGGTTGGATGTCCCCACGCGTGCATGAGGGCTCAGGATGGGTTTCACTTCGCGGTCTGTATGGCAGATGGCAGACCCGGTGCTCTTCTCAGTACACGGGGTCTTCTAAGGGTTCCACTTAGTCCTGTTCCTGTCCTCTCCGCTGACACACGTGGTTGTTTCTGACTCAGCGGTACTGGCCTATGTGCATCTCACAGGTCGTGTTGTGTGTGTGTCTGTGTGTGAGAACATGCTGTTGTCCACATCTGGGAGGCCTGTCTCTACCTTGGGAGATAGCTACTTCAATATAAATTGATCCTTTGGTCTAAAAACCACCCCGAACACGCCTTCCCACACTCCTCCCACTGTCCGAGTTCTTACCATGAGCACTTGCATGCCGGTTGCCGCTGTAAACCCCCCCCCCACACACACACACGTGACGTCGCCTGTCGGACTGGGAGCTTCCGGAAAGCAGGTCCCCAACTTCTGTACCTGGCACACTCAGACACCCAGTAATATTCATCGAGTTGATTTGAATTAGAAGAAAAACACCAAATCTGTTTAGGAAGACACAAGCCATGGGGAGAACTAGGTGACCTGTGATGTGCTCAAAAAAACACAGTAGACTTTAATAAGCAACAAGTCAAATATTTCCTTCTTAATTGAAATATAGCACTCATAGAGAGAAAAGTGCCTAAAATATTCGTGTCCTGTGCAATGAATGATCACAGAATGAACACCTGACCACCAGCTAGCCAGGTCAAGAAACAGAGCGTAGCCAGAAGCCCCTTCCGTGCCCCCGCCCTTAGGGAGCGCACCTGAGCCCCACAACAACCAGCGCCCCGCCCCCTGCTTTTCTCACGGGCTACTGCGGCAACCGACTGATGGTGGGTCAGCCAACCCAGTCCTTTTTCTGGCCTGTGTTCTCACATACAGTCATTGTCTTAAAGAGATGCGCACGAGAGCACCCCATTTCTATGCCTATGACTCTTACTTCTGGGGGCTCCACTTCCAGCTTGGTCTCCTTTTACCCTGCCATCTGTCCCTAGCTTCTTCTAAGGGCCCCACTTCCCAGGGGACAGGGAATCGGCCTGCCTCTCCTCCAGCTCCGCCTGCGGCCACAGGCTGCGGCCACAGGCTTTACAAAATCTCCAGCAGGAAATGAAGGGGTGATGAGCACTTCAGATAAGACCCAGATGTGGGTTCTTGATTTAATTAATACCGCTGTAAAGGTAAGGAGAACTTCATAAACCATGATGGGACAGCGACATTGTGGATGACCAAGTTAGGGGAAAGGGCTGACTTTTCTGGGTGTGGGGTAAGAAGAAAACACGAACAACCTCAAACCACCGGCAACCTCAACGGGGTTAGTAGTAAGAGTTGTACTCAGGACACGCATGTCACAGTGATAACGTGACTGCAGAAAGTTTTCAAAGGTGCAATTAACTGAAAATGTGACTTATTAGTCAGTCCAGAAGGGAGAGAATCATAATGAAAAGAACAAACAGCTTCTCGGGGAATGTCTCATTTCTCTATGTTGATGAACTTTACCATTTTCTTTTTTATTCTTTTTAACGTTCTTTCTATTTTCCTTTCAGTCTCATGTCATTTAAAGAATTGGTGGGTTCTGAGACACGTTATTACAGCACTGTGCTTGCAAGAACTTCAAGTGCTTCTCTTAAATCTTCGGGATATTCCTCTAATTATGTATATTCTGAACTTACAAAAAAGTGTACTAGTAGATCTGTTTAAGCTATTGGTATATAAGGGATAAAAGACTGGTCTGGAAACATCAATGCTGAGAACTCAGTGACTACAACTAATAAAAATAAATCCTGAGCCCTGGCTGGGTAGCTCAGTAGGTTAGAGCATCATCCTGATGTGGCAAGGTTGCAGGTTTGATCCCCGGGCAGGACACATACAAGTATCAATCAGTGAATGCATAAATAAGTGGGAACAACAAACTGATGCCCCTCTCTCTCTTAAATCAATCAATAAAAAAAATTTTAAAGAGTAAGAACAGATTCTGGAATCTGATAGCGCTTACGTAACTTAACTAGTTCAGTCAAGTGTCCACAATAAACAAGTTCCCGAAACGAGTCCCGCATTTAGGAAATAGACACATAGTTTTATATTGCATCTGTTCCTGAGTGTCTTGGCTACATGGTGAGTGCCACAAGGAAGATGTGTCTTGTTCACCCTATTCACTGGCAGCGCCTGGGATGGTGCCTAAAGCAGGCGTTCCAAGCCTCCCAAACTGAAAACCTCAGTGTCAGTCTCTGCATTGTGGTGGCTGCTTCCAATAGCCACAGCGTCATTACCTCTGAAGACAAATGGCTTTTAACTCTCACCTTTCTTCATGCCCTAGTCCCTGTCAAAGTCTATGCCCTTAAGGGTCACTGGCCGGATCCCTCACTGGTCCCATGCTTCTCTTCCTTCCTCCCTCTCAGCCATCGTCCCCACTGCCCTCAGAGGGACCTTCCTGCACAGCGAGGAGACAGGAACCTTCTCAGTGTCAACTCTACGCCCAGTGCCACATCAAGCATTTAAACTCATCATCCCTTTTATTACTGACAGCGCCAGCAGGCAGCCAAGTTGTGTCACAATAGCATCTCCATGCAAGGGAATGGAGGGAGGTTCTGTCACTGGTGTTGGGGACGTGGCTGTTCAGGGGGGCTGGCTCTAACTCTGCTTCGTGCTGACACTGAGCTACCTGCAATGAGGCAGTCACCCTCTTGCTGGTCACATCACCACAGCTGATCAGGGGTGTTACAGCTGGCTCCCATGCACTGAATGAAATAGCGATTCTCTGACCCAACAATAAAAGACACAGACACTGCCCCACACACACACATACACCGGTGCAGCTGCTCCTGCTGTTGCAGCCTTCTCTGCCTCCAGTCCCGGGGAGCACGTACCTGGATGCCAGGACTCTGTGCATGTGCCCTCCTGTCTGGAACGACCTTGCCCACCTTCACCTCGTTCATTTCTACTCAACCTTCAACACTCAACTCATGTGCACGTAACCTGCTCAGAGATGATGTCCTTGACCTGCGCAGGCAGAGTGGGTGGCTCCATGCTACTGAGCACATGTCTATGATGACACATCCCACCTCCCAGCACAGCACACGGGAGGGAGGCCTCGCTTGTGTATGATTCTTGCTGTGAGACCTTCAGAGCTCGAGGCTATGTTCGCTCAAGCTGCTATCTGTCTTAGTCCTGCAGGTCGGCTACAACAAACACCCGAGTGGCTTAAACAACAGAAGTTTGCTTCTCACCCACGTGGAGGCTGGGACACCCCAGGTGAAGGTGCCGACCGATCTGATTGGTGGCGAGAGCCATCTTCTCTTTGCAGATGGACCCCTTGCTGTGTCTCTACACGGTGGACAGGAAGACCTCTTCTTCTAAGGGCTCCACCATCGTGCCCTAAGCACCTCCCAAAGGCCCCACCTCCAAATGCCATCAGGACATTAGACCTCAACGTATGAATGTGTGGGGGGGGAAGGCAGGGAACATAGCAGCATCTTTAACACATGGTTTAGCTTTTATTGAAGAAGGATGGGAGGATGGGAGGATTAAATGCTGGTACTGGAAAAACAAAATTTTCCTGCTTTTCCCCCCTCAGGAAGAGCTGAGAAGCTAGCTCAGTGATGACAGCGGTCTGCTCACCTTATGCTTACATCATTTTCCAAATGTGATGGCTTCCAAAGGCATTTAGTAAAATCATTAAGAAGATACAACTGGCAAAGAACTGAAACTATTAAGTCTAAATAAAAGTGCAACAGTGAAGAGCTAGCATTGACTGCCCCCCGTTAGCTCGCACGAGCAGACTCACTGAATGCTCACAACAATGCTATGAAGTGGCTATGACCACGCAGCACCCTTTGGAATGGAGGAAACTGAGCCACAGGAACCTGCCCAGGAGCCCACAGCGATAATGGATGGCAGAACTGGGATGCCTGCAGTTCGGTTCCAGAGCCACGTTCTCAACCACAATGCCACACTCACAGAAACCCGTGACAACACTGGCGGCAGGGAGAGGTCCTTTCAGAAAAGAGCGATGAACTTCTTCCCCGTCTCTGTCCTAGTTCTTGGGGGAAAGACTCAGACCAGAAAGACTTGTGCACAAACAACTAGTAACGCCCGTAAGACAGAGTGCGGCCATGGGAAAACCTATAATGCTTCTGTAGAGTGTGCTTAGCAAGTCAATTAAGACTCGGAAAGAGTGTAACAACATATCCACCGATTTGTCAAGGAGACCTCCGCATACTACGCGTCTAAGGCAATGGCTCGGCTTTGGGGATACAGAAGAACAGTAAAGGGTGATCTTTGTCCTAAAGAACAAAACCTGCTACTGCAAAGAACATGACTCTCACACACAGTGATTGGAGTAGGTGACAGACAATCACATCTTAGCTTATGTGGAACCGGCGATGTGTGCAGTACATGTGTGCGAGTACATGTGGGACAGCCCAGTTATTTATTTTTTGAAGTAATTTTGGAAATGAACCTAGAATTCTTTCCCTCACATGCCTCCTGAGCCATGCCCCCAACACAAGTGTTTTAAAACGCAATTTCTATTATATAAAATTTCACAGAAACTAAGCTTGAGAGACCAAGAAACAAAAGTGGAATGCACAGTTCTAGATCGAATTTTGATTAAAAAATAAAAATGCAAAAATCCCAGCAAGCTTTGTTTCACGGCTTGAATAAAATGGAATACCATTAGGAAAACCGCCTCAGGAAGTCAGAACACAATATAAATCAGTCAAACTTTCCATACCTTTCAAGTCACAGGAAGTCTTAAAATATCACTTCATCTGCCTGTGCGCACAGCAAAGGTGGTTTGTGAGGCATTCAGGATATTTTATAAGGTGGACACTGTATGCCTTACCAAATTAAAGTAACAGCTAAGGCATTAACCCTATTTATAAATGTCATTTCCACAAGGGAAAAAGTATGTTGTAAAAGACACAGGATGTCTTAACAAACCCAAGTGACAGAGAACCAGGAGAACCATAACTGAAGTAGTGATAGGAGAGCACGAGAGGCCTCCTGCCCATTTGGAGTGAGAGGAGCTCGCGCCGGCTGAAGTAACAAGGACCCACAGAATCAGGACTGCAGAGCAGGCTGGTCAGCGCCCTGCAGGATGCTCAGCGGGCCGGGCTGGGGAGCTGCAGGCCTGGGAGGCCCACCGGGAGGAACAGAGATGGTGGTGGTGGCGGCTCGAGAGGTACTCATTCCATAGAGAATGGTGGTGGTTGCAGCTCGAGAGGCACTCGTTCCATAGAGAACAGGTAAGAGGCTCCCGGGATTCCTGAGAGACAGAGGCTTCCAGGGCGGCTCTCAGAGCCAAGCACCCTGGCAATGCCAGCCAAGATGATAGGCCATGACATCCTGGAGCTGTGACTTCCGGTGATTCTGGGAGCACCTTCACCGTCACCTTGGACTCCCCACATGGACTTTGCTTCCCATGATGTGGAGGTGACCGTGCACTGTCCACACTGCTCAGGTAGGGTGTCTGAAAGTCACTGTGCATCCTGACAGAGAATGAGAAGCCAAAACCAACAAAGCTTACTCCACAGGAGAGATTTTGCAACGACCCTGCCTGGTACTCAGACGACGTGTTCAGACAGCATGGGGTAGAGGGGTTGTAACATTTTAAAAGGGTGTGTGAACTAAAGAAAAGTCCTGGAAACCTTTCATGTGGGAAGATGAACATAGCAGGCCTCACAAAACTACACACTGGCCGTGTTGGACTAAATAGCTCACCTGGGGAATCTCCGACAGAAATGACTGAACTGACCCACCTTGGAATATAACTATTCCTTGGGCAAAATGTGCTGAGTCATCCCACGGCACGTGCAGCCCTTTAACCTTCTTGGGCGGTGTGGCCAAGTGCTTTCTAGACAGACTAAGAGCCGTACCTCTGCTAGCATTGTCAGAGAATGCCTATTTCTCCGTCTCCCTGCCTATATTATGATTTTCTTTTTTCTACCTTTTTAACTAGTGAGATTTTGATAGCATTCTAAAGAAAGTTGTTTCCCTTGGCCTTTGAGTTATCTGGAATTCAGAATGTTAGCCTTATTGAGGTAAGAGAAACAAATCCAAAAAGCAGGAAACATGATATTATTCTTGGTTCTGTTGCTGATTTTTTTAATCTGGCCAAATATTTATGTTTTCAGTTAAAGTAAGGTAAGGTAAGGGAGAAAAAGAAAGAAAGAAAGAAAGAAAGAAAGAAAGAAAGAAAGAAAGAATAAAGAAAAAAAGAGGGACTCTTAGGTCTGACTCTTCCTTCTCAAAGTAGCAGCACGTAAAAACGAAGAACAGAAGAAAATCTACACAGCTAAAGGCGTTAAGCTGAAAGCGATTATTCATTTGCCTATTCCTTGGTTCAACATCTGCTGAGACCCATTAGATGCCAGGCAGGGGTGAGGAGTCAGGGCTGACCCCACAGACCCCTCCATCCGGTGGGGACACGGACTAGCAAGCAAGATAATGACAATGCAGCTCTGCCTGTCATTATCTAAAGTACTTGGGCCACAACTGTTTCAGAACCAACACTGTTTGTGGATTTTCAGAAAAATAAGATAACATATATTACATTTAATATGAAACACACACACCCAGTTGTGCACGGGACAGCTTCGTATACACAAACACAGCAGTATTTCTGTAGTGAAACCTAAGAGAAAAACATCGCTTCGGGCCAGTTCGGGTCCGGTTTTGCTGCCAGATAAGTGTTGGCACTGGTCACAAAATAGATTTTTGGTATTTTAGATTTTGGAATCACAGATTTTGGACTGTGGTCTTGAAACAAGGTGTCACATGTTCTAGGCCAGAGGTAAGAATGCAGTCCTATGGGAATGTGTAAGTATGGTACCCTACCCAGACTGGAAGGGGGCAGGAGGGTTACTGGAAAGAAAACAGAAGTTGCCCCCTACGTGTCAACAAAATGAAAATAAAGTACTATGTTGTTGTTCCAAGGAGCCGTGAGGGAGGCTGAGGAGGAAGTTATCGCCTACGATGAACCCTGGGAGACTGCTGTTGAGTTTTCTTCCTTTATTGTGCTATAAACTGTCAGGTTCTCACTGTGCTGCCAAGTTAACAATGACAACATGATAGTCTGGTCCACTCAATTCCCCCCACCGGTAGGATAAAAACATGGCAGGCGGCGTGTCAAACAGCAGAGTCTGCATTCACACAGTCGGTGATTTGTCTATGCTGTGGTTCAAGGTATTTATCCTTTCTCCACTGTTCGGTTGGCCTCTGTGGCCCCCACCAGCTCTGTCCTCCCCCACTATACAGAGATGATGATCTCATTCCCATGCCTGAAAACCTCTGAGAGCTCCCCACTGGAGAATAAATCATCCCCCTGCCCCCGTACATGCTAGAGAGACAGGGGCTGAGTCCACAGCTTGCACACACACCTGGGTAGGAGCACAAATACAGGGAGCTTAACGAAGACCGCAGACCTGATGGAGAGCAAACAGGGCCGATGCCGCAGCTTAAGACAGATGTCGAAACCACATGAGCCAGGCAGGCAGGACCCTAGGCTGAAGATGCCCCCTGGGGCGGAAGGGTATGAACAGCAGACTCCCTTTAACATGGGCCCAGAATACATCAACATGTGAAAGACTTGTATGCGAGGAGTC
Organism: Rhynchonycteris naso; assembly: GCA_037038555.1. Classification (NCBI taxonomy): domain Eukaryota; kingdom Metazoa; phylum Chordata; class Mammalia; order Chiroptera; family Emballonuridae; genus Rhynchonycteris; species Rhynchonycteris naso. The sequence continues at coordinate 204,753,178 of CM072999.1, forward strand.
ACTTCTAAAGTCTCTGTTTAATATTTTTAACATTCCTTTTTCCCCATCTTATTCACACAAATTATTTGCACTATTTTTCAAGGTTAGCTTTACTAAACAAATATAAATTCGGGACCTGGTCAAAGTGTACATTAATCAATCAGAAATGACCATTGAAGTATTCAAAAAGTGACCAGCACACAAGAGAAATTTTGAGACAGTCCTTAGAAAATGAAATCAGGGGAATGTGAATCAAGATGGTTTTACTATGTAGTCTTAACATGTTATTGAATGTAAAAAAAATATTTTTTCAATTCTAGAAATACAGTGTGTCCGTAAAGTCATGGTGCACTTTTGACCAGTCACAGGGTTGACATGCACCATGACTTTATGGACACACTGTATATAAAATAGTTCAACAGATGAGCCTTTAGAACACGTAAAAGCCTCAGGGCATTCCTTGGTTTCCACACTGGAGTGTATCTACAAAAACAAAGTACAAAACATCAGCTATTCCTTTTTCCTCGCTGGGACGAAGTTAGGACACTGAACAGCAAAACTTGAAAACCGGTCATCTGAATCACTACAACTTTGCAAACCAGAGGAATCTGCCAGACAGGAACAATGGAAACTCCGTTTCCTGACTCAAACTCCACTGTGAGAGCACGATTGGGAAGAAGGCCTTTCCCATTCCTTTCTCCTCCTCCCTAGAAGACAATGGACCCAGTTCTGTTTCTTTACTGCCTCTTAGCACTATGTAAAATGTTCACCGAATTGCTCATTTATTCCAGTAACAGTTTTTTAAAACTCTGTTTCATAAGGAACCCATTTTTTCTGAGGTTAAGGCTGCATAAACCCTTGACTGTGAGTAGGGGGGGGGGGTATAAAGAGGAATTAAATTCCTTCTCTGTGCAAGCACAGGATTGCATTCCCCTAGGTAACCTATATTTGTAGACTGTTACAGCCCAGCAAGATGGGGTTAAAGATCAGGAAAACAAGGGTCAGAGGTGGAAGAACCAGTCCACATAGGAGATCACAGGTTCACACAGGACAGCAGATTCTCCACTCCCTGCAGTGTGTCTCCTACCTAGTATGGTAGGAGATGCATTTCTCAAACTCACTCATTCATTCCCACAGGCATTCATTCAAACCTCACAATTTCCATGTCATGGTGAAGTATAAAAAATGTTTAGTAATGATATCAATGTCTCTTATAAACCCTGTGCAGTGCACTTCATGCATTAACAAAAGAATGATTCCTTCCACCTGACCAGGTGGTGGCGCAATGGATAGAGCATCGGACTGGGATGCGGAAGACCCAGGTTCAAGACCCGAGGTCTCCAGCTGGAGCGCGGGCCCATCTGGCTTGAGCAAAAGCTCGCCAGCTTGGACCCAAGGTCGCTGGCTCCAGCAAGGGGTTGCTCGGTCTACTGAAGGCCCGCGGTCAAGGCACATGTGAGAAAGCAATCAATAAACAATTAAGGCATTGCAACGAGAAACTGATGACTGATGCTTCTCATCTCTCTCTGTTCCTGTCTGTCCCTATCTATCCCTCTCTCTGACTCTCTCTCTGTCCCAGTTCACAAACGAGGAAGCGAATGGTTCAAGAGGTTAAGAAACTCTCCCAAGTTCCCATCTGCAGTAAGGAGCAGCATTGGCAGGAACTTTGACACAACCACCTGGCACATTACCTTTAAATATTATGTCACCACATTACGTAGCCATTTCAGTGTTAAGTAGACACATAAGAGGGATTCTTTCCTGAGATTAAAAACTAGCTTGGGAGATAGAACGCAGAAAGGCAGACCAGCTCCCCCTCTGTGTTGGTCGAGGTGCCCTTAACCTCTGGCAGCGATTACGGCCAGAACTGAACAGTACTGCTCACAGCTCACCTTCTCAGCTCTTCTACAAGTACCACCGCTCCCGGTCCATGAGGCCGCTTTCAATCTCAAATCACATAGCTCAATGAGCCGATGTGAGCAACTTCAATTACAACTTCCATTGCGGAGAAGCGAAGCCTAGGAGGGTGCATGAAAAAGGAGAACCAAGAACCTGTCTATAAATCCAGTAACCAAATTCAAGCAGAGGAGAATTTTTTGTTTGTTTTTGTTTTGATCTTGTCTTCTATTTGTTCTCAGGAAAAGCAGGGGTATTCGCTTCCCAGGGGAGGCGGGCCTAGGATAAAGTGGGAGGGGCAAATATCAACGTCCAGCAGGCCCCGCCCTGTTTCCATACCCTCCATGTCATCTCCTCTCCGCAGGTATTTTCATTTACCTCCCGACTCAGATATTGAACGTTCTGTTCTGGGCTCCCCGGGACGGGAGGAGACAGAGGTTACATCAGACAGCAATGGGCTGGAACTCCACCTGCTCTCTGGATAAGCACCTGAGCATCGTAACTATGTTGGTTCTGAAAGCCTGAGCCTTATTATTTTAACGGCTCGGTCCAACCCTTAAGGGAAGCCTTAAAGCACAAAACAGACGTCCGCTAGGAACTACTACTGAGGAAAACCACCTCATGTTTATTTTGTGTGGTATTATGGAAAAACACCACGGCCGTTCAATGTGATTTCACATACACAGACAAGAACATTCGAAGAGCAAAACAAAAGTAATGGTTTTGAACCCTCCCAGTTAGGTAATGTATGTGGAATTAGTTTGGGGAGTTCTACAGCATTTATAAACATGAGCTCGTGTTAGCTCGTGTTATGAGGTAAGCAAAACCAAGGGACATAATGACGATGGCAGAACCTACTGACCAACACTTCTTACAGTTTCACAGGAACAGAGACTTACAGTGAAAATTGATGCACTTACACAGTGCTTCTCTTTTCTCTTTAAAAGCCATCCGTGATGGAGGAAATAAGTCCAAGCACTGCAATCACATATACTGCCCAGGGTTCCCCGACTCCTAGGCAACCAGAGGCTCTAGTCTCTTAGGTACCGCTCTGTATATATTTTATGAGTAGTGGTTCCTCATCTATTGCAGAAGTTAGGTTCCAGAACCCCCCTGCAATAGGTGAAAATCCATGAAGCAGTGACCTTATACTTATTTTATTAGTTATATATATTTTAAGGCTTTATTTTGATTTAATATTCTCTTAATGTATTTAATTAATATTTTTTATATTTTATATTGTTTTCAATTTTTTAGGCTAGAAAATGATTATTTCACCACAAAAATAATTAAAATAATATATAAAAATACCTATGTACCACAGAATCCCACGATATAGCGAAAACTCATGATACAAAATTAGATATATACAATTTAAAAATCTGCGATACAGTGAGACCGCAAAGAGTGAACCGTGATGTGGCAAGGGATGAGTGTATACCTGTTCACATTTATTGCCTATATTTTTGGAGTAAAAATAACTGTTTCTCACCTTATTGCTTTCAGTTACTCCTTCACATTTGTGTATTTGGGTATAGTAATCACACCCCATTACAAAAAAATAAATAGCATTAATTTTTTTCCTGTAAAAATACTCAAGGCAGTAATAAACATTTAAACACTCCAGTTCCATTTTTATCTACGAAAGCACACCATCACAATGGGCCTGGACAACTTGCTGGGCATGATACAGACCAGAACTTTCAGACCAGCGTTTGACATAAAGAAAGACTCATTCATAGTTTACTGTTCGGTGTAAACCCCCCTAACAGGAGTTGTGTGAGGTGGCGTGCGACCAATTCCCAAGTCTTTCTTCTTTATATAATTCCTAAATATTCTGTGAATCCAGAAATCGGTTTCAATATAAACCAAAATACACCGGTGGGGGAAGGGGAAGAAAAATGACGTCGTGCATCCTTTGAGTTCGCAGCCTCAGTGTGAGGCGCGGACACACACGGCATGGAGTTCTCCGTTTCCTTCCTCCACTGGGCACCACCACTGAGCTTCCCCGACGTACCGAATGCCCCACATGGATGGACCTCGCCAGCAGTTTTGTCAGGCTTCTTTGTCACCTGTGGAACATCAGGAAGAACCTCCCTTCTGGCTAATGGGCAGTGGTCTTTGAAAATGTGTTTATTTTTTACCAACACTCAAGTAGCTGTTGAGGTCTTTGGAAATCCAAGCTGCTAAGAGACCGAGTGGGGGGAAGGGAAAGGAATCCTGCAGGCAGTGGTGCAGGAGACAGAGAATCAGACTGGGACACGGAGGACCCAGGTTCAAAACCCTGAGGTTGCCGCTTGAGCGTGGAATCATCGACATGACCCAAAGGTCCCTGACTTGAAGCCCAAGGTCACTGGCTTGAGCCCAAGGTCGCTGGCTTGAGCAAGGGGTCACTAGCTCTGCTGTAGCCCCCGGGGTCAAAGGACATATGAGAAATCAATCAATGAACAACTAAGGTGCCACAATGAAGAATTGATGCTTCTCATCTCTCTCCCTTCCTGTCTGTCTGTCCCTCTCTTTGTCTCTGTGAAAAAATAAATACTGTATTTTTCACTTCATAAGACGCACTTTTTTACCCTCAAAAGTGGAGGGGAAAATACCCGTGCATCTTAGGGAGCAAAAAATATGGTATTTTATTAAATATTTTAACATACCATTTGGTTCAGAAAATTTTTTCCTTATTTTCCTCCTTAAATCCCTACGTGTGTCTTATGGTCAGGTATGTCTAATAGAGTGAAAAATATGGTAAATAAATAAATAAAATAAATAAAGATTCACCATATTTACTGATTTTGTAATTTAATGTGGGAAACGGCAAAACACAATTATGATCAGCTAAAATAACAGGTTACATGGCCACATGGCTGAGGTATTTCAGGAAAATGTGCACAAAGCTCTCTGACATGGAACTTCCTGTCACTCCAATGTCTCTGCTCCCCCTGAAACAAGATGCACATTGACCTCATTTGTTTCTGAAATGGCAATTTGGAAAAAATAAAAATAAAACAACAACTGCTTCTTACTCAAAACTTTTTACTCTGTAACTACATGAAAATTCAACTATCAATGGACATGAAATATATACACATGGTGAAATTTTTTCCCCCGAAATATTCATATAGGTTGTCTGGGATCAGGCTGACAAGAGACTGACTGAAGTTTCCCCTTTCACCTAATTGGTTTTGGTCATGGAAAGACATAGGCCGAGCTTGGCGGGACACCAGCCATCATGCTCTACAGCCACACTGAAGACCCTGCCCGGCACGGAGAACCGGAATGGAGACGTCCAGGTTGACGTGGGAAACTGCCGCGGGGCAGTGGGGTCTCTGGGGTCCTGTGAAACCATCGAGGGGAACAGCGGCCCTGAGTTTATCAGATACATGGGGTGAATAAAGACCACAGGGTCAAACAGCCATGAAGCAAGAATACGACGCTACTGTTAATAAGGAAAGAGAAAGAAGACGCGGTCCCACCTGCGCTGGGATCTCTATGTCCTGATGCGCACACAGACCGAGCCCTGCCCCTGCATGTGCTGGACCTAAATGGCAGGTGGCTGCTGCTTGCTGTGAACAGAAGAGAGCATCAGCAGTGGGGGGAGGCTTTCTCTCATGGGGTACAGTTCGCTGCTTCTGACACCTCAGGGGGAGAAGCCCAGATATGGGAGGGCCCCCCACCTCTTCCCCGGGACCTGGTCAAGGTCTAAGCCTCATCTGTTCAGGGAGTACAGCATTTCAGCTCATTTCAAAGCAGCGCACTAGTGTTGATGAGAACAGGACCACCATTTAGAAAAAGGTTATTGATTCTGAGAAATGTCCTGGAAGGTGCCACCAGGACACGAAATTAGGTAGCTGGGGCATGCTCATGTCGCCCGCTGCTCTTCACAGGAAATTGTACAAAGCATGATGCTAGCACAAAAGGGAACAGGGTATATACAGGCTCTGAGGATGGAGAAAAAAAATTTCTGGGTTAAATACATTAAGGACACTCCAAAGGAAAATAAAATAGAAAGACATTCAGATACATACGCTTTACACAGACATAAAAGGAACTCTTGAAAACCTAGTTTAAAATGATATAAAACCTTGCAGTGGCAACGACAGTGCTCTGCTCCTCTAAGAGAGAGACACTAAGCTGTATGTCAGGCCTACAACAGCAAAGGCAATTGTTCCAGGGATCAGGCCGCTAAACGCAATCTTAAAAAAATTCTTAAAAAATAATTACATCAGCATGTGGAGCCTGGAAAATTTCTTCTCCTGCAAGGTCAGATGTACATTTCCTGTTTCACGTTTCTAGTACACGCTGTCTTTTAGACAACAATAAGTGTGAAACAATAGTCTGGCGCAAGTTCAATACCGACTAAGAAATAGAAGCGGGGCCCTTGAAGCCGGGATGAGTCAGCCCTGAACTGAGCGGTCGCAGCAATGACAAGGGAGGAAGGCAGTGTCTGGGGAGTGGTGGCCAAGCAGCGGACAGACAACGCTCTGATTTGTATCTCTGATGTTTGTTGACAACTGGAGAGCTGTTATGCTGAATACTTACATGTACAAACACAGCAGTGAGGTGGTGTCGAAGTAAGAGGGCTTAAAAAACAATTATTGCCAAGGCAAAACTGCAATACAGCAAAAGAATGAGTTGGCAGTTCCTCTGCGACTGTTACCCGAGACTGGCGATTGCTGTCATCCCCCAACCTCTGCTCCTGCCCTGATCGTCGGTTCAGGTGGGAACGAACGCTTCCTTGCCCCTCTCGGAACTTTGCAACCACTGGGGATCCTGCCCCTGCCCTTGGACCCTCCACAAACTTGGTAGATCCACTTCCATCTTCTCTGACACCTTACTGGGACCCTCTGAACATGCTGGCTTCAAAAGAATCCATGCCGCCCTGGCCTGTTGGCTCAGTGGTAGAGCGTTGGCCCAGCATATGGACATCCCGGGTTTGATTCCTGGTCAGAACACCAGGAGAAGCAACCATCTGCTTCTTCCCTCCTCCCCACCCCTCTTTTCTCTCTCTCTCTCTCTCTCTCTCTCTCTTTCTCTTTCTCTCCTGCAGCCATGGCTTGACTGATTCGAGCACATTGGCCCCAGGCACTGAGGATGGCTCCATGGAGCCTCTGCCTCAAGTGCTAAAAGTAGCTCAGTTGCAAGTATGGCCCCAGATGGGGGTTGCTGGGTGGATTCCGGTTGGGGCTTGTGTGGGAGTCTGTCTCTCTATCTCCCCTCCTCTCACTTGAAAAAGAAGAAGAAAAAAACCATAAAACAACCCTTGGCAACTGGAGAACATGTGGGCCGCTCAATTTAGATGACATCTCTCCTCTCTCCTCTTCCGCCGCTCAGTTAAGGGAAGAGGATGAGGACAGCATTGGGTTAAGGCGGAGGATGCGGAGGGGCTGACAGTGGGGCGGGCACACAATCAGGAGGAGCAGGACCTGAGAGGAGCAGTTACAGAGCACAGAACGGCTGTGGGGGGAAGGGGTGGCCACCAGGGAGGGCTGCCTTTCATCCAGCGCCAGGGGACTGCGGGGATGGAAAGCTGCAGGTTGACCTTGACCACACCTTCTTGTTCACTGTCTCCAGATAACTGACCATCCAGTCCTTGTCACTTTTCACTCCGAGGGATAAAACCACCCACTAAATAATGAAGTTTTATCTACTTAAGAATTATATAAATAATACATGTATTTCTTTTTACATTTCAAAACAATATAGAAACAAGACAGCGAAAAAGTGAAAGTCATCTCCCATCATACTCTCCAGAAATAAGCACAGTTTTAATATTTTGTTGAAAGCCTTATAGACATCTCTCTACATACAAGCACATTCCCGCACACACACAGACAATTTTACAGAAAAGGAGCCCTGTGATGACAGCATCTGGTAACCTACTGTGTCCACTTAATAATAGGTCAGGTCTATTCCATGAAATATAGATGTACATATCATTTTTAATGGTTGCATGATTTTCCATTGAGGGGAAAAATACGTCATAACTTATGTAACAAGCCTCCCATTGAGGGACAGTATGTTTTCCAATTTGACTGATACTAATATTTGTGTGTGTATGTGTGTGTGTGTGTCTGTGCGCGCGCGCTATTATGAAATCTTCCTCACTAGTCTATCATGAAAAATAGCCCTGGTACTTTTATTTCTATGTTTGGTGAGGTATATATATTCTTTGATAAATGGCATGTCCATTTCTCTATCAGAGTGCTTGTTTATTGATTTATAAGACCTCTTTGTATATCAGGAATATCAACCCTCCATATTTCATATCATTCCTGTGTCACAAGTTGTTTTTTTTCTTCCCAGTTTGTTCCTAACTTTTCCAGCTTAGTTTTATGATGCTTTTGCTGAAGCATTTAATTTTTACACAGTCAGATTTATGAGTAATTTCTCTCTTGGTTTAGCCCCACTGGTTTAATCTCCTAATACCACTCCTATTACTAATTAGATCAGGTTCTTTATTCCCTGTCGCACTGAAAACTACAATCTGTACCAGTCTCCCTGCGGCCTCCGGGCCCTGCCCCCTGGAATCCATACTCCACACAGCTGTCAAGTGAAAACGCGGCAGCTCAATCCCCTGCCTTAAACTGTTCAGTGGTGCGTGACCCGAGCTGGGTATTTCGTCTGGGTCCTCCACGAGTCAATAAAGTCATAACTACCTGTGGCAAATATCCTGGAGCATTATTGTTTGTAAAGATTTTTAAAAATAGAAAGCAAGCAAACTTTTATTTTAAGAAAAGCACAAGTATGTTATGGAATAAAGAGGCAACATTTCAGTGAGTTTTTCAGATAAACTAAAAGGTTTCAACCAAGTGTCAGTATTTAGGTGGAAATGTCTCAAAGACAATGGCTACAAAGGGTAAGGTTGAAGTTCCCCACATGTGCGGCAGGGAGCAAGCATTTGCACTCACCCAGACTTCCCAGCCTCCCTTGAAGTCAGGCATGACTGCGTGATTGATTCATCGCTTGTGGCTGTGGGAAAAATTAGGGGGATCAGACATTTATTGTCCAAATCAGGACACTGTTAAGAGTACAAGAGGACGCTATTAGTTGTTGCACTAGAGTTCTGGTGTAAATGGGGCACATGACCACCATTGGGAGATGTGAAGCGTGTCCCCCCGGGGTCCAGGTCATCTCCTCTCACCTCCAGTCATCCACAGATGGGGAAGCTGCCCTCATGATGGGAGGGTCGTGCTGAACTCCTCTGGGAGGGAGAACAGCACTCAGACATGTCACACCATTGCTGGTGACAGCAGCTCCTATCCCGACTGAGGGAGGGGGGTACAAATGGCACACACGGCTCCCCACACACATTATAAACACCTGTTCACGCGTCCATCTCTCCCACTCGTCTGAAGGCTCCTCCAAGGCAAACGCCTTCATTATCCTCGTAGCATGGAAGAGCTAGCACATAGAGGAGCTAATAGACGTCTGCTGGGTAAATAAATGTCCGGCCATGTAGGAAGGGGCCATCTCATGACCAGAACCTGCACTGTGAGAGTTATGCCCCACACGGAGGACCTTGTGCAAAGACGTAGACTCCTACCTATCCAAGATCTTGGAGAACAGGCCGCCCGTTGTCGGAGCTCTGAAAGACGAGTGCGAAACTAGTCTCTGTCTCAGCCTTCGGTGTCCACCCATGTACAGACACGAACTCCCGCTCACTTCCTGGAGGGCAGCCAGCTGGGTTAAACAGCAGCAGACTAGGTTCGGAGGAAAAGAAGAAATGAAGATTTCAAGTTCAGACCCTAAGGCTGGCGATGATCCCGGCATGGGGTGCTCCGCCTCAGCTGGGACCACCTCTGCCGCCTCCCTGGGCGATTAGCAGTTGATGTACAATTGATGGCGGTGGACACGAGAGCATATTATCAACTCGAGAAAGGGGCTTGCCCTGCGCGATTCAATTCACATCAGTGGCAGTCAGGCTGCCCGCACAGAGAAAGGGAGGGGCGTTTGGCCCCTGGACTCTGACACGTGGGTTAATTCACGTTCGCCCAGACACCAGCTAGAAACGGAACCACCCCATCTGGCCCTGCTGCGCCTCATCCACACGCACAACACGATGGCCGTTGAAGAAGGAGAGGGTTGGCGACGGCTGTGGAAACACAGAGAAGGGTAAGAGTGGAGACAGCAAGACGCAACAGACGAATCGTGTCAGACCACTTCCACGGACAGACACACTACACACACAACGCCCACTCTGCGAGTCAATGCAGCTTTGTTTCCCTGCCAAACATTCGGGCGGCATTAATTAGAGCAAAGTCTAGTTAATCCACGTCCCAGCTCATTTGTACGCATCATAGCCAAGTTTGTGTTGGCCCGACATTAGACAGTCCTGCTCCAGTGAAGGTCCGGGGCTGCACGTTACACAACAGTGCGGGGCTCTCCTGTCTCGCGGGAGGGTGTTCGGGAACCCACATACTTGCGTCTCCTAACACCGACACCGTGATTGCACAATCTCCTCTAAGCTGACAACACTCGACCCTTAGCTAACACTTCACCCCTCCCTGTCGGAAGCACGTGAGTGATCCCCCTGAAGTGTACACTTAAAAATGCTTACTTTAATGTGATGCGTATTTTACCCAATTAAAAAAAACCCACATTTTAAAAAGCAAAGGAAAATATCTATAGATTTTTAAAAGAGTTAAGTTACAGAGGGACTATAAATGTAAAAAAAAAGGAGTTTATACAAGTTCTCAAACAGTCTCGGAAGACTTCAGAATGTACCTTTTGTGCAGGGAAAGTGTTATTATGAGATGAACTTCAGAATGCAGACAACCTCTAGTGTGCTGTTTGCAGAGAGATTTGGGGAAAGTAAAGATGTTTGGATGGTGTCATCGGCAAGTACTGGCGAGCAGCCACAAGATCCTTAGCAGTGTACTAGTTAATTCGGAGCTGGCTACATTGAATTACGGGTTGGTTCCTAACCTATTATTATTCCCTATACCTCCAGCTCACTTCCTTATCAGTCACTGGACGTCAGGGCTGCCGGGACCCAAGTACATGCAGAGGCCAGCCTTGGTGGACCTGCAGTAGTGGGCAGAGGGGTCACGGCCACTCCCAGCGATGGATGCGTGCGCTAAGCCGCAGCGACAGTCTCACTTTTGAGTAGGCCTCAGGTCCTGCAAGGGCCACATACTTAATAAATACTACAGTGTCCCAGCCTCGGTAGGTACACAGTAAATGTCAACTGACTCAGCAACCTTTCCCAGCCTTCACATCAAGATGTACAGTATCAAATGTCATCAAATCTTATCTGGACCCTGAAGCATGGAAGGAATTTTCTATTCAATATCACACCACTGGATTCATTGCAGCAGTTGTGGTATCAATCTGAGGCAAAAATATGGTCAGTAAATCAAAGTGAGTTTTGAATAGGAAAGAAAAGAATAAAAAAATACAATAAAGGCTCTGTGAAGAATTATTTACTTTTGTGTTTACGTTTTCACCATGGAAATATTGGTAATTGACATTTTTATTTAAATGAAAATGAGCCTTTAATACCCAAAGAAAGTTCCACACAACTGGTTGTTAAATACCTTTAGTCACTCTTCCTCAAGCTTCCTTAGTTTAAAGTCTTAATTTGAAAGCAGATTTACTCAATTTTTCGTCTTTATTGTACCTCTATGTATTGACCCAAACTGCCTTCTCCAGAAGCGGCGGTCCGGGGTCAGTTCAGCTTGCAAGACACGGAGGAGGAGATAGGAACGCCTCCTGCCGCATGCGGTACCCATGTGGGACGAGGAGGAGCGTCAGCGATGGCCATCTGAGGGACAGACTGCCGGAGAAGGGCCTCCAACAGTGCAGATGCTCATCGAAGCCCGGGGCCGAAGGGGCTGATGAGATCCTCGCTGGGCAGACAGATGGTCAGAGCACGGCAGGTAGCGGCAGGTCCCAGTGCACAGCCTGCATTGCTATGCTTCTGAGCATCATATTCTGTAAGCGGACTTCATATGAGGCCAAGAGGGTTGGGACAGGTGATGTTCAAACACCCTTGACATGGGGCAACTAATATTTGTGCAGCATTTTTATGTTCCCCGGGAAGCGTCACGTGTCAGCATCTCAACTGAGCCTTGACTCAGTCCTGTGAGGTAGATACTGACAGCGTCCACGTTTCACAGTTGAAGATGGGACAGGAGAACATGACAGCACCTGGGGCAGGGGCTGCCCTCAGGGAGCCTCCCAAAGCTGCCAGGCTCTATCTGGACGCCCGAGCTCGCTTCCGCAGCAGGGTAGCCAGCCCACGGGAGCACTGCCTGCGGACCGCCTGGTACAGCCAGGCAGAGACGTGGCAGGAGCAGGGACGGCACCTGGGAGGTCTGGGTGAACCTTCTGAGATCTGTTTCTCCCTTAAGTGGTCCTAGGAGAAAGGCACTGGGGAGTGGAGGCCAAATAAGTTGCCCACTGGTAGATCTCCAAATACTTTTTAATGAAGAAGTACGGAGCGATTTGGGATATAGGACCCAGAAGCAATAGAAAGAGTTTACATAAATTTTTATTTAAGAAAAAAAAAAAAAGAAGAAAAGCTCTCTTTCCAGAGCCAGCTACTTATGCCTATTAGTAAGGCTTCTTAGGAGATGCACCCATTCATAAAAATAAAAACTAGAGACTTCATTGATGCTCACCTACCAATACGCAATAACTATCCATCAAGAGATACACAGACTAATTGTAAAATAAAGTCGCCAAACAAAAGCAAAAAGAAGTAGAATTAAAAAATGTAAGCCTAATTCACCTCATTGCGATATATTTCTAATAAAATAATATTTACTTTTAAGTCAAAGTGTATAACTTTTTTCATCAACAGTATAATAACAGTAATTGCAATGGTGACTCATTCCAAAAGAAGTCTGTAGGAAATGTTTTCCACTTCAATATCAATTTATATAAATATTTTTGTTGACGTGAAACATGTTAGGGCCATCAATAAAAGCTGTCCAAGCATAAACATATGTTATGTTTGCATCAAATTCCATGGGTGTAGTGGAATGAAAACATGAGTTTAAAGGGGAAAAAATGATGTAAACGTCTGTAAAGAAAGCTTAACAATTTACTTGTTAAATGTATGGCGAGGGTATTAAATGGCTATGATATTTAGATCACATTCATTACTGTTAAAAATAGTGCTACAGCAGTTCTATTTTTAAGTAGAGTATTTACAACATGGGAGAAATGACATCCTCTGCAACTATTTACACGCAAACGTTTTCTGCTGCCGCAACGTGCCGAGGGACACGTACCTTTTTTCAAAATTGAACTCAGCTGTATGTGAACAGGAACATGTAAAGGCCACTGTGCCACACGAATACATCACTACGTCTAATATCTGCATAAGAAATGCAGATATTCCTAAAATCTAGTGTGGGAGACAGAAGCCCTTGCCCTGAGAGTACAAAATCACAGCAATTCATCCCTAAAGCAAACAGAACCTATGGACCTTTGCGTCTCAGCCAACACCTCCCAACGCTGACTGCCCGATATTTCTATGATGACTTCTGAAATCCATCAGCCAATTTGCCGTGCATATCGGGCAAGAAATAACACCATGGGAAGCCGGTGTAGAATAATCACACGATTTTGTGAATCACACTTCACAAAATAATTTTCTTATAAGTCATAAAGAGACACATATATACATGCTCGCATAACCCTTGACCCCCATTGTAACTCACCTGACTGACATGTGGGATTGTATCAGCTTCCCTAATGACTAATGAGGAAGTTACCCCCATGGAATGGCATCTACCTAAGTAAAAAACAAAATTGGCATTGTACAGAGGAAGGACAACACACCAAACAGGAAATGACAATCTCTCTCTGCATGCTTTAATTCATCTTTAGGGTAAAGTGACGATAGACAAGCCATCCAAGTTAAAATGGGACTGATCTTGAATGAAAATTCAGGAGAAGAGTATTGGAAAACAACTTTGCTGGGGCTGTTAGGATGGGGAGTCCTGTTACGAGAGTGCTCGGAAAAAGTTTTACAATCTAAACACACTTAAACTCCCTGGTGTAAAGCCCTGGGCTCAATTATGGGAAAAGCCAGTGCCTATCACCACAGAACAATCGCCCGGCATCAGAATGAAAAGAAGGAAATGTTGTTCTGAGTCGCTTGCCAAGGCTAAAGAAAGTAGAGCAGCGGCGGAAGACGGATTGCTTGTAACAGACCAAAAGGATGCATTCTAATTTGTGTTTGCCACTTAAATTTCAAAATAGGCCATTATCTTCAAACTCTGGGTAAATAAGGCTGCGTTAGAGGAAAACAGAGAGGGAAAGAGAAACAGAGGGAAGGAGGGAGGGAGGGAGGAAAAAGGGTTTAACAGGTAACCTTGAGACACTCATTTTAATTTGAATACATCTAACAACCCATTGGAGGTGTATGGAAGCTATGTTTTCTGTTTAATTCTTGGCGTGAAGTGTGAAAACGGTAGGTCTGGTACTCTCATGGTAAATCAGTGACTGTTCTTCTGTAATCTTTAGTAATTCATTTTAATCTTTGCTTTTAACAACTTGACGGTTTGAATAGCCAATGGAAGAATTTTTGAGCAAAATTACTTGACAACTTAGCATAAAGTATGGATTCCCAACGTTTCTGAGTGTCATACTTGTTAAGCTTATTTTAAGGAAAAATTTCAAAGAGCGCCAAGTGAAAGAGAAGACTATCCTGCTTCTCTCTGTAGCCACCCTCCAGGCGCAACAACTTCCAGGTCAGGACCTCTCTCGTTCCATTTCTACTCCACCTACGGGATGATCATTTTGAAGCAAATTCAAGATACAAGATGATCTATTTTGTTTTCAATATAAAACACTTGCAGGCTTCCCCTCTTACATTACAGTGGTTGCATTTTTAAGAAAATCTACATGTCCATTTAGGTTACTGCCCACCCAGCTCCCGCCTCCCTGTTGTGACTCTGAGACACTCTTCCCGGCGCAGGGGTCTGCAGTCCATGGAGGTAGGGAAGCTCCTGGCATGATAAAATAGCTGGATACCTCGATTAGAACTGTGCTTGTGTATTATATTAGCACCTTCACATACACTGCTCCTGTTGCTTCACTCTGCAGGAACAGACCTGTCCCAACAGGTTTCCAAGCAGATCAGGAAAGACAGTGTTAGAGTTCTTAACAGCATCGTGCTCCTCTCTAGCCCCCAAACTAGCATTGCTCTGCTGAAAAAGAACAAAGAGTTAACCCAGGCCGCTGCTCTCGAAAAGCCATTCCCCTCTAACAGCTGTTTAGCGGCCTTTATGACACTGACATTATCTATGAAGAAAAGTCCAGCTCCTTGTGGGTTGGAAATCTTTGCACAATGCAGCTTGAGAGCTGACACGCTCGTTGGCAGTCTCCCCAAGGAGCTACGGAACAGATGAGCAAAGACTGTGTTTACACGCTTGGAAATGACAGTTCCACACCGGAAGCCTTGGTACATCCTGGACACTTCCTTTATATGGAAGACTAATATGGTGTGCTCGTAAGCCAGAACTTCTCTTACCTATGAACTTCACTTTTGTAAGAGTCAAAAAGAAAACAAACAAACAAAAAGCCTCTCTTTCCTTTGTATGAGTGGGAGAATATTTTTTAGATTCTTTGGTAAGGGGCACTAAAAAATCTTTCCTGATTTCAGCTCAGTGCTCATGTAGAACTGATTAATGCTAATGGGAGCCACACATTTAAAAAAGAGTCTAACTGATCTCATGATTGTAAATATAATTCAGAAAGTTTGTGATTGGAATTTATTGGTATGTATTTAATCTGGGTCAATTTTAAGCTCCTGAAGTTTTATGTTCAAATGAACAGAATTGTCTCCATTAAATCATATTTGGCACTGCTTAGAGCTATATAAAGAGAAAAATTATAGTAGTATTACACTTACTCTTTATTAGTGAAAAGCCATCATCTGCAATTGAATGTTTTTCCTAGTTTCATGGACTATCCTGTTTTGTAATTACAAATTTCTGAAAAACAGTCATCATTTGAATATTCCAATTTTAGCTTTATTTTTCCAAACATATCCATTATACAACTGAGCAAGTAGAATCATAGAAATCTTGCTCACAGACTAAAATGGTTTTCTAAAACGTGGTTCAAACATGAAGAAAATCTCATCTTCAACCAGGGAAATTATTATTTGCTTCGTGTACCGTATTAATTAGATTATGCCCAAATCCTAGTAGTTTGCATACTTCTATTTAATTTGCCAGAGGGAGCAGATTATAGCATCAGACCTCTACTAAGAGGGAATGAGGGAATGCTGTTTAGTCAGCAAAAGCGTATCACATTCTAAAGAAACTAATGCATTTATAATTTTAGGAGAGTAAAATGTAGCCTTCCTCTGAGGCCCAATTTGCATAGACCTTCCCCCTCAGCCCCTAATGCACCTTGTTAAATATTTATAATCAACATCAGGGAGCAGCTCATTTATTTTATCCCCTTCCAGTTTTGTTTCAATTCCTTAAATGTATTTTCTGGTCATTTAGCTAACCTATCATTAAAATATAAAATCTCAGACACTGAACTTTTGTCCATTACATACTTCTTTGTACACTGACCTTCAGTAAATAGCCAGTCAAATATTTCTCCAGCAAAATGGGTTTATTCAAGAACAACGAAGAAGTGCAATTTGGGACATGTGGTTTAATGGCAAACCACACGCAAGACAAAAGTACAAAGGAAAAAAGAACCTTCTTTTATAGAAGAAACAGGGAGTTCAGAGGGGCTGTTGTAAACAGAGTTTATTGGAGGAAACTGAAAGTTTGAAATACAGTTACTTCTCATTGGCTGAGTCGTAACTGCCTTTTATTGACTGAGTGGTTGTGGGGGAAGAGAAGACCCTTCTTCCTGCTGGAGTAGCCGAGTAGGAAAACATCTTCCTGTAGGAGGTGGAGAATAGTGTCTACTCCTTGGGGGTAACTAACAGTGAGTGGAAGGGCATGAGAGCTCCCCCTACAGGCCCTTCCATCTCCAATTTAAATGAGGTTTCTGGTTTATTCTATTTTATTCTTTTTAATGTATTGATTTTCGAGAGGAAACATTGATTTGTTGCTCCACTTATTTATGCATTCATTGGTCGATTCTTGTATGTGCCCAGACTGAGGATCAAACCTGCAACCTTGGTGTAACAGGACGATGCTCTAACCAATGGCATCCCAACCAGAGCCAGTTTTCTGTTTATTAATCTTCACACTTAATACACTTCTTTTTCCTGTGATTCATATGCTTTTTCTATATTAAACCATTGTTTTCGCCCCTTACCTGCAGCCTCAGAAATTATGTACTCTATTAAGAAATCTTCTATGTTTAAAAAGAAAGCAAAAGAAGAGAGCTTTTGGAACATATCTATAATGAAGATAAGACGATCACCAAAATTGCACAAGGAGTAAAAACCTTGCTGTACAGGAATCTCAAGATGTTATGGTCAAACAACATTCTTTCAGATTCTATTGGATATTACTTTCCTCTTGGACAAAAAGTGTCCAAGCAAACTTTGTGGTCTTCGGTAGTAAATGACTTTGGCCTATTCTGAGCCCCTTGGTATTTTGCCAGCCACCCCTCCAACCACGTCAGTTATAAAGAGCCCATTCTCCTTGGAATTCTGGATTGTATCAAGTTTGGCCCCGTTCTGGGTGAGTTCTTGGCTGCTGTGACCCCTCATCTAAAGCAGTAATATATTCAAACACAGCTTACCACAGTATCGCTCAAGGCACCTTCGATAAAATACAGGCTTGCAGAGACCCAAGCCAGATATCTTGAACTAGAACCTTAGAGATGGGACTTGAGACAGAGGTGGGGTAAGGCCAAGCTGGGAGGCAGAATTGTTGAAAGAGTTCCCCTGGGGATTTTTAAAAAAAAAAAAAAAACAGCTTTATTGAGATATAATTTGCATACCATTCAATTCACCCATTTAAAGGACACACTGACGACTTTTGGTATATTCATAGATAGGGGTAACCATTTTCAGTCAACCTCAGACATCTTTATCACCTCAAAGGAAACCCCAAACTCTTCGGCTTCCATCCCATGACCCCTAGACCCCACCTTCAGTTCTAAGAAGCCATTTTCGATTCTGCAGTGGTCCCTGTTCTGAATTTTCAGATGAACGGAGTCATATGATAAATGACCTTTTGTGCCTGGTTTCTTTCACTCAGCATGTTTTCAAGCTCCACTGAGAGAAGACCAAGTGTTGATCTCAGGGTAATTCCAAGCTCTCCTCACAAAGCAGCCCAGGGTCCGGCACCGCAAGGCGGGGTCGGGAGGGGACCTGGGAGGGTGGGGCTGGGATGGAATTCTGGCTGTGCACTTCTCGGTCATGTGATCCGGGCAGTGTCTTTAATTCTATCTACCTCCATTTTTTTCACTTTTAAAATAGGAATAATGATTTCTACTTTCATAGACTTGTTGTAAAATGCCTGTAATTGCCCGGCACATAGGTATTTTATGCATGAGAGCTGTTATTCATATTTTCCTTGTTGAATTAAACTAAAACAACGATTTATATACAGAGTTATAAAAGTTGGATATACTACCGCTCTCTAGAAAATTAAGCTATTATAAATAAGACTCTCCAAATGAGGAAGGATTGGAAAGTACAATTCCTTTACTTTTTGAACTGATGTCAAAGTAACAAATTAAAGCCCACTTTTTCATTTGGAGAAAAATATAGTTCCTTCTATTGAAGGTGCTAATCATATTTTCCTTGTTTCATTGCATTTTCAAAGTCTACATATTCCATACCCTGTGTAAATCTTCTGGAAGTTCTACTCCTATAAGTGCATGTATATTTATGCGTACACACATGCGCTTGCACACACACACAGACACACATATAATTATAGTTAACCCATACTGAACCCTTGATATATGCCAGGTGAAGCATTTTAAGTTCATTAACATACCTAATCCTTGCAACAACGTTACTGGTCAGCTAAGGAAACTGAAGCAGGGCAGAGTTGAGAACCTTGCTCCGGATCACAGAGCAAGTGAGCAATGTGTTTATTGTAAGCCACTAAAATTTGAGATTAATTTTTTTTATAGCACTAATAAAAAAAACTAACATTTCACATTACTAAACTTTGGAATTAAAATGATTCTACATAATAGACTGGAAAACACAAAAGTGCAATTTAAAACTACTTAAATTAAATATTAATCTCTTGTTGCTATGTGTGCCTCACTTCGTTTTAATTAGCTTGTTGGACCATGGGGAGCTTTCAACTGTCGTGAAATAGGCTCCTCTGCTTTTCCAGAAGTCACTGGTAGAATGCAAGCTGTGCTTTCTCCCTGACAGGTAACTAAAGCTAACCAAACGAACGTCCAGCTGCTTGAGAAACAAGAGGTAAATAAAAGGATGAATCAGGACAGTGGTGACCATGACATGAAAGAGTTACAACAAGCATAGGCTCAGGTGACAACACCAATAAACTGATGACCTTGTGTAACATGGTGATGTAACTAAGAACATGCAAGACATGGGAAGGCACGAAGCCAAGTGACGAAAATCAACGGTTTCGGTATAGGTGGAGAAATTGACTTCAAAAGCCATGCCTGGGAGCTTCAAAGGACTGTAGTGGCCCTTCCTCCCAGCATCTCAAATGCCTATGGGCTAGACCTTATCCAACGGCTCGGAGATCCCATCTGTCTCTCTCTGACTCGGTGTCATAAGCACAATTTCAACTCAATGAACTACGTTCCAAGATCAGGCTTAGATCTCTCTTCTGTAAAGGATTTTCTTGAAATAAGATTGGTGGCAACAAAATTTTGAACAGGAATATGTATTCAGTTCCATGACACCCTGCATCTGACACAATTCTCTGGGTTTAATACAGTTGACACTCAATATAGAATTGTCTGTTTTTTAAATAAATATTCAATCACTGATTAGACCTCTGTCTATTATCTGGTTATAGTTTCCATTGTAATGTCTGGGTCCATCCCCACGGGACTGCTGAGCCCAGCTTTGCTTTGTTTGTTCTCAGACAAAGGGGACAGTGCAGACCTATGTAAACGGAGTGATGGGAGGGCCCAGGGCCCAGTGGCTGTCTGCCCTCTAACTGTACTATTCCACCCAAACAGAAAAGCATCTGATATCACATTTATAGCTAACACTGACCCAGATATCTGTATTTTAAGCTCCTTATCCGTAATTGTGGAATGAAGGAATTTTTCAACAAAATAATTTTTTTAAGGAAAACCAGAATTCGTGAGAGAGAACTGCTGGGTTAGATGCTAACCCGAAAGGCACAGCAATGTCAGCTGGGTCAGGGCAGCGGAGGACGGGTATTGTGTTGAAAGGTCCGTGCGGAGGAGAGCCATGCGCAGGCATGGGGCTGTGAGAACCCCCTCCTTCCCTGGCCTCCCTCCCATCCAGCCTGACACCCACCATTCATTCTCTGCTTAGGTCACAAGTTCTGGAGTGCTGGGCTCCACTCAACTTTTCCTCTTTTCTCACTGCGTTTTTCATGAAACCATCCAATGCGCAGTGATGAAGAGCATTGGCTTTATTTCAAATGACAAGAGAGTTTATTTAGAAAGTCAGAGATAGAAGAAGTGAGTCGTAGAAGAAGTGGGCTCAGGAAACAAGTCACAGAGGCAGGCCCTTGGAGCTTAGGAGAGAGAACGGCCAGGAAACAGCGCCTGTGGTGGGGCTGGTGGGAGACCACAGCCTGCTCCATGCAGAGCTCCCAAGGGCCTGGCTTCAGAGTGAGGTATGAACCCTGTACTACGGCTGTATGACCTTCAGTGAGGTATTTAACTTGGATCTGTTTGGGCTAATTCACGGGTAATGAGGAAATCGCATAAGACAACCACTGGTCCTTAACACATAGTCAATAGATAATAACCATTCGTGGTAGTAGTCCAAATCTGGCTGAATTAATCTTTTCCTCTTCTAGATTCCCAAAGTACGTTTAATAACTATTAGAAAGCTGACCAGAATGTGCTTACTTTATTTTGGCCTGAGTTCCCTAACAACAGAGCCTGAGGCACAGACTTCATGGTCAAGGTTTGCAAGGAGGTGCAACAGAGGAAAAGGAAGGTGAGTGTGGGAGGACGAGAGGTGACAAGGTCACCATGTGGGCCACCGCTGCATAATGAGCTGCAAAACTGCGGCCACCACTCTCAGCGGGCTCAGTGGCTCAGCTGCACTGGGAAGCGGGCCTGGGAATGGCTGCGGGGGTGAGGACAGAGAGTCGATCCACTCCTCTGCTTGGTCCCTCGTGTCCGTCAGTGCGGACTGGCCCGCACCAAGTTCATGCTCCCGTACTTCAGGGTCTCTTATCTGATCAGGAGGCCACGTCCCATGCCCTGGGTTGGGGTGTTTCATCTGAGCCAACAAGTGTCAGAGTGTTGTAGGCAGTTACACAAACATGAGCAACAAAGCAAGGACGATGGTCAGGTGCAGAAGGTCGCCAGGGCAAGGACGATGGGTCAGGTGGAGAAGGTCATCAGAACAAGGACAATGGGTCCAGTACAGAAGGTCACCAAGGCAGAAAGACCTGGGGGCCTAGCAACGGGCAAAACTGGGAACACCAGGACCTTGCACACAGGGTGACCTCACCTCCCCTAGCATATCCCTGGACTTACAGTTTAGACTCTCTTAACAGGGGACAAACAAAGGGGCCGGAGAAAAGCCCGCAAGCATTGAGCCCCCAGGACAATGAGGTTCTGATTGGCACCAAATATGTCTAGGCCTCAGCTGTGTTTCAGCTCCAGGCCCAGAAAAGCAGCAGAACCAGGCGAGTGGCACCAGGGCTGACCTCAGGACCAGCTCCATGACTGATGACCCCTGTCCTGGTGCTGGCCAATCAGTGGAGACCACAGATTGAAAGGACACACCTGGAAAGCTGATGCATGTTCTACTGCAGGGGTCGGGAACCTATGGCTCACGAGCCAGATGTGGCTCTTTTGATGGCTGCATCTGGCTCACAGACAAATCTTTAATAAAAAAAATAATGTTAAAAATATAAAACATCCTCATGTATTACAATCCATTCATTTCCTACCGTTCATGTTCATGGTTGCGGGAGGCTGGAGCCAATCACAGCTGTCCTCTGGACCAGCTACAAACTTTTATTGGATAATGTGTAATGTACACGGGTCGTTGTGAGGTCAGGAAGTAAACTTCCCTCCTTTTAATCAAGTAGTCAGCTAGCTAATTGCAGAAACCCTTTTGAAGAAGAAGATGGCTAAAAGAAAAAAAGATGAGGAGTATCGTACTTTTCAGCAGGAATGGACAGAGAAATTCGCCTTTGTGGAGAGAGCAGGTTCTGCAGAGTGTCTAATATGCAATGATAAAATTGCATTGATGAAACGGTCAAATATAAAGCGGCACTTCAACACACGCCATACTACTTTTTCATCGAAATATCCAGCAGGGGACAGCAGGAAGAAAGCATGTCAAGAGCTACTGTGCAGAGTGCAAGCTAGTCAGCAGCAACTCTGTTGCTGCAACATGGTGACCAGAATTCAGCTAGCTTTGCTGGTACTTTAGCAACTGTGAGAAACGGAAAGACATTCACAGATAGGGAATATGCCAAAACATTCATACTTGATGCTGCCAATGAGATTTTTGACGACTTTTCAGATAAAGACAAGATAATCAAATGAATAAAAGACATGCCTCTGTTGGCAAGAACTGTTCACAATCGTACCATCATGATGACAAATCAAACTGAGGCAACACAAGTGAAGGACATAAATGCAGCACCGTTCTTTTCTCTCATTTTGGATGAGTCAACAGACGTAAGCCGTTTATCCCACCCAGTTCAGCGTGATTGTAAGGTATGCTGTTGGTGACACACTACGTGAGGAAAGTCTTGCTGTTTTGCCTATGAAAGAGACAACAAGAGGTGAGGATTTATTCAAGTCTTTCACTGAGTTCGCTAAAGAAAAAAATCTACCGATGGATAAACTTATTTTGGTGTGTACTGATGGTGCCCCGTACATGGTGGGGAAAAACAGAGGATTCGTAGTGCTTCTTCGTGAACATGAAAAGAGACCCATCCTAAGTTTTCACTGCATCCTACATCAGGAGGCGCTTTGTGCTCAGATGTGTGGTGAGCAGTTTGGTGAGGTGATGTCGCTGGTCATTCGGGCGGTCAACTTTATTGTTGCCCGAGCTTTAAATGATCGCCAGTTTAAAACACTGCTGGATAAAGTTGGGAATAATTATCCTGGTCTGCTTCTGCACAGCAATGTGCATTGGCTGTCATGAGGGAAGGTGCTCAGCTGTTT
The DNA here is from genome assembly GCA_037038555.1 of Rhynchonycteris naso. NCBI lineage: Eukaryota > Metazoa > Chordata > Mammalia > Chiroptera > Emballonuridae > Rhynchonycteris > Rhynchonycteris naso. The sequence goes on from CM072999.1 coordinate 204,776,275, forward strand.
CGCCACTTGTCTGAGTGAAATTCGGACTTTTCTTGAAATGAAAAATGTCAAGCATCCTGAGTAAGCTAACACTGAGTGGCTCCTGAAGTTCTACTATCTCGTGGACATGACTGAACATCTGAACCAGCTCAACGTGAAAATGCAAGGTGTTAGAAACACAGTCTTATCCCTTCAACAAGCATCGTTTGTTTGCATTTGAAAACAAGGTGGAACTCTTCATCACTGACATTGAAACAGGACATTTAGTACACTTTGAAAACCTGGGAGAGTTTTAAAATGCATGCACAGCAAGTGACCCTGCTCAACATCTTGATCTCTAGCAGCTAGTGGGCTTCACATCTAATCCCTACAGTCATTCAAAGTGCAGTCTGGAGAATTTCGTGAGCACACTCGTGTTTAAGTTCACCACCCATCCACACGAGTGTGCAGTGCACAGCGCCAACCTGAGTTATATCGCCAGTGTCTCCGTCAGAGATTTTGAGCTACACGCTGCTGACCTGAAGGCCTCAGACATGTGGGTGAATAAGTTCAAGTCACTGAATGAAGATTTGGAAAGGCTTGCATGACAGCAAGGAGAGTTGGTGAGCAAACACAAGTGGGGAGAAATGAAAAAACTTTAACCAGTGGACCAGCTGATTATCAAAACTTGGAACACGCTTCCCATTGCTGTACTGACAATGTTTGGCTCTACGTATGCATATGAGTAGTCTTTCTCACATCTAAAGAATATTAAGACCAACCTACAATCACGTTGAATGGATGGAAGTCCCAACGCCTGCATGAAGCTTAACCTCACCACGTATCAACCAGACTACAAAGCCATCAGCAAAACCATGCAGCACCAGAAGTTGCATTAATGGTAAAAAGTATTTTATTCATCATTGGTTAGCAACAGCATAACAATGTTATTAAAAAGAATTCAGAGACTTATTGTACTTTAAAAGTGTTGGTCTTACATAAAATGCACACATTTACTTGTATTTAGTTAAACATATTGTATGGCTCTCACGGAATTACATTTTAAAATACGTGGCGTTCATGGCTCTCCCAGCCAAAAAAGGTTCCCGACCCCTGTTCTACTGGGACCCTCCTGCGAGACCTCCCAATAAACCCCCTCAAGAGAGGGCACCTGGGGCACTCTCACTATGGAACATGCCTGCACCTTTCCACCCCCTCCCCCGGGCCAGGTTTCCTGGCCTCTCTCTCTATCCTGAGCTCTAAAGGCCCTTCTCTCACGTCTGAAACTTGTTTCCTGAGCTTGTTTCTTCCACTACTCACTCCTACCTCTGTGACTCAGTAAATAAACTTTTCCTTGTATTTGACTCTTGGTTCTGAATTCCTTCTTAGCCAGAACTCAGATACTGAGGATGCTGAACCAGGTTTGGTCTGAGTCCTGGGTCTAAGGCCTGGTGTCGTCACCTCGCCGACAGGAGTGCCCAGAGATGTGGGGCAGATGGCTGGTCTGGCTGTACAAAGTGGGGGCCAGTGTTTTTTAACAAGTGGTTGGGTGGCTCCAGGTGGCAGACCCATGTGAGGCCCCAAGAAGGCTCACAGGAGCAGCTGATGACCTGGATGCAGGGCAGGCCAGGGCAGGCCAGGCCAGGCCAGGGGTCTCCAGGGGTATAGAGGCCATGCCTGGTACTTGTTCTTCTATTTTAGAAAGAGTATAAGTCCTTTTGGAGGCAGGACTGTGTATCTCCATCTCTGATGCCTCTAAAGCACAGTGCTACATGCTGTATCCCAGGTGAGGTTGACTTCAACGTGTCCTGATGTCAGACAGCTAGCCGGAAAGGACCAGACGGAGGACTGAGCAAGGCAGGGACTCCACTTGGCCGGTGACAGAGGAGCGTGCTGAATGGAGTCTGGTCCAAAGGGGTTTGATTTTCCTGGGCCGTGGCAGCCATGGAGGTATCGAGGCCTGAGGAGGCAGAGCACCCTGGCCCCACAGGAAGTGAGTGGCTGGCAGCATCCCAGCCCACCGCTGACCGGGCACCAGCTCCCGTTCCCAGGAATGCAACATAGCATGATAAAGATCCAGCCAGCTAGACTGGGGTTCAAACAGGGTTTCAGTTCCAGGCCGGGAACCAGAATAAAAAGTGGGAACACCAAGGCTGAAGCCCTCCTTGCTGGACTGCATGAACATGGCCGGGATGTTACAGAGAGATGAAACTACTATCAACAGCATTTCATTTGTCAGAGTGGTCACCGGGAGCCAGCATTTTTCACGTCTATTTCTCTAAATTATGTTACCTAATTTTTCCAATAACTCTCTTAGTCATTGTTATTTCCATCTTACAGATGAGGGAATCGGGAGTTTGGAGAACTAAATCACTTGCCCACGGTCACACCAGCAAAGATGAGTGTGAGGACTGAGACCTAACCCAGGGCAGTCAGTCCTGTCCAGAGTGCACGCCTCCCGCCACCAGTGGGTGTAGGAAATGGATGAAACAGGGTGGACAAAGTCCTCGGCAGAGTTCCGGTCCCACGGTAAGTGCTCAGTGAACATTATCAGCCGTTGTTATCAGCAATGATATTATAGCAGACGCGGTCCTGCTAACTGTTGTGGGAGCAGTCACAGCAGCAGCAGGGGCAGGTGCAAGGAACTTGGGGTCAGCTAGTAAGACCTATGGACTGTCCAGGTTCCTAAAAGAGGACCACTGAGATGGGGACTGTGCTAGGTCACAGGGCTGAGTGGCCCGTGTGCCAGGGAATGGGGACCTTGCCCTATCGACCAGTGGAATGGAAAGGTAACACCAACTAGGAGTGAGGAGCATGGACTTTAGAATCGCAGAGGTCCTTGTCCTGTGATTTATTAGCTTGAGACCTTGAGGAAGTTATGCAACAGGGTAAGCTTCAGATAGCTTCCCCAGCACAGAGCGGAGGTCCGGCCTGGAGCAACTGAGCTGTGGGTGATCGGACAATGGGTTCTCCCTCATTTCCACACTCCTCCACTCCAAAAACCACAAAAAATGAAAACTATCCCTGGTACACAGCTGCTTTCTAAACTTTTCTATAAAGGTGAGTTTATAGCTCTGGGTGTAGCTGCTTGGTCAGCTTGTGTAATTTGTCACCCATACCCACCTGACCTTTCAGCAGCCTCCTAAACTGTGCTCAAGAACTGCAGCACAGCCCTGCCACATAGCTCAGTTGGTTAAAGCACTGTCCCAATGCACAGAGGTTGCCAGTTCGATTCCTGGTCAGGGCACATAAAGGAAGAGATCAATATTACTCTCTCTAAAATCAATCAATAAATAAGTAAATAAAAACTGTAGCCCAACTACAGGAAAATGTGTGACACGCTGTTCCTGTGACCTTGATTCTACATGTCCACAGCAGGTGTTCCTGTGTTATTCATGCATCTGAAACTATTCTGATTTGACAGCGAGGAAGAAAATTGAAGAGGGTTGCCTCTCTTCCCCACAAAGTCAGGTCACTTTAAAGAAAATAGGTCTCATTTTAACTAGGGTGTATTCTTGAAAATAAATATATATTTAAAAGAGCTGGTCATTTCTTTCATTGGTAACCTGTCACCACAAATTTGAATCCTGTTTCCAGGGGCTCAGAGAAAATAATGCTTAAACTCATAAGAGAGAGAAAAGAGAGAGCAAGAGAGTGACAGAGAGAGAGAGAGAGCAAAAGAACATTGCTGCCACCTCTCGCTGACTTCTCTGGAGCTGAGAACACATCCAGGAAACCTGGGACCTGCTGGCCAAAGGTTCACACACAGACAGTCTGACCTGTTTTCATTTCCATGACCCGTAGTGACCCTCAGCACAGCCACACTGACTTTGTACACACGCTGGATGTGGAAGCCACACCGAGAAGCAATGTGGGGTTTGCACCCAGTGTTTGTTTTGGCCCGTAACAATGACACACACGTTTTCCTGTTAGAACTCCCGAAACCTTTGTTCTAATCTTGAGTTGGTTTCTCCTGTTCAGTGTTAGGATTGCTTCGTAATTACTCCAAAAATGCATGTATTTCTAAACCTTTTTTTTTCTTTTGCCTAAGTGTCATTCTACTTTGTTTTCAATGCATCGTGTCAGCCTTTCTTTAACAGAAGAAAGGAGGTCCTGCTGGAGCCCTGGGGGGGCCCAGGTGGAGGGAGGGAGGGGTCTGCTACCAGCACAGGCCCTGCATCGTAGCACCCCCACACCCACCAAAGGCCTGTTGTTTCTCACCCAGGACTGTGGGTGTGCTCTTGGACATCCTGCTTGTCTTTGAGAACCAATGCTTTCCTGCAAGAGACCACGTGCTTCAGTTAGTTCACACCCCTTGTATCACTGAGCACAAAGGAAATGCTTCTGGAATGCTAAATAAGGAAGGACATCTCAAGAATGACAGTTTTGAAAAGTCTGATAAATGTATTCTGAGTGTGAAATTGTGGCTGCTGTAGGTTGAATGTTTGTGTTCCCCAAATTCACATGGTGCAGCCTAAATCCCCAGTGCGATGGTATTTGGAGGAGGGGCCTTGGGAGGTGATTAGGTCATGAGGGTGGAGCCCCCATGAATGAGGTTAGTGCCCTCCTAGGGAGAGACTGAAAAGTAGAGGATTTTCTCTCAGCCTTGTGAGGATACAGCAAGAAGTTGGTGTCTACAAGCCAGCAAGCAGGACTTCACCAGATACCAAACCTGCTGGCACCTTGACCTTGGACAGCCCGAACTCCAGAACTGTGAGAAAATGTTTCTAATATAAGCTACCAAGTCTACGCTATTTTGATAGAGCAGGCTGGGCTGAATAAGATAGCAGTAAAATATGTAACAAAATTGATCAGTTTAACCATTTTTAAATGTGGAGTTTAATGACATTAAGTATATTCCCACATTGTGCACCATCAACATTCTCCATCTTACAACTCTTGAACTTTTTCATCATCCCAAATCGAAACTCTGTGCCCATTAAATAATAACTCCCTGTTATTTCTTCCCTGAGCCCTGGTGACCACCAATCTAACTTGTATCTCTATGAACTGAACTACTCTAATACCTTACTGAAGTGGAATCATATAGTATCTGTCCTTTTGTGGCTGGCTCAGCTCACTTAGCATAATGTCTCCAAGGTTCATCTATGATGTATAGCATGTGTCAGAATTTCATTCCTTTCTTTTGTTTTTGTTTTTTGTGTGTGACAGAGACAGAGAGAGAGAGACAAATAGGGAAACACAGACAGGAAGGGAGAGAGATGAGAAGCATCAATTCTTTGATGCAGTACCTTAGTTATTCACTGATTGCTTTCTCATATGTGCCTTGACCGGGAGGCTACAGCAGACCAAGTGACCCCTTGCTCAAGCCAGCAACTTTGGTGAGACTTACTCAAACCAGATGAGCCTGCGCTCAAGCTGGTGACTTTGGATCCTCCGCATCCCTGTTCGACACTCTATACCAGGGGTGCTCAATACGCCGATCGTGATCTACTGGTCGATCGCGAAGGAAGTGTGGGTAGATCGCATGACATTAAAAAGACATTTGTCTTTTGATTGGCATACAGGGTAGCCAATCTGACACCTGAACTTTTGAACCCTACACATACGTGTTAAACCGCGCTAACTTGTTCAGTTACATTGCTGTGTAGTTAGCCTTTAATTTATTTAAACTAAATACAACAAAGGGTATAAAAATGAGTGCCATAGCTGGTCCAAGTAAGAAGCCTAAAACCTACCACTTTCATACAGAATGGGAGGGGATTTTTTTCACTATGTCATATTCTAACTGCGTTTGCCTCATCTGTCTGTGTGCCATTGCTATTCCAAAGAAGGGAAATGTGGAGCGGCTTTTTCAGACTGTTCATAAAAACTATGACATTGACTTTCCTCCGAAACGAGAGCTGAGAAGGAGAAAGGTGAAAGAAGAATACACAATATTAAATAGTAATAATAGTAACTTAAATAATGATAATATAGAAGAAATAAATTTATGTTTTGTATTTTTATTGTAGGTAGATCATTTTGACTTGGTCATCTTATAAGTAGCTCACAAGCTGAAAAAGTGTGGGCACCCCTACTCTATACACTGTGCCACCAACTGGTCAGTCAGAATTTCATTCCTTTTTAAGGCTGAATAATATTCCATTATATATATGTATGTAATTTTGTGTATCTGTTTATCTCTTAATGAATTTTTGTTTATCTCTTAATGAATCTTTAAGGTATTTCCCACCTTTTGGCTAGTGTGAATAATGTTGCTATGGACATGGGTGTACAAATATCTGCTTTCAATCCTTTTGGATACACACCTAGAAGTGGAATTGCTGAATCACACAGTAATTTTATGTTTAATTTTTTGAGCAACCCCACAATGTTTTCCATAGTGGTGGTCCCATTGCACAAGGGCTCCGATTTCTCTTCATCTGTGCCAACATGTTATTTTCTAATGTTTTCCCTTTTCTTCTTCCTCTTTTTTCTATTTTTAAATATAATAGCCATTGCGGTGGGTGTGAATAAAATAAAGCCCCTGGCCTAAATTTTCAGATGTTCTTACAAGAGATTTGGAATTAATCACTGACAGTTTTATAGCAAAAAATAATACTCTGTAGGATTCTTGATATGGTGCCATCTCACTTGAGTAAGTGAATCGTTAAAGAACTAGTAGCTAAACTGCTGAAGAACCAGGCAGGAGAGATGAATAAGGGAATAAGAGAAACAGGCTCAGAGATACTTTAGTAAAAGGCACAGAATTCATGCCTTACTCGATTAAGTACATAGAAGAGGGAGGACTGTAGAATCTTTTCTGTTTCTAACACAGACAATTGCTAGACAGTAGTGCTATTTTCCAAGATACGGAGAATGGGGTGAGAGGGGAGGGGATTACAATACAGCACGCGGTGCCCACGTTCAGTACGCAGCCGAGCCTGGCTGGCAGGCAAATGCCGAGGCAGCAGGAGAGGTATTGGGGCCACCAACCCCTGGTGAGATCGCTGGCCTCGTCCATGGCAGGTTGAGAAGGGCCCACAGAGGGGGTGCCAGCAGCTGAGTGTGGGCAGAGGGAAGATGTAAGAACTGATTAGAAATCAGAGAAGTGGCTCCATGAAAACCAGGCAAGGAAAGATTTTGGCCACTAGGGTTAAAGCTGCAGACAAACTGGGTAAGTCAATCATGAAAACTGCCCCCTGGCTTTAGCACCCATGGTCTCGGGTAACACTAGTTGAGCAATTTCGGTGGCGAGGTGCAGGCAGGTGTGTTCAGGGCTGGGAAGAGAGTGGAGAACGCCAGCAGCACAGCCCTTCCAGAAGCTTGGACGTGACGGAAGGAGGATCTCGGAGTCGCAGCTTGCAGAAGACACTTTGGGTATTTTTAAACTGAGAAAGACTTAAGCCCTGTCTTCAGGGAAGGGGCTGACAAAGAGGAAGAGAGAAAAGGTGCGGGAGAGGAAGAAGGAAGCTGAGGGGTATGGGTCTTGGAGGAAGGAGGAGGAACGAGGTCCTGAGCAAGGTAGCAGGATCAGGACCAGGGCGTGACCCTCTCAGTATGGCCCAGGGAAGGGCCAGGTCACAGCAGGTGCAGACCTGTTTGCAGAGGAGAGGGAAGGGCCTTTGTGAAACAGGAAGTCAGGCCCCTGAGGAAGGCAGGGGGTCATTGAGAATATCAATATGGTAGAAGAGTGCAGGGAACGCTGAATGAGATCAGATTCAAGAGCACACAAAGGAAACCACCAAGTAGACCAGGTGTGAGGTTACATGGGACTCAGGGGGCCATGGCAATGGGGCTGAGAAAGGCAGAGGGACACCACGCTTTCCCCTTGTTCTTCTGAGAGTTAGGGGCATTCGTTTCTTTTGATGGACGATGTAGAGCAGCTCCAAGCATACTTGGAGCAACAGGACTCTAAAGACGAGCTATCCAATCATGGAGATGACTATCAATCCAAGTGGCCCTACCAATTTCCATCTTTGAGGTTAGTACCCCCCCCCATATTCCCATGGGTGCACACATACACAGAGTAGAGCAACTGATTTGGGAGGAACTAGGGAAAAGGCACAAAGGAGCCTGACCAAAAACCGTATGTAAACCAGGATTACATATAATGTACTTTTTTACTGTGGTAAAATATATGATCAAATTTACCACTTTAACTGTTTTAAGTGTATAATTCAGTGGAATTACATACATTGACATTATTGTATAGCCATTAGCACTATCTTTATAACTTTTCAACATCTCAAATTAAAGTCCAATACCCCCTAAATAATAATACCCCATTTTCCTTCCTCTTAGCCCCTGATAACAACTATTATTCTAGTTTCTGTTCCTATGAATTTGATTATTCTGATATCTCACTGACTAGTCAAATTTATAAAGTTTGAACTAATTTTTTGGGAAAAAATCATAATCATAATGTTTATCCTTTTGTGTCTAACTTATTTTACTGTGCATAATCTCTTCAAGATTCATCCATGTTGTATCATGCATCAAAATTCTATTCCTTTCTAAGGCTGAAAACTATTCGTGTGTGTGTGTGTGTGTGCGTTATACCACATTTCATGAATCTACATATTCATCGAAGGGCATCTAGCTTGTCTCAGCCTTCTGGCTGTTGGGGGTCGTGTTGCTATGAACATGTTTATACACATATGTTCTAGTCCCTGCTTTCAATTCTTCTGAATATACACCCAGAACAGGAACTGCAATTGGAAGTCCCTCTTCTCTTGAACACGTACAAGATCTGCTAACTCTGGGCCCATGTTCTGACATGTCAAGAAATGGCTGGAGCCTAGGAAGAGCTCTCCGTAGACCGGGGGGTATTCTCCACAGTCTCCTCCGCTCCCTGGTGTCATCTGTATGGTTTAAACTGATGCCCATTTGTCCATTCATTTATCCACTCTGATGAAGTCATGGTGTTTAACATCAGAATTATGAAACTTGATCACTGGGCAATTTGCTCCAGGCTTATTTGGAGAAAGGGCAAAGCAGAAAACAAACTGCCCAACCTTGGTCAGAGATTTTCCAGAGGTGATATTTTAACCAGATCTTCAAAGCCTGTCAGAGTTGCACAAATGGAGACAAGACTAGAAGACCAGTCACCCAGCAAACATGTGCTAAATACCAGCTAAGGGCAAGATTCTGGTTACAGAAAGATGAGTAAGGTAGGGACCTTGTTTAGACTATGCAAGCAGTCTAGGCCAGATAAAACAATATGACACTGTTTAGAATAGACTGAAATCAGTGCAGTCATGTAAGGAAAGAGAAATGAACTCTTCTTGGAGTGAGGGGAGGTGCACAGAGGAGTGGGGTTTAAGCTGGGTCTTAACACATGGAGGAGCTCACCAGACGAACTGTAAGGGCATTCCACAGTGAAGATGGCAAGTGGCAATCAGTGCCTCAAACCTTGAAAGTGCATTTCAGAGAGCTGCAAGTAAGTCATCCTTGCTGGAGCGTTAGTAAGTCGGATGCAGTGGAGACAAAGCTGCAAAGGAGAGGGGCTGAAGGACCTTGGCAGGATGGAGGAATGCCATGTGGTCTGCTATGGCAGGTGCGTAGGTGCACAGGAGAGAATGAGCGTTGCTGAGTATGTCAGGGTGTAAGGTGCACGGGAAAGAACCATCATTACTGAGTATGGCAGGGTGTAAGGTACACAGGATAGAATTCATTACTCAGTATGGCAGGGTGTAAGGTGCACGGGAAAGAATGATCATTGCTGAGTATGGCAGGGTGTAAGGTGCACGGGAAAGAATGATCATTGCTGAGTATGGCAGTGTGTAAGGTGCACGGGAAAGAACCGTCATTGCTGAGTATGGTAGGGTGTAAGGTACACAGGATAGAATTCATTACTCAGTATGGCAGGGTGTAAGGTGCACGGGAAAGAATGATCATTGCTGAGTATGGCAGGGTGTAAGGTACACAGGATAGAATTCATTACTCAGTATGGCAGGGTGTAAGGTGCACGGGAAAGAATGATCATTGCTGAGTATGGCAGTGTGTAAGGTGCACGGGAAAGAACCGTCATTGCTGAGTATGGTAGGGTGTAAGGTACACAGGATAGAATTCATTACTCAGTATGACAGGGTGTAAGGTGCATGGGAAAGAACCATCATTGGTGAGTATGGCAGGGGCGTAAGGTGCACGGGAAAGAACCATCATTGCTGAGGCTGCAGAGACAGTACAGAAGACTGCTATGGAGCTGTGGCTGGCAACCTGTTTAGAGGGCAGAGTCCCCTATAAGAGTAGGTGATTTCTGAGGACCCATCCCCAGAAACGTATGGAGGGCCACAAACACCCTGAGGTCCACACATGGCTTTCCTGGGGTTCTCAGGTCTCAGTTAGGGACCCTGCTTTAAAGCAGTGCTTCCAAACCTTTTAAGTAGATGCCCGCGTAAAAACAATAGCATCTGAAGAGTGCCCTGGAGTCACCAGGAGAACCTGCTTGAGTTGGAGGCCATGTGCTGAGCTCCTGACAACTTCTCCCCACGCCTCCAGGCGCCCCGAAGACTGCAGGGTTCACTACCTTGTCACAGCAGTCGCCTGCTCCACTGAGGTGGGGACCCACTGCAGGTTTCTAGGCAGAAGAGTGAAATGATGAGTCTGCCTTTAGAAAGCTAGCCCTGGCAGCAATGTGGAGAGCAGGCAACCAGGTGGGTTCAACGCTCCCCTGGACGAACCTAGGACAGCGGCTGCCAAGGCCATCCTGTGGTCCTGTGGCATGGGTGGTGAGGACAGAGAGACGGGACTCCAGAAGCTTGCAGAGATCAAACCGAAGCAGCTGGTGCCAGGGACAGCTTCAGCGTTTCCATGCCAGAGGAGCTGCGGGGCACCCGCTGGGTTAGGACAGGGGAAGGGCCCTGGGAGGAGCCTCACACGTTTGTGTATAGTGTTCACTGCATGAGCGAAGTCTTAACCGGCGTGGGCAAATCAACAAAATCCCTTATCTGACACTCAGGTTGTCTTAAAAACTCATTTGGGAGCACGATAAAAAATCAGTTAAGTTTCCTGTTAACTCAGATGTTCAAAAGGTTTTAGCCCGACCCCTGACCCAATGAAAGGCAACTTGAGGAGCAACTGTCTTGGATAGAATGTTGCTATAAACTTATTTAAAAGTCTGATAGATTTCCATTTTAGGTATTAGATGTCTTTAGAAACACTGGCTTATGCATACAAAGGTGGTTTTTGTTTTCTCCTCCCTTGTCATCATATTTTTTTGCTTTATCTGATCAAAAGGGTGGGGCTCAAGATCCACAGTAACCACTAAGACGCCCGAGCTGGGTGGATGATGTGTGAAAGTCATTAAAGTGTGTGGCGGCGGAGTGTGCATGGAGACCGAGCGGGTTGTGTGCCGTGCTGTGTGCTATTGCCCCCGGCGCTGCGACCATTAAACCTAATCACCAGTGAGCCCACCACGCTCCTCTCCTGATCTGTCTTTATATGTCACTGTGCAGGTAGCAGAGGTGTGGTTTTTTTTTAAATAAAACTGTTGAGGGGATTTCCTATCTCTTTCCTCTTTAACACTCTAAAGCAAAAGTTGATTTTTTTTTTTTTTTGTCACAAGTAATTACAAGTACCTTGAATTTTAAACTGATATTTTTCTCCTTGACTAGAATCAAAACATAGGCAGACTTCCTTGAACCCTGGCAGCCGAGAGAGCTCAGGGGGTCCTTGTGGGGTAGCCTGTGGCTGAGTAAGAGAGGGACGGACACACCGCTCAGCGGTGACCGGGCAGGCCGGGTGCTGCTGCACGCACGGGCACAGTCCCTGTGAGGACAAGAGGACACACGGAAGCCAGGTGCCCGGCAGGGCAGAGTGGGCACGTGGACAGGGAACGGGTTCTGGCCTCTGCCTGTCTGCCCGATGGATGAAAAGATAAGGTAGGCTTGGAGAGATTCCCACTGCTCCTAATGCAGGAAGGAAGCGGGAGCCTTAGCCACCCACGGAGGAAGGCAACAGGTGGAGTCCCCGACACTCAATGCCACCAGCTCAGAGAGGAGGCGTGTCTGCATATCTGTGAACTGTGGCTGCAGGAGCCAGAGAAAGAGGTGACACTGTGCTTCTGGGCCAAGACCCATCCATGTCCAGAACAGCTGTCATCAGATTTCCCACGAGCCCACGTCCTGTCAAAAAGAGGTTCTGAAAAGCCCACAGTCTTTAAACATCAAATATGGATGCAATTATCAGCTCTACCCCTGGGTTTTCCAAATCGCCAGCCATAGGCCGTGGTTGAAAATTAGTTTTTATTAAAGTATTTGAACTCTTAGTCCTACAGTAATTTCATCCAGGCCTCGGGATGGGGTTAATTTTCATCAGGAACCCCCTGGTACTGGAGATACAATAACTTTCCCATGCAGACCCTCTGAGAGGCAGGCAGATACGAGAGTGTGGGTTCATAAGTGGGCAGCATAAGACCAGTGATGGTACAAGTCACCAAGACATTATAACCAGACTGGGGTTTCATGGTAGTGGAGACCTAGGCCAGTCCTCCCCGACCCCCAAGTTTCCAGTCCCATTTACACCCTAGCCTGACAGTGGGTCAGGTGTCATAACCTGTAATACAAATGTAGATCTGATTTCTTCCTTTTTTTTTCCAAAACAAAGATAACAGAGAACATATAATTTCCTTAAGTCCTGCATCTTCAAACTCTTCATATTGGAGCCCTATGTATTAAAATATTGAGGACAATATAAGAATAATATTTTATTCCCATTTTAAAATAAAAGTCTAGGAATATAGATAGCATTTGATGTGTGCAACTTGAATGATATCCTTTTCCTGACGATTCAAAAATTACGTATTGCATGTTTCTCCCAGAAAGTCAGGTTATGTTGCTTTTGTTCTGATAGAACTAATACGACCTTTGGCTAACCTTGGTTAAAATGACCTTGCATTAGGTATAAATCCATGGAGAGAGTCAGGGAAAAGATGACCAAGAAAGAATTTGAAATATTAATGTAGTTTGGAAGAACTCTGATATTGGAATCCGTACATGAATCCAGTACTTCCATTTCAATGAACTTATGTCAATCTTCTTTCTCAACAAAGCTAAATTCATAGTTGAAAACACATAGAGATAGAAATATATATGTTAAGTGTTGGTAGGAACTTTAAAAAATAGAATCGTGTGTATGTGTCATTTACCAGTTTATCTGGGGAATAAAAAGTTGTTTTGGTTAAATGAATTTTCTAGTTTCATGAAAATAAGAGAACATTTGTTCTGACCTAAGTAGTGAACACTCTAGCTAAACGATATGAGTTTACTATCTTCCTTTAGTAAGAAGACTATGACAACCATAAGTAAGTGATTCTAGATCTCAGAATGCTGACATTCTCATTGTCCCCCTTCATAAATTCACTCTTTTAACAAACATTTACCAAACATCTACTATGTGCCAAGCACTCTTGTGGACAAAAGCTCTATCTGCCAGTCATTGTGTTCTAGAAGTTCAGACAACAGGGCTCTGTGTAGAGGTTCCAAGTTCTACCTTGGAAATTGCTCTTAAAATTCCTATCAACTTTTTTGGAACATGGCTATTTTGCCTATAAGTCTGCAATGTCTTCCGTCTGCCTGCTCTTCACATAAAATCTGCCGAATTGAAGTTTCTGGCTAATTCACACTTTCCCTGCCGTGCAAGACAATTCTGTGAGCAGTCACTCCAAGGCTGGAGAGCCAGGGACTGCCGACTTGTGCACGACAGGCCAAAACCCAGTGCGTACCCAGCAGTCTCTCTTCACTGTCCATGGGAAAAGGCCATCTCCTGATAGAAAGGACAGGCGGTATGACACAGAAACGACAGTCTCCGGGGTCAGACAATCCTAGCCACGTGAGTTGTTCCCTTTAGCCTTCATGTCCTTACCTAGAAAATGAAATAATGTCCAACCTAGTATGACGGTGAAAACTCAAGATCATTCGTTCAAGAAATAGTCACCAAGTGCTTTATCTTGAGAGTGATGCTGGTGAATGAACCACTTAGGGCCTCAGACGGCAGGAGTGACACAACTGGGTGTGAACCCTGGGAATATCCCATGTGCTGCAGGGGGGAGAATGGGTGAAGGGGGACCAGTTAGGGAGGTGACCATTCAGACACAAGTGGAGCCTCCATCACAGTGGAGGCGTGCGGGTGCAGAGAAGCGGAGGACCTGCGTGCTGAGGGATGACGAAAGCTACGCTCACTCGAAGGGTGGCAGGCTGTCTGGGGATGGTGGAGGGGAGGGTGCAGAGGGACAGCAGGGCTCTTCCTGGGGCAGTGTACTGGCGGGTGGGGACCCAAACTGGGAAAGCAAACACTGGAAAAGCAGCGAGTCTGGTTGAAAGAGGACCACGCCCCTCTCCATGGGGAATCTGAGAGCCTGGGGTCACACACCAGGGGACTGGAAACTTGGGTGTAGACAGGGCAGGGGAGGCTGAAGAACCGGAGGCTGTAACTGCCCAGGCCTCCCAGGTGGCTGAGCGTACCTCTGCTCCCCGCTCTGGCCTGGAAGAGTCCGCAGCAGCTCAGGGACCACGAGCCACTCGGGCCTGTGCAGGGCAGTTCCATCATGGAAACTGTGTCACAGCTGTTAGTGCTCCCTGCAGGACCTGTCTACACTCTGCCTCCCCCTTAGCTTTCCCAGTGCCATTCATGATAAGCCACTCTCAGTGGTCCCTGCGATCGTGTGCCATGGTGGTTTCCTAGAGCTCCAAGCTTGTTCGCTTGCCACCTGTCTGATGCCCGTCTCCAAATTCACAAGCTGGCGCTGGCAGGGATGTGCAGAAGAGGGAGCCCCCGTGCCCTGCCGCTGGGAATGCAGGCCGATGCAGCCGCTGCGGAAACCAGAATGGCTATTCCTCGGAAAGTTAAATAAGGGACTGCCTGGTGACCCAGCGGATTCAGATGTCTCCGGGGGACAGCAAATGGAGGCACCATTCTGGTCTGTCTGAACTTCTCTCTGCCTGTGGTCACTACTGTTTTCCCTCTGCGGCGGCACCGAGAAAAGTCTTCTTGGTTACTGGCCGGCTGGTGATAGGTTAGCACGGAGGAGAATGCAGTTCTGCTGCTCCTGCTGCCTCCACCACTGATGGGAGAAGCTGGACCCTGATGAGTCAGTGACGGGCAGGCAGCGGCTGCTCTGTCCACAGGGATGCAGCTCTGGGCCTCCTTGGTAACGCTGGGTGGTCCCCGGGTTGGGCCGTCTTTAGGGACGAAGGCAAACCAAACCTTACTCAGTCTAAGTTCCCTAGTCCTTCTGCCCAAGTAGCACATATAGATTGGCAATTTCTTTCAAGTAGTCATACATATGAATATTTCTTTTGTCCTGCCCTTTCAAATCCTACAGATTGAGTCGCCGTGGGGAGAGAAACACCTGCCTTTCCACTTCTCCGGGTTGGATTTCTAGAAAATCTAAGCACTTCTAATTCCTCGCACACTGACCACTAGCATGAGCCACAACTTTCTGTTTAACAGCTATTGAAAAAAGGGTTGTGGCTTACCACAGCATCTTGAAGACTTTTTTTTTTCTTTCTTTCTATTATTATACTAAAACCCATCATCTGATAGGTTTAGAACTACCTTTCTAAAAAAAATGTAAAATACTCTTACTCTCAGTTACCCTGAAGCTGTTGTTTTCAGGGTGTTAGTGATTCCCGGGCAGACAGGATACACTTCATCTGAAAAGAAAAAGGCGATAAAGGGACTTCCAAGTATTTACTTCTCTGAAGCCACTGTAAGAAGCAAGAGTCACTGACTTTTTCCTAAGAACTCACAACAGTTTTTAGTCACTGCTAGAAACAAACATGGAGAATTGGAAGAAATTAGTGTTTGAGGCTCTATTTTCTAATAGCTGAAGGCATTTGAAAATTTTTTGTGAGAAAGATCAGAAAATTCCATTGCCCTTTGAGTGTTTTGTTATAAAGAAATAACTGATGGCCAAGGTGACTGCCCACATTTTAGTCTTTATCCTGAGATTGAACAATGACCAGATGAAGAGAAACAGAAGAGAAGAGAACACTAGACTGAAGGAGGAGGGAAATGAACAGTGTAAGAAAGGAGAGTACATAAAAGCTGAGAGTTCTTATAGTCAAGCCCTCCAGATGTGCCCATCCTGCTTCCAGAAAGACAGGGCTATTCTATTTTAAAATAGAGCTGCTGCAAGGATGAAACAGGACAAGAAAAAGGTGGCAATCAGTGACTGCAGCAAAGCCATTCAGCTGAACCCCGGATACGTCAGGGCCCTGCTGCGGAGAGCAGAGAGCGGAGAGCGGAGCTCTACCAGAGCACCGACAAGCGCTGGAAGACTACAAGGCCGGGCTGGAGAGAGATCCCTCAGTGCCCCAGGCCAGAGAAGCTTGTGCGAGGTTACCAAAGCAGATTGAAGGGCAGAACAAAAGACTAAAGGAAGAGATGCTAGATAAACTAAAAGATTTTGGAAACTTGGTTCTCCAACATTTTGGACTCTCCACAGAAAATTTCCAGATCAAACAGGATTCCTCTACTGGCTCCTACTCCATCAATTTTGTTCAAAATTCAAATAACAAGAGATAACAAAGATAACAGCTTTCAAAGCTGGCTAGTAAGTTGTGCGCTGCCTGCTGTCAGCAAGGGGAAGGCGCTGCCAGTGTTTAACTTCTAAAAGCCCCTTCTCTCACAGGTGGGCTGTCCAGTAGAGCCCGCTGCTCCCTCCCCTCGTATGCTATGATGAGGGTCAGTGCACTTCCTGATGGAATGAGCCTGATGTGACTTCCACAAGAGCTGGTGTCTCTGCAGCAGTTGTCTCCGGTTCTGGCTGGCTCACCTCCCTGAGCCATACAGATACAGAGCCCAGACACGATCCCTTGGGGATAGAGCAAACCTGCCGGTCGAAGGCTGCCCCAGCGTGTTTGATGGGGTTCCGCCTGCTGTCCCCGCCCCTGATCACGCACACTGCCTGGGCTAGGTGTGTGGGCCCTTGGTTTCCTCTATGGTAATAAAAATACTTTCTGTGACGGTCAAAAAATAAAAAAAGAATATTTTTGTAAGAAACAATATATTTTATTTTTCTGACACTACAGCTCTGGTGAGTGGTTTGTGCCAAATTTAATGGAGTTTACACAGAAAATGTTACGCATGGGAGGGGGGAGGGGGAAACCACAACATTAGAAACAAAATCCTGGGTAGTTTTGGCATCTGTGCCACTCCCACATTAATGAAATTCATGTGGGAATTCCTAATAAAAGGAAAACAGAAACCAAGATAGGAAGAAAGGGAATACTGGGGAAGAAAAGGGAGGGGAGAAGAAGACCCAAAGACAGGCCTCCCCCTCACAAAGCCAGGACTATGCCCGGCATGGAAGGCGAGTACTTGTAAGATTTATTTCCCCAAAATAACACCGTGTATTGCAGCTGCCAAAGGGAAAAAGAGAAGAAGGAAGCAAGGGTCACCCATGGGAACACAGGGAAGAAAACACACTTAACCAAGAAGGTTGGAAAGGGTGGCGGGGACGAGAGAAACGTGAGTGGGTTTGCAGATTGGGAGACACAGTGCTGAAGAGCACTTGAACTAAAATACAAAATGTCCTAAACGTCATTATTTTTCAAAAGAAAAGTTTTTCCCCTCCCCCCCTCTTGCTGAGCTTAGTTCCTTTTTCTGTGTTTTTTATTAATACTCTGCTCTGAGGTCATAGTTTGGTTTTTCTATACACTGGAGTTGAAAGAAACTAGTCCAAAGATCTAAAGATGGATTCTCCACCTAAAGTAAACAGCCCAGCATTCCTGTTCTCCTCTCGTCCCGAAGACTAAAATCTCTGCTACAATCCCTTTTACAATATAGTACAGTACACAGAAAAACAAAGCCCAAAACCATTCTTTACGACCTCCGATGGCTATAACACAACCCAGCCCAGACATCTACCTACCGCTAGCAATGCCACACTGGAGAGGGGTGTGACGAGGGGGCCGCCCTCACGACCGCAGGGACGGGACTACGAGGTTTCTGCGTGTCACCCGAGTCCCTGTCCCAATGCCCCCTGATGCGGAGAGCATGCAGTCACCGTCGTCTCCCAGCTGGAGCAGGAGGTCCCCCATGACATGTCACTGTGCCCTGGAGACCTGGAGCCTGAACCACACTCCTCTGACTTTCCTTCCAGACAAACCAAAGTAGCTTATAAACAACTTCCCTTTCTATTTTCTGAAACTTCTTAGACGACCTTTTGCTTCCTAAACTCATTTTCCTTTTTTTCCCCTCAGTCATGCTACTAGCTCTACAGTATGCTCACAGAGGTATGAATGAAGTTGAGCTAATCATCTGGCTTTAGATGAATCATCAAAGCAAGCCAGTGGGGGAAAAAATTAAAAGTAAATCTTAATCTTCAGCTTTAAAATCTGCATGGTTAACCATGCAAGATGACTTACCACATTTATTTGGGATCACTGATTTAAATCCTCATAACAGTTAACATACTATATCCTTCCGATAAAACAATATTTTAACTACGTTTATAACTTAAAAGATAGTTAAACTGACCTGGAAATAACAATCTGAGACAGTTGGTTGCTAGACAGAGTAACAGATTACGAAGCCTGAAAGGCTGACAACCTAGGGGAAGCCAGACATAAAAATTCAGAGTGGAAGCCTAGGTCACTCCATTCCCCAGTGCCCAGTAACAAAAAGATGAAGTCTAAGAACGCAGTCCAATGATTATGGGGACATCAGTGACTGCCACTCAGTGGCAGCCTATCAGGCATGTGCCAAGTGGTGTCCCAAGCACTCTCCACACGTCCTCTAATTGGGTCCTCCCAGTGACCCTTGGAGGCTGCCGTGCTGAGGGGCCTACGTCACAATGTCAGGATGTGGCAGGTCACGTGCTGAGGAGCCCAGGACACAGTGTCAGAAGTGGCAGAGCAGAACCCAAGTGGGAGGCCGTCTGACCCTGAAGTCCGGGTCCTTTACCCTTACAAGGGCCAAATCATCTCCTAGCAAAATAAAACTAGAGAGAAACTTCAATAATATACAAATCTTGAAAGAAAGTTTAATCTCTACTTATAAGAAAGGTAGTGTGTCCAGATGAAAATCTGGTTTAAACTGCAGCAAGCACAGAAAGTTCATCTCTATCATACAATTCTTCCAACACTGATGCTTCAAATCTGGATTTCCCAGCAACTCTTTCTAGTAAGTAATCTGTCCTCCTGACCAACATATCAAATAAAGATCTAAAAGCAATGTAAAATCACTTTTGCATGAGTGAAGGAGTCTCAACTGGGGAAAAAAATGATCGGACCCTGCACGCACATCAGAAGATTACATGTTTGCACTCCTCATCCTCCGAGCGAGCTAATCCAAACTCGACTGCTGCCAAGCTTCTGAACATCTACATAAACGACAGGTTTGTTATCGCCCGTCAACAGACCCAGCAGATTACATGCAAACTGCACAGGCATGATTAAAACATCTTTGATCTTTTAATCAAAAGAGCAAGCAATATCGATGCCTTTTTGCAAGTGTGCTACACACATTGTATTGTGATGCTATTTTGCATTTGAGATTACCACACTGAAGTAATATTTCTTCATTAGTGAAAGTTTGTGGCTGAGTAATTTCACTGTGGCTCTAGGCGATAACATCCTTTCTAAAGAATTAGTTAAACTTGGTGTGAAGTTACTTTACAAAACAATCATATTCTGCAAAGCCAGTAACCGCGGCCACCATCACAGCCGCCTGGCCCATGCAGGTTCACGTTTGATTCAGACAGACGGTAATGAAACAACGGAGCCAAGAACTGGTGGGCCATTAGCTTTAATCCTAGCTGGTACCTGGCAGGCAAGAAATACACACAGTGGGAAAACACTTCCCTTTCCATTCAGGGCTCCTGAAGCCACTGACTTATCCGAGTTTCCTAGAATCAAAAGTTTCTAGCTCACCAGCCTTATTCACCTCTGTTCCCCATCTCCTTCTCTCTGCACAAACTGGTTTCTCCTTCAGCACTCCACCATTTTGGCTGCTTCTCTTCTCCTCCATGTGGGCTTTCTCTGTTCTCCTCTAGCATGGGCTCCTCTGCCCCATTTTATAGTGTAGAAATCAAAACCTTTAATCCAATATACAAACAAGGAAGTCTCTGATACAAAGTCACTTATCTGAAGTATAAATGGGATTCCTCATGAGAGTGCACCAGCCCACATCATGCAACAGTCAAGGGTGTGGGGAAGAGTCAGACAGAGGATGGCAGAGGGCTGGCAGGAGTGTGGGGGGTGATGGTCAGGGGATGCGTGTTCAGCACGGGTGTGGAAGACCGCGAGAAGGGTGGGTGCACAATGACCAAAAGCCACAAACAGGCGGGGGACACGGGCGAGCTTCAATGGTGCAGTTCCGTGGAAGCTGGGTCAGAGGGGACCGGGGGATGCGTGAGAGTACCACGAAGACAGGGAGGCCACAGGGTGGTGGCCAGACACAGGAACGCGTGAGTGCCTGTGATCGAGGCCAGCGAGTGGAGCCGTGTTCGGATAGAGGCTGTGGACATAAAGGGGAGAGGGGGCGCCCGTGCTATCTCAGTAGCTGTGTTTCAATTTCCTTTAAACAGGACTTATCACTGTCTACACCATCATATTCTATTTCAAAGCCCAGCATGCTTTTATTGACACCTGATTACAAAGAATCCCAGTGGTTGGGAGGCTTTTGCAACTGATTTCTCATTCCCAGCTCGGTCACTTTTCAGACAAAAACAGGAACCGGAAAGAGGTGCTGGGCAGGCTGTCTGATGAGACCCCCCCTCCCCGCCCCAGCTACCATCGGTGCCTTGGTTCTCATGAGAGGCAGGCAGGCTGTCACACGGGATCCAGTCTCATACTCGTTCAAAGTGGCAGTGTCACAGCAAACCACAGCCAGATCCGCTGGCAGCCAGGCGACTCCACCCAAAGGTGGGTTCTCAGACTGGTAAACAGAGACACTGCGTATACCACAGACCTCCTGGGGACGGCAGTCAGACTCCTCTGCCTGTCTTCACATCACGACGGCGCAGGCACCTATTAGAGCCCTGAGAGCAGCCATTTAAACACACACTTGCTTATTTGTTTGGGGACCCTGGCAGACAAATTTGAGTCCATAGACTTCCTTATCATCCATCAGAAGAGTTTTCAACATGGACATGTGGTTAGGAAATGCGTGGTGATTTTAAATTTCAAATGTCGACAGCCTAAAAAATAAATAAAAAGGGAAAACGTACAGGGCACACAGTCTGGGGGAGACAGCGCAGCAGGAAAGCAAAGCATTCGCTCCAAATCTGGGCGTGATTTTAAGATGATCTGTGAAGCAAAATTTAGGTTATTTACCATTTGGGATTATCACAGTGCCGGTAGAATGTTGACTATATTTACCCAGAAGCTTATTCTATTAAATTTCCTTCCTAAAATATATCAACTGTACTGCACAACCTTGAATTACAAAATGGCACAGAAAGTACAAGTCATTGCCATAGTGCACCTGGTGTATATTTAACTATTAGAAAATGTCCTAAAGTGGAGATTGTCTGAACTTCCTGATAGTCTCTCTTATGATCGGAATTCAGAGTGTATAATTATGTATATAAAGAATTAAGCTTGGACAGGTGATGGAAAGCCTTGCGGGAAGTATTGAACATTTTGGGGTTTGGTCAGGCACTAGATATCACCTTTAAGATGGCACACCTTCTCCTTTGTCACTCCTGGGCCCGTGTAATTTCCACTGACACGTGTATGTGATTATTTGATAGTGACCACTTATGGAACTAGTTCTCCTTCCAAGACCATGGGCAATGTGAGGAGAGGGAGAATGTCTTTGTTCTAAAATCTTTTCAGCCCTGATCCTGGCACAGTGACTGAGCGGAGGAAGTGCCCAAAGCAAGAAATGGTTGGAAGAACACATACAGGTGTGTACACCTGTGCTCCAGGTACACGAGATTATGACAAGTGGCTTGGAAACAAGAAATGTCTTGAGATAAAACTGTCAGGGCTGTACTCTGGACTGTCTCCCGTGACATTTTTTTTTTAATTAGGCTGATACTCATTTTGGCATTACCTAAAAATATCCCTCTCTTTATTTAGGCCTGACCCCAGAAACAACGTGGCCCTGGGGTCAAAGACTCAGGCAGAGTATAGTCTCTCAGAAGAGCAGGAAGAAGACAGAATAAACTCTGTGTGAAAAGGAACTCTGAGATTCACAACTGAATGGACCAAAACCATTGCTAGCTCTTTGAGGCAAGTCCTAGGCTAGAAACGGGGGCTGATGGCCATTTGTACTCCTGGTAAATGCAATTTAAGGTAACCAAAACTGGAGAGGGCAAGAGAGAAGGGGCCCAGAACCTGGGATGCCATGAGGGCTGCTTGCCTGAAGCTCTTCCCCGCGGGGCGCAGTTGCATAGCTGGGGTAAGAGGCACAGCGCGGTCAGGACGCACAGGCTACATGAACGAGCCACAGTCCCTGCGCTCGGGGGCTCAAGGAACCCCCAGTTCAAAAGCAAAAAAAGACATAGAAAAAAATGAGAGTGAATAAGCAGTCTAGGAAAGCTATACAGGATCTCAGAAAAGAATGCCTGAGTCTACTCAGGGACGGGGATGGGTGGGAGGGGAGGTCTTAAAGAAAAACTCAGTCAGTCTGGAAGGAGAAGTCTAACAGGTAAACTATGCAGAGGAGAGTGGCCAAGGCAGGTACAGCTAGTGCTCGACTTACGACCACGATTGGTTCCGACAGACCGGTCATAACGTGATTTGGTCGTAAGTTGAGTAGGTTATATGTACAGTACTGTGAAATGATGTTATAAAAATCTTTAAGTCATATTTTATAATTTTCTTTCATTATTGTTATATATCATAATTTTCTTTGTTCATTTTATGCCATTTGTATCATCTCTGCACCATTTTGTTTCTTATTTTTACATTCGTCAGGTTTAAGTAAAACACTGCATTACCAGTACAACTAACTGGTTTAATATTTGTAAAACATAAAATATTAAGAAATACAGGTGCGTATAAAAACTGCTCCAGACGCGGAGCAGTCGTGGCTAGCGACTGTGGTCGTAAAGTCGAATGGTTGTAAATTGCATAGGTCATAAGTCGATCAATACCTGTAGAAGGATTAGCCAATGAAAAGCCAGCACATTAACATCTGCGTACATGAAAAGGCAGGATGTGCTCCAACTTCAGGTGGTCCAGCTAAGATGGGAAGGCGGGACCTGTAGCCAGTGGCCTCAACTTGATAGCCTACGGGACCCACTAAATTAAGCAAAGCGGGAAGACACATTAGAAAGTACGGATGTCATGTATTTGAACAGAGACAGTGATGGGGGTGGGGGAGGTGGAGAGAAAGGTATACACTTGCAAAGCGGTTTGGAGAAGAAGTGACAGCTTGGTGGTGAGACCGCATGAGTAGGGTGAAGTACAGTCACATGAGACTGGGCAGACAGAATGGTGACACTCATGTTAAGACTGGAAAACAGAGAAGTGGCCGTTGTGGACAAGACAGGTTTGGTCTTGGACATGTTGAGCTGAGTTCAAATTAGTATGTCCAAAATTAAACTCGCAGATCTGGAAAACCATCTGAAGAGGCCATAGACAGCTAAAAACATGTTTGAGTCAGGACCCCAGAAAGAGCCCTCCCTACTCCTGCCAAGACTGCGGATGCATTCTGGGCTTCTGGTTCTGACCGGCCCGTAGCATGTATGACTTAGCCACCAGTTCATCATATAGTTCATTCTTTAATAGGAATATCCACGTTTTTCTTGTTGAATGTCTCAGTCAAGAAAAGGATTCTTGACTAGAGGAAAACTCCCCTCTTCTGTTCCAATCTTTATCTTTCTGTGAAATCTCTGCCTTTCCTCAAATTCTAAAATCTAAAAATAAGAAAAGGTGAAAACAGACATTTCTGCTTCTCCTTATGGAACTGGAAGAGCCATTCCTGCCCCGCGCTTCCCTGTGTGCCCAGCACCAGTCCCCTCCTGGGGGATACGCTGTGTCCTGTTAACATGGGAGCTGTGGCCTGGGCAGTCTGGCACCGAGCCAGGCAGTCAGATGCTCCCTCCTGTGATTTTGTATTTTGTGAGCAATTCAAGGATGGGGGTCGGTGGCAATATTGCGGTGGCCCCCTGAACAAGCCATTGAGTCATGAAGTAGGAACTGTGGGGCTGTTCCTGGCTTTTTGACTGAAGTGACACTACGGTTGCCTATTTTAACCCTCCTAGGACCCAGTTTCTTGTTGGTTCCGTGAGCCTGCCTTCCTCTCAATAAATTCTGTTTGCTTCAATTAGCCAATTAGTTTCTGCCATTTTTGATAAGAAACCTGGCTGAACATCAGAATAATTTAAGTTACTTAACTAAAACAAACAAACAAAAAATTGAATATTTGCTTCCTAACTAAATCTCTAACTGAAATAATGATTACTACTACTGCTATTGAAGTTAGCCTAGGACCAGAAAAGATCTCAATAGCCAGTCCTTTTGAAAAGAGACCTTTATTAGATTCTTATCTTTAATTCGCAGCTAGACAGCATCCCTTCCTGCCTGGCTGGCTATGTAATCTTGAGAGTAAGATGAGCATAGGTGGGATGTTCCTACTAAAACCTAATTTGGTTGGGTATTGTTTTTAGTAGTTTTTCTTTCATTTAGTTTTACATTTTAAAAGACCGATTTTATTCAGCAGGATGAGTATCTGAATAGCAAAGGGACGTTACTCATACTAATTCGGTGACATCTGTCAAGTAATTCCTGAAGCCGTGAGCTAGATGTTGAAAGGGTATTCTCTTTCATCGTTTTGTATTTTAAAGCAATTAGCATATTGATTCCTGTACAGTAAGCTCCTGTCCGCACGGAGCATATGTTCTAGTGAGAGACACGCGTGTGTGTGTGTGTGTGTGTGTGTGTGTGTGTGTGTGTGTGTGTGTGTGTGAAAGTGGGGATACAAATAATAACAGGGAGTCGTGGACTATTCCAAGTGCAGACTTAGAAGCACACAGACTAGAGCTGAGACGGGGATGAGCAGGGAGACCGACCTCGGGACAGCAGCCAGGGGAGGCCTGCCAGGAGGGGCGGGTGTCCTGAGCCCGAGAGAAGAATGGACAGCCGTACAATGAGTATGGAGACGCACGTGGGGGCCTCAGCAGTTATAGTTGTGGGCGGGGGCAGTTCATGTGTACCTGTCCCCTCCGGCGAGGACCAGGACCAGCAGAACCCCCGCTGCACTGCTGTGCGGGTTAACGTGGCCCATGCGGAGGGACCGCGCAGGGCCTGCACACAGCAAGAGCAACAAATACGACTGCTCTTACCATTCCCAGCATGTGCAAAGTCCTGCGACGGGAAAGAGGTTTTGCAAACTAACCCGAAACGAAATCAGTGTGTCTGAGCAGAGCGCGCATAGAGGCGCCGCTCAGGGTCCAGGCAGGGCTCTGGACGTGGTCGGATGGCGCGCGATCTGCAGTTCAGAGCACAGCACATGGGTGCCTGTGCCTGAGTGAAGGGGACCCGTGGAAGGGCTGACACAGTAGACTGAGGCCACGGGAGACGGGTGGAGAGTGGACTGGCAGCCAGCAAGAGGAGAAACGAAGTGACCGGCCAGGAGATGACCGGGGCTCGGACAAGGCAGAAGGAGTGGAGAGGGAGAGATGACAGTGCTTTCGAGATGCGCTTTGGAGAGTGTGACGGAACTGACTGAGCACAAGAAAAAGGTGGAGGACAATCAAGGCGGGCGGCCGCGTACGATCGTGAGGCACTGTCCCCGCGTGGGTGCCTCGCCCATCAGAGCAGGTGGGAGCCGAAGTCCAGCACTCACGAGGCTCATAAGGTCCCGTGTCCCCGCAGGGCTCGCGGACACTGGCACGGAGCGCCTTACTCTGATGTGCTGGAGCAGCCCTGCCCCCATGATCCCAGCATGGGTAACCAGGAAAGGGGTGTTGCCACAGACAGATGGGGGAACTCGGATGGAGGTGACACAGCTTCTCAAAGAAAAAGAAAATCAAGTTTGGGTTGTTAAGTTTGAGATGGCTCCAAGATAATAAAGTAGAGATCTCAGATTGGTAGTTGGTTGCCTAATACTGACCTTCTATTCGCCAGCCTTGTTATTCCCAATAATTTATCTAAATGCTTCTGAAATTTTACTCAACATAATCATTATTTACAAATAATGACAATTTTACTAATTCCTCTCCAACCTATGTACTTTTTTTTTTTTTTTTTTTTTTTGCCTTACTGTGCTCAGAACAAGGTTGAATATAAGGGGTGATGGTGACCATCTTTGCCTTAGCCCAGATCTCAAAGATAAAACTTGTAGTGTATTTCCACCAAGTGTAATTGCTGACTGCTGATTGTTTTTGTAGAGGCTTGTATCAGATTAATTAACTTCCTTTCTATTCCTAGTTAGCTGAAATTTATTTTTACAGTAAAAGGATGTTAAACTTTATCACATGCTTTTTCTGCATCTGCTGATATAATCATGTTTTCTCTCATAATTTTCTGTTCTTTCTTGTAATTTTTATTTCTTGTAATACCCTTGGATTTTGGTGACAAGGTTATGCTGGCCTCATCAGACAGATGACTCCCTTTGTATTCTTTGGGACAGTTTGTACCAATTAGATTAATTTCTTCCTTAAATCCTTGACAGAACTCACTGGTGGACTTATCTGGACCTGGACTTTTGTTTGTGGAAAGGATTTTGAATATGGCTTCATTTTCTGTAATAGTTATAAAACTATCCAGATTTTTCTGTTTTTTCTCTTTCCTTAATTTTAATAAGTTATGTTTTCCTAGGACTTAGTCTATTCCATCTAAACTTTCAAGTTTACTAACAAAGTTGTTCATAATGACAAAGGTAATAGTATTCTATTATTATCTCTTAAAAATCTGCATTTGATAATTGTGTCTTCTCTCTTTTTCTCTTGGTCAGTCTAGTCAAAGCCCTGTCCAAAAGAACCGACTTTGGGGAGTGACTGCCAGTGGTATGGGGTTTCTTTTCTGAGCTGACAAAAAACGTTCTGAAGTTAAATATAGGTGACAGTTGTACAACTCAAAATATACTAAAAACTGCTGATTGTACATTTAGTTACAAGGACGAATTTTATGCTTGTGAATAATATAAAGTTGTTATTTAAAGACATCTAAACAAACTAGCATGGCTTACATAACCAGGATAAGCGCCAGTGAAGTTTATGTCACCTACATCAAGGCTGCTGGTATACTTCCTGTCTTAGTTTCCGCACACTATAATGGCCTTCACATCACATACCTGTCAAAAACCTAACCACGTTAATAGCATTGCCGGGATGGTAAGAATCATTAACATATGGCTACTTTAAAACCTTCAGATTTTAAATCATAATTCATAGCCTCCAGAGCATACTGCTATCCGCTCTATCCATAGAAACCCAACCCATCTAAGAAAAGTAGGTCACAGAACACAATTCAATTCAAACTTGGCACTAGATTAGGCAATGTTTCTTTTTTCTTCACATAATCATGATGTTCAAATCAGTCTGATTCTGACCTTTCAGTCAGTGGGTAGTCTATTATAACTTGGTAGTTGCTGAAGCCAGAGTCAACATTTTGGAAGCTGAAGAATGCCCATCTTCTTTCAGAATCTTCTGGCTAATGAAAAGCTGAGCCCAGCTAAAAACTCTTGCCAATGTTTAGTTATTTCATGCATGTGAACCAAACAACAAACAGGACACAATTAACCGAGGAAGTAAAACTAGGGAATACATTTCTTTTCTAGCATATTAAACATATTAAAAACACATTAAATATATCAAAACATTTTAAAAAATTACCATGAAGCATATTATCATCTTAAGAAATTATAAATCAGCTTTTCCTATTTCTCAAAATGTTAGTCTTTATTTTCTGTAGGTAAAATTTTTTTAATTTTATCTTTATGGAATTTATTGGGGGTGGCATTGGTTAATAAAATTACATAGGTTTCAGGTGTACAATTTTATAATACATAATCTATATATTTTAAGTCTGTGTTCACCACTCCAAGTCAATTTATAGACAGAAAAATTTTAAGCAAATTAGGACACTTTAAATTTAAAAATTCAAGTGACAGACTATCTGTTCAATCTACAGACTACCAATAAGATAAAGTTCCCTGCTTCTCAAAGGTGTATCACCGATAAATTTAAAAAGAAAAAAAACTGTCCATGGTTCCAATTAAATACTTTTTCCAAACATCTGTATATGTCTTGCTTTGTGTGTGTGTGTGGGGGGGGCATAAGAATAGTCAAACATAGCTTCCTCTCTAACATGAGCAGTTATTCATTTATATTAGTAATATGCAGTGTTCAAGGAATTTTTAAATAAATGTCAGTTTTTCTAAGATCTTTATCATCTTTCTATCACATCCAAAGGTTTTTTTTCTTAACAACAACAAAAATGTATAGAAACATACCAAAAGACTGTTTTAGAACCTTTAAGAAAGATAATTTGAAGTCTTAAGTCAACCTTAAACTAATATAGTTGTCTCTTCACTGAGGAATGTGCAGCTTCCATAGACTGATCTATTTGATAGAGTAATAAAATGCCTCTTTTGAACACTAGACACCCAGCTCTCCAGTTGACTCCCAGGACCACAAGGCTCTGCGCAGTCTAACAGTCTCTGTCTCTGAGAATGACCAGATGCAATGACTTGAAGCGCAGCTGCGTGTCGAGGAGTGGAAACCAACATAACAGAGACAATTTTAGACCCATCAGTCCAGGTTCTTTAAATAATCTCCTCTGTGAAAGGTTAAACTACTGTGAGAAAATGGAAGTGAAAAATGGTTTATTAAATATTCATTGTTGAACCTCAAGGCCTCCATGTCTTCATGCATTTAATGATGCATAAAAACTTTAAAATCATAGCCGAAAGAAAACCCTTGTGACTCATACAATAATAGGATTCACATACTTTTTTTAAAAAATAAAGTATTATTACAAATTAGTAAGAAAACAAACAATAGGATAATGAGTTTGGGGTATAGGTGGGCAATTCAGCAAAGTAGGGAAAATACATAATAAACATATAAAAGAATGCTGAATTTCACCAACTAGAGTATCTAGGTTAAAATAAATATATCTATTCTAATCAGATTAGAAAAATTGAAAAGGTTGGTATCAACTACTGTCGGACAGTTGTTGGGTGTGGAGAAATGAGCTCGCTATTACACTGTTGGTGGAAGTGTAATTTGCACACACTTTTGGAGAGTAATATAGTTTTCCCTATTTAAATCTGAAAAGTCCACATTCTATTACCTGGTCACTGCATTTCTAGCAATCCACCCTACAGATGCAGTTATGTGGGAGCGTAAGAACAGCACCAGGTGCCTGACCTGTGGTGGCGCAGTGGATAAAGCGTCGGCCTGGGAACACTGAGGTCGTCAGTTCAAAACCCTGTACTGGTCTAGTCAAGGCACATATGGGAGTTGATGCTTCCAGCTCCTCCCCCCTTTCTCTCTTTCTCTCTCTCTCTCACTCTGTGTCCTCTCTAAAATGAATAAAATAAAAATAAATTAAAAAAAAAAAAGAACAGCGGCAGGGTGGTCACTGCACATTGTTAGCAGCAGCAGACATCTAAGAGCACCTCAACCCTTTGAGTAGTGAGTGCTTTCATCCTGCTGACCCCTGGGAGTGAGTTTTTTTCCAAAAAATAAAATTAGCTCCAGTTACAGTTTTATTAACTTAAAATTATGTTTGCTTAATAACCAATTTATGGAAACAAGAAGAACATACATTTGCCTTTTTTTAATGTTGCCTTACACATGTTTAAAATAAAAATTTTTGTTATCCCATGCAATTCTCGAGTAGGATGTGCATGAATGTTCGTATTGCTCAAAGTGTTAAATATCTACTGCTAAGAGAATGGCTAAATGGGTGAAGGCATAGACAGAAAACCATTATAAAAGGAGTCGTGTCAGACAGGGTTTCCAACATACTGGTGATGTTCTTTTTCCACACCCAAGTAGTGGACATCCAGATGTTCCCTATGCGTACATCTATTTACATATATAATTGTATATGTTTCAACATGCTTCTGAATTTTTACAAAAAATAAAAATGAAAAGGAAAGCCTGACTGGTGGTGGCGCAGTAGATAGTCAACCTGGGACACTGAGGACCCAGGTTTGAAACTCTGAGGTCACTGGCTTGAACATGAGCTCATCGGCTTGAGCGCGAGCTCATCGGCTTGAGCGTGGGATCATAGATAATATCCCAAGGTCACTGGCTTGAGCCTAAAGGTCACTGGTTCGGCTTAAGCCCCCCCTTTCCATCAAAGCACATATGAGAGGCAATCAATGAACAATTAAAGTGACACAATTAAGAGCTGATGCTTTTCTTTTTTTAAAAAAAATATTTTTATTTATTTATTTTTTCCAAGGACAGAGAGAGAGAGTCAGAGGGATAGATAGGGACAGACAGACAGGAACAGAGAGAGGTGAGAAGCATCAATCACTAGTTTCTCGTTGCTCTTGCAACACCATAGTTGTTCATTGATTGCTTTCTCACATGTGCCTTGACCGCGGGCCTTCAGCAGACCGAGCAACACCTTGCTGGAGCCAGCAACCTTGGGTCCAAGCTGGCGAGCTTTTGCTCAATCCAGATGGGCCCGCACTCAAGCTGGCAACCTCGGGGTCTTGAACCTGGCTCTTCCACATCCCAGTCTGAAGCTCTATCCACTGCGCCATCGCCTGGTCACGCAAGAGCTGATGCTTTTCATCTCCCTTCCTGTCTGGCTGTCCTCTCTCTTGCTAAAAAAAAAAAAAGGAAAAAGAAAGAATGAGAATAAAGCTATATGAATTAATCTGGTAAGATGTACATAATATATTAAGAAGAAGCATAATAGATTATAAAGACTGTTATGAATGGACTATTCCTGACTCTATAGGGGCATTGTGCTGGGCATGTGCCCGTGTGGACATGTCGCTGTGCATTTACAGTGTATGAATGCCAAAGAAAGACACGCAGCAAACCTCTGGAGAGAGGAATGATAAGGAAGCTTATCAGGGCAATGAAGTGGTATTGGAGAGAGGTCAGGCCTTTTATAAAATCTGTTTTTGTAATGTAAGGAAGGATCGGAACAAGTGTCACAGGATGTGTAAGTGATATACAGCCTCTTATGAAGGTAGACTCTTCGGGGATATGAAGGAACTGCAGGAACTTTTATGTCTAACGTGGAACCAAAACTGGGTCTGCAAGGGAGTCCATGAATTGAGGAGCCGTTAGAGAGGGAGCTTTGCTTTTGTTTCTTTTGTTTTTAACAAACAAAATAAATAGAATTATGATACCACTTAATTTACTTCTTTAGGACTGCTGAAAAAAATCACTATAATCATAGAAGAGATTTTGAACAAAAGATCTTACACTACTCAGCAGGAAGGTTGCTATTTTCTTTTTAAACACTCATGTGATCATGTTTGAAGAAACTGGTCTTCCTTTCCCTTAATCCAAGCCAACTGAATGATGAGAATCCCTTCCTTGGCAATTCTTGTGTGCATCGATTACTAGTAATTAATTACTGCTTCCCTGACTTTAGTTAGACAAGCCCAAACATGTATTGATCAGTTGATTACTAATTACCACATCTAATTTTACTAATAAGAAATGTAGAGGTCATTGATTGGTCAAAGATTATCTAGTAACGTTCAGGACTCTGACTTTCATTTCAAACTCCACCATCCTAGGTTGTCACGGTATGGAAATATGAAAGCCAGCACTATGAGTGCAGACCCTCTGATGAACAGTGGTGTGTAGAGAGAGAGCAGTACCTTAACATGACAAGGTTTATACCAGGAAAAGCCATTTACATAAAATATGTTATGCTGTAGAAGGGAAAAAGGAAGTTTGCAAAAGAACTAACGATTAAGGAAAGCTCGAATTGAGACGTTAATGGAACTGTGCAAGGAAGTGGTTTAAAAATATCTCCTTAAAAATCAGTAAAACCACTAATTTTATTATCCTTAAAAAGCTCCCTGGGCTGTCTACCCAGACATTCTTTATAAATACTTACATTTACAGAGATTCTTAAAAGAACTCCCACTGTTCACACTGCATGGCGCGCGGGAGGGGGGGCGTGGACGCATGTCATACTGTGGGGAGGAGAGGGTGCGATAAGTGGGTTGGTCATTATTAGTGCCAACAGACTGAGCATTTTCCCCAAAACAAATGTCTGGAAGAAGTCCAGACTTTTAGTCATCAACCTTCTTTCCCTACACACCAACAAAGACACAAAATACACAAAATGCAGACAAATTAAAAAGAGTCAACCTCCCCCTTCAAATGGCTCCTTTTTAATGTGGGTTGGAGAATAGGTCAAGATCAGAATATCCTTACATAAAAATTATCCTTCTGACAATATCTGAGGCTCCAGCAAAAGCATTATGGAGGAGGAACCTAAACAATCTGATGGGAGATGGGTGAAAATGTTGCTTACTAAGGATATCCATATTTGGGTTCCTCAGGAAACAGAGTAATATTGAAATCTCTGTGAACCCAAATGCAAAGTGCATGCTAAAAATTTCAACTTGAACTTAGCCAGGACTCGGATGAGCGTACGTATTCCCGGCCCAGGGACTTTTCAATTAGGCGTCTGTGCTTCAGACAATGAGTGGGCTGCTTGACTTTTTGAGAACTGAGAATAATACGTCATCATCCACTAGCGCGGTCAGGAGTGACAACTGACACCGCTGTTGCCTTGAACCCAGAGAGTGTTTTAAGTCAGGTATTTCCTTTGTCTGTTCTTTTTTCCGATGTCTCCTCCTTCCCAGAGGGAGAGAGAAGCGTTGCCTTATTCAATAAGCGATGAACTCTTGGATGCTCCTGCTCTCGTCTCAACTGTGTGAGTGTGGATGTGACAAGGACAGCCTGTGGTCTACAGTGGAGATGGAAAATGATTTATCCAACTTGGATTGTAAGATGTAAAACACACTCTATGACGAGGCTTTAAAAGATGGGTGAGAGATACGATGACAAGCGTGAGGAACTGGAACCCAGGAAACTAGGTTTCCTGGCGCTTTCAGGGTCTCACGCATGAACCTCCTTGAAGACTGGTGTGAGAGCTAGAGGACACTAATATCTGGAAACAAGCAGAGAACTGCGGACAAAAGCTGGCTATTATTGACTGTACGTTCTACCGTTCTGCCCCGTTAGCGACAAAGGCGGGCTATTATTGACTCTGCGTTATACTGTTCTGTCCATTAGCGTGTAAATGCAGTCTCATGATGGGCAGTGAACTTTAGCAGCAACTCCTTTGGTCTTTATTTTCTTCTTCTATTAATAGGGGGAATAGGTTTCTTTGGTAAAATGCCACTGGTAGTTATTTGTGACAGTGACTGTCTTAGAAATTTCAGATTCAATGTCTGTATTAGCTAAGATTAGGGTTAGCTAGAAACAACAGAAACAATAGCTTAATAAAGACAGAAGGTTATTCTCGTCTCATAGAAATGCTCGGGAAGTGGTCCGTGGCTGACGCAGTGACCTAGGCTGCCAGGAACCCAGGGTCCACGGATCCCGACATCTGTTCCACACAGCTTCACCCCCACAGCCCAGAGCGAGGGGCACCCACCTCCCTCCCCCGAGGGAAGGATGTTTGTGACAGCTGCCACAAAACACTCCCACCCGCATGTGAGTGACCAGGCCCTGGTGGCAAGCTGGATAAAGAGTGTGTACACTGAGAATAGTCACCAGTCTGAGACCCTGCCGCCCTGGGAACAACTTTTGGGGGATAATAAGCAGTCTCTGCCATTCATCATTTAAATTATATATTCATTTTAGTTTAGACGTGTTTTCTTCTAGAATGGGTAGAAGGGAATGGGCTAAGCAATACGTCTTGTTTGCTTGTTTCTAGATTCCACATAGATGCAACACCGCACGTTATCTGTCTCTCCCTGTCTTAGCACAGTACCCCCTAGGGCTACCCGTGTTGTCGTCAGCGGGGATCAGTTGCTAAAATAGAGCCTGAAACCAGATCATGAAGGACTTTCTAAACTGTGCTTTCAAGGTTCTGAACAGGAAGATGATGTCAGCTCAGTATTTTCAGTCTGCAGGATAGACCGAGTCCTAAAAACTGTTTCCCGTACTCATCTAATTAATGGCTGGTGGACCCCACTTCCCCTTCGATGACCTGTCTTCACTCTCACCCAAGCAGAGAAGTCAACTGCTCTGACTGCGTCCTTGGAGCCCCTGTGAACGGATTATTGAAAAGTATCAGCTGCCAGTATTTGGCTTTATGTTGTCATGCACTTGGTGAGTGAGGCTAACTGTAATGTTAACTAGACCTCAGACTGTTAAGTCATACAGTAGCCAATTAGTCAGTTAACACAATGGAAAGTCTTCTGGAAAGGTAGCCTTAAGGTGAAGACTTCCTGAGTGAGAAAGGGTCGGTCAGATTAAAGAGAGGAACAGGGAGGGGCGGGAGGGAGTTCCAGGCAGGAACAATGAATGAGGGAAGGAAGAGCCAGGCCCACAGAAAGAAGTGCAGCCAGCCGAGGGTGGGGGACAGGAGGCTGGAAGACAGGTGGGCAGAAGCCAGAGGGGGCTCTGTGAGTCCTGTGGGCTGTAAGCCTGTCCTGGAAGGGCCATGGGAAATCAGCGAAAGGCCAGAACGAGCAGTGGCATGCTCAGATCAGATCTCCAGTAAAGAGAGTCCTGTCTGCACAGCACTTGGAAGTGGTATTAACACGCACGCCCACCACCATGACCTCCAGACGTGCACACACCCTACAGTGCCTCCTACAGGCTGAGGTGGAAACAGAGGGAAGCACCCACCTCACAACACTACTTCTGAATTCTGAATTCTCGGTAGGTTTTAAATTACAGTAATTAAGCACACAAAGGCTTTCCTCTTAAACCCTCAGGGTGCATGCTGGTATGTTTTATAAACTTTCTTAACCATAATAAACAAATTACTTAGGAGTGCTCCATTTAAAAATGTTGCTCAATGCATGAAATGTGATATTAGAGCATTGCCAAACCTACTTTATGATCATTTTAAAAAGCGGTTATTTAAACATACAAAGATGATCGATGAATACAGAGTTATATAACCACCAGAAGTGACCAGTGTTCTTGTAATGGCCCCTTGGCTTTTCCCCTGCTGATACTGGCACCAGAGAAATTGGGTTATAAGTATTGTTTCTCTTTGCAGCTGCAGAGAGTTCCAAGTACAGAATGAATGGAGTTCATTCAGGGGCCTCGCACTTGGGCGGTGGTTCCCTTTTATGCCTAATGGGCTCCAGCAGGGGTATTAGGAACAAACCCACTTTCACTTTTCTGACCCATTGACAAGGTCCTGGCGTCTTTAGGAGCCGCACTCCCTGGATTTCCTTTAGGGTTTACCTCTTCTCTCGTCCCAGTTTCCAGAGGAGATGGCTGAGGGTGCTTGTCTCCCACTCAGGGAAGCCCACTGAATTTTATTTTATTTTAAATAACAGTAAATCATATGCTGTTTAAAATCTAAATTACAGAGGACATATAAATTTCCAATAGATTAAGCCTGACACAGTGACAGGAGATTGTAATGTCTGAGGAAAAACTACAGAGAAATAGAGTGGGGGGTGGGGGGAGAGGAAAAGGGGGAGGGTCACGCACCCCCCAACAAGCTGCACTCCTTGTAACCCTTGTCCCTGAGACAGCCGTGCTGCACGAACTTCTGTAACTTGTTTGTGAAGGCCAGGCCAGGCACCGCGGCAGCAGGGAGGGAGGCTGCCACGCAGTTCCTACACACCGGGCCGCCACCTCCCTCCGACCCTGTGTGGTCTTTGGCTTATGTCTATCCTGTCTCCTTATGACTGCGCTACAAAGACTCAGAACTGTCAGCAGCGTTACAGGGTCACACTGAAGCTCCCCTTGTTTTGTTAAATGCCCCATTTTGTCACCTTATTCTTTCTCCTGTTTAAACCACAGAACCACCTGCATCCCGGAGGTGCCGGGCTCCCCGCTGGCCAAGGAGCCTGGCAGCAAACTGGACCCGAGTGAACGACTCAGCCAGGAGACACAGGAGGCACAGGGGAGGGGTTTCCAATGGCTGTACCTGCAGTTGGTACTGGAAGGTTCTCTGTGTTTTCCTATCTCCCCAGGGAGCTGAGCTATTCCCAGCTTGGCTGGGACTTCTCAGTGAGCGGCAGGTTGGACCACAAAGGACACCCAGAACCTGGGCCGAAGGGAGGGCAAGGCCAGAGCAGTGGGCTCTGCCTGTGGCCGCCCTGTGCGGCCTGCCCTGTGGCCGCCCTCCTACAGGTGCCCAGCGGGCCGGCCGGCCCACGGCCACACAGCCCAACATCCCCAAGCCCCACTTACCTGCGGGGACCAGGGTGCTCCTCCACCTTGTCCTTTGCAAGCACCAGCAGCAGCCGTCCCCAAGGTAGGTGTGAAAGGCCACAGTGCCGTTCCTGACCGCGTCATTCCGTAGCAGGGGTGAAAAGGAAGCGAATTCAAGAGAAAGCGCCCCTGACAACAGCTCTGCACGGTCTCCCAGAGCTAAAGGCAGCAGCAGAGAGGTGATTCCAGTTCATCCCTTCATGTGTTCATCAAGTAAACAGTCATTCAACTCACCTCCTATCTGCAGCAGTGTGCACTGAGGAGTCACTGTGGAGCGCCCGTGCGTGTGTTCTGAGCGTCTCACTCTGGAGCTGTGTCTGCACTGAGGAGTCACTGTGGAACGCCCGTGCGTGTGTTCTGAGCGTCTCACTCTGCAGCTGTGTCTGCACTGAGGAGTCACTGTGGAACGCCCGTGCGTGTGTT
Source organism: Rhynchonycteris naso (assembly GCA_037038555.1). NCBI lineage: Eukaryota > Metazoa > Chordata > Mammalia > Chiroptera > Emballonuridae > Rhynchonycteris > Rhynchonycteris naso. The sequence goes on from CM072999.1 coordinate 204,812,858, forward strand.
CTGAGCGTCTCACTCTGGAGCTGTGTCTGCACTGAGGAGTCACTGTGGAACGCCCGTGCGTGTGTTCTGAGCGTCTCACTCTGCAGCAGTGTGCACTGAGGAGTCACTGTGGAACGCCCGTGCGTGTGTTCTGAGCGTCTCACTCTGGAGCTGTATGTGCACTGAGGAGTCACTGTGGAACGCCCGTGCGTGTGTTCTGAGCGTCTCACTCTGGAGCTGTGTCTGCACTGAGGAGTCACCGTGGAACGCCCGTGCGTGTGTTCTGAGCGTCTCACTCTGGAGCTGTGTCTGCACTGAGGAGTCACTGTGGAGCGCCCGTGCGTGTGTTCTGAGCGTCTCACTCTGGAGCTGTATGTGCACTGAGGAGTCACTGTGGAGCGCCCGTGCGTGTGTTCTGAGCGTCTCACTCTGCAGCAGTGTGCACTGAGGAGTCACTGTGGAGCGCCCGTGCGTGTGTTCTGAGCGTCTCACTCTGGAGCTGTGTCTGCACTGAGGAGTCACTGTGGAACGCCCGTGCGTGTGTTCTGAGCGTCTCACTCTGGAGCTGTATGTGCACTGAGGAGTCACTGTGGAGCGCCCGTGCGTGTGTTCTGAGCGTCTCACTCTGCAGCAGTGTGCACTGAGGAGTCACTGTGGAGCGCCCGTGCGTGTGTTCTGAGCGTCTCACTCTGGAGCTGTGTCTGCACTGAGGAGTCACTGCCCGTGCGTGTGTTCTGAGCGTCTCACTCTGGAGCTGTATGTGCACTGAGGAGTCACCGTGGAGCGCCCGTGCGTGTGTTCTGAGCGTCTCACTCTGGAGCTGTATGTGCACTGAGGAGTCACCGTGGAGCGCCCGTGCGTGTGTTCTGAGCGTCTCACTCTGGAGCTGTATGTGCACTGAGGAGTCACTGTGGAGCGCCCGTGCGTGTGTTCTGAGCGTCTCACTCTGGAGCTGTGTCTGCACTGTGGAGCGCCCGTGCGTGTGTTCTGAGCGTCTCACTCTGGAGCTGTGTCTGCACTGAGGAGTCACTGTGGAACGCCCGTGCGTGTGTTCTGAGCGTCTCACTCTGGAGCTGTATGTGCACTGAGGAGTCACCGTGGAACGCCCGTGCGTGTGTTCTGAGCGTCTCACTCTGGAGCTGTATGTGCACTGAGGAGTCACTGTGGAGCGCCCGTGCGTGTGTTCTGAGCGTCTCACTCTGGAGCTGTGTCTGCACTGAGGAGTCACTGTGGAGCGCCCGTGCGTGTGTTCTGAGCGTCTCACTCTGGAGCTGTGTGCACTGAGGAGTCACTGTGGAACGCCCGTGCGTGTGTTCTGAGCGTCTCACTCTGGAGCTGTATGTGCACTGAGGAGTCACCGTGGAACGCCCGTGCGTGTGTTCTGAGCGTCTCACTCTGGAGCTGTATGTGCACTGAGGAGTCACTGTGGAACGCCCGTGCGTGTGTTCTGAGTGTCTCACTCTGGAGCTGTGTCTGCACTGAGGAGTCACTGTGGAGCGCCCGTGCGTGTGTTCTGAGCGTCTCACTCTGGAGCTGTGTCTGCACTGAGGAGTCACTGTGGAGCGCCCGTGCGTGTGTTCTGAGCGTCTCACTCTGGAGCTGTGTCTGCACTGAGGAGTCACTGTGGAACACTCGTGGGCGTGTTCTGAGCGTCTTACTCTAGAGCCGTATCTGCACTGACGAGTTACTGTGTAACACCCATGTGCAGATACTGTGTATCACCTGTGCGTGTGTTCTGAGCATCTCACTCTGGAGCACTGCTACATAACCCCAAGGGGACAATGGCAGGCCTGTATTGTCTGGGTGTGGAGAGGATACAACGGGGTCATAAGTGTAAAGTGCTCCTAAGTCACTCCTGGTGACCTGCCATGGCTCTGTAAGGAGCAGATACTACAACTGTTATGGAAGCTGTTATGTAAAACTTTATTTCTTGGTCCTTATAGAAACACCCTTTAATGGAAACACCAGAGGCTGAATAGTAACTCTGAGATTTGAGCAGAATCTAGGAAAAGAAACTTTTGACCCAGAGATATTTACAAGGTTTTGAACCAGTGCAAGACTTAAGAGTCCCTGTAGGTTCCTTGATTCCTGAAGTTGGGGAAGAGAGTCCCACCTTCAAGAATGTGGGCTCTGAAGCAGGAACTCTAATCCTGGCTCCATGAAGCAGTCTCAGCCCATTCTTAGAGCACCGAAGGCAGCAGCAGACAATGCCTAAACCAGGGGGTGGGGAGGGTTCTAATACTCTTACAAGCAGCAGACAATGCCTAAACCGGGGGTGGGGGGGTGGGGGGGACGGGGACGGGGGCGGCTCTAATACTCCTACAAGAAGAGGCAGTGAATCGGGCCCTGGCAATGGAGAGACCACGCTGAGCTGCCTAGAATACACGTTGGCTTTAGGAAGGCCATCCTGAATTATCAGGCCACCTTCTGTCCCCAGTGTCACCCAAAGCAGTGATATCCGGACTCTGGCAAAGCACCCCTTTCCCTTCCAGGTGGGACTTTGCTGTGAACCACTTTTTCAAACAGAGGAAGGAGAGCCCGAGAGACAGAACTGACTAACCTGTGTGTCTCCGTCCCGTCGTCGGAGGACTGAGGATGATGATCATAGTACTGTCACGCCAAGTACCCGGCTCTCCTGGTTCTCAACTAAACTGACTTATTACCTAGTTCTTAAGTTTGACTATTTCTAGATTTTTCGTAGAATAGGGTTCACTCTTCTCCCTCTCATGCTCCTTCTTTGACACAAACACACGCTACATAAATGGACTCCCGGAACGAGCAGGCTGTCACAGAGGCCCAGCGGTGATGTAGGTTAAATGCAGCTTTATCAGGGACAATAACCAAGGATCTTCACTGTGTAAAACGAATAAGGAAATATATCAAGACAGTTTTCATTATAAAAGTAAGTTGTTTTAACATACCTCCCTTCTCAAATATTCTCAGAAACCTCCCCCTCTCTCTTTTCAAAGCGAACGCAGCCCAGTGGCTTATGTAACTTTTAACAAAATGGAAGTTGGTTATCTTGAACTGTTTATAGTATGGTGACTTCTGATGAGTGACATGATTACCACTGAATCATGTGTACGGTGTGCACACTTTCTGGCTTTCTATTTAGAGCAGAAAAGATTGGCGGCGGTGACAGGGAAATCTTTCAAAAGAGTTTAGTATCAGGGAATTTCCCTTTTTCTCTGTTTGCCATAATAGATTAGGATAGATCATTGGGATCTATTTCAAACAGATCAAAATTCTCCTAGAGTTTTTGAAGTGCAAAAACCAAAATATCTAAGGTGTCATCTCAGAGCAGCAAGCTGGCTTAGATAACAGACACACACATGTTCCCAGCTTTCCTGAGGTAGATACATTTAGGCTGTACAACATAATTTTTTAAGGTGTAGAATGTAATGACCGTGCACTGCCCGGTGTGAAATGACTGTGGTGATCAGGATGATTAGCACATCCAGCGCCACTCACAGTTACGCTGTGTGTATATGTGGTGAGAACACTTAAAATCTGCTCTTTTGGCAAATTTCACATATACAATGTGGAATCATGGACTAGAATCACTGTTCTATACAACTGTGCCCCAGAACTTCTTTATCTTATAACTGAAAGTTTGCACACTTTGACTAACATCTCTTGGCAATCACTGGTTCAAAGAGTTTGACTAGTTTGGATTCCACCTGTAAGTGGGATCATGTAGTATTTGTCTTTCTGTGTCTGGCTTATTTCATTTACTGTAATGTCCCCAGGTTCATCCATGTTGTCACAAATGGCAGGATTTCATTTTTTTGTAATAGGTAAATAATACTCATACATATATAATATACATAATATATATTATACATGATATAGGAATATTACATAAATTATATATATTATATAACAATTCATCTGTTAACAGACACATTGTTTCCACATCTTGGCCCTTGTGAGTAATGCTGCAGTGAACACAGGGGTACAGATCTCTCTCTGAGAGACTGAGCTTATTTTCTTTGAATATAAACCCAGAAGTGGGGTTGCTGGGTCATATGGTAGTTCTAGTCTTAATTTTTTGAGAAAACATCACACTGCTTGCCACAGTGGCTGTACCAGCTTATAGTCCCCCTTACAGCGCACAGGGCCCTGTTCTCTTCACAACCTCGCCAACACTTACTCCTGTCCTTCCGAGAACAGTTACCCTAATACCTGTGAGGTAATGGACCACCATGGTTTTCATTTGCATTTCCCTGATGGTTAGTGCTGTTGGGCACCCTTTCATGGGCCTGTTGGCCACTTGTATGTCTTCTTTGGCAAGCTGTCTATTCAGGCAGGTCCTTCGCCCATTTTTAAATCAGATTTTTTGTTTGTTTTGTTATTGGTTGTATGAGTCCCTTGAATATTTTGGATATTTACCCTTTATCAGATGTATGCTTTGCAAATATTTTTCCCATTCTGCAGGTTGCCTTTTCATTTTGGTGATATTTTCTTTGCTGTGCAGAAACTTTAAATCTTTAACCCATATTAAATTGATTTTTGTGTACGGTGTAAGGGAAGGGTCAAATTTCATTCTTTTGCACAAAATACACATTTGTCTGAGAGCCCTGTGGTGTGGCGGTGAGAGAAAGAACACCAGTGCCAGGCCAGCATTGTCAGGCCGGGTTCTGAAACTCACTGTCACTCTGGATTGGGTGTTAGACTAAATGCATTTGGGAAGCACTCCATGCATGTAAACACGTATGTATGACAAAGCTAGGTCTGCAAGATAAAAACCATAGGAAAGCCTACAGTGATAAAAGAAATATTAAAAGTAAAAACAACGTGAAGTTTCTTTACTAGTAACACACACACACAAACCCATAAAACTCAGATTTTTAATAAAACTTTATGAATTAAGAGATGAATTACTTTGTTATAGACAAAGGATAAATGCCAGGGAAATATTCTACTAATTATTTTATTACTATTTAACTATTTTAACTATACTGTCACAATATCTTATCAGTTCAAATGTAATATTAAATGTTATTTTGTATGTTGTTCTAACCTTATTTAAACTAAATCATAATGCTTAATTATAGGATTTGAGATTATTTGTTACGTTTTAAGGTTTTTATATACTTGATGGGCTAAATACTCAGTTTTGCTTCGGTGACACAATTATAAGGTCTTTTTCATCACACAACTTATTCTTTTAAAGTTGAATATGCATGTCCAGATGGTAGACAGCTGTCCAAACAATAAGAACTCTATGTATTAGGACAGGTGCTGTTATTATCCCCAAATCCATAACACAAGTGTTGATTTATAAATTATTTGGAGGAAAAAAATAAATAAGCATATCCCAGAAGTAAAACAAAACAAGAAATTTCCATTTATTCCATGCACAAGGATAAAAAAAATTAAAGAAAAAATTTAAAGAAAATGATAGAAGGTGTCTGCTGCTTTGAAGGTATTTCATACTATATAATAATGCCTGATTTGGGATATTTTTTTATAGCTAGCTAAAAATCTCAAGGCACTGCTTCAAACTGATTCTAAGAATCATACGACATATTTACAAAACCTGAAAAATCTACTTAATTTACAAATTGTCAGATCATGACTTACTTCAGGCCAAGGGCCAACTCACTCAACATGGTTTGGCCGGTACCTCCCACAAAGCAGGCAGTGACTACATCAAGGGTCCCCAAACTATGGCCTGCAGGCTGCATGTGGCCCCCTGAGGCCATTTATCCGACCCCCGCCGCACTTCCAGAAGGGGCACCTCTTTCATTGGTGGTCAGTGAGAGGAGCACAGGATGCATCTGTACCCATAGTTCCCATTGAAATACTGGTCAGTGTGTTGATTTAAATTTACTTGTTCTTTATTTTAAATATTGTATTTGTTCCCGTTTTATTTTTTTACTTTAAAATAAGATGTGTGCAGTGTGCATAGGGATTTGTTCATAGATTTTTAATAGTCTGGCCCTCCAACGGTCTGAGGGACAGTGAACTGGCTCCCTGTGTAAAAAGTTTGGGGACCCCTGAACTACATGGAGGTGACTGCTTGCAAGAGCATCAGATGGTCATCCATAGTAGAACCCACTAAATCACACCTTTAATAAATCAAAGTTTCATTATATAATTCGGTACTCATTCACACACACCCCAAACTGAAAAACTGCCCAAGTGGAAATGTGGAAGTAGACTACAAAGTCTTCCATGCTCTCCCCGCTGATGGACTACTGTTGATACATTTCTGTGTTCATCAGCACACATGACATTTAGGAACCATGGAAGAACGCAGGTGACAAAGGTATGCCACCACAGGCGTTCACCTCCCCTAGAAAACGCACTGACTTTTGTCAGTGAGACACTTAAAGAGGTCAAACATGGTGGGGATGAACTTGGGACAGTGGCATGGGATACTGAGACAGGGAAGGTAAGGGCAGGCATGGTGATACAGACAGGTGACGTTCTCTGAGGGCTTCCCATCTGCCAGGTTCTGCACTAAGCTCATTACGTGTGTTTTCCTTTAACAGGCAAGCTCTACCAATTTCAGAAATTAAATGTTCTAGAAGGAATATTTCTTCGTTTATATAAAACTGTATTATAACTCCTCTTCATGTATCCCTCTCCTTATCTAGAAGAGGACCTTCAGGAGGACAGGGTCTCTTGTCTTATTTGCCACTGAGTCCCCAGTGGCCTGGCACACTACCACAAAGTAGGACATTCATTAGATGTCTGTTAAATGAAAAATGACATCACTGTTCAATGAGACATAAAGCTGGGGAGACTATCTAAAACCCTCCAAATTCGGAAGATAAGAGAGGTTGCCACACGTCTAGACCATAGCTCTTCCGTGTGTGGGTATCTCATTTCTCTTGGTGTTCCCCATTGACTGGTAGAGTTTAGCATACATACAATAGGCACTTAGACTATTTTGAATTGAATATTTTTTTTCTTAAGTGAGAAGCAAAGAGGCAGAGAGACAGACTCCTGCATGTGCCCGGACCAGGATCCACCCAGCAAGCCCCCTATAGGGCAATGCTATGCCCATTTGGGGCCCTTGATCCGTTGCTGGTCAACTGAGCCATTTCAGTGCCTGAGGAGAGGCCATGGAGCCATCCTCAGCACTCACGGCCAACTTGCTCTAACCAGTCGAGCCATGGCTGTGGGAAGAGAGGAGAAAAGAGAGAGAGAGAGAGAGAGAGAGAGAGAGAGAAGTGAGGAGGGGTGGGGCGGGGAGGAGAAACAGATGGTCACTTCTCCTGTGTGCCCTGACCAGGAATCGAACCCAGAACATCCACATGCCGAGCTGACGCTCTACCACTGAACCAACCGGCCAGGGCCTTGAATTGGGTTTATATTGAAACTGAAACTATTTTCATGCTTTTCCAAGATGGAAAGAAGACCTCCTCATTCCCATGGATCTTGACTCAGCAACCACAGCCACTTCTTCTTTTTAGGCGCACTTGTTTCCAGTCCTTGTGTGGTCCCTGCCCTTTGCGTGCTCAGTTCTGACAGCAAGCAGTGGCACTCACAAGTCTGCCCTGCGAGCTGCAGGGTGGTTCTGTGCATAAAGACCAGCCTTCCTTCTGTACCTCATGGAGACCCACAGCGTCTGCTGACTGGGCCTGGTCTGGTGAGCCGTCCTGTGGGGTCACGGGGGGCGTGGTGCAGAAAGGGGGACAAACAGGAGCAGAGACAAGGCCCACATGTGGAGGCAGACCCTGCACTTCTGCACTGGGTGCAGCGCGTGGACCCCGCCGTCGATCAGCCGCCCGCCCCCCCTGCCCCCCACCGGGACAGGGATCCACCCCCTCTGCTCTCAGCCGCTCACAGTCCTCAGGAAGCCTGCTGGGTCAAGCATGTAGGCACCCCAGCAGCACCTGTACGGCACCTGCTTGCTGCTCTGCGGATTTAGAACACATTTTCTTCCTTCTCTTCACGAAGCCTGCCTAGGAAACAATCCTGGACCCACGGGTACCCATCACCTACCACTTAGAAAGTCAGAGGGTGGTGTCTGCCCTCTACATTTCTGTGGATAGTCAGGAGTAAGGGAGAGTGGACAGGAAGGTCACAGTCCCTCCCTCTACCATGTCATCATCAAACCAGAACATAAACTGTTATTGTGACCGGGCAACTCCAATGACAACGGTAGAGATCTAACCAAACCAACACAGAACAGGGCCCTCAGGGTGGAGTGGGTGAGTAAACAAACTGACACTGTCCTGTTTCTTTCAACACCATGGTGTGTTGATTGAGATGAGGAAAATGATCTCCTGCCCCTCCCTTGGTGTTGGCCTCCTATGGGGGGATCCAGTCTGGTTGGCCAGCAGGAGAAGGGAAGGCCCCAGGGCGGGTGGGTGGGGCGCTGGGCACAGGGACGCACTTACCGCACTTAGGGCCCTGTCCCGGGTTGTTTCTGCTGCCACTGGCCGAGCCCTCCCCTACCCGAAGCAGAGCGGCCAGGGAAAGCAGCTGTCCACAGCGGAGGCATTTCAAAGGCCAGAGAACACAGAGAAAGGAGTGGGGGTCAAATGAGGCAAAGACAAGGAGGGAGAGGACTCTTGGCAACCCCTGCGTGCAGGCTGGGGACAGATGGCCTGGGCAGCCTGGGCGGCGGGATGCCCACAGGCCCCCCAGGGGTAGCCCTGTTGCATTTTATCACACTAGCCAACTCCAAAGGCGCCCAGGGCAGGCCCTCCTGCTCCACATTCTCCTCCGGAACTCTGCTGGTCGCTTTTTTGGTTCCGGTTGTATATTCATTCATGTTTCTAAATCATGGTACAGATGAATATCAACTTGAAATCATTGCCTTAAATTTCTTATCTTGGTTTTATTACTTGAAAGTTATTGGGAAAATATAAGTGTAATTTTGGAATCTGATTTCAATAGGTACATGAAGAGAAATTAATGTATATCTACTCATTTTTTTTAACTCCAAGGTTTAGTGCTTCATTAGATAATAAATTTAATCTTGAATTATTATAAAAGGATTATAGTTAAAATACTGCAATTAATTATTTTTTTGAGGGAGAACTTAAAAGAAGCAAAATAAAAACAACTTCTGAGCTATCTCAATATATTTTGAAAACAGATTTAAAAAATACATAAATATGATACAGTATTATCGGGTTTTAAATATCTTTTATGCAAATTAATTTAATATACTTATAACTCAATAATAACACTATATGAACATAACTCACTATAACAATATATGAACTCTAGAATGTTACAATTCCAAATCAGGTCGGCAGAGTTAACGGAACGCTGAGATTCTGAAAGGTGACTTGTGAGAACATATTTGCAAGTTTGGGTATCTACATTTTTAGCACATAAACTTTTCTGTTGCTCTAGCTTCATTTAAAAATATATATATTTACAAGCAAGAACGACTGTGAACTAGGGCCTAAAATGTCTGCTTTGTGTAGAAATTTCAGAAACGTCACAAACACTGTAGACAGCAAACACTTTCACAGCCCACACTTTCCCACCGTCCTGAGAGCCATTTCTCATTAACAACGGAATTGTTTTCAGAGGCTCTGCTATATGGGGTCTCCTTAGAAACCACTTGCTGAAAGACGGTGGCTTTCTTCCACAGAATTTCAAGCAGTGAAAAGGCAGATTTTCTGGCATAAATCAAACCCCATTTCTAGGGTTCACTAAACCCTTTCTCCTGAATGTAATGTTTTGTAACTTGATCTCAGCAGTTAATAGTACATACAGGAGAGGCTGGTGTGAACCAGTTTTAAGTGAATTTTATTCCATTTCTTTTGTTATTCAATTGAAATCACTTCCAGGGCTTGGTATACCTTGATGAAGGTTTAACTGCACAACCAATTTAAAAATATAGTCCCTTGTGCTGTATAGAAAAATCTGTAATTTTCCCCCTACTAAGTTTACTCAGGTGCATTAATCTTGGTATTGTTATGGTAATAACAGCTGTTCTAATTTCAGAGTTATTCTTGCTCATTAATATACTTTATAAAAAGAAGTTGGACAACCAAGTTTTTATACTAAGAATGTAGTTATTTCAACTGGCTAATATGTACAAATATAATGTTTTAGGAAATTGCTAGATGCATACAAATTCATAAGAAATACACTGAAAGGAAGCACACGTATGAATAACTATGTCTTAAGTGTGGACATGGAAAACTACTTTTAACGGAAATCTGACATTGTTACTGAGATCAAATCCCGCTCTTCCAAACCTCCTAACTTTGCACACACTGTTCTCCTTGCCAGCAATGTGCACCTGCCTCCCAAACAAACGTGCTCTTCCTTCAGATTCTTTCAACCATTTCCTCAATCAACCATTCATTTATTCATTCATAAAATTTTACTGAGCACCTATTATTTGCTAGATTCTGTGCTCCATGCTACGTGAATGAGACAATGTCCTTTCCTTCTGGAGCTGAGGGTTGAATCTGAGTCACCCAGCCTTCCCTGACTTCCCCCGAGGTAAACTCTTCCTTCTTGGTTCTACCATCTTTGGGGAAAGAGCCTTTATACATCTTTATATACCCAGGACCTAAGACCTAACACAATTCCTGGAACACAGTAGGTGCAAAGTAAATGATTGTTGAATAAGTGAAGTGAACTAAAACCTTCTTGAGAGCAGAACAGACTTTCTGCTATCCGTAAACTATCAATAACATGCCATAGGTTTACAAGGGTGCTGATGTTTCTTTGCTCAAATCTTCAGCCAAACACCTGGAGATGTGAAAGATGGAAATCTGAGAAATGATTAAGCTGTTTAGGAAGTTTGGCAACTTAGAGTTGCTGCTATATTACCAGGCAAATCTTTCCTAAGATTGAAATAAGAAGTTTACCAGATGATCCATCTAAGTTCAAAAGCCAATTCAACATTGAAGTTGGCCTCCTTGATTAGTTAACAAGTCTTGCGGCAACTTGATTTCAGGGTATTTGAACTAATAAAAATGCAACCCTTTGCTTCTAAAGGCATCTCCCTGAGAGTAAATGCCCCAGGTCCCTACTTTAACCTCCAAGGCCCTTTGAGGTCTGCTATCATGTCCCCAGCTCTCTGACCCCAGCTCCTGCCACTTCCCACTTCTCCACCTCCTTGCTATTGCTGGAACACCCATGCAGATCTGCCTCAGAACCTTGCTCCTCGCTCTCCTCTGTCTTGTCAACTCTTTCCCAGACACCTCCAAGGCTCATTGTCCTTGAGCAAGGTCTGTGTTCAAATGTCATCTTTTTAGTGAGGCCGTCCTTGACTGTGACTCTCAAAGGGCTGCCTCCTCCCACCCCCGCACCCAAACACTTCCTGCCCACCCCCCAGCCTGCTTACAGTTCTTCTCCGTACTTATCACCACCTGACATGCTATGCATCACTTTTTTTCCTTCTGGTCTGTCTCTCCTACTAGAATGTGAATCCGACAAAGCTAGAGATTTTGACCACATCCTTAGTGATAAGTGTGCCTTACAAACTCAGAAGACATCCATAAATATTTGAGTGAATGGACTGGAGCCAATCAAACTCTGTCTTTAGCATCAACTCTATCACACTGTACTAATGACCACAGACTACAAGTATGCTAATAAAACCACCAGAATTTATGAATTTTGATTATCTAGATGTTCTGATTATCTGGTATGCACTTTGAAACTGATTCAGAAGCCCAATGCTACCCAGTATAAGGGGACTGCCGCATTCTTTGTCCCCCTAAATCTCCGTGCCTCAAAAGCACCACACTAGGAAAGGTAGTTCTGTGAACACCAGCAGATGTCTAAGCATTTCTTAACTGTCTATATGAAAACAGGAATGGGAACAGAGACATGACCCCTCCCACACAGAAGCTTTCATCTAGCTGGGACCTCAAAGTGAAAGTACCATTTCCTCTACTGAGAAATTCTTGTGAGAAAGTTTCAAGCATAGCTAATTATTTCTAGGTGGAAATAAAAGCTGTAAGTTAGAAAACTGATTTTTATTAACTATTGAGGGACTTCTTGGTTTTATAAAACCATTTATGGAAATGAACTGGTGGTTGAGGTGTCTTGAGTCCAAGTCATCAGATACAGAAAAAGATCAATTATCCTAAGGTTGTCAAGAAAAATAATATAAAAAGCTTCTAAGACATTTGAGATGCATTAAAAAAGTCAACTGTTCACATGTTCTAAATAAAAACATTGGGTCGCCTTTTCTCTTTCCCTATTTCTGGTAATTACCCAGTGCATCTCAAAATTCCCTGTGAAATATTAAAGTATTAAGTTGGAAATAACCAAGTGTCTGATCTGGGTTTATATCAGACATTATGCCATACTAAATTCTCAGAGAACCACCAAGGGCTTACTTAAATTTGATAAAAAATAAAATGAGAATATGCTATTTATTCTAGTGATTAAGCTGATCTTTATCTACTGATTTTTTTTCCCGAAATTTTTTCATAGCATTTAACCACACACACACACACACACCCCAAATCCTGGTCAAAACCTCCTTTTCAGCTTTACTTAGAGCACCGTATAGCCTTTCACTCAAGCCATCTGGCTTCCTTTCCCGGTCCCTGAATTTTTTAAAGTGGTGGAATGCTTTAACTTGCCGTCTAGTACTGCTTTTTAAATTTGAAACTGGCGCGGCGCTATCACCCAGCACCCACGCATGCGCCTCAGGGACTCAGGGCTAACACACACGCCCTTGCACACTCAGACCATTGAGGAGACCACCCAGCCCGTATTCCGGTAGGAAGCAGAGGTGCTGTGACTTCAGCAACGAGGGCTGAAGGTACAGAGGACACGTGTGGGTCAGGTTGGCCGTAGGATGACTCATCCTGCTTCCATGGGGATCGTCCCAGGTCAGCACTGCCCTTCCGTGTCCTAGGAACCGCCTGGGTCTTGCGCAGACCAAGATAGCTGTCATGTCACTGGACTGACAGGAGCAAGAACGGGTCCAATGACCTGGACCTGGGTTGACCTGGACACAAAGCCTCTGGTACGGAAGCCTGTCTTGGCTCTGTTACTCTGCTGACACTACCGGCCCTGAGGTGCTTTCCGACCCACTGGGGATGAGGGCTGGTGGAGTGTCCCAGTTACACCTGTGAGATGCCAAGCAAAGTAGACACGAATAAATTAAGGCTCAGGGTCACATAGCTAGGAAGTGGCCCACGTACAATTTAAACCTGGGTTTTTCTTCCCCCGGGTGTGCTGCTCAGGCATTTAAATAAAGGTTATAATATGAATTCTATTCAGAGACTAGATTAGAACTTTAAGTCCCCATCCCCCACTCTGACCTCCAGAGAGGGGGGAGGGGCTGGAGGCTGAATCCATCATAATGGCCACTGACTTCATCTGTCATGCCTAAGCAGGGGAGCCTCCATACAAACCCCAAAGGGGGGGGGGGGTTGACACTGTCCGGTTAGCGAGTGCCTAGAACTGGTGCTGCAGCAAGCCCAGAGCGTGAAAGCTCTGAGTCCCTCCTGCACATCTCCCATCCGGCTGTTTCTGAGTTACAGCCCCTTATAACACAAAGTCGTGATTCAGTAAGGAAAATGTTTCCCGCCTCTGCAAGCTGCTCTAGCCGATTGATCAAACCCAAAAAGGGGGTGGCGGGAACCTCTGACCCACTGTCAGTCAGAAGCACGCGTAAGGACCTGGACTTGTGATTGAGCCCTGAAGAGGGGGATTCTCTAGTGGGACTGAGCCCTTAACCTGTGGGACCCACACGACTTCCAGGAAGTCGGTGTCAGAACTGAGTTAAACTGTAGGACCGCCGGCCAGCAGCTGCTGAGAACTGAAGAACTGCTTGGTGTTGAGAATAACACACCGCACACCACTACTTGTGATCGCGTCTGAGGGAGCACTCTGGTGTGCTGGGCCTTGAATCTGTGGGGCTGAATTGCAGGACACCCAGCTGGTGGGGAAGCCCCATGCTGCTGGAGTCGGAAGTGTGTGGTAGTGATGTGAGTGAAGGAGAAAGGGGACTATGCCCTCAGAGTACGGCTTAATTATTCAGATGCATGTCTTTTAATCAGATGTGTATTTTGAATGTTTTCTCTCAGAAGCATTTCCTAATTCTGATCAATTTTCCTTGTATGGGCAGCCTCTAACAAACTTTGCCAAGTGGAAACATATGCTGTCAACTCAGGATTTAGGTGCCATTCAAACTTGAATCAGTATATGAACTCCAAATTCCTTTCTTTTTGTGTGTGTGTGGACATCTAAGTTTCCTCTCTTTGCAAGTTCAATTATATAGTGTTACTAAATATAGCCACGTTTCCCATTAGATTCTTAGACCTTACTCATTTTGTAACTAAAACACCGCATCTTCTTTACCCACCCATCTGCTGACAAGTGCTGAGGGCGATTCTGAGCCTGGCTACTCTGAGTGACGCTACAGTGAGCAGAGGAGCGCAAACGTCTCGGCTCCTGTTCCATTTCCTTCAAATCACGCTGTTTCTTGATATGGTTGAAACAGACAAATGGACACACATTCTGGATTATTTATACTTTGCAGATGCTTGTTTCGGTGGCCAGGCTAGTTTTGAGATGGTCTATGACTGTTGGATAAAGCATGTGGGTGGCCTTTCTGCCAGGTTCCTGTAAAATGGCTTTTTAATCCTTGGAATTCCCCCAGTGGTAGGTCTGTTATTCACGGTGGACTCCTACAGCTTCCATTAGTGCAATGACTCAGAATGACGACTGGATAAGCCAGGAAGACCAATCAGGTGATCAAAAGTTTGGGACTTTCAGCACAACCTCTGGAGGGGTGGGGAGATGGAGATTGAGTTCAACTCATGGCAATGAGACAATCATGCCTACATATGAGCTCCTGATAAAAGCCGGGACAGAGGCCTGACGAGCTCCCCTGGAGTGATACTCCATGCTGTAACATGTCGATGTGTGTGTGTGGGGGGGGGCACACTGACTCCATGGAGACAGCACATAGCACTTCACACCTGGGCCCTCCCACACATCCCTCCACGTCTCTTCTTTCAGCAGGTTCTCATTGGTATCTTTTCTGCTGTAATAAAACTAGAAACTATGTACTGCGCTCCTGAATTCTGTCCGTTTTTCTAGCAGACAATCAAACCTGAGAAGGTCACGGGAACCTCCCAAGAGTGTAACCAGTTCGTCAGAAGTGAGAGTGTAGCCCGGAAAATTCCCAAGCTTGCTGCTGGTGTTTGAAATGAAGGCAGTTTTGGGACGGTCTGGCCTGAACCTAGGAAGTTTGATGTAACTTGGCCTTGTCCAGTTGGTTCAGTGGATAGAGCGTCAGCCCATGACGTCCTGGGTTTGATCCCAGTCAGGACACACAGGAGAAATGGCCATCTGCTTCTCTCCCCCTCTTTTTCCCCCTTCTCTCCCTCTTCCACAGCCAGTGGTTTGATTGGTTCAAGTATCGCCCTGGGCATTGAGGATAGGTGGATTGGTCTGAGCATCAGCTTCAGGTGCTAAAAATAGCTTGTCTGATTCAAGCATCAGCCCCAGATGGCAGTTGCTGGGTGGTTCCCAGCTGGAGCACATGGGAGTCTGCCTCACTATCTCTCTTCTTCTCACTTAAAAAAAAAAAAGAAAAGGCTTTTCTGTATTTATTGCCACTTGTCGGCCTGACCTACTTTCTCTAACCTCAAAGGTCTTGTTCATATAGAAGATGTGATGATTTTTAGAGTAAACCTATTTTGCGTTATATAATTTTTATAAAAATCGTAATTGTGGATAATAGTAATTATTTGTGAAGTAAATCAGGTATCAGACATTTTCATCCAACAAACTTTTATTAAATACATTCCATAGGTACATGGTCAGTGACAGGACACAAAGACACACGTACTCCCTGCCGTCAGGGAGCGCACATCCTGTAAGACTCAGGTCCTTACGGTGGGCGCGATCACGCTAAGAGAAACAAGGATGAGGGAGTCTATCATCACCAGATACACGAACGAGGAAGAAGAGCAGGTGTGGAAGAGGGAAGTGGGCCTGCAGTGAGAGCAGGTAGGGCCAGGAGAAGCCCCGACGACAGGGAAGGACGGTGTGGGGACTGCAGTGAGAGCAGACAGGGGCCAGGAGGAGCCCCGATGACAGGGAAGGACGGTGTGGGGACTGCAGTGAGAGCGGGAAGGGGCCAGGAGAAGCCCCGACAGAAGCCCTAACAACAGGGAAGGATGGTGTGGGGACTGCAGTGAGAGCAGACAGGGGCCAGGAGAAGCCCCAATGGGGAAGGTCAGTGTGGGGACCACAGTGAGAGGGGGCAGACGCCAGGGAAGGACGGTGTGGGGACGTGCATGGCGTGCTCCCCAGGCCCAACTCAAAGCTGAACGGCTAACAGCAGAGGAAAGCGCTGAGGTCAGACAGAAACACAGGGTCAGAATGCAAGGTGCCTCCATGAATGATGCCCAGGAGTTTGACTTCACCCTCTGTGTGGTGGGAAGCACTAAAGGGTCTCAAGAAGGGAAATAAATAATAAGAACTGTGTTTCAGAAAAACAAAGTTGGAGCAGTGTTATTAACAGATTATATGTCAGGTGAGACTGGACCATCAGTTTTAGGAAGTGGAGGAAAACAGAAAGGCCTTGGAATTAGGACAGGAAGAAGGAATCAGAATCCAGCAACCGAAGAAGGTAAAATAGGATTGGATCTGACGGCATCTGGAGGGTCAGCAGCCCGGAGCTAGCACTTGGTCTGAACGTGCTCCTCACCGACAGGCCGAGGAAGGAAAGCGTCCCCGGCGGGAAGGGCAGAGCTCAGCTATGTGCATCCCGAGAGGATGTGGACAACAGAGTTCAGCAGACCTGGGGCTGAACACACGGGCTGGCATTTTAGGAAGAACCACAGGTGGAAATACGGAGGGGAAGGAACAGTCTCCCGAGGTGGGGGAGCGAAGGGGAAGGCCTGGCTCCCCAGGCTGGGGCACGGAGGGGACAGTGCCACCCCCCAGGCAGGGTTGGAGGGGAAGGCGAGGCCCCCCAGGCGGGGGAGGGAGATCGAGGGGAAGGCATGGCCCCCCAGATCAGGGCAGAGAAAGGAAGACACAGTCCCCCAGGTAGGCAGAGAGGGAAAGAGGCCACAACTTCAGTGACTTGGGAGCCACAGGAGTAAGATCAAGTAGGAGCGCACTGGAAAAGAGGGATGGGGGCGAGGGTCAGAGGGAGGTGGTTCCACGTCCTTTAAATTAGGCACATTAACAAGCAGAAGGAAAAGCCAGCAGGAGCGCAGCTGAGATTCCGGAAGAGGGTAACAGACGAAGTACGTTCTCTGTGAAAGAGAAGAGACCAGACTCAGGGCGACCCAGAGAAAGGGCAAGGGACACGTGTCGGTCACACAGGGCAAGGAACACTGTATTCTGAGGGGGAAGAGCCGCAATGGCAGGGGACACGGCAGGGACAACACTGCAGCCACACCTCAATGACAAACCGCCCCGGGAATACACACTCACTGACGGTGCGAACCCCACTATCAGCGGAAGCCTGCTCGTCTTTGAGGATGATGTCAAACACATAACACGCGGACCTGCTCTACAGAGGAAAGCTACGTCACTGTCAGCCCCACTTTGGGTACATGCTCATGCCACGCTTCCGGTTTCCGAGGAAGCGGGAATGAACTGCGGAAACGAATGCAGGACGGAGACCGTTTCTGCGGGGCCCACAGAAGGCTTGCCACACTGCAGACATGTGTGGACAACACTGTGAATCACCCATCACCACTCACTTTTCTAAGAAAACTGTGTCATCAAAATCGCCCACAAAACACTGACTGAATCCATCCTTAACATTAACAGTTTCCCATCAAATGTGGGCCGCTGTCATGGATAAGGGACACAATGCCACTCTGCACTGCAGATGTTAAGAAGCTGGCTGGAGCCCACAAGGGGAGTGACTCGTGGCTGTACACCCACCCCACTGGGCACTTGCTTTAATTTATGCCCTGAAACTTACAAATGACTTCATGTGTCAGACCGCCAAGGTAGCCATTGGAAATTAGGAAATCACACCCAGGGTACAAAGGGCCCGTTTATTTCATTCATTTAAAAAGGAAATATTCTAAGTCAATCCCAAGCATTGCTGCAGTCGCAAAAGTGAGGAGACTACTGCCCCCCCCAGGAGACAGACCCCTCCAGGGTCCGGACATAAGGAGCTACCACAGGGGCATGGCCACGAGGTGGAGGGTAGGGACAGACGCAGCTCTGCTCTGTCCGAAGTGCAAGAAAGGTTTCCCGGAGCACATCTGTGTGAATGGACTGTTGACGATGAAACGTCTCCTGGGAGGACGGCGCGAGCCGTCCACGGAACGGGTACAGCATGGGCAAAACGGAGACAGCCATAAAAGCTGACCTCAAAGGGTGGGCCCGGCGGTCCGGAGCCGAGGACCTAACACAGGAGGACAGAGAAAGGATGGGGGAGAGGCAGACTCTGTCAGAAAGGAGACCTGCGTAATAAGGACTGAAAGACTTTAAGGCAGTGGTTCTTAACCTTTTTTGAGGTACCGAACCCACCAGTTTCATATGCACATTCACCGAACCCTTCTTTAGTGATAAATAAAATATGATTTCTTTTTCCAAATTGAAGACATAGGTATATGTTTTTTTACTGGTGCACAAAATGAGCCATGCATGAACATCACCTTGCTCAAAGAATAAAACCAACAAAGTGCATGAACTCACAACAAATTACGGTATTACTTTATTCTGGCCTCTGCGGCAGAGGCTTCTCCAAACCCGAGACCGACTCATCGAACCCCTAGGGTTCGATAGAACCCAGGTTAAGAACCACTGCTTTAAGGTCACAATGAAATTTCTCTGTAGGGAAGACACGACTGGAATGTAAGACACAGGCCAGGCGGTGAACTTATGCTTGAGCCCAGGAGACCCGGGAGGAGGCTGCTCTGCAGTGGTGGTGAGGAGTGACAATGGCCACGCAGAACAAGCTGGAGGCATGGAGAGCAATTAACTAGGGATCAGAGCACATGCAGGGTCAGTCAGAATCTCTGGTCTGGGCAAGCAGGTGCATCCTGTGGGCCCACAGAATATGGAGAGCATTGGTGGGGGAGGGAGGACAACTGTTACTTTAATGCCCCCGGAGCTCTAGCTCAAGAACTCACTGGAACAACTGTTGGAAGGGCCTAGAATAATCCTAGTTAGAAATCTTTTCATACTAATTTTAGCAAAACTGCGGTCATTCAGCAATATCAGAAAAGAACGAGACCTTAGATGTAAAGGTCAGAACTGGAAATACCGCTGCACTAGAAGGATGAGCCCAGGAGGACTGAGATGGTCATGTGTCTCCACAGGGAACACGGACCTTCTCCAGGCAGCAGAGAGGGGCTGCTGGACAGCCCCGAACCAGTGCCTTTAATGAAGAGAGAACAGGTCACCATGAAGTGGGCAGCCCAGAAACTAGGGCTCACAAAGGGAACTTATGTCTGTGGGGCCCAGAAGAATTCCATCAGCAAGTGTGTTGTGTAGAAAACCAGTATTTCCTCGTGTCTTCCCAGGTCTAGGTAATTACATCTGCTTGCTAATTTGGGTATTATACTCCTCAAGTTGGCATTTAAAAGAAGGAAAGTCCTACTTAGGAATATGCGTTCTTGGCCTCTCCCCAAATACCACTAACACTGATGTAGCTAGTGTTAGTCCATTGCTAAGTGACCGGTATTCTGGGTAACCTGGAAAACCCAGTTAACATGTCTGTAAGACTGAAGTGTATCCGCAAGGCCGACCCATCCGCACCAGGTGAGCGTCCCTGGACCACACCCCAACACAGTCCCCCCAAGCCATGACACAAATCACCGCTGGTGATCTGGTGACCAGTCAAGCATCCAGAAAGAGGTTCCAAGCATTACCTAGACGTTATAAACAGAATTAGACCACGTTAACAGTGTCGAGTAGAATTCATCTTATTCCCCACTTTCCTGCCGTCCTGCTTGCACCTGTCGCATAGCATGTAGCGCTGTACATCACGTCATCTCTACGGAGCACAGCCAGGCACACTGCTTTTCCTGCACGGATGCCCTCTCTAGGAGTGCAGACACTGACCTGCGCTGCCCCTGTGCCCAGAGAGCACATAGTCGCATGACACTCGATAGTTTCTGTACTGAAGCCGGCCAGTTAAAAGCAGTCAGGTATGGCAGGGCTTCAGATTCACTGTGAATGGAATTAGCTACACCTCTGCATGTGAGCAACACTCATGAATGTGCAAGAATCTGTCCAAAAATGTGATCCTCAGCACAAAGGAAGTCCAGCTCTCAGGAGACCTCTGGGAGAGGGCTGAAAGAGTTTGCAGGAATGAGTAATAACTCGCTCTGCGCCTGCCTTTCCTGTGTCCGGCTGGCCACGAGCGGGAGGAAAATCCCACAGCTCCTTTGGGTTTTGTTGAAAGTTCACCATGAAATGGAGTCTGCATTCACAGTCATGGAATGCTACGACAGCCCGAGGAGGACCAACACGAGTGTTGCCAGGACCCACTTCTCTGTGGTTTGTGTACGATTACAACGAATGCTGAGCCCTGTTAACTCAGACATGAACTTGTCTTCATTTCCTGACAGTCGACATAAACTTCTAAAAGAAACGTCAAGTATCAATCCTTCCCCACCCTCCCTCCAATATGACTGTGCTCACGGTCCTTCACATCAGTTTATACAGTCACCACATCTCAAACTCAACTGTGCCATTGAGAATACTCTAGACGTCATGACGGCAACCTCACACGTGACCACTCCAGTCGTGTACGAAGTGGGACTGTACTTCCACCAGGACGTTCTACAAATATTCACGTGGCGCCTGTCACGAGCAGAGCACCAACAAATGCATACATGAACACAAGGACACAGCACTGCCCTTTGCCTCGAAACCGACGGTCGAACTAGAGAAACAACACGCAACAGACACGTGTTCTAGGAGTCAAAGAGGAAGGAGAGAAGCTGCAGGTCAGGTGAGTCGGGAGGCGCGAGGACAGGGTGACCAGAGTCTATGGACGAGACTCCCGTGGGATAAAGCAGGAAGGCACATTCCGGGTAGACAACAACACACAGCCACGAAGGGATGCGAAAGGGAGGCAAATGAACCAGAAGCAAGGTAAGGAGCAGATGAGATCAATACACTGGGGAACAATATTTTCTTCATTTTCTGTTGAATGAGGTTTTAGAACTATTTCCATATATTTCTGCATTGCTGATTCTAAATCTGAAATCCATATTTTGGTGCATACTCTAGTTTTATGCAATTTTAATTTCTTTTTGTTACAGTTAATGGCATGTATTGGTTTTTAAATTGGAGTTCAAGAGCAATGACTCTTGGATTGAACATAACCACAAGGAAATTAATGTTTTACAAACATCCCTTTTACATAGTTGTAGTTGTTTTTAAATGTAAAAAATTGTTATCTGATAAAAACACCCTTATTTTATTTTAATATTGAATCTGGCTTCGAGTAGGCATAAATGTAAGAATAGTCCTGACACCTTCTGTTATATATGTGGCTGTTTCACACTTCAACGTCAAAGGCGCAATATTTCATCACTTGTGACACGTGCATATATTGCCTATTTTCAAGTTCCCTTTGGCGATCAAGATAAGAATTGGGCTCCTCATATTGTGTGTCATAACTGTGAGAAAATGCTTCGTGACCGGACAAAAGGAAAACGCAAAGAAATGTGTTTTGGTATTCTCATGGTTTGGCGTGAACCTAAGAACCACAGCAGTGACTGTTATTTCTGTCTGATCCATACAAAGGGTATCGGCAAGAAAAAACGGCATATGATCACATATCCTAATATTGCTTCAGCAATATGACCTATTCCACACTCTGAGACACTCCCGGTTCCAGTTTTCAATGGTTTTATTTCTTCTAAGGATGAAGAAAGTGAACATGGTAATCAAGTGTATTTCGATAAGATGCCTGAGAAAATGGTTGTAAAATCTGAAGGGTCTTCTTCTGATGCCAAGTAGTCATTAACCCCTCAGCAGTTTAGCCAACCCAAATGGAATGACTTAGTAAGAGATTTGGGCCTATCAAAGAAAGCAGCTGAGTTATTAGCCTTCAGCTTCAAGAAAAGAATGCACTTCACCAGTCAGCTAAAGTATCCCATTTCAGGAAGCGTGAACAAATTTTTGTGGACTTTTTTTCCGAAGACAAACACTTTGTTTACTGTCATGATACCAGTAGTCTTCTCAGCCAGCTAGGTGTTACCACTTACAGTCCAACAGAATGGCAGCTATTTCTTGACAGCTCTAAACAGAGTCTGAAATGTTTTCTCTTACACAACGGTAATGTTTATGCAGCAGTTCCAACTGGTTATTCAACTCATCGGCAAGAAGATTATAATGACATAAATATTGTCCTCGACTTTCTGAAGTATGAGGAGCATAACGATCATTTGTGTGGATCTTAAAATGGTAAATTTCCTGCTACGACAACAGAGAGCTTTCACGAAGTATCCTTGCTTTCTGTGTTTGTGAGACAGCCGAGCTCGGGAGAAACATTGGACACAGAAGGAGTGGCCGAAACGTGAAGCTATGGAAGTAGGGATGTAAAATATTGTGAATGAACCTGTAGTTAATTGAGACAGGATCATTCTTCCCCCACTTCACATCAAACTTGGCTTAATGAAGCAGTTTGTTCAGGCTTTGAATAGTGAAAGTGAATGCTTTCAACATATTATTTCTGCTTTTCCTGCCTTGTCTTTCGAGAAGATAAAAGGTGTATTCGATGGACCTCAAATTTGAACCCTCATATGTGATCAAGAATTTCCCAGGAAGATGAATAAGGAGGAGAAAGCAGCATGGCAGCCTTTTGTGGCAGTTACAAAGAACTTCCTTGGCAACACAAAAGCAGAAAACTATGAACTTCTGGTTCAAAGGATGCTATTGGCTTTCCACGACATTGGATGGAACACGAGTGTTAAGATTCACTTCCTGAACAGTCACCTTGATAAGTTTCCCGAAAATCTTGGAGCTGTTAGTGATGAGCAGACTACTGCTGGAGCATCAAACGAGATTGTCCTCAACAAGTACACAAACGCAAGAGCTACAAACGCAGATTTTTTGCCTGAATAGAATTTAAATAAGTTTTGTGCAAATTTTATGATAAAAATAAGTGTTTTAATATGTTCTATTTCAAAACTGTAGACAAATTCTGATGCAGTCATATCTTTTAGTGTATTTACTGCATTATATAAATTATTATATTTTCACAAAGATGATGCCCAAGAAGACATTCTACTTCATTATGTTAAACTAAATGTTGAAAATTTCACAATAAGATAAAAACCTAAAATCTTGAATTGCAAAACAACACTGTAGCTTACAAAGAAAAACTAATGTCAGATTTGAGAACAGCACACTTGAGTTAGGTAAGAATAAGTGTTTTTGTGGATGCAACAAAAATTTTTTTCCCCAGTGTTAAAGACCGAGCACACTCAGCAAATCCCGGCACATGCACAGACCACGCTTGAAAAGTGTGCTTCAGCACGAACTGGTATGGCATGAATCACTCATTTAAAATGTAACAAACAAAAAACATCAAGTAGCAGGAGATTCGAGGTATCTGTTCAAGCAGGAGCACAGCAGGTGGACAACCCTGATTTTAGAGATAGGGGATGGCCACCGGGCCGGCACGGACTAGTGAGCAGGCTGCAGGTGTCAGTGTGAAGGGCACAACCTGTTTGGCAGCATGCTGTGACCCTGACAGTTTCCCAAGGGGGGAGCTCTTATCTTTTTTGTGGGGGGTGTGGTGGGGCTTGCTCTATAAACTAGAACTCATTCATCCTGAGATGGGGCCAAAGGCAAGAAACCACGGTGTCAGCAGACTGAACTCCAGTGTGAGCTCAGCTGGCTGAGATGACAGAGGCATCTCTGCTATTGGACAGGCCCCGAATAAGTGGGAGGCACAGGGGGCCAGCAGGAGCCCAGGTAACCACCATGAGGCCGGACCAGCACCATTCGAATATCATTTCTCTGTCAGAATCCTCGCTGCTTCTCTAAGAATAGAATTAGTCCCAGAATCTCACACCACCATGCCCCAGACAGTCCCGCCTTCCGACGGAGCTTAACTGGCCACGGGACAAAGTTATTGGGAACTAAAACATGCTGTCGTGTCATCAGTCAAAAAAAGAAATGTTTAATTTTTTTTAACGTTAAAAATTTTTAAATTATTTATTGTTTAATTATTAATACCAGTTAATGCTTTCTTTCATTACAAATAACATCACAGCTAAAATTATTTTAAAGATTTTATTTGTTTATTTTAGAGAGGGGAGAGAGATGGGGGGAGGAGTAGGAAGCATCAACTCCCATATGTGCCTTGAGCAGGCAAGTCTGGGGTTTCAAACCGTGACCTCAGCATTCCAGGTCAATGCTTTATCCATTGTGCCACCACAGGCCAGGCTACATTATAATTTTTAAAAGCACTGAGCTTTAGCCTGGAAATCCATGTCTTCTGAGTATCAAATAATCTATTTGTAAATTCAATTTTTGTAGGTGGGAGGGAGGATTGGTCCTGAAGTACAATTTTACTTAACACATAGCAATGGTGTAAACTACACTGGCCAGAGCAAACGTCTGTGCAATAGTGATAACAGCCGGTGTTAGCTGTGCACTGTATTGCAGGCCTTTTACGTACACTGCACTAGTCACATCGAACCCTCACAAAAACCCTAAAGAGAGTATTTAAAATGGGAGCTAACACTTAATGAATGATTACTAAGAACAAGCCACTGTTCAAAGCTGTTCAAATACGTAGTATTACCTCACCCATGAAAAAAGCACCTTTTTTTATCTGAATTTTACATGTAACACGACTGAGATTTTGGGGACTTTCCTAGGGTTACATCGCTAATAAGGGGAGTCACAATGCAAGTGCTGCCAGCCACAACTTTTTACTGTTTCTGCAATTAGTGTACACGGAGTGAACCATATTGTTGACACTACTGTTAGAATTTCATTGCCTGGTCTGTGGTGGCGCAGTGGATAAAGCATCAACCTGGAATGCTAAGGTCATCAGTTGGAAACCCTGGGCTTGCCCAGTCAAGGCACACATGGGAGTTGATGCTTCCTGCTCCTTCCCCCTTTCTGTCTCTGTCTCTCCCTCTCTTTTATCTAAAATGAATAAATTTATAAAGTATTAAAAAGAAAAAATAATTTCATCAAGTATTAGGTAGTGAATGCTCAAAGATGAGTAATAACCAGACACAAAGATATGATTAAAATATATAGATTCCATATGAGTCCGGATTCAAACAAACCACTACTGACAAAATATTTAATGAAATCAGACAGTGACTTGTTTAAAAATGCTGAAAAGTTACAACAGAAAATATTAATGCAGAACAAACAAACAGATAAAAGTAGAACGCAAGGAAAAAAAAGGTAGGGCACATCACATCCTACTAGGCCTGCCTGGGTTTTAGAAAATGCAACACCAAATCCGCTCCAAGATAATTAAGTTGGTGGAAATTCTGCAATATGATATAGACAGGGATTTAACTTTGGCTGAACAAGTTCCTAGATTTATTATGGGAAGAAAAATCAGTCAGTTACTATCAAAGGTGACCACATTGCTAAGTTTGAAGAACTCAATCAAGGTCTACACAGCTTATCAGCACATATATTTAATAATGACTTACATAATTTTTTTTATATTCTGGTTACGCTACTTGCCAGGCTTAAGGAATTACAGTTTAACTTATTTTCAAATCAAAGATCAAGAAGGAAGAGGAAGAGGGGCCTTGTTATTGGGGTGCAGAACCATGAAATAGGCAAGAGCCCAGCTCATTACTGACCAAGTGTTCTGTCTATTCTAACCCACTTCTTTCACACAAGGAGGATTCTGGACCCTATGCGTGTCTTAGAAATCATCCAGATTAAAGCAGTCCTCTTAGGATAGCAAAAATGGTCCAAACCTGCATATGGCGTTGCTGGCACGAGAGCCGAAATGAGCAGGCATCCTGACCGTGGTGCTCTCTCTGAGCACAACCATATTCCTCAGGCACACACAGTCACTGTGCAGACACATAAAGGCACATTTAAAGAGCGTACCTCATTCGAAAATGGGTTTACTTACGAGCACAGATTCAGCACTTAAAGAACATTGAGGTGCGGGAGGTAAATACTTTTGCCTTTAAAAAATTATTTTTTAATTTACTTAGAAAAAATTAATTACATATGAAGTGATTATCATTAATCATCACAGAATGGCAAACTAAAACCACAATAAGATGTGGTTTCAAATTCAAATAGCTCACAATACCAAGTGTTGGCAAGGATATGGAGAAACTGGAACTCTCACCAGCAGTTGGAATGTAAGTTGTACACTTCGGCAAACTGTTGGCACTATTTATTAGAATAAAAACACACATATCCTACAAACTAGCAATTCCAATCCCTGGGTATATGTTCCAACAGAAGTGAGTGCTACATCCAATAAGACAGATATAACAATGTCCATAGCAGTTCTATTCACACTGAATCTCAAACTAAAACAACTTCAATGTTCATCAACAATAAGGAGAGGAATAAGTTGTGATACAGTCATAGAATGGAATACTATTCAGCAAAGAAAAAGGAGGAACTTCTGCTATATAAAAAACATGGATAAATCTCACAGAAATAAAGTTGAGCTAAAGATGCCAGATGCAAAAGCGTACATTGTATGATGATTCTATTTATAAGAACAAATTAATTTATATCAGAATAATGGTTACCTTGAAGAAGACATTTACTGGGGGAGTCGGGGGCAGACTAAGGGGGCCTTCTGCAATGCTGGAAACATTCCATATCTTGATCTCGGTGTCGGGTACATGCTTGTACATATATGCAAAAAGTCCTCAAATTGTACTTACAATTTTGTGGACTTTGCTCTATGTAAACTAGGGTCCATCTCCAAGGTATTTTCCACTCTACTTTCTTTCTTTGAGATTCATCCATATTGTTTCGTGTCATGGAACTTTGCTCTTTTTCACTGTCGTCTAGTGCTGTTTTGTGTAAATGTACAATTTTCCTTCTTATTACTGTGGCGCGGCTAAAAAAAGTTTAAAAAAATGTTCAGATCCGAAATGGACATTTTCTCTGCTTACCGGCAGGCCGTTTACAAACTACCAAGAAATAAACGCCACATGCAGTACTTTACTCTAAGGATGAACAAATTTCTAAGTCGACACTTACTTGCTCCCAACCACACTAACTCCATGACAGAGTGGCAGAAACAGAAAGTGTTCCCCGAAAAGAGTGCCTCAGAGATTCCTATTTGCTTAAGACCCTTTGTGAATCCATAAAATGCTGAGTCTAGAGGGACTGGTCTATGATGAAGGAACTTAACTACAGTGTGTCCGTAAAGTCATGGTGCACTTTATATTTTGCACCGGTCAAAAGTGCACCATGACTTTACGGACACACTGTATTTCAAAGAAATTTTGTGAATGGGAAGAATGAAAAACAATTCAGGCAGGATGGAGGTTAACTGTCACATTATAATGAGGACCAACGCTACATAGCTATAAAATTAATTTCAAACTCTACCTTCATGTCTGCCAGTGTTACTAATTTCCAGGCCCTTCATATGTGGATTTTTTATTTATCTTCCCAATAGCGCGATGGGGAATGATAGCAGTACTATCTCTATTTCACAGATGAGACACCTGATGTCTGCCTAAATAAAGGTCCCAAATATTTCCTCCTATGCTCTCCCCTGGAAGTTTGACAGTTTCAGGTTTTTCCATTGCCATCTACGATGCACGTGGAATTAGTTTTATAGACGGTGTGAGGGATGGATCCAGGTCATGAAAATGGGTGGAAATCCGTGCCAAGGGCGGGTGGACCCCAGGAATAAAACCCACCAAGTCAAGGTTAAGGGGGCAAGGCCGGGCCAGGGACACGAGGCACTGCGGTTGCAGCGAGTGAACGTGTTTCACTGGCACTAGGGCTCAGCCCACAAACTGGACCGGGCCTGGGACGAAGCCCCGTGACCTGTCGAAGACCGTTCACACCCATTCGAACCAGGCCGACCTCGGAACGCCCCCGGGGAAGCCTCGGCTCCCCGAGCGCCCCCGGAGGTCGCCTCCCCGGTCAGGGATGACCCGCCCCGCCCCGGGGACTCTCCGCGCCAGGTCTCTGGGTCAAACCCGAAGCATCCCTGCCCCGCTGGGAAGTGAGGTCACAGGCCGGGCCGGGCCGGGCCGGGCCTGGCGGCTATACGACGACCGCACGAACCGGCGGGAGGTGGGCCCTGCCCTGAGGCACCCCCGGGACAACGCCAGGGGCTGGGTGGGGTCCTCCCACCCTCTGCACCCGCTGCCCCGTCGTGGGTCGGAGAAGGCGAGCCTCCCTCACGTACCCGGTCCTATGACGGGGACGCCGAAGTCCCCGGCCCGGTCTGCCCAAGAAGCCATGCGGGGACTCCGACCAGACCCAGCGCCCCGCGCCGCGCGGAAGCCGGCGAGCCGGTCGTAAAATGCCGAAAAGGCGCCAGCGCTTTGCGGCACCGCAGGTGAAGCCGGCGGCGTGGTTCCGCGCTGGGTGAGAAGCACCTGCCGGCAAGGAGCAATTTGGGGACGACAGGGATCTCCCACGCCGGTTCTCTCCCCGGGTGATCGGCTGCTGCTAGGTTGGTGGACCGAGCGGGATGGGGCTGCTTAAGGACACGGACTCCGATGCTAATTTAGGAAACGGGAAGTGTGCTAATCCAGCTCTTCGTTCCTTGTGATCTGAGTTTGTTTTGGTTTCCCTCCTAGTGCTCAGTATCTCGAGGCTTCGGGGATCCCCGCGCGGGGGTTGGGGGTAGCTGACACCCGTTTTCCTTGTCCATCTGCCCTGCAGTGTCCCTCCCCCTGGACTTTGACATGCTTTACCTGATCGGCTTGGGCCTGGGAGATGCCAAGGACATCACAGTCAAGGGCCTGGAGGCCGTCAGGCGCTGCAGCCGGGTGTACCTGGAGGCCTACACCTCCGTCCTGACTGTAGGGCAGGAGGTCCTGGTAGGTGCCGGGGTCCCCCGTCCCCCGGGAACGATGCTGCCCCGCTGATTGCCATTGCACCAAGCAGAACCCAGTTTGCA
Source organism: Rhynchonycteris naso (assembly GCA_037038555.1). NCBI lineage: Eukaryota > Metazoa > Chordata > Mammalia > Chiroptera > Emballonuridae > Rhynchonycteris > Rhynchonycteris naso. The sequence continues at coordinate 204,841,803 of CM072999.1, forward strand.
GACCTGCCTGTCAAACCCTCGGAGACACCTCCCCCTGCTTCTTAAGGAAGGATTTGGGGAGAACAGGAATGGAAATCAGTACACCAGCCAAGTGACACGGGCGATGAAAGGGTGCCTTGTCTTATCTGCAAGTCTAATTTGGTAGCTTTCTCCAGGAAGCAGGAAAATTATGTTACACTCTTGGGGACAGTGCTCAAAATCCCTTATTTCATGAGATAGCTTGAGTAATCCTTTCTGGGTCGAGTGTTAATGAGGGGCTGTCATAGCCTTAATGAGTTGGTTGTGCATTCAACCAAGCTGAAAGCTTCTTCCTTTGAAGTATTTCTACAGGGAATGGGTCGCTGCCTTTCTAAGTATGCATCTATCCAGAGAGGTCTTACCTTTTAAAAAAGACCTCTCCCAGTAAGGCTTGTACCCAAACACCTGTGTACTGAGTGATCCTGGGACGTAGTAAACACTGCATTTCTTGGTGTATGACACATTATAGCTGCCTGTCATTAAGGGCTTATTAAATTTTGGAAGAGGAATTCAGTTCAGGTTCATTGTCAAACTCCAAGCACAATGTAAGATGAAAAGATCAAAGAGCAGATTGTGGGAGGAAGGAGGGAATTTTAGAATTGCCTGATTGGTCTAGCAAGTCTTCCAAACAGAAAGGTGACCTGGAGAATTTCAGGTCTCCTGTCTCTCCAATAGACAGCCAAACAGAAGCATTTATATATTCTGTAGTATTTTGAAATTAATTAAGCTAGAGGTGGCAAATCCAGGAAAGAGTTTTAATTTTAGTATATACAACTCATTAGGTAATTTCTGTTGATAACTTATTACCTTAAGTGCTTTTCATATAATGTACCTGTGTACACAGAGAAATGTAAGCAATGGCCTTTGTTCATAAGTGGTTTATGATTTATTTCTGTTATACCCAGGAAATCATAAATAATGGAAGATCTAAATAATCATGATAACAGTGGTAGGGGGAAACAATTGCAGGAAAAAACTTAGATGCTCTTATTTAAGTTCACATTCTTGCCTTCACCAGTAAATAGTACAAGCTGTCTCATGTTAAATAATTAACTAGTTATTAATTACAATTGGGCCTTGGCCAACTGGCTCAGTGGTAGAGCATTGGCCCAGCATGTGGAAGTCCTGGGTTTGATTCCAGGTCAGGGCACACAGGAGAAGCACCCATCTGCTTCTCCACCCTTCCCCCTCTCCTTCCTCTCTGTCTCTTCCCCTCCCACAGCCAAGGCTACATTGGAGCAAAGTTGGCCCCCAGCGCTGAGGATGGCTCCATGGCCTCTGCCTCAGGCGCTAGAATGCCCTGGTTGCAATGGAATAACAACTCAGATGGGCAGAGCATCGCCCCCTGATGAGCATGCCGGGTGGATTCCTGTCAGGAGCAATGCTGGAGTCTGTCTTCTGCCTCCCCCTCAACCTCCCTAACTTCTAACTTCGGAAAAATAAAACAAAAAAAAATAGTAATAAACTAATAATTACAATTGGAATATATGTAAGAGAGAAGGCTTCATACTGTGATGGTTAGGGAATACTGTGGAGTAAATGGAATTTGAGCTGTTTTAAAATAATGCATCCCAGTCTTTTTGTTTGTTTACATTTACATCGTGGTCCAAATAGGGAACGGTAATATTTATACAGTGCTGCAGGGTGAATGGAGGAAGGTGCTGGTGGCCAAAGGGGACTAGCTTTGGGGCCCCTGCTCCCTACAGAGAGCAGAGCTCACCAACTCCGCCTGGCCACGCCCCATTGTAGCATGTGTGAAGTTCTGTCATCCTCGAAGTTTCTGAAACCTGGGCCTTACATTAGCTTACTTCTGCTTTTTTTTTCTTATCTGTAAAAAAGATAAAAAATAGTGCCTGTCTTATATTGTGGTGAAGATTAAATGAACTCCTGAACTGTGCAAGTTCCTAGAACAGTGCCTGACCACAGAGTGAGCCCAGTGTAAGCGAGTCATTACAAATACTGTAGATAAGATTCCATAAGGAGAAGGGAAAAGAACGTTCCTGGCAGAAGAAAAAATAACTGTACAAGAGCATGGAGGAGAAAAGCCCAGTATTCGCTATATAGGGGGTCCTCGGGTTACGACAGTCTCGACATATGGCATTTCGAGTTTACGACACTCACCCCATAAAAACTTTAAAACATTGAGACCTGAGTGTTTCGGTTTATGCTGTTAGCATCATAGTAGGGACTAAGTTTGCAAACTAGTTTGGTTGCGCAAGGCAGAAGAATATGCAGCAATGGCATGTATGAGGGAGGGAGTTAGTGTCCCCGCTACGCTTACCCACGCCATTCTGGACTGTTAAAAGCGCAGTTGTTCCATTTGTGTTAGGCTAGGGTGTATCACGACTTACATCAAAATTTGGGTCCTGTCACTGTTGTAGGAACGGAACTGTGTCATAACCCGAGGACCCCCTGTACTGTCCTTGGGCATACCGGTAACTGAAATAACTCCCATTCTTCCCAGTGTATCCTCTCTTTTCTTCCTAACCTACTTCACCTGGAAACCAGCCCACAGTTTCCTTGTCCTGTCGAACTGTTGTGGATTGAGACTGGAGGGACAGATAAGAAGACAGTAAAGGACTTTGCATTGAGAAAACAGGCCATCAGCTATGACCTTTATTAGCTCCCTACCCATTTGTATTTTCCCTGAATCTGAGTCTGTCTCCCCTCCAGCCTTTGAAAATGACTTGGAAGAGGAGATTCTCTTCTTGTTCAAGGTGAACTCCATCTGGATGTGTGTTTTGCAAACTTCTTTCTCCCCCTTTCTTCTGGAACCTTACCTCCTATCACGTACTCTTTCTTATGTTCCATCTACCTGAACATCCTTCTACCCTCATCCCAAAACCATATTCCCATCTTGTCCATTCTGAAAACTCCTTCTTTAAGCGTCTTTCCCTAATAGTTACTATTCTATCTCCTTTTTTCCCAATGCTTTTTGGAAAAAGCATTATGCTTTTATTGTCCCCCACCTGCACTCCCATCCCGGACTCCTGCAGGCTGGCTTCCATTGATCTGCCGTAGTTCTTTGTCTATGGAACAGTTATTTAGAGGCAGAGAACCCCAGAGGACAGCTTTGAATTCTTATCTGTTCTACTTCATCTCTGACATAGTTGGCCACGCCTTGAAACTGGCTTTTAAAGACACGGCTTTCTCTTGGTTTCAGTTCTGCGTTTCCTTCAGTCTCAGTGCCCTGCGTGAGCCCCTTATTTCTCCATTTCATCTTTAAATGTTAGTGTTGGCTTTTTATTTTTACATTTTACTCTTTGGGTTTACTGTATACGTACGGCTTTGAGTTTCTACTCTTCCTGCATTTTTGACTATATGTTACGTGGTTGAAATTCAAAAGACAGTAAAGGGCAGTATACATTGGAAGGTTTCCATCCCAGTACCTCTTCCTGGAAGTAGTCACTACAAATTTCTTGTGTATCCTTCCAGAAATACCCAAAAGTAATTTTTACTTTTAGTTTTTACCCTGTGCCCTCTAGATAAAACCTGCCAACTTAAAGCCAAGAGTGAATTTTGAGCTTTATCTTCATTTTCATGAATGGAGAAGACCAGGACTGAGATTGTCCCTTAATTGGCCAATCAGTCCTTGGGTAATAATTTAGTATAAATTTCAAATCATTCTTCAGTGGTACTGCTTGTTTTTCATTTGCCCTCATAGTCCCCGTCCTGTGATAGTTAACTCCCCACCAGACATTATGCTGCACAGGGCTGGGGCCATGGGTGTCTCGTGTGTGTCCCATGTCCATTGTCCCCCAATATCAGGCGTAGAGTCTGGCACAGTGGTTGTGCACAAGAAATATTTTTCAAGCGAGTCAACGAATAAATAAATGGGTAAATTAAAAATGATGTATGACCAGTCTTTTGCTGCCTTTGCTGTCTCTTCTCTTTCTTGAATATTTTTTAAAGAGAATTAGCCATTTGATTATTTTGAGGTTTTTGTGTGTGTGTTTCTCTTTATAGGGGGTTTTTAAAATAAATGTTCTGTGGTCTCAATTAGATAATAAAATGTTACTTAGGATAAGTGATAAATATGGAGTGACGTGCGATCAGTCTTGGAGAGAGGGACTTTCTGTCCTTAAACCACTTACAAAATATCAGTGAGGATTACCGCTAGCATTAAGCTAGAAGCCTGTGACTTCTTGGTCTTTAAGAAATGTTAAAAGTTCAGAAGAAGAAACATCATCGCCTTCATTTCTCAGTAATCATATTTGTGTTCTTGTACATCTGTGAATATAAATGTTCTGAAACTATTAAGTTTTCTGGGTTCATAAACTTAACATCTATAAGGAAATAACTGTCCGTCACACTTGGAACAATAGCCTTTGTCTTCAAACGCTTACTCATTCGCCTGACAGATCATTGAGTAACAGAGAGACTTCCATCACAGTGATCTTTACAGCATTGGCCTTGGCATATAATCCTTGTGACGTGATCCTTCGTGACTCTAGCAGACTTCTCCGTATGTAAGAGATAGTATTATTTAGCTCTGCATCCACTTTGGCTATATTTGAATTACATATTACTCCACAGGAAATCAGTTATGAGATGAGTGGTCTTGCGTGGTACTTGTAACCACTACTGCATGACCACCAGCACACCAGACCCCTCCTCACCTGCACACGGCCCCCCTCACCTGCACATGGCCCCTCACCTGCCTACTGTCCCCCTCAATTGCACACAGCCCCACCTTGCCTGCGCACAGTCCTCCTCAAATGCACACGGCCCCACCTTGCCTGCGCACAGTCCTCCTCACTTGCGCATGGCCCCCTCACCTGCACACGACCCCTCACCTGCCCACTGTCCCCCTCACCTGCACACGGCCCCACCTTACCTGTACACTTCCCCCCTCACCTGCGCATGGCCCTCCTCGCCCGCACACGGCCCCTCCAGGGGAGGTCAGCTCCTGGCTTGTTCTCCCACGTTGACTTCAGGGATTCCCTTCACAGAGCACTCTGTGAGGAGGCTTCCTATATATTTAGGATTTTTTTACCCCGCCCCTCTTTCTTTTTTAGCAGTCACTAGGAAATAGTTTTAAATTAGTCTTTCCTGTAGTTACGTAGGAATATTTGCTGCTTCTGTAAACAAGTAAATCTTAATTTTCTCTCATTTCTCATTGATGTTATTGTTAGTTTAGCCAGGGTCCCATAGCTTTGCCCATGGAATGTTTAATAAAACCCGAACTGCCATGTATGCACATACTTACGGTTTAATGTATTTATTCTGTATTACTGTGCTTCTGAAATAAGGCTCACACTGACATTCATCATCCCTGCTCATCCCACAGTGTTCTGTATTAGGCCCAAATTTAGAGGTAAATTTAAAATGCAAAAAGCCTCAGATGTTAGGTCTACCTCCTCTTGGGATATTAAGATAGCCCCAAAGACAGAGTTTAATTGCAATAGCATATAGACTGCTAGCTTTCTGGTCAGTTGTAGTCAGTGGTCTATGTTTGGAGGACAGCCAAGACTTACACCAGCCCCAGACAAAGGTGTGTTGTGTGTGTGTGTGTGTGTGTGTGTATAGGAGAGACCTGCTGCTCATGTTGATATTGGACTTCAATCTATAGGAAGAGTTTTATGGAAGAAAGCTGATTCTTGCTGATCGAGAAGAAGTGGAACAAGAAGCAGATAATATCTTAAAGGATGCCGATGTCAGCGATGTCGCATTCCTTGTTGTTGGAGATCCACTCGGGTAAGTGGAAGCAGAGATTTCCATTTTAATTATATTTTCTTCTTATTATTTTTTAATCAATAACAATCATCCTGGTACATGTCAAACCTTTTACCTGCCAGGTTTTGAGGAGGGACTCTCTCAAACTTTGCAGTTTAGATTCATTATTGCTGATGTTAATGAAGAAGCACTGCTTGGCAAGGGTGTGAGCGTATGCGTTCCCTGCATTGTGTATCAGGTGTCTTTTAGAGGCTTGGATAGGGCTCTGGCCGGATAGCTCGGGTGGTTGGAGCATCGTCCTAAAGCATAGTGGTTGCCAGTTTGATCCCCGGTCAGGGCGCATACAGGAACAGATCAATGTTCCTGTCTCTTTCTCTCACTCTCTCCCTTCTTCTCTCTAAAATCAATAAAATAAACTTTAAAAAAAAGAGGTTGCTCAGGGCATCAAATGACATAACCAGGATATCACTGTTACGTAAGTGTGTAGCATTATCGAGAGTCATTCCTGCCCTTCGCTTTGCGGGTAAACTGCGGGCACCTTCTGCTTTCTTTGCCTAGGCACTTTTTCTTTTTTAATCATCTAATATTAGCAATATTGCTGTCACCTGTCCTGAATTCATCATCTATCAAACCTCAGATTTCAATCTCTTGCACCCACCAGTAGCCAGGCTCCTCCCCGTTACTAGAGTGAGGGGCTTCCAGCGGTCCACCAGGTGTCATCGATCTCTAGTGTCAGGTCAGAGAGAAGGGGCTTGGTCTCTGGCTGGTGGCCTGAGGTTTCTGCCATAGACTTAAGGACCATAAGGACAATTACATCACTGAACCCACCTCCAAGGATGTTTTTGAAGAGAACAGAGTTACATGTGCATGTGGCCTGGCAAAAAGAAAGTAATTTATATCTACGTGATGTGCCAGGGATAGTATATCATCATTATACTTGGTTGCAACTGGCATCAGGTAAAAGTATTTAAATACTTTATTTTAGCCTCTGAATCTGTTTTTTTGTAGAAGTAAGTCTTCTTCCAAAGGAAGTTCCTGTCTTCCCTTTTTTAAAAAGCCACAAAGTAGTAAAATATAATAAGGGTAATTAAAAATCCTATTTCTAAAATATCTTGGACCTCTTGTAGGATTTTCTGGTTATTACAGAGACTCCTGCCAAAATCTCATGTTTTCTGTAGTGTCGCTGAATGCAGCCAAACTTCCTGACTTGATGGTAGCTCAGTTCTTAGTCACCTGAACAAGTAATCTCAGCGTGATCTGACCCTTACAACATCCAGTGGCTGACACAACCCAGGGGCCAGTGCCGCTCATGGTGAGGTTTGCATGGTGAGGGTTGCGGGCTCGCGCCCACCCCCAGCCTGCCTGGTCCATGATGAGACGACCTCAGACATGGGTAGTAAGCTCTGACAAACTGGTATAGCATTTTGGGGGGGGGGGATTTTTCTGAAGTTAAAAGCGGGGAGACAGACAGACTCCCACATGCGCCTGACCGGGGTCCACCCGGCATGACCACCAGGGGGCGATGCTCTGCCTGTCTGGGTTGTTGCTCCATTGTAACCGGAGCTATTCTAGCGCCTGAGGTGGAGGCCATGGAACCATCCTCAGCACCTGGGCCAACTTTGCTCCTTGGCTGCGGGAGGGGAAGAGAGAGACAGAGAGGAGGGAGAGGGGGAAGGGTGGAGAAGCAGATGGGTGCTTCTCCTGTGTGCCCTGGCCGGGAATTGAACCCAGGACTTTCAGACGCCAGGCCGACACTCGAACGCTGAGCCAGCCAGCCAGGGCCTGGTATTGCATTTTTAAAAAGGAATTTACCTCTGCTGAGTCCAATAATAAAAATCTGGAGCTTATATTTAGTGTTATTTCACTTGCATTTTACAAAACTATTGTTCCACGGCAATTCAGGAATTAAGAAAACATGGGCCTTTCACTGATTAGTTTGAGAAGCACACCACTGACTTGTTTTACTGAGGTTTTCATATCTTTTCATTTCTTGTCATTCTGGCTCCACAGTGGTACCTAACCCAAGCCCTTACTACACCCGGTTTACTGTGGTAGCCTCTGCCTGGTTCAGGCTCATCATTTGTATTGATAAAGCCACAACTTGAAGGGCTCACGATGAGAACATTTTTAGCTCCATCTCAGGCCTGCCATGCATAGCCCTGTCCAGCCCTCCCTTCTACCTGCACTGAAGCCCGTGGAGGTAGAAGACCAGGTACATGGAAAAGCTGAGCCCAGAGAAAGGGCAGGGACAGTTGTGGCCTTCGCTTTTCCCACAGCCTGTCTGCTGTCCCCGTTGGCTCCCCCTCCGCAACCAGGCCAGAGTGGGATCAACCACGCCAGAGCAGGATCTGCCGGCCTGCCGGTCCCTGGGCGTTTGGTGGTGTTCTCCTGGTCTCTGCTCATGCTTTCTCCCTAAGACAGACTGTCCTTCCCAGTTCCTTCCTCCCTTTCTTTTATGTATTTCCAGTCTTACTGAGATACAATTAACATACAACACTGCCTAAGTTCAAGGTGTACAGCGTAGTGACTTTACTTACATACACCGTGAAATGACAACCAGTGTTTTGTTAACATCCATCCTCTCATATAAGAAGGGAAAAAGCAAAACCTTTTTCTTCCTTGTGATGGGAACTGCTAGGATCTGCTCTTGTAGCAACTTTAGAGGAACGTACAGCTTTGTTAACTGTTGTCATCTCAGCTTCGCTTTAGTGAGACAGTCAGTTCTTCAGGACCCTGCTCTCATGCCACCTCTCCCGGAATCCTTACTTCTGTGACTCTAGGCAGTTAATTTGCCCTGTGTCAGTGCCTCATCACGTATCATCTTGTATGCAGATTTATGTAATAATTGCTATAGTTATTTTTCCTTTACCCACTGGATTGCTGTGAGGTGTAGTAGTTGGGGAAACAGTAGTTGGAGACAAGATGGTAGGGAACGTGTAAATTTTACTTGGACCTTGAAGAATCAGGCTGAGTGGATTAAATGGGTAAACCAGGTAGAGAATACAGAATGCAACAAGATGCTGAAATTCCTCCTTACTGATGACAACCGAAACAATGTTCTTTGTTTGATTTTAAGCCCCTTTCTCCTTATTTGAATACAAAGATTATAAACAAGGAACATTGTATAATCTTAAATTTTAAAAATTTAGAAATCCTAGTAAAGTATGCGTAACATTTAGCGTTTTCACCGTTTTAAAGCATGCAGTGCAGGGGCGTTAACCACGTTTGTGTTCTGCAGCCGGCATCACCATTCAGCGCCAACAATCTTAAATCCCCGAAGACGGCAACTGAAAGTCAGTTAAGTCAGTTGATGCAGTTTTTGTTTTTGCCCTTTTATCCCAGCTTATCAAAAGGAACATGAAAGTTAATCACATAAGGAATGTAAATGGCTTAAAAATTACTGTATCATTAGCTCTGGTTCAGTCATGTGAGCTTTTCTGTCCCTAGAAAGAGCAGTTGAACAAGGTCATCATTAAACAAATTATAGTGATGGTTCCATTTTGCTATTTATTTTTATATGATCTTTATATGGTATTTATAATAAATGAACACACGTTTTCTTTCTCCTTATGTGGTGCCTTTTCCCTCACTGGTACAGATGTACAGAATGTACCTCCCTTGTTTCCTGCGCCCTTGGGCAGGCCACAGGGCTGTTCCTACTCCGTGTGATGCATTTGGGCAGTGCTAGGCCCCTCGCAGTGATCCGGGAAACGTCCACGTCATCACCATTAGTTTGGTCACTTCTCCAGGATAATTAAAGCTCCATGTCTACATTTATGTATATGAATCTCTTCCTCTCCTCCCACATTCCCTTCCCCATGTTTTGGATTGTTTTCCTATGGTAGATTCTCCCAAATAGGTTTATAATACCAAGAAAAAGAGGTTAGACATTTTGAACACAAGACATTTTCAAGCATATGTGGACAAGTTAGTTTTGCAAAGAATGGTACCAATTTATACTGTGTTCAATAGTTCCTGAGGATATCAGTTTCACCGTGTTGTTACAGATATTCGTGAATTTTCAGATCATCAGCCATGCCTCTGTCAAATATGGTGATACAATATCCACAACTAACGTTATCAAGGAAGAAAATTTAAAATAAACGTACCAAGTCTTACCCATTCAAATTGGCCACCTTGATGTTCTTTATTCTGTAGATGCCATGGGTCAAAACATTTTTGAATCTCTTGAAATGGTCAAGTAACAAGCATATTAAGACAAATTTACTACATTTCTGGGTATGTGGCTCCATCCACAATGTGTGTATGTTTATGTGTGTGTCTATGATTGTGATAGAGCCACGTGCCCAGACATAGTAATGTTTGTCTTTGCGCGTGCACTCCCTTACTTTTCTAGTGACCGTGAATGAGGTATTTTCCCGAGCCCTGGGTGGGAAGGAGTGCTCAACTATTAGGGTTTCAGCCTGGGCCTCAGATCCATTTTTTTCCTTTTTGTGAAGGCAGTGTCATCTAGGTGATTGTGATGATGAAGAACCAATTTTTTCAGATTTTTATAGTGGATATCTAAGGGGCTTATTTAATCACATTTATGTCAGTTTCACAAATAATCAAATCACTCTGCTCAGTCATTAAATCTTCACAGTACACCAGCCACATCTGGTCATTTTAAAGGAACTCGTATAAAGAGAGATACAGCCTAAATCCAGATTTTCTTTTGCTCACCCATTGAAATAACTCCCCAAGCCAGCAATCCAGTTTTCCCGCACCTTCGGGTTAAGTAGTGAAATTCTGTTGGCAGTGATATTAAAATACTTTTTTACAACTGGCATTCATATTATTTTTTTTAAAAAGCTTACTCTAAATCAAATGAATGATTGTTTTCATACCAGGTTTTATTTTATGTGTATGATTAAAAACAGGCTTCCCTGGTGGGCTCTGGTTAATCTGTCTGCGGTGGCCTCATGGGACACAGGCCCTTGATCTTCCTACTTGGTATGTGCTGTCTAGCGCGCAGGCTCCGTCTGTTTGTTCTGAGTTCTCAAACATGCTAATAATGTTGCTTCCCCCATCAGGGCCTTTTCATCCAGGGGAAAGGCCTCTTTAATAATGCAGTTCGGAGCCGACATGGGGTACACTGCCCGGCCTCTGTATTTACATTTACATATATCCTCTTTCCGTCACGGCCTGTCTAATTATACTGATTAGATTCAGCTCAAAAAGGGAGAGGCAATGGGCAGAGTATGCCCACATCTCACTGCACATAGGAAGACAGTTGTAAGTAACACGACTGTTGGACAGGTGTGAGGTCCAGCTAGGAGTCTGTTGGCCACAGCTCTACTGTAGGGGGACGGAGATGTTGGACTATGAAGATGCTGTGTCTGTTCTGCCATGCTGGGTTTCAAGATACAAAAACACACCCTAAAAATGGAGCTGGACTCTTGGTCCAGTTGGTCCAGGTGTGCTGTCATTGGGGTCCCACGACCGAAAAGCTAGAGAATTGCTGCTGCAGAACTCAGCAGCTGCGCATATACCCCGCAGCTGTCCTTGCGGTGTTAAGGGGACAGAGAACCAGGGAGCCCCTACCCCCTGTAGTGGCCGGGGTTGCTTTAGTGTGTGGCCAGGGCAGGTGTAGGAGACTTACACTTCTCCTGCCTACCCCAAAGCCTGGAAATCGAGGAAAAGCATGCCCTTGACCCTTTGATTGACTTGAACTCATGGAACAGTATGGCTTTACTGTCTTTCAGTGTCGGTGTTGGTTATTTTTATTCATCCTGGTCTTTTCTCACTCACTCCAGGGCTACAACACACAGCGACCTGATCCTGAGAGCCCGGGCCCTGGGGATCCCGTACCTGGTGATCCACAACGCTTCCATCATGAGTGCCGTGGGCTGCTGTGGTCTGCAGGTAACGCTGCAGTGCAAGTGTTCTTTACTGGGTTTTAGCAAAAATGTTTTTCTCTTTCTATACATTCAAGTAGATTTTATTATAGTTCTTGGGCTGTAAGACAATATTATTTTATACTATGTTTGTGTGTACTAAGTATTTTAATGCTAAAGTTTTCTATACAAAGTTTTTTTATAACTTAGATTCTCCCCTTCATTGGAATGGACCATTTAAATTTAGCTAGAGAAAGATTTTAATCCTCCGGTAATGTGCGCATACATAAGAAAGCAAATGTAATCTAATTAAATTGGTTTTGTGTTCCAAAAGCCTTCTTACCTTCTCCCCAGTGACTTCCTCTGAATTGTTGAGACCCTGCCTTCCACAGTGCTATTCTCTGTGCCGTGGGGGGGAGGAGGGAATGGGATGCAGCACTTCCTAAAGACTGTAAAAGTGCAAGAGCCAGTAGCAGCTTTTAAACCAACTCTGTAGTTATCAGTGTGTAAAGTTAGTTATTTCTAACCCAGCAGTCTTGGGTCTGCAAGGTTAAGAGAGCGCCCCATGACTGATGCCAAGATTTTCAAGATGTTGACATTCATTTTGCAAGTTTTATATTTGTGTCCTGATCTTCACACACATATGATCCATGACAACTATTCATGGCCAGCAGTGGTTTTAAGACTTCATTGATTGTGCCCTGGCCGGTTTGCCCAGCAAATAAAGCATCGTCCTGGTGCACCACACAGGTTTGATCCCCAGTCAGGACACTATGAGAAGCAACCAATGGCTGCACAACTAAATGTAACAACTAAGTGGGACAGCGAGGTGATGCTTCTCTCTTTCTCTTCCCCAGCCTGCCTCTCGCTCTTAATCAATGGAAAATTTTCTTTTTTAATTAAAAAAAAATTTTTTTAAGATTTCTTTTTTTTTTTTACAGAGACAAAGAGAGTCAGAGAGAGGGATAGACAGGAAGGAAGAGAGATGAAAAGCATCAATCATCAGTTTTTCGTTTTGACACCTTAGTTGTTCATTGATTGCTTTCTCACATGTGCCTTGACCGCGGGCCTTCAGCAGACCAAGCAACCCTTTGCTTGAGCCAGCGACCTTGGGTCCAAGCTGGTGAGCTTTTGCTCAAACCAGATGAGCCCGCGCTCAAGCTGGCAACCTCAGGGTCTCGAACCTGGGTCTTCCGCATTCCAGTCCGACGCTCTATCCACTGCACCACCGCCTGGTCAGGCGGTAAAGATTTCATTGATTGTTAAAGACACATTCCTATTTCAGATATAATGGAAAATAAAATTTGCATCTTAGTGTCAACGGAAAAAGGTATTCTGTGTTCCTGGAATGTGTAATTTAAAAGATATTTACAACAAGAAAAAGACACTAGCATTGGACAACAGTACTATCTCCGTACCTTTAGGGGGTGTATTTTCTGTTACCCAGGAAGACTGATTGATTAATTATTTAATTTAGTTGATTAATCTTGTCAGTTCTCTCAGAAATATTGCCTTTGGTTCTGAAGAACCAGAGAAAAGGTTTGGCTTTTCAATATTCACCACCTGTCTTAGTCATTACATTGAAGTTGGCAAAGGATTTGGCTGTCTCTTTTGTCTTCTGATAAAATGCATGCTTACACAAACCTTGCCAATTCAAGTCTTTTTTATATGTTAAGACCCTTCTAACGTTTCTGTCTTAGAGTAAGCTGAATAGAGTTAAGTCTTTCCCCAATCATGATCTTTGACTCTACTGACATTCTGTTTAAGAATTTATGTGGAAAAAAGACTTGGTACTGAAAACAAAGAACTCTTAACTAGATAAACTGTAATATCTTGTAGATTTGAAAGATCTGGCTGTTTTCCAACTTCAGATCAGGGAACCTAACCATGACCACAAGATACATTAGAACAGTGGTTCTTAACCTGGGTTCTATTGAACCCTAGGGGTTTGATGAGTCGGTCTCGGGGGTTTGGAAAAGCCTCTGCCGCGGAGGCCAGAATAAAGTAATACTGTAATTTGTTGTGAGTTCATGCACTTTGTTGGTTTTGTTCTTTGAGCAAGGTGATGTTCATGCACAGCTCATTTTGTGCACCAGTAAAAAAACATATACCTATGTCTTGAATTTGGGGAAAAAAATCATATTTTATTTATCACTAAAGAAGGGTTTGGTGAATGCGCATATGAAACTGGTGGGTTCGGTACCTCAAAAAAGGTTAAGAACCACTGCATTAGAAACTCAAATTTTCACTGAGCGAATTTTAGGATGTTTTTCAAAATTAAAATATTAGAAACATGCATACTCTGAAGTGCTATGTGAAATTCCTAAGTAACAAATGTTTCTAACACTTGTACTATCTGTATTATCAGGATTTTTCTAATAAAAGACAAATCTGTGTATTTGTCCCAAGCTGGGCAAGTTGGTTGTATTTAGACATAACCGCTAATGAAAGGTCGGGGAGTTTTCTCAGTGCTCAAAACACAAATGGAGCGAAGTCCTCTTTTCCTGAATTTTCCGAGTTAAACTTTAGCAGTTTTGTCATGCAAAGTCAGAATGACTTACATTTACTATTGTTTTGGCTTTAGAAGAGCCATTATAAAAATATGACTTTTTCCCTCAATAATAAATGACATAGATACTTACAGAAAATTAGGAAAATACGGTAAGGATGAGGAAGAAAATAAAAGCATCCGTAGCCCCAGTACCTAGAGTCAGTCACGAGCTCCCAGTTTGGTATATCTCCTTCACTCTTTTCATTGAGCACTTACTTGTCTGTACAATCACCTGAATTGGACAGGCCAAATAAAGGAAGAAAGCGTGAATTCTAAAACACTCTCTGTGCATGGTACTTATCATGTACTGTTCATCGTTTGTGTGATGGAATATATTAATGCTTCTGTAAAAATGCGGTGACAGACAGTTGAGACATTTCGAAGTGGTCCTCACTGTTGGTTTGCAGAAGCGTTCTGTTGGTGTTATTGCCCAGGATTCCTGCAGGAGAGAGAGAGCCAGCCATATGCAGGGAGCGGTAGCCTGGCCTGTTGGGCAGGATGCAGCGTGTGACCTTACTTCTCCAGTGAGCTCTTTGTTCCTTTAGGCTCTTCAGGATTATTTCTGACCACCTGCTCACTAATGGCCATACTTTTCCCCTTCCATTCCATTTCCACTATAACTGTAATCACTATTTAACAGCCATCTTGCAATCTTTCTCTTCCACTTTATAGTTTGTTTTGTTGTTGTAGACTCAGTTGTGCCATTCTTCTACTCAGACGATCCTAGTAGATCCCATTCCTGTACAGAGTTCAGTTACGTGTACATACGTGTGTGCGCGCATGCATGTGTTCACTGTATTACAGCTGCTTGCTTTATCCATCCTCCATCACGGTGCTTTGTTGCAGCGCCGCGCACATAATTGACATGTCTCAAACATTTGCTGGGTTGAGGTGCTTATTTATTTATTCCCCGAAGTTGGATCTCGTCTTTGTGATTACATGCTTTAAACTGGAATCGTTTCATTTAATTCCTATGTGGATTTGCTCACATGTGTGTGAGAATCTAAATCTTGTCGTATGTCTGTTAAGTTGTTGAGCTGCCTGTATCTTGTACGTGGTCCTGTGCACAGCCTTTAGTGTCAGCAAAATGCACAAGGATTAAAATAAACCAGCTCCCAGAGCAGTCACTCCTGATCCCGTGGTCTCATGCGCTTGTGACCACGCCGCTGGCCCAGCCCTCTTCTGTCGCACAGATGTCACTGATCTGAGCACATACATGTGTAAAAGGTACATGTGGGGCTCAGTAGTATTCTTAGCAGGTAAATATACCATTAGTTCCATCTGCAGAGAAGATACTTTTTAGCTTAAGAAGGACAAAATACTTCCGCTTGAACGTAAAATAACAGAATCAGGAAAGCCAGATTATAAAGTGGAGTTTGCAAAGCGTCCAGGCCTCTGAAATGAAAGAACCCCTGGCGGCGATGGTCAGGGGTTGGGAGACTGTTGATGTCTTTGAGGCACATAGCGTGGAGAGCTCTGAGGGCAAAGGAGTCAGGGATCAGGTTCCGGGTATGTCGTAGAGCTGCACTGAAGCGCTAGCCTACAGAAGGGTGTCGGGACGTCGAGGCCCTGGTTAGAGGCAGGGTGCGCAGCAGCTATCTGTAGGCAGACTGCTCAGGGCCCTTCTAGGTACTGCCCAAGGTTTCCCACCTGGGTTCTGCCACGTGCCCACGCACGTGTCCGCGCCCCCGCGTGCACCCGCCGCAGTCTTGCTCTTGCGCGCTCCCGGGTCTCGCCCCCAGCGGGTCTCCTCAGAAGCCACCCTCAGGTGGGGGCTCTGCGGGAGATAGATGCTCGGCTCACAATACGTACAGCCCTGTCTCCCCTTTGATGGTTATTATTTGCTACCTAACATTTGTCCTTCTTGTGCGTCTTCTCCAAATAGTGTCTTATATACATGTAATCAGATGGTTCTTTTTGAGTTGAGTTTTTGTTTTCAATCAAAAATGCAACCCAATATCAGGTTAGAAAAACTGCTTTTTATATAACTTATTCCAGGTTAAAACAAACAAAAAAGAACGCATGTACTGACCGGCAGTTCTTAGCAAAGAGCCGTATGTGGCTGTAGCCTCCACACTTGGATTCGCATTGACGCAGTGGGGCCGGTGGTCAGAGCATTGACTCGCTGACGTGCCACGCGCTGCGGGGATTCTGCAGCCTTCGTTCCGGCACCGTGGTTTCTCCCCAGCTGTTTCCGTGGCATCCTGGTGAGTGTGGCTTGTGCACACAAAGGCCGGTCCTCCTGTTCTCTGCAGCCCTGGCATCTAAATGGTGATGCAGTCGCGTCCCAGAGCTCATTGAAGGGGTACGCGCCCCCACAGGAATGAGCACAGCCTGCGAATCAGGTCCTGGGGAGCAGTGCGTGGGGGAGGTTTTCCTTATCTCCCCTGACTGGCAGTTAGTTCAGAGAGGCCCCTGGAAAGAAGGGTCCGGCCAGTGCCCATGTGTGACTAGCCCCTCAATCCCCTTAAACGAATCAGTTCTTTTTTTTCTTGAATGAGGAATTGACCTCCATCATTCTTAAAATATTGAGGGCCCACTTCTAGTGTTTGTATATGGTTGCATATATCATTTAACTTTAAAGTTCCCTTAAAGTGTTTTTTCTTTTATAGAGAAACACTTATATTTCAGAATCTGATCAGAGATGCCAAAATTTCTCTTTAGAATGTAAACAGCTGAACTTGTCAGAGTTAAACTATAAGCATCATTTCAAATATTTGGTCATCATTTAGAGCTCACTCCAGCGAGGAAAGCGGCTGGGTTGTAGCAGGAGGCGGCATTTTGGAATGTCCGGTCTCCTCATTGTGAACATCACTGTTACCATACCATAGAGTCCCTAACACTTACTGAGTCTTGACTGTGTGCGAGGCAGTGAGCACTCGACACACTGTCATTCAATGCTTCTAAAACCGCTTGATTAGGTTTAGGGTCATTATACTCACTTTTGCAGAGGAAGGTCAGGAAGGTCACTTGACTGGTCTGTGCCCACCCGACTGGTAAGAACCAGGGCGTGACTGCAGCAGGCCTGCCTGGGTGGGATGGGTAGGCCGGAGGCCTGCTCCATGAGGCCCGCTGGGCTGTGTGGCAGAGTGCCTGGCACACGGGCGTGGTCTGTACAGGTACTTCTCAGACACTTGGCTCTCAGGGAACAGTAACAATGATAGGACCCCTCAGCAGGGCTAGGCCCACCCCTGTGGCTTGGGGAGCATGTACCAGGAATCCCGCCTTGGAACTGAAATGCATTTTTTCACAGAAAAACTGTGTTGCATGTAGCAGGAAGATCTATATGCCTCTGAATTCTTGGGGTTATGGGGTGTTCGTACTTTGATCTGTGGCTCTGACCGCCCCCGGGGAGAAGGGCTTCCATGGGGAAATACCTTCCCGACAGTTTTCAGGTGGACTTGGGGAACAAGGTACATGACATGCTTTCTTGGGAACTCACAGTCACTGTTGTGCTTATTGGTGATGGTTTTTAAGAGCTCAGTGTATAAAAGCCAAGAAAAGTTGAGCGTGGGCTTGAGGAATGAGGACCCTGAGTACCTGGCCTCTCTCTTTCCTTCCCACCGGCCTCCCCTCACCTTCTAGCAGCTTCTGAAGACACAGATGAGACACCTCAGGATGACAGTGCCTTCTCCAGCCTCTTCGTGTGCGATGTCAGGAGGGGTGGGTGGGCCACCGGGGCAAAAGGAGGCGGTTTGAGAAAGGTCCCCTGCTTGGCCTCTGTGGTGCGGGGACAAACATTGGGGACACTGGGGGGTTTTGAGGAATTGCAGGGGATACACCCTGTGTGAGTTTCACTGAGGTGCCCAGTAGGGAGGAGCCTATATACTAACCCACTGTGTGACCTCAGCCATGTGTTGTTTCTGAGCCTTAGTGGTCTCATCTGTTAGGTGAGGACAATAGCAGTGACCTGTGAGCCCCGCTGACGGCTCAGAAGTCTTTGTTCGCTTGTTTCTCACCAGATTCTTTGTATTTCAGTGTTTTTAGCAGCTGCATAGCTAGGGGATGTCTGTGAACTAGCCCCACACATCCCAGTACCCAGTGCGGGGTAGGAGAGGCACCAAGCATGCCAGCTGCCATGCTCCAGGAAAACTTAGTTGCCTTAGCTTTTGTGTGACAGAGGCGATCCCCAGCCCATCTCAAGCCTGCCTCTCCCTTCTTATTTTGGTTGTCATCTATGAAATAGCGCGAAGTGAACTGTCCTGTCACTGATTACTGGTGTTATTTTTTTCTTTCTAGCTGTATAAGTTTGGAGAGACTGTGTCTATTGTTTTCTGGACGGACACTTGGCGGCCAGAGAGCTTCTTTGAGAAAGTGCAAAAGAACCGACAAAGTGGCCTGCACACGCTCTGCTTGCTCGGTAAGGGTGTGCGTCCCTAGTCACAGCGCGGAGTCGTCATCGCGGTCCGTCTCAGATCGTGTGGGGCGCCCAATCCTGCGCGTGGCTGGTGGGCGGGCGGTGACAATGGGCCTGGTCTGGCTGTTCTGGGCATGCCTCACGCTTCCCCATCTTCGGGGACAGACCCTTCCTGCTCCAGTTACAGCGTGGCTGCCTCCTTGTGCCCTGAGGGACAGGTCATCAGCGCTCCATGTCCTCCCCATTTTGTCCCCCAGGACCCCATGCTGGTCAGTCCCCTAGCTTAGCAGACGTGCACTGAGCATGTAGTCCTGTGTCTTCCGCAAGCACTGCAGGCCACGCGCCGTCAGTCACCGAGTGAGACCCAGGACAGATCTGGAGCCCCCGCCCCGCCCGACGCCCAACCTGCAGATGCCAAGGGGCCCAGAGCGTAGGGGTATCCCACCGCCACCCGGCCCGCGGGTGCCAGGATGAGCAGGACCCGGAGCCCGTGTTCACAGCCCATCTCACTGTGCCCTGCTGTCTCAGTCCTGTGTCCTCCCTCGTGTGGGCAAGCGGGCCGCTGCCCTTGTCCGGCAGACGCCTGGGATTGGATGACAGGGTCGTGTCCACTTTCTGTTCGAACCATGCCTGTTGTGCACATCCTGGTCATGACAGACAGACAAACAGAGCTTGTTTCATCTCTGATGACTCTGAAATGGCACTTAGGCTCTAAATCAGGAGACAGGTCCGACTGCAACCCCTCAGCAGCCAGCGAGCAGGTGACCACTGTGGACCTCACTCCCTGTTCCCAGCCAGGAGTAGCCCCTCCTTGCCTCGTGGAGCTGGTGAGAGTAGCGCCCCATAGACCAGTGTGTCACTGTCAAATTGCTATAGGTGTCAGCACGACAGCCCTGTAGTTCATCCTGCACTGGTCACGTGTGCTCACCTACTGGCGTCAGCCCTGGGGCCACACGTTGGACAGCACCATTGTAGTGGCACTGTGGGATCACCCAGTGTCTGCCCCAAGCACAGGGTCAGCACAGGGAAAGAGCCCCTGGCTCAGGGCTCTGGAGGAAGCATAGATGTCCAGAGCATTATTAGAAAACATGACCATATGCCAAAGCTTTCAGGTCATTTGTGTAACATATCCAGTATTCTGTTATTCCATAACATGTCATCGTGTACATCTGAACCCCAATCAGTATGTCTTTTAGTAGAAAGATTATAGGAAAGTTGTGCTAACAGGAGGCACTTATGGAATAAAGATGAGAATTAGTATCTAGAGTAGTCAGGACACTAGTTAGCGCACGTGGACACTCCTGCCCCGTACGTACAGTGTGTCCTTCATGTGTGCGCCATCTGCAGCTGCCTCCATGCTGCAGGGGCAGCGGTGAGTGGCTGTGGCTCAGCCCTGTGGCCCTCAGAACCTGACAATTTATCATCTGGCCATTGACTGAAGGTCGCCGACTCCTGATCTAAAGGGGGATTTTACCCAATAATGCGGAATGCGGAATACACTGTATCCCCAGTGAGTCCCTTTCCTGTCTTCCAATTCTTCCTGCCCACCTGTGTCCTTTTATTCACTCGTTGGTTCTCTTCCCTGCTCTCTCCCTGGTGTCTAGAGGTCTGGCACAGTTGCAGCTGTTTGGTAAATATTTATACAAGTTAATTGGTTGAAGGTTTGTTTTAGTTTATTTTTTCAGACTTGGTCTCTAGCACCCTTTGGCACAGAGAATCTTTAACTCTTACTAGCTCATTGAGCTCCAGCCCGAGCACGCTCCTTTACTACAATCACATGGACACCTAATCAATTCGAGGTCGAGATCAGGTCACCAAGACCTATCGGGCTGGGTATTTTTTTGGGTGGGTGGGGGGCTTATGCCTATGTCCCACAATTAACTGGTATGCTATGTTTTCTTATTCTGGCTTATTGGTGGAACATAGTACTTTATTAATTAGCTTTTGTGTGGGAAGAGACCAGTCTTACTTTTTTGTATCAGCATGTGACTGCTGAGAGACTGAAGACAGGTTCACGGGAGCTTGCAGGCTTGTGCGCTCTCTGTGGATTTCCCCACAGAATAGGGAGGGGAGAGCTTGAGAAGCAGCCCACCCAAGGACTCCTCCCCGTGCCCCTGAAAATGGGGGTTGGGCAGGAAGGTGGCATTCACTGTCTGGGAAGCTTTGGAAAGGCAGCTAAAAATGTGTACAGGTATGTGTCACATGTGTGTTGACTCGTTTCCAGTGTGGAAGTAGGTTCTTGTTGAATTCTAAGGAAGTATTAGATAGAGGCCCTGCCCTCAGGGTTTGGAAATCTAGTTGGAGCTAACGCAGTTGTATACACGAAAGTTGAAAAGTACAGTTCAGATCTGCTGTAGGGAGAGGCAGGAAAGACAGACCGGAATTTTGGCTCTTAAACTCTCTTTCGGCAAACTGCCTCATTTCTTGGCTTTCCTGGGAAAAGACAAACAAACTGAAACAATATATCTTTCTCCCTCCTCGAACAAAAACAGGAATAAGGTGTGAAATACGGGGTGGGGCAAAAGTAGATTTACAGTCGTTCCTATGGAAAATAATACAATAACTAACAAATAATAATTCAAGGACTGGAAACTCAGTTTTGCCTGACCCAGTGTGAGACACCGTAGGTCTCTGTCTCTAGTCATCCAGGACCTCATCCTTTCCATTAATGTCTGTTTATTGATGTCTGCTCTTGGACCACACTGTGTAAGGATTGGTAAAACTATACCATGGTAGGAAACCAGAGAATTTAAAATTTACTTGGAAAGATAAGACCAATGTATATGGCAGAATTAGAGGTTAGTAAAATATAGCATTAGTAGTACAGCTATTTTGAGGAACAAAGGGTGTTTAAAGGGAAGTCAGCAAAGGCCTGTGAAGGAGGTGGGACTCGGCTACTTCCGGGGTGGGTGGTGGGAGAGGTCCGTGGCCCGTTTATCCCATAGACGCGTGTGGAGCACCTGCCCGGGACTGTGCGTCAGCTGGGCCCTGGCACTGAGACACACAGCAGGTGGCAGAGGAGTAGAGGCGGTGTGTGTTCGCAACAAGGGAAAAATGCGAAGGCTGATCTGGCTCAAGATTGGTTCACTGATGTTCGACTACAAAGCACTTACCTCCCTCCTATCCTCTTCAGTTTAAAAATACAATTCCATAGAGCATATCACTAAAAAAGTAAAAAGGAAAAATACAGAAACGTTGAGTTTCAAACTTGATGATCACAAATAACATTTCAGAAGCTCAAGGTGAATGAATTAATAGATGTGTTGTTGAATTTTGAAATATGTCACATATATCATTTAAAGGAATCCTGGGGTGACTTATACCGCTAATGGTATTGGCGGCCACATTTTTAATAATGGATATGCGCTTTCCCCTCTATGTCCAGATAAGCGGAAATATTAAATAATGGTATTTTGAACCAGAAATATACTTTCACTGCTGGTGCCAAGAACATGTAGAAACATGTCTATGGGATGAATCTCTGCTATGTTTGCCAAGCAGAGCCTCTCTCTTTTATAAGAAACTCTTACAGTCACTCAGGAGGGCTGTGGAAGGCTTATCAGCAAGACCCCTTAGTTGCACTGTATTTACTTTTGCAGAAACAAACTTTGGCTGACCCGTTTGTTTTGAGCACGCGGAGCAGGAAGCAGCTGTTACCGTTGTGTGCTGATTTCCCCTGAGGCGAGGAGGGTTCTGCCTCTTTACCTCTTACCAGCCCGTCCAGCCCAGCATCAGTGCCACCAGAGTCGAGCCAAGCACTGGTGGTGCTCTGACGCTGGGCTTCATGAGAGCAGGTCCTGGGCCTTCTGGCCCCTGTAGCATCCCGTACCTGGGACAGTGCTCGGGGGAAGCCCTGGTAACGTAGGACTATTTGGTATTAAAGCGTTTCTTCCTAAGTTATCAGGGCGTGTCTTGACCATTCATAAGGCGAAAGTCTCGGCAAAATGTCGAAAGAGGTTCCTCCTATGTATTTATGTCACATGCACCGAGACTTCCCTTCTAGTGCCTGAAAAGTAGGTCAGGACAGGGTCATATTAAGATGGGTCTGTGCAGCCACCAGGTACTGGTGAGCTGTTGCTTACCGTGCGGGTGGTGTTTATCCAGGCCTTCCTGTGGCTTCTCTTCCACAGGAAGTTGGGTTCTCCCAGGGTGGTCTCAGGCCGGCCTCCTGTGGTTTGCTAATAGACAGCCTTGACACAACCTCGACACAGCCTCAGGCTTCCACTTGCTGCATTTCCCTGAGAATGGGTTAGATGCAAGCATGAGGCATGACTGTCACAAACTCTCAGGCTAGCTTTTTGGAGACTTGAGAAGAGCATTTCCCCCAAACTCAGGTTTACAGAGGATTTTGGATTGAGTGGTTAATTACATTAAAAGAGAACTATTTTTTTTCCTTCCTACAGACATCAAAGTAAAGGAGCAGTCTTTGGAAAATCTGATCAGGTACATATCACCCTGAGAACACTACATCCATTTTCATTCCTCTAGCAAGCCAATAAATTCTGCCCCAGAAGAGTGCTGAAAATCAGCTTTCACTGCCATTAAAAATGAAATGTTTTTAGGGGGAGGTGAGAGAGGGGGTAAAGAGAGGGGAGGGGCACAAATAAAACCAGATAGAAGGTGACGGAGGACAATTTGACTTTGGGTGATGGGTACGCAATATAATCAAATGTCAAAATAACCTGGAAATATTTTCTCTGAACATATGTGCCCTGATTTATCAATGTCACCCCATTAAAATTAACAAACGAAACATTTTTAATCTTATGAAATAAGGAGTGTGACAGAGTGGGAATAGCAGGTCTTATGGGTTTGTTACTGAGCACAGTGGTCTGCACCCGACAGACAATATCTGTGGGACGAATTAATTAATTGGGAGGCGGAAGTCGTGGGTTCGAGTGCCAAGTCTACCTCTGGCTACGGCTCTTGGGCAAGTTACTTCCATTTCTGAGCCTTATTTTTCTCATACAAATAATGAGAGTCGTGACCCTTTTTTGCTTAGAGTACAGTGTCCAAGCACTAGCTACTTCCCACCTGGGACTGATGAGCACTAGAAATGGGGCCGATGTCACTGAGGAGCTGAATTTATAATATAATCTTAATGAATTTAAAACTAATAGCTTACTTAGTTATTGGAAAACTTTTAAGTAGCTTTAGAATAAATTCAATATGTAAACTTTCTTTTACAACTGTGAATTTTATGAAGTCTCAATCCAGATCCAGTATTTCCAATGGAAATTTAACATTTGGATCAAGATGTGCTACAAGCATAAACTGCATAACCTAGATGTCAAAGACTCAGTACAAAAACGATCTCTAATAACTTTTATAGGAATAAATGTTGAAATACTATCTCTTGGATACGTTGGGTTAAATAAAACATCATTAAAATTGATTTAAACTTCTAACATGGCTATTCAGAAATTTAAAATAATGCTTGTGGCTTGCATTATAGTTCTCTTGGACAATGCTGACTCAGGAGTTGTTTTGAAAGTCAGTAAAATAATCTATCATCTGTTTTATAAGCTGCCCAAGCTCCATTTTTAATGTGATCATTGGGCGGGGGAACACCTCGGGCTTTTGAGCCCTTCCGACGTAAAGTACCTTAGGCGCCATGGTTTTCAGCTGCGTACCAGTGCGTGCGTGCGTGCGTGCGTTCCAAGGGCAGGACGGAAGAGAGAAACATGGTTCAGACAGGGCGGTGAGAATGGGTACCGTAGAGCCTGGCTGAGTGGGGCTAGGGAACAGACTGCCAGACATCACTGTGAATCTTAGCCATTTATCTTTAAGTTGTTGGAGTTTTATTTCTGCCAACATTTCGGTGAGATCAGAGCGCAGTTAAATAGAACACAATGAAAAATGCCAAAGCGAAACCGCCGTGCCCGTGCCCTCGTGTGTACCGAAGGCGGTGTCACATGAGAGCTTCAGATGGGACGTAGGAGGGTGCTGGGGTGTCCCTGGGTGCGCCTGCGCTAACATGCGTGACGTCATTCCACGGCCAAGACCAACGGGCCTGTGTTACACTTCCAGGGGAAGGAAGCTCTACGAGCCGCCTCGCTACATGACCGTGAACCAGGCAGCCCAGCAACTTCTGGAGGTTGTTCAGAACCAGAGAGCACGAGGAGAGGAGCCAGGTACTCGGACCCCAGCGGGGGCCTCCCCCCGCCATGCATGTGATGTGTGAGTGCAGAGACAGCCCCCCGCCACCACCGGAGCAGAGTCCCTGTCCACGCGTCCACCTGTTCTCTTCAGCCTCAGCTTAGATCTCATGTCTGAGAGTGTGAAGGAAAGGGAGTTCTTCCTAGGAAAAGCAGTGCCGCTCCAGAGAGTGCTTCCCACTAATTACCTGTAAATCACATTGGAAGTAAATGTTACTATATAAATTTAAATTTCTTCAGGATAGAGACAGGAGAATCTGGCCTCATATCCCTAATATCTATACATGGTGCATCGTATATAACAGCACAAGGGTGTCCTTGAGCCGTCACGCTGCACGGTTCCTCTCGTGCCCGCTGGCCCCTTTGGGATCAGTGCTCCATTGGGACAGCTTTCCCAGCTCAACCACAACCACGAAGGGTGTCACACCAGCGTGAATAATACTGGAGTTCACTAATGATGGTTGTTTGGAACTTGAAATTATAGCTAATGCCCATTATTTGTTAAGGGCCCAGTGGTTTACTAAATACTTTCCTGCATCTATAATATTATCTTCGCCCTTAAAACTGCCAGTTAAAACATGAAAAAACTGAAGTATGTCACAGAGCTGATTCGGTGGGCAGAAACCCAAAAGTATGCATCTATCTTGTAATTCCATAGCTTGTCTGGCATAGCTTGCTCCATGTGAACATACCTCAAGTAACTTATTAAAAATGTAAGCTTAGTACATGTCAGGTAGTACAGATAATGTAGAAAAGCCCATGGTTAGGTCATGGTCCTCAGTGAGGGACTAAGGAGATATAAGACACTTGGCGCTTCCCTAAGTGTACCTTTGGGGCTAATGTTGGTATGTCGGACAGCCCAGTGCACTTGCAGAACTGAACGGCGGTATCTTTTTTTATTGAACAGCAGTCACCGAGGAGACGCTGTGTGTTGGCTTAGCCAGGGTTGGAGCTGAGGACCAGAAAATTGCAGCTGGCACCTTGCGGCAAATGTGTACTGTGGACTTGGGGGGCCCGTTGCAGTCCCTGATTATCACTGGAGGCAGCCTGCACCCCTTGGAGGCGGAGATGCTCAGCCTGTTCTCTGTCCCTGAGACCGACTCAGGACCCCAGAGCTCCAACGGACTATGCACATAGATGTTTTCTGCTTGGAGGCTGATTCCAGTTGTGGTGCATGGGCACACATCTTTGTAACAGGGGAGCCAGGTCTTCTGGTCTGCCTACTAAATACAAAGCACGTGACCAAGAAGGACGATGCTGACTCAACAGAGCTTGTTTCCTGTGGCCACAAGTTCCTTCCCTCTGTCATCATCAGCTGTGGCTGCCATTTGGGCAGTTTTTTCAGGATGTGAATGCAAGGAGGTAGATACCCATCAGCAGAGTCACTTAAAAGCAGTCTTTCTTGCCTGACCTGTGGTAGCGCAGTGGATAAAGCGTCGACCTGGGAACACTGAGGTCGCCAGTTCAAAACCCTGCACTGGTCTGGTCAAGGCACTTATGGGAGTTTATGCTTCCAGCTCCTCCACCCTTTCTCTCTTTCTCTCTCTCTCTCACTCTGTGTCTCCTCTCTAAAATGAATAAAATAAAATAAAAAATTTAAAAAAAGCAGTCTTTCTTTAGGAAACAAGTCGATGCAAGGTGGAATCCCTTCCTTCCTTAGAGTCAGTTGTCCCAACTGCAAGGTGAGCAAGCTGTCCCAACAGCGGTGGGGTTAAGTGTGTGTAAACAGGTGGGAAGAACATGTCTCACTTGATGCTCGTCAGAGCACAAGCCACAGGATGACTTCACTCTGACATGCCTTGTCTCTTTTAGCTGACATCCTAATTACGGAGCTTGTATTCGGCCATATTTTGTAGGGTATATAATTGTTGAATTATAATGTTCAGTCATCCATGTTCAGTTGCTGTTTGGTTTTAAATAGCAACTTTCCCATCCAAGCTGACAAATGGAAAACTCGCTGACTACAGAATAAAGTTTTTAAAAATCTAAGCTTGAGCACAATGGTGGATTTGTTGAGACTTGTATCACTTAACTCAGTAGGGGATGATATAGGTGCAAGTAGTCATGTTCTTCTTATGTTGCAAATAACACTCCATCTGTTATGTTTCATGACCATTGAGTCTTATACTTTTTTTAGTTCATTACAGAGACAGCTCTGTCCTATTCTAGTGTTGTTGGTCTGACTGAATATTTCCATAGTCCAATCAACTTGTCTGACCTTTCTGCTCAGTAAATTCATCAGAAGTTGAACATACACTTCTCAACTTCCTGGCAGCATCCATTAGTAAGAGGCTGCTTTGACTTATTTCATTGGAGATAAAAGGTATTTTAATATATACTGCTTACAAAAATTACGGGATATCTTATCACTTCCTATTCATTTTGAAATACCCCCTAACTTTTGGAGTATATATGCAATGTTCCATTTTCGATCTATTGGACACAGAAGGGAAGAGAGCTAAGGGCACTGAAGTTGCCAGCTCTACCGTTTTCTTCTGAGGCGTTAAACCAAACATTTAAGAATGACTAAATGAACGACTTCTGGTTTTGGTAATGGTAGAATGGCTTGTAACATACAAGCCCCGCCGGTGACAAACTGGACGGAATAGAATGAATCACGGTTTAACTAATGGCACCAGGGAGTGACCAGAAGCAGGCTAGGGACTCTCTTTCCCTGGCTGACTGGTGAGGAGTAGCTGGAACTCTGGCGGCTGGGGAGTTAAAGGGGTGAGGGGCCGCCCGAGGGGCTGGACTGAAGGAGGAATCCCCAGGAATGAGGGGGGAGCCTGCCAGTCTGCATATGAGCTCTGAAGTCTCTGGCTAACTCCTGACCTGTGACAGAGAGGGGGGACCCAGTGAACTGCCGGAAAGCCACGGCCAAGGGCTGGAGATGCTGAGTGGGGACTGTTGCTCTCTGTTGCAAGAAGTTTCAGGTTTGAATTCTGACAAGTTAGAAGGCTTGACAACAGGCTTTCTGTCAGTCCTGAGAACGGCCATGTGTTTGTAATAAGGACTGTGCCCAGGACGAAGGCAGTGTGCTAAAACTAAGGACTAAACCTTTAACATACTGGAAAATCAAGCCTCCGTAAAATCAAGGTGATGGGCCTGTAATTGAAGCCCCTGCTAGAACAAAGCTGACCACCGTCAGAGCAGGATAGCATGGCCTAACATGCCAACGATGATTAGAATATATGAGATATGCAGAGAAATAGGAAAATATGTTGTGGGTTTTTTTCTTTCTTAAATCACAATAGAAGAAGGCTCTACATAACTCAGATATTGGAATCCACAGACAGGATTTTAAAGCAGGCATTAGGATTCTATTCAGGAATGAAAAAGAACGGTGTGTGGGATGAATGAAGAAGAAAGACGGGCGTTATCAGCAGAGAAGTGGAAGCCAGCCAACCAAATCAACCAGAAACCCAGGCGGCTGGGCTTCCAGGCGGGAGTGGCTGGCTGGCTGATGGGACAGACACACACACACACACACACACACACACACACACACACACACACACACGCCTCTTGCTTATCGGACCTCACCAGATCAAGTTGCCTTGTCCTTCCTTGCTCATTCACATGATGGTAGCATGTGCTAAGCCTGAACTTCATGGTACAAGATTTTAGAGCCTGGGACTGCAACTGGATGGGCTGATATGGTTTGAATGAGGTACAGCCCCGTTCAAGTGCTTTCTCTTCTGTACACAGTGAAAAGTACCAAGTTGCTGTCCTGTCTCTGCACCCGTTGGTCCCCCTGCCCTTCCCTGGCTTGGCTGTCTGTCTGGTCTAGGGTTACAGAAGTCCACTTGTTGCCCTGCCGTGGGTCATGAGATTGAACGAGGGAGGGAAACGCACCGTGCATGTCTAAGTTGTCTGTCTGGAGGAAGCCACTCATGATTCCTGAACCAGATGAGAGCCGCTGGACATTTTCAGGGCCCAGGGCAGCGTCTGGGGGGGGGGGCAGGAAGCAGACGCCACTGGGACTGGGCAGTGAGGGGCTCCGGTGAACCGTGTCTCTACCTGTACTGGAACAGACGGCTGCCCAAAGGACTGTAGGTCACTGAGGACTGCAGCTGGGTCCGGGCCAATTCCCAAGAATGTGGAAAAGGCGGAGAGCCCCTGCAGGTGCTGGAGACCCAGTGGGTCAAAGTTCAGTGCGCAGAGGGGCCACCAGGAGGTTATCAGGAGGGGAGGGCCGTGTTATTACAAGGCCTGGGCAGAAGTCTCACTTGAAGTCTGTGCTTCCTCCCTAAGGCCAGGAGTGTTGTGGGGGTGGGAGAGACAGGAAGCCACACAGGCCCTCAGAGTGGCTGCCACGGGCATCCCAGGAAGGACAGTGAGACAGAGGGGAGCCCGTCAGACTTCCCAGGAACGAAAGAAAGAGATTTGTGACCTGGGCCTCAGCAAGTGGAGGTGGCGACTGTCTGGGTCTTGGGGATGTGAGTGGGAAAGCTAAACGCTGTGTTGTTCTTGGTGTGGGAACAGAGATGCTGGTGGTTCTGCCCCGGGCGGGGCGGGAAGCCAGATGCCTCCACTCCCACTCCCACCCCCACCCCACCCCCGTGAACGGCAGGCCAGGGAAAGCTCAGCCCCAGGACGGGGCAGGAGCCACGGCAATGTTAGGAGGCGCAGAGAGCCGCACCGATGCTGCCTGGATGGGCACGTTTGGGAAGACAGGATGCGTGGGAGGTGATTTTTGGGGGAACTTACTTTGAATAGGAATCGCTTCTGCCCGGGTGGATAGCTCGGCTGGTTAGAGCATCGTCCCAAAGCGCAGAGGTTGCCGGTTCAATCCCCAGTCGGCACAGACAGTAGCAGCTCGATGTTCCTGTCTCTCTCCCTTCCTCTCTCTCTAAAATCAATACATAAATAAATAACTTAAAGAGTCAGTTCTGATGGAGAGTGGGGGAAACACGTGTTTTGTGGAGGCTCCCGTCACGTGTTTTGGTCTGCGTCTCCTGTAAGCTGAGGTCATCCAGAGACGAGGTTCAAGAGCAATCTGGGTTAATGGAACGATCTGGAAATAAACCCTGAGACGTGGCTGAGATAATGAGTAGGAGCCGACTGGGGGTCTTCACAACACTGAGAACTTCCTCCTTCCAGGTGTTGCTGCTCCCCGGCCCCCGCGGGAACCACCTGTTCTCCGTTTGGTTCCGAACTGACACACACAACTCAGGTAAAAGTTTGTAAAACAGAAATTTTATTGGAAGAATCTTGATACAGTTTTCTATTCTTTTTAAATACATCTGAGGTTACACAAAACATACAAAAATGTCTTCAGGTACCAGAAAGTAACACCTACAGGACAGGTTTGCTCTGTGGTGCTCAGGCAAAGCCTGATCGCTCGCTTTTGCGTATGCGGACCAAATGACAAGAGTCTTTGCAGCGGACATTGCAACCAAGGCTCGCATTCAAACAGTTCTTCTTCAGCAATGTGTTGCTGCCAGTCTTCACCAAAGGAATCAAACCCAGACTCAAACTAGCCACGTTTGGAAACCACTCACACATGACCTGGCGGGCAGGTGTTGTCGGGGTGTGGAGAAGATACTCGCGAGGGATTTGGCAATTTCTCATTCACAGTATTTCTGATAAAAAAAAAAAAAGGCCCCTCAGTTTACTGACCAGACTCGCAAGCGCTGGGTGAAGTATCACTTGGGCAGAAATATTACTTAACTTGCTGCTATTAGAGGAAGGAATGAGGTTACCTGGCAAACTCTGGGCAGGGATACATCGAGTTCAAGAGGGAATCTTCACTGAGCCTAATGGGTGTATGATGATGTGTGGTGTTTAAACCAAGTCCAAATACTACCATTCAGAATGAAGCTCTGTTTTCACTAGGAGGGAAGGTGCATAGGGAAGCAGTAATGAGAAGAAAGGAAGGTAAAGACAGAGAAGTGCTTCCAGAACGGAGTATCTGGAGGGTGAAACAGAGATGAATAACTCCCGGGGATATTTAAGTAACGGCTGCATGAAGTGTTTTTAGAGAACCTCTTCAAGATACCGGTTGGGAAGAGTTTTGATCACTACATCCGGAATGAATAAAATAGAAGACATGTTCTATACAGGTCCTTAAAGGAATAGGAACACGGCAACTTTCCATAAAAACAAAGGAGACAATGTGGTTTCTCACTTGGATACAAAATACAAAATTCAAGTGACCCAGTTCCAGACCCAGTTCTGCCAAGTTCCTGTCCAAAAACATGCAAAGCAGCCAAGACCTCTACACTTCTTCCACTGTTCAGCCATGGGCTACTTGCAAGAAATGGCCCACGGGAATGTAAAGTCACTTGTTTGTGCAAAAATGCCAAGGAAAAGCTGTACTGGGTTTTGCAGTAAACACGAGTGTTTTGCCTGTCCCCAACCCTGACGGCAGTGCCATTACTATCTGCATGTGACTCACTAGCTACCCAGGCACTCCCTGCACGTGGAAGTTCATGCGGAGGTCGGGAATAATGGCATGTAGGAGACATTCTTCTTTCACAGACTTCCAACACTGCGATCAAAATGACAAGTACCAAAGTTTGAAAGCCGTAGGAAAAGATCAAGTTTAAGCAGAAGTTGCTACTTTTATTATTAGATTTATTCCTTTTGATAAGGTGTCTATAAATTGAAATGCGACTCCTGGTCAAAAGGGCGGTAGGTAAACACAGAAGTCGAAGCCTCCCACAACCACATTGAAATTGTGATGAAACTACATAGTAGCCTTCTTTCAGAACTGCCCGAGAGTGGCCTGAACAAAGTCCTACAGCTGGGATTGAGGAGCCACACGGAGACGGCAAGAGGGGCAGAGGCGCGGGACTGGCTGGCCCCACGTCCAGTGTGGCAGATGAAATCCTAGAGGGACTTCTCAGTGGTAGAGGTCCCCCCTAAGGAGCGAGGGTCCCAGCCCAGGGTGCCAGTGTCAGGAAGAGACGTCCCCATAACTTCTGGTTGTGAAAACCAGCAGCGACTCTGGCTGAGGGAGACAAAGGATGGACAGAGTCCCAGGTGTGCCTCTTAAAGGGCCCACACGTGCCCTTACTGCAGGGGTCCCCAAACTTTTTACACAGGGGGCCAGTTCACTGTCCCTCAGACCGTTGGAGGGCTGGACTATAAAAAAAAAACTATGAACAAATCCCTATGCAAACTGCACATATCTTATTTTAAGTAGAAAAACAAAACGGGAACAAATACAACATTTAAAATAAAGAACAAGCCTGACCAGGCGGTGGCGCAGTGGGTACAGCGTTGGACTGGGATGCGGAGGACCCAGGTTCGAGACCCCGAGCTCGCCAGCTTGAGCGCGGACCCATCTGGCTTGAGCAGGGGCTTGCCAGCTTGGACCCAAGGTCGCTGTCTCGGTCTGCTGAAGGCCCACGGTCAAGGCATGTGTGAGAGAGCAATCAACGAACAACTATGGTGTCACAACGGCAATGAGAAACTAATGATTGATGCTTCTCATTTCTCTCTGTTCCTGTCTGTCTGTCCCTGTCTATCCCTCTCTCTGACTCTCTCTGTTCCTGTAAAAAAAAATAAATAAATAAAAATTAAAATAAAGAACAAGTAAATTCAAATCAACAAACTGACCAGTATTGCAATGGGAACTATGGGTGTGGATGCATCCTGTGCTCCTCTCACTGACCACCAATGAAAGAGGTGCCCCTTCCGGAAGTGTGGTGGGGGCCGGATAAATGAACTCAGGGGGCCGCATGCAGCCTGTGGGCCGTAGTTTGGGGACCCCTGCCTTACTGGGGCTCGCTCCTGAGCTCCTGCGCTGGGGCAGCAGCTTGAAAGGCACCAGGGACATATGGGGAGGGGCCAGATTGTCTGGCATCAGAGGGAGAGCTGGGGGGCGGGGTCAGCTTCCTGCCAAATACAATGCTGGTGGAGGACTGTTACTTTTCTGAGACCACCTCCACCCCCACAGAACTGGCAGGTGAGTTCCATATCTATGTGTCCATCAGCCTGGCTCACACTGTTCACCCCACCCAACGTGAGGGCCACCCACACCATTTTCAGTGGCTTTTCCATACAAATGGCCTCTCTCTTCATGCTGTGGACTTCCCTAAAACCTCTCAAACAAGCAGCATCCGTCCTCTGCATACCCTGTCCCTCTGGCTAGGTGACCCCAGGCCTGGCACTAGTGGCAGCTGGCCTTGGGTCACAGCCTGGCGTCTCCTGGGCACCCCCAAGCCCAGAGCAGGAAGCAGCCCACTTCAGACTGCTCCATAGCTTGCACTGGGTGGCCCCG
Organism: Rhynchonycteris naso; assembly: GCA_037038555.1. Classification (NCBI taxonomy): domain Eukaryota; kingdom Metazoa; phylum Chordata; class Mammalia; order Chiroptera; family Emballonuridae; genus Rhynchonycteris; species Rhynchonycteris naso. The sequence continues at coordinate 204,874,630 of CM072999.1, forward strand.
GGCAGGGCCGAGGCAGTGGCTGACTGCGACGCTCCCAGGAGGCTTCAGAGCGCATTCAGCCAGTAGACAGACCACACCAGATGAACACCCCACCACCGCCATGAGCAACACACTCCAGGGGCGGACTTGGACTCGGGGAGTGCCAACCCCACTGATACCAATCCTGCTCCGCAGGGTGACCCTGCACAGCAGCTCCTCCGCGGTGTCACAGCTAGTCCTCACAGCCAGTCAGCCTGGGGGTCAGTCCTTCCCAGTGACACCACAGCAACCAAGGCTCAACCACATCAGGACCATGCACACAGCCCACACGAGCGCACCTGGAGCACCCAGCTTGGGTCACTGGGGAGGCTGTGCCACTGGGCCCTTCAAGACACCTACTACACAAAGCCACTCTACCAGATCTAGGACACAGAGCAGCTCTACACAATACATAGAACCAAACACAGGGAAGCAGCCAAAGTGAGGAGACAAAGAAACATCTTCCATAAAAAGAACTAAATGAAATGGAGGCAACAAACTATCCCATACAGAGTTCAAAACAATGGCTATAAGAGCGTTCAAAGAACTTAGTGAGGACACAGGAACCATATAAAAAGAACTAGTCAGGAGTAAGGATCCACTAATGGAAATGAAGAATAATTTACAAGGAATCACCAGTACAGGAGATGAAGCTGAGAATCAAAGCAGCAATTTGAAATATAAAAAGGCAAAAATTACCCAATCAAAACAGCAGAAAGAAAAGAGAATAAAAAAAAAATGACAGTTGTAAGGAGTGTCTGGGACTTCAGACGTACCAACATTCGCATCATGGGGGTGCCAGGAGAAGAGAGGGAGCCAGAATTGTAACCCTATTTGAAAAAATAGTGACAGAAAATTTCCCTAAACTGGTGAAGGAAACAGACATACAAGTCCAGGAAGTGCAGAGAGTCCCCCCCCCAAGAATAAACCCAAAGAGGCCTACACCAAGACACATCATAAATAAAATAAAAAAGGTTAAAGACAAAGAGAATCTTAGAAACAGCAAGAGAAAAGCAGTTATCTACAAGGGAGCTCCCATAAGACTGTCAGACAAGACAAGAACTTTCCAGACAAAAAGCTAAAGGAATTTGTCACCACCAAACCAGTACTACATGAAATGTAACAGGTCTTTGAGAAAAAGGTGTGTGTGGGGGTGATAAAATATGAATAATGAAATAGCAATAAATATATATCAACAATTGAATCTACAAAATCCAAATTAACAAGAAACAGAGTCACCGATGCAGAGAACATTCTGATGGTTGCTAGATGGGAGGGTTTGGGGGGCTGGAAAGGGTGAAAGGATGAAGATGTACAAATTAGAGGTTACAGAACAGTCATGGGATGTACAGTACAGCACAGGGAATATGGCCAATAGTATTGTGATAACTACACATAGTGTCAGAGGGCAGGGAGATTTCAGCAGAATGATTATTTAGTAGGGTATATAATGTCTAATCACTGAGGTGTACCCCTGAAACTAAGAGAATAGTGCATGTCAACTGTCATTGAAAAATAAAAGATGATTTTAAAAAAATGAAGAAGAACCAGAAGACCATACAGGGGCTGCTACCGCTTGGGTCTTGGGACACCCTGGGAGACACACTTTGGAGCATACACAGCCGGCTGTCAAGCTCAGAGGCGTGGCCAGCTCTACTTTCTTTCAACACCTCAACAGAAAGCCCAGAGGGTCTTCCAGGGAAAGGTGAAAGAGCCAGGGAGAATACCTTATAAAATTACACCTATTTCCCAGCCCTTAAGCTATTTCTACGTAATGCTCCTCCCACTATTCTGAAGCTCGTGGTTGGACAGTTCAGTAAGGTGTTTTCTATAACAAGTGGTGGGTGGACTTAAAAAAGATTCAAGAGATAAAAGCAGAACTTGGATCTCTTCTTCAAGACAACATCAGCAGTATTAACAATGGCCGCCCAGAGGAAAGAGTAAGATATTCTCCTGGAGACATTCAGACACACTTGCAGAGTGGACAGCTCTCAACCACATTCGAACTAAGCAAAGTGACTTTTTTCCACTCAAATTCAAAGCTGAGTCGTTATAACAGTTGGTCAGGCTCTTTCTAAATATTTGAACTAAGTACATTCTGGATTTATTCACTGCGAAATACCTTTAGATAACATTTTCTAAATTAATGTAATACTTTACAAAGTCAGTGGCTTGAATACGTGAGAAATTATTCATGGTCATTTACACAGGATTTACCCTGAAGGTAGATTTAAGAAGACATTCAAGGATTTTTAAGGCAAAAAGAAAAAAAGGAAATGCAAATCAACTCTTAAGTACTCTTCTTATGCCACACAAAATTTGTACTCCTTGAAGGACAATTTCATAGTAAGTCAACCTCTCTTTCTTTCTGTGTAACTTTGGTTAGAAAATGGTTAAACACAAGCCAGAGTCTGTCTTGATTCTACGACACAGATCTGAATCTCTAAGGTTTCTTAGAGGAAACTGACTCAGCGAGGTAAACTTTCTCTGAGCAACAGAAATCTGTCTTGGAAACAATCTTCCATTATTAAACCTTTTAATCACTGTTCTTTAAAGAATAAAAGGATTAAAAACTGAAAGAGGCAGCTGAGTATTTGGAATTCTGATAAGAGTGCAAAATTTGACCCTACCAAATTTAAAACGTTTTTGTCCTGTACAACATTTAATGCCCAATTTTGTGTGGCTCTGAGAACAATGTTTTAGAAGTCCAAATCTCCAGGGACTGAAAACTAAAGTGGCGAGCTGAAATGTTGTAGCCTGTGACGGAGCCTGGTTTCCGAACTGTCATGAACATTCACAGAATATATACAAAATAAAGAAACTAAGCAATCCTTACACTGGATTTAGTCTTGGGCAAATTGACAGAAACATCCACCAGCAGGTGGAGAGTACCCGATGCACATCTATCATCCATTTCTAAAAATCAGGACTGCCTACACGAGAGTATAAAAGTAAAAAATGTAATTATGTCTTCCATAACGGGTACTATGGAAATAAAAGTTTAAGCCTCATAATTAGATATGAAAAAGAAGACAACAAATCTCCATGGATAAAGTGCCTCGCGAACCGGAAAGGGAGGTACAGTGTCCTTTAGTCACAAGGGCAAACGCCATGTGGAGGAGGCAGCGCAGAAGGACCGGGACCAGCTCGGTGCGCCTCAGACCTGCATCTGGTCCCAGCGCTGCCGCTCCTTAGCTCTGGGGCCACGAGGGACGGACAGCTTCTCAGGCCTTGACTTTCTCTAATCTGACATGAGAAGTAGAACAGACTGCTTCTGAGGACAGCTCCCTGCGATGTCGGGCTCTGCGCTGAGCCCTGAGGCATCTCTACTCAGAGAGCCCAGTTTTCTGTAAGAGGACACCCACGTTACCGATGGATACAGTGGATCACGGTAGGCGTTACCGATCCATACAGTGGGTCACAGTAGGTGAGACGTTGGAGAAGTCTGGCCAATTGCACTTGGAGTCAATGATTTGCCTGCTCTACAAAGTGCACAGAAGTCAGCGTGTTTTGGTTACTGGAGTCCATGCTGGGGCATTCTGGACACACGGGGTCACAGGGCCACTCTACAGAAGACGGCATAGGGAGGACGGCGAGGAACGCACAGCCAGACATGCGGACCCCATCCCGCGTTGAGGGAGCCGCCCGTGGGGTTAGCACTTCTGCCTGAGCAATACAGTCTGGACTTAAACACATAGTGTATGTAGCTCATTCTGCTTGGGGAAACTGACTCAGCGAGGTAAACTTTCTCTGAGCAACAGAAATCTGTCCTCGAGAATATTTTGGTTTTTAAAATATTAGCCGTTACACTCAGAGACACCCCCCCCACCCCCCGTTAGCCCAACAATGGGCAGTCTAAGTTTATTTTATAGCAATAACCTCAGTGAAATGCTCAACTTTAGCAACACCTCTGGGCCAAGAACACTGATGAGACAGGGTAATTCCTAAGAGTGAGAGAAAAGCTGTTCTTTCTCACTAATATTTTACTGCTACACACACAGGTTTAACGATATATCATTAAAGCACACATGGTCGTGCCAGCCCAGTGTGAGCTGGCACTCTGGTGGCAGGTGCAAAACCAGACTTTTCACTGGGGGTTTGCACATTCGATGCCTTATCAAAGCACCACACCCCTGCACGCATGTGCAGACAGCATCAGTCATAAACGGGTCACTTGGACAAAAGCTTCACTTGGAATGGAGGGCTCGGCGCAAGGCAGAACTGGACCTTCAAAATGCACTTGTCAACTTTACAGGCCAGTACAAATCCTCTCTCCAGGTATGGAATATCGGTATGATTAGACTCAATTAGTTTTTAAAGGCACACGTCCCAAGTCCCTGCCTTTGTCTGGACGACATTTCCCATAAAGCCCGAACCCAGAGGCCAGCCACCCCAGGCAGGCTCAGCAGCCGGACACTCCTCTTCCCACTTGCGGAGAAGGGGGCCACCATCAGGCTACCTCCTGTTACCCGTCCCCTCCTGGAACGGCTCAGTGGCCAACTGCTGGGCAGGAAGTAAAAGAGTTCTGAAGGTGCTACTTAGACCACAGCGGGGACACGGAGGACAGTTCCCAGGCACCTGCAGAAGCACGGCCAGCAGTCCCGTCTTCCCAACACAGTGCCGTCCTACAGCACGAGTCAGAAATGGGGGACAGATGCTCTAAAACTGAGACAAAATCACAGCCATTTCTGCCACATCAGTGGAAAAGTGCTCACTATCCATCTGCACTCTAAACAATCATGTCCATCCTGCAGGGTTTCATTCCCCTGCCAATTGCCATTTTCCTTAAGTTGAAAGTGAATATCCATCGTGAAGCACAATGGAGGGTGTCTGCGCAGATCAGTGTTTCCTCGTAACACACAGTATGGAAGCAGACTGGTCAGGCATGTCATCTCAAACTGCAGTTTTCCTTTGCAAACATACCAGAACCTAGAAAGCAACTTATTTATGAACTCCTAGGACACCACGTTAGGAAGAGCTCTCCAGTCCCGTGTGTGCTCTGTGCTGCAATAGCTCGAATGCAGCGCCACGCGACCTTAGCCCCGGGCGCCATGCTCGCGCAAGACCACAGTGCAGGACTGGCCTCTGAAGAACGAGAAAGCAAGATGTCACTGTCACAGTCCCTCCCATCTTCACTCTACATTGCCTTTTCCTTTCATTAGTAAAATCCACAAAAGAACAGAAAGGACAGATAGAGGAAAGTTTGTCACAGGTACAATTTTTATAGAAATCTGGGACTTAGCAAATGTTTTGGAGTAAGTAAAAATAAACTGTCTCTATAACAAATGCATTTGCAAAGTTCTGAAAATACGGTCCACAAAATAATTTAAAGGGGTAATTGAATTTGATTTAAAAAGCAAAGAAACACCTTTTATTTTCTGATGACATGAAGCAATAAAAGGATATTTTCCACGTATCTAAACCTCTGCTGAAAGTGGACAGAAAGACCATTTGTATACGTTCCCAACAAGTCTCATTTGTACAGATGACAGAATATCCATTTAAAAGACACACGCGACCTTGGATGGGAAGTGTATGCTGGCAAGTACATTTTCGGAGACAAAGGCACTTTGAAAACCCTATATGGTTTGGTTCGTAAGTGTGCAAAGTACAAACAACTTTACAAACGTGATTACACTGAAGAACGTCAACAACCGAGACGCTGCATGGAAAACAGATTTCCCTTTCTTTTCTTCTTCTGCTTCTTTTTTAAATAACACTGGTTTTGTGGGAATGAAAGCAGTGGTTTCCAGCAGCTTCTGTGGAGACATTCCAGAAGACTGGAGGCCCACAGTCTGAATTTCCTTCTGGCCAGGAGGAAGGGTGGTGTGAGGACATTTGAAATGAAAAAAGGAAAAAGAAACAAACAAAAAGCAAAACCCTGGGACAGAACCAGAAACCCCAGAAATGAAAATGGTCCGGCGGGGACAGCACCCAGGACCAGACCAGAGTCCCAGAGAGCAGGCCCGGGTTCCAGCCTCTCCACCGTGCACTCCCGGGGAGCGCAGCGGCGGGTCCCCCTGGGGCTGGGGAGCTGTAGTGACGACTTCTCTTTTATAAAAAGTTAGGTACAATGTTTTGGATTGTACAGTACCAGAAAAATTCGGTCCTCTAAGAAGCATAATTTCTTTTCATTCCTTACATGGCTGCAAAGTCGATCTGTACGTAAAGTTGTTTCACTCCAGCCTGAAAAGTTAAAAAGAAAATAAATTAGAAAATCAAGCCAGCAACAAACTATATAGTTCAGAAAAGGAGTCAGAAAAAGAATAAGCTGATGTTTTTGGAAAAAGGAAACAATTATTTTTCCCTTCTGCCTCTAGGAAATAATTCTCTATTTTTCATCATAAAGAGCCAATCATTTTACTTTATTTTTATTTTAATAATATTAACATGTCTGTTTTATTTATTTATTTATTTATTTATTTATTTTTAAAGAGACAGAGAGAGTAATAGATAGGGACAAACAGGAATGGAGAGAGATGAGAAGCATCAATCATCAATTTCTTGTTGCCATTGTGACATCTTAGTTGTTCACTGATTGCTTTCTCACATGTGCCTTGACTGAGGGCCCCCAGCAGCCCTCAGACCACGCAACCCCTTGCTGGAGCCAGCAACCTTGGGTCCAAGCTGGTAAGCTTTTGCTCAAACCATATGATCCCGTGCTCAAGCTGGTGACCTCGGGGTCTCGAACCTGGGTCCTTCCGCATCCTAGTCCGATGCTCCATCCACTGTGCCACTGCCTGGTCAGGCCCAATCATTTTATTTTAGAAACAGGTATGTTCATACATTACAAATGAGAGTCTCCATTTACCTCTACAAAAGAAAGCATGGCTTCTCGCTGTCAGGTGGTCAGCAATGGGGATGAGAAACCAGACCCGGGAACTTTGGCTAGAACCACCCACACCCAGGTGCCAAAAGAAACTTCCCAGGAGTCCTTGGGAAACGAGCAACCATCCGTCAGTCATTGAGATTTCGCCACGTCATATTAGCTCGACCACCCTAGACGGTACCATTTAAATATCTCCCATGCGACTTCCCTGGCCTCTGTCCCCGGGGACAGGGAACATCGTCCGGGCAGTGCGGTACTAAATAAAGCCTTTACTATTCCACACTTTGTGGCTATGGCCCCTTCCTTCTTCCTCAGCGGGGAAAAATACCTTACACTCATGACATGCCTGCCCAGGTGACTGGAACGAACAAGGACACAGCAGGGAGCGGGACTCTGGTCAACTGAAACCGCCCTGTGATAACACCCCACCCCCCTGCACACCTTCTGTCTTCTCCATGTCCGCAGTCTGTGGTCCCCTCCTGTCTTCTCTGGGTCCACAGTCTGCATTCCCTCCTGTCTTCTCTGGGTCCGCGATCCTGTCTTCTCCCTTGTGCCTATTTCTCAAGATCACCTCGAAGTCACTCACCCCTCAGGCCTCCCCTTTAATTTGCTCATCCACCAGCAAGGACAGAGGCACTGCTCTCCCTGCAGGGGACGCCTGGTCACTTGTCACCTACTTGCTTGTGTCCCCTGCAGGCTCATCCTTCCATCAGCAAACACCAGGCAGACCACCCAGAGGCCAGTGCTCAGGTGCCGTCTCTGTCTGCATGATCCCTGCATGGTCAGACCCCAGCACCATCCAGCCCGACCTCCCACCTGGGCTCCAGACCTACCCTGCACCAGACAGCTGCACCCAGATGTCTGCCCAGCATCAACACACCACCGGCAAGAACAGTGCCCCCGCCTCAGACCCTCAGGGACTCCTTATCTTCAGTCCATCTGCAGCATTACAACTGCAGACCTGTCCTTCCCCCACAGCAACCCGCCTGCAGAACCCATCTGCCTCCCCTCCCAATAATGCAAACTCAGACCCGGCCAGTGCATCACCTGCCCGGCCCCGCCCTGGCCCGGGGCACTGCCATCTCTGCCCGCTCAGACTTGCAGTGACCTCTGCTGTTGCTCACGCTTCTAGCGCTGCCCTCCTTTGCTGTTTCTCACGCAGCTGCCACGGCGAGGCCTCTCGTCCTAACCCTACAACAGCGTCTCTTTCCCAGTCCTTAGATGGCTCAAAGCCCACCAGCAACATCCACGGCCTCTGGTTACTTCTCTTATCCTCTCCCTTTGTTCACTCTGCAGCACCCAGTGTCCCTTCTGCCTGCAACAATGTCCCCAGGAAGGCCACGCCGCACCCCGCTCTCGTCACACCTCTCCTCAGACGTCTGACCGCCCTCTCAGATGCACTCGAATCGTTCGTCCGACAGTTCTTTTCCATTCCACTACCGTGTGCCAGGCACTGTTTTGTCCCCAACAGATCACAAACAGCCACCCTTACCTCACGGTGCGTTTGTGCCATCGGGAGGTAGGAGGCGCCACCCTGCTCCCCAGCCCCTAACATTCCCCACATCTGACAGTCAGAGGTCAGGGCTGGGCTTCTGTGCTGACTGCCGCTCTCCCCGCAGTCTTCTGTTCCAGATAAAAGACTGTTTCTCACTGCTCGGTCCCCAACCTCGAGGAGCGAGCAGTGCACAGTACGTGATCAATGAATACTTGTTACACAGATGGAACTGCGGTAATTTCCTTCTTTCAAATCAAAATGATTTGTTTCTTGCCTCATTAATAATAAAATCTGGCTGTGATCAAGTTAAAGCTCTCTGAAAACACATTTACTAGCACGCTCTCCTTGAAGAGGTCTGTGGCAGAAAAAAGGACAGAACTTAGTATCTGCATAATTTTGAGCTAAAAATTAAAACGAATTCATTTTTCTCATTTTAATAATGTTGATAAAATACCAACCCTACTTAGCTCACAAAATTGCTTCACAGTCATCCCACGTTTGACAAATACTTCATAAATCCTGCCACATGCCAGGCACTACTACAAGGATCACATGTGATATGAGACAGGGCTTCATATGCTATAGCAGGTCAGTAAGCCAACTGTAAAGCCAGTATCCACAGCCACCATCACAGCCACCTGGCCCCTGCACGTTCGCATTTGACTCAGACAGACGGTAATGAAACAACGGAGCCAAGAACTGGTGGGCCATTAGCTTTAATCCTAGCTTGCACCTCGCAGGTAAGAAATACACACAGTGGGAAAACACTTCCCTTTCCATTCAGGGCTCCCAAAGCCACTGACTTATCCGAGTTTCTTAGAATCAAAGATTTTACCTCACCAGCATTATTCACTTCTGCTCCCCATCTCCTTCTCTCTGCACAAACTGGCTTCTCCTTCAGCATTCCGCCATCTTAGCTGCTTTTCCTCTCCTCTACATGGCCTTTCTCTGCTCTCCTCCAGCATGGGCTCCTCTGCCCCATTTTATAGTGTAGAAATCAAAACCTTTAATCCAATATACAAACAAAGAAGTCTCTGATACAAAGTCACTTATCTGAAGCATAAATGGGATTCCTCATAAGAGTGCACCACCCCACATCATGCAAGAGTCAAGGGTGTGGGGAAAAGTTTTAGTCTTAAAACTAAGCCTTAGGCTATAATGACTTTGCCGGCTTAGGGCCTGATTCGCACACTCAATGCAAACTATAAGTGAGCAAACATATATATCACATTTACAAACTTATTTGACCAACACCAACCCAAATGGCCTGAAAATAACTATGCTTGGGAACTCTCCTGTGAAATTCTTGTATGTCTAACCTTCAGACGGAACACGATGGCCCAAATAAATGGCTCAATTTCTTCAGCAGAATTGTTAATGAAAGTAAACCAGAGAAACAAGATCTTGTACCTACTACTCAGCTTTCCCAACCCCAAGGGCAGAGCCAGAGAAGAAGGTGATAAGAAACCAGGCAAACAGAAAAACAAAGAGACTGAATATGCATAACCATGAGTTCATGCAGAGGTAACTCTGCAGCTCAGTCCACAGCCTCTCTGCCAGTCCACCTGCCCTGCAGACAGCCTTGGGCCCCAGCCTCTACTTCCTTTCCTGTCTCCATTTCCTTCACAGCAGAGAGAGAAGGGGGATTTCCAAAGAATCCCAGCAAGGTTTTCCGTTCCGTTTATTCACCAGAGCTGCAACCAGCACCCAGCCAGTGGTTCTTAACCTTTTTTGAGGTACCGAACCCACCAGTTTCATATGCGCATTCACCGAACCCTTCTTTAGTGATAAATAAAATACGATTTTTCCCCCAAATTCAAGACATAGGTATATGTTTTTTTACTGGTGCACAAAATGAGCTGTGCATGAACATCACCTTGCTCAAAGAACAAAACCAACAAAGTGCATGAACTCACAACAAATTATGGTATTACTTTATTCTGGCCTCCGCGGCAGAGGCTTCTCTGAACCCTTGAGACCGACTCATCGAACCCCTAGCGTTCGATAGAACCCAAGTTAAGAACCACTGACCCAGCTGATGAGAGAACCATGCTTGGTCCCATCCAACGTCCTACCATGGGGAGGACACAGGACCAGAGACTGGCTGAGAGCTGTCCTTCAGAAGTGAAAACCACAAAATACTCATCGTGTCCTACATCCCAAGAATAATGTATCAACTGTAAGTTAGCTCATAAAACACGTGTTTAAATTGGAAAGACAGCTAGTTATTTTTAACACCTGTACTACTAAGAAAATGAATGTTGTAACCTGGTGGCAGACTTGGAACATCCTCAATGAGTAGCTATTGCCGTGGGAAGGAGAACCTCAGGTGCGTGTAGAAAAACAAACAGGAATACGGCCACAGAAAATTACGGATTGGTTTGTATTCTCCACCAATTCAAACAACTACAGAAATATTCTACTTTTTAATATTAATTTTTCTCCTTTTCAAGTGAAAGTCTTTAAAATCTGTTTTACTCTTCCAAGTGAAAACTAAATCTCGTCAGAAGTCGTAACTACAAGTATGATGACATCACAAGTCATGGACAACAGTAACGTTGGTCTGGGCTCCTCCATCTGTAATTGGGGAGCACAGTCTTGTGCGTAGACAGGCTGTCAGGACAGGCTGCTGGTGCTGTGACTACCATTTCCGCCACCATCAACCAATGCCTGAAGGCTTAACCCTTGCAGATGACTTCAGACCTAGGGGTTTGCTGGCCTCCTGGCCTGCGGCCGTTCCCTTGGACCCCTTGCAAGCTGGGTGCTGGTGGGCCTCCAGTGCGCATGCTGAAAACAGACAATGAAAGATGGGAGGAGAAAATGCAGACTTGCCAGCAAAGTCACTAGTTTGGAGTCCAGCGCCCTGCAAACAGGTGGGAAAGCAGCAGGGTTAGTAGCTCTGGCCACCACCCGCTTTACCACACACAGGAAGTGGGCAGGTTGGCGGAGGTCCGGCTGATGGACAGGAAGGGATTAGGAGGGCCGTGGCGGGCGGAGGCTTCTGAAACCAGAGAAGCCCACTCAGGTGTGTGTGGGGCTCTCGGCTCCGTCCTGGGTGCCTGTGCGCCTTCTGTTTTGAGGCGAGACCACAGCACACGAGCAGCTAAGCAGGCAATCGGGGGCTGAAGTTCCCCAGGCAGGACAGAACCAGGCCAAGGGGAGGAAAGACGGGGGACACGCAGGCAGAGGGTCCGCCAGGGAGTGGAGGGGACGCTCTGTGGGACCAAGGAAGGCAATGAGCCCCAAGCGCATTCTATATTTTTCTTTAAACATTATTTCTAAGAAAACAGAAGTGCATTAAAGAAAAGAACTTGACTAATGATTATGAGCCAGTTTAAAACAAGAAACATAAAATGGTCAACTGCCTTCCAAATCCAGTGTCCCACATGCTCCTCCTGGTCAAATATTAAACATAAAAGCTAAGTTTTTCATCATTTCCCAAATGATAACTCATTTTTAAAAAGTCAGTACAAGGGGAGAAAGAAAGGACTTTTCCTATACCAGTAGAAAAACTTGCAGTTTAAACACTGGATTATCATATCACTTCAGCCTCTTCTAAGAGCAAGCACCCATTCTCATAAATTTAAAAACCAGATTATCACTTCATTAATAAGCTCAAAGGGCTCTAAGTACTGAAGAGACTGCCACTTCTCTATTAGTGCACAGCAAGCTAACTGCTTCAGCTAGTAAAGCTTACTTGATTAAAACAAGAACAAGACAGACATGCCTCAGATGCAGTTCTAAAATAGTCAGAAAACATACTATTATAAACAAAATAGAAAATTATACTTCTCAAACTTCTGCTGTTATTAGTCTTCTCAGTTTAATGTTATCCTCAGAAATGTACATATCTTTTTAACCCAAAACTGTGACTTAATCCTGATTTTAAATCATCTGTAAGAAAGACATCTAAATATGTCAAAAAACCAAAGAGTAAAACTTATTACTGAGAAAATCCTCTTTCTGGTCTTCTGGAAGAAAGGCCACCAGAATATCAAGTCCTTCTACAAGATCCATACCTACAGCATCAGTGTGATTATTTTTCTCAAAAGAGGAGCAATTTTAGTTTGATGACCTCTGGTAAGTAAAACCTATGAACAAGATGTAATTTAACGTTTTTAAAATCAGGTTAAAATTCTTTTTAAATTCTATTTCATGAAACGAACGAGCCGCTGCAAACCCCGGATACGTGGGTAACGTGGATGCGCGTCACCAGGGTGGCCGCAGAAAAGAAAAACAAATTAATAAAGCAGTCCAATTTCGCAAGTGTCAGAGCTAAAATAACACTGCAACACAGCTTTCAGGTCTGTGCGTTCAAGCCGCGAGCAAGGCGACGCCGTCCCCACTGGGAAAGTGGCGGAGGCACCGTCCCGGTGGCCTCACAGTCCCACAAGGAGTGAAATAACGCCGCCTTGCCCTCAGCTGACAAAATGGCTTAAAATGTTTCTCAGAGCTTCAAATTTTCAAAACCCAAGTACAGTTTCCAAAACCAAAGAAGCAGCTGAATAAACTTTCCGCTTCAGCCATTTTACAGCCACCATTTGCGAGGTTCCCAGCAGGGCCCGTCCCCTGCTCGGGTTACAGCCCTTCCTTTTGTGCCTGCTCAGTTCTAAGCCTAACAACTGCATCCTCCTCAGAGGGAGGACCGTGACTCCCGGCCAGAGTCCTGGAGAGTGTGGGTGTCCTGGAAGTGAGCAGAAGCCCCCACTCTGCGGACGGAAGGCCATGGTGTGGCCAGGAGAGAGCGAAGGTGACAGGAGAGAACAGGGACCCACAGAGGGCAGGAAGCGCAGACATAGCACGCTTCCTCTCGAAAGCCCTGGTAAGGAGATGCGTGTCTGTGAACAGCGAGGCCTGGTTCTGGAAATCCCGTGGCAGATAAGTGGTACTACAGTAAGTCTGCTACCGCCTACATGATGCTGACTTTGCTAACTAGTCCCAAGGAGCAGGACCATTCGCTTCTATTTACTAGAGAAGAGAGATCGTTTCATTTACGCTGGGGTCCTGAATTTACTCCCACTGCATGTTCTATTCCGATGTCCATGTCTGAAGAAATGACAGGCTGCCTTCTCTTTCTCTCTAATCCAGGACAGTTCCCCACCATTTTCTTCTTTTTGTGACATCAACACTTTGTAAGAATGCAGGCTAACAATCTTGCAGAATTGCCCACAGCTGGGTCAGTCGGGTTTGCTAGTGACAATAGTCACGTTAACCATTTCTCACAAGAGAATGGCACAGGTCACGTGGGACATTCCCACAGCGTCACCTTAGGAGGGACAAGAGTGTTAAAGCACAGACTTTTAGGGCACCAAGTCAATTTCCGCATTAGATCTACATGTTAGGTAATACTGGCAACCATGTTGGCATCTAGATTTTTCATCAAGTATTTCTAGCAGACTAGACAAAAAAAAAGAATTTGTGTTCTCTCTCTCTCTCTCTCTTCTTGATGTTCCTAACATAGTGTTCTTAGTCTCCCAATATATACAGAATAACATAATCACTCTTATTTTGATTATCAGTCACTGTCAACTCAGGATAGCACCAGCATTCACCGGAACGATTTGGTTGCAGATGTGCACTCACTAACTCATGTTTGTAAATGCAGTGTTAAGAGAAACTCAACAGCGTATTAAGCCATCAAATCACACAGAAGTAACTACAGATTTGCCATCATATAAAAACATTGGCATACTCTGATTTTAGCTAAAGCCCCCAACAAGGCATTATTCTTATTTCAAATGCTGTTGTAGAATTCCCGGCTTCAAAGAGCACCTGACATGTCTTATAAGGAGGACACAGTAAAGGAGAATCTGCTTTTTCTTGAAAGAACACAAATCAGTAAAATGATGAGTATTAACTAAAATAAGGATCTCCCAAATTTGGCTCTGTGATCAAAGAAAAAAGTACATTTATACCTAATTCAGAGTGTAGTATATAAATATACGTGTGTGTGTGTGTGTGTGTGTGTGTGTGTACACATACACACATATATATTTGGTATGTTAAGTAGTAACTATTTTTAAAACAGTAGATGCAATACATCCTAAGATCCGTAAAAGAAGTTAGTACAAAAGTCATACCTGAGTAAAAATATTATGTGTTTGGCTTAAAATCCACCTGGCATCAGCATCAGGTGCTACTACTAATTTCAAGGTCCCAACATACACGTCGGAACATAAGGTCCAGAAGTGCTGTTCTTGTAAACTGTAAACTCCTTGTAACTGCTGCACCTGAAACACAAAGGGGAGATATTAGTATCAACTCACAGATAAGTGCCCCTCCCACTTCAGTTACTATGCAACCTGTCAGCAGACATGTATTCTACCCTCCAGTACACAAGGCGGGTGGGGAGGCTGAGTTCATTCACAAATGCCCCCCACGTTCTTACTGCGTGCCAGCTGCCAGGACAGGTGGTTCCTGGGAAACAGGAACGAACACATAATCAATGATCTAGAGATTGAAGGAATGAGGGAACTCACAAGATGAGAAGTCTAGTTCTGTGCAGAGTAAGGAACTGGAGCCAGTGTTTCTCAACGGGGCGCATGCAGACAGGACAGTTCTGAGAAGATTGTTAGAAACTACAGGACCTCTGCACCCTCACGTCCTAGGTACCTGGGCGTCCACTTACGCCCTTCCCCAAACCACGTGACCACCAAGGATGAAGGCTGTCTCAGAGTTCTTCCAATGGCTCCGTAAGGTTTCCACAGCCTTACGCTGACAACCGCTGGCAAGAAAAACCGATGAAAGTTGTAAAAAAGTATATGCGATTTAACAAATTACAAAATGAAAAAGGGAGAGCCAGTACAAAGAGATTTTAAAGCCATGAAAGGGAATACTCTGAATAATGCACGAGGGCATCGCCACGTGAACATACAAAATATAACCACCAGCAGACTCAAAACACTCTCACCACCCGCACCGCTGCGAGCCTGTGGACGCCAGCATTACGGAGTCTGGGTTATCGCAACAGCCTAGTGACCGGCCTGTTTCTGGTCTTGCACCTCTCCCAGCAGCCAGTTATCTTAGATCAGATGCTGCCACTCCTCTGCTCAGAAGCCTCTAGTGGCTTCCCATCTCACCGAGGAAAACCATGCTGACAGTGACCTGTGTCACGTGCCCACCCCGTCTCCAGTCCCACTGACTGCCCTCTTGCCCCCGCATCCTCAGCGGTCCCAGCTCCTTCCCACTCTGAAAAGTAAGGGCATCTGCTGTTCCCTCTGCCTAGAGTGTCGTTTCGTCCAGGCTTCTGCCTGGACTGCGCTGGGGCTTTCTTTACTCAAACGGCCTCTTCTCCAGAAGCCCATCTACTGTGCCCTACCCGACATGAACATGACGTCATTTTCACATCTCTGCCCATTTTACTTTTCAGCACATACTATCACACTGCACAATGTTTATACTCTTTACAGGGCTCCCTGTCCCCTCCGGCAGAACACAAGATCCATAGGCAGAGGCTGACTTGTGTTTGTCTGGTTTCTATCAATCAGGATCGAGGCCAGAGCCGGCACCCAGAGCTCAGGAAATTCTATATAAACGAGACAACGCAACCTTGGGGCTGGCTGGGCAGTGCATTAATAGCACTGGGGCAACACAGTGCTTAGCATGGTCCTTTCAGTGTACACGTGCAGACCTGTGACAATCCACGCCTCTGTGGCAATCGTGTCCCAGTGCACGTGTATACTAAAACACTGCACACCTTAAACACACAATTTTCATTGATCATTTTTACTTCTCTATAGCTTGGAAAAAATTTAAAGTGAAATAGGAAAAAAACAATAACAAAACCCCCACAATTCTGAACACCTAGACAACGTGGATGGGTTTCTGGATATACAAGAAATGCCGTAACACGACCACAAAAAACACAATGTGAAAGAATCGCTGAAAACTGAAAATGAAATAAAGTTCTCTTTCATAAAGTCCCAGTTCCAGAGGGCAAATTTCAAGAGACATATGACCTCTTAGTTTTTTCAGAAAATAGGAAAGATTTTATTAGTAAGAAATTCAATATGTGGTCCTCCGAGTGGATTAAAAAGCTTTGGTACATATATACTATGGAATACTACTACTCAGCCATAAGAAATGATGACATCGGATCATTTACAACAAAATGGATGGACCTTGATAACATTATACGGAGTAAAATAAGTAAATCAGAAAAAAACCTGAGAACAGCATGATTTCATACATAGGTGGGACATAAAAGTGAGACTATGAGACATGGACAAGAGTGTGGTGGTTACAGGGTGGGGGGAGGGAAGAGAGGGAGGGATAGGGAGGAGGGGAGGGGCACAGGGAAAACCAGATAGAAGGTGACAGAGGACAATTTGACTTTGGGTGACGGGTATGCAACATAATTGAATGATAAGATAACCTGGAGATGTTTTCGTTGTACATATGTACCCTGATTTATTGGTGTCACCCCATTAAAATTAATAATAAAAAACCCCAAACAATATGTGGTCCTCACATTAGTAAGAAATAATCTTGACCCTGTAACAGTTAATCATAAGCTGATTTCTCTTGTAAATTAAATAAGCTAAACCCAACAGTATATTAAAAAATAACATATATGACTAAGCTGGGTTTATCCCAAGAAAGAAAGAATAAACACCGGGAACTCTCTTGCTGTTATTCTTCAATAATGAAGTAAAGGAGAAAAATCAGTCATCTCAATGAAAGCTTTATAATTGTTTAACAAAATTCCACACCTATTTACGACAAGGAGAAAATTATTAGAAGGACAGTTCCTTAATAAAAACTATCTACCAAAACGTACAGAAAATATTTACAAAAGAAACCTTAGATGTATTTCACTGAAGATTAGGAAAAAGACAAAAATGCTCAAATCATGCTACTGTTCAGTATCTCTGTACAGATTAGGAAGGAATCAACAAAGATCAATGCCCAGAAGTTAAAAGAAAGGCTCAGGTAAACTGATATTTATAACATTTACAGTGGTTGGAAAAGGGAAAGAGGTCTGTCTCCAAGGGGACTCGCTGCGGTTCCCGGAAATGGTCACAGAGCTGGATGACCAATGAGGGGAGGGGCCCAGTGGGGATTTTCAAAGCAGACAGAAGTCCACCCCAAAGGAACAGGGAGGTCTTTCTGGATTCCGAGATTCTCCAATTGTTAAGTAATCTATTCCGGCCTGACTGGTGGTGGCACAGTGGATAGAGCTGGAATGCTAAGGACCCTGTTTCAAAACCCCTGAGGTCGCCTGCTTGAGCATGGGGTCACTGACATTATTCAGAAGGTCACTGGCTTGAGCAAGGGTCAGTGGCTCAGCTTGAGCCTCCCCTGCTCCCCCAGAGCCTCAGCTAAGGCAGGTATGAGAAGCAATCAATGAACTAAAGTGAAGCAACAGAAGTTGCTTCTCTCTCTTCTCCTCTCTCCCTTCCTGTCTCTCTCTCTGTAAAGAAAAGAAAAAGTAATCGATTTTGGATGGTAATTAAGGTAAAGTTGAACTTATATCTGTGAAAAATATCTATTTTTATAAGAATTTGATGAATGCAGACATCATTCTGTATGAATTCCATGAGAGCGGGTGGGACATGAGCGACAGCGTCAACTCCGCCCCTTCTGGTGAGAGGGGCGGAGGCTGACATGACAGCCTTCCTCTTCCAAAGCCCTCAAGTCAGGGGTAAGACCTCACACTCTCTGCAGTGTTCTCAGTGACAGGGTCCTGGAATACCCTCGCCGGTGAGAGGACCCCTGCCTGCCCAGGACACAGCGCAGGGACATTGCACAACTACGTCCTCAGTTCACAGCGTGGGCAAAGTGGGGCTCCGGGTGAAACCAGCGTGGCCGGGCCTGCTGACACGTGCTGGGTGTGGCGTGTGGCGTGAATCGTGGGTTGGGACCCTGACTCAGCCCGAGCATGTGCTACCCTGGAGGAGGGACCGAGGTGTCTGAGCCTTCGTCTCACCCCGTGTGGTTACTGGTCAGGACAGAAACATCTGCCAATCACTTAGCACTGGGCCAGCTGGTGGCAGGCACCCGATGGATGACCCTACCTCCTCCTCAATCACGGCGTTGTAGGATCACAACCACAATGTCACAACGGGCACTACCTCTCTCCCTACATCGAGAGAGACGACGTCAGCCCCCTTTTCCACTGGCCCTCACAGTGCTTGTCGCCTCTGCGCACTGACCAGAGCGTGGAGACACAGAGACCCTCCCCTGCCAGGGACACCGGCCCCCCTGCCACAGGCGCATTTCTCGCCTCCCTCCAGCGGGCACAGGCCCCGCCCTACACTGGACTCCCTCACAGTGCCGAGGGGTCCACTTTTATCACCTGCTCCAGAATATCGCTCCTTTGGGAACCTCCCTTGGGACCATATCAACTTCTTCCCCCCGGGACTGTTCCCACCACAACGAACACCCCCAGAACTGTGCTACGCAGGCAGAAGTCGCTAGACCCAAGTGGCGGAACACATGACAATGAATGAAATGGGATGAGCTGTGCTAACCACACTTCAAGGGCTCACTGCCACTGGTGTCCGGTGACCCCCACATCCCAGCGCAGATGACAGAACCTTCCATGACTGGAGAACGTTTCACAGGCTCGTGCCGTCCTGAAAACAAACGCCCTCTCCCGGTACTGCATCCAAGCCAAGCCATCATTTCTTGGCTCCCTTCAACAACCACACTTCGTAACAGAGTTGTCTGCAGTTCCCCAATTCATCCCTCAATCTACTCAAACCACCAATTCTCCAACTCCGCCGAAACCTTGCTTATCAAGGTCACGATGCTTGTGACGCCAAACAGTGACCACTTCTCTGTCCTCACCTCACCCGCCTCTCAGTAGCCTGCCACCTCCCTCCGGGCGCTGGGACAGCCCTGCTGCGGATCTTCACCTCCCCACCCCCTCCCTGGCTTCCCCACCTGAGCTCTAAGTCTGGAGTGAACAGCAGAGCTGAGAGAGCAGAGCAAATTCTCCCTGCCGGGGTGATCTACAAGCCTAATGTTTTCAAAGTGTTGATATGTGGATGACTCAAAACTCCTCCCAGTCATCTGGCCCTAAAACAGCAGATCTGCTGACCCAACTACTAACCTGATATTTCCAAGTATAGCTGGCATTTCAGTTTTAGCAAATTCTGAATAAAACTCTTGATTTGGGGGGATTTTTCCGAACTCAAATCTGTATCAACACAGCCTCAATCCGAACCAATAATATTGGCAGCTACTTAGGTGTAAGTAGACACCTTTCCTCCCTCCACTAATATAATCCATCTCCAAAAACATATCCAGAATGTCTCTTTATCTAGAGCCATCTGCACTGCGACCGCTGGAGTCAAGCCACCGTTTGTCCACTCAGAGGACAATAGCCCCATAACTGATCTCTTTGCGTTCACCCCCTAGAATTCGCTCTCTAATAGCAAACAGAATAATCTTTTAAAAAAATTAAAAATTTTTATGACGCTTTTCCTGCCTAAAAGCTTCCTAATGTTCCCCATTTCATCAGAATTAAATCTAAACCTCTAAGCAAGATGCAGAGCCCTGTTAAGACTGGCCCCCTGCCTTCCTCTCCAACCTGCCACCACCTTCCTTAGTCCTCATGCCTCAGCCACCCGGCCTGTCTGTGCTGTACACACTGCACCCATCCCACCCACAGGGCTTCTGCCTCTTCCTTGGCCCGGGCACTTCTCTCCAGGGTGTTCCCGTGTCGGGCTCCATCTTGCCACCAAGATTTCAATGTCTACCACTTGGCCTTAGTTCCACTATAAGGACTACCACTAAGGTCTTTGCTGATGGCTTTGTTGATGGCCCACGGCCCTGCTGAGAACAGACTGTCCATCTTGCCCACAGCTCGGTCCCCAGGACCTCAGAAGACTACCCGACACAGAGCAGAGCTCAAAACAATGCACTAAGCGCTTCCAGCATCTGTCAGCCACATCTGTATATTAGAAGAGCTGCTTAGTCCTTTACCACATTTTCTTCAGTGAAGTTCCATATTTTCCGATGATTTTATTCTGGTTTGTATAAATGGCACTCATGGTCAGCACTGGGTCTTGGAAGAAGGACTAAATTACACCCACATGCTGCCCACATTTTAAAGAGTTGAAAACCCTAACTGTCTGGAAGCCCCACATGACCCAACGGCTGCGGAGCTTTGAAACTTACCCTCTGATAGCACTGAGGCAAGGTATTTTCCAACAGGGGAGGTGTCCTCTGCATTAGTATCCCAACAGACTCTCTCAAAAGAGGAATCACACTAAAGAAAAGGAAGACAACATGTTCATTAGGACCACAGTCCCGCCACTGTATCCCACGAAAAAGTAATCACGTGCCTCCACTTAGTAGAATATAATGAGATTTGTCAGAGTAATATGAGGAAAAAGAATCTAGTCATTGTTCCAGATTTTTTCCTGATCAATAAGTTATTATCTAAAATAAAAGAGCTAGATAAATGTATCAACGTATAAAACACTTAACTTACACTACTGAATAATAGTATTGAAGCATCTAAAACTCTAAACACAGCCGTCATTCAACTGTTATTTAAAACAGACTTCAAAGGCCAGAATCTTCCAAGGTAATCCAGACAGCATATCAGGACCAGCTTGTCCTTAACACTTATAAACTATTTCATACATTTATTTGAATAGCACTGTTAAGAAAAATACAAAAACATTAATATGGTATCTTATTAGTCCAGTTCAGTGTTTTCCCAGCCGACTATGCAGGGCTCCTTCCTTGTGTCGGAAGTACAGAAGCCTGGACACAGCCATGGACCTGGTCCAGAAGCACCGCTAGCGCTAGCAAGGGGCCCAGGTGTCTGCACGTAGAGATACAGCCAGTCCTCAGGCAGTATTTGAAAATGGCTGCTTTGGGTCATTTAGATGATAATGTTCACACACTCTGAGGGGCCAATGGTGAGGGTAAAAAAGACAATGGCTTTCTTATCTAGCTCACATCAGGTATACCTTAGAGTCCTGCTGGTTTTCATTTCTGACACAGACAGCCAGAGTCTGAGGGAAGGCAGAGGCATCTACGTTTGATAACAGTGGTTCCAGTGAGCCAGGTGGCCAGGCCCTAGCACGCTGCTTCCGGCAGACTAAGGGAGGTCAGAAACAGCGGCATCACACCTGCTAGTTCAAGCCTGGGCTCTCCTAAACGGGCAGGATTTCAGAATTCCCACAGTGACCCCTCCCGAGTCCAGCTGCGTGTGGCGGAGGGAAGCGGAGCACACACCTTGCGGGGAAGGTAGAGGGTGAAGTTGACTCGGTGAACCCACAGCCAACACCTCTCTGGCCAGATGAATGAAAGATGCATGGGCAGTGGCAGGTGCTTTAGAATCTGGGTTAAAGAGAGAAAAGGGTCCAGGAAGAAATCAGGAGACCACCCAGACTTTCAGTGCGCAGTGGCAAGGACGTGGGTAGGAAAGGTCCAGCAGGGCTGAGACGAAGAGGAAGACTAAGCAGATGTTCAGAGAAGTGATTGCACTACGGGACACAGTGAAGGAGCACCAAGAAGCAGCTGGAGGACTAAGAACCTGGAGGCAAGGACCCTCACGGACACGCATGACACCGGGGACAAGTCACGTCCCAGTGAAGTTTTCTTCGGGCAGACAGTGATCAGAGCCAAGATTATCACATGTCACCCTGAATTCCCTCTTCTCCATTAAATCCCCATGTTCCAAGTCACCAAGTTCTCACCTGACATCCTAAATATCTCCTGAATCCACTCCCTCCCCTTCCCTCCACTATACACCCCTACAATAATCTACCTTTCCCCTCTTCCTTCCACTATACACGTCTACAATAATCTACCTCCCTTCTTCCCCTTCCTTCCACTGCATACCCCTACAATAATCTACCTCCCCTCCCCCTCCCTCCACTACAGACCCCTACAATAATCTACCTTCCTTCTCCTTCCCTCCACTACACACCCCTAAAATAATCTACATCCTCTCAACTACATACCCCTATAAAAATCTACCTTCCCTCCTTCCCTCCAGTACACACGTATACAATAATCTGCCTCCCTGTAGATTATTAGAGCAGTCTCCTGTGTGGTCTCCTTGCCTCTAGTCGTACCTCCTCCAGCCCACTGGGAAGTATAACTCAGTTACCCAGCAGCTTCAGAGCTGGGACCTATGACCCCTGCCTCCCGGTGGTCACGCTCATCATGTGCAATCTCCTCCCCTGGGGGATGTACCAGTCCAGGACTTGATGCTAACAGAGTATGGCCAAAGTGATGCAGTATCACTTCTAAGATTAGGTTAAAAGACTCTGGCTTCCATCTCTTCCCTCTCCTCTCCTGCTCTCCTGTGCTTGCTCAGAGCTGCCATACTAGGAGCTGTCTTATGGGGAGCCCCAGGACCCAGTGGAAATTCAATACTGTCAACACCCACCTCAGTGACCTGGAAGTGGATTCTCCCCTAGGTGAGCCCTGGATGACAGCTTGATTGCTGCTTTGTGAGACCCTGAGCCACAGAGCCCCGGCTCCTGAACCAAGGTGAACCACAAGATGACAATGTGTGTAATTTGTTATGCATCCACAGATCACTAAGATAAGCACACCTTATAAGGCTGTTGGACTAATCCATCTGAAATCACTATCTAAGCCTCTCCCTTCCCCATTAAAAAAACTCTGTTAAAAGCCCGCATGGCCTGGGATCAAGTGTAAGCTCTTTAACTTGGCATGTGTTTGCATCTGGACCCTCTGGCCTAACCTCTCGTTCTCCTCGCTTCGCATTTTCAGCTCTGAACATAAACACACCATCCTGTGCTTCCTGCTGTTTCCACCTCATATGCTTTGGCCCCAGCTGCAGCCTCCAATTGGGATGTCCCTTGTTGGGCAGATAAAATATATCATGCTCACTTTGTTAAAGATGGTGCTGCCCACATGGAAGCCCGTCACCCCAGTGATAATATTAGTTGCCCTTCTTGCTTGGGATGGGCTTCATTATATTAATGTGTGTTGGGGGAGGGCTTTCACGCCAAAAGATCTTAAAAGGAAGAGAGATGACGTTGTTCCGGGGAAGAGGGATTACCTTCTAGGAGGAGCCCATGCTGTAGGAGAGCAGAGAAAGGCCACATGGAGGAGAGGAGAAGCAACCAAGATGGCGGAGTGCTGAAGGAGAAGCCAGTTTGTGCAGAGAGAAGCAGATGGGGAACAGAGGTGAATAAGTCTGGTGAGGTACAAACCTTTAATTCTAGGAAACTTTAATTCTAGGATAAGTCAGTGGCTTTGGGAGCCCTGAATAGAAAGGGAAGTGTTTTCCCACTGTGTGTATTTCTTGCCCACCCAGTGCAAGCTAGGATTAAAGGTAATGGCCCACCAGTTCTTGGCTCTGTTGTTTCATTACCGTCTGTTCGAATCAAATGCGAACCTGCACGGGCCAGGCGGCTGTGAGGATGGTCGCGGCTACTGGCTTTACATCCCTACACCGCCCTTTCATCCAATTCCCACTCCTTCTGTAACATCTCAAGTGTCAGCCCTTTTCGGGCACAATTCCTGAACCCACACTGTCCTCTAAACTGTATGGAGCACCCTCTCCATGCCCCTACGGACCAGCTGGAGAAACACTGGGCAGCTGGAGGCAGGTGATGGACTGCAGGGCTGGAACACCCGTGCTGCTCCTTCCCTGAGGGGCCAGGCCGGGTCTGTCCCCTGCGCTGTCACTAAGCAGGAGGATGCCCTAGCCCGACAAGCAGGCAAAGGGACACAAGACAGTAGACTAAAGGGGCAATGCAGCTGGCGCAGCGCTTTCCCTCCCTCCCTCCCTCCACACTCCCGGGAAGAGGAGAGGCTCTGTCACAGGATGCCTGGACACACTGAACTTCCAGTGCTCATGCCTTCCTTCCTTCCTCACTACCCTTCTCAGAAAGCGACATAAGAAAGCAGCCCCCCTAGAATAACTGAGAATAAGGAAAAAAGTGTTCTTTTTTTCCCCAAACACCTCTTAAAGTTACCTATTGTGATAATTTCTTCTCCAATCTTTAGTCCAAGGATCTGCTAGTAATGCCTGGAGAGACCCAAGGTGGAAAATGCACTCAACTGGATATCGTGGTAGTTGGGTTTGGACTCCACCATTGAACAGCCTAGACAACTGGTAAACCTTCCTGTTTTCCCACCCACAAAACAGGGGTGTGGGTTAAATATCTAGACAATCGCTTCCGTTTTATTTTTAATTCAGTAAAAAATAAAAAGGTCCAATTATAAGGAATACTGGAGACAGAGAATATATTTGGAATGAAAGAAAATTTAAGCTGCTTTATATACTAAAAAAAAAAAAATCACACATACAGATAAGTCACTAAATGAAGCTACACTTAAATAAATGATTTATTCCATCACTAATTAGGAACGTTACCCTAGCGTTACAGAAATGGAGGTCTATAGAACCAAAGTATCCTGTCTGAGGACATAGCTAGAAAATGGGGGAACTGGAATACTATACCAGGTCTTCTGACTTCAAATTCAATTTTAAAAAGTTCAAGTCAACAAACCTTCACTCTATGCCTACCATGTGCCAAGTCTGTGCTAGGCACTGGAAATACAAAGGTAAACAATGCAAGGTATCCTACTTCAAAGGACCTCATAACTATGCGGAAAGCCCGGAGACAGCAACGGGAGCAGGCAACAAGCACTGCAGAGGGCCCACCGTCTGAACCAAAACAACTGCAAATTGTGCCTTTATCCACTGCCCTACCCCATGGACTTTGGGGAACACTTTTCTTATATGTAGGTTGATAAGTTACTTCTAAATACATCTTTAAAAAGAAAGAAAAGTGGGGAGAAGAGACCGGGGACTCCCCTGCCACAGAAGACAGACCGAGCAATGATGTTACTTAAGCAATAGGTGTGAAGTATCTTTTTGCAAGTTGAGAGATTTGTTTTTGCAAGTGTCTTTGTGCTAGTTTGGACAGAATGTTAATAAAATGTTTACATCTGACAGCAGCAAACATGTCACCAAAGCACACTCACTTTCTCCAGAGAGAGTTGTAAGATAATGTAAGCTATTAGGAGCTGTATTTAAGTAGGTCACCAGCGGGGGTAGGAAGAAGAGGGCACTTGCTAACTCGTGTGGTGGGACGCCATTGGAACCAAGGTCAATTTCTATAATGATTTCGAAGGTCAGAAATCAAAAAAGAAACCTATAGAGAATTCTATTTTTGCCTTTGAAAATTGTGTTGAGCTCAGGAATTTGTGCCCATGTTTTTCTGATTAACTATTGTAAAGGGGAATCATAAAGCAGACTTGAGCCTGAATCTATCTAGCCATAATGAAAGGATGTGGGGAAAAAGACCAGTGCGGCAAATTCCTGACTGAGCTTAGACTTGGAGCTGCATCCAAACCCCAAAAGTAAGCATTTGGAAACAATCAGAAGTTCACTTCTGGTTGACTAACTCAATTCTGGCTTTAACAATGAGGCATCATTTCCCTAGCATAGAAAAGGGAATGCGTCATTTGCTACATGACTTTACTAGTACAACGGCATAATGATTTTATTCTTCAAAAGCTGAAGGTAAATAAAATTTATAATCATATGATCATAAACATATATTTAAATGTGAAAGCTTAAATCCTAGCAAATTAAATAAGCAAGTTAGCTATTATTCTCTATTGCCAGTAACTTTGCAAATCAAAATATATTCAAATCTACGTCAAAAGCAGCTTTCAGTGAAAAAGTCTCACCATTTCAACAGTAAATAAAAAGGGTACGCATCATGAAACTTTTGAAGAACTTAGGACTACAGATAGTCATAATGTGTCAACAATAAAAAATTTCAGAGCTAAAACTACTACTTAGGTCTGAGAATAAATATCTATTATTAATAAGTTAAACATAATTACTAATTTAACTTTGAACTGGCGTAAGAGCTAAGTTCTCCTGCATATTTTCAGCGTTTCTTATAATACACAAACAGAGAAAATAGCTGTATTTTTTAAAAGAACACATAAATTTGAAGGCTTGGTATATGTCATATATTCCAAAATATTTAGTGGACAAAAAAGCCAAAGGTAATTGACCAAAAAATTGCAATGTATGCTACATTTAGACATGGTGGTCCTGTGGCAAGCTATAAATATGCAGTCATATTTGCATAAATACAAGTATTCCATAATAATGAACAATTTTACCTATTAACCCAGAATTTCAGAAGCCTAATAAAGAACAGATAGCCCCAAACCCCAAGGTTTCCAAAAACCTATGGTTTAAATTGAGTGCAGCACCTACTGTACTCCGTAACGGGAAAAGGAAGACACCCAGAACAGCCCAAGAACTGGGAGCCAGTCATGGAAAAAAGCTGCCCTTAAACATCTGGAACTCAGTTATAACACTTAATACAGCTGGTCTTTAACCCGAAAGCATTTGTAAACAATGTCAAATTAGTAAGTAATTAGTCACTCTTTGTTTAGACAACATTTAATAATTTTTAAAGTGCTTTCATAAAATTTTTCTAATTTGCTCTTCACAACAAACTTAAGAAAATGTTGGAATTCCAGATGGAGGCGAGACCATAAGAGATGGCTGAGACCACCTCTTGCATCTAAAGGAAGGGAAAACCGTCCCAGAGATGAGGACTACTGGACTGGTGTGCTGCCTGCCATAGGGTGGCGAGGGGCGGGGCTGGGGCAGATCCCAAGGCTCCAGCTCTCCGCCCCCCCAGTCTCATCATGGCCACGTCCTCCCATCCTCCCGAGTCAGAGCTCGTACCCCACCCCTGTATTCCTAGTGCCCAGCCCGGTGCTTGGAATACAATAAGCCCTTAACACAGGTCATCTGAATGTATAATATTTTAAAACGTCAAATACTTGTGGAATATTATTAACATACAGAACAGCTCTTGTTTAACATGCCTTTCAACCCTGCACACTAATAGCTAAATAGCCAAAGAATCTTCTTTTGTTATTCTGAGAAAGAACCCTACCCTCTGTTCAAGTACAGGTAAGAAAGGATTAAATGTACTTGGGCAGCAGCCAGCACTCCCGGTCGTGGAGTGCAATTTATTATCTTCACAAAAGCTCTTTCTCCATTCTAATGAATAAGGAACTAAAATCACACCAGCAATGTAAGTAAAAAAAAAAAAAAAAAGTCCCAAAATGACCTATAATGTCTCCATGAAGAACAAAGGGGCGGACAAAGGCGACAAATCAATGGGATTCACGGACACGCCCTCAAGATGTAGGAAAACAGGAAGACGATGGGATTAATGACATGAGAGGGCAAAGAGCTCCACAAGACAGATGGCTCCGAAAGAAGGATGGGCAGGAATATGTTCACACTATTCGTACTTTAAGGAAACCTGCATTTCAAAAAGTACACAGTGAAGAAATAGGGCTTCGTTTGGAAAAACCAGATGGCACCCAAGAAATATTTATGAAAACTACCAATATCAAATTAATTATTAGCTTCAGTGATCACTAGTTTTAGTTTTTTAGTTGGTCCAGCTAAGGGCTTGTCAATGCTATAGCTCCTTCTCTGGGTCACTTTTTTCTATTGCTTTTCTATTCAATGTTTCATTTATCTACTCCAATCTTGATTTCCTTCCTTCTGATGACTTTGAGTTGTTTGTTCTCCTTTTTTCTAGCTTCTTGAGGTGTAAGGTTAGGTTGTTGATTTCAGGTGGTTCTTCCTTTTTTTTTAAAAGAAATTATTTATGAGTTTATTTGAGCCAAAATTAACAATTGCCAGGAAGCAAGATCTCAAATGCTCTTTTAAAAGCAAGCGTTTACTACTATGAACTCCTTCTTAGCATTGCTTTCTCTGCATCCTGTACGTTTTGTTATGTTGTGTTCTTGTTTTCACTTGCTTCTAGGTATTTTCTAATTCTCCGCGAGTGCTTCATGACCCAATGGTTATTCAAGAGTGTGCTATGTTTAATCTCCACAGTTTGGGATTTCCGTGTTTTTCTTCTGTATTGACTTCCAGTTTCATTCTATTGTAGTCAGAGAAGAGATTTTGCATAATTTCAATCTTCTAATACTTGTTAGGACTTCTTTTGTGACCTGACATATAGTCTGTTGAGGACAATATTCCATGGGCACTTGAGAAGGTGTGTTCTGTGGCTGTTGGCTGGAGTGGTCTGTATATGTGGGACCAGAGTGTTATTTGGTGCTCTGATGTCAGGAGAATATGTAATTGTTGTACTCCCTAGTTCAGAGGTCCCCAAACTTTTTACACAGGGAGCCAGTTCACTGTCCCTCAGACCACTAGAGGGCCGGACTATAAAAAAACTATAAACAAATCCTAATGCACACTGCACATATCTTATTTTAAAGTAAAAAAACAAAACCGGAACAAATACAATATTTAAAATAAAGAACAAGTAAATTTAAATCAACAAACTGACCAGTATTTCAATGGGAACTATGGGTGTGGATGCATCCTGTGCTCCTATCACTGACCACCAATGAAAGAGGTGCTCCTTCCGGAAGTGCGGCGGGCTGGATAAATGGCCTCAGGGGGCCGCATGGGGCCGCATGGGGCCTGCGGGCCATAGTTTGGGAACCCCTGTCCTAGTGCACTGACTCTTTTATCCTTATGTGATTCCCTTTTGTGTCACGGGGCAGTTTTGTCTAATACGAACATGGCCACTGCTGGTCGTGAGGTTCCTGCTGTGCGGAACATTTTTTCCACCCTTTCACTTTTAATCTACATAAGTCCTTAGAGTGAATCTCCTGTAGATATAATAGAGCTAGATCTTGGGTTTTATTAATCCACTCAATTTGTCTATGTCTTTTAATTAGTATATTTAACTCATTTGTATTTACTTACTAGTATAGAAGGACTTACTATGGCCATTTCGTTCAGTGTTTTCTGTCTGTCTTGGGGCTTTTTATCCCTTCCTTCCGCTCTTGCTGTCTTCCTTTGAGTTTCAATTGTTTTTCACAGAGCCATGTTAACTGCCTTCTCGATTCCCTGTGCATAGCCATGGTCTTTGTGGCTATCACTGCACAAGGAGAGCTGCTTTTCTCTCGCTGCTTCCAAGAGTCTCCCTTTCCATGTGACTGCTAGCAGTTTAATTATGACATGACTCGGTGTAGGTCTCTTCATGTTGTCTTAGATGAAGTTCTTCATGTTTCCGGAATGCGTGTATCCGTTTTTCTGCTTCTATTTGAGGGAGAGTTGGCCATTGTTTTTTAGACAGGTTCTCTGGCCCTGCCTCAGTTTCTTCACTCTCTGGACTCCCACAAGACAATGCTGTTCTGCTCGCTCAGGCTCTGTTCTCTTCATCCTCTCCTTCTGTTTCCCTCCTCCACTATTTCTGTGAGTCCTACGTCCCGGTCCACAGATTCTTCTGTCTGGTAAAACAGCTACTGAGCCACCCAGTGAAATGTTCAGTTCAGTTATTATCGTTCTCCAGTTCCAGACTCTGTTTGGCCCTTCCCAGTCCCTTTACTATAATCTCATCTTGTTCGTGTACCATTTTTCTGATACTGTTTAGTGTCTGTGCTTTCTTTTCATCTGCTGGGCCGCCTTAAGATGGTAACTTTGAATTCTTTATCTGGCTCTTTAGATGTCTTCTGTTTGTCAGTTTGGTTTCTGAAAATCGAGCAGTTTTTTTCAAAGTGTCATAGTTGGCTGTTTCTTTGTATTTATTTTTTGTTGTTTGGACTTCAGGATCTGAAGAACCAGCCATCACTCCAGACTCTGTGATCTGGTTTTATTCGGGGAGGTCTTCCTCTACGTAGCCTGGCTAGAGAGTCTGAGGACCGCCTACGTCCTGTTCCGGTGGGTCTTCTGTAGGCTTGTGCATGTTGTCTCCTATTTCAGTAGGTCTGTTGGCCTCTACTCCGGAGCTGCAACACTGCAGCCTTCCACAGTGGCAGGAAAGCACAGTCCTGGGGTTCCACCTAGTGTCTTCTGTGATACTGCAACTCTAATGCGGATGCCATTGTTCTCAGGGACGACCAATACAATGGGTCCTCAAACAATGTCCTTTCCGTCATTTCATTATTACACTGACGATACTGTAGGAACTTAATTTCTGTTTATATCAATTAGCCTATGGTAAAATACTGGTTTTATTATCCTGAGTTGCAGCTTCCAAGAAACTATCGACAATGTTAAGTGAGGACTTACAGTAGTACTTATTTGTACAAGCAAGACAGACACCAACCTCTCAGGCAGCCCCCTACAAGTCACTGGAGGTGGGCTCTACTCCTCTCCCTCCCCACAGAGAAGTCAGGAGTTGGGGTGGGAGTCACTATAACAAGAGAAGGTGGAGAGGGTCATGAATGTTCTATCTTGCAGTGGGTTCCCACTAACCTGCGGTGTGAAAAGCTTATCACTGGGTCCTAGAGTTCTCACAGAGGGACTCTCGTATGCCTCACCAGTACTCTGTCCCCACGGGAGAAAGAGAGCTGACGTCACCCCTCTTCTCGCTCTCTCTAGGATCACATCCCTTATGAATGGCAACGTCCCTTCCTTCCAATCTTTGGCCAAAACAAATAAAGTCACATGAAATGGCCTCATGTATACATCCTTTTGTGTTTTGCCAATTTATCTTCACAATACTTTACTAGAAGTGGGATTGTTTAGTCAAAGCTAAATGCACATTTAGCTAAACACTGTCAAAATTCTCTCCATAGAAACCATACCACTCTCATTTCTGTTAGCAATGTATGAGAGTTCTTATTTTACCTAGAGTGTTTAAAAATTTCCTCACACAAGTTTTACATTTCTTTTCCAGGTTTACATATTTTATCTACAGATTGTTGTTGCTACTAAAAAGGTATCTTCTCTTTAATTATACCATTCAACTGAATTTTGCTTATTTTTAAAGGGCATTAATTGTGAACATCAACTTCATACCTATAACTTTACCAAATTATCTGTCATAGTTTTCCCAGGAGTTTTAGAGAAATACAGTCATATATTTTACATGAAAGAATATCTCCTTTCGAATTTTTAAGCCTCACATACTTCTCTAACGTTATTGGTTCATGACCACTAGTAGTACAGTTACATGTGCTCTGTTCTTTCAAACGTGTCTAACAGCGCCTGCCTGCCTCTCTTTTTTTTTTTTTTAACAGAGTCAGAGAGAGTCAGAGAGAGGGATAGACAGGGACAGACAGAAACAGAGAGAGATGAGAAGCATCAATCATCAGTTTTTCGTTGCGACACCTTAGTTGTTCATTGATTACTTTCTCATATGTGCCTTGACTGTGGGCCTTCAGCAGACCGAACAACACCTTGCTCAAGCCAGCAACCTTGGGCCCAAGCTGGTGAGCTTTTTGTTCAAGCCAGATGAGCCTGCGCTCAAGCTGGCAACCTTGGGATCTCGAACCTGGGTCTTCCGCATCTCGAACCCGTCTGACGCTCCATCCACTGCGCCACCGCCTGGTCAGGCCTGCCTGCCTCTCTTAACTACGGTTCTTCATCTGAGCCATCAAATAAACAAAACAATTTGAGTGACTAATTCTCAATCCCCTGAGGACAGTACACAACCTGTACTTTCTAGATGTTAGATGAGAAGTCAATAATTACACACAAATGGCCGCGGGAATACATGAGGGCATGCTGACCAGTATTTATAAATGCTCTAGGATGGTGTTATATATGATTAAAAAATACAAACAGCGGGAAAAAGATGTTCCCTTTGTGGATATAAATACAAGCACCACATTAAAATCTTGGCAAACTGTCTTCTTTTATCTTAGTCCCCAAAAGTATCGTTTGTAAATTATAACCACATAAAAGGCAAACCACAAAGGAAATCCTTAGACACCACCCAAAGCCACGCTTTAAAAAAAAGCTTATCTTCCTAATTTCTCACAAATATGACTACTGTATCTCAAGATCTATGGCAGCTTCCTACTTGTTAAAAAAAATGCTTACGTTTTTACTTAATATAGGCTTCAAATAATTGTCTATTTGACCACAGCACCAGCAAGCTTGATCCAAATCAGTATCTGGTCCAAACCCATCTTCGTGAACAATGAGGACTGCCTATGATTCAGAATCTCAAATTCAGAATTCTGTTTCACTGCGGCCTGTCCCTTCTATTCCGTACCCCTCCTCATGGCCACTGCCTGGCCTTCCGAATGCCTGATGTTTTGTTTGTCTCGAAGTTCAAGTATTTTTGTTTTCCACATGACGAGACAAATGTGTTACTCAAAAGGTTTTGCCCCTAACTGAAAGATTGCTTTTTCTTTGTATGAACAAATGATCATAGTAAAAATGTACACAAAGCGCCGTAAGATGATGACCAATGTGGTACAGAAAACGGAGTTGAGACAACAACTCAGCAAGGTGCCGGAAAGACAGCCCCAGTCACAGGGCTTGTTTCTGCATCCTGTTATGTATCTTCCCTGCCATGCTTCCTTTACACACCTCGGGAACCAAGCTGCCTTTCTCGGTGAAGGGCATCACATTAAAACCACAGGGAAATTCAAAGCCACGGCTAGTCGTCCAGATGTCTGCGCTCTGAGCTACAACTCCGCTTTCCACTCCAACGTAGCTACTAACGGGAAAAGGGAGCAAAACCGTTCCGAACCTCTTGTAGGACCTGCATATTTTCAGAAGATAAAAATTACTCTCACTATTCTAATCCATCTGCTGCTTTTCACTGGGAAACAAAATTCATCACTGGACTGCACTGCTAGACCAGGAATCTATATCACCACTTGCCTATGTTAGAAAACGCTGAGAGGAAAGAGGTCTTTTTTTTTAAGAAATCACTTTCGCTATGAAAGTGAAAATGGAAGGCGGGGCTGGCAGTGAGGAGGGAGACACTGAGGGGCACTGAGCGCAGAGAATGCACAAGGAACCCCATTCTTTCTCTTGCTCCTTATGAGTTGCAAATAGATATAAAAATTATGGGTAAGGGAAAATGACTCTTTTGTACTCTATTCTGTTGAATTTGTAAGAGCTTTTAGCTGTTTCCTAAAATCAGCTATGGCTAATCAGGCAAACTCTTAACTGATTTGAAAACCATCTCGGTGTGATCTTGCAAATATTGCATTATCATCTGAACATCTAAGTAAATTAAGCTTGCTTTCTTAGCAGAAAAACAGATAACTGGAATGTGTTTTTGTTTTGTTTTTTTTTTTACAGGGACAGAGAGAGTGTCAGAGAGAGAAATAGATAGGGACAGACAAAAAGGAATGGAGAGAGATGAGAAGCATCAATCATCAGTTTTTTGTTACGACACCTTAGTTGTTCATTGATTCCTTTCTCACATGTTCCTTGACCACGGGCCTTCAGCAGACCGAGCAACCCCTTGCTCAAGCCAGCGACCTTGGGTCCAAGCTGGCAAGCTTTTGCTCAAGCCAGATGAGCCCCAGCTCAAGCTGGTGACCTCGGGATCTCGAACCCGGGTCCTCCACATCCCAGTCCGAGGCTCTATCCACGGCGCCACCACCTGGTCAGGCCCTGGAATGTGTTTATTTCACACTTTGAAACATAAGTTATTTTTTAATTACCCTTTTAAAAAATGTTATGCATTTTTTAAGGGCAAGTTAGAAATGTTGGTTTACCCTGACATTAGGAAAGAGCGTAATTTTAAATTACACCACCCTGACAGACCCACATAACATTCAAGAGTGAATATATATACATATATACTATGCTATCTATACATATACTCTCTCTCTCACAAACACACAAATATACTCACACACACTAAATATTCCCTTTCACCCATGCAAAGAGAAATACAGACTTTACAATAATGAATCATTCTTACCAGTTGCCCTGAACCTTGTTGTCTTTTATTGTCACTGAATTACGGCCTCGCCACCTAATAAATCATCCCCAAACTTTACTGACTTAACATAATCATTGTACTATCTTCCATCTATGTAGAATTGAATGCTAATGCTGACCAAACTTAACATTCAGCATGGAGAGCAGAAATTCAATAACGTTAAAAATAAAACCCTAAAAACAACTGTAAGGAAACACTGTTAACAGCAGCAATGTGACCACGAGGTATTGTCATCCTGACTTTTATGTCCTTACACTTCTCATCATTTTCCAAGTTTTCTATACTGACTGTAACTTCATAATTAGAAAAAGCTAAGAGAATTTTTGTTCTCAGAATACAATTTTATACATAATACAAATAAAAATACCATTAAAAAAGAGGCACAGAATAAAAGCAAAAAGCTGAAGAAGTACCCAGAAAAATATCAGCATCCTTCTCCCGGCTGGCGGATCTGTAGGATAACTTTTTCCTTATCCTCTTCTACACTTCACCAAGTTTCTTCGTCAAAATAATGAGTCCCGTATTATTTTTAAGAACTACCTCTAACCATGCACTTTGCATGAATTCCTCAGTCTCTCTCCTGAGTAGCCTGAGTGTGTACACACCCTGCAGGCAAGGGGCCGTCCTGAGGAGGCTGCGCCCCCTGCAGGAGGAAGGGGCTACTTTCCTTTCTGCAGCCATGGACCCCTGGGGTTTCCTGTGGGGCACGTGTCCTTGCTTATCCCAGCAAGGTCCCCCAACAGCACAGTTCCTGTCCAGCCCAGCCTGTGACCAGCGCTACAATTCTCTGCAGCTCCCCTGCAGTTACTAAACCCATCAGCCACGGACCCATCTTTCCACCTCTGCCCTCTGCTTTGAATTTAAATATCCATGCAGAAAATCCCTCCATCCATCTACCTGGCCTCTAACTGATGATTTCTCCTCAATCCATACCTGGGGTCAGACCTTAGCCCTTCAAACCTCGGAGCCAAGCACAGAACAGCCCTTCCGAATTCTAACCCTCGGCCCCTAACCCTCCCCTCTGACACTTCCCCCAGAATCTCAACTACTCACCCTGTTGCTTTGCTTTTTCTGCTTTTAGCAATACTCCCTTTAAATGTTCATTTGCCGGCACTGTAACCCCCACCTTGCTGCCTTCTCGCTCTGTCCTCCCTCACCTGCCAGCCCCAAACCCGTTCCATCCAACTCTGTGCGTTGCAGACCGGTACCTGAGAGCTGGACAAGACCAGAAAGACACACGCCCTACTGGCTGCTCTCACTCTGAGGCTGTGACCACAAACTCCAAAGTGGGCCCTGGTGTCAGAGGCAAGCACATGGCACTCTGCACAGCCAGGGTCTCAGAAGGGGGCTCCGGCAGGGCCGCCTTGTCTCTGTCCCCACTCCTGCCCTGCCCTGCGGCCACCGGGTCAGCCCCTCCCACCACTGACTGTCCTGTCAGGGTCTTCAGGACCAGCCCAGCAGCACTACAGGGTGGGTTACTCCTTCCTGTTTGAACCCCTTTCTTCACACTCTTCACGTGGCTCCTACAATACGTGTGCTCCCTTCCCCTAGATCAACACACTAAGCATCCCGTCTCTCCACCCTGGGGAGAGGGTCTTTATAATAAATAGCTGTTAAAAATGGCTGGTGCAGTTTTCTGTGTTACATCTCAGTAAAACGTTTTCTCTCGGTGTACACGTACGAACTTATGTTATTTACATTTGAGGACTAACTGAATGGGAATAGAACTAAGTATAATGCTATTTGGAATTAGAGGAAGTAATTCTCTGAAGCTGACAAAACATAAATTCATTCTGATTCAAATCCAAAACGTGCCCATCCTGGCCTGGGTGGATGGGCACAGACTTGACAGCCCAGCCAACCATGGGGACCGTAGAGACAAGCGGACAGGCCGCTTTGGCACAGCAAAGACACGCCACGGGAGTGGCAGGGCTGCACTACACACACGCAGCCCATCTGGGAGCTGGAGAGCCAGGAAATGCCTCTGGGAGATCAGACCGCGGGGTGGGGCCGGGCCAGGAGAGGGCCTGGCACAAGCGTCTCACTGCGGAGGGAGCCATCCAAGCGGAGCCCCGAGTCCAGATAGCGTGTGGCATGTTCTCAGGGGACTGAAGGGAACCCCTGTGGCCAGAGAGCAGGATGGGATCTGACAGGGCTGAGAGATCAAGGAGATGAGAGGGCCAACACGAATCCCCACTAAGGAGAGACAGACTTCGTCCTGAGGGTGAAACAACCACTGACAAGTCAAAGCCAGATAGATGGTTGTCCCAGTCCCGCACTCCTCAGAGAAGAGAGATGGCTCTGGCCACGTGTGAAGAAGATGCAGAGGGAGGCTGCCCCTTCCATGCAATGAGGGACAGGAGGATCAGTGTAACAACAGTGCAGACAAAGAAAGTTCCCATCAAGATCCTACTCTAAGAATTATTAGAAGCAACTAAGAATCAGAATACAGCCTGACCAGGCGGTGGTGCAGTGGATAGAGTGTTGGACTAGGATGCAGAGGACCCAGGTTCAAAACAATGAGGCTTCCAGCTTGAGCGCGGGCTCATCTGGTTTGAGCAAGGCTCACCAGCTTGAGCCCAAGGTCGCTGGCTTGAGCAAGGGGTTACTCGGTCTGCTGTCGACCTCCGGTCAAGGCACATATGCGAAAGCAATCAATGAACAACTAAGGTGCTGCAACAAAGAATTGATGCTTCTCATCTCTCTCCCTTCTGTCTGTCCCTATCTGCCCCTCTCTATCTCTGTCACCAAAAAAAAGAATCAGAATACAAACCAAATAAAATGAACACTGACCCTGCAAGTAAAGAGTCATGTATATAAGTGACTAAATCTATCAGGGACTGTGCTTCCTAGACGAGTGCCGGCTGAGCTGAACTCCCAGGAAGTAGTGAGACTACAGAGATGAGGAAAAGCCACGTCAAGCTCTGTAAAAGCCTGCACAGAACTGCTTCTGAGCACAAATAACTTACAGAAAATTTAAAAATAATTCGTATATTTAAAATGTATATCCTATTTTAAGCAAAAACTTTAAAAGCCTGCACTTATGATAGATTAGAATTCTACTGTAATTTCCTCAGTCTATTATATCTAACGATAAGCTATAAAAGTCATTAAAACCTATCCTCCTGAAGGTGTTGCTATCATTAAAAGAAAGTTTTATTGACAGTAAAACCATATGGATAAATAAAGAAGTCCAATCAAGACAAATTTTCATAATAATTCAAGACTGTGAAATAAATTCCATTATTTAGATAAAAATTAAAACAAAATAAACTGACATAAATTTAAGGGATAATAACTATACTAATTCAGCAAACACGTATAGAGAAGTCATGCACACACAGTTTACATACACAACAGCACTATAGTGAGCAACAGAGAACTAAAACACTGAGGCAGGCAGACCCTTCCTCAGGAATTCATAATCCAGATAGGCAGACATAAATATACTTCAGTATTTTACGAACCTTCCGCAATTATGACGTGACTGTACAGATTAAAAGCAGTTCTAGAAGAAAAGACTTTACATTTGCATTTGACAGTGCAAGACACAGATGTCAAAGAAAGATGCTTCTAACTCGGGTTAATACACTATATTTCTAATGCTCTACCCTACAGATACAGTGTTGGATTCAAGAAAACCACTACTAAACCAGAAGAAAGCAGCAAACCCTAGGCAAGTAAAAGAGAAACAACCTATGTAGGAATTTGTTAAAGACCAAAGGAAAACCAATGTAATAATCATTTAGCGCTGTTATTTAAACAACGCGCTTATCACTCGCACTCCAGTCTATGAGAGCAATGCACACTCACCTCACCACGATGAGCATGGCGATCAGGATGGAGCAGACGGGGTCTGCGATCATCAGACCGAAATTCTGCATCATGATGGCGGAGGCGATCACCCCGATACTCCCAAGCGTATCTGCGAGGATGTGTAAAAACACACCTGGGAACAGATCACAACTAGAATCAAAATAAAATCTGAGCAACTGAAAATACATTTTTTAAATCTATTCTTGGTTTCCTATAGTAAATACTATACACACCAGTCAGAAAGTCGGTAAGAATATGGATTAACTGTTTAGAAATGACGTCATAGTACCCTGAGAAGCAAAATAATCTTTCCTATTGCCAGTCAGCAGGGTCAACACAGCTGATGCAGAATAACATAAATGAGGAAGGAAAGTAATAAACAGATTCTAAAAATTGTTTGTGCACATTCATCTCGGGGTAAAAGAGTCCAGAAGTTAATTAATAGAAAGAATCTATCAAGAAAACCTTGCTTAGGACTGCAAATATATGTAGTATGCACACACAGAGCCCTCTGTTGGTAATTAAAATTACCATTTGAGATGAATTTCCTAGGGACCTCAATTCTATGAATCCTGACACACTGTCCTGAAGCTTTTGTTACCTAAAGTTACATACCAAGCTCAAACTTGATACAAAAGAATTTGAATATTTTAAAGTGGATGTAAGTAATTTTGAATTCTTAATAACTAAATGTTAAATTGGTAGGATACTGATATTTTAACTGCCCAAGAACTTAGATATAATAGTAATGTTTAATAATTCACACGTGAGCCTGACCAGGTGGTGGCGCAGTGGATAGAGCATCGAACTGGGACTTGGAGGACCCAGGTTTGAACCCCAAGGTCGCCAGCTTGAGTGCGGGTTCATCTGATTTGAGCAAGACTCACCAGCCCAAGATCGCTGGCTCTGCTGTAGCAAACCCCCCCCCCGCCCCCAGGTCAAGGCACATACAAGAAAGCAATCAATGAACAACTAAGGTGCCACAATGAAGAATTGATGCTTCTCATCTTTCTCTCTTCCTGTCTGTCTGTCCCTCCCTATCTGTCCCTTCCTCTGTCTCTGTCACACACCCACACACAAAAAGAATTCACACATGATAAGAAAACCATTAAAAAATGTCAAGAAGTAAGTTTTTGGGGTTTTTTTGTATTTTTTCCGAAGTTAGAAGTGGGGAGGTAGTCTGACAGACTGCCGCCTGTGCCTGACCAGGATCCACCTGGCATGCCCACCAGGGGACGATGCTCTGCCCATCTGGGGCTTGCTCTGTTGCAATCGGAGCCATTCTAGCACCTGAGGCGGAGGTCATGGAGCCATCCTCAGTGCCCAGGCCAACTTTGCTCCAATGGAACCTTGGCTGTGGGAGAAGAGAGAGACAGAGAGAAAAAAGAGGGGGGAAGGGTGGAGAAGCAGATGGGCGCTTTTCCTGTGTACCCTGATCAGGAATTGAACCCACGACTTCCACACACCCACACCGGGCCAATGCTCTACCACTGAGCCAACTGGCCAGGGCCAAGAAGTAAGTTTAATATACACTATTTTTCAAAAATATTTAACAAGACAAATTACTCAACATTTACATCTTTAATAGGTAAAATTTACTGTACAGTAAAACACTGTCTCTTAAACCAACTTCTACCGGACACTGCTAAAAACAGAACATCTCTCAATAGTATCTACTACTTACTAAAAAGAAACACCTAATGTGTAAAAAGCATGTGTCTACTTTAGAAATACTTATTTTTCTTCTTTATTATTCACTGAACAATTAAAGGTAAATCACTTATATTTTAGGTGTAAAACTTACCTTTGCTTAACCCTGAAACCACTTCCTAACAATTTGAAAATGGCCGATTAACGAGTCTAAGCAAATCCAAATGCACTATGGGAAAATATGCTTCAGTTCACCTGCTGCTGTGGAATTTCATAGCAAGTATTACACCAAATGCAATTCCTCCCTCAGGACCTACATGCTTTTCTATCTGTACAGAGCAGCGACTTTCAATCTTTTTCATCTCACGGCACACAGAAACTAATTACTAGAATTCTGCAGCACACCAAAATATATATTTTTTACCAATCTGACAAAAAAAATAGGTATTATGTTGATTGATTTACAATAATAATAATATAATTACCTACCCTTTTGCTCCAAATTGACTTTTTAAAAAATCAGGTACCTATTCTTGTATATGGAATTTCTGGTACAAAGAATTAATGAATCAGACACAACCTTATTACGTGACGTGACCAGTAAGATGCAAATCTATTATATGACAAGTATATTTAGGGTTCAAGACGGGACACTCAAACTGAACAGCTGTTGTTATGTTGGCTGTTGTCATTTTTTATTTGACAATCTAAGAGAAGAGAGGCCAGTGCCCCTGCCTAAATAGTCAGGGATTGCATGTTGTAAAAATTCTTGCAGCATACTGGTTAAAAATTGCTGGTAAAGGGTACTGACCTTTCTAACAATTCTTCATAAAAGAGGCTCTTTTTTGCTATCACAAAATATGTTAGAAGCATATTTACAAGAAAATGATTTCATTTCTCAGGTATTTCAATAGTGAATAATTAATAAGTGTTGGGATCACCTTAAGTTTTAAAATTAAACTGGAGGTATATGGCAAAGTGGACCGAGAGTCTCTAACCTGCAAATCTCTAAGGGTATGTGTGGTTTTTAGACCTTTAAAATCAGTGTTTTAATGACTCCGAGCTCCTTCAGCACATGCCGCTCTAAGACAGTCCAACACGCTTGTACATTGCAAACTGGAGAACAGCAGACACGCAGAGCCTCCTGAAAGGCCTCCTCAGCGTGGAGCAGCAGAGCCAACATGAAATGTCAAAGCGACAGCCATGTCAGAGCAGGTGAGAGAAACACGTGTGCTGGACATGCTCACAAGACACGGAGAAAGTCAGGTTGAAGTTCAAGTAAATAAAGGCAGGAAGATGGGCAGCTGGGAATCAGAAGACTTCAGTGATGAAGCCTGAATGGGAATTCAGAGCCAAAGACTGGTTCACCCCCTGTCCCCCAAAGAACTAGCAGAGTTCATAGACAAGACTGATTTTCTCTGGCTTGTAAAATTTTGTGAAATACTTTTTTACATGATAGGTAAGTTCCTGTTTAGGTATCATTTAAGATGCCTGTGGATACAACGAAGATCTCACTTCACATTATAATTTTTAAAATATAATACTTTTCTTAAGTGAGAAGTGGGCAGGCAGAGAAACAGACTCCTGCATGCACCCCGACCAGGATCCACTTGGCAAGCCTGCTACCAGGTGATGCTCTGCCCATCTGGAGTGTTGCTCACAACCGAGCTGTTTTAGTGCCTGAGGCGAAGCTATAGAGCCGTCCTCAGCGTCCAAGGCCAAGTTGCTCCAACAAAGCCATGGCTGTGGGAGAGGAAGAGAGAGACAGAGAGAGAAAAGGGAGAGGGGGAGGGGTGTAGAAGCAGAGGAGCGCTTCTCCTGTGTGCCCAGGCCAGGAATTGAACCTGGAACTTCCACATGCCAGGCCAATACTCTACCACTAAGCCAACCAGCCAGGGCCTAGACTTTATTTCTGAGTGCAGTTTTAGGTTTACAGCAAAATTAAACAGGAGGACAGAGCTCCCACATCCCCTCTGCCCTTACACGTGCACGCCCCCACTGTCAGCATTCCCTACCTGAGTGTACACTTGTTACAACTTAATGAAACAATGTGGACACATCACTATCATGCAGCTACCACAGTTCATGTTAGGGCTCACTCTGGGTACTGTATGTCTTTGGGTTGGGATGCATTATATTTGTGGCACTAAATTTTTCCACAACATAAATACAAAGGGAGTACTATATTTGGAAAAATTTTTTAATAATCCTGCAAAGGCAAACATACTACTGTGTGACAGGAAAAAATATTATAGTCATTAGGATGGGAATTACTTATATTTAAGTGGTATATAGTTCCTGAGTATTTTGTTCTTCATATTAAATCTTAGAAAACAGCCAAGAGGCAATTAAATTAAAAGAATGTCTACTAATACATATACCTAATAGTACATATAAGAAAAATCACTAGGAGGGCTAACATTTTAACCCTTTGAGTACTGAGTTTCTGTCATGCTCGCTGACCCCGGGAGTGAGTTTTTTTTCAATGAAATTAGTTCCAGTTCCAGTTTTATATAAAACCATGTTTGTTTGATAACCTATTTAAGGAAACTAGAAGAACATACATTTGCCTTTTTTCAGTGTTGCTTTACACATGTTTAAAATAAAAATTTTTCACTCTGGATGGTCAGGAGGCATGAGGACATCCATGAACATTCGTATTACTCAAAGGGTTAAACACAAATACTTTATTATGTATTTTCCT
Source organism: Rhynchonycteris naso (assembly GCA_037038555.1). Lineage (NCBI taxonomy): Eukaryota > Metazoa > Chordata > Mammalia > Chiroptera > Emballonuridae > Rhynchonycteris > Rhynchonycteris naso. The sequence goes on from CM072999.1 coordinate 204,916,812, forward strand.
TAAAAGAAAACTATAACACCAGTTTCATAAAAATGTTAACATACAAGTTCCTTGTCATACCTTGTAGAATCTGCCTGCTAGGTCCCGCTGTTTCTTTAAAGGAGGGGCCATCTGTAGAGAGTTAAGTTAAATTATTTTAAAATATGTCTTTAATTCCTGATTCAATTTTCGCAATTCAGAGTATTTTTCATTCTTGAAAGTATCCTGAAGGATGTGTGACAATATAACCACCTCAGACCTACAAATCTTTTTTTTTTTTCAGGGACAGAGAGAGTCAGAGAGAGGGATAGATAGGGACAGACAGACAGGAACGGAGAGAGGTGAGAAGCATCAATCATTAGTTTTTCGTTGTCACTGCGACACCACAATTGTTCATTGATTGCTTTCTCACACATGCCTTGACCATGGACCTTCAGCAGACCGAGCAACCCCTTGCTGGAGCCAGCGACCTTGGATCCAAGCTGGCAAACTTTTGCTCAAGTCAGATGGGCCCACGCTCAAGCTGGCAAGCTCGGAGTCTCAAACCTGGGTCTTCCACATCCCAATCCAATGCTCTATTCATTGCGGCACCGCCTGGTCAGGCTACAAAATTATTTTTAAACATATTAATATAGTAATTTAATGGAGACAGACATGAAAATTTTCAAAATGCATCAATAATGCAGAGTATTTAGAAAATTATTATATTAAGCAATCTGGAAAAAAAAAGACATAGTATTTGAAAACACTTAAAGTATTCTAATATTCGTGACATAGCTCACAGAGCTTGCTACGCTAATGTTACAATTAGAAATGCACAAAACAGAACCACTGGGGGAAGTGATGGAAGTCCAGGGAACGAACCCAGACCGCATTCAGGAGAACCAGCCCGCAGTAAACAGTGGTCCCCACAGCGTCCAGATGGATAATGTCAAGCTTTGCTCAGGGTATTAGGACAATTCTAGGGCAACAAACAAGTGTTCAATTGCCAATGCTGGTAGTAATGTTAGAAAAAGAATGACTTAAGACTGGCTAGCAAATCCCTTGTAAGCAACATGGTTTCCAATTCTTTGCTTTTAATAAAATGTAGGGATTAGCTAATAAAACTGACAGCTAATAGATTATTAAAACAAAATTTTTGATGACAGATTATTATGGAACTTTTAGGATGTATTATGAAGGTGTTCAAGAAAATGACTGAAATGCTATAGCACAATTCCCTCTATTCAAGGTTTCTTAGTATTTACGTTATAAAAGTGAAAAACAGGAAGAGAATTGGTGCCAAAACCTGTTATATGCTAATAAGTGTTATTTATCAATAAACTAATAGAGAATAAAGGCGCTCCAATCATCTCATTAAGATATGTATTTCAAATAAAATGTTGCTTTTTACGACTTTATGTGATTCAAAAGTTGAAAACAGAAATATTTTGATTGACTTTGTACTAGAAACAATCACAAACAATAACTCGATCTAAAAGAAATGTTCAAATGCTCTCTTATGTTCCTAGGAAATAGAAAGTTTTAACTGATATACATACATATTTTATTGCCAAATATAACACATGATCAACTAAAAATGTAACAAACATACTCATCAGTATAAAATTTTGTAAAGTGGAATGACAATAAAAACCCAAGGAGAAGAAGGATGAGGTAAGATTTATAACTGCTTACACACATGTGTTTGAATGAGTGACAGTGGGTCTCAAATGACTAAGGTATTTAGAGTCCACTGTTGAATAGATTAATGCAGAAGTTTCATTCTAAAATGTTATCTGTAACGTATCAAAAATTGTATTCTTTGCAAATGTGAAGAACAGTTTTCCAAAATTATTTTGGCATGCATGTGAGCAAAACCTTCAGAAAGCAAGGTTTTAAAACCTACTAATGTAATAGTTACAAAAATATAGCAAATTTTAGAGACTGAAAAATTAGGGGCTTAATATTCTCTCTCCAAGGTCCCTCTCATATTTTCAAATCTAAAACTGTAGGTTTCTGTCAAGAGGCAGGTACACAAACTATTTAAGCATATACTTTATTTGAAGATTAATCAAATTGTACCACTTAAGTAGTTTTCTCTAATAACCCATACTCAAAAATTTCATGAATTAACTATTTAAAATAGAATTTTAAAATGAAGTATTGATTAAGTTGCTAAATACCTTTTAACTTAGTGCTCAATGCTAAGTAAGTTAACATATAAAGATTCCTAAAGGCAAATTGAGGTAAATACCTATCAAAATTACACTGAAAATGTGGCCTGACCAGGCGGTGGTGCGGTGGATAGAACGCTGGACTGGAATGTGGAAGACCCAGGTTCGAGACCCTGAGGTCGCCAGCTTGAGCACGGGCTCATCTGGTTTGAGCAAAGCTCACCAGCTTGTACCCAAGGTTGCTGGCACGAGCAAGGGGTTACTCGGTCTGCTGAAGGCCCACAGTCAGGGCACATGTGAGGAAGCAATCAATGAACAACTAAGGTGTCGCAACAAAAAACTGATGATTGATGCTTCTCGTCTCTCTCCGTTCTTGTCTGTCTGTCCCTCTCTATCCCTTTCTCTTGACTCTCTCTCTGTCTCTGGAAAAAAAAAATGTGAAGAATTAAAAACCCCTCTCATGGTTTTTTCCTATTGTGTTTTTATAAGTCTATATATAGCAAAAAAGGCCTCACTGTACTTTAAAAAAACAATCACAAGTTTCAGTTGCTGAAATGTTATTATTCCTCATTCATAGACACTCATTTTAAAAAGTGGCTTTCTTATTATAATACATATACTCACTGAAAAGAAGCTACATCCATGGTTTTATACCAAGTTACTTCCACTCTATCCCAAACAAGAACTAGCCTAGGGAACCCTGGAGTCCGATTCATTAGAAAGGAAGTTACTGCAGTACTTTTAACAGACCCTCTCAACTTGGACAAGGCACCTGCAGAGTTTCTGGAGGGGTGGGGGGAGAAGGCCGCACTCACCATGGGAGTGGAAGTGTCCATGCCCATGCGCATGGTCATGGCTGTGCACAGCACCATGTTTCAGTTCATGGCTGTGGCAGTGATCCCCGTGGCCGTGGGCCTGGTTCACAGCACCATTAAAGAGGGCATGGCTGTGTCCGTGGCCTGAGAACAGCATCAGAACAAAAGGCATGTAAAAGTACATTATTTAATGGTTATAATCATACTGATACCAGTAAAAGAACTCAGCTCTAAAGAGAGTCAATTCAATAAACATTTACCTGTAAAAAGTGTCACAGAGTCACAATACTAAGTTCCTACCGCAGGGCACAGAAAGGAAACAAAAGCAGAGATTGACTAGCTGGTCCTAAAACTTATATAGAAATGCAAGAAGGGACCCAAAACAACCTTTATAAAAAGGAATGAAGTAGGAAAATTCACACACTGTATTTGCCCATGTATATGACACACCACTTTTCAAAAAATTTGGGGTCCCAAAACTGACTGCGTCTTCCACAGTGGTTGTGGCATTTCAAATGCCATAGATGGAACTGAGGACAAGGCAATGTATGAAGACAGTGATTCATCCTCAGACACAGATGAGGACAAGCTAATGGATGGGGATTTTGACAGTGGATAAGGAGTTTTGTATGGATTTTATGATGAATAAAACTTGAGTTCAGTAACTGTATGTAATACATTTTTTTCCCACAAATTTCAGGACCCAAAATTGAGGTGCGTCTTATACATGGGGAAACACGGCATTACAATCTAGTATCTAGCCTTGTTTTGTGGCTCCGATGTTACTTGTTTTATATAAACGGTGTCACGGTGAAGAGATGAACGGCAGAGGCCACACAGTCACGTGTAAATGAGGAGCTGCTGAGGGAGAGGGGCCAGAAGAAGTGGAAGGGAGGCTCAGGAAGTCATTGATAAGAGTCTATTAATATTACATTTGTTCTTAAACATCAGTCTTTAATTGGAAGAATGGTCAATTTTCCAAAGCGCCTGACTGACACCAGAAAATGAAGAAACAAAGGGTTCTAACCATCATACCAGAGCCGTGGGAATGTCCATGACCGCCATGCTTGAAAACAAATATTCCCACTAGGTTTACCGCAAACCCAAGGACTGAAACGAGCAGCAGCCTCTCGTGGTGCACGTCCGGGGGCGCCAAGGCTCGCTGGAAGACAGAGCACACGTGCACTGATATGACTTCCAAATGACCAACGGGAGAAAACCAAAAGCGATTTAAAATAATTTTTATTTTCAGAATGACAATCACTTCAAAAATATCTGCCAGAACAGTATACAGAAATAAAACCAGCAGTCTCATATGGTAGAAAAGATAAATAACAATAACTGTTTTTATATAAATAGAAAAAGTTAATGACATGAATATTTGGTCTAACACCCATCCTTCTTTGGTTTCTTAAAATATGCAATTCATTTTCAGTTCATTAATCTCTAAATTTTCTCTTTGTTTTAACATACTAAATATTAAGGATTCACAGGAAAAACTCTAATTCTATTTTAAAAATTTCCCAGCAGACCTAGCTGCCTGTGCTATATATACCTCTGCTTTTAACAGAATCAATACTTCCTTTACACCTTGTGAAACACAATTCTTTGTTTACCATTTCAAGTAGTCACATATCTAATTTAATTTTTTCAACTATTTTGTGAGCTCCTCCTGTACACACAAATATTTTAACTAACACAAGGCTGTCCTCACTACTTGATAATCGTGTGAAAAACAGCTCTATGACAACGCATTTTTATTTAATAAACATTTTCATCACAGAAATATAAGTTACCAACTCTAATCATTATCTACTATACCTCAACTCCTTCTGAGAAAATAAAAAAAGCAGTGAAGATCAAAAATAGCCCATTGACAAAGCCAGCCAGAACTTCTGCTCTAACATACCTGAAGAGCAAAGCAAAAAACTGAATTATTATTTCTTACAAATCAAAGAGTAAATTTATGCATGTTCACTGATTCTAAACCACATTACACGGTTATAAGCGGCCAGCAAAATCCCAGTATTTACAGCTAGTATGTTTGATCGCACATATATTATACAAATAAGGAAATGGGCTTAATTATTACGAATTACGTTTAATAGCAGAATGTCATAAAATACATAAATGTCTACATGCCAATCAGAAGACCTTTTTCAGAGTGACCAGCCTTAGAAAGAGCTTTGCCAGACATGTGAACCCTAAGCTGCCATGGAAGAAGGAAGAACAGGACCAAAAGGGGAAAGGAAGATCCAAAGATTAAAAAGTGGAAAAAAATCGCCTGACCAGGCGGTGACGCAGTGGATAGAGCATCGGACTGGGATGCAGAAAACCCAAGTTCGATACCCTGAGGTTGCCAGCTTGATTGAGCATGGGCCCATCTGGCTTGAGCAAAAGCTCCTCAGCTTGGACCCAAGGTCGCTGGCTCCAGCAAGGGGTGGCTCAGTCTGCTGAAGGCCCGTGGTCAAGGCACATGTGAGAAAGCAATCAATGAACAACTAAGGTATTGCGACGGCAACAAAAAACTGATGATTGATGCTTCTCACCTCTCTCCATTTCTGTCTGTCTGTCCCTATCTATCCCTCTCTCTGACTCTCTCTCTGTCCCTGTAAAAAAATTTAAAAAAGTGGAAGAAAAGGGCTTAAAAGGGGAGTTTGGTCACTGATTCACACTCCTCCTCTCCTCGAAAAGCCCTATGCTTTCTGCTTTGGATTTTCTAGCTTTCAAATGTTTGGAACGTCTAGATTTTGATCTGAAAAAAAAGAAAAATTATTTCTGAAGGATCCCAGAAACAACTTGAGATTTATATTTCTATCACTCTTTTTCTAAGATTAATAAACAGGATCCATTTTTGCGTCATATAATTCTAATGAAACTATTTTTTAAAACACCTGGGTTTTTCTCCACGGACCTCTGGAGCTTTCTGCGCCCCACCTGTGTAAGCATGGAGGAAAAGATTTTCTTTTCCATAAGAAATCTCTGGCTTAGCTAAAGTCATTAGAACAACCTGCACTTGGCAGCTTCACTTGTTTAAACATAATCCAAAGGGCACTGACACCAGTTATTCATGCTGGCCCTTAAACAATTTAATAGGAGCACCCAAAATGCTGCTTTTCCTAGCTTTCTATGTTCACTTCTAGCACATTCTAATGTAGCGGATATTTCTACACTCAGAAACAGTGCATATTTCTGACCTCTAATTCGTGACGAATGAATTAAAAACATATTACTTGTCAAAGTACATACTTTTTCTTCTAGTCCCTTAACTAATGTCTGACTGAGGAGCCTTCTGTCCTTGAATCCCACGAGGTTGGTTTTCTTTTTTAATTGATTTTAGCGAGACTAGGGGGAGGGAGAGAGAGGGAGCAAGATCGTAGTTGTTTCACTTCAGTTGTTCATTGATTGCTTCTTGTACATTCCTTGACAGGGCAAGCCTGGGGTTTCAAACCGGCCTCCTCAGCGTTCCAGGTCAACGCGCTATTCACTGTGCCACCACAGGCCAGGCCCCACCAGGTTTTAAGATCAAAGGCAGGAATGTTTTCCAGACATCTTTTTGTCATAATGCCTAGATTAGCAGTGCCCCATAAACTCTGATCGAGTGATGAACTCCATTGATTCAATTCAGTTTAATATATCTGCTAAACTTGGTTCCAGGATAAAATGAAAACCCTTTGGGAACCAGACAAGCCTGCCAAAACGAGTCTTACAAATTGAACCACGTAATTCCTGACAGTGCTACTGCCTAATTAAGTATGACTGTACCTGCCTTCTTTAGCCAGGACTAAAAAGATACCGGGCTGTGTACACAGGTACAGAAGCATGCGCACATTATACGCATCTCCCTACCTGTCAGATGTGTATTACTTTCATGCTGGCTTTACTATTTCCAAAATAGTAGTGTGCAAGACACGGAGACGACTTTTACATAAAGGGATACCGGAAAGCCTTTGCGGCCTCTCGGGTCCCTCCTCCGTGTCTCCCGTGCAGCCAGCCCCTCAGGTGACCACCCTGCACTGGGACTATGGGACCGGCCCCTGGTTCGGCCCAGTCCGTGTCATTCTGCTGCACCATGTGTCCTCCTGCTGCTACTTAACTACTACAGCAATTAAGAGTTTTAGATGTCACATCAGGCTTTAGATTTCACATCAGGCTTTACGCCTTAATTGTTTCCTTCTCAAAGAAATGCTTTAGAATGGCGAATGAGAGACAAGATAAGAAATAAAAGGTGGCAACAATATTACTCTCTTGTATCAACTAGTTAAAGCTGAATGTATAAGCAAGCAACAGACTGTGTATTCTAAACAGAAAACAACAGATAACCCCAGAATGAAGGAAATGGGGAGAATTTTTATAACCACTTACTGTTTATCCAGAAAAGACTATTGAATAAGATATTCTCACTAGATTTTTGATATACAATTTATGAATTACTAACATTCCAATAAAAATTACAATTTTACAACCTTTCTTTAATGGCCCAAAACATACTTAAGAACCTTTTGACTTTATAGAGCCGTGGAAAACGTCCTTTCCTGAACATTCGATATATTTGGAGTTGTAGACATACAAGAGCTCTTTCTCTGTACTATAACAATAGCACAGTCTGTGGATTTTGTCTCACTTTTTAAATTTTACAAGGACCCCAATCCCTTTGGTTACACCCTAAATCAACAAGTTCTGTCACAGACTTCACCTCTCTCTTTCAGCACTTGTCACAATGTAGTTATTTTTACAGAACCGCTTCCTTATCAGACCACAAGCCACCCCAACCAGGTACCACATCTTACTCATCCGTATGTCACTGGAGCAGCAAGGTAGTGGGACCTCCAACATCTGGAGATTACAGAGCATGTGTAAGAACAGGGTGTGCCTGCTTCGGAGCCAAAGCAAGGCTGGGCAGGGGCAGGAGCGAAAGGAGGAAGAGGAAGAGCAGGTGGCACCCGAGGAGGGTGGACTGGAACAGGGGAGAGAGAAATGATGACAGGGCACCCTCCAGGGAAGGGGCACCAGTGTAGGAAGGAAGGACAGACTGTGAGAGCCAGAGCAACGGGACTGGTGAGGGCACAGAGAGAGAAGAAAAAGAGGGGGAGGGAGAAGGCACTGAGAGATACAGGTAAGGGGAGAGGGAGGGAGTGGAGACGAGAGAAAAGATGTGAGCGAGGAAGGAGAGAGAAGGAACAGGAGACTGGGGGAGATGGGAGAGAGACTGAGGCTGTGGACAGGAGGGAGAGAGGACAGAGTGGGAAAGACAGGGAAGAAAGGGGAGACTGTGGGAGGGTAGCGCACTGAGGGGGGAGGGGCGGGGACCAGGAAGGAGTCCCAGGAAGCAAGCAGAGTGGCAGAAAGAGAAGGCGGTGGGAGAGAGAAAGAATATTGGTCCTCCCCGCTGCTTATGCACAGATATAATTACACAGCAAAATACCTGGTGAGCTCACACACGATCACACACACACACCCACTCTGGCGGAGTCATCACACAATGGAAACTCCACTGCACCCCCATCAGAGATGCATCCACAAACTGTGTGGCAGGAAAGCAGGCTCAGAATGAGGCCAGGTGCTCCCTCAGCATGAAACCCTCCCTCCCCATGCACCTGCTTAACTGTCCAAACCCACCACATGGGGAAGGAGCCCTTCATGTAAAAGCAGAGCTGAGGAGGACACGGGATATAAAACACACCAGCAAATAATAACTTAAAACAAATCAACAGCAAAACATCCCTCGTAAAAACAAAAAGAAGAAACACGGTCATTTTCAGACTGAAACTTTTTACTTTTCTTCTTCTTCAAAAGATTAGGTAAAGTATTGAGAAATTCCCTTATCTAATAACCATCTCACCTAAAATTTTTTGGTAAAATGAAGATGACCTATCGCTAAGCAAAAAAAAAAAAAAAAAAAAAAAAGGAAATATTGTCGATTACAAGTATCCGGTGTTAACACTAATCCATACAGTCAGTTTCAAGGGTTCAAGTTCTACAAGTATGTTCAATTTGTAAAAACTATTTGAGGTTGACATTTTTTTATATTCTTCTGTATTTCTTATAGGTCAACAAAAAAGTTTTAAAACGGCTTACCCATAAGAGAAAGCATCATTGTCTCTCCATTTTGAAATAACAGACGCTGCCAATCCAGCCAAAATGGCAGTGCTATCGAAAAACATGTGGAAAGAGTCAGAAATCAGCCCCAAGCTGGAAGAGAACAAACATGGTAGATTAGAATAATAGCCACACAGGAGGCCTGCTTCTCTAACAATCTAAGATTCAGCCTCTACTCCTCAGGAATGAAATCTCCAAAAAAGACAACAATGAAATACAATAAAAAGAAAAGCACGGTACTGGTAGGCTAATTCCAAACATTAACCAGTCCTTCATTCCTTCATCCAGCAAATATGCATTAGATGTACTGTGTACCATGGAATAAAGTGCCTGAATAAGACAAAAAACGCCTACTTTCATAAAGCTTACACTCCAGTGGAAAGGCAAAAAGGCAATGGGGCAATTAACGTGGGAGAACACACAAAGAGCTTATGATACATTCCCATCATCAAAAATGTACATCAACTATAATTAATAACTTTTTTTATTTATTGATTTTAGATAGGAAAAAAGAGAGAGAGAAACAGCAATTTGTTGCTATATTATTTATGCATTCATTAGTTGATTCTTGTATGTGCCCTGACCAGGGATCAAACCCACAACGTTGGTGCTTCAGGATGACACTCTAACCAACTGAGCTGCCTGGCCAGGGCCAGGTTCTTTCCTTAAAATGAAGTTTCTGAATTAAGAACCAGAATGTTGCAACTAGATCAACTGTTTCTACAAACCATTTGTGAAAAATGAGCATATTTTATCTGTTTTCTTTTCATAACCCATCTTAGGCCGGTGCTCTAGTACAAAGCCACTTTCAGCACCTGAGGGTGATGTGCTCCAATGGAGCTATCCTCAGTGTACAGGGCCATGCTCAAACCAATTAAGCCACAGGCTGCAGAAGGGGTAGAGGGAGAAGAGGGGGAGGGGAAGGGGTGGAAAAGCAGATGGTTGCTTCTCCTGTGTGCCCTGACCAGGAACAGAACACAGGACATCCATTCACTAGGCCAACACTCTATCCACGAAGCCACCGGCCAGGGCCAAAAAAATCTTCACATTTCATATTCATCACAGCTTGAAACTTAATTATTATAGAATGGAAATGCACACAGACATGATGATGACCAAGTTTCAGTGAGAAATTTACTCAAGGAACTTAAAATCTAATTGAACCTTCAACAAAGGGAAATAAAGATTGTTGTATCTAAAGAAGACATAGATAGCCAGATTATGGAAAAGCCCAAGCAATTTCTAAACCTGCCCAGACTTCAGTGGGAACATGTCTGTACTCCCAATCCACTGATAAAAGTTAATTTGGGGGAATAAGTGGTTATGGAATCATGAGAATAATGACAAATACTGGCTAACTGAGCTAGGTATATAACAGGCACTGGTTCAGAGCTAGACTTCAAATCTAGAAGATATCCCAAACCATCTAGAGAAGAGAGGCTCAGGTCAGAAGAGCAAGCCACAGAAGAACAAGTCATGCATGGTTGATGTTTTCCTTATGTACTGATGACTTTTGACAATGGCTTGAAAATTAGTGGTATTGGTAATTTCCTCAATAGGTAGATCTCTACAGAACAAAACAATTACTATGTACCTAACTTTCCATGACAGTGGTAGTCTAGGCACACTTCAAATATGAATCTCTGGGACAAGACATTTCACATCCCAATTTATGTAATGGTAGGCCACAGTAAAGTACAATGTATTGTAACACAAAGTAACTATGGCAAAACTCTACATATACAAACCAAGATAGTCTCCATACAGTCAGCACATATGGCATAATTTAAGATTAATAAAATATATAAATAATGTATATTTGTAATAAATTATGATTATTTCAATACAAATCAAGACAATACAGTTGACTGGGAGGTAGGTGCTCCCACCCCCTGTGCAGTTGAAAATGAGCTTAACTATTGATCGCCTACTGTTGACTGGAAGCCTTACCAATAACATAAACAGTCAATTAACACACATTGTGCATATGCATTATATTGTAGTCTTTCAATAAAACAAGCTGGAGAAAACATAGAAAGAAAATCATAAGGAAGAGAAAATACATTTACAGAACTGTACATATTCATTGAAAAAAATCTGAGTATAAGCAGACCCACACAGTTCAAACCCCCTGCTGTTCAAGAATCAACTGTATTGTGTTTTTAACATATATGATACAGTGAAGAGAGTTACTATTACAGGATACATACATATATTTCCCGGAGAATTCAAAACAGTTATTACATATATTGAGATGCAATTGTTTCAATACACATTTTATATCCAAGTGGTCACTAAATCAATAATCTGCATAATTTGCTGATTATTTTGACAAAACTGAATCACATTAGCATTGAAAAATCCACTTTTTCATAAAAAATGTATAAATGTCACAAAAACAGGTGATACTGTCATTGATCAATTTCCATACTGATAACGATCAAGAATAGAAACAGTCTGTGAAAATGGACCTCAAAAGACAGAGGCTAAGTCTATTAACAGAAAACAAAGCATATACGGCATAGATTCTTAATTGGGGGTCCCCGAGCTATTTTGAGGGACCCAGGAACACCCTGATGTTTTATATAAAACGCTGAGTGTTGGCTTCCATCAGTTTCTCAACTGGATAGGAGATTTAAAGATGAATCAGCACACCTACAAGTCTGATGGTCCTATTGTTGGCTGAGCAATTTTCTATGACCGAAAGTTACTCAACAGCCAATAACTAGATAACAGCATTTCTCTTCCGGAGTTACACTGGATATACCTCTTCCCAATGCAGTTCAAAAGACAAACCGACCAACCACCACAACAAAAACAAAGATGACACCAAACGGCCATCTACTCAAGTGATGTCAGCTTTTGGAAAAAACTACATGGGCATTTCTACAGCAGTCAAGACCAGAAGGAAGTCATGAGACTGTTTAAGGGTAAAATTAGAGAGAAGAGAATGGCACATATCTCCCCAGACATGCTCTTTGTAAACCTCTTTCGCATTCCAAAACCTAGTAACAAATAAAGTGGAACGTTTCAGAGAGTCCCCCTCGAAATCTTAAGGTGATAGCCAAATGCCACTCCTCACACCACCACCTCCCCCGCCCCCAAACAGGCAAAGGACACTCCCCCACGAAGGCAGGAAACAAGGGAATAGGTTGCTCCCATTTCCAAAAAGAAGTGGGCAAAAGCAAGGCGGGTGGCTAGAGACGGGACCTCCCTCCACCTGCCCAAATGCCTCGGAGGGGCCTTGTCTCCCTCGTTTGACAGAGTGGGGGAGCTCAGGGGAAGAAGCGGGGACCCAAAGCTCAAGAACTGCTGCACGTAACGGGCCCCCGTGTTAAGAAGTGTGTTTATGCCAGATCGCGTGGGGAAAGGAAAGCAACCGGGTGGCAGAGGTGATGGCCCAGGCGAGAGCTGGACCTGCCGGCGACGAGCGACGTGGCACTGAGCAAACAGCGCCCGGTCCGCCACCCCCGGCTTCCGCCCCAACCCTTCCCCCTTTGGTTACCAGTTGCTCCAGATGCCGTAGAGCAGTTCAACAAAAGCGAAAGAGAGGTTCAGGCACAGGAAGAAGAACAGGTTCCGAGACGTCTGGTCCGACAGGACAGACCTGGGCGCGACAAAGGAGGGTAGAGCCCCACGGTCAGCGGGGGAGCGGAGTCCCTTCTCCAGACCCTCCCGGTCCACACACCCCGTCCCGCATACGTGACGGCGTCTCCGACGCGCCCTCCCGGGCCCAGGGGCCAGCCTTCCATCTGGGCCTGGCCCCCCTCCGGCAAGACCCCCGCCCCGCGCGCGGAGCACCCCGCACCTAAACCAGCCTGAGATCTTGCCCAACAGATTGAACTTGGGTGGTTTGTATTCATCGTCCTTGATGGACAGGGGCAACATCTTCGGTGCCCGGCGAAGGGCCCGGTCTGCGCCCCTCCGGAAGTGGTTCCGTGAGTCGGGGTAGTGACAGTGCTGACGCCTCGGACGGAAATCCCCAGCGATGATCCCGGGCCGCGCGCAGCTGGGAGACACAGCCTCGGACACACTCCCGGGAACTCGCCGACTTCCGGCCCGGGCCGCGCAACGCGTCCTGGGACGGGAAAGGGGCGGGCCCTTGTGGTGGGCGGGGCTTGCGCCGGCGCGGGGCGGGGGCTGCGCCGCGGCCTTGTCGGGCGGAGCGGGTTGCCTGGTCGCACGTAGAAGTCTAAGGGCCGACGTCGGGTGGAACCCCGCTACCTGCGTCCGGAAGGAGAATCCTGCGTGGTGGTTGGGCTGGGAGCCCCGGACCCCGCCCCGACCGCCTTCCTCAGAAGTCCCCGGATGCGCGGTGCCCGGGGCATGCTCTTTCGCCACGTGCCCGTTCCAGTTAAATCCTAGCTGTGCGGGAGCTAAGCCCGAGAATGTGATCGGCGACGTGCCCTGCCGCCGCCATTGCGCAGGAAACGCGAGTGACGGTCTCGCCGGTTGCGCTCTGCGGGCACTGCAGTCCCCACAGCCCGCGCAGCTGTCCCGAGCACCGCGCGGGAGCCCTCCGCAAGGCCTCGCGGACCGCAGTTGGTGGATGTCCCGACGCCCGCGGGAGCGTTTGCGGAGACCTGCTGTGCGCCCATGCTTGACGCTCGCGGCTTTGGCTGGTGCACGGCTCCCCCAGGCTCAACCGGCCCGCACCCCCTGGTCGCACCGGGCAGACCCTACGCGCCCGTGCCAGGTGCAAGAGCCAAGCTGTCCCGGCGCCCACGGTCGCCCGGGGTCGTGGGGACATTGCTTGGGACGCCTCTCCGGGACCGTGTCTGGGGTGGGTCTGGTACATCACGTGAATGACTGACGGCGTTACCTGGGGGAGGAGACGGGGCCGAGCAGAGCTGGCTCCGGGCGGGCGGCGCGGAGACTGTCCCCACTCCCGGCGCGCACTTTGCGGGCGGCGCGGATGCCAGGGGTGTGCACACTGCTGGGGTCAGAAAGCGCGCGCGCACACACACATACACACGAGCACGCGAAACACCCCTTTCCGTCCGTGACGACCGAGCTGCAAGCCGAGGTCTCGGCGGCCTCCCGGCGATCTCTGCTCTCGAGGTAAGGGAATCGCAAAACGCCTTGGCGTTAAGAATGTTTGCAGTGAAGGTGATGCTTGTTTTGCTCCGGTTCCTGGAACTTGGGTCGGGGGTGGGAGTAGGTAGTGAGTCGGTGGTTTTATTTTTGAAAGAATAGCTTATTTTTTCTCCGATTTTTTAAAAAAAGTTCATGATCATTAAAACTGCTTTGCCAAAACAGCTCGATTTCAGAAATTAAGTTCTGGAAAGAGTATTTTCTCTTTGCCTTTCTTGGTGTGTATTTCATGAGTGTTTTATCTTAAACGTAGAAATACTTTCAGTAACATTTACTTCTCTATCTCAGGAAGCTTTTATATTAGTCATAGACTTTGATTTTTACTCCGACGTTAGTGGATGCAAAGCAGGTTAGAGATAGATAAATATTTGCATGGATGCAAAGCAGGTTAGAGATAGATAAATATTTGCATGGCAATTGGGTTTTTCTATAAGACTGCTGTATTTCAGAATGATGTAACTTAGTGGGGAGAGGATGTAAAAATAACCACATTTCAGCAACTAATTTCCATAACTCAAGGTCAGCTGTACTTAATGTATTCTGCCTTTGAAAATAAATTGTGTGGTATGGTAATTATCAGAGGGAAAGGGGGTTCTTTGGGGGCAGAGGAGGGTAAAAGGGGAATGAATACATGATGGTGAAAGGAGACTTGGAGTGTTGAACACACAATACAACATGCAGATGATGTATTATAGAATTGTACACCTAAACTCTATATAATTGTATTAACCAATATCACCCCAATTAATTCAATAAATAAAAAAAGAAATTGTGCATTTTTTCCTATATTGCTATAAATGAGAAATTGCTCCACTGGTTTATGGAGAAATCTGCAGTACCTCTTTTCAAATAGTTTTTAAATGAGTTGGAGAAATTAAAGTTTAATTTCAGTTATATTGGTTTCCCAGGACTCCCAAATTAAATTCCCGTACTCCCCACCCCTATGCTATAGATATATAACATAGGCTTTCCTGTGACTGGGAGGGCCTTCTTTAGAAGTGGCAATGCCACTCAAAGCTTTCGTTCTTGGATGGCATAATTACCAACTTCAACACTAAAGGCGTTTTATTGGAAGTATAATTTGTACACTATTTAAACCAGGGAAAGTTCCATGAGTGGAAAATGGTTGGCTGTGTCTCACTTCCTGTGCCATCCTGAGATAATATTTATGTATGTTAACCAGTATATGTTGTCAAAGCTAAAGTTGATTTCATTCATTCAGCAGTCATTTCATGAGTGTCTGCTGTGTGCTAGGCTCTATGCTGGGCACAGGGTGGGTGGAGGGAGGTGGGTTGCAATGCCAGGTAAGCCCATGTTCTTTCCCTGGAGGAGTTTATGGAAGAAGAGGCTGATGTGAGGACAGGGCTAGAGACAGGCAGATCAGTTCAGGTTTGTAGAACTGTGTTCAAGTGCACAGACCTGCCCTTAGTACAGTGAGGAGAGACGTCCATCTCTCAGTGAGACTCTGATACATACTAAGTCATCCTTGTGCCCACTCAATAACTTGTATCATGAAAGGAACTGTCAAAAGTTGTTCTTGAGCTCTTTTCTGGTGGTCATTACAGATATAGTATCTTTAAAGTCTCCAGCCAGATTCCTAATTCCTTCATATATTACAAGCTTCAGTGGGTTTATAAGATTATAAAATAGATGATAGAGGAATGAACATTTTAAAGCTAAATGAAGGGATCTCTACTCTGAACTTTTAATACTTGTTTATATCATCTCCTACTAATTAATTGATTATGTTAACTCTGCAGACCATATGGGGCGGGGCGGGGTGGGGGGGCACCCTGCTTGTCAGACATGTGATGGAGGGCTGAGAGAAATGAGAGTGGAGAGGGTTAAGGGGCAGAAGCATGTCTCCAGCCAGGGGCCCCGCTCCGCTCCTTTCGGGGAGCCGGCAGTCAGAGACAGGAAGGAGGCCATCTGTCATTCCTCAGCTATCAGCCCTGGCATGTATCCACCACCCTATTTTAGGTGCCATGATTTTTTAGATGCTTCGCATTGAATGCCCTGTGAGTCGTTCAGTGGGAAAAGGAGTGGTGGTGGTGGGTAAAACTACAGATACTTAAGAACCCAGAAACTGAACACAGGCAGAAACTGAATTGCGCATGTGTTCAGAGAGTTTGCGCTACGGCGTCTCTGTTCTGGTTCCAAACATGTAAACCCAGGAGACAGTGGGGATGATCTGAGCCTCAGCTGCTGGACACTTAAGAGAAAGATGAAAACAAAACGTAGTGGTATCAGCTCAACCCAGGGGAAGGCATGGTCTACCTCATTGCCTAAGTGTAATTTTTAAAATGGAAAATAGCATGTTTTAATTTATAGAAATAATTTAAAGCCTGTGGACAACAACATTAAAAGCCTTTTTTTTAATTACCTGCTGACTGGCCAAAACATCACAGAAAATTCATTGATTTCCCTTAATAGCATCGAGAGCCTGTCCCTATCAATTACAGGAGCCACAAGGAAAATAATTGAAACGATCACAGGATGAGGTAAGTGCCAGCATTTTTTTTTAGCAGCTGTTTAGGTTGGGATAAAATAGGCGTATTTACCATCTGAACCCATTTTTAAGGGTGTAGTTCAATAGCATTAGGTATATTCACATTATTGAACAGCCCATCTCTAGAACTTTTTCATCTTGCAGAAGTTCTGTACCCATTAAATAACTCCCCACTTCTCCCTCCCGCCTGTCCTCCGCAGCCACCATTCTGCTATTTCTGTGACATTGACAGCTCCAGGTTCCTAATGCGAGTGGAATCATAGAGCATTTGTCTTTTTGTGTCTGGGTTATTTCTTTTAAGCATTATTGTTCTCAAGGTTTATCCATGTTATAGCATGTGTCAGAAGTCCCTGCTAGTTTATAGCGGAATGATATTTCACTGTGTGTATATACCACACCTTGTTTATCTGTTGATGGACATTTGGGTTGCTTCCACCCTTTGGCTGTGGTGAATACTGCTCTGTGAACATGGGGGAAGGACCAGAATTATTATCAGAGCAACAGTATTCCCTAACAAGCTACCTTTGTTTCCTTGGAAATGAAAGTTCTTTGAGCTACGGTCTGTTAGAAAATACTGTGAGGCCTCTTTTAGGTCTTATCTATTGAAATAGTAATCCAGATTGTAGGGTAAAGTCAATACCTGTAAAGTTGAAATATTCTTGTGGACCAGAACAAAGCGGAAAATAGAGAAAGACCCTGAAAATACGAAGAGGCTCAAGTGTGAGAGTCAGCAGTTTTCCCTGCCTTACCCTTCCTCTGGCTGAGGGAAAAATGCTTTAATATTCTCAACGTCAACTGTCCCATCTACAGAATGGGGTGGATATCTTTTAATTCCCTTCTTCCCAGTTTGAGATATTATGTAACATAAAGGGGGAAGAGGTTTGACAACTTTCATTACTGTTGTTGCTACGCTATGTGAGGCAGAAATGGGGCAGATGCGCTCCTTACCATCCCTAGGACCAGCATATGGCACACACCCGTAAACGTTTGTGACGGACCAGTGGCTGCCATGCATCTATTTTGACCTTCCTTTAATAACATTAGAAAGCGCCCTGGCCGGTTGGCTCAGTGGTAGAGCGTCGGCCCAGCTTGTGGAAGTCCCGGGTTCGATTTCCCGGCCAAGGCACACAGAAGAAGTGCCCATCTGCTTCTCCATCCTTCCCCCTCTCTTTTCTCTCTCTCCCCCTCCTGCAGCCAAGGCTCCACTGGAGCAAAGTTGGCTCCATGGCCTCCTCTTCAGACACTAGAATGGCTCCTATTGCAGCAGAGTATCGCCCCTGGTGGGTATGCTGAGTGGATCCGGGTCTGGCACATGGGGGAGTCTGTCTGCCTCCCCGCTTCTCACTTCAGGAAAAAAAAATAATGTTAGAAAGCTCAGTGGCTTCCATGTTAGGCTTGCTACCTCAAACTGTTTATAAATCATGCTTATGAAAATCTGTTCCTCTTAAAGAAGTGATTTGCAGCTGTGAGTCTGTTGCTGAAAACCAGTATTGTGTACATAGAATATTCCAGGGGTCTGTTGCCTAACAGCTTTGCCTCCCTCCATTTTCTTGGGATTAAAACAGAGAGAAGTTCAAATGCAAAGCTCCCGTATTGCGGAATGGCAAAAGTGATTAACTTACACTCCTTTTGGGAACTAACTTTGCACGGCACTGTGCTTGGCTAAAAATTCTTTTCTACTTCTGGGCTTTTTTCCTAGGATGCATTGACCCCTCAGATCTTTACGTGTCAAAGATGTTGCTCTTAGGAATAAGGCCATTCCTTCCGCCCTAATATATGTCCATGGGATTGGTCGTATGCTAACATCATCACCATCACCACCACAATTGCTATGATTAATGGGCAATCCAGGAGAAGGTGGCAAGGCTGGAAGGAGATTTTCTCTAGCATAGTGCAGATCTGTGCACTCTGAGTGTGGGGAGGACCTCCGTCGGCCTCAGTAACAAGTGGCTGGACTTCGGGAGGCAGTGTTTATAAAGACTTTCTACCTGATATTTATAACTACTACCTCTTAAGTCAGTGAGAATAACACCAATCTACTTGATAGGTAGCAGCTGCCTAAGAAGTCTTGAGAAGGAATGTGATGCTTTTCACAGGCTTTTGGAGAGAAAAATAAAAAAGGTCAGGACTGCTAGGCAGCCTTCACTAGGGCAGGCAGGGTGGAGCAGGAGAGGGAGGTGGAGGCACAGGTACTGGCATTGGTCCCGGTCCCTGTGTCAAACGCTGCCCCTGCTGTGGAATGCGACCTGGGTCACCAATATAGGAACGGCCCACTCCCTGACTGCCAGCAGGAGGACTTGACCTTTATTGGAGCCAGTACAGGAACTCGCGCTGCAACTTGCAGCGGGAGTTGACCTCTTGCAGTGGCATCTGTGCGTCCAGAGTGACCCTGTAATAAATGTAGCTGTTCATCAACACACTTTAACAATTGTTTCAGAACTAAATAGTAAGGGCAGGACAAAACCTTCTTAATCAGGGGTTTTCAGCCTTTTTTATACTTGGCGATCAGCGAAAATAGAATGACTTTGAGGACTGCTAAGGCAGAAATCACCTTGAGCATAAGTGAATTCAACTGAAATCATTGGGTTTGTAACCTTCATACAATATCGGGGTCTTGAACCTTCACACAACATCTGGAACCTTCATTCAACATCAGGGTCTGTAACCTTCACACATCTGGAACCTTCATACAACATCAGGGTCTGTAACCTTCACACATCTGGAACCTTCATACAACATCAGGGCAGACCAGCACGAAATTTCTCGCAAACCAGTCTGTGGACTGGCGGTTGGAAAACGCTGTTCTAAATGACAGGACTGAAATGGGCTGTCGACAGTCATAATAGCCACAATTAACTGGGAGTTCTGGGAGAAAGGTACAAGGCTAGAATTATCCAGCATAATTCAGACCAGTGTGTGCTGTCAGTGGAAAAACTAAGTCACTGTCACTCTGGAAGCCAGCCAGTGCATGGCACAGTTGATTCAAGTTTTAGTTGTCTGAATGGTCCAATCTCAGCGTGGCCTGTGGGGTGACAACCTCGCTGCACGTGCCCCACGTGACCCACAAGGTATGGGATCAGGAGCGTGGATGGATGCACAGCGCACTTCTCCAAGACGGTGCCAGCAGCCAATAGTGCATGGCACAGAGGAACGGGGACGGACTCTGTGGTGGGTGGGCCACGGCTGTGCGTCAGCAGTGAGACTCCTGTCCACTGTGTATGGAGAACAGACGAGGACATCTGTCCATGGTGTAGCCTGAGGGGAGAGTGTGTCCTGCGTGGGAGGACGGGAGGCTGTGAAGTCGTCAGGAACAATTACGTCTCGTTCTTTCCGGCTCTGAGTTGTTTTTTTTCTTTTATTTCCTTTTTTTCTTAAAGGGATTTTTCAAATATCTAGAAACTCTTCACTGATTTCTGTGTTCAGTGTTTTTATAAGTAAATTTCTTTGAACCTCCTTCTTCCTCATTTCTAGCTTTTGTACTGGAATGAGTGGTAGAGTAGGTCTAGGATGTGTGCTGAGATGCATATGATGTCCCAGCTGCCAAGGTACAGAATAAAGACCTACCTAGAGAGCTGATGGAGGCTTGTGGAGGAGAAGGTGACGTCAAGTCAGGCGCAGGCAGGGCAGTAACCTGCTGCAGCCAGCCATGCTCCAGAATAGCCCAGAATACAGGGAAGCTGTGGTGGGAGCCAGGGGTCTGAGTTCCAGGTCTCTGTGACACTGTGTGAGACCCGACTCCTCACATCTCCTATGGGGAGCTTTGATTAGACACGGTATGTGAGTATGCAAACACATTCCTGGGTTCCTTGTTCACCTGCTGCCCATAGTGTCTCCAGTGGATCCCTAGGCACAGCGTGGACTAGGGAGTGCATGGCTGACCTCAGTACCTCGTGATCCTTGGCTGAACCTGGGTTTGAAGCCAGGCAGTACACCCCCAAACCCACGAAGCAGGTTTTCCTGGAAATAAACCCTAACTCCACTACATAAATGGTTTCGTCTTTTTGGCCCTGGCCGGATAGCTCAGTTGGTTAGAGAGTTTTCTTGCAGGTTTGATCCCCGGTCTGGGCACCTACAAGAATCAATTAGTGAGTGCATAAATAAATGGAACAACAGATCAGTGTTTTCCTCTTTCTCTCCCTTCCTTCTTCCTCTTTCTCTAAAATCAATAAAAAATCTTTTAAAGTATTTAAATCTCTTAGTCACCTTGAGAGCATTAATCAATCTCTGTAAGCATCCAAACGGTTAAATGAATATAATAACAGCAGATAAACGAGACCCTGTCACTCCCTGATCAGAGCCTCCGGGGGCTGCCTGTCTCGGGTGGAACAGAGTGCGTGCTCCCCATTCAGCCTGACCAGATCCCCCGTCTCTGGCCCTCGCTTGTCTTGTCACTCTGGTTAATTCTTGTTATGACCACCATCCCAAATTGTCTTGGAGTTTGTGCGCTTTGTCGTTTCTCTCCCTGTTGTCAACTCTGGTGCTAGCAGGAGAGACCCTGTTTTATCTTGCAGTGTAACCACTGTCTTATCTTGCAGTATAGACTGGGCCACACGGTAAGTGTTCATTAATTGTGTTTAATTCGTTGAATGAATAAGCCCATACTGTGACATGCAGAGCTCATCATCCAGGGTCTAATAATAATAAGTAATACAAGCAGTCCCTGGGCTATTAACGAGAGAGGTTCCATAGGTTTGAATGTGTTTATAAGCACAGAAAGGTAAATATAAGTGCTATGTGAAGACACATCGGTCAAGTTGCGTTTTATAGGTAAATATACCTGTTTCAGCATACACACAAATTCAACTTAAAAACAAACCCACAGAACCTGTCTCGCTCGTACACCCGGGGACCACGTATAAAGTGCTATAATTGTTTGCTGCCAACTCCATTACTGTCTGCTTCATATAGTAGGGTTCTGCATATGCCTTCATTTGGGAAAAAGTTTCCTACCAAAAAGTAAATATAAAGTTTGTATACTGCAGTATTCGTATATCAAAATGTCAGATTGTGCACCTTAAATACATATAGTTCTTACATGTCAATAAAACAGTGTGATAAATGGGTGTACTACAAAGGGAAGTATCCCATTTGAAAACAATCTCAGTTCCAAAGTTTTCATAGTGAAATGAAGGTAAATTTTATTTATTTTTTAATTATTTATTTATTTATTTAAATGTTTTCATATAGATTCTAGGGTGACACCGACTGCATCCCCCCTCCTCCATATTCCCCTCAACATTTCCCTTACCCCCCTCCCTAGAGCACCCTCCCCCCTTCCCTTCAGGTTTATCCCATCCTATCCTCCCCTTTCCCTCTGTCCTCTTTTCCTCTGGTCCCTTTGATCCCTCCTCTGTCTCAATTCCTTTCCTCAGTTCTCAATGTTCCTTGGATTCCTCAAATGAGTGAGGTCATATAATATTTTTCTTTTTCTGCATGGTTTATTTCACTCAACATAATAGTTTCCAGGCCCCTCCATATTGTTGCAAAAGGTAATATTTCCTTCTTTTTCATGGCTCCATAGTATTCCATTGTGTATATGTACCACTGCTTTTTTTTTTTATATATATATATTTTATTATTATTAATTCTAATGGGGTGACATCAATAAATCAGGGTACATTTGTACAATGAAAACATCTCCAGGTTATCTTATCATTCAATTGTGTTGCATACCCATCACCAAAAGTCAAATTGTCCTCTGTCATCTTCTATCTGGTTTTCCCTGCGTCCCTCCCCTCCTCCCTATCCCACTCTTCCCTCCCTCCCCCCATCCCAAAACCACCACTCTCTTGTCCATGTCTCATACCCTCACTTTCATGTCCCACCTATGTATGTAATCGTGCTGTTCTCAGTTTTTCTTTTTTTCTGATTTACTTATTTCACTCCGTATAATGTTATCAAGGTACATCCATTTTGTTATAAATGATCCGATGTCATCGTTTCTTATGGCTGAGTAGTATTCCATAGTATATATGTACCATAGCTTTTTAATCCACTCATCTTCTGATGGACACTTGGGCTGGTTCCAGATCTTCGCTATTGTGAACAATGCTGCCACGAACATGGGGGCGCATTTCTTCTTTTCGAACAGTGCTATGGTGTTCGTAGGGTATATTCCTAAAAGTGGGATAGCTGGGTCAAAAGGCAGTTTGATTTTTAATTTTCTGAGGAATCTCCAAACTGTTTTCCACAGTGGCTGCACCAGTCTGCATTCCCACCAGCAGTGCAGAAGGGTTCCCTTTTCTCCACATCCTCGCCAGCACTTATTCTGTGTTGTTTTGCTGATAAGTGCCATTCTGACTGGTGTGAGGTGATATCTCATTGTGGTTTTAATTTGCATTTCTCTAATGATTAGTGATGTTGAGTTTTTTTTCATATGCCTATTGGCCATCTGTATGTCCTCTTTGGAGAAATTTCTATTCATTTCTTTTGCCCATTTTTTGATTGGGTTGTTTGTCTTCCTGGTGTTGCGTTTTATAAGTTCTTTATAAATTTTAGTTATTAACCCTTTATCAGATGTGTTGTCGAATATGTTCTCCCATTGTGTGGTTTGTCTTTTTATTCTGTTCATAATGTCTTTAGCTGTGCAAAAGCTTTTTAGTTTCATGTAGTCCCATTTGTTTATCTTGCCTTTTATTTCAGTTGCCCATGAAGATAAATCGGCAAATACATTGCTTCTATAGATGTCTGAGAGCTTGCTGCCTATGTTTTCTTCTAAGATGCTTATTATGGTTTCACGGCTTACATTTAAGTCTTTTATCCATTTTGAGTTTATTTTTGTGCATGGTGTAAGTTGGTGGTCTAGTTTCATTTTTTTGCAGGTAGATGTCCAATTTTCCCAACACCATTTGTTAAAGAAACTCTCTTTACTCCACTGTCTGCTCTTACCTCCTTTGTCAAATGTCAATTGTCCATAAAGCTGTGGGTTTATTTCTGGGTTCTCTGTTCTGTTCCATTGATCTATGTGCCTGTTCTTATGCCAGTACCAAGCTGTTTTGAGTACAATGGCCTTGTAGTATAACTTGATATCAGGAAGTGTGATACCTCCCACTTTATTCTTCTTTTTCAAGATTGCTGAGGCTATTCGTGTTCTTTTTTGGTTCCATATAAATTTTTGGAATATGTGTTCTATATCTTTGAAGTATGTCGTTGGTATTTTAATTGGTATTGCATTGAATTTATAAATTGCTTTGGGTAATATCGACATTTTAATGATGTTTATTCTTCCTAACCATGAACACGATATATGCTTCCACTTGTTTGTGTCTTCCTTGATTTCTTTTATCAATGTTCTATAATTTTCCGAGTACAAGTCTTTAACTTCCTTGGTTAAATTTACTCCTAGGTACTTTATTTTTCTTGTTGCAATAGTGAAGGGGATTGTTTCCTTAATTTCTCTTTCTGACATTTTATTGTTTGTGTATAAAAATGCCTCTGATTTTTGTGTGTTAATTTTATATCCTGCCACCTTGCTGAATTCATTTATCAGGTCCAGTAGTTTTTTGACTGAGCCTTTAGGGTTTTCTATATACAGTATCATATCATCTGCAAATAATGATAGTTTTACTTCTTCTTTTCCAATTTGCATGCCTTTTATTTCTTCTTTTTGTCTGATTGCTGTAACTAGGACTTCCAGTACTATGTTGAATAAGAGTGGTAAAAGGGGACACCCCTGCCTGGTTCCTGATTTTAGGGGAATTGCTTTTAATTTTTGTCCATTGATTATGATGTTGGCTGTGGGTTTGTCATAAATGGCCTTTATTATGTTGAGGTATGTTCCTTGTATTCCCACTTTGCTAAGAGTTTTGATCATAAATGGGTGCTGGATTTTATCAAATGGCTTTTTCTGCATCTATTGAAATTATCATGTGATTTTTCTCCTTCCTTTTGTTTATATGATAAATCACATTAATTGATTTACAAATGTTGTACCATCCTTGCCTCCCCAGAATAAATCCCACTTGATCGGATGTATGAGTTTTTTCATGTATTGCTGGATCCGGTTTGCTGATATTTTGTTGAGGATTTTAGCATCTAAATTCATCAGGGATATTGGCCTATAATTTTTTTTCTTTGTGTTGTCTTTGCCTGGTTTTGGAATCAGAATTATGCTCGCCTCATAAAAGGAACTTGGTAGTGTTCCTTCCTCTTGAATTATTTGAATTAGCTTGAGAAGGATAGGAGTTAGTTCTTCTTTGAATATTTGGTAGAATTCACCAGTGAATCCATTGGGCCCAGGGGTTTTGTTTTTGGTGGGCTTTTTGATAACTGCTTCAATCTCTTTTGTAATAGGTCTGTTTAGGTTTTCTGATTCTTCCAGGTTGATTTTTGGAAGATTGGATGTTTCAAGGAATTTGTCCATTTCACCTAGGTTGTTTAATTTTTTGGTATACAGTTCTTCATAGTACTTTCTTACAATATTTTGTATTTCTGTTGTGTTGGTTGTTATTTCTCCACTCTCATATCTAATTTTATTTATTTGAGTTTTCTCTCTTTTTTTGGTGAGTCTCGTTAAAGGTTCATGGGTCTTGTGTACCCTTTCAAAGAACCAGCTCTTGGTTTCATTAATCTTCTGGGCCTTACTTGCTGTTCTTTTTCAAGTTCTTTTAGATGAAGGGTTAGGTTGTTTATTTGAGCTTTTTTAAGCTTCCTAAGGAATGCCTGTAGTGCTATGAACTTCCCTCTCAGGACTCCTTTAGCTGTGTCCCATAAATTTTGAGTTGTTGTATGTTCATTATCATTCGTTTCTGGAATTTTTTTTATTTCTTCTTTGATTTCATTGTTAACCCATTCATTATTTAATAACATGCTATTTAGTTTCCATGTGTTTGAGTATTTTTCAGTTGTTCTGTTGTGATTGGTTTCTACTGTCATGCCATTGTGGTCAGTGAAAATGCTTGATATGATTTCAGTCTTCTTAAATTTGTTGAGATTGCTTTTGTGTCCTAACATGTGATCTATCCTGGAGAATGTACCATGAGCACTTGAAAAGAATGTATATTTTGCTGCTTTAGGGTGAAAGGTTCTGAAGATATCTATTAAATCCAGTTGATCCAGTGTGTCCTTTAAGTCTGCTGTTTCTTTGTTAATTTTCTTTCTTGAGGATCTATCCAGTGATGTTAGTGTGGTATTGAAATCTCCTACTATTATAGTATTGCTGTTGATCTTGCCCTTTATATCCATCAAAGTCCGCTTTATATATTTAGGAGCTCCTATATTAGGTGTGTAGATATTTATGATGGTTATATCTTCATGTTGGATTGCTCCCTTTATTATCATGTAGTGACTTTCTTTATCTCTTACTATATAGCCTTGGTTTCAAAGTCCATTTTGTCTAATATAAGTATTGCTACTCCAGCTTTTATTTCATTTCCATTTGCATGAAATATTTTTTTTCCATCCTTTTCCTTCAGTCTGTGTGCATCTTTGTTTTAAGGTGTGTCTCTTGTAGACAGCATATGTACAGGTCCTGTTTTCTTATCCATGCAGCAACTCTATGTCTTTTTATTGGACCATTTAATCCATTTACATTTAACGTTATTATTGATATGTAGTTGCTTATTGCCATTTTATATTTTAAAGTTGTATTGCTCTTTTGCTGTATTCTTTTCCCACTTTGATCTGTTTACAACAGGCCCTTTAACATTTCCTGCATCATTTGTTTGGTTGTAGTGAATTCCTTGAGTTTTCTTTTGTCTGGGAAGCTTTTTATTTCTCCTTCGATTTTAAACAATAGCCTTGCTGGATAAAGTAGTCTTGGTTGTAGGTTCTTGTTCTGCATTACTTTGAATATTTCTTGCCATTCCCTTCTAGCCTCAAGTGTTTCTGTTGAGAAATCGGATGTCATCCTTATGGGTGCTCCTTTGTAGGTGATAGCCTTTTTTTCTCTAGCAGCTTTTAGTATTTTCTCTTTATCACTTAGCTTTGGTATTTTAATTATGATGTGTCTTGGTGTAGGTTTCTTTGGGTCTCTCTTTAATGGAGTTCTCTGTGCTTCTTGAACTTGTAAGACCCTTCCTTGCATTAATTTTGGGAAGTTTTCAGCTATGCTTTGATTGAATAAAGTTTCTATCCCTTGTTCTTTCTTTTCTTCTTCAGGAACCCCTATTATGCGTATGTTATTTCTCTTTATGTTGTCACAGAACTCTCTTAAAGTTTCCTCAGACTTTTTGAGTTTCTTTTCTTTTTTCTGCTCTGCTTCCATGCCTTTGTTCATCTTGTCTTCCAGCTCGCTGATTCGATCCTCAGCTTCATCCATCCTGCTTTTAATTCCCTCCATTGTGGTCTTCATTTCTGATATTGTATTTGTCATCTCTGACTATTTCTTTTTTAATATTTCAATGTCCTTTCTTATACTTGCTATCTCCTTATTTAGGTGTTCATAATGACCATCCATTGTTCTAAGATCCCTAAGCATCCTAACAATCATTATTCTAAACTCTGCATCTGGAAGTTTGGTTATTTCCATATCACTCAGTTCATTTCCTGGAGGATTCTCTTGTGGTTTCATTTGGTTTGCACTTTTCTGTCTTCTCATTATGTCTGTGTGTTTGGGTGTGTTGTTTGTAGAGCTCGTTGAGTCTAGGCTTGGTGTTGTTTGCCTCCAATTTTGAGTTATTTCTAGGTCTTCTTGGGTTGGCTTCAGCTGTTGTTTGTAATCCACTGTGGAATTTGGCTTTTCTAATAGAGCCCCTTTGAAGTCTTGATTTGTTTGTTTTCTTCTCAGTTTTCTTTACTTGGTGGTAGTCTTGTTACTGATCTCAGGAGGGAGCTTATTTGAAACTGTATCCAGGAATGCTGTGGGTGTAACCTGAGACTTGAAGATCTGATCTGCCAGTTACTCTCTCTGGGGTTGGGGTGCTTTCTCCACTTCAGTAGGGGGGGTGTATCTCAGATCTCCATGGAGACCTGAGTTACTGCCCCTTGTCCCCAATTCTTGTTTTCAGCTGTGTCTTTTTTGTGCTGATTGGAGCTGGAGAGATATTTTAGAAGGTTGACCCCGAAACACTGTAGTCTTGTGTTCTGTGGAAGGATCAATCCATCCCCTTGCAATGGCCGCCTCCAGCACCTCCCCCAGGTATGGCTGCTTCCTGCACTGAATTAGTCCCGCTGCTCAGATCCTCCCGTGCATTCCACTGTTTGTCACCGGCTGTCTCTCTCTCCCCCTTTTTGGAAAACAAGCCAGCTCTTTCAAAAACACCTCGTTCCCAGGTTCCCAGGCAGGTGGCTGTGAGTGATATTTTCTACTGTTTTCCTTAAGCAGGGGAGTCTCACCACTCCTCGGTGCTCCCCACCAGGCTCAGTGTGGCTTCTTCTTTGCTCCTTGGATTTTGAAAGCAGTTCTTGTAGTCCAGAGTTGGTTTTTTCACGCTGGATGTTCCTAAATTAATTTGTAATCCAGTTTGGGGGTGTGAGCTGGGAGTCTGTGTGTCTGCCTACTCCACTGCCATCTTGTGTCCTCCTTAAGGTAAATTTTAAAATGCACTGCTTACCTCTGCCTGTGTGGTGTGTAGATGTTGTATCTGCAGCTGCCAAGCTAGCAGGCCCAGGGCGGAGGGCTTATTCACTGGCCTTATTATCCTAGGCCAGACCAGCCTATCAAGGAGGCGGGGAGGACCGAAACATAACCAACTAAAATAAGCTTACCCACTCTCCCCACTGAAAAAACGAAACAGATTGACCAGCGGGATGCTCACCTCTGATGTCCACCTCTCCTCCAGGTATGGTCCCGTCTGCAGACTCCCTGGCTGGGTGCTGGGCGTCCGGCTGCTCCGTGTCTCTTTGGTGGTCATCCTCGTGTTACTCCTGGTCGCTGGGGCCTTGACCATGTTCCTCCCCAACAACAAAGACAACAAGCTGCTCCCTTCGCGTAGGGAAGCCAGAACCCAGGGCCGGTCCTCCCTGGACTCCTTCACGCTTGTCATGCAGACATACAACAGGACCGACCTGCTGCTGCGGCTGCTGAATCACTACCAAGCTGTGCCACACCTGCACCAGGTGATCGTGGTGTGGAACAACGTGGGGGAGAAGACCCCTGAAGAGCTGTGGAATTCTCTGGGGCCTCACCCTATCCCCGTGGTCTTCAAACGGCAGGTGACGAACAGGATGCGGAATCGGCTGCAGGCCTTTCCGGAACTGGAGACCAGTGGTGAGTGGCCACTGGTCGGAGCTGGGGGCCTCCCGCGGACGTCTGGCCTTCCTCCTGTCTCAGGGGTCTGGAGGAGATAAGGGAAATTGAATCCCAGGAAAGCACTTTGAAAAACTTAAGGGACAGTTTCCAAGATGTCAGGAAGCAGTATCCTGGGCGGGAAAGCGCGTATGTATCATGGCAGTGACAGTGATTCATGCGGTGCAGGGGGATCGTCACGTCCCAGACGGCAGTGAGATGCGCTTGAACTTACGCTCTACAGATCTCCTGCCGCCGCCTTTTTCCTTCCATTCATGGCACTTAGGTGAGGTTATGATTTGCTTTAAAGAACCTGGGTGTTATTTATTTGTAGGTTCAGTAGTTTCTATGATAATGGAGGATAACTACATGATCATTTCTCCCTCAGACAGTTATAAAAATCAGTTACAATTCAAATAAAGACTTCTAGGTAAGTCTTTCTAAGAATGCCTGTCTTGTTAACTACTTTTGTTAGACAGCACCTCATTTGGATGCTCTATATAGACACCCGTGCGTCTTACTCGTTTTGTTTTCCTTTCCAAACTGTTTGGCTTTTTTGTTTTTTTCTTTTCGTTTCAGCGGTGTTCATGGTAGATGATGACATGCTAATTAGCGCCCAGGACCTTGTTTTTGCTTTCTCCGTTTGGCAGGTAAGGTTGCTGGTATCCTTTGCGAAGTTGTCCGCATAGAGTCCCTTGTGGTGTTGAAGTAGCTGGTGTGATGTGGGAGTCATCCCACGTGGTGCAGGCAGCATAGTCCGAAGGGTGGATCCGTTTGCAGGGGGCGATCATCATGATTTTCTGTGCCCAGGTGAGCCCACCTGAAGGTCGCACTGTCCTGTACCTGTGTCTGATTAAATGTGGGACTTTGGGGAGAGGAGCTCGAGCCCTGCTGCAGAGCAGTGTGGAGAAGGCAGGGCACGCGTGGCGGCGAAGGCTGGAATCCGCAGGTGTTTTCTGCAAGGCGGCAGACGTGCCTCTCAATGAGAGGCATACCTTTGTATTAATATCGGACGTAACCTTTATTAAAAGAAACCATTTATTACAGCCACAAAATTCAATCCTGATTCCGAGGTCATTGTTCAGAGATGAGTAATTCTGTGTGCTCCCGTGCAGTGGCAGGATGGATTGTTTTCTTCCTGAATCTGGGCTTTGGAAAACAGGGACAGGCTGCTCCCTACTCCACTGTTCTTGAAACAGCCCTCTTCTGTTGGACACGTGGTAACAGTGGCTGCCTTTAGGGCTTGCACGACGGTTACCTGAGCCAGACTGCATACAAACACTCGGAAACCCTGTCAGACATTTCTTGTATATACTTTGCTATCTAATGGATGGTCTAACTTTCACTATAGTGACTCTCCTTCACTAGCTCATTGGGATAGAACACCACTAGATGTTCATGGTGCCTGCTCACAGATTGCAGGCTTTACCGTTCTCCCCATGGCAGGCTTTCACTTCATGCCTCCGCACTGGTCAGCGCACATTTTCTATATCAGCGGTGTTTTTGCCCTGTAAGTAAAATCTTCTTAAGCAAAAAGTTATAATGTAGCACTCCAGCTGTGACATTTCTATTTCAGGTATAAAAACAAAATAATCAATTCCTCCAAAATGTCGGGTTTGGGGACAAGGGGGAGGGATAAGGGGGAATAAAAGGACTGTGGTTAATCAGATTAATGCCAGTAGACCATAATTAAATATGGGTAAATATGATTTAAGGTTTCATAAGAACAATTGCAATCCATTGCCCACGGCGATCTGACCCCTGACGCTCACTGCCGCAGTGCCTGGAGAGGGTGACCTGACTGACCCACAGTGCCCCACACAGAGTGAGGCCATGGGACAGAAACAGCAAGGCCAGACCCCTGTCTGCCTTTCCTCGCACCATGCCTCCCCTTCCGGGGCTCTTCCCCTTCCTCTCTGCCCATCGCTGCACTGTCATTCCCCCTCGATTGTGCATAAATGGCCCGTCCCCTCACAAACCCCCAGCCTCTCTGCCCCTCCCTTGGCCATCCAGTCGCCTCCCATCAGCAATGCTGTCATCCTGTGACCCCCTCCCCTCACTGACGCCCTCCTCACAGCCTGTTAGCTCCTTGTTCGCACAGCACACTGTGCCCTCTCTGGACTCTGAATTCTTTTGTCAGCATCAGAACATCCAAACCTGTTACGAATTTTTATAAAAATTCATTTGAGCCAAACAGAGAACAACATGCCTGGAAGCAGGGTCTCAGCAGACTGAGGGAAATGCTTCCTAGAACACAGCTCGCAGCTGCTTTGGTGCGTTGTGAACTGAGGAGGGCGGGAGAAGGCATGCAGGGCTAGGATTGTAGCAGCCGCTGTCAGCCTGTCCGTCTCACGGTACACCGAAACGAACCCCTAAAATTCTGCGGCACACTGAAAATACATTCTTTTGTTGATTTGACAAAAAAAAAAAAAAGGTATAATTTTGATTCATTCACACCAGATATTGTTGCATTGGCTGTTGTCATTTTTTATTTAACACTCTTAAGGAAAAGAGCTCAGTGCCCCCGCAATGGATTGGGGATTACAGGGTAGTTAAGGTCATGTGCTCCCTCCAGGGTGGTTCTGCTTATTTCAAAGGTGTGTTCACCTAGATGCAAGTAACCATGGACAGGGCCAGCTTAAGGCAAAGAGGGACCTTTTACTAAAGAAGTTACGGGGCGGGGCTGCCCACTGTGACCTGCCCAGTTAGGGGTTTATGATCAGGTCATTGTGAGGTGACTTCCAGTAGAGCCCTTTTTTGTGCACACTTTGAAGTGAGAAGTGACCCAGCCTGAGTGTGTGAGTGTGTGTATGTGTGTATGTATTCCTAGTTTAGTGTCTGTAAATGAGTGAAACTCAAATTGTTCATGAGCTTAAATGAACCTTTCCAGCCCTATAAGTTCTTAACCCCTTTCACATGCTTTACTGGTTTTCTTCAGTTTGCCAATTTTTTTATTTTAGTCGCTCTCACTTTAATATTATTGTTTTACTTCTATCTTCAATCATCCTGACACGTCTCATTTTGTATATATGTTCATGTTTTTAAAAAGGAGACACCAAGCTGAAAAGGGATAAAAATATCACGTTGTCTAAAACCAACACTGACTTTCAGGAACATCAGCATCAACGTGGGAAAACAGTAACAGCATACACTACACAGTAGCTCCATAATTTTATATGCCCCTAAGAGATGAGAACAGTTTTCCATAATAATCACATTATGTCTTATCTCCTGGAACCAATAGTGCTCACACAGTCAACCTCCTTAAGGCAAAGCTTTGAAGAACCAGACTTTTTGGTGACTAGAGTTTAATAATATCAGAAAATGTTTGAATGCAGAGAAGGTTTGTGAAGTTAGAGATTTGGGTTGTGATAGAATTCGACCTATAAACTTATCAAGAAGGGGATCTATGTGATTGCCTGGAACTAGATGAAACCAGGAATAAAACAAAGTCGGAAAATCCTTTTCATCCTCCCTGTAGTAATTCAGTGCTTTTTTCACCATGTCTGCACTAAAGAAATATCCCACTTTCCTGTTCTTTCTCTCATCTGTTCAGCAATTTCCTGATCAGATTGTAGGGTTCGTGCCAAGAAAGCACGTTTCGACGGCGTCGGGCGTCTACAGCTACGGAGGTTTTGAGCTGCAGACCCCGGGCTCGGGGGACGGGGACCAGTATTCCATGGTGCTGATCGGCGCCTCCTTCTTCAGCAGCAAATACCTCGACCTCTTCCAGAGGCAGCCGGCGGCTGTCCACACTCTGATAGATGAGACGCAGAACTGTGACGATATCGCCATGAACTTCCTCGTCGCCAGGCACATTGGGAAGGCTTCGGGGCTGTTTGTGAAACCTGTTAACATGGGCAGTTTAGAGAAGGAGAGCAGTGGAGGCCACCCGGGCCTGTGGCACCGGGCCGAGCACTTCCTGCAGAGGTCACACTGCGTCAATAAGCTGGCCCGCATCTACGACGGCATGCCCCTGCAGTACTCCAACCTCATGGTCTCCCAGTTCGGCTTTCCGTATGCCAACCACAGGAGTAAGGTGTGAAGTCCGGCAGAAACAGAACCACGTAGGACTTGAGTTGCTTCTCCAAGCTCTGTGGTTGATTGTTTCTGTTTTTTAAGCAATGTTGTGAACTTTTATCCACCCCAAAAGTCTCTACAAAGGAAGAAGTACAGCGCGTATAGGGCACAGAAGTCCCATGAACTTCAAATCCCAGGAGGCTGGAGGGCCTGTGTGTGAGTAGCCTCCATCTGCGGAGGTAAGGATATAACTCCTGGGCCAGCAGCCTGGTTGTTTACGTTCTGAAACTGTCCTTCAGTTTCTTTGTCTGCTGGCATTTGTGTGAGGACTTGAGAGCAAGCTGTTTCATTCAAGGATGGTCGCTTTCACTTCGGGCCTGAAATGCCTCTTCAGCAAAAGCCTGTGCTGTAGAGAAAGCCATGTGAGGAGAGACTGGCCTCGCTCCTGCATCAAAACAGCAACCCCTTGCAACGCGACTCACAGTGTCCCTGCGGCCCTTCCAGCCAGCCCTTCCCAGATGAACCTGGCCCGGCCCGGCTCGGTTTCAGTGCAGTGTGGTGCTTTGCTGGCTGGTAATAAGTCCACTGTGACCGCGAGGCTTCATTTCAGAGCTGAAGGATGGCTGGCATTTTGCTTGATTCTTGCAAACATATACTGCATGGGTCACAGAAAAGCACAGCCGACGTGTTTATATGCAACTTGTCACTGAACCTGACCTTGTGATTGTACATCAATTCCTGTATTTTATGCAAACTATGTGTTGTTTAAGAAATGTGTGTAAAATAAGTCTTCTGAAAGAATGTTGAGTAAGAATGAGCAGAAGTGAAAGCCCTTAGCATCAAAAGATGCTTATCGTCGGGACATAGGCAGCTCACAGACACTAAAGAGTGGTGTGGATATACACAGTCAGTGTCTTGCGTGGAGAACTTTTATTTCTCAAAAAAGATCTAAGGCACTGTTCATCATTATGAAATTTTGTCTATATAGCTCCACGGAAAAGTAAGAGATCTGAGTCGTAGCAGAGAACTTCTGCAGGCTGTCTGCACCAGCTAAGTCTTAAGTTACCTCTGCTGTATGAACTAGTGTCTGTTCCATGTTGTTTGTTTGGTCCTTGTCATTACTGGCAGCAACTCTGTCTTCCTCCTCCACCTCCTCCTTCCCGCGCCCCTTTTCCTCCTCTTCCTCCTCCTCCACCTCTTCTTCCTCCTCCACCACTTCCTCTTCCTCCACCTCCTCCTTCCCCCCCTTTCCTCCTCTTCCTCCTCCTCCTCCTCTTTTTTCCTCCTCTTCCTCTTCCTCCACCACTTCCTCCTCCTCCACCACTTCTTCCTCCTCCACCTCTTCCTCTCCCTCTTCCTCTCCCTCTTCCTCTTCCTCTTCCTCCTACTCTTCTTTCTCTTCTTCTCTTTTCTCCTCTTCGTCCTCTTCTTCCTTTTTCCTCCGCCTCTTCTTTCTCTCCACCTCTGCCCCAACCCATAATGCCATTATATTCTCACAATTGCAAAGCTGTGAAAACATGATAACCTGACTTATGTTCCAACAATAAGCTCTTTGTGCAGTTAGTTCAGTGTGTCTCACTTCTGTACATTGGCATATGTGTGTGTGCGTGTTAATGCAGTCTGATAAAGTCAGCAAAACACGGGACCTCACTAAAATCTATGATGTTAAATAACTACCTGCTTTGTCCAGACTTGGTAGTGATTTTTCGGCTCTTAGGACCGCACTGTCAGATAAATAAAATACCCTTTTACCATTCAAGTGTTCTGTGTTAATTAAGCAAATTCATGTTGTGATTGGTATTTTTCCAGATTTCTAAATAGTCTAATAATACTCTGCTTGGGGTAAAGCAGAGAAAGGTATTATCTACATTCCTTGGTAGGTAAATATTCCCAGATTTTTTTTTCCATTTTGTGCTCTTAAACTTGTCTTAAGCATCACTTAGTTAATTATGCCATGTTTTTCAGATATTATAGAGCAAGTACGAAAACAGTGTGAAGTACTCTCTGTGTTACACTGAGCTGGGATTCTGCTAACACCGTCTTCCCCCGTCACAGCCATTAGTAAGTTAAGCTCAGACCTGAAACCACACAAGGAAGGGTGTAGCTGAGGGTTACTGTGCAGCGGGGCCCTTGGCTTCACGCCCTTCTGACGTCTATTTACTTAACCTCTCAGAGCCTCTCATGTGCCAGAGTGGGCGTCATATCTACCAGGGAGTTGTAAGGAATGAAGGAAGGAGCTTATGTAAATAGAGCACCCTGCCTTCCCCTTTTAAAGTGGTCGATACATGAATCTGTTGGGATGTGACATTGGTAGTAAGTGCAGTTAATTGTGCAACTCACTGCCTAGGTATAAGAAAGGTCCCGGACCCACCAGGTGACATTCGGGAAGTTGTTTCCACATAAGGACGGACAGAGAGCCATGACAATTTTCGTTTTAATTGCTTTATTTCAAATGTTCTTTGTCTTCTTATTAAAACACGACAGCATACATATTGTAGCAATTTTGGCACATTCAGAACAGCATCAAGAAGAAATTAAAGCCCCAAACCACATTAAAAATGTCTAGTCCTCTTGACTTCTCTAGGCACCTGTTTTAAAGAATATGATTTATTTGGTATTTCATTGGCTAGATAAACCATAATCTAAATGATAAGAATCGTCTTACCATTTTATTGGATATTTTTTTACTATTACAACAATTTTTGGGAACGTATGTCCATGACTTGCACAGACATCTTTGAGATTATAATGATTTCTTTAAAACCCAGGCCAAGACGTTCAGTTCCTAAATCTGTCTGGTTGTGTGGGTGTTTTGAAAGTGTCTGATACATATTGCTACCTGCATCCAGCACTGTTGCCATAACTATATTGTTATCACAACTGAGGGCACCTGTTTCCCGTCAGACTTTCCAACATTGCCTAGCACCTAAAATTTTCTTTCAATTATTTTCCCGCAAACAAAATACTCGCATGATGGAGAACTCGGAAGGATTTGGGCTATGTTGAGAACTCCGTGTTAAGAAGGCTGAGAAGAGTCAATCAGCTGTCAAATAAAAGGTTTAAAGTGATTCCTGAAGCCTTCCAGCCAGACATGAGTGTAGGCAATGAATTGCTGACCTTTTGCTGGTTTCAGGAATAATACATTAGAAAGCCACAAAAAATATGCTTGTTCCTTTCACAAAGACCTGGGCTGTGACCTCAAGAGCAGGAGCAGCTATGTGTGTGTGTGTGTGCGCACGCGCGCGCATATGCATGCAGCTACATGCACTTCTAGTGGCAGTGGAGAGGGTGGGAGGTAGGGAAAGGGATGGAGTGAAAGGTGATGCCATGATGGAGGAGGAATGTGGAGGTTCCAGGTCTCACAAGGGGCTGGGCTTACATGGTGAAATCTGACTGGTCGACCCTCTATCCCACCCTGTTTCCTAAACCAGCTTTCTTTGTTCTACTAAGGGTCCTCTTTTTCTCTCTCCTCCCTGCCCACCTCCCCTTTCTTCCCTTCCTCCTTTTCTCCTTTCATGAAGACTTTCGCAGTGTAAAACCCAAATATTTTCAAAAATATTCTTACTGGGGATGGACTACAAAGAACATCTGATGCTTTGGAAACCTGCACTGAGTCCTGACTCCACGTGACTTTTCTATATGCCGAGAAGGTGAAAATACCTGCCCCACAATCTCCCTGGTTGCTTTCGGTTTCACACGGCATGATGCATAGACATGTAGCAATAATTGCTCACATAATTCTGTGACCCTAAATCTGATCAAAGAAACAGAAATGTCCCTGGTTAAGGTTTATTGCCTACTCCTTTTTTCTTCTTCTCATGCCTTTTTCTGTTTTCACATCTGAAGAAGTAGGCATGGAACTTCAGTTTTGAGGGAAGGCGGCTCTGAATAAATACATATTTCTGAGGCACTACAGAACAACATTACATGATACAGGGTGTATTTTAATAACACATTCCTAGTTAAAGTCAGATAGTTGAGTTAAGATTCTCAAGTCCTATTCACGTGTGTTCAACTATTTTTTATTTAAACAACTTAATAAAAAGCTAGTGAAGACGACAGTTGTAGGAAAGAACACTGGACTGGGAAAATCAGGAAACATTTTTCTCCTGTGAGCGAGGGGACAGATTATATACATTTATCTGAGTCTCGGTTCCCATCTACAAAAGAAAGCAGTGAACGAGCTAATTAGTAAATTTCTTCCCGGTGGTAAAATTCTGGGACCCTAAATCGGAGTAGCAAATTGGCAGGTTTTAAAGGATCCCTGTTAGACCTCCTGACAAGGAAAAATAACCCTCTGGAGTGTAGCTCCACTGAGCTTACTGCCTTCCCTCTTCCCTAAGCCCCGTCTCCCTAGGACTCCTTTCTCCAGGTGAACACTGACTTAACACCACAGCTGTTGTGCATTTGTAGGACCAAAGGCCTGATGGTGATGGGATGGATAAAGCAGATGATAGTGGTGGCATCGTTCTGTGGTACACACTGCCCGGAAGGGGTTATGATTTAAAAGATGTTTCATTTCTTGGCCATGGCCTTCAGGAAGATCCCAGAGAGAGTTGTGTGTTTAGGGGTGAGGGGGAGAGGAGTGGTACAGGCCGCTGGAACCACACTGAACTGGAGTCAGAAATGAACAGGTGCAGCC
The DNA here is from genome assembly GCA_037038555.1 of Rhynchonycteris naso. Taxonomy (NCBI): domain Eukaryota; kingdom Metazoa; phylum Chordata; class Mammalia; order Chiroptera; family Emballonuridae; genus Rhynchonycteris; species Rhynchonycteris naso. The sequence goes on from CM072999.1 coordinate 204,954,292, forward strand.
ACAAGTTTTTGTTTTGTTTCGTTTTAACTGAGAATACACATACCGTATGTCCCCGTGTAGAAGATGCACCTTTTTTTGAAAAATTTGGGGTCTAAAAACTGGGTGCATTTTATACAGTGGTTGTAGATTTCTTTACCTGCATTTCCCACTTTTTCACGCTTGTTTTTGTGCTCATTGTTGAAGACAGTGATTCGTCATCAGTCACAGACGAGGACAAGCTAATGGATGGGAGTTTTGACAGTGATGAGGAGTTGTATGAATTTTATGATGAATAAAACTTGAGTTCAGTAACTTTATATAATACTTTTTTTCCCAAATTTCGGGCCCCAGAATTAAGGTGCACCTTACACGTGGGCGCGTCCTATAAATGGGGAAGTACAGTACATGTGGTAATGACTAAACATTTGATTCTATTGAGCTGTGGCACCATTTTTCGGGAACTTACTCTCTTGACCAGCAGATGTCAGCACAACCTAGTTAACAAACGTTTTGGGCAGATTAACTCCTTGCCAGTAAACGTGTGGTGGCGCAGTGGATAAAGCGTCGACCTGGGAACACTGAGGTCGCCAGTTCAAAACCCTGCACTGGTCTGGTCAAGGCACATATGGGAGTTGATGCTTCCAGCTCCTCCCCCCCTTCTCTCTCTCTCTCTCTCTCTCTCTCTCTCTCTCTCTCTCTCTCTCTCTCTCTCACTCTGTGTCTCCTCTCTAAAATGAATTTAAAAAAAAATTAAACGGATGGAAAAATCTTAAAATAGCAAAGTTAGGAACCTACTTGCAGTGTTTTTGACTAGGAATATCTTCCGTGGAGCTATAAACAAACATTAATCATTCCAAAGTGAATATAAAACGGGCCCTCGTCGAGGGACATCCTGTTACACAAGTTATAAATCATACGTAAGATAGTTACTATACTCTAGGTGACAGCGTTTCCAGTGGCCCAGAAAAGACCCGATCTGAAATCGAGTACAGAATGCTAATCTGCTGTAATGTGTAAGTATAACGGTGTTTTTAGAACTCACACATCCTAGACTCGCAAACCCAGTGAAACCCATTTGTCTCTGGGTGTGACGGAGTTACAACCACTGAAGAAACTCATTAATTCCTAATGAGTCCTAAAGTACCTGTGGTGGGACACCATTTGTTTTTGTAGAACATAGCCTTTGCTTTTTAGCAAAAGTCATTACTCCGTTGGCAGTAACAGCCACGCCGCTCCTTGAGAAACTCTCGCGTTACCCTGTATCCTCTGTGTAACAACCTGCGATGCAGATACCTGTGCCGCCCACATTTGAGGACTTAATAACTGACATTCAGAGAGGTTATGTAACTTGCCTGATAAGTCAAGGTTTCACAGCAAGTCAGAGTGACAGGCCACAGAGGATCCCTAGCATGTCCTCGTCTCCTGTAACAATGCTAACTCCTGACCCTGGGTCGAAGGGGTCCTTTATGGCTGTTTTTGTTATTTCTTGTCATACTTGGAGTTAAAGCTCTATTTTTTACAAAAGGTCTCCCAACAATGATGTAGGACATGACTAGAATTAGACTGAAATAAGGATAAAATTTTAAAAACGTATAAAATTAATTTTAAAAGCAAAAGCCAGTTTTTTATAGCATTCTAAATGCACAACTAGCATGTAACCTACCGCCCAGTGGCTGGGCAAATGCCACTATATCCGCACGAAGACCTGCCCACAGTGTTTATTCTTCACCATCGAAAGCTGAGAACAACTCAAATTGCCATCAGGTAGTTGAAGGATGAACACGTGGTGGTTCCTCCATGTAGCAGAACGATGCCCAGTGGTAACGAGGAGCAGACTGTGGATACAAGTACGCCGGTGAGGAAGGCGGACCCACAAGGCTGCGTGCCATGCGCCTCCAACGTGTCACATTCTGGACAAGATAAAACTACCTGGACAGAAAGCAGGTCAGTGGTTGCTGGGCCCTGGGGGCTTGGGGTTGGGCTGGGGAGGAGGGTTTTGATGGCAAAAGAACAGGAGGGAAATTAAGGGGCTGATAGAAATATTCTAGATCTTGCCTGACCTGTGGTGGCGCAGTGGATAAAGCGTCGACCTGGGAACACTGAGGTCGCCAGTTCAAATCCCTGCACTGGTCTGGTCAAGGCACATATGGGAGTTGATGCTTCCAGCTCCTCCCCCCTTTCTCTCTCTCTCTCTCTCTCTCTCTCTCTCTCTCTCTCACTCTGTGTCTCCTCTCTAAAATGAATAAAATAAAAATTTAAAAAAAGAGAAATATTCTAGATCTTGCTGCTGGTGGTGGCAGCGGCCATGATGTGACTATCCATTCACCAAAACTCATAGAACTGTACTCTCCACATTGATGAATTTTCATTTCATGTAAAGTTTACGTCAATAAGGCAGACTTTTCAAAAAAAAGTAAAAGACACTCTGGCTGGATAGCTCGGTTGGTTAGCAAGCTGTCTGGAAATATGAAGGTTGTGGGTTCGATCCCTGGTGAAGGCACATACAGGCACAGTTTAATGTTTCTGTCTGTTTCTGTCTCCATCTCTTTAAAATCAATAAGTTAAAAAATATCGTTTTAAGTGAAAGACATCAGGCACATGCAAAATATTAAAAATGCATTGGTAGTAAAATGTATGAGACCACTAACCGGAGATATAGCAGAGAAGCTCACAGCCTGAATGAACCCTTGCCCGGGCTCTCTTGCCAGGGACTCGCGTATTAGTTGGCCATCCCCCTTGCATGTGACCTTGATTGAGTGAGGTAGCTCAGTTAACTCTCCCTTTAAGAAACTGCATGCAGTATTTAAATTCTTGAACTTTCTTGAACTTCTCAAGCTAGAAAACAAAGGACCAGATTTATTGTTCCATAAGATCTCCCCCTTGCCAGTTATTAAAGGAAAAGGCAGGTTGGAAACTTAACGCCTTTGGTAGAGAAGCAGAGTTAATGATAAGAATTTTCGCTGCGTCATGCACCATCCCTTTGGGCAGGGGAATTACACCATTTGGCCAGCAGGTGTCACGTATTCGTCCTCGAAAAGCTGACACTTCTTCACATCCCATTGCTTTTCAAATTAATACTTGCCTAATATTTTCACCTGTAGTGACAATGAACATTCCCTACCTGAATGCTTAGAGGAAGGAATGTGTTCCCAATCGTCAATCCTTTCCTCCATTTTGTTCCCAGGTCTCATCAAGTTAGGTCATCAAATCTGTGTATACGGAAAGGAAATCTCTTCTGCTCTCCGTTCTAGGTCAGGCTCAAAGATTTTGAGAAAATGGTGTCACGGCGTCATGAACATCAAGTATCCAGTCTCAGCAAACCCTGTCCTCAATGGCACTCTCTTTGTTCTCAAGGTCACCTCCTGTGTGATCCCTTCCTCTGGCATCTCCTGACCTAAATCATCCTATTTTTATATATCGTAAGAAAGCGACGTCCACATTGTCTGATAACTGGCATGCCTAAGTTCATCTCTCTTCTCTTTTGCCTGCTCCCAAAGTTATGTATTCCTCAGAGGTACCAGCTCTGCGTCCCCAAGTGTGTAGCCCAGTACCCTGTGCCCAAGAATGTCTGTTGATGTTGAGCAAATAAGTAAATGGATAATTGGAACAGTTGTGCCGTCTCAGAATAGGTGGTGTTTCCATGACCAGGTGAAAAGTGGAAGGACCAAGAGTGCTCGGATCAACAGAAAATGACATGGCTATTTTCCCTGGAGGAACACTGGGGATCAATTGGCTTAACCAAATAAGGGCTTTACCAAAAATTTGGAAGAAGGTGCATGGCTTAGGTCAGTGATGGGCAATCTTTTGAGCTTGGAGTGTCAAAATTCACCAAAAAACTGAGCATAACTCGGGTGGTATGTCACTTTGAGAAAAACGGCCTAACCGGAAGTCCCAGAACTAGAGTTCTGTGCCGGAGTTCTGTTGTTTTGGCCTACAGACCTCCGGCACAGAGTGTCTACACTGCAGCAAATGTTTTATCCTCGGCTACTGCACCTGGCCGTGCAGGAGCCAAGAATGAAACGGCCTTCTCGGCATGCGGCCCCATACTTCTCTGGTGTCATCGAAAATGGCTATGTGTGTCAGTGCTGACATGCATGTCATAGGTTCGCCATCACGGGCTTAGGTGATGGGTTAGCAGGAAGCCTTAACCTTTCTGTGCCAAAGAACCTTGTGACATTTGGGGAAACCTTTGGACCCCTTCTCAGAATAATGGTTTTTTTGAGGGAAAAATGTATTGGTATTACAAAGAAAACTAATTGCATTGAAATACAGTTTTCAGACTGTGTTTAAACAAATTGTTAATAAAATCTAGCAGCATTTTATTTGGTAACTACCATAATTTTATGAAAGTGATGCGCGTAAGTGATATTTTGAGAAATCTGTGACAACTAGAATGTGATATGAAAATGTTTTTGACAGTCACAGTTACTGCTGATCTTTTGAAGTTTTTGTCTACATTCATAAGCAATGAAAATGCTAAACTTCAGACTAAGAAATGAAAGTCATAATATTTCTGCTTTCTAAATATGTGAGCCCCTTAAATTCTATCCACAAACCTCGTGAGGGGTGGGGTCTCTGGACCCAAGGTTAGGATGGTGGAATGTTCACAGCTTTCACTAGCTCGCCGCCCACTTATTCTTTGCCCACCCCAGCAATGTCTTGCCTGTCACTCCATGAACCCCACTTCCCACACCTCCCTGGTGTCTGCACAACATCATCCAATGAGTATATAACGGTCCTTCCCTTCCCCGATTTCTCTTTCGCTTTGGCACTGCTGACTACTCTCTTGTTAAGACGTTTTTCCTCGTTTGGCTTCACGCCTTCTCTTTCTCGTGCTTCCTTGGTTCCTTCTGAGTCTCCTATCCTGTCTCCTCTTCTGCATGTGGCTGTGTCACTGGGGTTCGACCTCTGCCTCCCTTCTCACTCTGCGCACTTTCTCGGGACAACCTCATCCATCTGCGTCTCAGGCCCAGCCTCTGTCCTGAGCCTCGGTTCCCATGTTCATCTCTGCATCACACAGTTCTTCTCAAAGCTACCTGGGATTCCTCAAACTCAATGTATCCAAAATTGGATACATCCCCTCCTGGCTTCTTCTCCATGTTCCCTGTTTGGGTAAATGGCCCAGCAATCCAAGTCTCCCCCAGTTGAAACTCTAAGAGGTCTTCTTGACTTTGTCTTCTCCCTTACCCCCAAACCTAAAATGAGTTGTTGCCACATTTTTTAGATTATCTATTTGTGAGGTCTTTTAAGATGGTCCCTTTTTTCCAGGTCTATTGTTACTGCCTTAGACATTTTACTAACTCCCAATCATTCATTGCTTGCGATGGTCAGGTGCTATGCTGAGTGCTTTACATATGCTGTTTTATTTCATCTTCAGGTGGTCCATGGGGGAAGAATTTTTAAACCTAACAGTACCACTGGGGGGGGGGGGAGGAACTTGCCCAAGGTCATAGGGCTTTTCATTGGCAGAGTTGGGGTCAGAGCATTGGTCTGTTGGACTCCAAAGCCTTAGGTGTCCTTGTTGCTTTGGAGTCTCTGCCGTGGCCCTCCTAAAACCTCTTCGCTAGGATGCCAGTGAAATGCTCCCTCTCAGAGGCCAATCTGATAGCCTTACTCTACTGACCGCGACATCTCAGCACTCCGGCAACCCTTCCCCATGGGGCACCTGTCCCTCCCTGGCTTTCTGAGCTCACCTGCGTCTCCCTCTAGCTCTTCTCTTGCCACCACCCAGCCTGCACACAGCGCTCAGGGGTTTTCACCCCCACTGCACACTCTCCCCGCCTATCCCCAGGGTGTGCATCTGCTCAGGCTGCCATCCACAGCACCACAGACCGGGCACCTGAAACAATAGAAAGGGATTTCCTCACTGATCTGGAGGCTGGAAGTCCAAGGTCAGGCTGTCTGCAGGGCTTGTTTCTCCTGAGGCCTTTCTTTTTGGCCCATAGGTGGCCCCCTTCTACTGTGTCCTAACATGTCTTCCTTCTGTGCATGAGCATCCCTGCTGGTTACAGATTTTCTCCTTTCTCTTATAAGAGCAAGAGTCAGATTGGGTAGGACCTTCCCTAACAGCCTCGTTTTAACTTAACCACCTCCCTAACGGGCCTGTCTCCAAATACAAGCACATCCGAGGTACTAGGGGGCAGGGTTTCAGCATCTGTGTTTGGGAGAGGACACAATTGATCCCAAAACACCCGCTCATCTAGCCAACTCCAGGTCATCCTCTGGACTCAGTCCTCAATGCCACCCACTCTGCGAGGTCCTCGCCAGCCACCCAGCCCTGAGTTCAATGTCCCTGCCATTAACAGGGGTACAGCCCCTGCTTCCCCTGGGGTGGCTCTTACCAGCTTTGTATTTCAAATTACTTTTTTATATCACTGAAAAGCCAAGCTGCCAGGCTATGCATTAGCCCCTCCCCTTCTTCCTCCCCTCCCCTCTGTGGCAATGGAGCAGGACAGTCTGGCAGCCCAGAGAGGAGTATTCCAGCTCAAGGGACTGTGGGAGAAGCAGTTAACACTTCACAGCACCATCCCACCACATAGAGGTGTTATTTAGATTGTAAATTATTTCTGTCTTGACTGGGTTCAGGTTTCCTGGAAACCCAAAACACACTTCTGAGAGTTCAAAGTCCTTCTACTGGGATTTTTCTTTCTTTTTTCTTCTTTTCCAAGTGAGAGGAGGGAAGATGGACAGACTCCTGCATGCGCTTCGACCGGGATCCACTGGGCAAACCCCATCTGGGGCTGATTCTCTGCCCATCTGGGACCATGCTGGTAACTGAGCTATTTTTAGCACCTGAGACTGAGGCTCCACAAAGCCATCCTCAGCGCCTGGGCTGATGCCCTTGAATCAGTTGAGCCATGGATGTGGGAGGGGAAGAGAAAGAAAGAGAGAAGGGAGAGGAGGGAGGAGGAAGGGTAAAAACGCAGGTGGTCACTTCTCCTGTGTGCCCTGACCGGGAATCAAACCCAGGACATCCACACTCCGGGCCGATGCTCTACCACTGAGCCAACCAACCAGGGCCTTTCTTTTTCTAACAATAGACTTTACTATAGAATTTTTTGTGTTCGGACACTAATATTGGGCAAGTGAACTCATGGAAGTAAGCCTCTTCAATCTTCAGCAATCTGGTGTGGTGTAATCTTTGATGTTTCAGAGTATGGGCTATTCCCTACAAAAGTCTTCTCTGACCTCACAAGAGCAAGCCCTGCACCCAAGCCCCAGGTATTTACTGCTGTGGTCACCTCTTGCACTCAATTCATGATATTCCTTATAGATGACAGGCCCCCTGAGGTCAAGTTTGCATCCCCAGGGCTTGGCTTATAGAAATACAAAAACGTGAATGAATACATGAACACATTTATTGGTATTATTCAAATCTTTCCTCACCGATCCTAAGTACGAGAGGGAGGGCATATGTCTAAAATACGAAGTGGTGTAGAGTCCAATCACTGGCTCACAGTAGGAATCCTATATATAGAACCTCGACAGAGTCAAGCCTGTGCTAAAATATAGTATTTCCACAACAGGGAACATAATTAGCCTTTTCCATTTATGGGTAAGCTCACAATTTTAGAAAGTACTTCTTTTGTATTATTTAATGAAAATCTGCCTTCTTGATTCTATCTGCCCTTTGACGTTTCATAGATTTTCATCTCAATAGTATAAATCTCCAAATTTGCTGAGGAGATACAGACTCAAAAATATTTAGAAAGTGGTTAGGACGGGTTATCTTGCATGGCAGTACGCAGGAACGTCTGCTTTTCCATTCCAAGAAAATCTGCAGGTCTGGCTTTGAACTAGGACGTTTACAGGAACATCAGAAACGAAGGCGGACAGGAAGGCTGGTGGGCTTGGCTCCTGCGTCCAAGGAGGGGCGTGCCTTGAGTCTTCGCTTTGCCTGATGCGAGAGAAGCGTGCACGATCCCTTTGTGCATCCTAGAGCCTGACATCCGGGTTCCTGTCCGGATGTGGCATCTTATAATAGAAAACGCTGGGCAAAATTCCTTTATGTGATTCCAATCTGTCCCCGTATTGCTACTGCCTGTCACTGTCATCCCGGATTCAATGTTTGGAAGGCCTGCATCACCTTCTCTCTTAACCAGCTGGTACTTCACCAGCTGGTTTTTCACTGGCACAGTCACCGCCCCGGGCATTGGAGACAGGAGGTCCCTGTGCCACAGCCATTCGGCCACAACCCTCTCCTCCGGGGTGTTCCTCATGGCTCTTTCCGGCCAGTCTGTTGAGAGGTGGCCCCTCCACAGGTGTGGCTGACTTCCTGCTTCCCTTCCTGTCTCCATGCCCAGCCCACTTTAGCCTACAGAGCCCGGCACAGCCATGCTGCGTTACCCTTCAGAGCTTGTGTCATCTGTCCATCACCCAGGTCACCGCCCACAGCCTGGCAATATCCTACTGCATCAGGGTGCAGCGCCCCTACCTCCTCCTCAAGGGCCTCCCAGTTGGGCCTCCCCGTCAACCCTCCGACCCCCACGCTCAAACTGCGATGTTTTTAGCTGCCGCACCTCCCTACCCCCCACCCCCAACTCCAGGCACATCCTCACCAGCACCTCCCCCCCCCCCCCCCCGTACCCCCTCAACCTCCGGGCCTGCGACATTTGCAGCTGTGTGATCTGCTCTCTTCTCTGGACAGTTCTGAAGCCCACCCTAAGTCCCATTTCCGGCACAAACTTTTGTCCCATTTATTCTAGGCTGTATTCCTCTCTCTCTCTCTTATTGTGAATTATAAACACTAGTCAGTAGAACTATGAGTACAGGTTAACAGAGGGGTTGTAAAGAGAATGTCCAGGTGACCACCACTCAGATGGCAAACAGGAAATGACCACTACGGTTGGAGCCCACCCGCTGCCTGACCCCAGGTCCCCTTGCCAAACAATTTTACAGGGTGTGTAACTCAACACCTGCAGTAACCAAACACCACCTTGCTCCGCCCCATGGCTCCAGTGTGTTGATTCTATTCCCCCTGTCCAATCAGAGGGTCCTTGAAGAGTAGGCTCTGTATAGAGTGTTCTTAAAGCCCCCGCCCCCCAAGCCCCCGCAGGGCTAAGTAGATCCGGCTGATCCGTGGGTACTTGCTCACTGACTATGGAGAAGGAAAAGCAACGCCGAGAACCAGCCAGATGTGTGTGACTGTGTCCAAGAGCGCACCGTGTTCACCTGTCCAACCCATGGGCACGTCCGGGAACCTGCACAGTCTCCCTTCAGTTCTTGTCCTCCCATCAGATGCTCCCTGGTTTCAGTTGTCTTTTCCTTCACGTGGCACTCAGTTTGCCTGGGAATTTCTCAGGGAATTTCCAGCCCAGAGAAGCACAATGAGGAGGGATGCCTTGTCGGTGACTAGGAGTCCATGGCAACGGGACAGAACACCAGGCCCCCTTTCCCCTGTCAGTCACAGAACGGCTGTTGATCACAAAGCAGCCCTCCCCTTCCACCGCTCAGTGCTCTCGGGAGTTCGCTCTGCCTCCCAGCCCAGCGTCCTTAGGATCAAATGCCTTAGCAAAAGCGAGGGACAGCCCATATCCTAACGATTTCACCACACAAGACTCACTAGCAAAGACTCCGTGCCAGGAATAGAGAAGAGATATAATATGCAAATTAGGAAATGCACATGAACAACAACAAAGAAGTCTCTGAAGGAACTCCTTGCACGGATGGCACCATGCAGTGTAACTTGAAAATGTAGAAAGTCTGCAGTCACTCTGATATTTGGTCAGACCTGTGAACCACTGAGATGTTGGGGTACATAAGTATTTTTTGCAGAGGAGAACCTGAGATTTAGCAGAGGAAGGAAGGAAATTCACTATGTTTTTTTTGTCTTATCTTGGACCTTCTAGAGGAGGGCAACATTCATTATCTTGAAGGATTACTTCTGGTGTGAGTTAATTACAGCAGGCCTCACTGGGAAGAAAGCTCACACCGCAATGGGTTTGTTGACAAGAACTTGGTTCACACATGGGTCAGTGAAGCACCCCTCATAGACAGGATGGCAGGCTTCCAAACCAGCACCTGACAATCAGCAGGCCATCACCTGAGCAACTAAGCTGAACTGTTCAACTTCAGACGCGAAGAGAAGGGATCGGTGAGGCATAAGACGGTGAGGCTATTTCCAGACTAACCTAATTTGAGGAAGAGTTGCTTCAAACACATTATAAATGAGATTCTATGGATACATCATCACCCAGAGAGAGTGAGTCAGCGAGTAGACAGGAAAGACTGAAATAATCAAGCCTGTCCATATCTGGGGACACAGCCTCTGTCCGGCCAGGCAGACGTCTCTGTTGAACGCACCACAATGTCTGACGAATGCTGCAAGTCGCCCACCGCTCTGGGACCAAGCTTCTCTTCTGGCAAGGAAGCAGGACAGTTCCAGCGTCCTATCCATCAATGACATCATGGCTTCCCGGTTCCTTCCTTACCAAGCTGAGCATCCAGTTTGCCTTTCTGGAGGAAGAGCGCACTAGGACGACGTCTTGTCGGGGCAGTCTTGCCAACCTTGCAACCCCCGCGCCCCGATGGCCGGTCATCCTGTGTGTTTGGACTGTTTTTCTCTACGGTATTATCTGGCATGTCCATGAGGCAAAATAGTGCTTTCTTGTGTGCGTGGCCTTGAATTTTTCATACCATTATTTCTGTCGGTTTTTAATTTCTTAGTTAGGAAGAGCTAAACATCTCCTGAAAGGCCCTGGCCAAGGTGCGCAGTTGGTTACAGCATCTTCCCAGTATGCCAAGGTTGCAGGTTTGATCCCCAACCAAGGAACGTGCAAGAATTGGTTACAATCAATGCATAAATAAATGAAACAATGGATCAATGTTTCTCCCCCCCTACTCTCTTCCTCTCTCTCAAATCAATAAATTAAAGAAATTGTTGAATGCATATTGAACATAGTGAAAACCCAGAAAGTCTCACTCTGTTCTCTCTTCTTTAAGATCACTCCTTAAAAAGCTAAGGGAGAGCAGCTCTTGTTTCTACCATGGAGATCCTCTGCTCACCCCCCTTTTCGAGTCACCGTTTGTTTCTGCCTTAAGTTGCGATCTTCAGAACAGTTTATGAACTTAAGCACTTTCATGTGCTCAGTGAGCCAATGCTGACCCACCAGGCCCCTTTCCGGGGCGGCAGCTGCGCATTAACGAATATGTCAGAAACAGGACAAAGACCTTGGTTCTGTTGGGCTTCCATTCTAGTGAGGAAGAATGACAATAGGGAAGCGCCCCTGATGGGAATGGGGACAACAGCCTGGCAGGGACAGCCTCACCAGCATCTGCATTGTGCAGATCAAATCCTTGAAACAGCTGTAAATATCTATTGAAACCGTGAAGGCTCTGCTTCCCGGCGGGAACCCCGACTGATGGTGTGGTGCTCTGGCCCCACAGGTATGCCTTACCTGGAGGCTTGGAGACATCTGGGCAATGCAGGAAGCCTGGGGTGGGGGTGGGGGTGGTAGAAGCCATCCTGTGCTCCTGCGTGGATGGGACGCAGGCTGATGCAGGTATTGGATAGGTGGCTGCGGCAGTGGCTGGAATAATTGGTGGGGTCACAAGGACCTGGAGAGGTACTCCAGGAGTCCGGCCAGCAATCTGCAGTTAAACCAGTGGTTCTTAACCTTTTTTGAGGTACCAAACCCATCAGTTTCATATGCACATTCACCGAACCCTTCTTTAGTGATAATTAAAATATGATTTTTTTCCAAATTCAAGACATAGGTATATGTTTTTTTTACTGGTACACAAAATGAGCCGTGCATGAACATCACCTTGCTCAAAGAACAAAACCAACAAAGTGCATGAACTCACAACAAATTACAGTATTACTTTATTCTGGCGTCAAAAAATATTTCAGCCCCATAAAAGAATTTCAGCCCCCCAAAATATTTTTTTACTATTTTACTAATTAAAAATAAATTCGTATTTTTTAAGAATTTAACATTTTTTAATAACTTATTTTTTTAATTTTAAATTTAATTTGTTTTTTGTCATTTTGAATTCACAAAATACTTTTTTGGGGCCAGAATGAAGCATTGCCCAAATTACATACCTGCACAAGTGTGTCTTTACCTCTGCAGCAGGGGCTTCTCCGAACCCCTGAGACCAACTCAACAAACCCCCAGGGTTCGATAGAACCCAGGTTAAGAACCACTGAGTTAAACCATGCATGGCATGTGAGGGAAATGCCCAGTTCAGTTGGGGAGAACACAGCAGGGGAAGGGCTCGTCATCCCCTGTCCCTGCAGAACAGTGTGTCCTCAAAGAGGCCTCATCACATTTGTTACAGTTACTGTAACTTTCCCTTTCTGTCATGAAAACCTGTTCCCTACCTTTTCTCTTGGGTGACTTCAGGATTCAGTCAAATATCCCTGTTTGGTCAGGAGGTCGGGCTTCTGCTGATTCTAAACGTGCAACTTGTGGGTGTGAAGTTGGAATGAGTTTACAGCACCCCGAGTTTGGTAGCGGGAGGCACCAGATCCCTAAGATCAGCAGCACAGGGCCTTTTGGAGTCTCAAAAAAGAGGATGTCTCTTGTTTTCTGTACTGGTTCCCAGTACTTGTCTCACAAAGGCAGGTTTTAAAACTGAATTTAATAAATAAATAACTCGCCCCCTCTCTTGCCCTTTGTTGTTAACTTACCGTTAGCAAAAAGAGGGGATTTTTTTTTGCATCTGTAACAAAATGATGCTAAAAAAGTCCACTGGACTTAGAACATATTCATAGTATGTCTGCAATATTGGCAGAATTCTTCCTGAACATCTGCCCGAATATAAATATTTATGCCGTAAGTCAATGCCTATTGTAAACAGCTGTTTTTATATGATTAAATAGAAACTACAAAATTAGGTCTTAACTAGCTTTGTGTCTTTGGGTCAATGAGGTAAACCTTGGACTTCAGCTTCTTTTTTCTATATAGTAAGGTGGTCAGGTTAAGTACATGTTCTACTGGTTCAAAATTCTGTCCTTAAGCTTTCATTTTGCAAGTAAAATTTTCAGTCAACTGAGAAGCCCAGGAAAATATCAGGAAAAGTGACATAATATCAGTTATTGTTACTGAGTTTCAGATTCCACTGGTATCAATTTGTCATGGGTTAGTGAATGGAGTTAGTTGTTTATTCTCTTAACAGAGGAAAAAGTAACACCCAAATGCTTATTATGCTGGGAGGGACTGTATTTAGGTTTTTATCACTTAAATGCAGCAGAAAAAAAAATCCCTGTGGTATTGTCTAAAGAAAATGAAACAATTCACTTTTAATAGCAACAAATTAGCTAAATCAAAGTTTGACACACCACACCTCTCAAAGAATACTGAACCTTGGAAGAAAGATCAAAAACCCTTTTAAAATCATTGTAGCATCAGAAGCCCTCATTTTTTTGAGGGGGGAAGTTCCCCAGATTAATAAAATTTGAAAAGTCTAGAGATTCGGATCTGATGGAAAGTGAAAGAAAATTCTTTAACAATTGTGTTTACCAATATTTTAAAAGAACAAAGTTTAAAATCTTAGTGGGTGAGTTGGATCGGATGTGAGACATGCCAAGATGGTCCATCTTCTTTGCCCTGATTCCAATGAAATAGGAAAATAAATCCAACCCAGGGGCCAGGGAGGGCTGCACTTCTCTTCCTAGGAAGTGGAAGCTAATTAAAGTCTCTGGCAATAATGAAACAAAGAAATGACAAATGAAGAAGGTGGACAAGAGGAAAAGAAGTTTTCCATCTTGGAGACAAGAACAAGGTTACCATGCAAGCTGCCTGCCACTGCCTTGCCCACCAGTGGCCCCGCCATTTCTCCAACGCCTGGGCCCAGGGTTCCTATGGTTGTCTCCCTGCTGGTCCTTCTGCAGACTGGGGAGCTCAGCCTGAGCCCAGGTGCATCCAGTGCAACCCCTCAGGTGTGACTGAGTAGATTCTGGCAAGTCTATTATCACGAAGGTGCTGAGGGTCCTTCTGCCGAATGACTCATCCTAAGGAAGAAAGGACCAGATACCTGATGCCTCCCACAGTATCAGAGCCCGAGTGTTCAGAAAAGAAGCGAGGGGAGGGATTTTGAGCTTAGTCTTTCCTCCAGGGACTCCTGGGTGATGAGGATTTATCCCTTGCCCAGGGACCCTGTTTGGATCTGGGCACGAGAGGCGTCAGCAAAAATGAGAGAGAGCATGCATTAAAGAAGCAATTCCACTAGAACTCAGCGAGTTATTCTTGGTCGTCGTCGGTTACGCCATAACATACCATGGGGAGAGAGGCATGAACCCTGTTGATCACAAGCCCAACAAGTGGTTTGGGCACCTTGAGGGAGCCCTGCCCAGCAGGTGATCAGAGCCCCCGGTGGGAGGTAGTAGTACTGCAGAAGTAGGGGCATCTGCAGCACAGCTCATGATAACCAGCTGGATATAGGCACTAGCACTTGTACAAGATCAAACTTGTAGACAGAAAGATGGGTGTATTGGTCGGGAGAGGCTCAGTTGTCACAGAAAACACCAATTCGCCCTACAACACCATGATCAGAAGTCCCCTGGCCCTGCCTCACTTCAGGGGGCTGGGGCATGTGAGGGAAAGACAACATCTCTGCCACCATGAAAGTTGGGTGCCGTAAAGGACAAGCAGGGAGGGACAAAGCTAGTGAACACACTCTTAATTTGACCTCCATTTTCCCATACTCCAGTGAGACCATGGAAAGTGTTCTCTACACACAATGCGATCGATTTAATCCTCACGACAGAGGACACAGATTTAGGGAAGTTAAGTAATATACCAGAAGTCACACAGTGGTACCAGTTCTCCTGGGCTCCACTATATACTGTTCTCTTCTTATTATCCCATGTTTGCCACAAAGTCATATACTTTATAACCACCCCAAACATTTACTGAGTTTCTGCCCCATTCTTTAAGTAGTTTAGTTTAGCTTTGTTTTCTTCCCATAACAACGCAATAAGATAAGATTGGTATTATCCTTTGTAGGCTCGGAGAGGTTAAGTAACTCGCTAAAGTCACAACCCTGCAAGAAGAGGTACATGGCTCTGTGCTCAGATCTACTGCCTTCAGCTGCGGAGCTGTTTCCATTCAGTCCTTCAAACAGTTGCACCCAGAAAGGTCAGGCATGTGCCCAGGGACTAGCTAGCAGCCGACTGTAATCAAATCAAACCATGCAACTCCCAGTCAGATTAGCTTTGCATCACAATGCCTCTTTTAGTGACTGCCACACTGGGATTATACCTTTTGTCACTGTTATCAATCAGAGGCTGCACCCTATGCTAATCCGGAGAAAAAAGGGCCTTCTTTCTCACCAAAAACTCTGTCTTTCATTGGAACAAGTCGCAGATGATCACTAAAGCATAGATTTCTTCGGCCTTCACAAATGGAACAGGAAGAGCTTCTCCATTAATTGTATTATACATCAAAGATATAAGACAGATGCTTAACTCTGACCCAAAGGGTGGTTCTGAGGCGAAATCAATAAAGAAAACCTCAAACGATGTCAGTTGAGAAGGAAAGGCAAGTGGAAGGCGACAGAGGGGGGGGGGGAGAAAAAGAGTTTAAAAGGAAATAGATACTAACTAAATCATGAATAAAGACTGGGAGTGAGGACAGTTGGGTTTTTTTTTTTTTTTCTAAATGCAAGGGACAATGTATGTCATGAAAAATGATAGGAAACAGATCCCCACGGTAAGTATTTATTAGGACACATGTAGAATCAAAGCAGGGAAGAGAAAGTCAACAGTCATTGGGAGTATCAACTCACGGACAGATTACTTCTCCTATGAAAAATCCTGCCCATTTGCAGATAGCGTCTGAGACCTGTCCCAAGTGGATGAAACTTGATCTGCAAATAGACTGGTTTCTCCATATGGGTTTTGACCTATATGTATGTGTAAGAGGGCCCTCAGTAATCTCTCAGTCTTCAAGTTGTGAAAACAAGGGGTGTTAGATTTAACTTTCACCAGTTTCCCTAAGAGGCAAACAACTGGCTCCAATTAGAGAGACCATCAAAATGACTTCATTTTAATCCAGAGCTGACAGAGGGTCCATGCAGGGTCTCGACTATGGCTGCCGCCTAGAATCACCTGAAGAGTTATCAGTGACTACTGCCCCATGGACCCGCACCCACAGTGACTCCGATTTCACTGGAGGAAGGGCCCAAATGATCATACTTTAAAATGCTGCCCACGTAACCTGATGTCTGACCTACAGCCTTCCACTCTCAGTCCTGTGTGAGTGCACATTTCTTAACAGCATCGGTCAGCCTGTCCAAACACAAGTAAACCAAAACCTTAACTCGTGGGAAATTAGCTATGTGGTGTTATGGCCGGTTTTTGTTATTAGCGTCATCTTTTAGTTTAGTTATTATTATGCATATCACAAGTGGCAATGAGTCACATTTTTAAGATGAGAAATCATGGTGGGTTAGTGGTAAACCTTTTATCTACAATATTTCCCCATGTATAAGATGCACCTTAATTTGGGGGCCTGAAATTTGTAACAAAATGTGTTACATAAAGTTATTGAACTCAAGTTTTATTCATCATAAAATTCATACAACTCCTCACCACTGTTAAAACTCCCATCCATTAGCTTGTCCTCATCTGTGTCTGATGACTAATCACTGTCTTCAACAATGAGCACGAAAAAGTAGGAAATACAAGTAAAAAAAAATCTACAACCACTGTATAAGACATACTGTAAAGCCAGTAGCCGGGGTCACCATCACAGCAGCCTGACCCACGCAGGTTCACATTAGATTCGAACAGTCGGTAATGAAACACAGGAGCCAAGAACTGGTGAGCCATCAGCTTTAATTCTAGCTTGCACCCGGCGGGCAAGCAAAAACACACTGGGCTCCAAAACCCACACATTCAGTGCTCACAAAGCTACTGACTTATCCGAGTTTCCTAGCATCAAAGCTTTCCAGCTCACCAGACTTATTCACCTCTGTTTCCCATCTCCTCCTGCACAAACTCTTACAAACTGGCTTTTTCCTCAGCACTCTGCCATCTTGGCTACTTCTCCTCCACATGGCCTTAATCTGCTCTCCTCTCTAATACCTCAGGAACCAAGAGAGAGATCAAGCTACTGCTCTCTCCCATTTTATAGCATAGACTCAAAACCTTTAATCCAATTATACAAACAAGGAAGTCTCTGATACAAAGTCACCCATCTGAGGAATAATGGGATTCCTCCCTACATCACCACCCTACATCATCCAATCAGTCAAGGGTGTGGAGAAGAGCTTACTCTTAAAACTAAGCCTTAGTCTATAACGACCCGGCCTGCCCACAGCCTGTTCCCAAACACACATTAATATCAACGAACTTTCATGTGGGCAGCGCCATCTTTAACAAAGTGAGCATAATATATTTTATCTGCTGAACACATACCCAGTTTTTAGACCCCAAAGTTTTCAAAAAGTGCGTCTTATACATAGAGAAATACGGTAATGTGGTAAAAACCTTTTCCGCCACCTTGTTGTTAAATTCAAAGCTTTATCTTTAGCAGTCTTCTCTGTTCTCTTCTGTGAGTCTACTATTTTTGTTCTTACATCCTCTGAATAAATGCCTCAAAAATGTATTTCCCGAAACACCTTCCTTTGTTTTCTCCACCTTGGTCAATGGTGCCCTTCTTCACACTGGTCCCTAAGCCAAACAGGGAGACTTGTTGCTGATCTCGGTGTTCTGGCCGTTTCCATGGATGCCTTATTCTTTTTCCTTTTCTGTTCTTTCCTTTCCTTTTCTGTTCTGTTCTTTCCTTTCATTTTCTTATTTGCCCTGCATCCACTTGTTCCTCTACAATATCTCCACCTCCCTTTGTTCAGGGCTCCTTTATCTAGACGAGGCTCTTATCCGGTTGCTCTGCCTCTAGCCTCCTCGCCAAACCATTCACTACATTCCTGTCACAAATACATATCTGATCATGCCATTCCCAGCTTAAAATGTCCGTTCGTGCTCTCTGCCTGGATAGCATTCCCTCGCTGAACAGGTCTTTCGGGATTCTCTAAAGAAATGAAAGGTGACTTTTTGAATGCTGAATTCCTGGGGAAAAGACTGGACCCGAGAAACTTGGAAATGTTGTTTATTATTGGTGGATTACTCATCAATAAATTGACTAAACAGTATCTCTGGAGCATCTATTATGTGCCCAGCTGTGTCACTTTATCTTAGAATGCCATACAAAAATTAGGAAACGTGTCCTTGCTCTATTGTTCATAAGCTGTGTCTCATATCTGCCCCCTGGTTGCATTCGGGGTCTCCTGCAGTCAGTCATGAAGAACACCAGGTGCTAGAGTAACATTTCTAGTGGTTTTGATGTCGCAATAATAAATCTACCAAATTGTAACATCTAAAACTTTATTTTCCTTTTCCCCCTACTCTTCCTCCTCCTATTTCCCTTCCTCCCCTCCTCCTCTCCTTCCCCTTCCTCCTCCTCTTCCCACTCCTCCCCTCTCCCCCCCCTCCCCCCTCCTCCCCCTCCTCTGCCAGTCACTATGGAAGATTCAAAATACAGACTTCTTAGTTTTTCTACAGGAAGCCAGTGACAGGATTTTGAGGTCCTAGGAATGTTTTCCTGAAACCCTTGATCACCTAATGAAATTTATTTTAAGAACCATGATAGTTACTGATGAAATAAGACCTCTAATGACCTAGTGCACTTGACAATACCTAGTAAACCCATCCTACCATTATCAGTAACTGATGAGGAATAGAGTAGGAGAAATGACCATGAGGGACCCAATAGGACATAAAGCAGTCTCTGGAGAAACCATGTAGTCTGCCATATAAGTGAGTGACCTTGCTGATACTTTCATGCTCAACACCAAGTTCCCTGAGGAGATTATGTTTTCTTCAAATATACAAATCCTATATATTTTTTCATACTCTAACCCAGGGGTGCTCAATACGTCGATCGCAATCTACTGGTTGATCACGAAGGAAGTGTGGGTAGATCGCATGACATTAAAAAGACATTTGTCTTTTGATTGGCATACAGGGTAGCCAATCTGACGTCTGAACTTTTGACACCCTACGCATGCGTGTTAAACGGCGCTAACTTGTTCGGTTACATTGCTGCGTAGTTAGCCTTCAATTTATTTAAACTAAATACAACAAAGGGTATAAAAATGAGTGCCGTAGCTGGTCTGAGTAAGGAGCCTTAAACCTACCACTTTCATACAGAATGGGAGGGGATTTTTTTCACTATGTCATATTCTAAGTGCATTTGCCTCATCTGTCTGTGTGCCATTGCTATTCCAAAGAAGGGAAATGTGGAGCGGGTTTTCTGGACTGTTCATAAAAACTATGACATAGACTTTCCTCTGAAAAGAGAGCTGAGAAGGAGAAAGGTGAAAGAAGAATACACACAATATTAAATAGTAATAATAGTAACTTAAATAATGATAATATAGAAGAAATAAATTTATGTTTTGCATTTTTATTGTAGGTAGATCATTTTGACTTGGTCATCTTATAAGTAGCGCACAAGCTGAAAAAGTATAGGCACCCCTGCTCTAACCTATATATGAGAAAACCAGCACTTAATACAGTACAACCTTAGAGTGATCAGAAAACAAGAAACTCCTCTCCATGCGACGATTTTTGAATTGTTCAATGTTTCTACTTCCCTAGAAAAATCATCTCTTTTTGAAGCCTGCTTATAACAAAATTCCTCTTCTCGTTGATCCTATTAGAACCCTCAGAGCACCTGGGGAGACCCTGACGGCCCCACACAAACTGGAACAGGCATACTGAACCCCTGAAATTTCATCACTTTGTACAAAATAACTAGGAAATTATAAGCCTAGAATGGAGCCCTGGGTGCTCAACCCTTCCTGACAAACAGATTACTGCCTCCCTCTTCTGAAATAGAGTCACAGCCTATCTTCCTACAAGTAACCCAACGACTGAAATAATTGAACCTATGAGCTCTTTTTCTGAAAGTCTGCCCTATACATGCTTTTCATAAGTGTCATCAATCTGTTAAAAATCTGGGGTTCTGTTGTTATGGTAACCATCATACCATCGACATATGCAAAGAAAAGAACACCGCCTCATCAGTAACGTCCAATTATCACGACAATCCCTATGTTAAATACGAAATGACGAGCCAATTTCTAACAGCTGAAGCGTAAAAGCCAGGACAAAATCATACTTTCTTTCAGAGCCATTTTAGAAACGATGAGTAATGGTGGATAGGGGCACATTGGTGAGAGGCAATGGGATTGGGACGGGGCCATTGGAAGAGCTAAAGAAGCGTGATGTTAGACACCTAGGTAAAGTGAGTTTAATTGTACAAAAGTTGAAATTCAGTGTTCACCGAGGACCTCCAGGCACTGAAATACTACTCAAGTGACCAGCTCCTAAGCAAGTATAAAATTTGAGGTCCATGCTTCACCCATCTGATAAAAACGCTTAGGACATGCATGCTTCCCATGGTTGGAAGGAGATGTTTGTAACACACCCCTTACAGGGATTCAGATAGGTCGCTCCTCTGAAGTTCAGAGGACCTTAGCGCAGAGTCCGAGGCCAGAGCAAGAAGGGTGGGTTACCCAGCATTCAGAGGTCAGCTTCTGCCATGCTGCCAGGCACAGAGGGTCTGTGCCAGGGTCTGATTGTGAGGCCACAGGAGACCATATGAGCAGAACCACCCCTCAAGTGTTGAATTTCGTCAGACCCACCATGCCCTGAGATCACGGGGGTCCCAGGCACAATTCAGTGTAAGGTGGAAATTCCACGTCTGGGAGCAGACAGGAGCAGGGGCTCTGAGGACACAAGTGAGCCACGTGAGTGCACATCCCAGACCCACATGTCATCCAACACGGCTGCTCAGGGCCTCATCTCCACCTTCCGTCCGCAGCCACAGTCTTGAGGCCGGATGGCATGGGGGATGTCCCCTTAATGATGAGCTGGGGAGAAGAAAGAACAGGCTTGGTGGATAGATAGGTTGGCTCAGTGTGGGGGTGCAAGACAAAAGGCCTGCCACTCTCTAGTCCTGTGGAGGGGGCCCCCGCATTCAGCAGGGGGTGGACAGTCTCGCAGCAGGCAGAGCTTTGTGGAGGGCATGCTTTTCTTTGTGCAGAAGACATGTTCCCAGATAAGACCACGCAGAGACCCAGGTCATGGTGAGTATCTCGGTTACATATCTAAGGGCCTGGAAAAAGAAATACTTCTAGGTCAGAGTTGAGAACGTCCAGAGAAGAGGCAAGTGGATGACCTATGGGAGTGGGTATGAAATGTGAAGACCTTTTTGCATCACTTCTTAACACCCAAGAGAGACCACCTCTCATGGGAGACACACTGATAACCAAAGAGACAGAATGACCCAGCCTGTTGACAAGAGCCCACCTGACACAGGCCACTCCTGGGCTAGCGCAGTGGACTGGGCATGTGCCCAGTGGTGGGGGCTTTTGTGCAGTGCTTATGTGGGCTCCCATTTGCCACCACTCTTGAGTATGGCTGCCATCAATGTCCACCCTGACCGCCTCTAAGCCGCATGTGCAGCCTCAACCCAGGAAGGGACCAATAAGCCTCTTTGAAGCCACAGCATGCATTGGAAGATCCCCACGTCCCTTTGCGAAACTCACCACAGGAGCAAGCTGCTATGTTTAGCTTCTACTTGGAAGTCTTGCTCCCCAAATGTTCAAGACTTTTTTTTTTAACCTACCCTATTAAAAATGAATTGTTAGCCTGTATTCTTCAGCCAATGACTCAGCAAATAACTGTTGCAGAGTCTTGCTCATTGAAATGGAAACTGTCCGGAGCTGAAGTCAGTCATCAGACAGTCCTCGGCATGGCCAGCCCATCCTGATTAGCTCTGAGTATTAATGGAGCAAAGCTGATGTCACTGACCTTTTTAAAAATTTCATTTTAAGAAGGCATGTTTTATTTTTAGAAGAGCTGTGTGACAGAAGCCATTCATCCACTGCTTGTCACGCTAGTCCTGGGTTAAATTGGTGCTCTAGGTAGAATTGCTCTAGTACTTTCTTCTCCATCTGGCCCTAGCTTATGGAACTCCTTAGTTACCCCTCAGGGGTTCATATTTTTGCTGCTGAACTCAGACCTGGTCTGAGGCTACTACTCTCAAGCTTAGCTAAGGTAACTCCAGCGAGCTACGACCAAACCACCCTCAGACATGGTAAGCACACCAAAGGCGTGAGTGGAATGAATTCATAGGAATGAGTAATTTCACAAAACATCAATCTTTATTTGGTAGGAGCTCCGGGAAGTATTTTAAACTCCTTTCTACCCCAGCCTTCCATGCCCAACTAATTATTCTTTTGCCTCCTAAATCTATTTAATCCATGGGCTATTTTCTAGCTGCCACCTTAGTCTAAATCCTGTCACCTGTTGCTTAGTACTGCTCAGTGGTCTCCTGTCCTCTCCAGTGTATCCTCTATGGGGCCGTTCCATGATATTAAAGTGGAAACCTCATCACTTCATAGCCCTGCTTAAAACATGCCAGCGGTGTGGAGCTGTGTCTGCTCAGTGCTCCTGAGATGAAGACAATGGTGGTGGCTGATA
Organism: Rhynchonycteris naso; assembly: GCA_037038555.1. Taxonomy (NCBI): domain Eukaryota; kingdom Metazoa; phylum Chordata; class Mammalia; order Chiroptera; family Emballonuridae; genus Rhynchonycteris; species Rhynchonycteris naso. The sequence continues at coordinate 204,976,769 of CM072999.1, forward strand.
TGATGTGCCTTCCCTGGGCACTAACTACGCTCCCACCAGGGCTGGACGGCCAAGAGGACCATAGGTATTGGGCTGCTGATGCGAGCCCTCCTCCCCATGGTTCTACGTTGAGAATTTAGGAAATTAGTTTGAGTTGCTCATTGCCAATTAACTATGTCCCTAGGGCAGTGGTTCTTAACCTGGGTTCTATCGAACCCTAGGGGTTCGATGAGTCTGTCTCGGGTTCGGAGAAGCCTCTGCCGCGAAGGCCAGAATAAAGTAATACCGTAATTTGTTGTGAGTTCATGCACTTTGTTGGTTTTGTTCTTTGAGCAAGGTGATGTTCATGCACGGCTCATTTTGTGCACCAGTAAAAAAACATATACCTATGTCTTGAATTTGGAAAAAAAATCATATTTTATTTATCACTAAAGAAGGGTTCGGTGAATGCGCATATGAAACTGGTGGGTTCGGTACCTCAAAAAAGGTTAAGAACCACTGCCCTAGGGTCACCCATTCTCTTTACAAATTGCTGTTTAAACAGTATTGGAACAAACCCTCAAGTGACCATAGCGAACGGTAGTTCTAATAGCAAATAATTCTGTTCCTCGCCTGGAAGGTGAGAAGAATGGGAAACGGAAGTGAGCTCAGCTGTCTCGACATAACTTTGCTCCGCACACCAAAGTCTCAACGTCTGCACGTTCCTGTTTCCCAGTGGTTGTTTGGAAGGCAACCTTCCTCTTCCTGGTGACATGCCAGGCTCCCTCTGCGGGCCCGCTCATGCTCTCGTTTCTGGTGTCAGCACGTGTTCTCTGTCTCACAGTGGCTATTTGGTAGTTCTGAGAGGATGTACTGGAAGCATCTCAATGTTCCCGGGGTTAATGTTTAGGGACATGAAAAGCCATGGATGTGGTTGAAAAGCAGGTATTGGTGACTATGGATGTGTTTACAGTCATCAGGGAGGTTTTTCTTTAGGGGTAGTTTTCAGTGAATGCACAGCAGACAGTATTTTACCCTCAGGCTTGTCACCTGAAGAATTGTTCCTCAGGGCGACATTGCTGGTTCTCAGCACCGTGTCACTGTCAGTGGAGCTTTGGGGGAGAACATGGGCAAATAATTACTGGTCTGATCATCTCAGCAGGTCTCATTTCTCTCTGTCTTACATTCCAAGTCTTTTGAAAGTCTGTTTGTAAGAAACACAGGAGCATGCCAATGAGATTCAGGGGCGGATTCCCCTAAGTGGCCAAACAGAGCTCATTTTTCCAAGGCAATTAGTCCTACGTCAGGCTCAATGGCAGTGGGCACTGTTAGTACCCTCTGCCTGATATTCCTGTTCCAGCTCCTCCCAGGCTCATGGTAGGCTTCCAGGGTCAAGCTCATTTACTGCTCTGGAGAAAACAGTGAGGAGCTTTGACCAGTGAGTCATGAGTAAAGTGATATGTGTTATTTCTGGGTTAGAACACTTAGTTTTCAGGGGGGGACCTCTCCATATCTTTCTCGTCCCCTCTGCACGGTGACCCATGATATTAAGATAAAGGTAAGAGCTGTTTCATCAGCCTGGGTTCCTGAGGGACTAGGATAAACTGAATCCCCTCACCCTGGCCCCACTATGCTCAAATGGTTATGAAACATCAGCAAGGAATAAATTGTTTTTTTAAAGCCACTGAGTTTTTTGGAGTTGAGTGTTACTCCAGGTCATTCTAACCTACCTTCACTGAAGAAGTGGAATTGTAAGTTCCTAGCTGGATGCAACAGGAGGAGGACACCTTAGGGACAGTGCATATGTGACCACAGAGGCCATCGGACATGTTGCCTCCAATTGCACAATCTCTGCTTGGCTCAAACCCTCCTTAAGATTCCTTTTTCCAATGGCATTTGTCAGCATTAAGTGTGCCGTCAACAATGTGCTTCTCAGATAGCTTCCCAGGATGCTAAGCGCAAGATAACAAAGAAAGGCCTAAAAATAATGTGGTTAAAATATGTCTCTGCGATTTCTAAATTTAATTCCACCCGTCACACTCAGCACAGTGGTGGAGACAGGCATCCTGTAAGATGTGTCTTTATACTCAAGCGCTCAAGCTTGTGGTTGGAAAAAGGTCCACTTACTTTTCTAAGTCTGTTGTGCGATGGGCTTAAATACATTTTCCCAATGAATCCTTGAAATCCTGTGGGACAGGCATTACCACGTCCATGAATGGATGATGCTGACTATTACTATGTATGAGTTATTAGGGTAGACACTCTATATTCATTTGCCACCGCAAGCCCATGCAGAGGGACCTGAGACTCAGGGAGCTGAAGAAAACTTTTCAAGACACATACTAGCAAGTGACAGATACTGGGTCTGTCCCGAGGGGCGATTTCAAAGTCTGGACTTGCTCAGCCTTGTGGGAGGTGCTTCGCAGGGATTATGCTCGTTAGGAATTCAGTGTCTGTTGGGAAGATGACTAACACAGACATTTCCTGATATGAAACGAGAAAACCTCTGACAGAGCTTAGTAAACATGGGCAGTAAGTTCCTTCTGTCAATAACTATTCCTTGGAGATTTTTCCTGTTGTTCATCAGTTCCACCCCTCACATCTAATCAGTGGTACAGGTAGCCATTGACTTTATGCAGCAAGTGAGCACTGTGCGTTAAAGGGCCAGGGACAGAGAGAGGGATAGGTAGGGACAGACAGACAGAAACGGAGAGAGGTGAGAAGCATCAGTCATTAGTTTTTCATTGCCATTGCAACACCTTAGTTGTTCATTGATTGCTTTCTCACATATGCCTTGACCACGGGCCTTCAGCAGACTGAGCAACCCCTTGCTGGAGCCAGCGACCTTGGATCCAAGCTGACGAGCTTTTTGCTCAAGCCAGATGGGTCCGCGCTCAAGCTGGCAAGCTCGGGGTCTCGAACCTGGGTCTTCCACATCCCAGTCCGATGCTCTATCCACTGTGCCACCGCCTGGTCAGGCTCATCCTTCCTCTTGTCACTAGAGGGGAGATAGAGAGACAGGCGCCACGACCAGGACCCACCTGGCAACCTCCGTCTAGGGCCAATGCTCTGCTCATCTGGGGCCATGCTTGCAACCGAGCTATTTTTAGCACCTGAGATGGAGGCTCCACAGAGCCCGCCTCAGTGCCCAGGGCTGATGTGTTGAAACCAATGGAGCCATGGCTTTGGGAGAAGAAGAGAGAGAGGTGGGGGGAGGAGGGAGAGAGAAGCAGATGGTTGCTTCTCCTGTGTGCCCTGACCAGGAATCGAACCTGGGACACCCACACGCCAGGTCGACGCTCTACCACAGAGCCAACCAGCCAGGGCTGATCTCAGCTGTTCTTGCATCTAGTCATGATTCTGTCTTCATTCAGCATCTTTACATCTTTCCCTTGCCTGCCTCAGCTTGCACCAGAGACTGAGAATGTAGAGCTCTGAGGATATATTTTGGCAAAATGGGACAGGCATCCCTTCATCTTTCCTAGGGGGTGACTGTTTCTCCTAACTGAATTGGACCCGTGGTGTCTGGAGAAGCTCAGACTCCACAACACTGTATTTGGAAGGTAGACTCTAGAGACAAGGTTGTCTAGAGGCAGAAGAGTATCCCTGACACAGGTAACACCTTTTCCCTTTGTCTATGCTCAGTGCCTCTAGCTGGGTTTTCAGTAGTGCGTTTCCCAGCTACATCTCTTTCTGCAAATAAGTCACCCTGCCGCACCCTCCCCCCACTTTCTCAGGGCTGGTGCTGTCCTGTTCTCACCACCGTGGGCATCCTTTCAGCCCTCGGGGGCTTGGTGCCATCCATATCTCTTCGCTCCAACCCGTCTCCTCCATCATAGTCTGAATTTGCATCCGAAAAGATAACTCCAATCATGTTTGTTTTGGCCTTAAAAATATTTGTTGGCTTCCTGCTACCCTGAGGTAGTGGTGGTGGTGGTAGTGTGTGTGTGGGGGGGGGTGTTCCAACAATGTAGCCTGACACAAGACACTGACATTGAGTCTCGCTCAGCTTTCTTCTCGAGCCTCCTTTCCTGACACTTCATTCCAGGTCTCTTTCCTGCCCTATGCCCACCTCTCCCGCCAACTGGCAGGTTCATTCCGGCACACGTACCTCTCTTCCCAGGGCATCTCAGGGCTTTTCAGGTCTACATGCTGGAGTCTGGCTAGAACGCCTTCCCTGTGACTTTTCCATCTAGCAAACTGATACTCATTTTTCAACACGAGTTCAAATGTCAGCTGTTGGGTACAGCCTTTTGCAGCTGTCTCTGGCCACGTTCATCAGTGTCCTTAGGAGGACCACAAAGCACTGCGTTCCCATTGATCGCCACGAACGCCGTTGTATAAACCTTATCTGTTCGTGTACCTCTGTTTTCTACCAAATCAGGAGCAGAACCTCTAAGATCTCGTGCACAGTTGTAGTTCCTGTGACTTGGATAGTGCTTGGTATGCAGCACATACTCAAAGACGCTTGCTGAATAAAAGGAGAAGTGTTTTTACCCCTTAGAATATAGATTGCCAGTCCAAAACAACGTCTCGATCACAAGAGACAGGCACAGCGGTACCATCACAGTAATTTGTGTTTCCCTGAAACACAATGGCAGTTTCCCTGAAACACAAGGGAGATTCTGACACAACCACCAAGGGAAGCGGCCTTGCTATTTCGGGGGTCTGTCCTCTCCCACTTGTCTCCAGAGCAGTTGCCGAAGGTGCTCGGTGCTCACTCAGCGGGCGGAAGGACTCGAGCTCTGAGTTGGCAGGCGGAGGGATTTGAGCTCGGGGGACGGGATGTGGCTTATCTTCCTGTCACCCGCGCCTGGTGCCTGGCCCTCCGTACTGGTACAGGGTCCTGATCCCGATCAAATGAAGACCCGCGGCACCTTCCCTGCTGCGGGACTCAGGTGGATTGGGCTCCACAGCTCTGAGCAAACGGAATACTTTCCCCTGTGGCACGAATATGCATGCGCATCCACACCGTATCTGCGCAAAAAGAGAAACAGCAGGAATGAGACACCCCACACATCTCTGCAGAAGTTTACTTTGGACATGTTCCTAGAAAGTTCTGCTTCCACTTATTATTTCCCCCTTCCCCCATCCATAAAGGCCCAATTCAGATCTCCCTGGTCCAGGCAGGCCCCTCCACAGTTTGGTCACAGTGGCAGCATGAGAAAAATGAGCTGCTGTCTCCCGGGGTTCAGAACTGAACAATTGTCAGTGTTCCCCCCTAGCGATTGCCAGTTCTAATCAGGCGTCCCTGCCCAGATTCATTGATGGGTCGGCCATGAGCGTTCCCCACGCAGACGAGTCTGTGTGCACGTCTCTACTGCAGCAACGGGGAACAGATGGATCATCTCACTCTGCTGTGGCAGTCTGGAATCAACAGTCAGCCGTAACTTAGCTAATTAAGCCTTAAAATTAGATAGCTGGGTCTATTCCCCGCACACATGGCCGGAACACTTGGGGGAACAGGCGTCATTGCGATCCTATTGGCTTTGACGGTTGGTTTAATGTTTACGACTCTTGGTTCCGACACTCACAGCTTTAGATAGCAAGCATGACTTGGCGGTCATTTCATCAGGTCAGCTTACAAAAACTTCCCCCCAAACTGTGCTGACCCATCAGCATTCTAATGTCACAAAACATAAAATGCACAGAATTGCAGCTCAAGTTCCTTGCTGAGCAACTTCGGGAGAAGATGAGATTTTGTACTGTTAAGCTTTTTCTTATACTATATAGTTTTTTTAAAAAAAGATGGAAGACATAGTGTCTTTTGTTGTCTAATAAAAATTCAGATTCAACCTCAACGTCTAGTTTGGGTTATTAGACCTGCCAGTACTAAAACAATCTCTATAATTAAGATTTGAATAGCAGCCGGCCGGGAGTCAGCATGCCTGCCCGTGTTGTAGGTCCGGAGACACTAGACTGCGGGGTTTTGGAATCTTTAGTTTTCCAAATTTTCATTTTCATAGCTTTAAAATGAGGGATGGAATCCCAAGTGGTGTTAAACTTCTCCCCCTCTGCACCCCACTCCTCTTTCCTTTTCTCCTCCTTGTTCACTTTGCCGCCGAGCCCCGTGAGAGTTCGTGAAACCATTGGTGTACACGTGTAGCTGGAAGAACAGAGACCCTCCCAGCTCACTCTGGGGCGGAGGGGGGGGGCTGCAGTCGGGGGGCTCCTACATGCAGGTGTTCTCTCGTCAGCTCACAGCGGGAGAATACCCCCAACCTGGAGTGGTGGAAACTGGTAACTTCTGGAGTCAGTTACATACAGGAAAAGCAGGGCTTCTTTAGTATATGGAACTAGGTCACACTGTTTCCAAGAATTGATGCGACTTTGGGAGGCGTTTTTGCCCACGTCTGTGTTTGAATCACTGGCTCAGACTGGATGGGTTGCAGGGCTTGTTCTGCCCCCGGGTCTCACCCCTGGGGGGTAGGTTCTGAAGGCTCCCACTGGCCCCCAAGATCCCCATGTTAAATAAAGCCCTACCAGTGAGTTCCTCTGAACAAATCAATCTTTGGAAGTTGTTCTGTGGAAGATTTTATATCCCACCCACAAGTTGTCTCGTGGGGGAAGGAGATGCATTCTGATAAGCTTAATTCCTGTCTCTGACTCTCATGCAGTTTGGGTGAGAGACAACCTACTTTCTTTCTGTGTCCCTTCCTCCCAAACCCCGTCATGTCACTCGTGTGTGGTGTGCCATGTCCGGAGAGGAGTTTATTTGCTGTCTGGTCATTTGTCCATGCAGTGATTGCCAAGAACCCACTATCCTTTAAAGTGCAGTCGCTCTAGATCTCTACACATGTCCCCTGATCTCTCCAGATTTGCAGATCTCTCCAGATTTCTCTATGTCTCTCCTGATCTCTCTACATCTCTGATCTCTCCAGATCTCCCCTGATCTCTCCAGATTTGCAGATCTCTCCATGTCTCTTCTGATCTCTCCATGTCTCTCCTAATCTCTCTAGACCTTTCTAAATCTGTCCTGATTCTTCCCCGCCTTCCTTCTCTTTCTCTCTTCTACCCCCTTCTCTTCCTTTTCTCTCCAGCCCTAGGAAGTTTCCTGGGGGAACTAAATAGGCAGGAGCCCACTAATAGCTTCACGCAGACATTTAACAAACATCTCAGACTTTGCACATACACATCAATTGACTTCATTCCTGAAACTGCTGCTTCGGCAATGTCCCCATCCCAGAAAGTGGCACTTCCTCACATTCAGAGGCCCCCAAACTTTGGAGGCATCCTCGGCTCCCCTGTTTTCTTCATCCTCCTAATGCCAGCCTTTCACCCTCAAATGCAACCTCACCTGTCCTGCTTTGCTTGGCACAATAGAGGGACATCTGCACTGACCTCACAGGCACTGGCAGCAGATTGGAGGGCAGGAGAAAGAGAAGCTGGGGTGCTTCCCCCCGACCGCATGAGTGAGCCTCAGAGGAGCTGCCTCTTCAGCCTCCATGGTGCAGTATCTGCCAGAGGCCCTGGCCTCCGCACGACGTTAGCATCCCCTCCTCGCCAATCCCCCTGCAGAGGGGCAGTGGTGGCTTTCTGCTAAAACGGACCTGAGATGTCTCACCATCCTGCATGGCTTTGTGGCTTTTCCATCACTTAAGTAAATACCTCCTCCTTAGAGTTCTTTCCCTGCTTCTCCTGGGTCGGGACGATACCAGATGCCCACGCTTAAACATATCACTGGCAAGGGAAACAGAAGGGACACGTGGCCTTGCTCAGTCCACCTTCGTCCTCTAGGCTGGGGATGAGCCATGGGGCTTACTCCATTTCCCACCCCACCCATTTTCCCCCAGGAGCTGCTGCTTCATGGAAAGAAGGAAAAGCAAAGGGTTTCCGATTCCGTCCCGCTCTACACCTTCGGAGTTGTTAGTAAGTGTTCTGAGGGGCGTTACTACCGCTGAGAGCCTTCGTGGCAGTGAGCTTAGGAGCGAGACCTGCCCTGCCTTTGTATTTTGCTCAAGAATCTCATCTTCCTTTCCCTTGGCCATCATATTTTGAAATGTGTTACATTAGGCTATGCCCTTATTTTATTGTTGTGGGTAGAAAAAAAAAGTCACTATTTTTAAAACGATTTTTCTCATTGTGTAGTGACTGGGAAAGAGACATTCTGTGAAAAAGTTTCTATTGACCATCTTGATGCAGAAGCCAGATGGCATTTATGTACAACTTAATAACAGGCAACATTAAACTATGTCAGACAGGGATGGACTGCTAAGAGGTCAAACTGCAAAGAGTATCAGAGAGTGAATGCTCTGCACGCCAGGGTGGTGGTTACGCCTGCGTTCTGGAAGGACACAGTGCTGGGGCGCTGGGAACTGGTCATATTCTATTTAATAGTTCTTCCCAATGGGGGACACATGTGCTTCATGATTATTTAGTAAAATCCCGAGCTGGGTTTTATGTAGTTCTTTCCTATATGTGTTATAATTCACAATTGAAAAAGGCTAAAAAAAAAAAAGAATCTGTAACAGCTACACACTCTAGGACATTATTCCTTAAAAGAAAAACAGATTCCACTCCTCACATAGAGTAGCATGATTTTCTCCAGCCTCCAGTAATTTCCCAAGGCAGTTAGAATCAGAGCCACAAACTCACTGTGGACTCCCAGGCTTGGCAAGTTCTGGTGTGCACCCATGCCTCTAGCTTCTCCCTCACGTGACTCCTTGCTCTCTAAGCCCCACCCACACTGGCCTTCCATTATTCCACTGTCAAACTCACACCCAACTCAAGGTTTTTGTGCTTGCTGTTTCTTCTGCTCAGAAAATTGCTTTCCAAGCTCCTCTCAAAGCCAGTGTCACCTCCAATGTCATACCAGCTCCCAGTTTGTCATTCGCAGGCCTTGGGTCAATACATGATTCACGCTAACACCCCTACCCACCACCCACCCTGTCTTCCCACCATGGCACCCTGTCCTATCGCTGTGCTGTTTCTTCCATATACTTATTACCACATGGAATTAGTAAATAGAAGATACATTTCATACACTGATCACTACTGGAAATTCTTTTTTTTTTTATTTTTATTTTTTCAAGTGAGAGGAGGGGAGCTAGAGAGACAGACCTCCACATGTACACCACTCTGGTTCCACTATAGATCCCTGTCTGTGGCCAATGCTCTGCCCATCTAGGGCCATGCTCGCAACCAAGCTATTTTTAGCACCTGAGGCAGAGACTCCACAGATCCATCCTCAGTGCCCAGGGCCAATGCGCTCAAACCAATGGAGCCATGGCTGTGGGAGGGGAAGAGAGAGAGAGAGAGAAAGAGAGAGAAGGGGGGGGAAAGCAGATGGTTGTTTCTCATGTGTGCACTGACCAGGAATTGAACCCTGGACATCCACACACCTGCTGATACTCTACCACTGAACCAATGGCCAGGGCCAGAAATTATCTTGTTAATGGGTTTGCTTGTCCATTGACACCTTCTGCTAGAATATAAATGCCACAAGAGCAGAAAACATCTCTGTCTTGTTTTTATCTCCAGGACCAAAACCTAGCTAACACAGAGCAGGTGCTTACTTGTTGCATATTTGTTGGGTGCATGACATTTCTTTGTAACAGTCTCTGCCTGTGAATGTAAATAATCTTTTCTTAAGGTTTCCCACTCAGGGGCACTTAGTATCTCTCTGTAATGGGTTTTAAAAAGAGAATTTAGAAAATTAGTCTGAGTTGCTCATTGCCAATTAACTATGTCCCTAAGGCAGTGGTTCTTAACCTGGGTTTTATCGAACCCTAGGGGTTCGATGAGTCTGTCTTAGGGGTTTGGAGAAGCCTCTGCCGCGGAGGCCAGAATAAAGTAATACCGTAATTTGTTGTGAGTTCATGCACTTTGTTGGTTTTGTTCTTTGAGCAAGGTGATGTTCATGCACAGCTCATTTTGTGTACTAGTAAAAAAACATATACCTATGTCTTGAATTTGGAAAAAAAATCATATTTTATTTATCACTAAAGAAGGGTTCGGTGAATGCGCATATGAAACTGGTGGGTTTGGTACCTCAAAAAAGGTTAAGAACCACTGCCCTAGGGTCACCCATTCTCTTTACAAATTGCTGTTTAAACAGGATTGGACCAAACCCTCAAGTGACCATAGTGAACAGTCCTTCTAATAGCAAATAATTCTGTTCCTTGCCTGGAAGGTGAGAAGAATGGGAAACGGAAGTGAGCTCAGCTGTCTCGACATAACTTTGCGGTTTCTACACGTTCCCTGTGCAGAGCTTGCGGGCAGAGCGGTTTCCACATGTTCTGTGTGCAAAGCGTGTGGGTGGAGCAGTATTTATACGTTCTCTGTGCAGAGCTTACGGGCAAAGCGCTTTCTACGTGTTCCATGTGCAGAGCGTGCGGGCAGAGCGGTTTCCACGTGTTCCGTGTACAGAGCGTGCGGGCGGAGCGGTTTCTACATGTTCCGTGTGTAGAACGTATGAGCGGAGCGGTTTCTACATGTTCCGTGTGCAGAACGTGGAGGTGGAGCGGTTTCTACGTGTTCCTGTGCTCACTGCTGAAGTCAGCTGCAGTGGATTCGGTGCCATAAGTTCCAGAGTTCCCTGCAGCTGAGGCAAGAGAGAGGACTGTGTCCAAGGGGGACCCCAGTCTGTGTAGCACATGACTTTGTCACACTGCCCTCTACACAATGCCTTCCAGTGGGGATCTAAGGCTCCTCACAGGACTCCCCTCGTGGTCCCTGGAGCACTACTCAAAGCCATCATATTTAACCAGAAATGTCCATTTCTTAAACTCTCTCATGTTTAATCCTGCCCTGTTGATAGGGCTTTGAAAGATCTTGACAGAACCCAGGTGCTGTGTCACTGCAACTGTGAAGCTTTCCTAGGGCAGAGAAACGGCCACATAAATACAAGGGGACTAATAATCCAATCAGTGGTCAGAGGGAGCTGAGATGCAATGCAAGACATTGCAAAGGAAAATAAAAATTAAAATGCCACATAAAAGGCTTCTGTAAATAAAGAACAAGCTTGGGAAAACAACAGCATGCTGGGGGAAATATATTTTAAAATCTATTGTGTATTTCTGAATTGCCAAAGTAATAAATACTCATTGTATAATATTATATATATATATGCAATATAGAAACTATATATATGGTACAGTGACTGTGACTTTCCCTCCCCTACCACTACCTCCTTGGTCACTGTCCTGTACATGTAAGTACTTTGTCCCTGTACATCCAAGCATGTGCACCCCAAGTGTCTCCACCAGCCCCACACTCCTCTTCCATCTTGGAAGGGTGACCTCTCGCCAGCATATGTAGGGGGGAAGAGATTTTCCTTAATGAAGATTTTTCTAGAGAAATACAGAGTCAGCAGAGTACCCTAATGTCTGAGTTCCTCCTTGGACCCCATTTAACAATCTAGAAGTCTTGTAATAACTCCACTGTTTGGGCAGTTAACCTAGTCATGCTCCATGTGCAGACTTCAGGTTGGATTCAGCATTTCTGAAAACAAGAAGTTCAGTGTGAACAGAGGAAGCAAAAACATCCTTATAGCCTTTCATTTAAAAGGCAGAGAGCCAAATAAGAAGTTCATGGAAGTTCTTCTTGAATTTAGCACTCTCTACAGAAAACAAAAGGAATTCACATAGTTATTTCTTAGGTTAAATGGCTTGGTTCTTCAAAATGTTTCCCAATACTCTTGAAGAGTTTAGAAAGTGAAATATGTCCTGTGCTTGAAATGTGCTAAGAGAGTAGATCCTAAGTCTTCTTACACAAAAGTTATTTATGAGAGGCGCTGGATGTGTTAATTAGCTTGGTTGCAATTATCATTTCACAATGGGTATGTACATTAGAGCATTGTGTTGTATACCTTAAATATATATAATCTTTATGTCAATTATCTCTCAACAAACCTGAAAAAAGAAAAATAAAGTAGTTGAGGAGAAATGTGAGGGGAAAAAAAAGGTACAGGTGGGGAATCCTCAAAATCCACTCATAAACTTAACTTAAAATATTGACTAAATTCTCACCATACAGTTGTAGGCAACACTCTAATACAGGGGTCGGGAACCATTTTGGCTGAGAGAGCCATGAATGCCACATATTTTAAAATGTAATTCCGTGAGAGCCATACAATATGTTAACACTAAATATAAGTAAATGTGTGCATTTCATGTAAGACCAACACTTTTAAAGTACACTAAGTCTCTGAATTCTTTTTAATAACGTTGTTACGCTGTTGCTAACCAATGATGAATAAAGTAGTTCTTACCATTAATGCTACTTCTGGTTCTGCATGGTTTTGCTGATGGCTTTGTAGTCTGGTTGATACGTGGTGAGGTTAAGCTTCATGCAGGTGTTGAGACTTCCATCTGTTAAACATGATCATAGGTTAGTCTTAACGTTCTTTAGATATGAGAAAGACTGCTCACATACATACATAGAGCCAAACATTGTCAGTACAGCAATACTCACATGCTGCAGTGTGTGGTATGTGATGAGAAGCATGTTCCAAGTTTTGACAATCAGCTGGTTTGCGGGTTGAAGTTTTTCATTTCTCCCCACTTGTGTTTGCTCACCAACTCTGCTTGCTGTCGTGCAAGTCTTTCCAAATCTTCGTTCAGTGACTTGAACTTATTCACCCACATGTCTGAACCTGAAGGTCTGCAGTTTGTAGCTCAAAATCTCTGACGGAGACACAGGGGATGAAACTCAGGTTGGTGCTGTCCACTGCACACTCATGTGGATGGGTGATAAACTTAAAAAGACGAGTGCGCTCACGAAATTCTCCAAAGCATGCTTTGGATGACCGCAGGAGATTAGATGTGAAGTCCGCTAGCTGCTGGAGATCAAGATGTTGAGCAGGGTCACTTGCTGCGTGTGCATCTTTAAACTCTCCCAGTTTTTCAAAGTGTAGTAAACGACCTGTTTCAATGTCGGTGATGAAGAGTTCCAGCTTGTTTTCAAATGCAAACACTGCTTGTTGAAGGAATAAGACTGTATTTCCAATGCCTTGCATTTTCACATTGAGTTGGTTCAGATGTTCAGTCATGTCCACGAGATAGTAGAACTTCAGGAGCCACTCAGTGTTAGCTAACTCAGGATGCTCTATGTTTTTCATTTCAAGAAAAGTCCAGATTTTGCTCAGACAAGCCGCATAATGGCTGAGCACCTTCCCTCTTGACAACCAATGCACATTGCTGTGCAGAAGCAGACCAGGATAATTATTCCCAACTTTATCCAGCAGTGTTTTAAACTGGTGATCATTTAAAGCTTGTGCAACAATAAAGTTGACCACCTGAATGACCCGCGACATCACCTCACCAAGCTGCTTGCCACACATCTGAGCACAAAGCACCTCCTGATGCAGGATGCAGTGAAAACTTAGGGTGGATCTCTTTTCATGTTCATGAAGAAGTGTTACGAATCATCTGTTTTTCTCCACTATGCACAGAGCACCATCAGTATACACCAAAATAAGTTTATCCATCAGTAGACTTTTTTCTTTAGCGAACTCAGTGAAAGACTTGAATAAATCCTCCCCTCTTGTTGTCGCTTTCATAGGCAAAACAGCAAGACTTTCCTCATGCAGTGTGTCACCAACAGCATACCTTGCAATCACGCTGAACTGGGATAAATGGCTTACGTCTGTTGACTCATCCAAAGGGAGAGAAAAGAATGGAGCTGCATTTATGTCCTTCACTTGTGTTGCCTCAATTTGATTTGCCATCATGATGGTATGATTGTGAACAGTTCTTGCTGACAGAGGCATGTCTTTTATTCATTTGATCATCTTGTCTTTATCCAAAAAGTCGTCAAAAAGTTCATTGGCAACATCAAGCATGAATGTTTTGGCATACTCTCCATCTGTGAATGGCTTTCCGTTTCTCTTAATTTCTAAAGCACCAGCATAGCTAGTCGAATTTCAGTCACCTTAATGGGTCCAAACATGAAGTTGCTGCTGACTAGCTTGCACTCTGCACAGTAGCTGTTGACATGCTTTCTTCCTGCTATGCCCCGCTGGATATTTTGATGCAAATGTAGTATGCCGTGTGTCAAAGTGTCGCTTTATATTTGACTGTTTCATCGATGCAATTTTATCATGCATATTAGACACACTGCAGAACCTGCTCTCTCCACCAAGGTGAATTCCTCTATCCATTCTTGCTGAAAAGTACGATATTCCTCATCTTTTTTTCTTTTAGCCATCTTCTTCACCAAAAGGGTTTCTGCAACTAACTAGCTGACTACTTAATTAAAAGGAGGGAAGTTTACTTCCTGACCTCACAACAACCCGTGTACATTATGCATTATTCAATAAAAATTTGGTGTTGTCCCAGAGGACAGCTGTGATTGGCTTCAGCCACCCACAACCATGAACATGAGCAGTAGGAAATAAGTGGATTGTAATACATGAGAATGTTTTATATTTTTAACATTATTATTTTTTTAATTGAAGATTTGCCTGCGAGCCAAGTGCAGCCATGAAAAGAGCCACATGTGGCTCGCGAGCCGTAGGTTCCTGACCCCTGCTCTAATAGTAGCAAGAATGCCTAGATGACCAAGGAGAATTTTTATTGTTGCTCTTCTAAACAGCATTTGGAGGTCAAGTCCCACTAAAGTAAAAGATTTTAGTAACCATGTCGGGCTCTCCATTGAAACCTCAGAGGGTCCATACCTTAGGAAGATGACTACATTTCAGTATGAAGGAATTGGCTCTAAGACTAAATGCAAAACTGAAATAGATTCTCCCCCCAAAAATGTGGGCAATCAAGCCTCTGTGATATTAAGCAATTAAATGAACATTCTTTAGAGGAAGATGGCAGAACCCAGAATCTTTACACTGTATTATTTACCATGTCCAGTAAACAAACAAAATTAATAGATGCACCAAACAATTCAATCAATAAGAATGACCCAGACATTGGAATGAGTAGAAACCTATTTAAAATAGCTACAATAAATATGTTTCGAGTCTGTTAAAAATGGTGGATATAGTGGATGAAGAAATGGGTAATTTCAGGAGAGATTCAGAAACTGCATAAAAGAAGACACTGGAAAGCCTAGAAATAGCACAACATGTAAACTCAGAAATTTGGGGAGGTGTTACAATAGATTGACTACAACAGAAGAAAGGATCAATGAATGTGAAGACAGGACAATAGAACTGATTGTAAGCTGAAGGACACAGAGAAAACAATGTTGAAACAAATAAAGTACAGGTACTATATTGCTGTGTCCCCTGCGATGAATCTATTCCTGGGTCTCGAGCAGGAAATGGTATGAAATTGAATGAAAAATAGAGACTTAAAGATATATACAGGATGGGTTCAAGAGGATGCCACAGCTCCTTGCCAGCAGTCACTACTGTTCAAGCTGCAAAAAACATGGCTGCCCCCAGAAAACATCCGTCTTTATTTTCTGGGTAACATGGGTCATTAGCAATTAAATTAAGTTTCCAAGGCAACTCAAAGACAACCCCCACCATACTAGTCAATCTAACTTTACACCAAGAAGAAACTAGCTTCCAGTTTCTTCCGGGGAACATGGGCAGGCAGATCGAGTACTGAAGCACAGCCCTTTGTTAACTTAATTAGGCAGGTGAGGTGAGGGGTTGAGCCCAACACCTCTGTCCCCTAGATATCCAAACTAAAAAATACCCTGTTGGCTTATTTGGTCCCCAACACTATAAGTCCTGTTGGAAGAAACAAGTAATAAAATATGTATAATGGGAGATTCAGGGGACTGAGGAGATGGTATGAGGCAGACGAAGCGTGAAGAAATATTAGCTGAAAACTTTCCAAATTTGCTTGAACAGAGTAATCCACACATCAAAGAATCTTTGCAAACCCCAAGCAGAATAAAAGCAAAGAAACACACAAACTATATCTAAACATGTCATAACCAAGTTGCTGAAAACTAGAGATTAAAAACAAAACAAGCTTAATAGTAGCCAGGAGAATAAAACACACACTAAATTTAGGTGAACAATAATAAGAAAATTAATTGAGATATTGAGAACTAGAAGGCAATCGAATGGCTTCTTTAAAGTGCTAAAGGGAAAAAAATGCACTGCCAAATAAGACTTCTGTATTGAAGAAATAATCCTGAATATCAAAAAAACAAGCGATTCAGCACAATTCCTATCAAAATTTCAACAGCAGTTTTTGCAGAAATGGAAAAGCTGATCTTCAAATTCATATGAAATTGCAGGGGGCTCTGAATAGCCAAAATAATCTTTAAAAAAGAATAATGAAATCGGATGCTCTGCACGTTACAATTTCAAAACTCACCGCAGAACTACAGAGTCATGCTGGCACAGGAATAGACTACAGACCAGTGGACTAGAGTTGAGAGTCGAGAAAAACATCAACCCATCAATGATCAGTAGGTTTTTGACAACATAGGTCAACAATAATAAGAAAAATAAGAGTGCCATGTCCATTCAAGAGAGGTGTCTCCAGCAAATGGTGCTGAGGGAACTGAATTACCATGTGTAAAACAGAACGAATTTGAAACCCTGCCTCACATCAGTAGATCAGTGACCTAAGTATAAGAGTTAAAATGATTAAACTCTTAGAACAAAACTTAGAAGTAAATCTTTTGAACTTAGATTCAGCAATGGATTCTTAGCTATAACAACCAAATTCCTGGCTGGTTGGCTCAGTGGTAGAGTGTTGGTCTGGTGTGTGAAAGCCCCAGGTTCGATTACTGGCCAGGGCACACAGGAGAAGCGCCCATCTTCTTCTCCACCCTTCCCCCTCTCCTTTCTATCTCTCTCTTCCCCTCCCACAGCCAAGGCTGCATTGGATCAAAGTTGGCCCGGGCACTAAGGATGGCTCCATGGCCTCAGCCTCAGATGCTAGAATGGCTCCAGTTGCAATGGGGCAACACCCCAGATGGGCAGAACATCACCCCCTGGTGAGCATGCTGAGTGGATCCTGGTTAGGCGCATGCTGGAGCCTGTCTCTCTACCTCCCCACTTCTCACTTCAGAAAACTACAAAAACAAACAAACAAAAAAAGACACAAAGGACCAAAGGTAAACTAGAAAATTTCACTTTATTAAAATAAAAAAAGAAACTTTTGTTTATCAAAGGACATGATCAAGAAAGTGAAAAGACAACTACAGAAGGGGAAACAATATTTTCAGATCATATATCTAAAAGGGGTTTAATATTCAGAATATATTTTAAAAATTGCTACAACTCAACAACAAAAAAAGACAATCTTATTATAAAATGGGCAAAGGATTTCAAAAGACATATGCAGAGGCCAGTAAGTACATGCAAAGATGCTCAACATCATTTGTCAGTAAGAAAGTGCCAATCAAAACCACAGTGAGGTAGTGTGTCATGCCTACTTGCATGGCTATAATTCTATAATTTTTTTTTAAGAAAGTGAGACAACCAGTGTTGGTGAGAATGTCGAGAAACTGGAATCCTTGTACATTGTTGGTGGGCATGTCACATGATGCATCTGCTGTGGAAAATAGCTTAGCCTTTCCTCAGAAAGCTAAATATAGGCTACAATCCAACAAGTCCCTCCAAGAATTGAAAACAGGGACTTGAATAGATATTTGAACACTGGTATTAATTGTAACACTATTCATGTTAGCCAAAAGGTGAAAACAACCCAAGTGTCTATCCAGAGATGAATGGATGAACAAAGTGTGATTATAAACATACCGTGGAATATTATCAAGCCATAAAAAGGAATTAAATTCTGATATATGCTACAACATGGATGAACCTTAAAAACATTGCCTTAAGTGAAATAAGCTAGACAAAAAGAACAAATATTGCATGGTGCCACTTATATGAAATATTTATAATAGGCAAATACACAGGGGCAGAAAGTAGATTAAAGGTTCCCCAGGGCTAGGAGAAGGGTAGATGGGAAGTTATTGCATAATCATTGGCTACCAAGTTTTCAGGGTGATGAAAACATGTTCAAATAGATGGTTGTGATGGCTGCAGGTTAAAAATATAATTAATGCCACTGTACTGTATACTTAAGATGATTAAAATGGCAGATTTTATATATATTTTTTGTATTTCATCCCAATAAAAGTATTAAAAATATATTAAAAAATAAACTCAAATACATTTTTAGATCATCAGAAACAGAGTAAATGTGTTTTCAGCTGCTCTCCATTACAAGAAATATCAAAGGAAGCTTTTCAACCTGAAAGGAAATGATATAAAATGAAAATCTTGATTGCCAGGAAGGAAGGAAAAGAACTGGAAACTGTTAATATGTGGGTTAATATAATGGTCTATCTGCTTTTCTTAATTTCTTTAAAAGTTAACTGACTAAAGCAAAAATAATAAAAAATGTATTTGGGTTTAAAACTTATGCAGAAGTAACAGGTATGGCAACAGCACAAGAGGCAGGAAGGAATACAAAGGAATTGGTGCTGCTTAATTTACTTCATTCATTTAAGTTTCATGATGTCTAAGACTATATTAATTCTAGCTAGGTTTCAGCAAGTGAACGGTGCATATTATAAATCCGGGGAATACATTCAGTAGAATGATACAAAGAAGCAAAGATGAATAGAAGAGAGAGAATGAAATTCTAAACAATACTCAACTGAAGAGAAGACAAAGAAAAGAAAAAAAATTCTAAAACAAAGCAAATAGCAAACAAAGAGCAAGATGATAGATTTAAACCAAATCACAACAATAACCACATCAACTGTAAATGAACTAATATAGTTAAAAAGGAGAGACTGAAGACTAGATTTTTGTAAAAAGCAAGGTCTAATTATACACAGTTTCAAAAGGATGCACTTTAAATGTAAAGACGCATACAGGTTGGGAAAAAAAGTGGGAAAACACCCAATAAAAACAGAAAGTATAATATGGTCACACCAGTCTACTACTAATAGCAGAGAAAGACAAGGAATATCATAAGAGGTGTTATTTCATAATGATAAAAGTGTCAATTTATCAAGCTGTAATGAACCTGCAGATGTATTTTCCTAATAACAGAGTTTCAAAATACATGAAGCAAAAATTGGCAGAAGAAAGAAAGAGAAATTTGCTGTTACGTGTTGCTGGATCTGACTGGGCACACGGATCGGGATACTCCATATTGTTATGACGTCAATCCTCCCAAACTGATGGGTAGACCCAAGGCGATCCCATTTAAATTCTACGCAGGCCTTTTGTTTGTGTAAAAACTGATATCCTAAATTTAAAATTTATATGAGAATGCAAAGGGCCTGACATAATTTTTAAAAAGAAGAATAAAATTGCAGTTCTTATACTAATTGACTCTAAAATAATTATTTAAAAGCTATAGAAATCAAAATCATAGATCTTGACAAAACAGATTAATAGATTGATGGAACTGTAGAGAGAGACTGAAAATATACATTTTTAAAAGTCAATTTATTTTTGACAAGACGTCAAGATAATTTAATGGAGAAAGTCAATAATGTTGCTGTGGAGAAAAATTAGTCCCAACTGCTATGTCATGGGATACAAAAATATTAATTTGAAATAGATGATGGGTGTAAACTAGAAAACTAAAAATATAAAACTTCTAGAAAACAACAGAAAAACACCTTCAGGACTTTCAGGTATACAGAGATTTCTCAGAATTCTAAAAGCACTAACCATAATGTAAAATATATCTATAGTAATTTATGAATGTTAAGAACTTCTGCTCTCAAGGGGAAATACTGATAATTAAAGAAAAATGTCGCAGGCTAGGGAAAAATATATGTATATCTGACAAAGAAAAGGTGAATATATGAAAAGGCGCTCCATGTAACTAATGGTCAGGGAAACCACAGTGAGCTCTCGCCTCACACCTGTCAGGATGGCTACTATCAAAAAGTCTACAAATAGCAAGTGTTGTTGAGGATGTGCAGCAGAGGGACCCCTCACGCACTACTGGTGGGATTGCGAATTAGTGCATCACTGTGGAAAACAGTATGAAGGCTCCTCAAAAAATTAAACATAGAACCACCATATGATTCAGTAATTCCGCTTCTGGGTATAGATCAGGAGAAAACAAAACACTAATTCAAAAAGAGATGTGAAAAAATAAAAAGATATCTGCATCCCTGGGTTCATTGCAGCATTATTTACAATAGCCAAGGCATGGAAACAACCTAGGTATCCACTGATAGATGAATGGATAAAGAAATTATGGTCCATATACACCATGGAGTATTTTACTCAACCACATAACAGGGGTGCTCAATACGCGTTGATCGCGATCTACTGGTCAATCGCGAAGGAAGTGTGGGTAGATTGCATGACATAAAAAAGGCATTTGTCTTTTGATTGGCATACAGGGTAGCCAATCTGACGTCTGAACTTTTGACACCTTATGCATACGTGTTAAACCGCACTAACTTGTTCAGTTACATTGCTGCGTAGTTAGCCTTCAATTTATTTAAACTAAATACAACAAAGGGTATAAAAATGAGTGCCGTAGCTGGTCCGAGTAAGAAGCCTAAAACCTACCACTTTCATATAGAATGGGAGGGGATTTTTTTCACTATGTCATATTCTAAGTGTGTTTGCCTCATCTGTCTGTGTGCCATTGCTATTCCGAAGAAGGGAAATGTGGAGCGGCTTTTTCGGACTGTTCATAAAAAACTATGACATTGACTTTCCTCCGAAAAGAGAGCTGAGAAGGAGAAAGGTGAAAGAAGAATACACACAATATTAAATAGTAATAATAGTAACTTAAATAATAATAATATAGAAGAAATAAATTTATGTTTTGCATTTTTATTGTAGGTAGATCATTTTGACTTGGTCATCTTATAAGTAGCTCGCAAGCTGAAAAAGTGTGGGCACCCCTGCCATAGAAGAAAGAAATCTTGCCACTTGTGACACCATGGATGGACCTAGAGGGTGTTATACTAAGTGAGCTAAGTCAAAGACAAATACTGTATGATTTCACTTATATGTGGAATCCACAAAAGAAATGAACAAACAAAACAGACACAGACTCATACATATATACTACGAATGGACGGTTGCTAAAAGGGAGGGGCGTGGGGGATGGGTGAAGAAGGTGAAGGGGAATAAGAGGTACAAACTTTCAGTTATAAAATAGATAAGTTATGGGGATGTCATGCACAGCATGGAGAATATAGTCACTAATATTGTAATAACTCTGTATGGTGACAGATTGGTACTAGACTGATGACCCCGTCGTAAGGTATACAATGTTGTACAGCTGAAACTAATATACTATGGTATGTCAAAGGTACTTTAATAAAAAAGAAATAAAAATAAAACACTTGGCCATTTTTCAGTTCTTATGCTACTACTACAGCATGTGAACCTGGACCCCTCCATCCTTGACAATCCCTCACCCTTGAGCTTCCATGAGAACACTTCTTCCTTTCTCTCACCTCTCTAGCGAATAGACCCTGATCCGCTTGAATTCAAGTAGAATTGTAAAGTTAACTTATTTTAGTGCACTTACATGACAAAGCCATGAAACGAACCAAAGCCTTCCGTGTCAAGTGCTAGAAACGTCTTCGTCATTGAAGAGCCTCCTGTGACTTGAGGTCAGCAGCCTGAGTAGTGTCTAATGGACCTGGTCGCTCTCCCCTGGCTGTTTGACCCTGGGTCAGGGAACTGTCACATGGTATGTCTTTCTGTCGACTATAGTGGCTCTGTACACAGGCAGCGCTGCGGTACGTTGGGCCATGCACCCTAGAATCCTGAACTCTGGGCTGTTTTCTATATCCCCATGGCCCGGCCCACCCCCTCTACCACTTAAGGCCGTCATTACTAGCTATGCATTTTTGTAGGAGCCTTACCTAATCATGGCTCTTCGTCCATCTCCTCTTCACAGCGCTGAGTGACGCTCCTCAAACTCATCCCGGTTCAAGTGACTTCGTGTCTTTGTGCCTGCAGAATAGCCGCCAGACCCCTTAGGGCAGGGGTCCCCAAACTTTTTACACAGGGGGCCAGTTCACTGTCCCTCAGACCATTGGAGGGTCAGACTAAAAAAAAACTATGGACAAATCCCTATGCACACTGCACATATCTTGTTTTAAAGTAAAAAAAGCAAAACGGGAACAAATACAATATTTAAAATAAAAAGTAAATTTAAATCAACAAACTGACCAGTATTTCAATGGGAACTATGGGTGCGGATGCATCCTGTGCTCCTCTCACTGACCACCAGTGAAAGAAGTGCCCCTTCCAGAAGTGCGGCAGGGGCGGATAAATGGCCTGCGGGCCGTGGTTTGGGGACCCCTGCCTTCCGGTGACATTCAGAGCCCTCCGTGACCAAGTCCTGACCTAGCATCGCTTGGTCATTTTGAATACTTGATTCCAACTGAGCCGGTCTGGGTCATTTCAAATGATCACACGTCATGTGAATTGTCTGATCTGCGAAGCACAAACCACCCCTCACGTGGTGGTCACAGGCTTGGCCTGGAAGTGATCCTCGTCCTAACTTGACCCTCCTTGTCACTCTGCCATCCCAGTCCAACCATTAGCTCTATCAATGTACTCCCTCCTACCTTAGTCCCTCACTGTGGCAGCCTGGTTTTTGGCTTCTTTAGCTACTTCTGCCATCTTTTTATTTTTATTTTTTTTAATTCTATCATCTCATCATCATGATATTTGTCCGGCTTTCCTGTTTGCTCACTAACTCTCCAGCTTGTCCCCTGGATGCCCTTCTTACAATTACCACCACCGGAAGCCCTGCTGGCCTGGCCCCAGCCACTTGGGCTGTTCTTTGTTCTTAGACTTGGACACCAGAAGGGTGGGTCCTGGGCATTCTAGATCTGATTTATTATAAAACTATAATGCAGATTTCCTATAATTTCAGGTTTAAAAGGAACCCCAAGATCTGTCACAGTGCCACCTCTAGCTGAGTTGAAAGCCCTGTGTTCTCTCTGTTGTTTACCATTCTTTCCGAGAGACAGGCCTGCAAATATCTGACGGCAGATTTCATATCCCTGTCTTCTCTTTCAAATCTCAACATGTCGGTTGCTATAGTCACTGTCTCCAGACTGAGTGATTTCCTCGAAATGAACTTTATTTAATGACTGCCCCTTTTACAATGGACGGTGGACAGATTCTTAAAACAATGTCCCAATCATATCCTGAGCATTTCGGACTAGAATAGGGTATTATATTATTTATATTCACGTTTACCTAGACTTTCTCCATGACACAGACTGGGATCTTTAAAAAGGCCTTTTCTGGAACTGAGATATTAGCTCAGCCCCATCTCAGATCTGAGTCAGGGAGGTGGGGTCAGTGAGGGCAGAGGGCTGCTCCCTGGTAGGGCTTCCATAGGTCCTCTGCAGTCATGCACCAACCCACAACGCACTGCCGCAGGAATCCGCCAATGTGCATGTTTGCCGGGCATGCACAGCTCTCTCACAGCTCCCGATAACTCCCACGCCCCTCCCATCCACCTCCTGTCCGGGACTTTGTTAGGGGGAAACCCTTCGATCCTCGTGGCTGACTTTTTAGTATTAGAAATACATTTTCTTTTTCCCTACACAACGGATGGAGACATGTCTATCATTGAGGACTTCTCGTCTGTGCCTTGACCGGGCAAGCCCAGAGTTTTGAACCTGCGACCTCAGCCTTCCAGATGGACGCTCGATCCACTGTGCCACCACAGGCCAGGCACATCTCCTTTTCTGACTCTGGCCCTCCTGTCTCCCTCTTATGAGGGTCCTTCTGATTACACTGACGCACTTCAGTAATCCAGTTTAATCTCCTCACTGCAAGATCCTTGGTCATATCCTTTACCAGGCAAGGTCACATCCACAGCTTCCAGGAATTACAACAGGGACATCTTGGGGGGAAGTGGGGAGGGGTGTCATTATTCAGCCTACCACACAAAAATCTGTGCTAAGCTTCTCTTTTCCAAAATGATCAGTTTCAGCTAAACACACATTAACTAGATTTTCTCTGTATTTTATTGCCCTTTCTGCTTATTTGGTGTCAGGCTGGGTCTATTTGGGCCAACTTTAATCCTTCTCTTACTCTCACTAGGACGACACCATGAAGCACTCATTCTATTTTTTTAAAATATGTTTTGTTTTTTTGCTTTTCCACCTTCCTTCTTGCTGTACTCTTACCTCTCTATTTCAAAGTTTCCAAATTCAAAAAGTCCAAATATGCATTAAGATCAACCATGTGCTATACTTTAGGTCCAAAGCAATTTCCTCAAGAATTTGCTCAGAGGGCAGATGGCCCATCTTAAACATAGGAGAGACACATGTGTTCCTCTTAAATTCAGCTGCAGGCAGGTCAGTGCCCAGTGAGCCACCCGGGATAGTGAACACAAGTAATCCGGACTCCTGTGTTCTTTAGACAAATGCAGCGAAAACTCATCTGGACAATGTTATCAGCACTTCTTTCCATTGGCAAATTGAGGACCAAAGATGAATTTCTTCTTTAAGATTGCTTCCATCTGCCCTTCAAAGATGTCTGAGGCTGTGGAAGTCAACTTCATGTGCATGAATTAAGGGTAGTGCAGGTAGAGTAGAACAGTATAGGGTCTGGAAACAGACACACTGTGGTCAACTATGGATCCATCTGTTTCTGACCTTGGGGAAATTATTACTTAATTATTCCAGTTTCGTTTTCCTATCGGTCAGATCACAGTATTTAGCTGGATTGTGATGAGCATTAAACGAAATAATTCATGCCAAGCCACTTAATCCAGGGCAGATATACAATAAATTCTCAATCAATATTAGCTGTCATTTGTTTTTATCTCATCCCATTACACACATTGCCAGATGCATCCCAGGGATTTGCTCCCCAGCTCTGGTCAGCCTGAGACAGAGCCTCTCAGGCAAGGGGACCACTGCCCATAGAGAATCTTCCAGGCCCTTAATCTCCCTGGGCTGTTCATTCATGCTTCTTTCCACCTCTCACTGAGTAAAAAGAGGCACTCTGGCTTGTGCTGTTGTTAGTCTAAGATCCTGAGGATGTAGACTCTCTTCAAAAGGAAACAGGAAATAGTCTTAGTCCTCTCAAATATCTGTTACTATTCATCACGTTTCTCCTTCCTCCTCCTGTAAATCCATTTTTTCAAGACTTCTGAAGTTTCATTCCCCCTTTCGGTGAGTTTGGTAATGTAGGACTCCGGTTCTTCAGGCACACCTTGGGGGTGGGGTGGTATCCCCTTTGCGCAGCAGGAAGAAGGGCCCTAAGGCAGACCTCAGTGAACAAGGGTGACCCTGGGAGTGACATGTGGGAGAAGAACTGAATTATGTCAAAGACGTAGGCAGCATTCCAGAGCTACTTGGCTGGAAACCTCTGAGCAAATGAATGAATAAATCTGGTTACTCACATACAGTAATTAAAAAATAATGAGATGGCCATTTGTCTCTGTTCACAAGATGTCTTTAAATCCTTCTTAATCTGCTTAAATACTCTCAGATTCCCATGGAAGTAAACAACACACGATTGGGAAAGAGTGAACAGATGCTTCTCGAGACATCACGTCCACGTTTGCACAAGCCTCCCCCAACCCCCATGCTGGGCTGGGGGGCTGGCGAAATCACGACTGTGACTGGAGGCTCAAACCTCATATTTCACTTGGGGTGGCATTTTCACAGCCGGTTCCAGCCGGGTCCTTCCTGACTCCAGGCCTCCTGGGAGTGTGGCGTGATGGTGTGCAGGCGCTCTGTGTCATCTTCTCTCCCTCTGGGGCCTTATTTGGGAATTCCAGAGGTGGCTTCATGCAGAAAGGTTGCTCAAGCACTTAGCTCTCCCCTTTTTCTCCCCTTTAGAGCAAACATGCAGAAAAGCCCAAACTGCTGGCCCCCACCCCCACACACTCCCCAGGTCTGGATCCACAAACTGAATATTTATAGGCCTCTGAGAATTCCAAGTGTCAAGTTCAGGTACGATGCTGTTTTTACCTGCTTACTTCTTGAAGACATACTTACCACGGTTCTAACACACACTAGCAATATAACTTTTCTGGTGATGCCTTTGAATTTGGAAACTGCAGAATGGTACAAATAAGAAAATAAGAATGCCCGTGATAATGCTACCGACGTTCACACTTCCTCTCTCTGTGAATGTGCACGCAGACCCTGTCGATCAGACCTTCAGGGCGCTTTCCGAGTTCATGTACATTACAGTGGTAGTCAACCTGGTCCCTACTACCCACTAGTGGGCGTTCCAGCTCTCATGGTGGGCGGTAGTGGAGCAACCAAAGTATAAATAAAAAGATAGATTTAACTATAGTAAGTTGTTTCATATTTATTCTGCCAAACATAGCGAAAATTCAACATAAAGTATTTGTAAGTAATTATTATTATATGCTTTAACTTGCTGTAACTCTGCATTATAAATTTTATAAAGTAAAATTACTTCCCTACTTTATAAATCACCATTACTGTGGAAACAGTGGGTGGTTAGAAAATTTTACTACTAACAGAGATACAAAAGTGGGTGGTAGGTATAAAAAGGTTGACTACCCCTGATGTACAACATTTTATTCTGCTTTTATTCCTCCATTATTTCATCAACGTTGGAACACAAGCACTTCCTCACTCCAATAAATATTTTTTGAAAATGTCATTTTACTAGCTAAATAACATTTGTTGTAAATGTTATTTTAATAGCTAAACAACATTCCATTTCATTCACCCTAGCCTAGGAGAAGTACCGTATTTCCCCATGTATCAGACGCCCCCATGTATAAGACGCACCTTAATTTGGGGGCCCAAAATTTGAAACAAAATGGATTACATAAAGTTATTGAACTCAAGTTTTATTCATCATAAAATTCATTAAACTCCTCAACACTGTCAGAACTCCTATCATTAGCTTGTCCTCATCAGTGTCTGATGAACAATATCACTGTCTTCAACAAGGAGGGCAAAAACAAGCATGAGAAATGCAAGTAAAAAAAAATCTACAACCGCAGTAGAAGACACACTCAGGTTTTAGATCCCAAAGCTTTCGAAAGAAGCTGCGTCTTATACATGGGGAACTATGGTAGCTCTCCCCTTTCTCACTATTTCTCCTATTTCTCCTATTTCTCTAACGGGGCAGGCCTGGCACTAAATAACAAAGCGCTAATTACCACTCCGGGCAGGAAGGCAGGAAGATGGCCTCTGGGACCAGTCGGAGGATGGAGGCACAGACGGAAATGACAGGCAAACACAAAGCATCAATGTCCCCATGCACTGCCCTGGTCCTCTTAGTTCCTGTCAGTGACTCCGCCCCGGGAGACCTCCCATGCTTCGTCACAATTCACTGTCCCCACCTTAGTTCTTCCCGTACTCTTCCCCATTCTGAATGGACCCATTTACTGTCTTCCACATAGAAGCCCGGAGCTTTGTGCCCTCCACACCCACGCTTACCCGGCACTTGGGATGTCTCTGCCCTTCCTCAGATGGCCTGTCTCCTACTTGTCCACAGATTCACGACACAGCTCTAACGGCACCTCCTGCATGGAACTTCTCTGGTCCCCCCCACACACACACACACACGTGACATATCTGTGTGATTCTTCTGAAGTGACCCTCTGGTACAATCTGACCCCAGAGCAAAGAGCAGCAAGGACATGTATGTCTGACAGCTTGCCATCTCATTTTCTTTCCTGGCTGCTTCTCTTTCCCTCCGCCTGTATGTCACCGGCTTACCATCTTTTCATACTGTCGCTTTACTATATCAAACCTCAAGGCTCTTGCCATGCTAGGGGAGTTTTTACAATGTGGAAGAGTGCTCTGCTTTCTCTCCACAGCCTGCCTCCTAAAACCACAGTCCTCCTGGGAATATGGATCAACCCTGGTTGGAATTGGAAACAGAGCAATGGTTCTTCCTTTCTCGCTGGGTTCTCTCTGCCTCCACGAAATGATGCATGGGTGAGCGGGGCAGGCCCGGGACCAGGAGGAATGGAGATCACTGCTGACTGACCCTGGCAGGAGCCCGCTCAGAAGCTTGATCAGCCTGTGTGGCACAGTGATTGGGAAGCAGTGTTCTCTGTGCTCAACCCTTCTAGATGTGAAAAGAAAGGAGAAATAGGGTTAGAACTACAAGGGAACGCAGGACTGAAAAAACACTTGTGTTTGATTTTTTTTTCCAAGATGGAAGAGATTAGACTCTTATAAGAGCTAATAGGGGATTTAGGGCAAGATGGCGATGGAGTAGGTGGACGTACCAACTTCCAACTCCTGGAACCAAAGTGGATTATAACTTCATTTTAAGAACCATCATATGGATAAACCAACTTTGAACTAAACTAAGAGGACTCTTCAACCAGGGAATACTGAAGAAGCCACATTGAGACTGGTAGGAATAGCTAAAACGTGGAAAGGGTTGCCCACCTCCCCAGAGCAAAGGCAGCCCAGAGAGACTCGTGTGGCGGAAAGAGAGTTTAGCGGAGAGGGAGGGACCTGGGTCCCAGGAACAAAGCCCCAGCCTGCAGCCCCAGAGCCTAGAAGAGGTGTATGGACAGTATTTAGCTGTGAAACAAGTTAGGATACAGTTTGTGAGAAAGAAACAGTTTTCTCACAACTAGGATACTTCTTAAAGGGGCGGCACAGAAAACCTCTCTCACAACCACTCACCCAAGGATCCGGGGGACAGGGAGAGAGGAGAGGACCGGAGCAGCGGGAAGAGAGTGTGGACTGGAAGGCACAGGGAGAAACACTCTGAGGGACAGCCACCCTAAACCCTAGGCTGAATCACTTCCCAAGTCTGAAATGAATATTTCCCCTGGAACCAGCAATACCAGCAAAGGGAAGCAAGACTCCAGCCAAAGCAGCTCTCCCACAGCACTAAGAGCATTGCCGCTTAGAAGGAGGGAGCTTTCAGGTCTACAGTATGGAGTGTTAGGGTCTGAGCTGCAGTGCCCTACCCACACTGCTGAGGGCTTGCTGGAGGGCACGTGGCCATGGGATGTGAAAGTGCAGTTCTCTCGGTGAGGGCAGAGGCCAGGCTGGCCTGCCAAGGGCTCAGTCTAGCCCAGCAGGGGTGGAGGGGATGTGGGAAAGCAGTCCAGCAGATGCAGGCCAGCCTGCAGCCTACCTGCGGGGGAAAGCGGGAGCACGGATTGGGCGGAGACCTGCCGCTAAGTAGGGGCTTGCGGGCGCGCACCGTCACCTGGCCTCTGAGGCTTTTGGCCCTGCGCGAACTGGCTTTGCCCGTGGGGGCGGGGCGAAAGCCCAAGAAAAGGCAGAGGTCCGCAGCTGAGCGCGCTCCAGCAGCCTGGCCCAGCCCAAGGAGCCAAAGCTTGCGGCCCTGCACTAGCCAGCCCTGACCACAGGGGTGGGGCGAAAGCCCGGGAACAGGCAGGGACTGCAGCTGAGCAAAGGTACTCACCCCTGCCCTTGGTGCCGAGGCTTGTGGCCTGAGTGTGGTGCGCAATCCCACCCATGGGAGAGGGGTGAAGGCCGAAACAGGCTGAGGATTGTAGAGCCAGGCACGAGAACATAGCCCCTCCTACCCTTCCCATGGAGGAGAGGCAGAAACCACAGCAAAAGCAGCCACAGCAGCTGGCACCTGCAACACCCATACCCAACCGCCCTAGGCAGGGGCAGAGGGGGTGGCAGGCCTCCAGACAGACCACACCTAGGAAACACAGAGGCAATACCCATTGGACTCCAGTGGCCAAACCAAACCCTTCTTATACACAGACAAAATGGGCAGGCAGAGAAATGCAACCCAAATGAATCAAGAGAAATCCCCAGAAAAGAACCTGAATGAACCAGATATAACCAAAATACCTGATGCAGAGTTTAAAATAATGATAGGATGTTGAGAGAGCTTAGAGAAACAATGGATATTCATTACGAACACCTAAATAAAGAGATAACAAGTATAAAAAAGGAAATTGAAATAATAAAAAAGAATCAGACAAATGATCCAATCAAAAAGATAGGGTAGCTGCATGGATAAGAAAACAGGACCCATACATATGCTGTCTACAAGAGACACACCTCAAAACAAAAGATGCACATAGACTGAAGGTAAAAGGATGGAAAAAAATATTTCATGCAAATGGAAATGAAAAAAAAGCCGGAGTAGCAATATTTATATCTGACAAAATGGACTTTAAAACAAAGACTGTGTAGTAAGAGATAAAGAAGGACATTACATAATGATAAAGGGAGCAATTTAACAGGAAGATATAACCATTATAAAAATCTACGCACCAAACATAGGAGCCCCGACATACATAAAGCAGACTTTGATAGATATAAAGGATTAGATTAACAGCAGTACTATAATAATAGGGGATTTCAATACCCCACTAACATCACTGGATAGATCCTCAAGAAAGAAAATTAACAAAGAAACAGCAGACTTAAAGGATACACTAGATCAACTCGATTTAATAGATATCTTCAGAACCTTTCCCCCTAAAGCAGCAGAATATACATTCTTTTCAAGTGCTCATGGTACATTCTCTAGGATAGACTACATGTTAGGACACAAAAGTGGTCTCAACAAATTTAAGAAGATTGAAATTATATCAAGCATTTTCTCTGATCACAACGGCATGAAACTAGAAATTAACCACAAAAGAAAAACTGAAATATACTCAAACACTTGGAAACTAAATAGCATGTTATTAAATAACGAATGAATTAACAATGAGATCAAAGAAGAAATAAGAAAGTTTCTAGAAACAAGTGATAATGAGCATACATCAACTCAAAATTTATGGGACACAGCAAAAGCAGTACTGAGAGGGAAGTTCATAGCACTACAGGCATACCATGAGAAGCTAGAAAAAGCTCAAATAAGCAACTTGACCCTTGCATCTAAAAGATATACAAAAACAACAGCAAATAAAGCCCAGGACTAGTAGAAGGAAGGAAATAATAAAGATCAGAGCAAAAATAAATGACGTAGAGGCTAAGCAAACAATACAGAGGATCAATGAAACCAGGAGCTGATTCTTTGAAAAGGTAAACAAGATCGATGAACCTTTAACTAGACTCACCAAGAAAAAAAGAGAGAGGACTCAAATAAAAAAAATTAGAAATGAGAGTGGAGAAATAACAACTGACACAACAGAAATACAAAGCATTGTAAGAAAATTCTATGAAGAACTCTATGCCAAAAAATTAGACAATCTAGGTGAAATGGACAAATTTCTTGAATCATATAATCTTTCAAAAATTATATCTGGAAGAATCAGAACACCTAAACAGACCAATTACAACAAATGAGATCAAAACAGTTATCAAAAAACTCCCAAAAAAGAAAAGTCCTGGGCCTGATGGCTTCACAAGTGAATTCTATCAAAAATTCAAAGAAGAACTAACACCTATCCTCCTCAAGCTATTTCAAAAAATTCAAGAGGAAGGAAGACTTCCAAACTCCTTTTATGAGGCGTGCATAATTCTGATACCGAAACCAGGCAAAGACAACACAAAGAAAGAAATTTATAGGCCATTAACCCTGATCAATTTAGATGCTAAAATTTTCAACAAAATATTAACCAACCGGATCCAGCAATATATGAAAAAAATCATACACCATGATCAAGTGGGTTTTATTCTGGAGAGGCAAGGCTGGTTCAATATTCGCAAATCAATCAATGTGATTCATCACATAAACAAAAGAAAGGACAAAAATCACATGATAATTTCAATAGATGCAGAAAAAGCATTTGATAAAATCCAGCACCCATTCATGACCAAAACTCTCAGTAAAGTGGGAATACAGGGAACATTCCTTAACATGATAAAGGTCATCTACGACAAACCCACAGCAAACATCATACTAAATGGGCAAAAATTAAAAGCAATCCCCTTAAGATCAGAAAGGGGGCAGGGATGCCCCCTTTCACCACTCTTATTCAACATAGTTCTGGAAGTCTTAGCCACAGCAATCAGACAAGAAGAAGAAATAAAAGGCATCCAAATTGGAAAAGAAGAAGTAAAACTGTCATTATTTGCAGATGATATGATATTGTATATAGAAAACCCTAAAGTCTCAGTCAAAAAGCTACTGGACCTGATAAATGAATTCAGCAAGGTGGCAGGATATAAAATTAATACTCAGAAATCAGAGGCATTTTTATATACCAACAATGAACTGTCAGCAAAAGAAATTAAGGGAATAATTCCCTTCACTATTGCAACCAAAAAAATTAAGTACCTAGGAGCAAATTTAAGCAAGGAGGTTAAGGACTTGTACTCGGAAA
Organism: Rhynchonycteris naso; assembly: GCA_037038555.1. NCBI lineage: Eukaryota > Metazoa > Chordata > Mammalia > Chiroptera > Emballonuridae > Rhynchonycteris > Rhynchonycteris naso. The sequence continues at coordinate 205,008,808 of CM072999.1, forward strand.
AATTTTAAAACATTGATAAAAGAAACCAAGGAAGATACAAACAAGTGGAAGCATATACCGTGCTCATGGCTAGGAAGAATAAACATCATTAAAATGTCTATATTACCCAAAGCAATTTATAAATTCAATGCAATACCAATTAAAATACCAATGACATACTTCAAAGATATAGATATAGAACACATATTCCAAAAATTTATATGGAACCAAAAAAGAACACGAATAGCCTCAGCAATCTTGAAAAAGAAGAATAAAGCAGGAGATATCACTCTTCCTGATATCATGGTATACTATAGGCCATTGTACTCAAGACAACCTGGTACTGGCATAAGAACAGGCACATAGTTCAATGGAACAGAACAGAGAACCCAGAAATAAACCCACAGCTTTATGGACAACTGATATTTGACAAAGGAGAAAAGAGCATACAATGGAGTAAAGACAACCTCTTTAACAAATGATGTTGGAACAATTGGACATCTACTTGCAAAAAAATGAAACTAGACCATCAACTTACACCATTCACAAAAACAAATTCAAAATGGATAAAAGACTTAAATGTAAGCCGTGAAACCATAAGCATCTTAGAAGAAAACATAGGCAGTAAGCTCTCCGACATCTGTCGCAGCAATACATTTGCTGATTTATCTCCATGGGCAAGTGAAATAAAAGACAGGATAAACAAATGGGACTAAATCAAACTAAAAAGCTTTTGCACAGCTAAAGACAATAAGAACAGAATAAAAAGACAAACTATACAATGGGAGAACATATTTGAAAATATGTCTGATAAGGAGTTAATAACCAAAATTTATAAAGAACTTGTAAAACTCAACACCAGGAAGACAAACAATCCAATCAAAAAATGGGCAAAAGTAATGAATAGAAATTTCTCCAAAGAGGACATACAGATGGCCAATAGGCATATGAAAAAATGCTCAACAGCACTAATCATTAGAGAAATGCAAATTAAAACCACAATGAGATATCACCTCACACCAGTCAGAATGGCACTCATCAGCAAAACAACACAGAATAAGTGCTGGCGAGGATGTGGAGAAAAGGGAACCCTCCTGCACTGCTGGTGGGAATGCAGACTGGTGTAGCCACTGTGGAAAACAGTATGAAGATTTCTCAAAAAATTAAAAATCGAACCGCCTTTTGACCCAACTATCACACTTTTTGGAATATACCCTAAGAACACCATAGCACTGTTTGAAAAGAAGAAATGCGCCCCCATGTTCGTGGCAGCATTGTTCACAATAGCGAAGATCTGGAAACAGCCCAAGTGTCCGTCAGAGGACGAGTGGATTAAAAAGCTTTGGTACATATATACTATGGAATACTACTCAGCCATAAGAAATGATGACATCGGATCATTTACAACAACATGGATGGACCTTGATAACCTTATACGGAGTGAAATAAGTAAATCAGAAAAATCTAAGAATATATTATTCCATACATAAATGGGACATAAAAATGAGACTCAGAGACATGGACAAGAGTGTGCTAGCTATCCAGGGTGGTGGGAAGGGGTGAAGGAGAGGGAGGGGGTAAGGGGAGGAAGGGGAGGGGCACAAATAAAACCAGATAGAAGGTGACCAAAGACAATTTGACTTTGGGTGATGAGTATGCAATATAATCAAATGTCAAAATAACCTGCAGATGTTTTCTCTGAACATATGTACCCTGATTTATCAATGTCACCCCATTAAAATTAAAATTAATATTAAAAAGAAAGAGCTTATAGGCATAGGAGGAGGTAGAAGACAGGAGAAAGTCTTTGAACGATAGACCAAGGTCCTAGAAGAGGTGTGAGAAAAGGTGATTGCAGACCAGAGAAATCTTCCCGAAAAATTCAAGGCTCAGTCAATGGTTTCTGGGCATGAAAACCCATTGTTCTGGTAAAAACTAGATTGTCTCCCAGACACACATCCGAATCACCAGGGGTCTTTATTACAATTTTGGGTTTTCAGGTTCTCCCTAAATATCCTAATTCTGGACTAGGACCCAGGCCTCTGTGATTTTAATGAGCCCCCCGGGAAATTCTCATGACACAGAGTTTGGGCAACATTTCTGTCTAGGATGCTGCCGAACGGCCACAAGGCAAGTGGGTAATATTTGGGTCAACCGTAAAATGACCAGGCCAGTTAGTAAGAGGAACTCGGACAAAGGAGCAGAGACCCCTGAGACTGTCACAGGGGAAAGAAACTTGTCTGTGCAGTTTCTGCCTGGGAAACAATGGCTTTCATGGGAATGTAGGAAATGTCCCCAAACCTTGACAAGGCAATGACAGAAATTCCTTGAGTCTGCCCCTGTCTTAAGTGAGCTTCCTATGAATATTTCTGAATTTCTTTCTTTTGTGTGTGTGTGTGTGACAGAGACAGAGAAAGAGAGAGGGACAGACAGACAGAAAGGGAGAGACATGAGAAGCATCAATTCTTCGTTGCGGCACCTTAGTTCTTCAGTGATTGTTTTCTCATATGTGCCCTGACCAGGAGATATAGCAGACTGAGTGACCTCTTGCTCAAGCCAGTGACCTTCGGCTCAAGCTGGTGAGCCTTGCTCAAACCAAATGAGCCCACAATCAAGCCAACGACCTTAGGGTTTTGAACCTGGGTCCTCCATATCCCAGTCCAACACTCTATCCTCCACACCACCATCTGGTCAGGCTATTCCTGAATTTCTCAACACTGAGTATGACCTCAGGCCAGAAGAATAATGTTCATTGTCATCACACCTTTCACCTTCTGTGTTTAAGGTCACTTGTTTTTTGTGTGATAGCGTCCCATGTCCTGTTAACTGAATGAGTTTTGATTGCATGCAAGTGCTTCTTCAGCCCTGCCCTCCCCAGATCAGCCATTTGTTTCCTCCCCACTAGAATATGAGGCAAATGAGTTGAGGGAGTTTCATTCAGATCCAGAGACACTGTGTGTGAAGCATGCCTACCTGAGAGGGCAAGCCTGCCGGGTGCCCAGCGAGCCAGGAACAGTTGACAGTGTTGTCCCTAACAGTCATGCCTATCTCAGTCACCAGGGCAGTCGGGTAAGAAAGGCCCCTCTTCCCGGAGGTCTGGTGGCTTCTGTTGAAGTATCACTTGCCTGTCTTCACCCTGCTTCTCACACATCTCGGCTAATCCCCTTGAAAAGTTCTCATAATGGAGATCAGGAGGGGGAGGTGGGGACCTCTCTGGTCTGCAGGGTAGGGTGGTCCCCTTTTCCTTACCCCACACCATCACTGAACTTCTGGAGATAAGAGAACCCAACTCTTGTTTCTGAACGGACTGTCCCTACTGCCCCAAGGTGGGTGGAATGTGGGACTTGGGCTGAGCAGGGTCATCTGTTTCCTTCCCTTTCCCATGTGTACGCTTTATGCCCTTCTTTTCTCTAGAGCAGTGGTTCTTACCCTGGGTTCTATCAAACCTTAGGGGTTCGATGAGTCGGTCTCAGGGGTTCGGAGAAGCCTCTGCCGCGGAGGCCAGAATAAAGTAATATTGTAATTTGTTATGAGTTCATGCACTTTGTTGGTTTTGTTCTTTGAGCAAGGTGATGTTCATGCACGGCTCATTTTGTGCACCAGTAAAGAAACATATACCTATGTCTTGAATTTGGAAAAATAATCATATTTTATTTATCACTAAAGAAGGGTTCGGTGAATGCGCATACGAAACTGGTGGGTTTGGTACCTCAAAAAAGGTTAAGTACCACTGCTCTAGATGTATGCTTCGCAAGAATTTTCTTTTTAAATGTAAATTTCATTAACATTACCACCACCCCAGATCAAGCAGAACAAACCCAGAAACCCCTGATAAGTCCTATTATGCTCCTTTCAGCTATGTCACCCAAGAAGTAACTAATACCCTGATTTAACACTATGCATTATTTTTGCATGCTTTGAACTACACATAAATGAAATCATATAGTATGCACTCTTTTGTAAATGATCCCCCCCCAGACACTGTTAGCTAGGGCCATGTAAAATAATGTTTCTAGAAGTCTTGCTAATAATAGAAAAAACTGGGAACAGCCCAAACATCTGTCCACAGTAGAATAGATCAATACATTGTGGCAAATCTCATAGTTCTATACTGTAATACAGAGTGCTAAATACTACAGACTCTCAAAATAAAAAATGAATGACCAATAGCTGTATACAAGAACATGGGTGAATCACACAAAAACATAATTTTGAGTGAAAGAATAAAGTCACAGGTATATTTAGTGTTTGACTATAGTTAAATAAAATTCAAAATCTGGCGACACTAAATAATGTTTTACTTAGGGCTATGTAGGGAATCCCCAAAGAAAGTGAGGGAATAGTCAATACATAATTCAAGATATTTATTCCCACACAGTGAGAGAGCCATCAGTGAGTGGTGTCTCAGGGGCTCTGAAGAATAGCAGTGCCATAGCTCTTGGTCTTACCAGTGTGACCATGGTCTTCATTCGTTGATCTTAAACAAATGCAGTGTTAGTCTGGATTCATGCCTTTGTGTATGCTGTATTTTAAATTCTTTGAGTTGCCGATTCCAAGGATACAAAACCAGATCATTTCAATTCAGTGGGTTAAGATGGCACCAAGAAATCTAAATTCCTATCAGGTCCCCGTGGTGATTCTGACCAAAGCCATTCGAGGGCTACACTGTGAGGGTTACTTATTAGTTCTGTGGGTCTAAACTCTTCCTCCTTGGAACTTTGGATTTCAAAAAGGGCTACTGTGTGACTAGAGGAGGCAGCTTGGTATTAACCACACAATGCTCGCAAGTCCAGAAATAATCACTTTACTCTACAGAAAGACTAAACATTTACAAAAAAGGATCAAAAGAAGTTGCATTATTAGGACAGTTACACAAGAGTGTGCTGAACAAACAACATCGTAAAACGTCTCCGTACCATGTCAGTACCGTCCCCCAAAGCCCTGGCAACCATTACACCACCAGTCAAAGCGCTTAGTACCTGAAAGTCAACCCAGCGCGCTCTTGGTTTATCATTTGCCTATAACTATATAAAACTCTGCCATTTTTACAAATAGGAAGTTGTTGTCCATGAACTTTGTAAAATTTTGTTAAAGGAGGTAAAATATAAAAAGATGACAGAGGTCAGCTGCCAGTCAACATTAATGTTAAATTTTTCTAAGATGCGTTAAGTTAGAACAATCCATTCAGGCAGCACTGTCTGATTATTCAAAAGCTCTCACTGTAGATGCTGCAACAGGAAGCAATCTTGCCACAGCATAATTTTATTTTACATATGTACAGATCACGTTACTGTATATACACATCAAGGAACTACTCCGATCCTCACAGCTCTGTGGTAGTGCCTATTTTTTTAGGCAGAAAGTTTTCCTCTGGCTTCTGGCTCACAGCCAATAGCACGAGCAGCCATTTCTTTCCAGAAGTTTGCTGTATTCTGGGAAGTCAAGACTGGTTTTTCTCTTCAAATGTTGTGAAGGATTTGAACTGATAAATACTGTCTCTGGTTGAACCTTTCAAACATTTGCTACACTTTGGATTTCTGTGCTTCCACCAGACTGTATGACCCCTTCATGTTGGCTTTCCTGGCTAAGTAAATGATCATCCCGATGGCCGTTATGATTACGGAGGACACGCAGTAAAGCACCAGAAGTCCAGGAGAAAAATAGTCCTTGTTGTTTTCTCTTCCTGAAAAATAACAAAACGGGTGCAATTAATGTCTAGGACAAAAAGAAACTGTTTAACAATAATATTTACATGTTTTCACAGAACAGCTCATTCTCTAAAGAGAAGGAAAACAAAGCAATGATGAGAGCCAAGAGGACCCCACATGCCTGTTCCCCTGAATCATCCAAGCAGCCGTTGGGGAGTAGCTGTGGTCATGGTGGGTGAGAAAGGCAGCTGTTGACATCCACCAACCTGGAGTCAAATAGAGGCAGGTTTACTTGTAGAAGGGAAGGAAGGGCGCAAGCATTGTAAAGGACTGTTTGCCTTAGGAAATATAAATATCCACTAAAGAATCAGGACTCTGATCACCCCAAATGGACATGAGTCATCAGTTGTCTAAGAAAGTCCTTGTACCATCTGGAGTATAACCCTATAGCCAACCATTATATAATAAGATAGTAAGCAAAAGAATTATTGCCAATAGCTTTTTCAAAGATATACAGAAAACTTTATATTTTGTATCTCTGATGTAGGGCATCTTAATATATATTATTCCTCTTCGCCATTTACGTCATCTCTTGATGAACTGAAGTTTTTGGGTAGTATCATATTTTTGTATAAATATAATTTACTTAGAGAGTCATTCTCTGACCTGTATCTCCCTCAGCCTAAACTACGAGCCCTAATAGACTTTCATAAGCCACTGCACTTTCCCTGTATAGCTTCTATCGCAGCTTGCAATTAAACATTTGATTGTATGATTATTTATTAAATTCGGTTTCCTCCTGCAGATGGTATATTACCAATTTTCTTTTTTGGTCCACCACTAAACAGCAACTACCAGGCTCACCTGCTGTAGTTGGCCCCCAATATATATATTACTATTAAAATATATAGTAACATTTTAATAGTAATACATTTTTTTCTTTCTGCATTCTGTCATTTTGTCGTTTAGTTGTAAGTTGGGTACAGAAGGTAATAGTATAAAACCCTAAATTAGTACCCTTTCTAATCTACTAAATGTCACTGGACAGCTACACCACTATGTAATATCTTAACTTCACAAGGGCATCTGAAGAGGACAGCCAGGTGTTGACTGGGGACACATCTCTGCTTCTAGTTCTGTTTGCACAGCATCACATGACGTCACACATGTCAGGTCAGATGGCATGTGTTCAGGTGGCATTTATGTCGTCTCAGCCCTGGAAGAAATGAGTGACCTGCCTTTGGTGATGATCTCCGATCACCGGAGGTTACCCAGGTAGAAAAGAAGCGTTTAGGGTCAGATTGGGAAGTGAAGTTTTCAAATTATTAATATTAACAACCCTTCGCCTTGAACATCATGATAATCGCCTCGTTTTTCTCCTTCCTCTTGCTAGACTAGCACTTATGAGTCAAAGAGGAAGGGTCATGTTTTAATGGGATGTCCACCATCATAATGGTTGTTAGGCATCAATGTTGATGATGTGTTGAGCAGTGGTATTTCTACTCCTATTGTTTTCTTTGAAGTTTAATCAATACTTTTGCCTTCAGTTTTTCCCTCAGGCATCTGCAGGAAAACACAAACTTGCTGCTGAGTCAGTTCTCAGAGAGATGTTCAAATACACTTTGCTATGAGCTGTATAAACACTGAGGACCCAAAGGGCACCCAACTATTTCTATCATTGCAATACATTCAAGCCAAAACAAAGCAGAGTTGATTTTAAAATGCAGCTAGATACAAAGGAGAAGTAGTTTGAAATACCCAGGAAAATGATAAGACTCTTGTCTCCATCTATTTGTTGGTATTTTAAACCATATTTAGTCTGGGGAAGCCTGAATTTCTTCTATCTGAATGCCCAATATGCTTGGATTGTTCACTTAAGTCATCAGTGAAAAATGGCAATATATATGTTACTAACTTAATAGTATGTGACAGAAAAGAGAAAGTGGAGCCACTCTGATATGTCTTTAAAGAGAATTGCTACCTATGAACAGTATTACGAAAATGTTAGGAGTCTGATTTTCTGTGGCTGGACTTAAAGGTGGCAAATGGTGGTCGGGGACTTCAAGAATGAAAAGAAGGGACTGCCTGCATTTTAACCTACTCGTCACTGAGCTCTCAATCCATACAGTATTATGCCCAACCTCATTGGACGCACTGATATCACACACACACCCAAGTCATTCTGAGTAACATGATACAAAGTAAATGTTTCATTCTTTGAACACATAGTAACTGTAATGGCCAGATCAACTCTTTTCAGGCTAATCACTGCAGGGGGTGGCTAAAAGCTTGACACGTCATCATGACATTGTCTCCTTCTTTAACATTTCTAGGTAGGTGTATTGATATTGTCGTGTTTCAAGGAGGTATTGTGAGGACAGAAAACGTAAGGATCAGGCTTGCCATCTTGAAAATATTGGCCAGATGTGTGAAATTTTATCTGGTTTTCTGACCTGGTTCAGATTCTCTTGACACTGACATGTGCTTGCTAACTCAGATAGCCAGAGGTGCCCCAGGGAGTTGCGTTTGTTTTCAGTCCTGTTTACGTCAAGGAGGGCTTCCCATCCACAGTGGGAGCGGGAGCCAGGAGCACGTTAGCATGCAAGGAGTGGGAGGCTGATCAGGAAAGGCAGCTCTTCTGCCTGCACCAGTAATACCAACAGGTCTCAGCATTGTGCATCACAGAGGGGTGAGAAGATAAGGGGCTCCTGCAGCTTCTTCACTGAGACCATGGCTCTTCCTCCCCCTCTCCATCAGAATCGGGTAGAACAGACAAGGGGCTAGAATTTTTAAGGAGGCGATTCTGTAGTGTAGAGATTCTTTTCTGTTGTTCTGCATCAAGATGGCCATACCCGATTATTGTCCCTAAAAGAGTCGATCCAGGAAAGACACCATTGCTCTGTGCGCAAGAGAATAGCATTCTTTCCCGTTAGGAAGGAAACGGGTAGGGTACGGACCCTCCTTTCTCTGGGCACCCATCCTACGTCTCTGGTTTTCTTGTCACCCTTCCCCCAGGGGAAGGTTTCAAAAATATGTTTAACCACTTAGGAGATTACAAGACCACAGAGACCAATGAAGAGTCGTCAACTTTGGAAAAAGCAGACAGTAACTCCACACTCACTCATGGTTCATGTTAACCTCCTGGCCACACTCCATAGGACGGAGCAGTTGCACGTTACTATTTTAGGAAACATTAAGGAATAACCACAGTCAACGTGGAGCAACAGAAACAAGACCAAAACTCTGACCTGTCACATCCAGCTTGATCCTTCTCAACTGCAAGCCAACCGCATTTTTCGATTCGCATTCATACACGCCCGCGTCCTCTAACTGGGCCTTGTGGATGGTGTATGCGCCTTCCACGGCCTTTAGCACCATGTCTCCTGTCTTCTCTTTTTTCTTCAGAATAATCCAAGTGTGGGGAGCATTCCCACAAGTGCAGGAGATGGTGACAGTGTCTCCTTCCTTGACGTTCTCAGAAGGAGAAGCTATAAGCTGTATGTCGTTTGAAGCAACTGTAAAGAGAATTTGAAAGGCACCTCTGACTGGGTGAACTACAGACCAGTTCCTTCTCACATGTCCCTTACTATAACCCCGTATCCAGTCTAGCCAGAATGATACGGGTTTAATGAGCGGCTATAGAATATCTATGTGAAACATGAACCCATTTTTAGTTGCATTGCAGTGCAACCAGAATGGTTTGTGTTTCCTTGAAGGACGAAGGCCTTTACAGTGTGGGCCTCCTCAGATCAAGAAATCCAGCTGTGCACACAGAGATGGCGTTCTTCCTGTCCTTAATAACCACAGCTACTATTTACTAAGTGTCAGGCACTGGGCTGGGTCCCCGACATACAACATCTCTATTAGAACAGAAACCCCAGAAAGAGGTACTCTAGCACCATTTTGTAAGTGAGGTTCCCCTTGTGTTAATCTATTTTTCTGACCTGATTTCAGATTCTTTCCTCAACCAGAGTGATAATACCATGACATCCATCCTAAGGGCTTTCTCTGAGGTTGTGCATTGCCACTTCCAAAATCTTTCCTTAGAATACAAATGATCATTGAGATGGGGTAACCAGGAAGTCACTAACATCTTAGTAGAAATAATACCCAGGAGTAAGAGAGGAATCAACACCAAGCGTTATGAGAGCCCCAGTGAAGAAACAGGCCTTGAACCCCAGAAGAGGAAGTATGGGGGGAAACTCCCAATTGGTCGTTTCATGGTTTTGCCTAAGAACTGCCCATGGCTCCAATGTGTCAGCTAGGAGTGGTTTTGTTCTCGGTCTTGGCTCTGCATCCTGGATAGAGGCCCTGGGTTTGACAGTTTCTTCCACTCAGTCTTTCTGTGCCATCAAACTGGACCGGCAGACACGGTCACCGCTGCTCTTAATATCAGCATTTACAAAAGGTTTAAGTGCCTCTTGGGCTTCTAAGCACATACGAGCAGGCACCTGGTGAGATTACCACCGCATCGAGAGTCCAGTTCAGGTGGATATGGTGGCCGTAATCCAAAGTAATTTCCAGATACGTATACACCTCCCCTTATTCTCCTTCTAACACCGTGATCATGGCCTCACTAGGGCAACCGGAGCTCCTGGCACAGGTCCTGGAGCCGGCAGTCCACTTGAGGCTGAGAGAGTTTGAGGATAAGAGACTTGGCACGTTTCACGAGAAGTACTATTCCGGGCACTTTCCTGCATAGGAAACGTCATGAGCTCTTCATCAAAACCCTCAATACATTTTTTTTTAGTAAATTTATTTTTCATAAAGGACTTTGGATTCCTCTTGTTTGGGACTTTCTTCACTTCCTGGACTTGTATGTCTATTTCCTTAACAGGTTAAGGAAGTTTGCTATCGTTATTTTTTCAAGTAGATTTCCAATTTCTTACTCTCCTTTCTGGCACCCCCATGATGCAATTATTGGTATACTTGAAGTTGTCGCAGAGGCTCCTTGCACTCTTTATTTTTTTTTGGGGGGGGGGTGGAGGGAGGATTCTTAGCAGTTAGTTACCAACAAGGGAGCTCCTATAAGACTGTCCGAAATCTTTTAGGCTGGAAGGGAGCGGCACAAAATATTCAAAGTGATGAAAAGCAAGGACCTACAACAAGATTACTCTATACTTTTGAATTAAAGGGCAGATAAAGAACTTCTGAGACAAGAATAAGCTAAAGAAGTTCACCACCACCAAACTAGTATTACAAGAAATGGTGAAGTGTCTTCTTCAAGAAGAAGAAAAAGTTATAAATAATAATAACAATAATGTGGCAATACGTATATTGCTATCAATAATTATTTTAAATGCAAATGGTTTATCTGTTTCAATCAAAAGATCTATGTTGACTGAATGGATAACAAAATAAGACCCTTCCACATGCTGTCTACAAGAGACTCACTTCAGATGGAAAGCCACACACAGACTGAACATAAAGGGATAGAAAAAGATATTTCACAAAAATGGTAACAGACAAAAGGCATGGGTAGCTGTACTTCTACCAGACAAAATGTAGTTTAAAACAAAAGCTGTAACAAAAAACCAAGAAGTACCCAGCAATTCCCCTTTTTGGTAATTATCCAAAGAAACCAAAAAAACCCAACACAACACTAAATTGAAAAGACATATACATTCATATGTTTACTGAGGCATTATTTCCAATAGCCATGGTATGGAATTAATGTGAATGCCCATCAGTAGATGAGTGGATAAAGAAGTGGTGCATATACACAATGGAATATGACTCAACCATGAAAAAGAATGAAAATCTTGCCATCTGCAGCCACATGGATGGACCTAGAGGGTATTGTGCTGAGTGAAATAAGTCAGGGAGAGAAAGACAGATGCTGGGTGATTTCAGCTATAGGTGACTCTCAAAGCTGAAATAAACAAATAAGCAAAACAGAAACGGAGTCAGTAGTTACAGAGAACATTTTGATGGTCATCAGATGGGAGAGGGTGAAAAATGTGAAGGGCTTTAGAAGTATAGATTGGTAGTCACAGACTATTTACAGGGATGTCAAGTCCAGCATAAGGAGTATGACCGATAATATTGTAATAACAAGAGATGGTGTCAGATGGGTACTAGATTTATCGAGATGCTCACCTCATAAGTTATATAAATGTCTAATCACGGAGTTAGACATTTGAAACTAAGATAATATTGCACATCCTCTGTAATTTAAATTTTTTAAATGTATTTTTAAAATGGAGGACTTCATTCAAAACCAGCAACACAGCCAAAATGATATTAGGAGTAACATTAATCACACTCTGCTCACCTTGAACGATTAATTTGACTTCTTCTCTGCTTATTCCAGCCTGGTTACTTGCTTCACATACGTACATGCCAGAATCTTCCACTTTGGCAGAAAGTAAGGCGAGTGTTGTGTTCTCAGAAAGAAGCTGTAGATGCCCGTTGCCTAGCCGCCTGCTCCACCGGATTCTGGGGGCTGGAAGGCCATCACTAGAGCATGTCATATTCACAGAACGACCTTCCTTCAGGGTCGGGGAGGGGCTGACAGAGATGGTTGTGTTTCTGGGGGCAGCTGAGAAGGCAGGGACACTTGTTAGCTTAACCCAGCTCATGCCCTGAGTTCCAAAGAACTTTATTTATGTCACCAAACTGAGGCTATGCACTCAGGGGGTTAGAGCCGTTTCTAAACCTTGATAACTTTACCAAAGGAGGTTTCTGTCTTCCTTTACTTTAGCGGAGTCCGAATTGTAGACAGAAAAGTGAACACATATTAGATATTTTCTAATGAACGTGAGTTCGTGAGTTCTGTGGAAACTCTTGCTACCGACAGTGGATGAGCAGGGGCAGCATATATTGACATTTATGGTATGTTGAACATGACCGCAAATTACTTGAATCTCCTGCGAAAAGGTGGAGTCCGTGTTTCTACCGCTGGAAACCAGGCTGCCCTGTGAACTCACTTCGATGGAGGTAACGGAGAGGAAGGAACACTATAGGACTGCCTAGCCTAAGCCTTAAGAGGCGGCTTTCATTACCACCCTCTTGAAACAGTGCACTCTGGTGAGTGACCTGAGCCACCGTCCTTCAGGGGGAGACAGCACATGGGGAGAGGCCCAGATATCCCAGAGAAGGCCCCCGACATGTAGGTGAGGCCATCTGGGACCAGCTGTTTCCCACTGAGCTGCCGGCTGACTTGCAGGAGGGAGCTCATCTCAGACCACACTGAGCAGACCAGCTGCCCCTATGACCCTTCCAGAAAGGTCAACTCCTAGCAGAGTAGGCTTATAAATGGTTCTTATTTTAAGTGTTGTTATAACCATTATTTTGACATTTCTTTTCAGTTTTATTTTGCTCAGGTATTTTAACTCTCAGTCTCATGTTAACCACTGCCTGTGACAGAGAAACCCCCATTAAATTGTGGCTACATCACACTTACTATTAACATACAGTGTCTGTGTACTCTGCCTTTGTTTGGGTTCAAGTTCCATGTCACCAATATGTAACTTAGCCCGACAAACAAGCACGTTGCCAGTGTCTTCAGCGGTGGGGATGAAGGTCGTTTCCAAACTTCCCGTCTCTAGGGACTGATTTTCCCTGTCCTCCAGAAAGTTCTTCCTCGCCATGATACGCCCCCCCTTCAGCAGCTCGACCTGCAGCCGGTTTAAGGGGTACACATTGGAGACGTCGCAGCTTACTGTGACCAGCTCGCCATTCACTAACACACCGCCCATCTTGATCTCTGGGTCTCTAGGGAATGCTGCAAATATCAAGCGAAAGTGACGTTTACATGTGACAGTCAAGGGGAAACCAGAACTGATCTCTACTGAACCCAAAGGACTCAAGTGACAGTTTTCAATCCTTTGGGATTGAATGAGCACCCATATGTAAATAAGGACATTAAGTATAAATATTCATGATATTAGATATGTATTAACGCTGGAAACAAAAAAATAGTAAATAAAGTAATCGCGTAATAAATACACTTAATATTTTTCTTCTTAGGGATATAATCCCACTGACAGCCACAAACAGACTTTCCAAAGGACACGTGAGCTTCCGCCACCTTGTTTAGTAACTGCATGTTTTAAACGTTTGTCATGATGTATTGAATATTTATTTTGTGCTGGTCCTTTAATATATCTCAGTCTTCAAAACAGGCTGATAAAATGGATATTATTTCGCTCGTTTTATGGCTAGAAAAACTTACAGAACACTTGTTTTATAGCTAGGGAAATCTACAAAGCTCAAAGAGGCCAAGAGACCTTCCTCAAGCATCGCATCTAGGCAGTCATTGAGCTGAGCTCAGAACTTGTATTTCTCTGAGCTCCGAGCTCAAACTTGGTCTCTCCCAGCCGGGCAGGCTCTCAGGATCAGTTAAGACCCACAGGGCCGTGATCGGTTTTGACACTTGAATTTCCAATGGCCAAGTGTAGGTGGCAGGGTTTAAATACAGTGTGTCTGTAGTCATGGCACACTTTTGACCGGTCAAAAGTGCACCATGACTTTACAGACACACTGTATTTCTCAGACAATACTTGGTAGTTAAGAAAAAAAAACCATTAGATTTCTGTTCTAAATAATATTTATCCTGCATCTTATCCAAATCAATAAAAATAAGACTAACATAGTTACCAAAAGCAAGAGCAAGGCTAACAATGTTTTGTTTGTTTTCTTCCCCCTTAAGGGAAGGGTTGTTAAAGTGATACACCCTCCTTGTTTACTTAGTGCAATGCTTCCTCACTGCTGGTTCACATTTTTGGTGGCAGTATGCCCACATCAGCAGACCCTGGACGAGAGCATGTCATATTCATAGAACAACCTTCCTTCAGGGTCGGAGAGGGGCTGACTGAGATGGTTGTGTTCCCGGGGGCAGATGAGAAGGCAGGGACACTTGTTAGCTTGACTCAGCTCATGCCCTGAGTTCCAAAGAGCTTTAATCATGTCACCAAACTGGGGCTATTTGAGAGAGTCAAATCCCTTCACAGGTAGACTCTAGGTCAGGGGTGCTCAATACATCGATCGCAAAGGAAGTGTGGGTAGATTGCATGACATTAAAAAGACATTTGTCTTTTGATTGGCATACAGGGTAGCCAATCTGACGTCTGAACTTTTGACACCCTACGCATGCGCGTTAAACTGCGCTAACTTGTTCAGTTACATTGCTGTGTAGTTAGCCTTCAATTTATTTAAACTAAATACAACAAAGGGTATAAAAATGAGTGCCGTAGCTGGTCCAAGTAAGAAGCCTAAAACCTACCACTTTCATATAGAATGGGGGGGGATTTTTTTCACTATGTCATATTCTAAGTGCATTTGCCTCATCTGTCTGTGTGCCATTGCTATTCCAACGAAGGGAAATGTGGAGCAGCTTTTTCGGACTGTTCATAAAAGCTATGACATTGACTTTCCTCTGAAAAGAGAGCTGAGAAGGAGAAAGGTGAAAGAAGAATACACAATATTAAATAGTAATAATAGTAACTTAAATAATGATAATATAGAAGAAATAAATTTATGTTTTGCATTTTTATTGTAGGTAGATCATTTTGACTTGGTCATCTTATAAGTAGCTCACATGCTGAAAAAGTGTGGGCACCCCTGATCTAGGTCATTTCAAACAAATCCTGAGGGGCACCCAAGTTTGGGCAGGTTTTCTAGTAGAAAATCTCTACACTCCGTTCTCTTGAATTCTACCAAATAAGACAAGGGAACTCTCTCAAAAGACATAACTTTGTGGTCACTTTGCATATGGGGTCCCTTGTCCATTAAAACCGAGGACCCGGCACTGTCACTATCACAGAGATCTGAGGGTATAAAAGGTTTTCATTACGGTGATGAGAACAGCAAGTATTTCTTGTGCAGTGTATGTGTGCAGTTCTGTGCTCCCACTCAGTCTCTGGTGCTCCCTGCTGCCGCCCTGCCCATCCCCTCTGACCACTTGAACTCCTTGTCTTTATTGCTGGCTCTTTCCTGCTCCCTGCTGCCTCTGTTTCCCCAACCTGCCGATCAGCTTTCCAAATATGCCTTCAAAACAGTAGGCTCGGGGCTCACCCCCAGCTCTAACTCTGAGCAGCAGTTGTCCCTCCCCAGTGATCTGCATGGGCACTGACCCCTCCCCCTGCTCACCGTCACCTCAAACATCCCCTACTCAGAGAGGGGACGGGCATAGTGAGCACGTGCAGTGTTCTCACACAGGACGCGGTGCTGACAAGACACAAGGACTACCAATGCTGTGTACATATCTCACCTGTACTTAAGATTTAGGCCAAGTGAGTTGCATCAGAAATTCTGGTTTCAAGATTTAAAAACCATTGCCAATGCTGAATTTCCTCTCTAAACACATGGATCACATGGTATATCACAGACTCGTATCATGTTTCTTCCAAAGGGAATGGAAAAAACAAAAACAGGACACAATTCTGAAGACCACTTACAGTAGAGGTCCACCTTCATTTCCTTTTCCAGCTTCTTACGCCCACAGGTCACGGTGCACAGGTAAACATGTTTGTTCTCAAAACTCACAGGGCTCAGGGTCAGCGTGGACATGTTCCCCTCCATCCGCACCTTTCCGCTCAGGGGGCTGTCTGTCTGGGTCCTCCAAGAGAAAGACAGGGGGGACTCACAGCCCTTGACCCCACATGTCAAAACAACTGGGTCGCCGATCTGAGCAGTAATCTGGGGTCCGGGGGAGATCTCAACCGTAAACAGTTTTTCTGGTGGGAGGGGGGGACAAGACAAAAGGAAGATAAAATCATTTTCTCCTTTCACCACATTCCAATATATGGTCTTTTTGCTTGTTTGTTTTGCTTTCTGATTTCCTTGAAGTTAACATTTGTGCCAAGAAAAAGTTATTCCTTTCCACCTTGGGACCATCAGGAATGAGACCACATCTTATGAGAATGAACCCAAAATAGTCCGTTGATTCATTCATTGAACAGGATGAATGTGGGTAAAAATCTGTCAAGACAGAGGGCCGCATCTTTTCATAACAATAATTCAGTCTCTGCTCAAATATAGTTTGTCGAGTTCCTGGAATAGTGGACAACAGCTCAAATAATTTAAGAGGTCTCAGTGTGTTCAGCATTGTGTCAGCCACTTTACATATATTGTCTCATTTAATCCTCACAACAGCTTCAGGAACTGTTGCTGTAAATTCTCCTCCCCCTCCCTTCCTCTTTCCCTTTCCCCTCCTCCTCCTCTTCCTCCTTCTCCTTCTCCTCTTCCCTGAGGAAATTTAGGCTCAGAAATGCTGAAGAACTTTATCCATCTTGCAAGTGGCAAAAATTAAGGCTTGAAGCCAGGTGAATCTGATTCAAGATCCCAGCTTTTCAACTGCTAGAACAATTAAATCTAGCTACCCTCGTGTGGAGATAAGACAGACCTATGAGAGGTACGTCCTCCAATTATATACAACACCCAGCTCCCGTAACGGACCAGCGCTTAGTGCTTCCATGCCAACAATGTCAAGTTGCACCATTGGAAGTCACACTGAGAGCAAAGTCAAAGTCTAAGCTCGAAAGGGGCACATAAACTTTGACGCAAAATAAAAAATACTTTACAGTGAACTCAGGGGCTGGAAACTGAGACGGGAGGGCAAACCTCTAAGACTCCACAGTTTCCAGGAAAGCACCTTGGCTGCGAGTTATCCCAGCTGGGCACACTGCCATCCAAGGAGACAGGGAATTCGAAACCTGCACTTCGTTCCTCTGAGGAAACTGGAAGTGTTGGGCAACTTTGAAACTGACAGCTCCTTCAGAACAATTCCCAGAGTTTATGAATTTCTTATATGCTGGCGTGAGAATGGGGAACTTTAAAAACAGCCACTTCCTGTCTGTGAACAAGTCTCAGATGGTTGGGCTTCATTTCTTTATAGTGGCTGCGATTATTACCAAGAGAATTTGTGGCTCCTGCAGGAGTATCTAATAGGTCACCAAAAGGTACTATACTTTGAAAGTTCAGTTCTCCCATGAGGACTTAAGGTCGTTAGTATCTTGTATTGCAAAGAACAAAACAAGCCGTCCTAATCCCAGATGTGTTTCCCTCTCACTGAAATAGGACGCAGTTTATTGTGGGGTGGAGTTTTCCAGGACCAGGATGGGTGACCAGCTTTTCATGCATTGGTTCCTGTGCTATCTTTCCTGGCCTCCCAAGATGGCTCATCTAACACCCGACTGAGTTCACCTACCTACTGATGGTGAGTTTGAATTTTACTCTTTCACCATCCCAGTTTAAACCTCACGTTTTCATATTCGAAAAATGGGAGTTGCTCATGTTTGCAATTCATCCACCCTACATTTACGGAGCACCTGATATGTGGCAGGCGCTCGACCTAGTTGGAGTGTAAAATGCATTTACCATCACACTGAAGCGTATGACAGTGAGATGGGACATCACTAAAACCCGACGAAGTGATTTTGGCACAGAAGCTGCTTCTCTTTTGCTCAAATCCCAGTGACACGTCTTTGTCCTCCTTTTTCACATTCGACTTACCTTGAACAATTAATTCCACCTGTGTTCTTTCTTTCCCCACCGCATTAACTGCTTCACACACATAAATTCCAGAGTCTTCTGTCCTCATAGCAATTAACGTGAGGGTGGCGTTCCCCGAGAGGGGCTGTAGGTTCCCACTGTCTAGTTGCTTGCTCCAGAAAATACGTGGAGCTGGCAGGCCTTTGCTGGAACATGTCATGGTCACGGAGCCACCTTCTTGCAGTCTTGTGGAGGGGTTCACAGAGATGATGGTGTTCTTGGGAGAGACTGAAAAGACCAGGCACATTAGCCATCACTAAGCGCCATCTTGATCTAACAGGGAGAGTGTATTTCTCCCACGGACTGTGTTCATGTGAGCTCACAAATTTGACAAACTTCCCATGTCAGACCGGTAGAAAGGACCCCAGGGTCCTAAAATCTAGTCAATCCCAGTTTCTGACTAATTTGATCGGGGGTTTTTTGGTGTTGTTGTTGTTGTTGTTGTTTGGTGTCTTCAGCTGGCCACAGATAGTCAGATATTTAAAAAGACCCTTAAAATGTGATTTCATTTCCCAGGAAAGGTGCAAGTCTCATCCCGGCATCCTTGCCAAGTGGTCACCCAAGTCACCTTCAGCACTCACGGCGTGAGGCGTCCCACCACCTTACAAAACAGTCTATTCGATTCCCGGACAGCTCTCATTATTAGAACATCTTCCCCCTATTGAGCTGAAATTGTCATCTTTGTCACTAACTTTTACGCATTGGTCATAATTCAGCCCCCTGCCATCACAGAATGAATCAAATCTCTTTCCCACATGACTGTTTTTCAAGTAATTATAGCTCTCTTTTTCCAAGTTTTATATTCTCTAGGGAAAATATCCCCTTAGTTTGACTACTCTTTTCAAAATATTGATAAAAACTTTTCCATCTCGTTCTCTTTCAAATACACTCTCGTTGGCAATACCCCTTTTGGGTGTGATGTCCAGAGCAAAACACGGCATTTATTCTACAGCAGAGCACAATGAGGCCACTCCTACCCATTTCTGGGACTAGGGGGCCGCCTCAAATCCCAGGCAGCCTCCAGAGTGGGGGACCAACTAGAGCCATCCCCTCTCCCACCCAGTGCACATGTGTGCTCACACAGAAAACATCCCCACCTCGTCAGATCTCTCCCCCTTGATATTTCAAGTCATCGCGTAGGAGTGACAAACATGATTAAAAAATGGTACCATCTGAGCCCATTTCCTACTACTCCATCAGGAGCTATTCTTATTATTCCCCTTTGATAGAATGGGAAATAGAGAGATTAAGTGAGCCAAGTTCACAGTCAATGGAGCCAGAACTTAAGCTCAAGTGTCATGAACCCAAACCCAGCGCTCTCTTCATTGGTGTTGACAGGTGTTGCATTCCCAGTGAATAAACATGGAGCCAAGTCTCTCCTTGACATTAACCACTAAGTGTATTGCTCTATCCCCCCGAGACTCCACCCCCATGGAGATGAGACTGTGTCACTCAAGCACTTACTGTAGACCTGGAGTTGTTCTGTTGTCTCCCTTTGTCGGAGCTCGGCATTAATCTCCTCATCGTGTAGCTGAGCTCGGCAAACAAGAGCTTTCCCGATATCCTCACGGGTGGGCGTGAAGGTCACTTCCACACTCTTGGTTTCCAGGGACTTCTTCTCCATTGGATCCGGAAAGTCCTGATTTTTCAAGAGCTGCTGGCCCTTCAGCAAGTCGATCTCCAACCTTTCAGATGGGTAGATGTCAGGGACCGAACACATGACTGTGACCTGCTTGCCGACCTCCAGAAGGCCACTGAAGTGAATCTCTGGGTCCTTAGGGAAAGCTGCAAAGGGCAGATGAACACAGGTGAGTGGGTTTCTGGCTCGTATCGCGTAAGGTCCCGCAGTGACTCAATGCAACACAGACCGAAGCTGATGTTTCCGTTAATGCAGTCTTGAGTCATTGTTCAAGTAGCCTTTTGTGATTTAGATGGGTTCATGAATCAGTCAGTCACCTTTTAGCCAATGCTCTAGTCTGATCTTGCATATACTGAGGTTTGTACATTATTGGAATAAGAGACAGGAGAAGAAATTAAGATGTATTAAATACTCCTATGTGCCCATTCCTGTGCCATTTAACATCAATGATTTTATTTTATCCTCACAATAACCCCAAGAGTTAGAGACCACACTTCACAGATATGAAAACATAGACTTCCGTTCATTTGCATAACTCACTCTAAGTCACCCCGCTCATAAATGTTAAGTCTGGGATTTAAGCACAAGGTTTCTATTATTCTGTACTGCTACTAGAGATTTATATTTTATCACCTTCTCTTACATGAATCAGGGCAGGTATACTTTCCATTTTACAGATTAGGAACTGGAGGCTCAAAGGGTCACTGCAAAGAACAGTGATCAGAAAAGGCATGCTGAGCAGTGAGTGAGAGAGCCATGTTAATAACTGATTGCCTTCTGCAAATGAAGCCCCAGGCAGGAACTGGTCCATGAGAAAGGTACGCGTGTGCCGTCTTTATCTGTGCAGACCTGCCTCCAGAAATGCCCGACGCGGCGTTCTAACCAGTACTCTGCCAGCACCTATCCATGTTAAGGGGGCATGCTGCCTCCCTACACAGGGCTTCCTTCTCATTTCGGACCTTTGTGATGGGAATGCCTTGAATAGATTTGAGGCTCTGTGTCACAATAACTCAAAGGTCTCAACTCTGAAGCCTAGACAGTCAAATGCAGAATGAAGGTAGGTAGGACTGTGGAACATAAAGAGAGACAGGCAGACTTCAAGAAAAAACTTCAGGCTAGATAATTAAAGCCAGACAGGTCTTCCCTCCCCTCTTGTGAATCTCCAGCTCTTTGGTGCTGGTGAGCAAAGGCAAAGGCCCTGGGAATCTCTTAAGTGAAAGAAACACAGTCCTTTTCATTTTCCCACCAGTAATTTCTGCCCCGCCCATTCCGTGAGAACTTTGCCAGCAATCCACACAGTGGGCTGCCAGGTAATATGAGAACTTGCTGGTTTTCCCTGTGGTCGCATAAGGGGGCCTCTCACGTAGCTGGGGGTGGGGGGGCACGCACGCGGACTGTGCTGCCCAGCCAGCATAATTGAAAGCAGTGTGCTGAGAAGCATTAGCAACTCATGGGGCGGGCGTGCTGACGGCTTGGAGTTACTGGGCCAGGCTGAGCTCCGCTGCTGCTGGAGGGAAACCGCGTAGTTATTAAATAACCTCGCGAGGTCTTCCTGAATAGATGACTGTAAAAGCATTGCAGCTTTTTGGTTGTGGTTGTTTAGTGTTGTTCTGTTTTGTTTTTCTGCATGAGTGCTGGTCGGCAAGCAAAGGCAAGTGATTTATTTCAGGTTAGCTCTCCCGGCCTCTTACTCACTTTGTCTGCTGGGTTGAGACGAGACTGGGATGTATGCTGGTGGAATGGTAAACTAGAGCTATTCATTCCCACTCACAAGGCAAATCTGATTCATTATACAGACACCCTGAGGTTGAGCCGCTGAGCATGAAGGATTAATGACACCACCATCACCAACAACAGACTCTTTCTTACATTGATCTATCCCAGAACCAAGTAGCGAAGTGTATACAGATATTTCTCTTGTGTCTAAGGAGAAAACATTCGTACTGCCAACATTATACATCTCTGCCTAAACTGATTCTAAGCACCCAGTCGCATAAGATGAACTAAGTGGAAAATCCCTGGTGGACACAGTTCATGAACCATGTAGCTGCGCGGCCAGGCTAACACACAAGGGTATGTATGAGCAAAGAGAAATGTTTGAAAAAGAAAAGAAAGAGAACATGAGGGATCCTCCTTTCACAGCTCAGAAAAGCAGAGCCCAGGGCGGCTGAGTCTCACCCACGGTCACTGTGTCTGGGGCAGAGTGGAACCAGAAGCCAAGATTGGGGCTGCGGGTCTAGTGCTAGACTCAGCTGTCTCTAACTTCCCGGGTGCAATAAGTCCTCCAGGCAAGCATGTAGACAATTTTACATATTGTGTTTAGAAAGTGATTGGAAAGCAGCCTCAAGAGGACATCGGAGATTCTCCAGGGTACTCACAGTAGATATGCACCTCGATCCTTTTCTCCGCCTTCTCTACTTTCTCAGACCTGCACGTGGCCGTGCACAGGTAGGAGTGCTCGTTTTCGAAACTGACAGGGTCCATGGTCAGCGTGGATGAGATCCCCTCGCTCCGCACCCTCCCATTCAGCGGGCTGTCTGTCAAGGTCCTCCAGGAGAAAGCAGGGGACTCGCAGCCCCTTGTGCTGCAGGTCAGTGAGACCGAGGAGCCGATCTGAGCAACCACGCGGTCCTCCGGAACCATCTCCACTTTAAACGCTAGACCTGGGAAGGCAGGAAGGAGAGAGGCCGCATCACACGGGCCCGGTTTTGTGTCCTCCTCTCCTCTGTTCTGGTCTAACGTCCGCCACCCGATCTGGCCGCCCTCTCTCCTCCACGGCTTCCAGCTCACTGCAAAGGCAGCCAACAGCGTCTGCATCTCTGCCAGAGAAGGTGTGGAAATGACCTGCACTCAGAGAGCTCTCGGTCCCTACCTCCAAGCCCATCCGTCAGACTTGTTTGGTTATTTGCTAGGTTGGATCTCATTATCAAGCGCAGAAAACGAAAGAGATAGATCTCACTGGAGACAGAATCCAAACACTCATTTGATATGGGGGGAAGTACCCCCAAAACATCAGTTTACAGCTCCAACCATGCCAAATACTCAATAGCATATCAAAAGTCAGGTTAAATGAAACGTTCTCACTGTTTAAGAACCTCGGTATCTCTCTTCACCCCTCCACCCCCAAACCCCCAAGAACTGACGGAGCCAAAGTCAGGACTAAAACGGAACCCCAGTGTTCAGAGCAGATGGAGGAGCAGGACTTACAAGCTGCAAACACCATCCAAAGTATGCTGGAGGCCGCCAAGGTCCTGACCATCATCCCGGGCATTTTCAGTTGCCACCCTGATGAGAAACCGTTCCTGGTGTCCTCGTGTCCCACCTGGACGTGCCTGGGAGAGTCTCGGGCTCCTACACCAGGGAGGCTCGTGAGGAGTGAAATGAAAAGTCTGCTCTTTATAAAGGGTCTAGTGCAGAGGGGAGGGAAATCCCTTCAGGGGAAACCCAGGGCTGAGCCAGAGAAAAAAAGTTGAACTGACAGCCAGCCAAGTCCAGCATTAACCCCTTCTGCGGCTCTCAGGCAGGCAACTGCTCTCTCTCCTCTCTCTCTCTCTCTCTCTGCCACAGAGAAAGGACAAACTTTCAAGGTCATGACAGGAGGGCTCCAACTGATTTTCATTCCAAAGGGATATATCTTCACATGAAAGATAGGAGGTAAGGCTCACTGCAGAAGGAGGCTTTTTCTGAATCCAGGGGGCCAGGGGCAGGCAAGGGGGAGCAAGAGAGAGAAAAGTAAATTATTATCCAGGGTTCTTTTTTTTCTTCTTCTTCTTTTTCCCAATTGATTTTGGAGAGTGGGGGAGGGGAGAAAGAAACAGCAATTCGTTGTTCCACTTATTCATGCATTTGTTGCTTGATTCTTGTCTGTGTTCTGACCAGAGATCAAACTCACAACCTTGGCCTGTCAGGACAACACTCTCTAACCAAGTGAGCTGCCTGGCCAGGGCCTGTACTGCAGTTTTTGAAGTCGCTAAATAAGCATTATGTCATGTGAACTGACTTTTCTCCATGAGGAAGAGAGAGGGTTGCAGTTCTAAAACAGAGGCTAAAGCTCCTCTTGGGGAAAAAAAGAAAAGAAAAAGGTTCTATCTTTTTGATGAGTTAATTTTTCAAAGGGCGACATCATAATTCTTAGTTTTATATTTTTTGTTTATAAAAATAGTTTTGGGGTGTGTGTGTGTGTGTGTGTGTGTGTGTGTGTGTGTGTATGAGTGTGTTTTACCATAAACATCAACTTTCTAAAATGATTTCCTTGAGTGAAAAGTGAAAGAATACTACCAAAACAAGAGAAATCATATATTTTTTCTCTCTTTTAATTCAGAAAAATTACCAACCCTCTGGCTCACTTGCTGAGTTACTGGAAATCTCTTGCAGAATTAAATGTAAATGTAGGGAATTCATCTGAAGTAATAAATTTCTTGGACTGTGAGATTTCACCACAAACATAGTTAAAACATAAAAATAACTTGTTTTTGTCCTATGGGAGGTGATGATGACCAGTTTTATGTTTTTTCTCCTCCTGCCCCCACACTCCCCTCCCACGAGTGAAATGAGGCTGCTTAGAAATGTCTGTTTCAGCCTTGCATTCACATAGCTCGAGTCTTTGCAAAATGCTCGCCCATCAGAAAGAAACCGGAATACGTAGCCACTTCCTTGCGTTATACGCGTGCACGTCTACCTTCCCCATCGGTCAGACCATCAGTTCCTCTTACAGCTAGAACCAATTCTCTTTCATCGTCAAATCTGCCTCTGCCTTCCCAATACAGAATGCGTGGGTTAGCCCTGAGTGGATACAAAAACGAACAAACAAAAAAGAGTGCAATAATAAATATTATACATTCAAATGTGGAAAAGAAACTTACAAAGCTAGGAGTGCTATGTAAATACTGCACAGGGAAAATATTGGATTCTACAAGAAATCCCCGAAGCTCACAGCTTCCCAGGGATGTGTGCCATGGACAGCAATGTGCTGTGTGACGAAGTGGCCGGAATGGAGGCTGGGATACTATGCCTGTCTCTCCGTGGCTGGGGAAGTTTCTGGGCCTCCTCGTGGGTACTGATGGAGCACCCACTGAGGGACGGGGAGAGAAAATGATTTAGGAGAACCGTGAGAGGGCTGGAATGACTGTAAGTGTGACTTCACCTACTACGCACCTCAGAGTCAGACAGAGAAGTGGCGTCAGGCAGGTCGCTGGCAAATAAAAAACCTATAGGTCCTGGACAGTGTTGGCGTCATGGGGGAAGATGATCAGAACCATTTGTGGTGATTGTTTAGATCTCTCAGGAGAGATCTAAAGCCGATGATGAGGTTTTACATCCATTTCTCTGAGATTTAAGGACAAGTGACCAATGGGATCCCAAAGACCAAGTCCCAGTTAATAACTTCAGTCCTAAGTGTGGATATCATTCCAAGTTTGGAACATTGGGGAAATGCCTAAGCTATTGAGTTAGTTCATCGTGGTTTCAGCAAAATATTTGATAAAGTTAAGCCCCTCATTATGTCTTTGGGTTGGATGCTATTTGCGGTTCTACCTGCTTCTCCCAAGTAAAGTTAGAAGCGATGTAGAATATGTGATTCTCTAATTCACTCATCATCGTACATGGCTGGGAAATGTAGGTAACCATAAAGAGGACAGAATCAAGGTAAGGAAGAGCACAAAGGATACAATAATGGTCCAGATAGATGCTGAAGTGAAATTTAACTGGAATACATGAAAGTCTGACGTTCAGATATAAAGTGTCAAGTATAGCATGGAGGAGAGTTGACTGAAATCCATAGGAAGACCATCTGGTGGTTTTAGTGATCCACAAGGTGAACATGAGCCAACATCACCAAAAGAAACTAAAACAGATGCAGTAAACTCAAGTTGTACTTGTGGCGTTCAACCTTCTAACTGCCTGCGGCCGTGGTCTCCAGGACCTCATCGGGAGCAGGGGTGTCTGCGTGTCTGATTCAGGGCACCATTCCCTGTGAGAAAGCCTGAAAAAGAAGAGAGGGCATCCAGAGGCAAGTGACAAGGATGGTTGTCACTTAGTGGGAGCTGTTGAAGAAACAGGACTTAGTGGGAGCTGTTGAAGAAACAGGACTTAGTGGGAGCTGTTGAAGAAACAGGATATTTTCTTTGGATAAGAGACACCTTTGAAGCCATGTGATAACTGAATGACTGCCGGGCAGAGGCAGGAACACTCCTGCTACTCTGTGTTATACCAATGGCCAGAAGGAGGGCTCCCTGGGAAGCAGTTACTAGCTATCAACTCTAGGACAGCCAGGAATGTGTCTTGTCTACCATCAAAGCTTCGGCACTTAACATAGTGACCGGGAGATAGTAGGGAATCAGTAAATCAAGGCTGAGTTAATAAATGATAACAATGTGAAATAGAGCTTGACTTCACCCCCAACAGTCCTGAGTTCAAATCCAGCCACCCCACTTAGGAATTGGAAAACCTTGCAAAAGTATGGGTAGCCTCTCTATACCTGTCTACACATGCTCAAATTTGGATAACAGTATCATTTCAAGTGATTCACATGATTTTTATGACTATCAAATCAAAAGAGATCATGTGAAATTCCTTTAAATAAGAATATAGAGTGCTATATAATTGACATATAATAATATTCAAATACAACCATGTTAAGTTCATTGTAAAGAAGGACTTTACAGGTATCTGTTTTCAACAATGTAATGGGTCACCCTGTGAATTCATCGACTCCTAGCCAGTAGAAGTGGTCAAGCAAGGCTGGATGACATCTAACAATGTGATGGAGACCAAAGTGTGCCTTATGTGAGATATCCAACTGGATGGCCATTAAGGTGCCCACTGAATGTCAAGGTTCTCTTATCAGTCCCCTCACTGTCCTATGAGAATTCTAAGCATCTTCTGATGCTTCTCTGGTTGGACTCAGACCTTCAGGCGTACTTCTTTGAGTCTGATTAATAACCACCGAGTTTGTAGCAACTCCAACTCTTCCACACCTTCCTGTAGTCAGTGTATCATGGGCCTCCCTGAAGTAGAGTTTGCTAACTTCTGTCTTGAATGACTTAACACATCTGACAGAAGTGACATTCCCAGCAGTAAGAGTGGTTCATCATGATAGTGACTCTCAGCCAGGTGAGAGGAAGAGCAGTTCCTTTTTTGAAGGGCCTGTCAGAATGGGATGGGGACAGTGACGGGCCTTCAGCAAGTTCTGCAATGTCAACTCCTCCCCTCCGTGTGGCTCCAGGTAACAGAAGTCGTGTACAGGCGACTTACTAATGTGGCTTCCCAGGGTGTACAGGTCAAGGCTGGGTCAGCTACTTGAAGTCAACATCAAGGACCGAGATCGATTCTAGTCCCTGGTTCTGTCATCCTTGGCATGTGGCTCACCCCCATGACCCTAAATGGCTGTTCCACCTCCAACAGTTGTGTCTCTATTTCAGGCAGGTATACAAGGGAAACGTGGAGGGCAAGTGGACAAAGCCTGTGGGGTCAATCCCCTTTTAAAGAGCTTGCCAAGAAGTTTCAGGATGTGACTTCCACTCACACCTCACTGAGAAGGTAGGGAACTGAATATTTTGCTCATTATTCAACTGACCACCTTATTGTGCCATGTCAATCAGGATTCTGCTCCTAAGAATACAGTGGTGACAGAGCAAGCAATGTCCCTGCTTCCATGAAATTTACATTCTTTTAAGTGTAAGCAAACTGCACAAGCATCACGGAGAGCAAATGGACCCACAGAGGAAAGGAAACTTGGAAAGGACAGGAAGCAAAGCGAACACCGGGTAGAGGTTGAGAGTGTATGAACTGAGGGCAGTGAGTTTTTATTGGAACTTCCTTTCTCCCTTCCCCTTTCTCAGTCTATCTTTTTTGGGGGGAAAGGGAAGAAAGGTTGTTAATGGCCAGAGATACAGAATGTGGTGTGAAATACACATCTTAGTAAATCACACACCTAAAAAGCTCACCAGCTTTGCTCTAACCAGGTTTGGCTAGATCAGACAGGTCCAGTGTGGTGTGGGATTAGCCAAAGCTGTGAGTTTGCCAGTAGTGGACAAGGGAGGGAAAGAGGGCATGGAAAATATGGGTGAGTCTGGCACATGGTGGACGGGACAATAAGACAGAATCAGATATCTGTTCGATTTGGCTTGCAGGAGAGTAAATGAATTGCGGGTGAAAAAATAAGGAGATGTTGGTCAGAACGTAGGATTCTTGATATCAAGATTTCAGTTAGGAATAGTATGTGTGATGACAGGTGTCAGAGGATAACTAGGGGAGGAAATGATGGCAGTTGGGTAGAGATGATGATTGTTACAAACAGGAGGTTAAGGAAATCAGAGCCTAGGTCCCTGCTGGTATCTGAGTTACAAAGAATAAAGTCGGGATTGGTGGAGCAGCAGGGAGTGAAGCAGGCATCAAAGTCATTCATGAATGAAGCAGGATCATCAGAAGGTATCAGGCCATTAAAGGAGATCACTTTGGGCCCTAAGGCCAGGCAGCTCAGTTGGTTAGAGCATTGTCCCAATATGCCAAGATTAAGAGTTCAATCCCCAGCCAGGACACATATAAGAATCAGCCAATAAATGCATAAAAAAGTGGAACAACAAATTGACCTCTATCTCTAGCTCTCTCTTTCTCTCTAAAATCAATAAACAAACAAAAAAATCTTTTTTTTTTAAAGATTGCTTTGGACAGTAGTGAAGAAGAGAAATATTTTCGAATTGGCAATGGAAATCTGACCTCCAAGTCCAGTGGCACGTGGGGGTCCCCACTGGACAGGGCTCTGGCTCTCAGACCAAGCCAGGTTTCCATCACAATAACCCGATGAAGGACA
Source organism: Rhynchonycteris naso (assembly GCA_037038555.1). NCBI lineage: Eukaryota > Metazoa > Chordata > Mammalia > Chiroptera > Emballonuridae > Rhynchonycteris > Rhynchonycteris naso. The sequence goes on from CM072999.1 coordinate 205,037,378, forward strand.
GGCTGAGTGAAGGCAGAGCCTATGGGAGATTCTGTAGATGACTGATCTTAAGTTCTAAAGGCTCAAGGGAAGTCTCAGATGCTTAGAATAAGGAATGGACAGAGAGGTGTTGAACACGAGCCCAGAGTGTGGACTTGTCACAAAGGACATGAGGAAAGATGGAATTGGCCCCAATGGTCTCTCAGAGGAAGGTCTAGGATCAGTCCTAATCATCACCACCTCCTTAGTCCATTTCTTGGGCCATTGGTAGCAGCCAGACAGCGGCAGTCAGGGGAGGGGCGGTCTTTCCGGGAGCCCGAGGAGTTTTGGAAGAAGAGAATAGAGGGAGGTGGTCTTAACAGAAATAATCGGAGCTCGGTGGTTTCCCTTAAATCCCACAGGAAGATTATCACTATTTGTTGACCTTGCTCCAAAGAGCTATTCGGGTAGATTTCTGAGGATATAACAGGTACTACATGCCTCGGAGAGCTAAGATGCCCTGGTTCATCTCACCATCCCACCCAGCTCCTCCATCCCGTATTCAAAGATTAAGTGAATTATTGAAAGCTGTTATAAAGACACCTCACATGTGTAAAGGGGATTATTCTTTTTTTTTTTTTTAATTCTTAGAAATATTTTGCCTCCCATGAGTCTCCTAACAATCCTAGGTACTCCGCAGGGTGAGTATTTTTACCTGCATTCTATGGAGGAGGAGACTGAGGGTCAGAGAGGTGAACAGGCCCGCAAGGTACACAGCTAGGTAGCAGGGAAACCGAAGTTACATTTCCTGATTCCATATTTAGTGTTCTTTCTGCTCAAGACCACTGCTTGCTCTCCAAACAGGTTCAACCCGGCCCAAAGCCAGCCCCCATTCGGCTTTCCTGTGCCGGGCCGTCAGGAAAGCCGTCTTGATAACACGGGCATCACCCTTTCCTGGGATGTGATGTCATCAGAGCCAAACTATTTACCATTCTGATCTCCCACTGTCACAAAAGCAACTAGTTTCTATTTCCAAATCTCACCTCAGGCCCGCCACCTTGTGAAGCTAACACATTTGCTGTAATAGCGCTGTGAAGGGCGTCTGTGACTTCTCCAACGCCGTACTGTCCACCGCGGTATATTTTTGTTGGCTCAGAGCATATGCTGTGGAAATTCCAAGACTTTCACAGAAAACATTAGAAATGCTCGCTTGTGATTTGCCACATTTTAGCTAAAATAAGGCCTAAGGAGAATATCCTGTTTGGGAAGACTTTGTTCCAGGATAAATAAGGTCAATACTAACTGTTTAAAAATGTTTAAAAAGGGCATTATAACTCAGATATTGCATTGTCCTTATGGAAAGGAAAAGTATTTTATAAAAAAAAATTCTAGACAGGCTTTTCAGGAGTTTGAGTCCCTCTGATTGAGTCCAACCCCATCAGAGGTCAATGTGATAGTCAGGGACAGGCGGGTGCGGGGCCACGGATAGTGGCAGCAGGACCGATGAACAAGCCATCGGTCCACTTGTCACTAACGACACAGGAGCATCTGCCTTGGGGGCCACCCACATTCAACATAAAATAACTTTTGAGTAGTTCCACCTAATGTCAGAAAAAGGAATATGTGACCATTTTGAGGAGAAGGACATGAAAATAATTTTTGACAGGAAAAGAGAGAGAAATAAACAATGATACAATTATGGAATGTAGCACTTGAGTCACTGTAGAAAAGGAGAGTGACCTTGAAAGGATTTCAAAAAGTAATACCTCATAGGCACAACATATCCTCTCTTAATGTGGCACTTAATGTCTGCTATCTTATTCATTCCCACTGAATCCCTGAGGACAGGCCCATTCACTAGTGTGGACAGGAAAGAGGACTTGGTGTTCTGGTATTATGTAGTTGGAGGCCATATGGTTCAGTAAATCCTAGTTCCACAACTTTTTTTTTTTAACATCCTCAGACACACTATTTTGGCTCTCTAGGTCTTGGTTTCCCTCCCTATAAAATGGGGACAGTCCCTTTTCCCGGGACTGTCTCAAGGGTTATATAAGATCATGCAAGCGGCAATTAGTAACACAATTCATGGTAAACAGAACATGTTCAATAAATACCGGCCAGTCCTGGGAGGAAAGGCGATCGTATCTGAACTCGGATTTGCCATTTTTCTCTGTTGGATTCTGCGGAAAACTGCCGCTCTACCACCAACACAAACTTGTCATTTCAGGCCAAGTGTGAGAAGTGGACTTTCTGCAGGTTGAGCCATGAAGAGAGAAAGAAAGGGGAGACTGAGTGACGGTTGGCGTTGGCCCCATCCTCTGTTTCCTGTGTCCCTGGTGCGTGCATGCGAGTGAGTGTGGTGATTAGTGATGGAAAACAGAATCTTCTGGACTCTGAAATGGAAGGTCGTGGGTTAACCCAGAAAGGTTCTGATCATGGTTCAAAAACAGTGGTTCTCCGAGTGTGCTTCCCAAACCAGCATCACCAGCATCACCAAGAAGCTTGCTAGACATGCAGATTTCTTCAGACCCCACCCCAGATCTACTGAACCAGCTGCTCTGGGGGTAGAGTCAAGCAGCCTATGTGATCCTGGTACTGCTAACATCCGAAAACCACTCTCCTTCTTCCCAAGGAAAGCCCCTTCTTCCTGGGCCATCCGACAGCAGGGACCAGAGACATGTGCCGGGGGCCTGACCTGTTTCTTTGCACAGAGCCTCCACCTGTGTTCCCAGTTTTGCTCAGGAGAAGATTAAATCATGGAAAATTTTCAAGATGAAAGGAAACAGTATTTTATGTTCCCAATCCAAAAAAAATTTAGAAAAAAAGAATAATCAGACACATAATTTGAAATGCCCATTGTCATTTGCTTTTTCCTCCTGGTTTAACAGCTTAATAACTTATGATAACATGATATAAACAGGACCTTGGCACTGCCTCGTCTGGCTAAAGCCCAGAAGAGCCATCATGTCGCAAACCCAGGCCTCGGGCCTAAAATGAACTCACTGCTTTTCCAGTGGACTCATAATACACTAAGTCACAATTTGAAAATTAAAATATCACAGCAAGTGAGGGAAGCTAAGAGAACTAACTGTTCTTCCAAAATTCTAATCTGGCCCATCACTTATCCAGGCTCCTCCTAATGCTTGCTTTATACGATCTATATTACACATTTGCTCAAGTGACTGGTGACCTGTTACTCTTTCTGGGGGCTGGTGTCCAAAGGTCAGGGAAGCAATGTTCTGAAAAGTCACAGGGTTAGGTGATGGGCGGGTGGGTCAAACGCCAGTGAGGGAGGGGATTAGCATCTCTTAAGTAAAGGCTTATCGTGTTTGAAACCTTCCACCAAACACACACCCTCTCATCCCAGGGGACTCTAAGAGAAGTCATCTTCTCCCGCTCCCCAGGTCGAGAAGTCAGTCATTGCTGCCAATGAAGTCAGTTTCCCTTGTGAACTTCAGGGTACATTCTCCCTTGTAAAAGCATTCTTTGATATGGCATCAAAGTTCAAAGACCCTGTAAAAGAGAATGTGCAAGAATGTCTGGAATGACTATGTCGGCTCTTTCAGGGGCTGATAAGAGAGAGATTGCAGTGTGGCCACATATGACAGTATCAGAGAAATACAGGGGCTTTGGGCAGAATGACATTAGAACAAACTAAATAATACGTACATAATGGCTAAATGAATTACAAACTCCGAATAGTCTAACACTCACAAGGAAAATGTACACGTTGCTTGGTGCTTAGAAGCAAGGGAGCATTTGTGGAGTCTTAAATATATGGTCCCGCGTAAAAGAGAATTTAAAAATAGATGGTAACATAAGACATGATACTATTTATGTAAATTAATTCACATGCAGTGATATGTGTTTTGAAAGAACACATGCATCTGACCAGGCGGTGGTGCAGTGGATAGAGCGTCACCCTGGGACACGAAGGACTCAGGTTTGAAACCCCAAAGTTGCCGACTGGCTTGAGCATGAGCACGGACTCATCTGGCTTGAGTGTGAAATCATAGACATGATCCCATGGTCACTTGCTTGAGCTCAAAGGTTGCTGGCTTGAGCAAGGGGGCACTGGCTTGGCTGGAGCCCCCAGCCCCAGTCAAGACACATATGAGAAAACAATCAATGAACAACTAAGATGCTGCAACCCTGAGTTCATGCTTCTCATCTCTCCCTTCTTGTCTGTTCCTCCCTCTCTCTCTCTCTCTCTCACACACACACACTTAAAAAAAAGTACACAAGCAAACAAAAAGATACATTTAATATGTGAGCATGTCTATCTGAGGGAGGCAAATGGGGGTGAGGAATAGCAATAAAATGGACAAAGTTAAAGAATAAAAGAAGAGTCTTGCTTTGACCAGCAATGATAATGTGCCACGAACCGAGGGAATCATTGACTCAGTCCTCGGCATCTGAGGCCCAGAAAAAGGGGGTGGAATACATAAACAGTATTTGTTTAGAAGATAATTGTTGCCTTTCTCTGCAAACTCACCTCATCCCTTTATCTCTTCATTGAAGCATTTTCCTTCCTTTGATTCTTATTCATCAACGACAGCAATTCTTCCATTAGAGAAACTGACAGCAATAACTCATTTTTATAGGGGTTGTTGTGGTATTTTTGTATCCCATTGTCTTATTCACTCTAACACTATTTTTTATTACTAGATATAGGAAGAAATGCTTACTATAAAATGCTCTCCCCTTTTTTGGGGGGGTGGAATTTAAGGCTGAAACAAGTGGGTAAACCATTTGGGAGCACAGGGAGTAAGTACTTCACAAGGTCCTCAGAGGCCTGTGACTGCAGCTGTGACATTTCAATAAGATTGCCCAAAATTAGAGAGAGAATGTCCCAAGTGGAGGGTCGCTCTCTTCTTGCTTTCGAAGCTGGCTCAGAGTAGAAGTTTTCAGATCAAGGCATCTCCTCTTAAACAAAACACACGTGGATTATTCAGAGATGTCTATGTTCATCTATTGACCCTTTGCAATTTTGTGAGTGGAGAGACAAAGAAGAACTGGGGGGGAGGGCTGAAAAACTCGAATAAGTAGGATTAGGGGGGTGACAAGTAAAAGATTAATGAAGGTAAAAATACAGCTTGCTGCGTGCATTGGCCAGGGAGTTGCCCCCTAACATCACTCCCACCTGGCACCCTCACAGGACCTAGTCATCTGGTTTCCCTGCAGCGACCAGGAAAGAGAACAGTAGCGGTGAGAGGCTCCCTTTTATGCATTAACAAAGGGCAGATGTTTGTAGGTGTAGCGCGGAGGAGGCTCCTGACGTTTCTTATTCTGGGGATTATGTTTAACTTGTCACCTTGTCATCCTTCTTTTGTGCTTCTTGTATTCCCCCCTCTTAACGTTTTCACCTTGATTTTCCTGACTCCTTTGTTCCCTGAGATGTTAAGGGTCATCAAGCTTTCATAGCCATTGTCAAGACACCGACGTTTTGTCAGGAAGCTAAGTCACTGACGAGAGTTGTCCCCTTCTACCCAGAAACTTTGCTGCAAAGTTTACAGAGTGTTGAACACACGCTTCTTGTTCTTTGTTCGACCTTTATTCCTCTGTCTCCTGGATCTTGTAAGGCAATGGAAGAGCATGGTATTTGGCCTGCCCTCATGAGGGTTATCTTTGAAAGCAATTTCCAAAAATAGTTTATAATAAGAGCTTTAACAAATAGGAGTGTTACCACCTCCTGTTCCCCTCCTCTCTCTTACCCCCTTCTCTCTGTCTCCCTCCCTCCTTGATTTAGGGGCCTTTCTCTAATTATTGGACCAGCCTGTTCTGTGCTGTAAAACCCAGAGAGCGAATTGTCAGTTGCTCAGAAAATAATTTTAAGACCTCATTATTCCTGTGTTAAGTGATTGGATTTAATTTTAGTCACTGTGGGAGTCTAAATTCCATTATGAAGTCTAAATAAGAATAAAATCCAGTCTGTTCTGTCCGCCTGGATCTCCTATGGCTTCATGTTCCGGAGCACTGAGAAATTCTCTCAGAGACACACGGGAATGGGCTGTCCCGGCCGGGGGCTGCCGGTTGTTCTAACCAGTCACGAGCCAGGTTTAGAAATTAAAGGCACAGGAAGGACTCCTCCCCCCCCCCTTTTGGTTTCTAAGGAAATACTGCTGCAATTTATTGACCCAAAGGGAAGAATTGGGTGGATGAGTGATAGATATTCCAGACTAATAAGAGCAGGTGTTGGTCATGGTATAGCCTTTCTTGGCCATCTTCAGGGGCAATTGAGGTGACCAGCTTTCCTGCAGTGCATTTCTACTCTGGTGCCTAGGCCAGAAATGGGCAACTCTTTAAAGACTACGATTCAAAGCCTCGTCTTGATTGCCTCTTCCCTTCAGAAAGATTTGTAAGAGAAGAAGAGATCTATTCCAAAGTAATCTCTAAAAAAGCTAATCCACGAGGGGGCGAAGGGGGAGAGGGATAAAGAGGGACAAATATAAGGTGATGAAAAATTATTTGACTTTGGCTGATGGGCGCACAACATGATCAACAGTTCAAATGCCATAGAGATGTTCACCTTAACCCTATGTCCTCTTGTTGATCAGTGTCACCCCATTCCATTTAATTTTCTAAATAAAATTTTAAAAAAGAAAAGCTAAGTCACATAACTAAGAAAATCAGTCATTTCTTGGACCATTTTCTTTATATTACTTTAATCATTATTTACAAGAAAATTCAAAATCGACATAGTAGATGTAATAAACGCTGCTGTGATAGCCAATGAATGGGGTTGCTGGCTTTTCCCCCAACAGCCTGATGTCACTATGCACGTGATAGGCAGGACAGTAGAGCCCAAACGCTAATCTAAAGAACAGGGAGAAGGCCCAGCATAATGTATTGCAGTTAATGGAGATGATGGGGGGTGGGGCATGGAATAGCATCAGAGAACTCAGCAAGGCAGCTGTTTATACTCTGACAGCAGCACATGATAAGCAAGGACTTGGGGAGCTCGTGCACATCGTCACTTTGCTGGCTGATTATGGATAAGTAATTGAATTAGCTAACTAATTTAGCAATCAATAGCAGTAAGATCGCTAGAAAGTCCCCAAGTGTTTGGAAAACAACTAACACACTTCTGTATAACTTCAGGGGTCAAAGAAGGAATTAATGAAAAAATAAGAAAGAATTTTGAATGGAATGAAATTTAAAACATGATGTAAAAAATTTGTGGTATGCAACTAACACTGGATTTATAGCATCTATAGTCCTAAACACCTACAAGAGGAAGAAAGATCTCAAAAACCTCATCATATAGCATAAGAAACTAGAAAAATATTGACACATTAAACCCATGTGAGCAGAAGAAAGGAAATAGTAAACTTCAGAGCGGAAATCAATGAAATAATAGAGAAACAGAAATCTTGAAGAAAAGCTGGTTCTTCAAGAATGGCAATAAAATTGACAAACCTCCAACAAGACTGACAATTTAAGAGAGAGAGAGAAAGAAATTACCAGTATTGGGAATAAAAGAGTTAATAGTACTATGAATTCTACAGGTATTAAGACAATAAAGGAATATTATTTAAACAACTTTATGCCAATAAATTTGACAATTTAGATGCACAAATTTCTTGCAAGACACAAGCTCTCAAAGCTCACTCAAGAAGTTATAGGTAAAGTGTATATTCTCAAAGAGGAAACGATACCAATTCTACACAAATTCTTCCAGAAAGTCGAAGAGAATAGTTTCTATTTCATCCTGTGAGTCTGGTATTACCCTAATACTAAAGCAAGAAAAATACATTATGGGGGAGGGGAGAACAACCCACAGACCACTATCTTTCATGATCACAAATTTAAAAAATTCCAATAAAAATTTTATTTTTTATATTTTATTTTTTTGTATTTTTCCGAAGTTAGAAGCAGGGAGGCAGTCTGACAGATTCGTGCATGCACCTGACTGGGACCTACCCGGCATGCCCACCAGGGAGCAATGCTCTGCCCATCTGGGGCATCAGTTCATTGCAGCCAGAGCCATTCTAGTGCCTGAGGTGGAGGCCATGGAGCCATCCTCAGTGCCCAGGCCAACTTTGCTCCAATGGAGCCTTGGCTGCAGGAGGGGAAGAAAGAGAGAGAGAGAAAGGAGAGGGGGAAGGGTGGAGAAGCAGATGGGTGCTTCTCCTGTGTGCCCTGGTCGGTAATCGAACCCAGGACTTCCACACTCCAGGCCAATGCTCTAGTGCTGAGCCAACTGGCCAGGGCCTCTAATCAAAGTTTTAGCAAATTAATAGTATGGTAAGAGGATAAGACATTGCAATGGGTGTGGCTTATCCTGGGAATGCAAGTTGAATGACATTGGGGTGGGGGGGCTCCCCCTGTAAATTATATGATTGTTTAACCACTATGCTGTAGACCTGAAAGTAATATAAAATAATATTGAATGTCAACTGTTACAGAAAAATAAAATTTGGGAAAAGAAAAACACTTTTAAAAAGGTTGAATTACAGATTAATCACCATGATTCATCATGTGAAAAAAACACTAAAATGGAAAACCCATATAGCGACCTCAATAGACACAGGAAAATCAATTGATAAAAATCTAGCAACCATCACTGATTAAAAACACTCAGCAAAGTAAGAAGTGAGGGGAGCTTCCTTTACTTGGTAAAGATCACATTCAAAAAGGCTATATATATGGTTTGCACGGAGGGAAGTAAATATTAAGGGCAATCACCTGTATGTGTAAATGTAAGTAAGCCATACAAAAGACAAAGATAGAATATGTGTTTTAAATTGGCAGAACATAATTTGATCTACTCACACAGAGGCGGGAAAGGATTGTTTGTTTGTTTTTTAAGAAAAAGAGGTAATTAGGGGATATAAAGTGAGTTCACAGACGTATTTTAATACAAGAGTAGTTGCAGTAAGAGCTTATAGATAAACTTGTCGATAGAAAGAGGAGAGTCTCAGTTTGCGTCTGCAAAAGCCCAGACCAGGAGGGCGTTGTCCGCAGCCATCAGACAATCACAAGAAAAGGATAAAGGGGGGTTCAAAATAAAGGGAGCAAAAGAGAACACGAACCTAAAGAAAACCAGAATAGAGGTTTTAATATCACAATGCACTTCACATAAAAACGTTGTAAGAACTGAGGAGGGGCGTTCTATAACGCGGAGACAATGAATACTCAGTCACTCAAGAAGTCACAGTTATGGGTTGGAAATATTAACACACCTCTCTCAGAAAGTGATCGATGAAGCAGAAAATTTCTTAAGACTTGAAATTAACTAGCTGCGATGAGTGTGGGATTTGATGTCAACGCAGTTGCTTTCACCTCCACTGGGTTCTTTCTGGTTTTCGTCTCTGTTTACCAGCCCTGTGCCTGTGGACAAGTCCCTTACGTTTGAATGTCAGTCAGTATCCCCTTCTTGGCAGTAAGGTCCACAGTACCTAGCTGACCAGCTGCATGACTTGCATCCCTCTCTGACTCTCAATTTCTAATGTCTACAATAGATATTTTAAAATGTTTGCTTAATCATTTTTTCATAATTTTATTTAGAAAATTGACTTTAATTGGGGTGACATTGATCCATAGATGACATAGATTTCGGGCAAACATCACTACGTCATTTGAATAGTCAATTATGTTGTATACGCATCACCCAAAGTCAAATCATTTTTCATCACCTTGTCTTTGTCCTTCTTTATGCCCTCCCCCATACCCTCTCCTTTCCCCTCCCCCACACCCCCCTTCCCTGGTAACCACTGCACTCTTATCTGTCTGTGTCCATGAGTCTCAGCTTTGTATCTCACCTGTGTGTGAAATCATACAGTTCTTAGGTTTTTTTCTGATTTATTCATTTCCCTCAGTATAATGTTCTCAAAGTCCATCCATGTTGTCATAAATGATACTATGTCACCATTTCTTATGACTGAATAGTATTCCATTGTATATATGTACCACTTCTTCTTTATGCAATCCTCTGTTGAGGGACACTGGTTGTTTCCATGTCTTGGCCACAGTGAATAACGCTGCGATGAACATGGGGGTGCATGTGTCTTTGCGTACCAAGTAGGTATTTTTTTGAAAACCCACTTTACCAAACCCACCGGGTTGGTAAGCCCAAAAGTATAGGTGGAGTATTTGGTGAAACATGCTTGCCTATGAGTATTACTATTTTTGGTATGCTTATCCAAGTCAAAGCAATTTGCTTGCTCTCTGGCTGTGTCAGGGTAATGACACTGTCATGTGTGTGTATACTGAAGTCAATGTTTTCCCATAAAGTCTCACCCATGAAGAGTTGGGCATCCATGCCCTCACTGTAAAGGCCCGGTCAGCCGCGGTGGTTCAGAGAGCCCATGGAACTTGACAAGGGTCATCCGGCTAGAAAATTACAGAGACGCCACTGGACTCATACCGTCCCGACACCAGTGTGAAGATCCTCGGCCAAGGACAAAAAACATAACAAGCACTCTAACCAAAAATGTGAGCAGACGCTGAAATCAGGAAAGGAAACGGCCCCTTAGTCCTTGAAGAGCAGTGAAGGGCCTAAGGAAGTCATCAGAGAGGTGGTCCCTCTTGTGCAGCTCAGCACGAGAGCAGCTGCGGTGTGGCTGATGCCACGAGGCGTCTGGGTCCTGAGTCCTCGCCCAGAGCCACCAAGGGGGGCACGGGGTGCCCCCTCACTGTCCTCCACCCCAGGTGACGCTCTCCTTCAGAAGCAGCATGGGGGGAGGGGGGTGCTTCCTCTCCCACACACGGGGCTTACTCAGCACAAAACGAAACCAGATGCTGAGCAGAAGGAATGCCCTTTCCCAGCAGGGGTGAAGCTGGCCGCACCCTGGCTTTGTTCCCCCTGGTTTGTCCAGAGCACACAGGAAGCTTCCTCACAGGAGAGTAATCCGTGGGCTATGGACACAGTCTCGGGTGGGTGTCAGGAAGATGCCCAGCGCACCTGCCAGGTGCCTTTGCCCCATACCAGTGAAAGGCAAGCCTTGGTTAAAGCAATGAGGAAGCCACAGATGGCCCTCCCCACCCCCATTTCACCTTCTAGAACCCTCTGCTGGAGAAGACCCACTTCCCCTTCTCCTCACAGGCTGCTTTCTCCTGCTTCCTCCTGGCTCTGGTTACAAGGCCATTTCCAATCACGCACACCTCAGAGCAAAATGGAAAGCTGCTGTTCTGGAGGCACCTGTCTCTAAGCTCCATCCCTGACTGTGGATGCAGAGACTGGGTGTGGGACGGAGCGGGGTGGGAGCGGGGAGAAGGAGTGGGGAAATGGGGGAGGGAATGGGGGAGGGGAGAAGGGAATGGGGCAGGGAAGGAGGCACCAGAGGAGGGGGAGGGGAGGAGGGAATGGGGAGGGGAGGAGGGAATGGGGGAGGGGAGGAGGAGATGGGGGAGTGGAGGAGGAGATGGGGGAGGGGATGAGGAAATGGGGGAAGGGAGGAGGAGATGGGGGAGGGGAGGCAGCGGCACTCTGGGGGGTGTAGTCAAGGGTCCCTCTGTCCCCCAGCATCTCCCCCAGCAGAGGCTCAGGCTGCAGGGCACAGAGGCAGGCTGGTCCCTCTGCTCCTGCTCGCTGTCCGCGCCATGTTGCCCCATCTACTAGCTGAGGGTTTTGAGGAAGGAAATTTTGTGGCTACCTGGCTGGTGACGGAACAAAATAAAATCCCATTAGGGGTAGGCGGGCGCCTTACCAGCCACAAAGAGGAAGTTTCCTCTTTCCCACCAAAGTGTGCCACTCGGCTGTGTTTAGGCCGGGTGTAATTAAACCAGAGGGAGGAGAAATACCTACAGAAGTCGTGAGATTTTTATGATTAAATAGCACGTTTCAGTCCTTGCCCTCCCAGCAGGAGGTAGGACTGGACAGTTACTGTGGTCTGAGCCTTTTCCCTTTAGCCGTGAAAGTGAGTTGTTCGTCTTACAGATTTCTCCAGAAGGAAAGTGCCAGAGGGCTGGGAGGGGCTGAGGCCCGCTCATGTGTTGGCACACACTCGTGTCATGGCTGGAACAGCAAGGCTGCACATGGTTCACCCGAGTAAACTCACTGGCACATTGAGGAGCACAGGTAGCACGCTGGTTTGCACTTGCTTGTCACCTACAGTCTGCCGGTAGTTGTTGCCGGGAGCCCTGTCTGTCTTCAGGATGCCAAGGCTTGGAGGAAGGAGGAGTGCTGTGACCATTAGCGCCATCTTCCCTGGGTGTGAGTGGGGGAGAGAGGACGCAGATGCCACATGTATGTACCAGGCCCTTGGCTAACATGCTCAGGAAAGGATAACCATGAGTTTGCCCAAGGTGGGGGGTGGGTGGGGGGTGGAAGAAACATGGCCAGCATGAGACATCTTCTGTGAGGTCCAGAGGACTTCTCTGTTGGAATAAAGTGCTGTTTGGGGGAAGGCCATGCACGTGTGGGTGTTGGGGGAGTATGGGAAATCTCTGTACTGTCCCTTCCATTTTATCATAAACCTAACACAGCTCTTGAACAAAGTCATCCTTTAAAAACCTCTTTTGGCTGTGCTATCTCAGTGTCTGTCTGCTTCCACCAAAAAACAAAACCTCAAAGAGGAAAGCAAGCATCTCTCTCCAGGAGTGGTCACGGGGCCATGTCTATGTGTGAGTAGCTGGTGGTTTATTTAATAAGGAGGGAGTGTGGCTGAACAGCCAGAGCTGGCGCGGGACCCCAAAATGCCAAAGACCTATGAGGTTTTAGTCACAGCTATCCTCTGCAGTTATAAATCCTCACTGGAACCGTGGTTTTATAATGACTGTTCGTGGAATGAAACACGGGCACCCCCAAACTGTGTTAGTCCTGGCATTCTCCTTCAGGCACGGGGTGGATGGACCTGGCCCAATGCCTGGAGGCTGCGGGAAGGTGCTTCAAGGAGACAGACTGAGCGTATGTTTAAAAATAACTAGCATGGCTGTGAACCTCAGACCAACCACCTTCAGGTTGGCTGAGTCCTTGGGTCACAGTTTGAATGGCAAAGAGATTTCCTGTCCAAGAACGATCTTCCTGTCTTCACTCCAACTGCAAGGTAAGCTCCCTGGACGGCATTTAACTGATTTATCCTCACAGAAGAGTGATGGATCGCACTCTAGTGAAGGAGGGGATGCAGGAAGAAGGTAAGATAAGTGGGCCTCAGTGTGCCCAAAGGAGACGTTCAAACACTTGTGTTTCACTCACAGGACAGGTCTGTCCCCACCATCCACACGCCACAGTCTCGGGCTCTGGGAGGGGACAGTTACTGACAGTGTCTGTGCCCAAGGCAGGGAACACTATGCGGGTGGCAGCCAGACGCCCCCCCACTGGAACCAGGATAGACAGCTGGCTGGGGGGGGGACAAGGGGCTCACCAGGAAAGACTGCATAGGAAGGATAAATCCCGCACCGGGACTTGCAAGAGGAGCAGACACTTTCTGGAATTCTGGAAGAAGGAGCAGTCCCAGCAGAGACTCGGAGGGGACAAGCAGCTGGGCACGCAGGACTTATGCCTTCTGCAGTGTCCTCCACCTCCTCCGTCAGGAGCTGGGGACTCTGGCCGGTGGCACTGTGGTCAGCATGGTCTCAGTGTTGTTCTCTCCTGCTCTGTTCCCAGTGGCCTGGGGCCCAGGTCCATGAAGACTCGGTGCGAGCGGTCTCAGAGTCCTAAGGCAGAGATAGCATGAGGTGACCTGTGCTTCAGGGAGTTCGCTCCGGCAGCGGTGAGGAGGCCAGGTGGCAGAAGGACTGCTCGGAATTGAATGTCACAGCGAGGAAACATGGTGGCCTGAACCTAGGGCCAGGCTGAGATATTCGGGGACCCAAGGAGGCCAACTGTCTGCCCCCCCCCAAAATGATGTTTTCTACCTATTTGTTCAACCTTTGTGTCAAGAAAGGGCTGGCTAGGTGCTGATCGCCACTCAGCAAATGCAGAGCCTCACATTACCCAGAACCCACCTGCCTCCTGGGACAGCTTCGTGGCCACCTGCTGTTACTGAGACCCCGGGAGGGGATAAGTCCTCCCTCCTACCAGTGCACTATCCCCTGAGAGGATAGTTGGTCTCAGCAAGATTTCCAGTGATCTTTCCGCGAGCACCCTTCTATGTGAGTGCCCTGGACTCCCAGCTGGCTTGCCTACCCCTTGTTCTACCTGTTTAAACTAGTGATAGCAGAATGTTTGGGTAGGAGAATAGACTCCATGTGACTTGACCGGAAATCAGGGGATGAGGCAGAGGTGGAAAGAGGTCAGCAGTGAACAAAGAGAAAGAAGCTTTGGAAAGGCAAGAGACACCTCAAATAGATGGGTCTTGGGTGCTGTATTATGCAGGGTTGACTGATAGCCCCTAAGACTCAGTAGCATAGCACATACGAGTCTCACTCATGCCCCAGCCAGTGTCATTCCTGGTCAGAAGCCCCGCCTCCATGTGGTGACTCAGGGCCCCAGGCTGCTTCTACCAGTGGCTCTGTCACCACGTGGTCTGCGCATGGCCCTGGTGTCAGCACGCCACTTTGAGAAAGAAGATTACGTCCCTCAGTTCAGAAACAGTGCCCATGACTTCCTCCCGCATCCTGTGGGCAATAACTCATCCCTGAGCCCACCTGGTCACAAAGGGGACTGGCAAATGTAGTCCCTATAAGGGGACTGCTGTCCAGCAACTCTGCACTATGGAGGAGGACCTCAAAGTGGTCACCACCCAGCCAACTCTGCCACAGATGCCAACAGGAGACTAAGTCCAAGCTCATGAGTCATTGGTACATTTCATTTTTTTCATTTGACAAATGAATGGATAAAGAAAATGTGGTGTGTGCATGTGTGTGTGTGTGTGTGTGTGTGAGTAAGTGTGTGTGTGTGATATGGAATATTATTTAACCTTAAAAAAGAAAGGGACTTCTAACATATACCAAAATAGGAGTGCGACTTGAAACCATTATGCTAGATGTAATATGCCAGTTTCAAAGGGACAAATGTCATGTGATTCCACTTACATGAGGCACCTACAGTAGTCAAATCTTAGATACAGGCAGTAGAAAGGTGGCCGCCAGGGGCTGGGGGGATGGGGGAGAGAAAAGGGGAGTTGTGTTTTAAATAAGGACAGAGTTTGGGGGAAGACCAAAGTTCTGGAGAGGTATAGTGGGGAAGGCTGCCCAGTAGTGTGGATGTCCCTAACGCCACTGACCTGTGGATTTGAACATGGTTAAAGTGATAAATTTCATGTTATGTATATTTTGCCATAATTTTTAAAATGTTTAAAATTTGTCACAAAGATTCTTTGCTCTGTGTAAAAAAACAAACAAACAAACAAAAACACAAAAAACTATTATTTACCAGGTATAGACCCTTCAAAGGTAAGGTCACATATAAATAGAAAACACCTAACTTTTAATTTTTTAAAAAACATATATATATTATCTACTTTAATTGAATGAACAGCCACAGAGTAACTTGTCTCCAAGTTGCCCCTCTACTCCAGTGGAGACCACAGCCCACGGGTTTTCAGGTCGTTAATGAAAAGCAACTGAGTGTCTTTAAAGTTTTCTCTCATTCCCTTCAGGCCTGGAAATATACCCCAAATTCTTGGCAACTTGATGCAGCATTAAAAATAAATTAGATGAGAATATCAGTGGGAGAAAAGCATGATAGCAAGCCATCTCTACAAAATATGATGCTTCTTTATCGCATACATACGACATTTATTATATATACATGTACCACTAAAAAAATTAGTAATCTCTAAGTTGTGTGTTCTCAAGAAGTGGATACTGGTCTTCTTTTTCCAAAACATTTATAAAAATGTATTCCCTTGTAAATCTACTTGTCTAAAAGGGCAGGTGCATCCCCACGCTTTGAGACTTGTCAGCTTTGTCAACTTTGGGTTAAAGCGCCCAGTGTGTGCCCCCTCTCCGGTCCCGGCTCATGTGACACCATCTAACCTGAGTAGGCTTAATTGTCTGTTATCATTCCACACTTTTCAAAGAACCAAGGAGAGCAATCTCTTGCCAAAGGAACACGCCGCATAAACAACCCCTTCGGTGATCTTAACCTTCCTAACAAATACTTCTGTCGCAAAGGGCACAGAGGAAGTGACAGGATGTCCAAATGAAATATGCAGCCATGGCAAGAACAGCATTTGCAGAGCGGCCCCCGGAGCCCTGACCAGCACTGCATCTGCGGTCTCCTCTTTCCTTCTTGCCCTCCACTCTGCTGACCCCTTTGTTTTCTTTGTCTCACTGTGCCCGTCTTTCAGTCGCCTCTGCGGCGTCCTTTAAGGCATCAGGGAAAAGGGAACATGAACCCCATGGTCATCTTGTAAGAACAAAGTGCCCAGGACAGAGTAAGCAGCTAAGAGCTGTTTGCTTGTTTTGTTTTTATGCGGAGCCAAGATCAGAGGCCGCAAAGGCAGCCAAGACGGCCAGCTTTCCGGAAGGCTTCCAGAAAACAGAGTGCCCCATGTTCATCACCCTCTGAGTAAGGAAAACAAATCAGAAAGCCGACGCTGCTCTCTGTTGACACACATTTTACAAATGTGAAGGCACACCGTAATTTGACTACAAAGCTTCTTGCATTTCTTCTGAGGTGTGGTCACCCCTTTTCCTTTCGTCACTTTTTATGAATGGGTAGAAGTGTCTGCCCTTCAAGGTGACTTGGGCCCCTGGACTAGTAGAACCACGTTTTATAACTTCTCCCCTATTGTGCGCAGGGCTCTGCCCACGGCCAGGCCAGTGACACACATGCAGTAAACTGAAGTTGGCTGACAAAATGGGGGTCCACTTCTCCTAAAACTGTTCCCCACAAACCCTACTGCCCCTCATGAGTCTGCAAGACACGTGGGGGACTGAATGATGTCTTTTCTGTCAGCACATCTCAGTATAATACCAAAAGTACAGTCCCTGACCCGTTTGCGCAGTGGTAGAGCATAGGCCCTGTATGTGGAAGTCCCGGGTTTGATTCCCAACCAGGGCACACAGGAGAAGTGCCCATCTGCTTCTCCACCCTTCCCCCTCTCCTTCCTCTCTGTCTCTCTCTTTACCTCCCGCAGACAAGGTTCCATTGGAGCAAAGTTGGCCCCGGTGTTGAGGACGGCTCCTTGGCCTCTGCCTCAGGAGCTAGAATGGCTCTGGCCGCAACAGGGCAATGCCCTCGATGGGTAGAGCATCGCCCCTGGTGGATGTGCCAGGTGGATCCCGGTCAGGTGCATGCAGGAGTCTGTCTGACTGCGTCACTGCATCTAACTTCGGAGAAATACAAAAAAAATAAAGTACACATACATGGAACAGCAAATACAAGAAGGAAGTAATGGAGTTATGGGAGAAATATATATATAAAGTATATAGACTTAGTATGAGTTTTAACTGACTGTTATCTTGCTGATAGCCAAGACCTAAGTCAAGGCATGCTGCGTTTGGTTTTTGTTGTGTAAGGAACATGTAAGGAAGCATAAAATTGCAGGACTGGAGGTGTGGTTGAGAGGCAGGGAGAAAGGGAGCAGCCCAGGATGTCTAGGAGACACTGTTCTGTGCTCAGGCAGTATTGGCTTGGACACGGGAATCCTATTAAAAACAAAAAAGTCCTGCACTGTTCTTATTATATAATTGTTCATTAGCAGCATATAGCCTCTGTTGGGTTTTGGGGTGAATAAATATTTATATGATGGGAACTGCATCCGACTGTTATTTGTACGAGATAATAAAAAGCTGACTAGCAGCATCTTTATCGAGGACACGGACAGCTTCCATCCAGGAAGACAGCACTTCATAGGATAAGTTTAACCAACGAGGCGCCAAGTTTTTTTGTTTTTTAACAATCAAATGATTAATAATAATAATAATAATAAGTTTTAAAACAATTTGCTCCAAAATTGAAAATGCAAGGATCAAGAACTTTTAGTCTTTTTGTATCTAAGAAAGCCGGGACTATTTTATCTTGGGCCTCATGCCACACAAGTATGTAAAAGCCCCCGCCAGCATGCAAGGACAGACTTTGTGGGAAGAAATGGAAAGTCTGTCAGTGTCCTAGGGTCATTCTCTTTCCTTTCAGTTTTTAATATTTTTTTCCTGGCTATTAAAATAACACACAATTATTTGTAAATTGCATGCAAGCATAACAGAGCAGGAATAAGATTACTCATTAACATCTTGGCCTATTGTATTATAACATTTTTTCTGAATTCCTTACATAATTATAGTTGTGTAGTTATAGTATGTAAGTCTAGAATTTTGACGATTTCCTATTTATTGTCTTTGTGAATAAATTTTTAGCCTATTTCCAATTGTTGTCTTGTAATACATTTATAGAAGAATAGAAGGGTGTGACCACATAAAGAATTTAAAGATACACAACCAAATTGCTTTCTAGAAATTGTGTACCAATTTAACCATCAACATTGATGATGGTGCCCATTCTATTTCATTCTAATTAGCATGGGATCTTTTAAAAATTATTTCTTTCTAACCTAAAAGATTTTTGTTTTAATTTACATTTATTTGAGTGCCAATGAAATTGTTAATATTTGTAGCTACTGACATTTTTCTCAGGCGAATAAAAAGTTCATGTCCTTTTCCTATTTACCTCTCAAGGTCTTACTGCTTTTGTTATCATTTTATATGAATTCTTAATATGTTAACATTATAAAGCTGAGTGATGTCAGAGAAATGGCGCCGTGAGGAGCGCTCCCAATACTTCTCCCCAAAATTTCAACAAGTTGTACAACCAGAGACAGAAAAATCGATCCCTGGAGCGTCTATAAGTCCCACACACTGAACAAAAAGGTATGAAGGGGCGAAAAACTGACTAAATTTATAAGCAACCCTGAAGGAAATACGAAGGCGAATGGAACACTCCGCCTCCCTCACTAACCTGAGCAAGGGCTGCTTTCACTTGGAACTGAGAGAGAGTGAGAGTTTTGGGCGTGAAAGGAGCCGGGCTGGTACACAGACATGCAAGCCGAGGAAAGAGTGTGCCCGCCGCGGCTCAGCCCGCACAAGCTAACACCAGCGTCGGTCCCGGCAAAGGCGGGCAAGCGGCAGCCTCCATTACCCCCGATAGCCTGGTCGGCAAGCTCGGGCAGTGTGTGAGAGGTTCCTCTTAGGGCCCAGGGCGTGGGCGCCTATGTTCCCGGACAGAGAGGCAGGGTCAGAGACTTCTGCGTGGGCTGTGAGCAGAGGCACAGTGTAATCCCTGCTCCACCAACAACAGCGCCTGGGGAGAGCACCAAAATGAACTTCCCTATGCCAGGTCTTCTCCGGGCGGGCGGGGGCCCTCGCCAGCCATTCAGACTAGCACTGGGGGAGGGGAGCACAGGCAGCTTGCAAACAGTCTCTGTAGCAAATCTGTGAATCCAACCGCTCAAATTAGCTTAACTCACAGTGGGCTCACCGCCCAACTGGCTTACACGGCTCTCGCTGACAAGGTTTCTCTCAGCTCAGTGATCTAAGACAAGAACCGTGATATTTTGTAGTGGTTCTTGCTTTTTATGAAGGGGTGGGGGCAACTTCTAGTCAGCCGATACAGGGTGAAAAATCTGCTTATGCTGGTGGCTCTGATTAGCAGAGCTTTCATACTCAGGGCTGTGCGCTAAAAAGAGGGACTTGGCAGCTTTTAAGACCTCCTGTTCTGCAGGCAGCAACTAGGGCATCTTCTTAGCCAAGACAGGATACAAAGTGCAAAAAGACTGGGGAGAGTGGTCCCACAGAGTGCTGAGACATACTGGACATGCCTGGAGGCTCATAGAAAGTCACCTTGAGAGTAATGGGCTCCCAGCCCTGCCTGATGACGCTGACAGCTCTGACTGAGCCTTACTCAGAGCTCTGCGCTGAGTGGGGATAGAGTAGGGATTTGGCAGCTCTTTGAGACTCTTACTATCCAGGCAGTGGCAGCGGCAACCTCATAGCTGGATCACCAGGCTGCTAATTCAGGAAGGAGAGAGGCTCCAAGAAAATGGACTCTCCCATTGTTGGAGCTTGCAAATGCTAACAAGACCCGACTACCAACGAGACTGAGGCCAAGTATATGACATCACCATAGCGACACATCAACTGCAAATCTCTACCTAAGCGTGCCACAGGGGCAGAGCCTGGGGTACAGTGCCACTGACCACGAAGAGGAAGAGGAAGGAAAAAGAAAAAGGATAACCTCTCAATATCAAGAAAAATCCATAAACTTTATAACTTTTTCCACCTTTTTTTGTTTCTTTTAACTGCTTATCTTTATTTATTTTTTTTCTTCCACCTGGGTCCTTTTATCCTCTGCTCATCTTATTCTTTTCTCTTCATCTTGAACTACATTACCCATAAGTGTTACATTTCCCGTATTTTTTCTTTTGCTTTTCTTTTTTCTTTCTCTCTATGAGGGTTACACTCCAAAACCCTTAGCTCTCTCTCTTATTTTTCTTTTCTTTTTCTCCTTTTCCTTTTCTCTCCCTCTCTCTTATTTTCTTCTTTTCTCTTTTACTTTTCCTCTCTTTCGATCCTCACTCACGAACAAACCATTTTAATTTGTATTCAGATTTTTTCTTTGTGGCATTTTGTGTGCTTTTTACTTTATTTTTTAACTCATTAGCATTCCCCCTCAATCCTGGCTCTTCATTCTATATAGTTTTTGCCACTTAATACAATAGTTTTTTTTTCTTTTTCTTGTTTCCTTCTTATCCCTTTCACTATATCTCTCCTTTGACCATAATTTACAAGCAAATTATTTAATTCTTGATCCAAATTTTTTCTTTTTTTGCATTTTGTAGGTCCCTACCTCCTTTTTTGCCCCTTTATCACTTCTCCCCAACTCAGACCCTCCATTATAGGTAGTTTTTGTTCCATTTAGCACAATACAATTCTCAGTTTTGCATGGTGTTTTCTCAAAGAGGGAAGGAAGGGAAAAAATAAAAAAATAATAATAATTTTTGTTTAATTGGTTATTTTTATTTTTTATTTATTGTCTTTTTTTTTACATTTTACTTTTTTTATTAATTCACATTAGTGCTATTAACATAATCACCCTCAGATGCCATTAAGGAAAAGGAAATCGAATATCATGGATACAAAAGACAGAGAGGTAGCACAGATAGATGAGGAAAAATCTATAGAAAAAAATTTTAATAGATTGGGAACCTTGGAGTTAAATGACAGAGAATTTAAAATATAAATCTTAAAAGTACTCAGAGATATACAAGGAAACACAGAAAGGCAATTTATGGAGCTCAGAAAACAACTCAATGAACACAAAGAATATATTACCAAGGAAATTGAAACTATAAAAACAAATCAAACAGAGATGCAAAACTCAATTCATGAACTAAAAACAAGATAACAAGCTTAGCTATTAGAACAGCCCAAATAGAAGAGAGGATTAGTGACATAGAAGACAGGCAACTTGAGGCACAATGGAGAGAAGAAGAGAGAGACTCAAGAATTTTAAAAAATGAGAAAGCCCTACAGGAATTGTCTGACTCAACCAAAAAGAGTAACATAAGAATAATAGGTATATCAGAAGGAGAAGAGAGAGAAAATGGAATGGAGAACATATTCAAACAAATAATAGACGAGAACTTCCCAAGCCTGTGGAAAGAACTAAAGCCTCAAATTCAAGAAGCAAATAGAACACCGAGTTATCTTAATCCCAACAAACCTATGCCAAGGCACATCATAATGAAATTGGCACAAACCAACGACAAAGAAAAAATTCTCAAGGCAGCCAGGGAAAAGAATACAACATATAAAGGAAGGCCTATTAGATTATTATAGGATTTCTCAGCAGAAACTCTACAAGCTAGAAGAGAGTGGACCCCAATATTTAAAGTTCTGAAAGAGAGGAACTTTCAACCAAGAATACTATACCCATCAAAGCTATCCTTCAAATATGAAGGAGAAATAAAAAACATTCACAGGTACAGAAAAGATGAGGGAATTTATCATCAGAAAACCCTCACTTCAGGATATACTAAAGGGGGGTTTCCAACTAGATACAAAGAACTAAACTAAACAAAACCACAAGTAAAAGCTCCACCAGGAATACAAAAAAAAAACCAAATTTAAACTGTGACAACAAAAACAAGAAAGGGGAGAGGACAAAGATTAACAATAGTAAAGGACGATGGAGTACAGAAGCACTCATAAGATAGTGTACTACAATGAACATGGTAGGTACCCTTTTCATTACTTAATGGTAACCACCCCTGAAAAAACCACAGAAGCACATGACTTGAAAAAGGAAGTAACAGAGGAAAGAAGTATGGATTACAACCAAACAAAAACAAATAATAGAAAAACAAAAGAGAAGAATTAAACAAGATACAAAACTAACAGAAAGCAATATATAAAATGGCAATAGGAAACCCTCAAGTGTCAATAATTACACTAAATGTAAGTGGATTGAACTCACCAATAAAAAGACACAGAGTAGCAGAATAGATTAAAAAAGAAAATCCAACTGTTTGCTGCCTACAAGAAACACATCTAAGCTACAAGGATAAAAACAAATTCAAAGTGAAAGGCTGGAAAACAATACTCCAAGCAAATAATATCCATAAAAAAGCAGGTATAGCAATACTCATCTAACAATGCTGACTATAAGACAGCAAAAGTAATCAGAGACAAAAATGGTCATTTTATAATGATTAAGGGGACACTGAATCAAGAAGACATAACACTTTTTAATATATATGCACCAAACCAAGGAGCACCAAAATATATAAGACAGCTACCGACTGACCTAAAAACAAAAACTGACAAAAATACAATCATACTTGGAGACCTCAATACACCGCTGACGGCTCTAGATCATTCATCCAAACAGAAAATGAATAAAGAAATATTGACCTTAAATGAAACACTAGAACAATTGGATATGACAGACATCTACAGGACATTTCATCCCAAACTGACAGGGTACACATTTTTCTCTAGTGTACATGGAGCATTCTCAAAAATCAACCATATGTTGAGCCACAAATATAACATCAGCAAGTTCAGAAAAATTGAAATTGTACCAAGCATATTTTCTGATCATAAAGCCTTGAAACTAGAAATTAACTGCAAAAAAAGAGGTAAACAAACCCACAAAAATGTGGAAACTAAACAACATACTTTTAAAAAATGAGTGGGTCAAAGAAAAAATAAGTGCAGAGATCAAAAGATACATACAGACAAATGAAAATGACAATACGACATATCAGAATTTCTGGGATGCAGCAAAAGCAGTAATAAGAGGGAAGTTTATACCACTTCAAGCCTATATGAACAAACAAGAGAGAGCCCAAGTAAACCACTTAACTTCACACCTTAAGGAACTAGAAAAAGAATAACAAAGACAACCCAAAACCAGCAGAAGAAAGGAAATAATAAAAATCAGAGCAGAAATAAACAAAATAGAGAACAGAAAAATTATAGAAAAAATTAATAAAAGAAGGAGCTGGTTCTTTGAAAAGATCAACAAAATTGACAAACCCTTGGCAAGACTCACCAAGGAAAAAAGAGAAAAGACTCATATAAACAAAATTCAGAATGAAAGAGGAGAAATCACCACAGATATCATAGATATACAAAGAATTATTGTAGAATACTATGAAAAACTATATGCCACCAAATTTAACAATCTACAAGAAATAAATAAATTCCTAGAACAATACAACCTTCCTAGACTGAGTCATGAAGAAGCAGAAAGCCTCAACAGACCAATAAGCAGGGAGGAAATAGAAAAAAGTATTAAAAACCTCCCCAAAAATAAAAATCCAGGCCCAGACAGCTATACTAATTCTATCAAACGTTCAAAGAAGATTTGGTTCCTATTCTACTCAAAGTCTTCAAAAAAATTGAAGAAGAAGCAATACTTTCAAACACATTTTATGAGGCCAACATAACCCTCATACTGAAACCTGGCAAGGACGGCACAAAAAATGAAAACCACAGACCAATATCTCTAATGAATACAGATGCTAAAATACTAAACAAAATACTAGCAAATCGAATACAACAACATATAAAAAAAATAATACACCATGATCAAGTGGGATTCATCCCAAAATCTCATGGATGGTTCAACATACGTAAAATGGTTTCAACATACATGAAACAGTTAACATAATATACCATATCAACAAAACAAAGAAGAAAAACCACATGATCTTATCAATAGATGCAGAAAAGACATTCAATAAAATACAACATAATTTTATGTTTAAAACACTCAACAAATGGGTATAGAAAGAAAATATCTCAACATAATAAAGGTCATTTATGATAAACCATCAGCTAACACCATATTAAATGGCATAAAACTGAGGACTTTCCCCCTTAAATCAGGAACAAGACAAGGATGTCCACTCTCTACACTCTTATTTAACACAGTCCTAGAAGTTCTAGCCAGAGCAATCAGACAAGACAAAGAAATAAAAGGCATCCATATTGGAAAAGAAGAAGTAAAGGTTTCACTTTTTGCAGATCATATGATCCTATACATCGAAAACCCCAAAGTCTCCACAAAAAGATTACTAGAAACAATAAACCAATACAGTAAGGTCACAGGATGCAAAATTAATATATAAAATTTCATAGCATTTCTATATGCCAACAATGAAACATTAGAAAATGAACTCAAAAAAATAATCCCCTTCACAGTTGCAACAAAAAATATAAAATACCTAGGAATAAACATAACAAAGAATGTAAAGGACCTATATAATGAAAACTACAAAGCATTGTTACAGGAAATCGAAGAAGATACAATGAAATGGAAAAATATTCCTTGTTCTTGGATAGGAAGAATAAATATAATCAAAATGACCATATTACCCAAAGCAATATACAAGTTTAATACAATTCCCATCAAAATTCCAATGACATTTTTTAAAGAAATGGAACAAAAAATCATCAGATTTATATGGAACTATAAAAAACCCCGAGTAGCCAAAGCAATCCTAAGGAAAAAGAACGAAGCTGGGGACGTTACAATACCTGACTTCAATTTATATTATAGAGCCACGACAATCAAAACAGCATGGTATCGGCAGAAAAATAGATACTCAGACCAATGAAACAGAATAGAAAGTCCAGAAATAAAACCACATATATATGGTCAAATAATTTTTGATAAAGGGGCCAACAACACACAATAGAGAAAAGAAAGTCTCTTCAACAAATGGTGCTGGGAAAACTGGAAAGCCACATGCAGAAGAATGACACTCAACTGCAGATTGTCCCCTTGTACTAAAATTAATTCAAAATGAATCAACGACCTAAATATAAGACCTGAAACAATAAATTACATAGAAGAAAATATAAGTACTAAACTCATGGACCTTGGTTACAAAGAGCACTTTATGAATTTGACTCCAAAGGCAAGGGAAGTGAAGGCTAAGATAAATGAAAGGGACCACATCAGACTAAGAAGTTTTTGCACAGCAAGGCATACTGACAACAAAATAAACAGCCAGCCAACTAAATGGGAGATGATATTTTCAAACAACAACTCAGATAAGGGCCTAATATCCAAAATATACAAAGAACTCACAAAATTCAACAACAAACAAACAAACAATTCAATTAAAAAAATGGGAAGAGGACATGAACAGACACTTCTCCCAGGAAGAAGTACAAATGGCCAACAGATATATGAAAAGATGCTCATCTTCATTAGCTATTAGAGAAATGCAAATCAAAACTACAGTGAGATACCACCTCACACCTGTTAGATCAGCTATTATCAACAAGACAGGTAATAACAAGTGTTGGGGAGGCTGTGGAGAAAAAGGAACCCTCATCCACTGTTGGTGGGAATGTAAAGTAGTACAACCATTATGGAAGAAAGTATGGTGGTTCCTCAAAAAACTAAAAATAGAACTACCATATGACCCAGCAATCCCTCTACTGGGTATACCCCCAAAACTCAAAAACACTGGTACGTAAAGACACATGCAGCCCCATGTTCATAGCAGCATTGTTCACAGTGGCCAAGACATGGAAACAACCAAAAAGCCCTTCAACAGATGACTGGATAAAGAAGATGTGGTACATATATACTATGGAATACTACTCAGCCATAAGAAATGATGACATCGGATCATTTAAAACAAAATGGATAGATCTTGATAACATTATACGGAGTGAAATAAGTAAATCAGGAAAAACTAAGAACTGCATGTTTCCATATATAGGTGGGACATAAAAAAGAGACTAAGAGACATGGACATGAGTGTGGTGGTTACCGGGAGGGGGGCCAGGAGGGAGGAGAGGGAGGGAGAGGGGGGAGGGGGGAGCAGAAAGAAAACCAGATAGAAGGTGACAGAGGACAATTTGACTTTGGGTGATGGGTAAGCAACATAACTGAATGACAAGATAACCTGGAAATGTTTTCTTTGAACATATGTACCCTGATTTATTAATGTCACCCCATTAAAATTAATAAAATAAAATTACAAATAACAAAAAATAGATTATAAACCTGTCACATTTCTTACAAATTAAGAAATTCACACTTTCTTGGTTCTAACTTGCCTTTGAAGGGAAGACACATTATTACTTTAATAGCAGCTTTTAGGGGGAAAATATGAATCATATGATGTGGATTATAAGACATCTTGATTTCAGAGATGTTAAAATATTAAGATGTCATGAATGTTAAAATGTAGCATTGACACTGAATCGATATGACTGCATTGTGGATTCTTAGAAATTGGTCATATCATCTGATGAGTCTCGCAAGTGGATGGAGGGATCCGACCCAATATTTAAACAGTAGCCAGTTTGATGAAATACATAGATTTTAATATAGGTCATTAAAATATTGAATCCGTGGCAGTTACTTGAACTTGGATGATGAACTACTCCAAGCCATTTAGTTGGTAAATGCCCCTTGATGATAGAGAAATTGATGTCGAGATCTCTTCAGTGGAATGCTATAGCCATGTGTCGAGTGATGTGTATCAGGAGAATTACATGTATCTTGCATGACACCTGAATATCTCTATGTGTAGGTGTGTCTATTGTCTCTCTAGCTTGAGCATCATGTGCATATGTGAGCATGTATGCCTGTAATGACGTGTTAATGTCGAGTGCTTCACATTGGCACATGAAAGTGGAGCCACTGTCCCGGGATCTTTTCATCTTCCTTATCCAACAAGGATCACAGAAAGCCCTAAAAAGTGTGGTGGTTTTTGAAATATGACGGTCTCTGGATGTATATGTCAACCTTGTTCTCATGGCATGATCTAAGTTGCGCTTCTCTTATTGGATCAAAGGATGAATGTGCTCCTATCATTACCCTTCTTTGAGATTCACTGATCCAGGGCCATTTGCACCCCCGCCCCCAACAACAGTAATGACAGGTATCCTTTATTGAATGTGCATTAATGCGGAAAAATTTTGTGAAGAAACAGTAGTCCAGGAAGAACCAATAGGTTGGCTCCACTTACTTATTCATTCTTAAGACTGACAACTAACCTCTCTCTCTGTACCTCTATTTCTTCATTTATAAAACGGACGTATATTAGTACCTACCTCCGAGTGTTGTGTGAAGGATAAATGAGACCAGGCCAGGCGCACGGTCACACACCATAATTACTCGTGTGGTCATTCTAATTCCCCTTGGGGCGGAGGGCACTTCTTTCTACTCCCCTCCGGAATTTGATGTCCATCTGATGTAGAAGGGCACTTATCAACCAGTAGTCCCTGGTTTCTCTTGGTAGGATCCTTGATGTCAGAACTTTAAACTAAAAGGAAACCATCTATATTGTAAAGAAGTACGAGACAGCCTGTCGCTGGGGGACACAGCAGTGCCCATTTTGGCCCTGTTGCAGGTCGGGTCAGGGGGCCTTTGGGACTGCCACATCCCAGAAGCACAGGTGCCAAGCCTGGCTCCAGGGAGCCGGGCTCCCACCCATTACGGGAGCTGTCAGCCTGGGAGTTAAAAATGAGGATGGACTCTTCTCTCCCACTGGACGAATTTCAAAATATGCAGTGGCAGCTAGCATTAAGATGTCTTTGCCAAAAAGAAATCAAGAGAAACAATGGACATTGGAATTTTCTCTTAAAGTCTATTTCCCTCAGGGAATTTTTTTTTCTTGTTACCTGTAAATGTCTCAATTCACAGAAAAGATTAGTAACAGATAAAAAGAATATTACAGTCTTCCTCAGCATCGCAATGGCTATTTACAGAAGAGCTGGGTGAGATCAGATAAGAGAATTAACTTGTTTTATTCAATTTACTTAAAATATTTCCTTCCTGGATGATGAACTCATAAAGCTTATAACCAAGGGCACCTTTGGAATCAATCAGACACTGCCCTGGCCAGTTGGTTCAGTGGTAGGGTGTTGGCCAAGTGTGTGGATATCCTGGGTTCAATTCCTGGTTGAGGCACAGAGGAGAAACACCCATCTGCTCCCCCCCTTTTCTCTTTCTCTCTCTCTCTTCCCCTCCTGCAGCCATGGCTCCATTGACTTGAGCACATCAGCCCTGGGCACTGAGGATGGCTCTATGGAGGGTATGCCTCAGGCACTAAAAATAGCTCAGTTGAGAGCATGGCCTCAGATGGGCAGAGCGTTGGCCAAGGTGGGGGTTATCAGGTGGATTCTGGTTGGGGCCCATGTGGGAGCCTATCTCCCCTCCTCTCACTTGGAAAGGAAGAAAAAACAAAAAAAGGCAATCAGGCACCAACATCTTTATTTTTTAACAAATGAAGAAAGGAAGGCCTTGAAAGAAGGGGAAGCTAGGTCCCTGACTCTGGGTCTGATACTTCTTCATTATGATCAGGGCATGGCATCCAATGGCTAGTTTTTCCTGCGAGTTCAGCTGTCCCCCAGAAGTCCTTCAGTGAGCTTCAGGCTGCCCAAAGCCTTCACAGCAGGACACTGGTCATGCCATAACCTTTGTCAACTCCAGTTCCTTTTTACACTTAAAGTATTTGAGGTGAAAAGAATGAAACAATGGTTTTAAAATGAGCACCAATGTCTGTTTCAAGGGGAGAAGGCCAGAGATTCTAGCTGCTCAGGGCTGGGTGCCATACATACACCTGTTCTTGTTTGCTGGAGCCTCGGACCCCCTCAGATAGGATGTGTGTTTGGGTGCAATACAGAGAGAAGCAGCGGTTCTGAGGGGCTGATACCCAAGGGGATGGTCTTTGAAGGCACTTGTGAGATCCTAAGCGGCAAACCTGGAGACATTATGCCATCATAATTCAACGAGTACATGTGCCAGGCACCAGGGTAGGGACCAGGTGACAAGGCTATGGCCTAAACGAAGGCCACATGTAAGGTAAGGTTTGGGGTGTATCTGATAACAGCAGTCCCTCGCCAGGATTTTAGGAGTCAGCCCAGGCCTACTGAGGACCAGGGACCGGGACCCGAGCTTCGCAGCATAAGTTATAGGTGGACAAGTTAGGAAGGGCGTCCCCATAAGAGGAACCAGTAAATCTTGAGTATTGTTCATTAGAGATGGTGACTCTTGGCTCTTTTCTGAAGTGCGAGTAAGACGAGGTAGACACGATAAGAGAGAGCAAGTCCTGGAAGAGGAAGCAGATAAATCTTGAGGTTTCATTCCAGATGTGATAAGCTCCTGAAGGTCGGCGGCCATGTGTGCTCGCCCTGGTTGCCCTGACTGCAGCGCAGAGCCAGGCTGGGTGCAGGGCGTGGGGCGAGTGATTGTCGAGCACCGGAACCGAGGAGCTGGGAGCTGTACCCTCATTTTCAGTCCTCAGAATTCCGCACTCCAACCCGAATGGAGCCTGGGAGTCTATGTAGTTTTCTGAGATCCCCTGAACCTATGGCAGGAGGGCAGGGGGCACCTATCCAGTCTCTGTGACCCAGGGTGACATGTGGGCAGCAGCTGCTCGGCTGCCCGACACACAGCAGTTCGAAGAAGAGGAAGGCCCTGTTTTCTTAACATTGGGCTCTTCTGGGAAATGCAGAAGAATCTCAATACAGAGATAAAAAATAAGCTGTAGGATAAATCAAGTTGTCTCTGTGAAAACATGGACCGGGTGGGGTGGGGGATCAGGGAGCGCAAGAAAGTCCCCCTGACAGAGCAGACGCTCTTCCTTTGATGTGACTTGGGAAAATTAAAGATTGTTTTATAGTATCTGGAGGAAGTTAGCTGTCCCTCCAGCTGCACAGCTGACAGAATCCAGAGGGGACCCTGCAGCGTTCTCCTGCTCCTGGGCACAAGGGTTTGGACTAGTAGGCCTGTGGTTGTGAGGGCCCTGGGGCAAATCCCTTCATTATGTTGGATTTTTTTTTATTATAAAAGGAATGCATACTAATAGTAATTTTATTTTTCAAACAGAACAAAAGGATAGCACAGTAAATTAATTGTTGAACTTAGGTGATGAGTCAATGGGACGGGTCACTATATCATTCTTCCTACCTGTGTGTGTTTGAAACTTTCTATCACAAGATGTATTTTAAGAAAGAGTCTCCATCTGTCTCTATGGGCTGTGACCCCCAAGGCCTCCTATTCCACCCTCCAGAGTGGGAAATGGTCATGAGTTCTTCAATATTCTTCCAAACAGTTTTGATCATTCACAAAAGCATATATATATATATACATGTATCCATTTTTTTAAATAGTACCTTTCAATTATGTTATTCTGAACCTTGATTTTTGTTCTTCTTGAAAATAGACTGAGTCATACTTTGAGCCTCCAGACCGTGAGAAACGAAACTGTTGTTCTTGTAAGCCACTCTGTTTGGGGTCCTTTGTCACCAAAGCCCAAGGAAACTCATGCCGTCCCCTCCCTCCCTCCATCGTGCTAATATGCATGGTCACAGTCTAGAGTTTGATCATTTGGAAACTTTTCATCTCTGGAGATGGATACTTCTCCTTGCTTTATTAATTAAACAGAGACATTTATAAAGAAAAAACAATAGACTGAGGAGCTGTGTCCACAGAAGAACACGCAGCCCTATGGTATCCTGTCAATGGCTGTATCATCTTCCGTTAGAAGTATGTAGATGGCACGCTGCATGCTCTAGAGCAGAAGTCCCCAAACTACGGCCTGCAGGCCAAATTGTGGCCATCTGAGGCCATTTATCCGGCCCCTGCCACACTTCCAGAAGGAGCACCTCTTTCATTGGTGGTCAGTGTATGGAGTACTGTATGTGGTGGCCCTCCAACGGTCTGAGGGACAGTGAACTGGCCCCCTGTGTAAAAAGCGTGGGGACCCCTGCTCTAGAGTATATATTAACTTTTTATACACTGCAACATGTATAACATGCAACACGTCTCCGTCTGCAGCTCGGGTCTGCCCCTGGTCTGAGAGCTGGAGAGCTTGCTGTCTCCCAGAGCGATCACCTGGAGGAGGAGCTAGACTAAGGAATTCAAACATCAAACATGTAAATGAGTCTGCCCCCTCCCAGCATCTCCTGCTCTCTGGGCTCCCTCCAGAGAAAGGTGTCTGAATCTGCCCGGCTGCCTGAGCCCCACTCCCAGACCTACTTCTTGCACACACCCCCTTTCTAAAGCTTCCACATCTGATTCAGCATCTGTTGCTCTAACATTCTTTAAAATGTTTTCTTCTGCAGCCCCGTCCCCACGTTCACTAAGTTGACCTTAGTTTCTGCCCTGGATTACTCCACCGGCCTCCCTGCTATCTCCCCTCCTCACTGGTGCCAGAGTGATCAATCTTTCTAAAACTCTGACCCCACGATCTGTTTCCCGGGCCACAAGCACATCAGTGGCTGCCTGTCGCCCTAGACTCCGTCCAATTCCTAACCCAGCAATCAGGGCCCGCGGGCGGTTACCTGCCCCTGCTGCAGAGCTGATGTCTAAAAATCCAGGGATTTTGCGTGCTGGCTGTTAGGGCATTGGCACCTGAAATCAGCCACCATGGAAGGATTCATCACAGGGAAATCCACCGACACCCCAGAGCTGGTTCGCCCGCTCACCTCGTCCACCCAGCCTCAACTCTCAACTCTCCTCAACTCTCAAGCCAGCCAGCCAGACCTCGGAGATACTTGGGGTCTAGACCACCTCAATAGAGCAATTCATAATCTCTTTGCTGGTGGAAGGTCTTGCCTGCATTTTCTATAAAATACAACAAAGTGCAATAAAGCAAAACCCAATAAAACAAGATGCACAGGACTGAACTACTTCTGCACCTGGTATACCACTCCCTCTGGACGGAGTCTTCTCTGTCTCTGGCTTTCTCCTACCCATTCTTTTTTGTTTTTTAATTATTTTATTTTTTAAATACAGTGTGCATTTACTATTATTTTATATTAGTTTCAAGGGTCCAGCACAGTGGTTAGACAATCATATACTTTACGAGGTGTTCCCTGTGATGGTTCAAGCCCACCTGCCATCATACATCGTTATTATAATATTACTGACTACGTTCCCCATATCCAAAGAAACCTGAAACACTGAAAAAATATATGCACCCCACTGCATTCACTGCAGCATTATTTACAATAGCCGGGATTTGGAAGCAGCCCAAGAGTCCATCAATGGATGAGTGGATAAAAAAGCAGTGGTACGTGTATACAATGGAAGACTACACAGCCCTAAAAAGGAATGAAATCTTACTGTTTCGGATGCCATGGATGAACCCAGAGAGCATTCTGCTAAGTGAAACAACCAGTCAGAGAAAGACAAGTACCATACGGTTTCACTCATAGGTGGAATCCAAAGAACAAAGTAAACAAACGAATAAAACTGAAAGTCTCCTACTCATTCTTTAGGTCTTACCAGGGCACTCACCTCCTGGAGGAGGCCTTTCCTCAGGTTCTGCCATCAAGTTGACTGATGTCCCCTTCTTCATGTCCCCACAGCCCGCTGTCCTACAGAAGTCTCTGTCTGCATCTTGACCACATATCAAATAGGGCTTGCTATTTGCCACACAATGTGAAAACAAAAAAGATTAGAATGTGTGACCTCATTTGAGCCTCACAGCAATCGCACACCATGGTCACTATATCACAGACGATGGTCACTATCTCGCACATGATGGTCACTATCTCAGAAGAGGGGAGTTGGGCTGTGAGCAGTTTTGTAAGATCCCCACGGTTAGAGAATGCCTTGTGCACCCAATTCATGTCACAGGGCCTGGTGCTTAGCAGGTGTTCATCACAAGCAGGTGTTGAATGTACGGATCCTAAACCACCGAAATAACTGCTTGCCAGGTTCTGCATTACTACACGCACGGCTTTTGGGCTCGGTGTCATAGTAATATTCACAAATCCTCTAGCAGCTTAGAAATAATGCTGTCTGAGAAGTTTACCCACGACTCTCATATATAGCTAGTGCAAGATCCCTTTTTCAGGAAGCAGCGATCAGGAATGATCCCTAAATTGTCGGTAGTCCCACCCCCAACCCCACATGGTCCTGGGTCCCCATCTGCCCATCATGTCCCAGGGGCCTGCACCTCCCTCCTCAAAGCATTGGCTTCCTGAGGTTCTCTGCAAGATTCTCCATCTTTTCTCGAGTTCTGTTTTTAAGTTGAAATTTCTCTATGAATACCACTGAGATTCAATTGACCTTTTATCACAGTTTCAAAACAGCAGCCAAGAAACGGTTTCTCATATTCATTTGTGCCTACCGCCTATGAGATTTGTCCATGGCGTTGCATATAACAGTAGCTTTTTTTTTTTCATTGT
Source organism: Rhynchonycteris naso (assembly GCA_037038555.1). NCBI lineage: Eukaryota > Metazoa > Chordata > Mammalia > Chiroptera > Emballonuridae > Rhynchonycteris > Rhynchonycteris naso. Next base: position 205,070,840 of record CM072999.1, read on the forward strand.
TTTGTAATATTATACTGCTGATAGGCATTTGGATTCATTAAAGTGTTTGGTTACTATGAATAAAGCTACTATGAACGTGCTTGTATATCTCTGAGGCAGACATATTTCTCTTGGGTATATACCTAGAAGTGCAATTCTTGGCATATAGAGAAGGCTTTGCTTAGAATCTTTAGCTTATTGAAAAAAGCAGTGGTAGGAGAGAGAAAAATGTCCTTTCATTGACACGTATTGTGTTACTTGACATTCTTTTTTTTTCTTCTATTTTTCTGAAGTTAGAAGCAGGGCAGCAAAGAGACAGACTCCCACATGTGCCCAACCGGGTTCCACCCAGCATGCCCACCAGGGGGTGATGATCTGCCCATCTGGGGCGTTGCTCCATTGCAACTGGAGCCATTCTAGTGCCTGAGGCAGAGGCCATGGAGCCATCCTCAGTGCCTGGGCCAACTTTGCTCCAATGGAGCCTTGGCTGCGGGAGGGGAAGAGAGAGACAGAGAGGAAGGAGAGGGGGAAGGGTGGAGATGCAGATGGGCGCTTCTCCTGTGTGCCCTGGCCAGGAATCAAACCTGGGACTTCCACACGCCAAGCTGTCACTCTACCACTGAGCCAACTGGCCAGGGCCATACTTGACATTCTTGAGAGTATTTGTAGATGCACTCGGCCAACTTGAATAGATGTGGTTCTCTGTCAAGTCTCAAGGAGTGAGTGGGTAAAGTCAGAAGGCTCTCAAACTATATCACTGCCATTTTGTATGTGGGCCAATAAGAATTATTGATGTCATTTATTTGAGCCTCTCAGGAAACACAAAAGTTCCAAAATTCTGGCCATTAAAAAGTCTAGGGCAGATGAAAGCGGTCTAATTAGACTCAGCTGGAAGACCCTTGGCACAACACAAAGCTATCCAAGGACCCTCAGTAATCACTGTGATCCCCTTCCTGCAAGAAGTAAACAGTGTTCTCATCCAGCTTTCTCTCTTCTGGTGGCCCCTGGGATTTGGAACTTCCACTTGGAAGCCATCAGAGAGAATAAAAATATTTATATTTATTATGTCAGCCACAGCACCCACCTTCAGATAAAATGCCCCTTCTCTCTCTGTTCGGGTTTTTCCTAGGTTTGAGTTGAGTTAGAGCCTTTGTGTTGGGAATAAATCTGGTGCCAAGTACACATTAATAATTGAATTATGCTTATCCTCTGGGGAAGCTGCAGTCTGATCAACTTCCTCCACATTGTAGATCTGTTTCTTCTCTCCCTTGAATGCTCCCTGCCCCCATCCCCACCCTGGCTCTCCCCAAAACCACCACAGGCAAAGGATTTGCGTTCACCTCTCTGTCCCTGTTGCCTTTAGAATGTCACTTTCTTTTTTGTAAAACCCCTTTGACAAGGCAGCTCTCCGACTGTCTTCGTATATCCCAGTGATGTGAGATCAATTGTACAAAAGGTTATCTTGGGGTTTTGTCTAGACTTTAAAAAAGGCATCCTGAGAAGCGTTCCAGGCTTTTTGATTAACTGGGCAGTTCTGGAAAATAAGCCTGCTTCGGCCATCCTTCCCTTGGGTTACGGTATCCATCACTGGCCCTGTCTACTAGGAGGTGTGGCGAACTTTCTGCCAACACCGGATATGGTAACTTGGATTCTCATAAAAGTGTTCACGCTGAGGTCATTTTACTTTCATATAGAAATCTTTATTTAGATTTCTTTTAACATAAATGAGGGAGTCCCTGTTAGACCTTGGCTTTAAAACTAAAAATTCTACTAAGCCCTTGTTATAGAGGGTGGCCCGCCAACATTTTTCTTCTGGTGGTCTTAACTTCTGTTGGTCTAAGTGAACTTTGTTTCAGAGAAACTTGGCCCAGAGTAGACTTCTTTAGATACTACCTAGGCCACAGTTCTTGAAGATTGCCAAGTTTCTGTGTACCTTGGAATCTACCTGCACAATTCCGAAAACTATGATGACTGTCATGTTCACCCTAGTTGCTCAGTAGTGTGTGGCTCTGTGAGAGACACCAACAAACTGACAATAGCCAACGTGTTGATCAACAAGCCAGGTCAGCTCTACTTGCACGAGACAGGGCCAGGGGTTGCTTCTTGCCAAGTGGTCTTTTGCACACCTCACGGTGGAAGGAAAGGAGAGAACCAACATTCGCCAAGTGCCACAAGCCAGACACTCTGCAAACATTTCACAGAGCTAACTGAAAATCTGTGATTGCAGAAGGGGCATGAAATAACCCTCCACAACAAGAGTGGGGAATTCCTTAACCTACAGGGGGTCACAGATTTTACAGACTCTTGTCCAATCAGGGGGAGATTTCTTTAGAGATCTTTAGAGATTTCTTTAGAGATAACTGAAGGGGTTGAATAGCTGAGTTGAAAAGACTTTCCTGTCTTGAATGGGTATTGGTCCAACTCATGAGTGTCTTTTCTAAATTGCTGCTTCTTATATTTTTTAGCCTTGCCTCATCTCTATCTTATGAAGTATTTAAAGCAGCTTATTAATAATGTACTTATCTGCTTCTATATTGCCCTTTAGGAGCTACCCTGAGGGATGTGGGATGGGGGATGAAATTGCTCCTGGGTCACTGCTCAGTTCTTATGTTGGCCTTTGTCCTGCTTGGGCTGTCTGCTTTTCTTACTCTTCCAGAAACTCCTTGGCAACACTCTTGTTTGGCTCCAGACTTTATGCCTCCCAATTCTTGCTGATTACTCCCACATATGATTTTAACTCCCAGTCAGTCCTGGACTTGTCCCACCTCCAACTGGTACCAGTTTTTTTGGTTCCCCTCTCCTGTCTAACCCCACTCTAGAGTGGATACCTAGGACATGGTACACATGACTGTCCATGTCTACTGAGCCTCTGTACACCTAAACAGAATGGATCACATCAACCAAAAGTTATGACCAGGATGATCTCCCACATGGGTGTCATCCATTCTTTCCTGCCTTCAGTGTGCATGGCACACCTGCACCTGAGTGTGGGGTCCCTTCCTTCACCCCACTCCCACCCCCAGGAATTTGGGCTGGTCTCAGACAGCTTCAACCAATAAAGTATGGTGAGAATGACACTGTGTTTGTTTTAGTGTTGGCCTTTCTGAGGACTGGAAATTTTCACTGCCTGCCTCATGGTGCCCTGGATGGGCATGTCCAAAGTCTGAGCTCCACAGCCCAGTTGAACCTTCACATGGCCCCCACCTCCGTGCCCTATGGCTGGCACTGCATGAGGGACCCAACTGACATCAGCCCCATGAGCTTATTCCACTCAGCAAATTAGAAGAGAACAATAAATTGTTGTCTGAAGCCTAGTCTGACACATGCTTCTAGAAAAATTGAAATGAAAAATGCCCTTTTCTGGGTTCACACATGACATATGCTAGAACGGGTTGAATAGCTTCATCAAGCACCCGGCCACTCAGCGTTGCTGTGATTGGTTGCACAGTGAAAGATCCCTGGGACAAATGATGAGCAAGGTTCAGGATAAAATAAGAGTCTGAACCAAGTATTCTCCTTTAGAAAATTTTATCTCTGGATTTCCTGTTCCACATTCGACTTAGTTGGCCATTCTCCAGGTGTTGTATGGAAAATTTTAATAATGGATGTGAATTGTCACTGTTAAGCCTAAGTCTTCTATATGTGTGTATGTCTGTATATATAAATCTTAGAGTGTGTTTGTAAACTTACTATGGAAATAGACACAACTCACCAAAGTTACTGGCACATCTCAGAGTCAGGCTTGTACTCTGAATGGTGGGGAATCCCAGTGGAGATCACCCAATTCTTACATATGAATGATTTATTGGGCAACGAGGATACACCATCTGATGATATATGTTCTCATTCTTTTCCCATAAGAGGAGACTAGTGGAAGCCGTCCACGGCCCACTGAAAACACAACATGATCATCTTGCCCTTTAGCTTCCAGGAGAAATTAATCTTCTGCCAGAACTCAGGGGCCATTTTGGCACCTACAAAGTAGAAATATAAAACCTCCCCGATTCACAGCTTGGCTTCTACACAGCGACTCCATCCCCTGTTCAAACTCTCTGAGTCTACATCTTGATTTCAATAAATGGACCTTTGATTTGCTCTTTGTGTCCAAAAAGAACAGCCCAAACTGTACTGTACATTTACAACATGCTAGGCACTTGTCCATGTGCTTATAGTTCATCTCCTGGTCCAGTGGGGTAGGTGCTTGCCTTCTCCCCAGGTCTCGGCAGATGTTACCAGGCTCCACCCACTCGCTTAATCCTTAATCTAAATGACATCCCTGGGACCTCCCTTTTTTCACACTTTGAATCAACTCCTTCATTGAGTCCTGGTGTAGCTACAGAATTCTACACCTTGGATGGGCACAGAATCCTACACCTTGGATGGGCACAATTCAGTACAATTTTATCCTCTGTGTATTATATCTCAGTAAAGCTGTTATTTTTTAAAAAAATCAAAAGCATGTCTAGACTCTTCCCACCTTTTGTCCTCACCAGGGCTTCGTGGGTGCAAACGTGTTAGCCCCTTTAAAGAGATACCAGCAATCCCAACATAACAGAAAGAATAATCCTCCACTGCACCCTCACAAAAGGCCAAAAGTGCCCCCCCCAAAAAAAAGGACACTCAGAGCAATGAACAAGCTCCAGGTCACAAAAACATTTGCCTAAGATGACTGGCCCTGAAGCCCAATGACATGTTCTCCAATAACTATTCCTCCTGTGAAGCTATAAGGCAGACCCTGCGCTGGGCATGGACTATCTAAAAGTAGATGTCATATAGTCACCTGGCGGGTTCTGTAGCTTCTCTCAACCAGTTTTATATATGTGATTTTCTATAAAGAAAAATACTAACCTGAATTGTCAATAACACATAATTACTTTGTAATGTCAAGAAATGAACATATTTCTTATTCTGTACCCTGGTAAGATACACCATAAGATCACGCCTTCCCGGTGATGGTCTCTCTCTCTCTCAGGGTGCACCCTCCCCTGCCCTTCTCAGAGGTCTGCCCACTCACCCTACCTTGACAACTCCTCATCGTCCAGTACCAGATATCTCAGAAGCACACAGCCATGCTGCACTGAAGTGGTTTCCTGCCCCTCACCCAAGGCTGTCCTTCCCTGAGCTTGCTGCCCTGGTCTCCGCTGACACCCCGGTGCTCCCCGAGTGCCTGACCCTGCTGACCTCTCCCCACGCCCGACTCTCACCTGCCCCAGCCAGGCTGATGGGCGCTGCTCCATTCTCTCCTCTCTTCTCAGGAGTTCCTCAGCCTCCCTTCCCTTGTCTTCATCTTCCTGCAGCTGCAGGTGGGGGGGCCTCCTGGCTCTGCCCATGGGCCACTCTTCCCCTTTGATGTCTCATCTGCCCCTGTGGCTTCAACTGTCCCCTCCTGGGTGGGGTGGGGGGTCCCACAGGTACACATCCTCACCCACAAACACAATCCTAACTCCAACCCAACATTTGTGCCTTGCCGCACACCAAGCCCGCAAAGGATGTAAGGACGCGTCGACTAGAGGGGTATGTGGACAGAGAGTCATAGTGACTAGAGGCTGATGAGTCTGTGTTAAGGAGGCAACAGCAGGGCCAGGTGACACTTAACCCATGAGCAGGTAAACTTTCTTTCGCTCGATGAAATCTTACTCATCAGCCCTGGCATCTTCTGAGCTCCAATTATTTCTTGTTAGTCACGTGGCTTTACCTACATTCTGCTGCTTTTGGCTGCCTGCCAAAGGCAGTTTATCTCACAGTCAGCAGCCAGAGCCTGCCCTGTTTCAGTTTTCTCCTTCCTGAGACCCCTGGGGCACAACCTTTGGGCTGGCACTTCCGAGTTCCCTGGGGTCACGACAGCTCAGTCCAGGGATCAGCAAGACGGTCTCATCTGTCCTTAATGGGCAAGGTCAGCCACCTCCCTCCCACAGCCTAAGGGCAGAGGTTTTGGAAGAAATCTTCCCCTCCCTAGTCTGACACATGCTTCTAGAATGATTCAAATGATAAGTGCCCACTTCCAGGGTTCACACATGACAAACGCAGAAACGGGTTGAATAGATTTATCAAGTAGCCAGTCACAGACAGGGAAGTGCTGAGTGTGGGAGGAGGACTGGAGGGCCGGCAAGGCCCTCTGGCCACAGCTGTCCCCTAGCCTAGACTGGACACAGAACAGACTTTCTCTCCAATGGCTCTTCAGGTCTGAAATCCTGTGAATCCTAGGACACTACACCCACTCAGACAGGTCGGCCTGCAGGGAGTGGCTGACCTACTGTCACTGGACACTTTTCCAAGTGACAGTGAGATTGAGGACCCTTGCTCCTGACTCCCATGGTTTCCCTAACTCAACAGGGGAAACAGGTTTTATGGAATACCAGCCCGGTGGCTACCACGGGCCCCAGCCCAAATCCGAGTGCCCTGCAAGAGGGGAGTGGCTTCAGATAATGGAAGCAGGCTCTTTCCTGTCCGAGGAGAGACCGTTCTTTAAAGAAAAGGTGAGCACAGCAAGGGTGCTGCCTCTACGTTAGAGTGTCAGAGAGAACAATGACCTTATACCCTCCGTGGTTCAAAGCTGGGTTCGACAGCACCTTCCTTCCCTGACTTCACACAGGCCACTGACCCCCATAGTGCCTCAGCCTTCGGACCTCGGGTAGCAGCTGCCCCGCAGGCTGTCCCCAGGCTGTCTGTGGCTGTGAAAGTTCCCAGACACAGACGTGAACTTCAGTGCCAGCTCTCTTCCTCTCCAACTCCTCCTCTGCCCATTTCGGTTTCTATTTTGAATGTTATTTTATCCCCTTTCCATAGCTTTCATTTAAATACTTTCGCGCACGTTGTTTAAAAACATTTCCCAGGAAGCTGAAGAACCTCACACCCATAAAATATGGACAAGTCAGGATGAAAAACAGTACCAAGTCGCCGGGGTAGAACTGCCATCCTCTCTGAGGTTCATGGACAAAATCTGAGATTCCCTCATCATCCATCAAAGAAGAGTCTTTTGGCCCATAACCACTTTCATTTTAATTTTCCTAAATACTGACAGTTATTTCTTGGCTTGTTCTTGATAAGCACCCTGGAAGTTCCCAGTCTGGAAGCTGGCAGTCTTATCTTACCCCCAGTTTCCTCCCCCAAAGCCCAACTCACTCAAATTCCTGTGTCCACCGGATGCTGACCTTGGCCTCCAGGACAAACGGCTCTTTCCATTGCTCACTCTCCTTACTCTCTCACAGCGTAATGGGAAGGGTTTCACATTCTTCCTTTTCTCGCTCTGTCCCTGCATTTCAGTACTCTGAGGCACAGCCTTGACCATGTGCTTTGCAACTTGTCCACCGACCATTTACAGAGGATGGATGCTTTTAGTCAATGCCAAGAAGCCACCAGCAAAAGTTGGTATTAGGACTGAGCTCCTTGCCTTTTCTTGGTCTTCTCATGGCAGTGGCTAGCAGGGACCCATGAGGGAAGGCCCTTCATAAACACTTATTGAATACGTTCTACCTGGATGGATGCTCCGGTTCCTCCACGGTAAACTGAGAGTGATACACATGCTTCTGAAACAGGAGAGGGTCTAATGTGTCTTCAGGATATACTGTTGAACTATTTCCAAGGAGTCCAGCTGTCTGCGTTTAATCCTGCTGCCTCGGCTTGATAAGATTTGACAATGCGCACACGACACACATACACAATGGTTCCATGCTCAGATATTTTATTTGCTAATGTAGGAAACAAAAAAAAAAAACGGGGTGCGGGGGGAGGAAAGTTTCTTGGAGCCCCCAGTCCATGAGGAGACAGAGGAAGGGAAGGATCACACCAGAGACCAGCAAGGCCGTGCTGTAATCTGTCACGTGCTTTCCTACACCGCAGCCCATCTGAGCCTGGCCTCTGCCTTCTGGGAAGGGGCAGGCAGATGTTATCATCTCCTTTGGCCTCTACAAAACCAAAAACTCAAAGGATATCAGTGAACTTCCCCAGGTTACAAATTCAATCAGTGGCGGGGCCGAAGCGAGAGCCCACATCTTCCCTCTCCAGATCAGCACTGGTCATGTTGGTGCCGTCCATCCTCAGGTATTAGGCATGTATTCAACCCTCAGGGCCAAGTTTGGCTTCTTGTTTTTTCTTAATGGGTATACTATCTTCCCACTCAAGAACCCTGAGGTGGGGCTGTGTCCTATTCAGATTCGATTCCCTATAGCTAAGCACAATCTTTTTCACTAGGTAGAACCTCAATAATATCGAAAAACAATAAGATTGTTTTGCTAGACCAAAGTAACACTTTTAAACAACAGCAGAAGGATTGCTTCTTGTTTATACACCTGTGTCCAACAGCTGATGTGGATAAAGGGGACACAGAGGCACGGGTCCACGGTGTGGCACGGCAGTGGGCAGTCTGGCCGTTGGATGACTCATTCATCACTACTGAAGGCACCCTCTCGAGCTCGTGTAAATGAGATGAAGAGCTCTCGGAAGGCTGCAAGCAAACACGCGCCAGTCCTCTGGTTTCTCTGTCCAGGGTCGCATCACTTAACAATGATTCATCTTATTTAAGATTCCAGGAAGCATGTAGTGATGCACTGGGTGGGAGGGAGCCCGCTCCCAGCTGCACGCCTGCCCTGCAGAGGAGAAATCCTTCCTGCAGGACCACACTTTATGGTCGCAAGCAGCGGCACTTGGGTCCAGAGTTGTGTGGGGGTTGTTTTTTTTTTTTTTTTTTTGAGGCTCCCTAATAAAAACTGGAGGCTAAATTAGAAACGTACTCTGGAAACCTTTAGAAGGGACATTTTAGAACAAAAATGTACAGTAATTTTTACCGTATTTTGGTCTTGGAAGGAAATTCATTTACTTGGGATTGAACACTGCTGGCTAGTGGGCCCTCACCCCTACTGCAGTATTCCAAATGCAACCCACGTCCTTCCCACAGACTGGGGTCTTATTTTCGGTGGCAATGCAGGTTGATGGGTCCTGTGTTTCCTGCTCAGGACCCATCAAGAAACTAATTCTTTTTTAGTTTGTTCTCAGTTGCCCGCATCCCCTCGCCCAGTCTGTCCAGCGACTCTGACCTACTCACTGGTCCACCATCATAAGTGGAAATGGCCCGGCTAGAGGCAGCTCAACCCCATGCAGAGCGCTCGGGATGGAAAGCCAGCCCACGAGACAGGCGCCAGTCAGCGCCCTGGTTCTTCGTGCGCCCTGGCTCTCCGTGCGCCCTGGCTCTCTGTGCGCCCTGGCTCTCCGTGCGCCCTGCCCTTGTTCCTGCCGTGAGCGTGACACCTGCTGGAGCACTGTGACATGGCCTTTAATTAGCACCGGGTCCCTGTGACGTCCAGCCCACAGACACGGAGCCCCATAAACGGCCTGCGCAGTGACTGCGCCTTGTCACCGAGCAATGGGTGAAAAGTCTGGTGGTGGCCGCTATAAGTCGGGGGTCCCCATGGTCACAGGACTTTCAGGCCGGTGGGAGGAGGCGCACTGAGAGGCCGAGGGGAAATCACAATGCCTGCTGACCAATGCTCTATTCGTGGGAGAATTGTCGTGGGCCGTTGAGACCACAAGGGAGGTGCAACTAATGCAGCTTTGTGTTTGGGCAGGGCAGGTGAACAGGGCGGGGGGTGGGGGGGGGGAGGAATGCCACACGCGCATGCGCACAGACTGGTCATCAGGGGCTCCCGGGGTTAAATCGTGGTTGATATTTATTTAAACCAGGATGTTTAGTTAGATAGACAGAGGACCGAGGTGTGGAGAAAAGAAACCAGCACATACAGAGACACAGGGACTAAAATAAATAAATAAATAAATAAATAAATAAATAAATAAATAAATAAATAAATAAAACATACCATTAATTCCACAGGGTTTGGACAGTCTTCCCATATTGTACTTGTGTCCTCTGTGACAGGGGCAGGGCTGCCGCCCTACGCTGGGCAGGGCTGTATCTTGAGCCGCTGAGAGCTGTCACCCACAGCAGTTGTCTTCTGCTGACAACAGCTGCCCCGTCGGGGGTCTGTCATTTGTTGCATTCCCACCTCACATGCATCCAGGTTGCAGACAGGGGGCACAGCTCCCTGCGTTTCCCGGAACCCAGGGCGGGCCTTCTGTATGCTTTGGAAGCTTACGAAATGCTGAGGGCTAAAGAAAAAAAAAGAAGATAAACAGCAAAATATGGTCAGCCGCCAGCAGGCTGGAACTCCCAGAATTTTCAAGGGAGCAGCAATGTTTATCCCACTGGGTTTTGGGTATTTTGTGGGGGGGGGTTTCCAGCCAGCTTTATTTAAGCTTCAACTTGAAGAACTCAGTCACAAAGATCTTCATTAAGTAGTATGTTGGCAACCCAAAAAGTCACAGCCCCTCTGACTTAACTTAGTTGACTCAGTTGATTAAGGAGGCTAACTAACATCAGGAGCTTCGAGTCCCATGGAAGCTTAGTTAGCTTCAAGGAGGGTGAGCAGGTCTATCTGGTCCCACCCGAGACCCACACCCAAGCTCGAGCCAGGCTAAGGGAGATAGCACCATGTACAGCATGTGGCCCATGTTGTAAACAAGGCACTGGCCTAGGTGTTGTTGCCATGAACACAGACAAGAAGTGGTTTCTTCCCCAACGGTGGACCTGGAGCACAGTAGTTGCTCAATAATAATATTTGTTGAGAGACTCTGTGAACACAGTCCCACATATTTAAACAAAGCACTTACCATAAAATATGTTATGGCTTTGTTGTAATAGTGGGACTCTCTCCGAGGCCGCGGAGGTTTCTGCATTCTCCGAGCTCTTTGTAGCCTCTGCAAAAGGCAAGCTCCCTCCCTGAGGTCCTGAGGAAGCCCCACCGTAGCTTTTGAAGACAGAAAGAGCTCCAGCTGCTGAAGGGGACTGCTGTCCGTCTCACAGAGATGGCAGCGAAAACCTCTGTAGCCGTGGTCCCCCTGCTGGGCACAGCTGTCAGATGGAGGGTCATGGCATGTGGCTAAGTGAATCCCCGTCATCCGGAGAGAACGAATGCCCATCCACAAGGAATTCACGTTTCTAAGCAGCAGGACTCCATTTGGCCCTTCATGCCTGACTTTAGTGCTCACCACCACCAAGAAGAGCATCCTGAGAACAGGAATTGGGGACATCACTTCCTGAAGCAGAGGACAAACACACTCCCTTTCTCTGAAACCTGGAAAATCATGTTCATTGGTGCAGGCGGCCAGAGGCAGCATCCCGGGGCAAGATAATTAAGTCCTGATGTGTTTACAGTGGGCTAAGCATTGTTCTGTGTTCTTTACCTGCCTTGATCTTTTTAATTATCACAAGAACCACGTGAGGTGGTCTCTGTTATCATTTCCATGTGGCAACTGATTCAGAGAGAGACCAAGTAAATTGGCCAAAGTCACACAGCCAGGAAGTGACTTAGCCACAGTGAGAACCGAGGCCAGACCTCCCAACCACAACAGGGCAGCATTTGAAGGTCCAAAGATGAGAGAACGGGGCCTTCTGGGGCAATGGCAGTCAGCGTGAATGGGACAGAGTACTCCTGAGGGGGCGTCAGAAGCCAATGAAAGTGGAGAGGTAAGGGGCCAGATTATGCAGGTCTGTGTACATATGCTGCTGAAGCCTGTATTTAATTCTGAGAGCAGTTGGAACCATGAAAGACCTTACACCCAGGATTGGCTCTACGCTCTGGAAGATGCCACCCACAGAGTAGAGGACAGACTGCAGAGGTCCAGTGAGCAGGAGACCAGCTAGGACAAGAACGGAGCTAACTGTACAGGTGATGGATGGGGGGCCCAAGGAAGAGGACGTGGGCGGGGGGAGCTGCAGAATCACACAAATGACAGCATGTATAGACCCAGGGTGGATCCTGGCTGGTAAGGAAAGAGGAAGACTTCCAGGTCGGGACAGGGGCAGAAACCCTGCCGTTAAGCGGAACAGGGACTATAAGAGGGGCTCCTATTTCCGAAGAAAGACTGTGTGTTCAGTGGGGACCATTACATTTGAGATGCCCATTTCAACTTCCAATTGCTATATAACAAACCAGTCATTAAATACACTAATGTATGATTGGTGCTTACGGTTCTGTGAGTCAGCGGGGTGCCGCTGGGCAGTGCTTGCTTGTGGTCTTGCTGGAAATCACTGTCCAATGTTGGCTCGGTTGGGCTGGTTGTCCAAGGTGGCCCAGTGACAAGGTGACAGTTGATGCAGACTTTCAGATGAGTTCAGCTGGCCTTTTCCACCCACATGTGGCTTCTCCATGTGGCTGGTGACGAATGCAGGCTCTTCAGGACGTGAGGTTTAGAGAAGTTTCATAGTCATTCACATTACAGGTTTCTGGATCAGGGAAAGATTTGGGCTAGGGAGCTGGCTGAGGAGACAATCAGTGCGTAGGTGGTGATTGAAGCCTGAGGTGGAGATGAGGTCTTCCAGGAAAACCGTGCAGAATTCAATAAGAATAAGAGCAGGCGAGGGCCCTTGAGACACCATCGTCTTGAAGAAGGAGGGGCAAGTCCCCTCTTCCCTGAGAAGGAAGAAATGAAAAGAATACAGGGGAAAGGAGCCAGCAGGGGTAACTGAGTTAGCCAGTGATAAATTCACTACATCCCATAGTTCTCTAAATGGGTGCTTAGAGTCACAATACAAAGCAAGAAGAGCAGGATATGTATATAGCTATGACCAGTGATCTGGAAACATATGCCCCCTTGCTGACCCCACTGAAACTTTCCCTCCCCTCTCCTTGAGTCCTGGGAAACCTTAAACAAAGAAATCACTTGCCCATTGCTTAGATACTGTAAAGATATTAACCTGTAAGAAAATCAACTTCGGGGAGCCCGTGTTTTGTAGCTACAACTTCACATGCTCCACCGGCTTTAATAAATCCTACTTCCCTCATCAAGTTGTCTGGGTGTTTTTGTCCTCCTTTGATTCCTGCAATAGTCTGAAGGGTAGGCAGTGGAACAGGGAAACCCTGGAGGAGACCAAGAATGTGGGACACTGGGAACAGAGAAACCCACAAAAGAATATGCTTGCATAGGTCACAGGTAGCATGGCAAGCAATGGAAGTCATCTGGGAGGCAAAATCACAGGGGACCTGAAAAACAATTTTTAGAAGATTGACAAATAGGTGGTTGTGGGTAACCTTAGTAGAAATGGTTTCAGGGAATAGGAAAAGCAAAATAATAATAATAATAAAAAAACAGACCATGGTGAAATAGACAGTGAGTGGTAGAGAGAGAGAAAGGCAAGAAGCTGTCATGTGACACACAATGGAAGGAGGGTTTCTATTTCCGGGGGTTAGGGCGAGGGCTCTGGGGTCAGCTCACCTGTTTGCACAGATGGGCACATTGCCTCTCCCAGCTGTGCGATGCTGCTCACTGGAGTAAGGTAACTTTATAAGAAGAAGAGGTTAGGACACAGACAATGGAGACTTAGGGACAGCCATGTGAGGACGCAGCAAGAGGGTGGCCATATACAAGCCAAAGAGAGAGGCCTCAGAAGAACCCAAGTCTGTCCACACTTTGGTCTCAGACCTCCAGCTTCCAAAACTGTGAGAAAACAGACTGTGGCTATTGAGTCACCTAGACTGTAGTATTTCTTTTCTCACGACCCTAATTAGCAAACTGATACATGTCAGTAAACTGTCATTGGTAGAACCTAAGTGTAAATATGAACAACCTTCACTACAAAACTTGTTTCAACTCTGCCGCATGTTTAAGTATTTTATAGGAAAATGTTGGAGGGAAAACATCACTGCGATCTGTGTGCAGGACAGAGTCAGGGGACAGGTGTGACAGTTGGGCGGAGGCTACTGCAGCAGCCGTAAGTAAGAATGAAGTGACCTTGTACGAGGGTGCAGTAATGAACTTGATAGAAACGTGCAGGTTCTGTCTGTATGCTGGAGAGAGAAGCGGCAACTGTCTGAGAGGTCGGGTTTGGGCGATGGTTGGAACGGCGGAATCGAAGATGATGGCTCTGTACTTTTAACCACCCGGTGGCCAGCAGCGTTCACTAACACGGAAAATATCAGAGTTCCAGGAAGGAAGCCCAGACTTTGTTTCGGTCCAGCTAAGTGTGAAATGACTGTGGAGTTTCCAAGTGGCCTTGTCAGGCAGTGGAGTTAAACATGAAGTTTGGAGCTCAGAGGATGCAACACGTGTCCACAGGTTAGCCCCAAGCCCGATGCATAGCAAGCATATTAACGCTTAGTATTCTTTGCGATTATTTTAATTGTTACAGGAGATGGGCACAGAGCTAGCTCTGTTACCATTAGATATTGGTATATATGGGTATAGTCTGCCTTAGAAAGAAAACTAGATTACAAACGTAGTTAAAGGTGAGGCACTCTGTGAAATGGTCACAGAAAGCCCGTGAACAAGGCCCTGTACAGGATACAACAGTACTCACTGTGTCCTATGAGCATGGCCATCCCTCGGGCCACGTCACTTCTCTGTCACCTCGGAAAAATTAGTTTCTTCTGCATTCAATAACTCACTCTAATGTTTAGTAACTGCTGCAGTTGCTTTAAAATTTTTCTTTTTAATTTGTCTAAATATAGTGAGAGCTCAGAATTAGTTCTAGAATGCAGCTCCTTAAAATCCTAATATAGGGGACAAATATGTCTATGTTTACCTGATATGCTGAGGCCCCTGGGTGGCTCTACAAGGCAGTAGTCTTGGGGTGCAAAATTTTAAAGGAGGGCTGACAACCTTGTTAGGATTCTGTCATCTTCCTCGGCTGCAGGGCACAGAGAGAGCCCCTAGATTAACCACGTAGGCAGGGAAATGGGGGAAAATGAAAACCTGTCAGCAGCCGTGTCATGATTTTAGTATTAAGCCTTCAGGGAATTAAAGTGTCACTCAGAGCATCTCTGCTGTTGCCTTAGCAGTATCAATGTCACCAACTGCCTGACACGCTCATTTCAAGCTTGCCGAAATGCTCATGTCCCCTCCTCCATCAATACATCCCCTCCCGCTCCTCAGTGGAAACAAGACCAGTGTTTGTTCCAACTCAATGGAAAACCGGTATCAAGCATGATCTTAGTTTCGACTCTTTTCCGTGGGGAACAGCTCATGTGCGTGACGACCTGCAAAAGGGCCACACTCGGTCCCCTCACATTCCATCTCCCTAGCAAGGGTCCTGTGATGTGGTTGGTACCTGTGGCTATCCCCTTTTGCAGAAGAGGTATCTGGCGCTCGAGAGGTGACGTGATCTGCCCACCCGGGAAGGAAGAAATTGGGAGTTCAAAATGAAGTCAGACGGTCAACAAGGAAGATCTCCCAACTGCGATGTCCTTGGCACCGCAGAGGGCATGGGCATCAGCAAGATGACCAGACCTCCCGCTTTTGGCGGGACAGTCCCGATTTTTTAAAATTTGTCCCGCATCCCGTGGCGTTTTTAAAAAGTCCCAATTTTTGGAAAGAATGCACGAAAAGCTAGGGAACGGCGGGAGAAAGGGAAGGGACTATATGGTTTCGGTGGGGAGTCCCCGCCTCCACCTGGAAGCACCCGCACTGCCGCAAGAGCTGGCTGCCCCGAGCGGGGCCAAAACAAGAACTTCAGGCAGGACATACCTGCTGGGGCGGCGGCTGCCAAGTCCCCTAACTACCCATAGGCCCGCGTCGTGGACGCCGGCGAGCAGCTCCCGGCTCCCGGCTCCGCGAGGCACAAGGCCCTCGGTCTCCAGCGGGCGGCGGGGCTGGATGCGGGAGTGTGGCCACAGCAAGGACGAGTCCAGGCGGGGAGTGTGCGCAACCACTCGTGTGGGAGTGCGCCAGCGGCGCTGCCCTGCCTGCTCCCGCCCGTTCGTGCAGCTCCAGCATCGGTTTCTGGACCGTGTAACCCAATCCCTCTGACTCACTCAAAATTTCCCATATAGTAATATTTCTGAAAATGATCTTTTTAATGAGGTATCATTATTAAAAAAATATATTGATAAGGAAAAGGTTAAATCTTGGGCATCAGCAAAAATCACAATAGAGAACAAATGGTTAGAAATATTTCATCATTTGGAAACAAACCATGTTCCATACAATAATGCACTAAAAATTGTGGAATACACGCTGTCTTTACCAGGAACTAATGCTGAGACTGAATGCATTTTTTCTACGGTAAATAAAGTGTGGACATCAGAAAAATCACAATTAAGTGTTGAGACTTTGAAAGCCATTTTATGTGTGAAATATAATTAACAAATTCTTGTGAAAAATTTCATGACCTCTTAAACAATGACAGCAATCTACTAAAAAAAAATTCACTCAAATGAGAAATATGCCAAAGAATAAAATAATACTATAAATAATTTTTAATGTAGTATATTTGTAAATTGTACTTATGTTGAAATTTAAAAAAATATATTACAATACTATTTTTGCATTATATGAAATATTTTTGCTCCTTATAGACTAAATTTTTAATCAAGAACCCCTCCCCCATCAATGGTGTCCCACTTTACCAATTTTAAAATCTGGTCACCTTAATCAAGAGCCCAGTTGGGTGAGGATGTCTGGCTGTGCCTCCTGAACCCTCAACCACAGCCACGAAGCCACGTGACCTCTTCTCTGCCGCTGAGGGCTCAGCTGGACGAGCGGCCTCTGCTCTGTGTGGGTTTGGGGGCTTGCCTGGCAGACTCTCCTAACCCCCACCTCGTCCCTAGAGTACTTTTTCTAGGGCATAAACCTTCAGCTCTCCCAGTGGAGAGGCAGCTGAGTACAAATACCCCTTCCAAAAGCAATGGCGGCTTACACTCACAGCATGCTAGACGTGAGGTGTATTGAGACCCATCCATCTGGGTTAGATCCAGCTATTGGAGATCAGGGAGAAAGGGGAAAAGAGCGGCTAGCTCTCAAGGGTCAGAGAGGGACCAGTAAGCTATTCAGAAATAAGCACAGAGGCTCTGAAGTCAAACTTCACTGACCGGGTTGCTGATGCCAATCAGCCCAACCCAAAAAAAGAATTAAATATGGTGTGTACCAGTCCCCAGCCTCTTCTTTCCACTCTGAATCCTTGCATAGCTACTGTGGGAGGTGTCACACAGCAGCAAAACCAACGTCCCTCTCTGCCTCTTGTCCCCCTTGCTACTCTCTCTGTGCATTTGAAAAGCTTGTTATTTGGAAGTCTGTCACTGGTATAACTCGGTGCTGTCTGGGCCTCTGGCTTTCATGCCACTTTGCCGTGCACCAAGAAAGCGATACTTTCGGAATGTCCTGAGAATGGTGAGCACAGGTGGGCTGCTTTACCCCCCTGGCCTCAGCAGACCCCCGGAAGGAGTCCCCCTGGGCTTTAAACTGTGTTTATTCCCTGAAAGGCTTCCAGAATAGGCTAAGGAACAGAGGTCAAGAGAGTTGCCTGGGAGGGTCGAGGTCATCTTATTATTTAAGTCACAAAATCGGGTTCACTTCAGTCTTCATAAAAGTTCATTTACTGTCTAGTTCCACCTTAGATTAGATAGGATCAAGGGGCAGGCAACCCTTCCAGACAACCAGCCCAAACATAAATTTAAAAATGGAACTAAAATGGCCTTTCTACGAAGACCTCACCAGGATATAATAAAGTGGAAGGAATGCCTATTGACCAGACAGACCACTTTGAGAGGCCTAACTATGAACAGAAGTAACACTGTCTCCCGGTGAGGACAGAAAGGTCAAAGGGACAGGTGAAATAGCCTTCTGAAGGGGGTAGGTGGGATCGACCCAAGGGTTTTTGCTTGGCTGGATGAGAATTGCAAATTTGGGGCCGGAGCTAAATTGCTCTGGACTAGAAAGAAGAGGCAGAGCACTCCCACCAGAAAGCACTTTGATTCCTCTCTCTCAGTTGGAAGGAATGCCAAATTCTTCCCTAGCCCAGGTAGCCACGAGCCAGGGAAGCCTGGCTAGAAGAAGAGTCCATGTGAACAGGAGCCGTATCTGTTTTGTTCAGGACCGTGCAGTCAGCATCTAGCTCAGTGCCCAGCCAGGGTGTGTGCCCTAACGCATGCCTTGGCTGTAGAGGGCACCGTGCTAGAGTATGCGGCTTCTGTATTCAGGGCACTGCCTTTGGGACTGCATACAGTGCTCCCCTGAGCATGTTGGCTGACCCAATGCATGAGTAAATAACATAGAGATGGAGGAGGGATTCACTTTTTCCCAACGACCTTTTCTCCCCACCTCCATTATTTCATTGCCTTAATGTAGTGTTGTGCCTTCCTACTTTGACTTGCAGAGGGCTGAGGTGCCATTCCTGTCCTCGGTCTCCCTGGGCTAATTCATTCTCCTTACTCAGTAGGAATCACCTCTCTAGCAAGACCAAGTCATGCAAATTCCTTTCTTGAAAGCCTCTGATGGCTTCTTATTGCCAGTGGATAGGACAAAATTCTTGGAGAAGGCATGGAAAATAAGACCCCTTGTGAGGTCCAACATCATCCCTCTCGCCTACCTCATTTTTTGCCCTGTGGTCCAGCCATGCCCAGTGGTCTCTTTTAGTCTGTGTTTTCTCCCTTGGGACTACTGAGTGTTCTATTCCTTCCACCTTGATAACATTTCCCCCCTTTTCAATATTGGTACGAATTTTCCACGTTGAGTATGTCTTTAGAAGCAGACACTTTTAGTCACATTTGATTTTTTTTTAATAAACTTTTCATTTTTAATAGTTTCAGATGTACAGAAAAGTTGTAAAGACAGCCCAGGGAGCTCCCATAGACCACCCACCCAGTTTTCCCTTATTAATATCTTCCATCAACGTGATGCATTTACCACACAAATTAACCAGCATTGATGTCTTACTATTAAACTAAAGTCCGGACTGGAGTTCTTACCAATGCCTTTTTTCTGTTCCTGAATCCTACCAGGATATCACATTCCATTTCACGGCAGTGTCTCCTGAGCCCCCTCTCAGCTATGACAGCTTCCTGGTCGTCTTTGGTGGCCTTGACAGTTTTGAGGGCTCCTGGCCAGGTGTTTGGTAGGGTGCCCGTCTACTGGAATATGTCTGCTGTTTTTTCATGACTACCCTGGGAGGAAGATCATTCTCATTCCATGATATCGATGCTCAATGTCATCATCAACATCCCCTGATGGCCTGGCTGGGGTGGTTGTCACCAGGTGTCTCTCTGCCGAGTTGGTCTCCTTCACGCCCTTTTCGGTACTGTGTCCTTCGGAAGGAAACCACTCAACACCCCTCGTACTTAAGGGCTGGGGGTTACTCTCCGTGTCCTCGAGGAAAGGGAAGCTACATGAGCTATCCAATGAGGTTTCTAAAAACCTTTTGTTCTCTTGAATTCCCATTTCCACTCATAGGTTTGTCATAACCAGTTGGGTTTATTCTTGGCGAATTGTTTGGCCTTTGGGTAGAATGTAGGTTAAAGGTATGGTTCGGTCACCTAATTTTCTTTCTCAGGCCTATGCTCTCAACTAGAATTACTTGTTACATTTTTAAATATTTGCTTTATAGTCTTTATTTAACCTTAACAGACAAGAAAGAATCCCAACTGTTCCTTAGAAAGAGGAGAAACAAGAGACTCGTGAAGCTAATGACTCAGGTAAGCAGAAAGTGGAAATCATTGACAAACAGAACAACTATGGTTTTACATAGATTTATCTGGGTAGAAGGAGGAATGGGAATTCCGGTCAGGGAAAAATAAATCATTTACTCTTAAAGTTGCACAAGTACTGTCTGACCATCTGTGGACAAGAAAGTGTACGCTCCAAAATTTGTCCTTACGTTCCACAAGGCCTATCTCCATACTTGTTATTGCTTGAGTATTGTGATCTAGGGCGGAACCAGGCGACTTTTCTTCACGGTGTCAGCCATGAGCTTCTTCAGTTAATACACACACTGTTATCAAGTGCACACACACTATTGTTGTCTTCTTGAATTGGCAAGTCTTTAGAGTAAACGTCTCTTGGCCAAACTTACCATCTTCATAAAGCCTTTCCATTGGAAAGAAAAAGCTACCTCCTCCCCCCAAAAAAGTGTCTTGTTTTAGCCTCCCATAAAATGAATCAGCTTGAGAAAAACTGTAGGAAAGTGTGCCCAGTTGGTAACCACTTCATCACTAGTTGTTTCACTGAATTTAACTATCTTTTCTCCCAGGTCAGTGTATGTGTAGATAGGACCCAAGTCTAGAGCCTTTTAGACTTACAGTAAAGTGTGTATCCCTAAGTATTCCCAGTAACAAAACAGTTAAGACATGATCCAGTGGCCTGAATTTGATCCCTGGAATCTCCCTAAAAGTGCTTTCCCTGGGGCAGAATTTCCCTGAAGCAAAAAAAAAAATAAAAAAGAAATTAAATCAAACTTTATTTTTGGAATATATGTATTGGGAAGGGAAGAGAACTTTTAACCACAGAAAATGTGTCTTAAATTTGAACTTTCCAAAGCACAGCTGCTCAGTACTTGTAAATTTAAAGCACAGAGAGCCAACAAGCCATGGTCAGAAGAAAGAATGATCCCACAGCTTCCCATGAGCCACCGTGTTTGGTTTGGAAGTGCCCAACTGTAGAAGGCAGAGTATGTCCACCTGATGATCTCCCCATATCCTGGACAGGTGACCCCGGATATGTCTCAAGCAGACAGGACACAGGAGCCCACAACACCAGAACTATGTGAGGAACTGCTGACAACTCTTCCTGGCAGGAAGAGACACCCTAGAAAGTCACTGCCTCTCTATATACTGTCCTGAAATCAGAACTTCATCCTACGACCCTTGCAAAACAGGGTCTCAGGTAAGAGCTCATTTTGGGATAAAATATAGATTTATAGTATAAATTTCTATTTACAAAAAACTAATCTAGAAAAATATATATGTTAAAATGCTAACCGCAGTTAACACTAAACAGTAGTAGTCCACACAAAGTGCTAAAAGTGCTAAACAGTAAGATTGTGGATAATTTTTATTTTCCTCTTGTACCTTATTCTATACTTTCTGCATTTTTCTAATAGTGCTTTTTAATAGCCCTTTATTTAGCCTTACCAGGCGGTGGCGCAGTGGATAGAGCGTCGGACTGGAATGCAGAGGACCCAAGTTCGAGACCCTGAGCTCGCCAGCTTGAGTGCGGGCCCATCTGGCTTGAGCAAAAACCTCGTCAGCTTGGACCAAAGGTCGCTGGCTCCAGCAAGGGGTTGCTCGGTCTGCTGAAGGCCCGCGGTCAAGGCACATGTGAGAAAGCAATCAATGAACAACTAAGGTGTCGCGACGGCAACGAAAAACTAATGATTGGTGCTTCTCACCTCTCTCCGTTCCTGTCTGTCTGTTCCTATCTATCCCTCTCTCTGACTCTCTCTCTGTCCCTGTAAAAAAAAAAAAAAAAAAAAAGGCTACATGTACATAAACATACGTTTTCTCTTTCCTGCTAGAAAGATTTCCTTTTTCTTTCTCAGTCACATCTCTCCTATCTCCCCGCAAGTACAACACAACATCGCACCCTTTGCTGTCCGCAAGGGGAAGGAATTCAGACTCTAAAAAAATGTATTGTATGATATGGTATCTGGTGGTGACCGGATTTATTTTTTTTCCCTAGAAGGATTTTTAAAGGCCTGAAGAGGTTTATAGAACAATCCGGGTGTACATCAATTGTTGTATTTATGGCATCTGTTATCATGAGCGGTCATAAACGTAACTTTACTCTTTCCCAAGAGATAGAGTAGTAGCATGTAGGCTTCTTCGGTGAATTCACAAAACTACAAGCCTCCAAATCTGGACCTGATAACGCCTATCACAGTCCTTCGGGGAGGAATGAGGGGAAGTTCAAGCATTTAAGAGGCATATGTCCTATTCAAATGAATTTCCAATGGGTCACATATTTTTTGAATTCTAAAAGAGAAATGTTGCTCTGATGACCCAAGTTGACCATGCTTTGACTTTGATCGTGTGCAAGCCGTGCAGCGCTCACAACAGAGGAACGTACTCTCCGTGTTTCCCGACTGCTTCTGCAGGCCTGGGCCCTCAGAGGTCAGCCTCCCAGCTGCAGGAGGGACGGGCGGACACAGAGCCTTTGAGGCAGAAGAGACAAGAGCATGACCGAACAGAAAACTGGGCAATGTTCCGGGCACTGGAAGCCCATTGACGGCAGAACACCACGCACAGGGATAGAGAACCCAGGTTCTAGAACAGTGGCTGGCCGTGCAGTGTGCCAAGGTCTCACCTGGAAAGCTGGTTAAAACACAGATTCCTGGTCTCTGCACCTAAAGATTTCTTTTTCTGTAGGTCTAGAACAGGCCCAAGAATCTGCATTTTTAACACGCCCCCAGGTGTTGATGTAGCTGGCCTTGGGAAATGAGGAAATGTGAGAATAAATGGAGCCAAGGGTCCTGGCCTCCAGCACGTACTGGCTACAGATATGAATACATGAGTGAGCTAATCCTTCTCCGGCTCAGTGAGCCCATCTGTGAAATGGGGTAATAACAGGGTGCAATGAGGGCTCAACCCCAGATGCCATCTAAGTGAGGCTCTTGGCCAAACAATGCATGTCAGCTATTACTTTTAATGTGAATACTGTTCTGACATTTTATCTAACCTTTGTGATTTAAAGTTGAGGAAATTCAGACCCCAAGAGAGTGAGCTAATGAGTCTCATGGTCCCAGAGCTAATGAGGAGTGACGCTGGGACAGGGACCCTGGGCTTTCAGGCTCCGTCGTGACAGCAGACCCAGTGCCCTAGGACACCTCGCAGAGGCTGAACATTTTCCATGGGTCTCCAGCCCATGATCTTTATGTAGGAAATCAATGCAAAAACAAGCCTCCAAAGCTGACAACAGCCTTGTTCTGTTTCGGCCAAATGACAGAGGACATACAGTCCTGGGTTATCACAACGGGAAGCCACGGTCATGCTGAATGAGGAACTGTGACAGCCCTAACAACAGAGGTGTTGGCATTGCCTCTGTTTCTAGAAGACTCAGTGGGGTCTGGTTGACATTAAACACATCCCTTGACTCACTGGACCATATCAATCAAAATCTAAGCCTCCAACAGGACACTTGGAGTAACAGAAAGTCGTTCCCAGGGTTGCTGACCTTTGGCCTGCTGAGGAAGACAGAACTCCTTAACTTTGGCTTTAATAAAATGCACATTATGCATGTTTGTAGAAGAACAGAACAAACCCCCAACCCCCAGCCAATAGAATGTGATGTGCTGTTCACTAAAAGCTGCTGAGAAAGGCGGGGAGTCCTGGCCTTGCTGGGATTCCTAAATCTAACCTGGAAATTAAGGAATAAGATGTTCTTCTCGCCTCTCCAATCAGCTTTCTGCGCCGGGAAGCTGGGTCATGGAGATACCTTACAGAGGGATCCCCAATAAGTCTGGTACCTCCCTGACACCATACAGGGTTGTTAGAAAGGAAACATTCTATGTATTTTTTCCCCTGACTTTCTAGTTCATCAAAATCAGGTTCTTAAAAACTTGGTTACCTCCTAGGACATTTGTCTACCATGTTTATTTCAGCAACAGTAATTTCTTAATGTGGTCTGACAGCTTGCTGAGTTCTAAAATGGCCATTTTAATAATTATTTTTGAACAAGATACTTTCTATTATTATTCATAGTCTTAGAGCCCAAATGCATGTGGGTTTTTTATGTTTTTGTTTTGTTTTGTTCTGGTGTTTTTTGCAGGTTTTAATACAATGTTGGAGATACAGAATTATACAACTCTTCATGAAGGTGGTAGTAATATCATTCGGCCCAAGTCACGAGGTATGCCAATCATTCTTCCACCTCCCCAAAGAGAATCAAGCCTCATTAATAATGATTATTATTAATGGTGATAATTCCAGCGGTGTGAAAACTATGTCAGCATGTGGTCTGGAAGGAACACAGAATGTGGCATTCACTAGTCTATCCTGTACTGTCCAGACGGTCTGCTCCCTGCAGGCTAGCCTCCCTGGTCCTCAGTCCATTAGCACCATGGTGCCCTGGGCTCTATTCTCCTTTACAATCCCGGGCTGCCCTGTGGATGAGGATTGGGTCTGACTTTTCGAACCCCTCCATTCTCTGCCGGGTTTCAGAGATGAGCTCAGAGCCGAGTTCCTGGCTCCCTCCCCGTTGTGTGATCTCAGGGAGCTTACGTCCCCCATGACCCCAGACAAGCTCTCACCGTGACCACACAGCCCCCTGATTTCCTGCAAGGGACAACTCTGAGACTCATGCATTGCAGTTAACTGGGTTTTTTTTTTCTAGCCTATCAACTTAGGTAGCATCATTTTATACAATAATAAGTAAACATCAAGAGAAAAATGGGGGAGAGGGACGGAATTTTAATGTAGACGACAGTGAGAAAGGGTCACTGTTGGATAAACCCACTGTATGCTCTGCACCGCCATTCCCTTCCTCCGGAGCATGTCGGTCTAAGACTGACATGCTCCGTGCACAGAGGATATCCACACACCTATCTGGGTCCTCTCTAAGCCAAAGGCAGGCACCATGTTTTCTGAAGCCTGCGGACTGCCTACGTCCAATACAAAGTGTTATTAAATTAATCTAGCTCTCCATGCTGCTTTCCCAGGGAGAAAAACACGAGGAAATCAAAATGGCAGCAGGTGATCCAAGCCAATATCTGCTTAGCTGGCATCAGCTCGGCCCCCGTGGGAGCCCCAAGTCTACCACTTAAGAGGAAAAGAAGGTAGCTTTTGCTCTCATCTTCATATTTTTAATTCTACACTAAGGAACAAGAAAGATATTCTTCCCTTATGAAAGCCTAGAAGGAGCCAGTGGTACGTCATTGGTCACGTCCACGCTTTACTTACACAGCACAGGGAAGAATTTCTCAGATAGCAAACTACGTGATCTTCATCTGACAATAGAACTATGTCCTTCAGAGCAGAACTCAGGGCCAATGGACAGCAATTCTTATGTGAAAATTCACAAAAGGAGCGAATGTGCTTCCCCTAGAAGGCTTCCAATCCAGGCCATCTGGCGAAAGCTGCACTGTGTGATGTGTCCATCAACACTGACTTCAAACCAAGGGTGCCTGGGCTTGGAGTACAGTGGCTGGGCAGGACCATGCTGCCACCTAGCTTCCCTCCTGAGGGACAGTTGTCCTTCCCTGGGCATCCTTGAATGCCTGAAGAAACCGGGTTGGGTTCCACAAGGTGCTGAGGTTTATGAGGCAGAAACAGACAAAGAGGCAAAGATCTCCCTTCGCATTCACGCCAAGGCTCCTGAACCCAAGAGGTGGCCCTGGGGGTTAGGCAAGATCCCCCATCGTCTGGACCCACCACCCCATCCAGCCCTTCCCCACGCTCTCACCCTCCACGCAGCGGGAGGACAATCCGTACTGTCCCATAGACGAAGCCGTGGTGATGATGACCCACATCATGGACTTCTCCCAGCCCCCGCCACCTGCCGTCAGTATTCCCACCGCTGGGGTTCATGCTTTCCAAGCTGAAGTCTCCTTCCTGGTCCTTCTCCTTCCCAAGGCCTTCCAACCCTTCAGGTCCCCTCCCAATGGGGGCATCCTGCACTACACCGACCTCCAGTAATTATCTCGTCTTGGAGCTGTGTAGCGTTGTCATGCCTCCGTGGTGTCTTCCTTACCCTGCACACCGAGAGCGGGCCTGGATGTCAGAGCCTGGAGGGAGTCGGCCCACAGACATCCAAGACATGGACCACCCTCAACACAGCAGCCAGGGTGGTCATTCCAAAATGGCACTTGACGGCTCCCAACCCACCCATGACGCCCTGTTTCCATGAAAGTAAATCCCTGCGAAATCTGAAGCGCCTGGATCCCCTCTTAACACCCCCCCAACTCACGCACCCCTGCCTCACGGGTCCTGCTCATCCTCCACTGTTGCCATCCAGACAGACGGAGCCATCTGTCTCCCACATCGTGTCCTCACCTCTTTCTAGCTTCTGCTCTGCCTCCCTAAACTTCATGAGGGAAGAGGGAGTGTCGCAGTGAGGGAGAGGGGCCAGCAAAATGCTGGGAGGCACCCAGCAACAACTTGATGTCACACATTTGCCCGGGGCTGGCTCACTGCACTGAGTCTCTTCTGTTGGTGTTCCGGCTGACATTTGATTTCATAAATGAGTATAAATCTCCCTTACACTCCCTCCAGGGGATAAGCCAATGCTCTCTTTATATATGATACACCATTGATAACAAAAGTTTTGACACAGTCTCTTTGCAGTTTTTATATCACCAGCCTTCCTGAGGATGTATTGAAGACATAATTAAGAACAGAATTTTGTGAACACAAAACCACCACATGATGCTACCATTTGACTAATGGAGATATGGTGAGCAAAAAAGATATACCGGGTGACTAGCATCTTCAGAGTAGCCCACATCCAAACTAGACCAAGTCACACCCAGCTAGACCAACCCACTTCCAGGTAGACCAACCCACACCCAGCTAGACCAACCTACATCCAGCTAGACCAACCCACACCCAGCTAGACCAACCCACATCCAAATTAGACCAAATCACAATGCTCAGGAGTGTCCATTTGTCAGAGAGAGGGCCTGCTTCCTACTAGTTGGGTGCTAGTGAACTTGGAGTCCAGCTGGCATCCTTGAGTTGAGTTCCTTGGTTGTCCACTTCTTTACAGACTCTTAAAACTCTTCTTTCATCTTTCACAGACACTGAGAGAAGAGCAGGAATGATAAATTGTTCGCTTTTAATGTCAAATGTTTCCACCGTAAATAAGTTCAGATGATCTGATGGGGGGTAAAAATACCATTCACAAAAGTTCTGTATTCTTTGGAAACCCAGCATCCACAGACACATGGTCAGAGAAGCAAAACATCCTCTCCATGACTTGTGGTTAGGAAAACAATGATATTATGTAACAAATGACCCTTAACAACAGAAAATTCTACTCAGGGGAGTGCACAATGAGTGACCTAGCAAGTTAATGAATGAGAGATAAGGCATACTGTACACTGATTCCCTACAGGTTGTTTGTTCCGGGTCTACCTTCAGGGGCTGTGATTCCTTCCTGACCCAGAGCAGTGCGTGACCCTGGACAGATGGGTTAGGAATGCAGGGAGAGCGACAAGGGGTACAAACAAAGAGACCTTGGCCCCCGGGGAATATGTGACTAATCTGCACTGCTCGTCCTTGCAGAGTCTTTTAGGAAGTCACAGCCAGCTATTCTCCAGCCCCTTATCTAAGGATGAAATTTCCCTGACGGTGCAGAAAAGAGATGGCTGTCGGTCACTGAAGGAGGCATTTTTGAAAAGTAAGCATTTCCCTTCTTCAGAACATCCCCCTTCGGAGGAGGTTAACATTCCTGGACCGGCTCCAGACTGTCCGGAGAGACTCTGTCCCTGGAGACCAAGCAGCAGCAATAATGAGAGAAGTCAACAAGATTGCTTCAAACCCCAGCCAACCAGACAGCACCACAAAGAACTTTTCATCTGGAGCCAGAAGGGCTGCTGAGACAGGCGGCAAAGTCCCAGGACAGCCATGGTTGCTGGGCCAGGGGGCTGCGGTCGGTCAGCACCAAAGCCAGGACAGGGATTGGTTCTCAGGTGACCAGGCCAGGCGGAAGTGCTCTCCTACTTTTCTTTTCTTTTCTTTTAATTAATCAGTTTCATTTTCTACTGAAGCCCTAGATTGCCCCTGGATGACCTGAATGGTGTTCTGCGGCCGGTTGATGGTGGGTCTACCGCCTAGAAATGGTACCTTGATAAGACTCTCCGACCAGAAGTGGGACTATGGTGTCCCCTCCCTTCCCACAGCGTTGTCCACGTTCTCCTCCCACCCACGGGATAGAGGACCCTCTGTCATCTCCACCACGTCCTGCGGGCACGGAGCTCGTTGTGGGTTGGGCACGTTGTCTGGGGTGGTCCTGCATCCCAGACGCCTTGAGCCTGGCGTGGGGAAGAGAAAAGAGCGGGGACACCAGACAAGCCTGGTTTGTCTCAGCTCCACGACTGACTCGTTGCTGCATCTCGGGTAAGTTCCTTAATTTCTCAGGGTCTCTGTTTCCCAGTCTGTTGAATGGGTCTGCAAACACCCCACACACATACACAGAATTGCTGTGAGGGTGACAAAGGGTGGCATGAACCCCCACCACACGGTCAGCGCCCGGTGAGCTCTCAGTACATGTTGGCTCTGTGCTGTCCCCGCACTATGTTTGAGCCAGTGACCTACCTTTACACACATGTTCCAGAGCGCGTACTGTTTCCCCTCTCACAGAAAGCCCATCATGTCCTGTCCTCTCGCCTCGATGCCTCTGGGAGCCCCTTGGGGATGTGGGACAGCCAAGGGTACAACTTCACCCTCCTCCTACTACCTAGCAGGCCCCTCCGCCCAAGAAGTGCCCGGAACTGGCCGCAGGATAAACGAGTCTTTCTCCTCTATGGGAACAGATCAGCAGACGCACGTACCTCCAACCCTCTGACTGACATGTCTTCCCAAAGAGAAAGGATCCAAGACATCAACTGAGATGGAGGGAGGAAGACACCACCTCTGGCTGAGTGTCCCTGGTGCGCTCCGGATTCTCAATCCAGAACTTACTCACTTCTCACATCAAACCTCCTTCAGTCCTGATTTACAGAAAGTGACTCAGGAATGGAAACCACTCTCCCAGGATCTCACAGGTCATAATAACATTTGAATTACCCGAACTATGTATTTCTAGGTGGAATTGTAGAGAGACAGTGGGTCCAGAGCCCCCTGGCAATCATTATGTTTGATCATTTCTCTATTTTACTGGACTCTGTCCACACGTGACCATGACAACTGAGAGAACCAACTAACGTTAAGTTGATCAGCTTATAATAACTGCCCATTTTTCTCCTAAAAAAATAAATAAATAAAAGCAACTCCCTGGAAGAACCCACAAACCCTCTCTATTGGCTAAAGTTCAAAGCCCCGTGGTCACCTTTAGTATCATTCCAACAGGCAAGGCCTCTTCACCCCATGGAGAGAGACTTGTCCGGAGAGATGTTATTTTAAAGGCTGAACTTTGCACTCTCAGCATTCTTGTTCTGGAATCAGCAACAGCTTGTTGGACAGAAGTCCCTGGAACGTCACCATCCAAATAAACACGGACCCGGCCTCACCTCCCCCGTCTCAGAGTCGAGGGTCCAGAGAACTGGGGACATGAAGCAGTCCTGCCCCTTTCTTCCTAGGATGTCCTCTCCTACGTCGCTGCGTTTCGACCCCTGACTTACTTATGAGGGCAAGCCTTCATCAGCTCCCACCTGTCTTTAGCATCTTTTTTTCTCCTGCCAAACAGAGGCCAACGGGGGCTCAATGTGGCACACGGCAGCCAGCAGCTGGGGCCCAGGACGGGACGGGGTGCGGGAAGGTGACATCAGGGAGCAAGTGTCCAGGGTTCATTTGAAACCCAGATCTCAAACCTACAAGCCTCAAGAGTTGAAGTTGTCTGGGTTATATAGTCATGGTGGCAGAGGGGGAGGTGTTACACAGGGTTCAAGCCCTGAGGTTGATGTCGGAGCCAACCCAGGTCACAGAGCGTTGAACACCCCCCTTTCCATAGTCTCCTGTGACCCGGCTTTGTGACCTGACCACCCGCAATCTTGACTTGCCTCCTTGGGACGACCAGACCTCTCTCCACACCTCTCCTCCCCTTTGCCTTTTGCCGACTTCATTCAACACCGTCCTTATGTTTCTCTCTTCTGGCTCCAATCTTGTGTCAGCTGTTCCGGGTTTTTTGCCTTTCCATAGTAGCTTTTCAGTCAACCTGTCGATCATCACAGAATAATTTGCTGGCACTCTGATTGGGATTGCCCTGAATCTATAGATCAAGTTGGGAGGAACTGAATCCTGATATCATTGAGTCCTGCTATCCATGAGCATGGAATATCTCTCTGTGAAAATCTGCATTCACTTGCAGTGCTGAAGAATGCAGGAAGTTAGTCAGAACCCCTGGGAGGCTGACCCAGAGAATCTGACTCACCTGCATTCTTCAAGCTCAAAGCCAACGCCTATTTTTATACACCAGTAAAATGTACAAATTCTCTCTTCCTAAAGTGAGAAGATTAATGGAGACAATTGACTGCTGAGATGATAGGCAAGACAGGATTTGTGATAAACAGCGCCTTTGTGGGGGGGGGGGGCACATGTCATTGTTAAGGAGAGCATATCTACTCTGAAAACCAGGAAAAGGGAAGTAAACTGTGTTTCTTCTTCAAAGGGACAGATCTGGAGGGCCTGGCTACATCTCAAATAATCTACTTGCATATTTCAAAACAAAAGACGCTGTGGAAGTTGCAGGCTGTCATTATTATTATTATTTTTTTTGGTAATTTATTTTTAATTTACTGGAATGACATGGTTTACTGAACCATATGGGGTTTCAAGTGTACGACTTGATATAACACCATCTGCACACTGTATGGTGCACCCCGAGCCTCAAACACAACCTCTTTCTGCTACCATCGCCCCCCCACCCTCCCCCTCTCCCACTCCCCCCTTTTCTAGTGGCTATTGCCACCCTGCTATGTGCCTCAGTGTGTTACATAGATGTGGTTTTTGGCTAATCCCTTCACCTTCTTTCATCCATTCTCCCAACCCCCACCCCCTCTGACAGCTGTCAGTCTGTCCTGTGTGCCCATGCCTCTGTGTCCATTTTGTTCCTCAGTTTATTGTGTTCAGTACACTCCACATATTTATTTACAACTTCCCTCCACCCAGAGCCTGTCCTCACACAGACAGCTCCATGTGAAACTAATGTGTGTGTGTGTGTGTGTGTGTGTGTGTATGTGTGTGTGTGTGTCGGGGGGGCGGGTCAGACGGGTGGCCACCATTGACACATGCTGACAGTCTGCTGATACCACCGGCTCTAACCAGTAAGTGACTCCAGTCAAACAACCCTATTATCTCTATGTTGGGCAGATAAAATATATTATGCTCACTTTGTTAAAGATGGTGCTGTCCACGTGGAGGCCCGTAGCCCAGGTGATGATATTTAGTTGCCCTTCCTGCTTGGGAATGAGTGTCATTATGTTCATATGTGTTGGGGGAGGGCTTTCATGCCAAAAGGTTTTAAAGGAAAGAGAAATCACGTTGTTCCGGGAAAAGAGTGATTGCGTTCTAGGAGGAATTCATGCTGTAAGAGAACAGAGTAAGGCCACGTGAAGGCCAGGAGAAGCAGCCAAGATGGTGGAGTGCTAAAGGAGAAGCCAGTTTGTGCAGAGAGAAGGAGATGGGAACAGAGGTGAATAAGGCTGGTAAGCTAGAAACCTTTGATACTAGGAAACTCGGATAAGTCAGTGGCTTTGTGAACTCTGAATGAGTGGGTTTTGGAGCCCAGTGTGTGCTTTTACTTGCCCACCAGGTGCAAGCTAGAATTAAAGCTGATGGCTCACCAGTTCTTGGCTCCGTTGTTTCATTACCGACTGTCCGAATCTAATGCAAACCTGCACTGACCAGGCGGCTATGAAGGTGGTCGTGGCTACTGGCTTTACACTCTATTTGAAAGAGTTATTGTGCAGAGAAGGTGGGGAGCAGTGCGGGGCACCAGAGGGTGGTGAGGGGAGGAAAGAGAAGAAAAGTTATGGAACTGTATCTTGAAAACCCAAACTGCAATTGCAATACCGAGTCTTCATCAGAAACAGTCGCAGGCTCCACTAAATACCCAGCGAGGCCTGCTAAGAACACGTGAAGTTCACGGAGAGTTCAGATCTCAGAACTGTTTTTATTTCCCAGCGTCGACCTGTCAAAATTGCCACGAATCCTGCAGTCGTCTCAGCGAGAAGGTACTCTGCCTGAGCCAACAGACGTGTCACTGAAGGTTGAGGGCAGAGTCAGCGAACCTGAACTCGAACTGACTAGCTTCTCCACAGCCTGCGTGAGCCCAGTGCAGAGACCTCGGCGAACATTCGCCAGCCTCAGAATGGGGGTGTGGGAGGCTGACACTGGGATGGCATGGTGGGGCTCGAGCCAGCTGAGGGCACAGGAAGTAGCTACCATGGGTCAAGCCAAGGTGAGGATGTTGTCAAGGGGGTTCCAAGTGCTAGACTCCGTTGTTCAAGTTAGATCAGAAAGAAATCAAAGACAGAGAGAGGGGTATTGAGACTACACAGAGAGCTCAAGGGGTGGAGAGAGATATCAATAACATCAAAGAACTCATATAGACCTCGCGTATCCAAGGAGTGATCTGGAAGGACACATGATTGTGGTCAAAGAGGAGACAACTTGAACTTCCAGATTGTGTCCTAGGTGAGGACAAGTTTCAAGGTGTGGCTGTTGGAACTGAGCGCTTAAGATGGACTTGAAGATAAGAACAAAAGAAATACCAAAATGTGATATGTTTACTGACATTGAAAACACGATTTGAAACAGGGATTCTGTACTTAGCTCTGTAAAGTGAAAGCAGTTTTTCAGGGAAAAAAATAGCAATTTAAGAGAGCGGAATGGGGTCCCCACCTGCTGCGTGGCTCCTCTTAGAAGGTTTTTCATAGAGGAAAGTCTGTGTCTCCTGGAAAGACACTTGGGACTCCCCCGGGCCTCCAGTCTTCAGGTTAAGCATGGAAGGAAATGAAATGTGGGACTGCCCACGCCCAATGGTGGGATTCAGCCAGTTCGTGTTGGTTCGGCAGAACCGATATCTAATCTTTGTTGAGTTGAGCAAACCTATTGTTAATATGGCACTTGTCATCAGGGTTCTCTCTAAGGTGGGTGCCTGGGCAGCCACCCAATGTGGAAATCACAAATATACATTCCTTACTCTTTTTTTAACATTCATCCGTGCAACAGCATATTCTAAGCGCCCATAGTCATGTTCATCCCGTCCATGGGTAAAGGAACAGAACCCTACTCCTACAGTGAAGAGATGGTGTTGGTCAAATAAGTTTGTAAATATAATATCTATGTTTGCTCGCTTATAGTTTGCATTGGATGTGGGGGACAGGCTTTAAGCAGGCAGGGTCCTTATAGCCTAAGGCTTAGTTTTAAGACTAAGCTTTTCCCCACATCCTTGACTGTTGCATAATGTGGGGTGGTGCACACTCATGAGGAATCCCATTATGCCTCAGATAACTGACCTTGTATCAGAGACTTCCTTGTTTGTATATTGGATTAAAGGTTTTGATTTCTATACTATAAAGTGGGGCAGAGAAGCCCATGCTAGAGGAGAACAGAGAAAGGCCATGTGGAGGAGAGGAGAAGTAGCCAGGATGGCAGAGTGCTGAAGGAGAAGCCAGTTTGTGTAAAGTTTGTGCAGAGAGAAGGAGATGGGGAACAGAGATGAATAAGGCTGGTGAGCTAGAAACCTTTGATTCTAGGAAACTTGGATAAGTCAATGGCTTTGGGAGTCCTAAATGGAAAGGGAAGCGTTTTCCCACTGTGTGTATTTTTTGCCCACCAGGTGCAAGCTAGGATTAAAGCTAATGGCCTACCAGTTATTGGCTCTGTTGTTTCATTACCGTCTGTCTGAATCAAATGCGAACCTGCATGGGCCAGGCGGCTGTGATGGTGGCCGTGGCCACTGGTTTTACAGATGGTTAGGATAAATTACACAGCCAATGATGCTTGGATAAAAGTGAAGAAAATTGCAAGTGAGGATGCCAATCAAGAGGCAATATGAAGATATCTTAAATAGCAGTTTTATTGTTTATTGTCAGGTATTATTTAATATTTTTTCATTAATATTTTAAAATATTTTCTTATAATCTAGTTTTGTGTACCTCTTTTATTATTCTTATTTAAGTATTGAATCCATGA
The DNA here is from genome assembly GCA_037038555.1 of Rhynchonycteris naso. NCBI lineage: Eukaryota > Metazoa > Chordata > Mammalia > Chiroptera > Emballonuridae > Rhynchonycteris > Rhynchonycteris naso. The sequence continues at coordinate 205,104,361 of CM072999.1, forward strand.
AATAATAATTACCTTTTGGTATATCATTTTTTTACACTTAAAATGGTCAATAGGGCAGAGAACCAGTAGTTAAATTTTTTGAATCTCACCACTGCCCGCACCCCAGAGTTCACAGAGACTGTGCCAGGATGGGACCTGGGACCCACTTTCCTCTCCTTTGGCCCCCAACCCAGCATTGCCTGATCACCTCCACCTTCTTGCTCAGGTCTCTTAAGTGTCACTTTCTTAGAAAGACCTTTCCTGGTGTCCCATGCCTACCCAGCTCTTCTATACATGTTCATAGCACTTCACAAGTTTGCATGTCGTCACTCACCCCAACTGTAATGAAAGAGTTGCATGCATCACTATTCCTGTGACGGTCCTCTCCTCTATTGGACCTAGGTCCCCTAAAGGCTGGGGCATCAACTTGTCAAACTTACATCCATAGGGAGTAGTCTTTCTGAAAATGGCTGGAGCTCCACATGTAATAATTATGCCCCCCCTTATCTCCATGGGAGAGTCTAAAGGAGAAATCACTAAAATGTTTCCCACCTAGAAGCTAAGCACCTTCAAACGAATTGCACCTGGTTCTCGGCCATGGGCTCCGACATGGCCTCTTGGCAGACAAAGCCTGGACACTCCACTGACAACCCACATGATGTAAATGCATCAAGGTGGGATCTATTTTTAGCTATCACAAATTGCCATTCCTTTATGCATTTAGATTTTCATCTCTGTAAATGAGTTCTCTTGTTCTTACATCTTCCCAAGTAAAAGAAAGGCTGATTTCTTTTGTGAAGAATAAAGGTAGTCTTTGAGATAAAGCATTTCTCCTTAAATCTCCACCCCAGCTCTGGGGTTCAAGGAGCCTTGGCGGGGGGCGGAGGGGGCTACTTATCGCTATTTCTGTAACGACACTGCAGGCTCCAAGCTGGGCAGGGAAAACGCAGTCCAAAGAGAACAAAAGGGAAATTTGACTGTGAGTCTAGTCAGGGACGCAACGTTCCACACAATTCCACAATTTGTGCATGGCACTGACAGAAAATGAATACACTGTCTTTGCTCCTACCTTGCTCTGTTGGCAACACCCGTCACCTTCCTACATGCCTCCAAGTCCCACGTCCTTGGCAGAATGATCTTGACTTCACTGATTTCTTCCTATTCTGTTCCACATGGGACAGCTGCTTAACTGTTCAAATGTATGTTCTGTCTCCACAATGAAGGTGTAAGACCTTTAAGAACAAGGATGATGTATTCCTAACTACGATCTTCTGGACAAAATGACTCACATCCTTGTCCTTCTGACATAGACTCTCTTACAACATGACTTCGAAGATATCCCCATCAAAAGATAGACTTTCTCCCTCCATTCCTTGAATCTACGTTGGGTCTGTAACCTACTTTGATCAACGTGTTTTATAGCAAATGGAGCAGAAGCAGAAACTTGACTCTGAGACCACCATCATGTGAATAAGCCAGGCTGCCCAGTCACCCACTTGCCTACCCAGCCAACGGCCACTCAAATGCCAGACAGATGTGTGGACCATGCACACCAGCTGACTGCAAGCTCAAAAGTAGGTTCCATTGACACTAACAGAAGACCCATCCACATGACCCCATGCAAATTGCTAACCCACAGAAACAGGAGCTAATTGATGGTTGTTGTTTTTAGTGACTGTTTTGGGGTAGTTTGCTAAATAGCCAAAGTTAATGTATACATAACCTGATGCTCTGCATTGAGTGGTTGGTGAATATTTTTCTGTACTTAACCAGCTTCGTTGACATATTTTTTAAAAATTTATCTTTCAATTACAGTTTACTTTCAGTATTATTTTGTTCTTGTTTTGGGTGTACAGGGTGAATCATTTTTCATGATGATGGCAGTGGTGACCATGATGAAGACAATAAAGAAAGCTATGTTGCTCCCTGTCAAACAAGATGGTGGGTGGCATCATTTCCACATCCTAACACCAAGAAGTCTCTGAGGAGTTCCAAAATTTTTTGCTCAAGTGAATTAGAAAGTACAGTGTATAAAGATTTGAGGTTTTCACATTCTGTGATTGGTCTCTAGCAAATCCAAAATAGCTCTACACAAAGCTTCTGTATTGGTAGCTTAGTATTTCAGTTTGTCTCCCAATGTGTCACAACACTGGGAAAAGCCAGATGATCACTACTGTACTATTCTAGGTTTACAAGTAGACTGGTTCAGAGCTGCTTGGGACTTTGTCACAAGAGTAAAACTCATCCAGGGGCCCTGACCAGTTGGTTCAGTGGTAGAGCATTGGCCTGGCATGTGGAAGTCCCGAGTTTGATTCCTGGCCAAGGCACACGGGAGAAGCACCCATCTGCTTCTCCACCCTTCCCCCTCACCTCTTTCTCTATCTCTTTCTTCCCCTCCCACAGCCAAGGCTCCATTGGAGCAAAGTTTGCCCAGGCACTGAGGATGGCTCCATGGCTTTCGTCTCAGGTGCTAGAATGGCTCCAGTTGTAACGGAGCAATGCCCCAGATGGGCAGAGCATCATCCCCTAGTGGGCATGCTGGGTGGATCCCAGTCAGGCACATGCAAGAGTCTGTCTCTACCTCCCCACTTCTCACTTCAGAAAAATACAAACAAAAAATAAACTCATCCAGGAATTTTCACCAAGTTTATGTGGATGCCACCAGTAGCTAGTTTCTCATTCAAATAGCATTGATTTCTTTTTCCCATTGGTTTCAAGAAAAAGAGAGAGAAGCATCAATTAATTGTTCCATTTAGTTGTGCACTCATTGACTGCTTATCATACGTGACCTGGCAGGGGATCAAACCTACAAACTCGGTGTGCTGGGACATTGCTTTTATCCACTGAACCATCTGGCCAGCCGCATCCAAATAGTGTTATTTGAATTCTGTTCAACTCCCAGCAAAACTTTCAAGTGTTTTGCTTATAAAAGTTCTTAAGTGACTAAGGTGGTATGTAAGGTTCTAATATTTAGCCTGAAAAAATATTAAGTATGATATACTTCTTTAAGCCTAGAGTCCATTAAAATGTTTGGGAATGAGATAGGGACAAAAAGGAGACAGAGAGCAGCAGAAATGGGGCAAAGTCACCACGAATGTAGCATATTTATGACCCTGGGCCTGAAGGACCTAGACTTGCTTCTTTATTGGCTGGTGTGAGTAAGGCTTTCACCAAACACATTCCTCCTGACTAATCATCTGCAATGTTTGAAGCCCGGGACAAGAAAAAGTTTGTCCCCTCCAAGCAGACAGAATGTTATATAATCCTCGAAATTTTATTTGGAAGGCATCTCAGAGTTGATCTGATAGAACTCCCACAAAACACAGACATCCCTTCTAGCATCAGTCCTCCAGACCCTCCTGGAATTTCTCAAGTGTTAGGAGAGTCAGTTTTCTGAGACAGCTCGCACTATTTTGGGCACCTATAACAGACAAAGTTCTTTCTCCTATTAAGGTGATATCTGCCTCCCACCCACTGGGCCACACTCTGCTTCCCACCCACAGGTCTTCCCCCGCCCCTGAAGTTGGGTGCTGTGTTTCCAAACCCAGGGTTTGGAGTCAGCCAACCTTGACTTCAATGGTCAGCTCTGGCCAGTGGTGTAAGCTTAAGAAAGTCTACCTCCCACACCATCAGTGTTTTCAACAGGACTCATGATACCTGCCTTGCAGGGTTGCTGTGAAAACCAGGTAAGGTTTCATGTCTTCGGGGCATAGCTCCAGGCCTGTGTTACCAGTGAATGGAAGCCGGCATGATTATCCCGCCTTTTTTGATATTTGTAAACAACCGTGATCTCTCCGTGTGGTCTTCTTACCTCCAAACTGAGCACCTGCGTCTGCAGTCACACTTCAGACTACGGCAACGCTTCACCTTCCCTGGATCTGAACTCTACCCTTGGTTTGACCTGTTAGCAGCTCACTTTCATATTCAGGGTCTAGTTTAAATGAAACCTGGCCAACCTGGCAGTTGACCCATTGCCAGAAATGGGGAGGCATTTCCTGTCATTGATAACACTGGACAGAAGAGCCAGTCTACGTACGGCTCACCTGAGCGATGACACCTGAGCCTGCCCATTCCTCCTGACTGCAGCCTGGTTCAGTATCCCTGGGCCCCCACTTGTAGAGCAAATGCCTTTTCCTCCTATGTCAGGTCTCCGGGAGAAGGGGTTGTGGCCAGACAGTATCGGCCGTTGGCCCCATCCTTTTGTACGCCCTGGGAGGTGAAGTGTGTCACCTGGTGGATAGGCTACAGCCATTACCAAGTTAGTTAGCGCCTCGTGCACTCATGTTACGTGACATTCTCTAGCCTGGCCTTCATCCCTATAGAGGTGATGCTGCAGTCTACCATTTACACACGTTATGTTATTTATCACATGGTTCACAACCGAGACAGTGAAGGGGCTGCTCTTTACTGGCAGCCTCCAAACACCCCTGTGTTCTGGCTGGCTGGGGGTCAGGGGGAGGGCAGCCTGCTCCGCCAGGCCGAGGTCCTCCCGCAGCCAGCTGAGAACAGGCACCAGAGGAACAGAAGCGGAGGGCGGCCAGTTTGGCTGTAGTTTTCATGTTCCCCACCATCCACTGTCACCGATCTGAGTAACTGAGGTCAGACAAGACCCAATGTGAGTGCCACAGACTCACCATAAGTGACTTCTGGACCCTGGAAGTCGCTCAAGGACCTAGCTGTTGGTTTCAACATGTGGTCCAGGTCTAGGTTCTGAAAAAGATAAAGTCTCCTGCTGCCCACATAGGTAGAGAGCTGCATGCCTCACAAACATTAAATCACAGCCCTGCATGGCTTTCTCACGTGAATAGATTTTTTTTTTTTTTTGTATTTTTCCGAAGTGAGAAGCAGTGGGAAAGCAGAGAGACAGACTCCTGCATACACCTGACCGGGATCCACCTAGCATGCCCACTAGGGGGCGATGCTCTGCCCATCTGGGGTATTGCTCAGTTGTAGCCAGAACCATTCTAGCACCTGAGGCAGAGGCCATGGAGCTGTCCTCAACGCCCGAGCCAACTTTGCTCCAATGGAGCCTTGGCTGCGGAAGGGGAAGAGGGATAGAGAGGAAGGAGAGGAAGAAGGGTGGAGAAGCAGATGGGAACTTCTCCTGTGTGCCCTGACCAGGAATTGAACCCGGGACTTGCACATACAGGGCAATGCTCTACCGCTTAGCCAACCTGCTAGGGCAATAGATTTTTTAATGCCAGAGGTCACAGTCCAGCTTCCCACAGGAGCAGCCATGTGACCTCCTTCTGGCCAATGTGATGGGAGCCATCTCTTGGGGTGCTCCTTAGAGTTTCCCCTCTTATGAAAAACAGAGACAAGCATAGAGTGGCTTTTCTTCTCTGTTTCACACACTGTCACATGGCAATGTCACTCAGAGTTGTGGCATTCACCTCGGCTCTAGGAAGCAACCGCATTGAGCTTGGTGGCATTGACCGTGCAAAGGACTGGGACCCTTGATGGTGCCATGATGCTGCTGCTGAAATTCTGGAAGCGCCTCCCTGCTGACTTCTGGTTTGTGTGATGGTTCAGTGTCAGCACTGCTGACACCATTTTAAAAGCACTAAATGGCAAACATCGTCGCTAGGTTTCTCCTTAGAACATCTTATGCTGATACTTTAAATACAAGTGAGTACATACACACACACACACACACACACACACACACACACACAAATATAGCTCATTATACTTTCTGGCTGTAATTATGTGCAGTTAAGTACGCATGGGAAACTATAGAATGTATACATAGGGAAAGAGATTTTAAAAAAAGAGTGGGTTCGTATAGAACAGGGGTAGTCAACCTTTTTATACCTACCACCCACTTTTGTATCTCTGTTAGTAGTAAAATTTTCTAACCGCCCACCAGTTCCACAGTAATGGTGATTTATAAAGTAGGGAAGTAACTTTATAAAATTTATAAAGCTGAGTTACAGCAAGTGAAAGCATATAATAATAATTACTTACCAAGTACTTTATGTTGAATTTTTGCTAAGTTTGGCAGAATAAATCTTTATAAAACAACTTACTATAGTTAAATCTATCTTTTTATTTATACTTTGGTTGCTCCGCTACCGCCCACCATAAAACCTGGAACGCCACTAGTGGGCAGTAGGGACCAGGTTGACTACCACTGGATAGAACATGGGAAGAGTGGACATCTCTAGGAAGTGAAACTATGCATGGTATAAGTTCTTCTATGTTTCTGTATGTTGTATGTGTCCTCTGAAAACAGACATTAATCTTCAGATGGGAAAAAATAAACTTTATTTTCAAGAAATAAAACTTCCATAAGGGCATGTCTTTGTAGGAACAGAGGAATTCAGCCATGCCGACTGTCAGAACTTTCATTTGGCTAAAAGCACAGTATCTGTCACGACATTGCTCTACAAAGGATGCTACATATCACTCTCTAAGAATAGAAAGATGGGAACGGGCCTCATTTATACTGAGAAAAAATTAAAAATTAAAGTGCTCTTGGTCTAATAAAAATAGCAGAGAGCTGGGCAGGATGGTGTCTGGGTCGGCCACTTAGTGACCCAGCAAGGGACCCAAACAAAATCTTATGGCCATCCATGAGCAGTGTGTGTGTATGTAGGGGGAGGGGGGGCTTTTACAAATCAAAAACACACGTCTTTTCCCACGTAAGGCCCTTAGCAAGAACGGTACATACTCAGTAATTTGACCTTGAATGTACAAGAGTACTTAAGGCAGAAATTTCTTATTGTTGCTTTTGTTATATTGTTTCAAAATGTTATATTTTGAAATACTTCAAAGATACACACAAGTAAAGAAAAATGCAGAGCTTGGATAAGAGGAGCATAAATGTCCCCAAATGACAGACCAAACAGCCTGTGACTTAGACCTACGGCTCAGCATCTCAGATGTTATGATTCTGGGATATGAGTTCAAAGATGGGATTTGTTTGGGGGTCTATTTCATTCATTGAGAGAAAAACATGCAGAGAAAGTAAAGTACCAAGTCTTTTTTTCTTTTAACACTGCTGTCTTCAACCATCAACAGGTACTAATCACCTAAGGTATTTCAGGTAACTGGCTACCGAAAGATAAAAGGTGGTGGTTTCCCTAAAAAGAAAAAATATCAAAGGAATGAAAAATAAACCAGAAGCCTTTCCCATTCAGTTTTGAAGATGACACACTCATTAAGGCAGGGCTGGCAAAGGGGTATGGTAGGAACAAAGAGGCCATGGGATGGGGCTCTAATAAAGACGTAGAAACTCAATGGGGATCCCCAGAAGGAAGGCTGGAGGCTGGGAAAGCCAGAGACCAGGGGTGTTCCAGGAAGGTCCCTGAATGAACCAGGACTCAGGCACCCAACATGAGCCATGGGTAGAAAGCCAGGACATGACCGAGGATGCGAGTAAGAGAGAGAGATTGGGGGTGGGGACAGATCAGGGAAGGTCACAGCACGGAGTGGACCTCACACCCTACTCTGATGTTCTCCCGCAGCGCAGTGCTGACCACCTCATGCTTCAGAGTCAGATAAAAGGCTTGAATTCCAGCTCCTCCCGTTTCATGGCTGCCTGAGCTTGTGCACGTTAGTTCCTTTTCTGTCTTTACTTTCTGTCTTCTTTTCATCTTATTTTTCTGAGTTTTGGCTTCACTCTGTTAAACTTTCCATTATGAAAGAGTTCAAAGATACACGCAAGTCAGGAAAGCCACGTTGTGATCCATGTTCCCATTATGCCCTTCCACACACACCAGATCCACTCTGTCTCGTGTGCACCCTTCCCCTCCTCCCCACCTCCTCCTCACCTAGGGCATGAGATCCAACCTGTCTAAGGAGTCCCTGCCTGTCAGAAGAGTTGGGAAATATTCCCACCAAGGGCCTACGTAAAAGCAGTATCACCCCTAGACTCAAGAATCTGGGGGTCCCAACTTGGGTCTTCTGCTTTAAAGAGCCTGCTCCTGCCCTTCCCTGTCCCTGGCCCTTCCCACAGGGAAAGGAGTCCCAAGGAAATGTGCCCCCCTGCAGCCTGTGCCCCCTCAGGAGGCCCTGGTACCTGGGACCTAGGTGTTCCCTGCCCAGATGGCTCCAGACCACTCCAGGGCGTGCTCTGTGCCCCGTGGGTGCCCTGCTGGAGATGGGAAGTGGGCAGGGCGGCTGCTGGACCGCTGGGTGTGGGCAGGGTTTGGACCTGGGGTCGAGTCCACACACACACACACGTGTGAGGCCCCTCGAAGGACTGAATGGGAGAGTAGGGGCTGAGAAAGAGGGTCCCCTTTGTTCCTGCCGATCACAGCCCTCTCTCTGGAGCCCCACTCTTCCACACAACCCAGAAATATTTTTAAAGTGTCTGAGAGCAAGAACCATCGACAGTACTTCTCAACGTCCTTGAATTTAGCTCCTGTCATGGATCCACTTGTCAAGTCCACTCTGAGGACTGGTGAGAAGGTGGTGAGCACTGCCCGAGTCCCCGGGGGAACGGAACAATGGGCACACTTGACACAACAAGGCTGCCCACGGTTGTCAGAACAGGGTCACACTGACCCATGAGGAGGAAGCAGACCAGCGCTGTTGTTGAGCAGAGCTTTCTGAGGCTCCCTGTGTCCCAGAGAGTCCCTTCCTTAGCCCCACGCCACCCTCCCCCAGGGTCCTCCTGATAAAACAATCCCTCCGTGGTAGAAAACGTCCTCCCTGCTTCTGAGACACGGGAAAACGTGTCTGATTTTGGAAGCCTCCCCGCGGTATTTAAAGCAAAAACCACATGTGGACGCCTCTGTACAAAACTGTATTCTTGCTTATGAACGCACTTCGTTTTGGAAGGAGGAAAGGACGAGGAATGACATCCTAGAATTCCACCATTAAAGTGCAGAGGGACCGTGACTGCTCTAACAGGCAAATACCTAACCAAAAACAAAAGAAAGAAAAGAAGGGCAGAAAAGGCAAAGTCCCCCCACCCCCACCCCTCCGGGACAGCAATTAGAATTTTGTATTCCTGAGTGGATAATATATGGTTTCATTTGAATAAGAACGCAGTCTCCATCAACGGAATTTGTAAAAGCAGGAACTCCAATGCCCCAGCTAGCACCCCAGAAAGGCATTTTTAGACCCCTTGTCACTGCTTGGAAATTAAAAGTGGATCAGTCCCCACAGAGATAATTGCCGGGAAATAGAACCTAAAGTGGGTCTCCCACGTGGCACTGAGCCAGCAGGGGGCGGTTGTCATCGTTGGCCAGAAACTTTGCAAGGTGTCAAGTGCGTGAGAAGCTAAGTTTATACAGGTGATAAATATTTGTAGAAATGTCAAGAGTAATTCTCTGCAGCCCGCACCGGTGAGAAATAAGGAGAAAGGCCTCGTTATAAGATCTTTTTGCTAGGGATTTAGAAGAGGGTCCCCAGTGCCCCCCCAAAAGAAACCCCTCAGCTTTGTGGTTGTTGCAACCTATTTCCCAAAGGAATTATGATTACAGCAAGGAAATTACACCTGTTTCTTTTGAATGCTGACACGAGGACCCTAATTTATTATAGGAAGTGGAAATAATGTTAGAAACCAAAAAATTAAATAAAGCCAGAACAAAGGATGGGCTTTCACCACGGATCCCTTAGAGCATGGTGTCACCTGTTATAGTGACAAGGAATTGTGCAAGAAGACCAGAAACAGAAGAAAAGTCAGAGCAATAGTTGTCTCCACTTTAATTATTTCAATCAAGGAAAATGAGAACAGAGAGAAATGGTACATGCACTGACTGGGATAGAGTAATAAAATGATGGCTGATCTATTAGTGATGAACATATGTTTTTTTGTTAACTGAATGTGTTAGCGTGACATTGGTTAACATCATCATACAGGTTTCAGGTGCCCAACTCTATCACACATATTTGATTTGTTTCACTATAGACATGTCAAAGTTTCCTGCAACTCCCATAATTATTCAAATGCACAAGTGTCCTCACTCCCCCGGGGCCTTACAATGATCCAGTTAATTGAGGCTTCTTGGGCCCAGATTTGACCTAGTAGCAGTCAGACGGCTGATAGCTATTTATTTGTAAATGTTTCCCACTTTCCTGTTATAAGGTGATCTCACATAGTTGTGCATTTCCAATATTTCTAAATACATCTAGTAGGCCAAAGATGAACACAAGTCTCCAATCATACATTTCAGAACAGATTCCCCTTTGACCTGCTCCTTGCACAGGACTGAGTTTGTTACACCTCCTTGAACAGACACAATGTTCATGTTAATGTCATGGCAACAGATACAAACTACATGAGAAACAGTGCTGCCTTTTCACATGTGGCTTCTCTAAGGCCCAAAAGAGCACAGGTGGCTTTGCAGACCTCACTATTGATCCATCTTGACTGTGGTCCCATTTGCAGGATGAAGTCCCAACAGGGCATTTCCTCATAAACTGGGCCAAGACAAGAAGAACTGGGTCGGTAGCCAGAGGTGTGTCCCTGCATCTCTTTCCAAATAATTGAAGACCTTGTCTCCTGGCCTCTGAAAGAGGTGAAATGTCCTTGTCTTGCGGGTATAGCTTTAGTAGACCACATGAGCCAGTAAGTTCTAGCATTGAGGAGCATGCAACAGCAGCTGATATGAGCTATGCAGTCATTGGTATTAGGCTTTAAGTATATCATGTGCATTGCATGAGATATTTTAATTTAAATGGTAAAGAGAAAACAGAAGAACGTACTCTCTTGAGCAACCGTTATGGTACAGAGTTCAAAGCTGCAACCACACCCATAAGGCAAGTAACTGGATTGCAGAATGAGAGGGTTGCAACAGGTGTGCATGCTATAGAAAACCTGAGACTGGTACCTGAAAGAGGTAAGTCTCCTATGTCTTTCAAACTCCATTGCCGGCTCAGAGCATCGATCAAGCACAATGGAAAATTTTCACTTTAACATTCAATGCCATTCATCAGACTTAGAAGTGCAAAAGGGAGTCTATCTCATTCAGGAACTATTCTGCTTTATAAAAACCCTTTTAAAAATAAAGGGCTTGAGGTCTTTATGGCAGCTCAGACTGGTCCGTACCCCTGTGGCTTCATTCTCCAGGTGAATGCACAAGAGCTAAATGATAACAGAAGAACTCCCGAAGATGGTGTGCTCTTTAAACACTTGTTTGGCATCCCTTCATCCCCAGTATCTCCTTTGGCTCATGCACATGCATGGCGCTCCATATGTAAGACAATGAAGGTGGGAAGGGGAATAGGTTATTCAAGCTCTTTCTCCAAAGTGTTGAAATAAATTAACTGTTTTTTGTTTGTTTGCTTGCTTGCTTGCTTGTTTAATGTCAGTTTGCAAAGTTTTCAAGTCTCCAGTGTTTTGACTTTAGGATTTCTCTAAACCAGAGAAAGAAGGGGATAAAAACCAGGAGGCCGCCCAAAATGACTTCGGGGACCCCATTTCGGGAGAAACCTTGGTTCGCGTATACTCCCTCAGGGGTGGGAGGCGAGATCTTCGCACATATTTACTGGGCTTTGCGCAGGAGCCTTTTGGTCAGGGGACCCTTTCCAAGGGCGGGAGGCGACGGTGACCAAGGACGTTGGGAGCCTGGACTCTCCGCCTCCCTCGGGCCAGGCCCGGTCACCAGTGCTGGTCTGCGGCGCGGGTGCCCAGCTGCGCCTGGGACACGGCGGGTACGGCGGTGGCGGCGGCTGCAGCAGCAGCCGCGTCGCTGATGCCGGGCAGGACGGAGCGCACGGAGCGGCGGAACTCCTCGTTCCTCCACGTGTAGAGCAGCGGGTTGAGCGCGCACAGCGCGCAGCACAGGAGCCAGCTGGCCGCCTGCACGCCCCAGGGCACGGGCAGCGCGAAGCTGCTGGCCAGGCTGACCCACACGAGCGGCTGCGTGGCCAGCAGGAAGACGCAGCACAGCAGCAGCACGGACAGGCCGCTGAGCCGCCGCTGCGCCCGCCGGGGCTGCAGCGCGGGCGGCAGAGGCGGCGCGGGCGCGGACAGCGCGGGCCCCCCGGGAGCGCCGGGACCGGGCGCGCGCGGGGCGGCGGGGAAGGCGGCGGCGGCGGCGGCGCAGCCGGGCAGCTGGTGCAGCAGGTGGAAGTTGAGGACGCTGACCCGCTTGACGCTGACGCGCACGCGGCGCACGATGCCCAGGTAGCAGTGCAGCATCAGCGCCGTCTGCGCCAGCAGCGCTGTGGCCGCCAGCAGCGCGGGGTAGTGCACGCGCGGGGCCGCCGGGCCGGGGCGCGGCGCCCAGGGCGGCAGCAGCAGCACGAGCCCCAGCGCCAGCGCCCAGGACAGCGCCAGCATGCCCGCTGTGTGGCGCCGCTGGTACAGCGCCTGGTAGGTGGCGGGCGTCCGGGTGATGAGCAGGTAGCGGTTCAGCGCCACGAGGCAATGGGACAGCAGGGACACGGTGAGGCCGAGGCCCAGCAGCGCGCCCCGCAGCAGGCGGTAGCTGCCGCCCGCGCCGTCCCAGCCTCCAGGGGGCCCCGCGGAGCCGGCGGGCAGCAGCCCGAGCACCGCCTCCTGCGGCATCCAGAGGGCGCAGACGCTGAGGTCCGCCGCGCAGCCGTTGACGATGAAGGCGTTGCTGGTGGTCTGCAGCTTGCGGAAGGAGGACACGAGATAGATGACCATGCCGTTGGCCAGCGTGCCCCCGATGGCCAGGCCCGAGTACAGGAGCGATACGGGGATGCGCCGACCCGCCCACGACTCCTCTTCCTCGCAGAGCAGCAGCAGCGACCCCCCGGCGGTGGAGGACGTGGACGCGGAGGAGGCGTTGGTCATCCTGGCCAGCGCTTCACGCCTCGCCTGCTAGCGTGGGCTCCTCGCCGCGGCGCTGGCCATCCCGACGCCTGGCTGCCGGGAGAGCAAAGACAGCCTTCAGCCTCCTGCCACCGGCACAAAAGGCTGAAGCAGGAACAGGGGCTGGTGGAGGGGAAGAGGCCGCTCCTGGAGAACGGGGGTGGCAGATGACAGGTGTCTGCCTCAGGAATGTCTCCAGAGTGGGGGGGGGGGGCATGCCTCTGCGCTCAGCAAGCACCTGGGCAGCCCTGGAACAGAGCAGTGCCAAGGACAACCTCCCTCCCTGCCCCAAACACCCCCCCCACACACACACACACCATGGAAACTGCTAGGTGGAGCCCATAGTTTCCAGGAAAAAATAGAAGTATCCCAGCTGGGGAAAACACCCGGGAAAGGAGTTGGGGGTACCTTACTTTGGGGTTGGTCTTTAGCTGGCAGTAGCAGAAGGAAGGGAAGCCAGAAAACACTTCTTCAGCTGCAGCATCCGTGGTCCCAAAATCAACAGGACAAACTCAGCTGGGATCAACGCCAGGAGCAAGTGTCCGCTTCTCCTAAGCAGCACGCATGCACATGGTCCCAGGCAGAAACCAGCTGCTGCTGGGAGCCTTGTTCAGAGGGCAGCTGGGCTGGGCTGTGAGTCCACACGGTGGGCAGGCAGGCAGCCGGGCAGGCAGGCAGGCTGCAAGGATGCTCAGCGGCAAAAGCAGAGACTGAGCTCCAGTGAGAGGAGCACCCACCCTGTGCTCAGAAGCAAGAGGGGTGGAGATGGAATGAACCCACTCAAAGAGCTCTCCCGCTTGGTGTACATCACCCGGGGAAAAGGCAGCCTTTCCACACTTGGCATGAATTATTCAATAGCTTCTAACTTGTGAAAGGAAGAAAAATATCTTGCTCGGAAAGTCCTGTAATTAACAAGTTTTTCTGCCTTGTCGTTCCTCTCTTTCTCTCAATCATCCTACTTTTCACCCTGCTTCATTTTTCTTTGCCCCCCCCCCAGCAGGTCAATGCTAAAATAAAATTCAATATACCCCCTATGGCTTTCATCCCAGTCTGATGCATGCTGGGGTCAAGATTTTTCTAAGGGATAATATACTCCCGGTACCCAGGAATGACCCGTTTTATCCCACAGTTTCAGAGAGAATTACTTTATATTTTAATTGAAATTTATTTTCCCCGGTACGGCGGAACATGGGTAATTATCCACAGAAGATTCCCAAGTCTCGATTTAAATCAGAATTTCAATTTCTTTCCTTCTCAGCAAGCTCCTTTCAGAGTGTGTTTCAGTAATGACTTGGTTAGAGGGTGAAAATGAGACGGTCATAGGTGAGAAATGGGGCCTGTGGAAAGCAGGGAACCTGTATGGCCCACAGCGCGCACAGCACCTCTTCTGAACCCTCCACCCTGCAGTTCGGCTCAGAGATCTGCAGCCTGCCCCCCCTCCCCCGTCAACCGTTCCATGTGGGAAATGTTGCATAAAAGTCATGCCCCCCCATAAGTCATTTTCACTAGGAATATCATTTACTTAAAAACTTAACTCAGTGTGGACTATGGCACTATGGAATTATGGGAAAGAGGTGCTGGGTGGGGTTGCAGGATACGGGCGTTCTAAGTGGGGCATCCACCAAGGGGACTGGGAGGGCTCATTTTCATCTTGTCACAAAGTTTCCACTGGACGGTGGCCTGTCGCACCAGCATCAGTTAGAAACTTGCTAGGAATGATTTGGACCCACTGAGTCAGAATTTCTGGCAACGGGGCTCAGCGACCCGTTTTCAGGAGCCCTCCAGGTGTCTCCAATGTATACTGGCATCTGCTAACCCAGTGCCATAGGGTGTCGTCCTTGTCTACGTGGCTGACTCAGTTTCACCACCGTCACGTCCGCAGTCCAGCCCACGGAGAGGAACAGAGAAGAAGGGGGTGGAGGGAGCCAGCTTCTTTTGTTAGAATGTGACCTGAAATATTCACATGTCCCTTCTGTGCTCAGCACAGGGGCCAAGACTTGAGTCACATGGCCGCTCCTTGCTACGGGAGATGCTGGGGCCAGTCTGGCTGAGTGCCCACATGCCCTGCTGAGACCCAGGACGAGCAGGAAAAATAGGCACGCGATGGTACAAGGGGGCAGGGATGTCAGGTTTATGCAGGTTTAAACCTGAAAGTTTAAAACAAGGCCATTTTATCACTTGGGCCCTATAAGCACAGTGCCTAGAGCATACCAGCTTTTCAAGACCCCTTGAAAATATTACCTGGAAAAAAAGAATAACTGGTTCTGAAATACAGGGAAAAAAAAGAGGAAACTTTAAAGTAGAAATGAATATGATACTAATGTCCAACTGCAATTCAATTCACTGTTCTGCATCAGTTTGTCTATGGTGGGATCACGGCATGTCTTAATATGTTTGACGCGGTGTATAGATGGGGCTTCTGAAAGAGTGGAGGTCTGCAGACATGGTAGAACAGTCCATGTGACCTCTCCTCACATACTCACCTGTCTGCCCACCTGTCACTCCTGCAGCTCCTCTTCAGCCACCCCTGCACATCTGGCACCTCCGTTTGGTCAGGGTAGGCTATTCTATTGGCTGCACCCCTCCACATCACTCCCAGCTAAATGCTACTCATCTTCCAGGTCTGGGTACCAGCTCAGACATCCTCTCCTGCGTGCAGCCTTTTTTAATCCCCGTGATTGGCTGTCCAGCCCGTGTGCCGCCAGGACACCTGAGCGTGTCCCTGCCACAGTCCATCTTTCAGGTGTGAGCTGGTCTGAGGCAAGGCTCTCCTTTTGATCAGAGAGCCTGACACATTGCAAGTACTTAAGAGATGCAGCCTGCACCAGAGTCATCTGCACAGAGCTGTCATTACTGATTTTTCTAAAACGCTTTAAAAGCTTCATATAACCACATGCTCATGCTTCATGCAACCAATTTTTTTTTTAAATAGAGCTTTTGTTAACAACCCCCACTTGATACAGTTCCACACGCACCTCGACAGGATCCAGTATGGACTTTCCTAGTACAGTATTCGGTTTCACAATCCACCAAAACATGGTGTAGCAACTGTCACCCACACGTTGGGAAACCAAAGGGTAGCTGGCAACAGTGACCAGTTAGTTAATCACTCACTCCTCCCAGCTGCTGTCACCCAGCCGCAGAGCCAACGCCCTGAGCACCACCCTGAGACCGTCTGCAACCCCGTGTCAATCCCCAGCTCTCTTTCCTTCGCTCCTGGTCTCTTGGAGGTAAGACAACTGAGATTGGAGTTGGTGTGGGCCTACGTAGACTGTAGAGATGTTTCCAAAGGAACAACAGCTCCACGTTGCCTTAGAGCCAAATTTAAGAGTGATTCAACTGCACTAGAGTGTGTCCAATCCCAGAAGGCTCACTGAGACGGCTTTTAGAAATGATGACTTCAGAGAAGCAGGCAGCTGGGAATGACCTGTAAGTCTCTTCCATCCTGAACCACTTTACCTGGGGGACGCGAGATCTGGTGACGATGGCTCCCAACATTGCTCCTGCCCCATCACACCTGAGCGTCCCTCGCCTCCCATCAGTGAGGGCAGCTCACTAGGACATGCCCGTCGGAGAGAGGACCACAACTCCGGTACTTACCGGGGGGCTGTTGGCATCATCCAAGCTCCTCATTGTGCAGAAAATAAAACTGTATCCCAAAGACAACCAATGACATACCCGAAGTCACACACATAGTGACGGATCTGTGCCTTGAAACAGGTTGTCCCATGACATGGATGCAGGTGGTCCAATGACATCCCCGTCTTAACAAAGTGGCCTAATAAACACATTTCCCTATTCATTTATAAACTTCTACATGTGCCTTTTCAGAGTGCTTTGAACTGTGATCTTCAAATCTCCCGCACCAAAGCCACCTGGCTCTGGGTCAGAGCTTCTGTCTGGGCCCCGGAATTTGCATTTTAATCAGCTCACAAGGGGGCTCTTTCCTGCCTGAGCACTTGAGAAGCACTAGTGGGGGGATGTGGAAACTGACCTCGTTAGCTTCTGAGTGTTGATTTGTGAAGTTGCCAAGGCATCTCTTTCTGAACTACATTTTCAGCTTTTCCAGGAAAAGCAATTTGAACTGAAATTGCTTTGGCTTGGTCTCTGTCCAGTGGGGACTTTTTTTTTTCCAGTTAGAGGTTGAATACAGTTTATCATTATTCATTTTTTTAAAAATCTGCTTTAAAAATATCTCTGTCTGAGAGAGACAGGGACTTGCTGGAGGAGGTAAGTTTCGTGTTTTTAAGCGTTCAGGAATTATTTTGGGTTGCTTAAATGATGGGATCAAATTACTTTGAAAAAGTGCTATGTGTGTGTTTTCACATATCACTGATGGGAAAAAAAAAAAAAAAGATCATACACTTTTAGGTGCTTGGCCACGATGGCTATCATCCTTAATTAGAGGTGAGCAAAGTTCACAGGATCTCAAACTAAGTAAGAGGGAGAAATCCAAGAAACTACGTCATTTTCAAGACTACATTAGACTGAAGAAACAAAGAAGGCCAGAAGCCATGACCTTGAACCTACCTCATCAAGGCCCCCTGGGTGGTTAGAACACAGATATGCTTCCCCCAAACCACCCCCCACCCCCAGTCCACCTTCAAGTTCAGCAGCTATGGATCCTACAGGGGCGGAGGTCGCTGGGTGGCTCCACTGGTCTGAAGCCTTATTCTTCCCATTCCTGACCCGGTGAACACACGCAGGTGTTTAATTAGGTCAAGGACACTGGTATTCACCCCCATACACACAACTCCTGCCCACTTCGGAACCACTTCAGACATCTCCTCTGTGGAGACCAGGCGACTGCACCCGCCTCCTCGGGTTTATCCAGGCTCTCTGCTCAGGGCCAGCAGCATTGCCCAGGAGAAGCATGTCATCGGACAGGGTGGCCACTGTCTCACTGTCTCTGTCCCTCAGAAGACCCGGAACATGAAGGTGTTCACTTCCTATACCCGGAGGAAATCGGTGGAATGGATCTCAATCCACAACCGACTTCCCGCTCTCTGTGGGTCGGCCTGCGCTGCTTTGAGTCCCTTCTCCTTGTGTCCGTTCTTTCTAGACCCACAGACACTGGAGGCAGCAGCCCAGGAGCTGTCCCACGTCCCTCTGATGAAACTTCTTTTGGGGCTTTCCGCTTCCCGCAACACACTGGCCCAAAACCCGACTTCACTTGGACTCCCGGACCGAACAGCTGAGGGTCTTCCCAAGACAATGAAATCTAGGCAGCACATAGTTTCTGAAATACTCAGCGGAAATGGGGGTGGGGGGGCGCAGGAGAGAAGGAATAAAAGCAAAGTGAAATCACAAGGTTAAACCTGCGTCCACGTCAGGGCCTGCGATACAGCAGAAAGCACATCAAGGGTGTCACAGTGAGCAGAGGGGGTCGAATCGCAGGTCACCAAATGCCAGTCAGTAAGATGGAAAGTGAGCCAGACACTAAAAGGATTGACTGACTGTACGTGACCCATAAAATATATAAGAAGGATCCTGAATGTGTGTCTTACGAGGGGGAGCAGCCCTAATTTTATCTGGCCAGCCCATTGTTGGGAACACTGAGCACAAGAAATCACATAGCCTTTTAGATGTAGAGACAGAGTCTGTATTTAAATAGAGAATGTGCTTTAGAAGAAAAAAATATGGAAGTACGATGTGTTATCACAGTGACTTCAAGGGAGCAGATTTGAAGGGAAGGAGGATTTGAACCTTTGGCTCTAGACAGCTCTGATTTTTTTATATATAGAAGAATCGTATTCCTTTTAAAAATGAAAACAATAGATGAACTAAAAAGCAAGATGTGCTTTTGATAAAAAGTACTTCATGAGATCAGACGCTAATGATTAATCAGGTATATATATATTCATGCCCAGAGTCTGAACCCGATAAAACCAAGAGAACAGTGCAATTTGGAAATGAATTGTTCAGAGTTCATTATTAGGACAATGTTAAACTTTATATTACAAATCCCCTAAATTGCCTGTTTATTAGATGTTGCTCATTGTTGTGTGAGCACAGGAAGAGAAAAAAGCCTTTAGCAGGGAGAGAGATGCACAGGCAGGTTGCTGTGGAAACTTCAAACCTGAACTCTCTGCCTTTTGACCAACATGTCTTCTCAACACTGCACTGTGATAATTTTTTTTTAATTTCAAGAATTTTATGTTTTTTTTCTCCATCAGGTTCCAACGAACAGATTTTTGCCTTTTTTAAAGATGTTGCAGGCTAGCAAGAGCTTATTAATTTATAGACATGTCTTGAAGACTCCCTGCCTCGAGATGTGCTCTATTTTTAAAGTGGTGAAACCTTTTAATTAAAACGTTCTCTAAGCCTAGCCACGTGCGCTCCAGTGCGATGCTGAGCGCTGTCCACTGATGCATTCCCGAGGGTTCTCTTCTGATGGGCCGCCATGCACCACGGCCGGGCCATGTTCAACAGACACTGTTTGGCCACGTGAGATACAGCACAAAGGTGAGGGGTTTGGCAATGGCCTTGATGACATGTGTAAATCAGGTCTGTCCCACTTGCTGGCTGTATGACCTTGGGTAGGTCACTTTACTTCACAGCTGTCTCTCCACCTAAGACCTTGCAGGGTGATAGGGTTAAGTAGCAAAATCAGTTTCACTTACAGATTTATGGCCATGAGAGGAGCATTGTCTGGCTTACAGTAATCACTTCAATAATAATAATAATAATAATAATAATAATAATATAGTAATGATAATGTATTTATACCATTCCCCTAAAAGGCCCAACAGCATTTGCAGGTCTCAGATGCCAGGTTGGGGATCAGAGACAATCTGAGCCATTTCCTGAGAACATTTGGCCTGAGGACTCGGACTCTCACAAGACCTACCCTGGCCGCCAGGCGGTGGGGTCCCGCTAACCAGGAGGCTGCAAGCTTGTGATGGGCGTTCTCCACACAGGCAGCCCTGTTGTCTTGTTACGAGTGCTTTAAACCTCTTTATTTTTTACATTTTAATTCTTTTTTATTTGTTCTCAAATTATTTTAAGCTGTTCTAACTTCTTGTTTTTCAGTCTTCCACTGCTAACTGGTATTATTTCATTCTTTTGCTTTGCCCTCTACTTTCTTTTAACCAGTCTAGCAATTTGCAGTGTGTATTTTATTGTTTTAATTTGTGCTTTTAGTTTTTAAAGTATACTCTTTTTAAAGCCTCAGCTGTGCCTTCATTTTTATTGCAGTCAATATTTTTTGGCTTTAGTTTTTTTTAATACTCTTCTTCCTTGTATCTTTTTGAAATTGAGGTTTCTAAAATATTTTTATTTCTTTTACTCATCAAATAGCATATTTTTATTTCCGTCAAATAGCAGGTGAAAATATTAGGAGCACAAAGGCTAAGGCGAGGCCACCTGTTAAAGTGAGGAAGACTCAGGGAGTCTTCCTCCTGTGTTAGCCCCAAGAGGGATTGGCAGATGGAAGACTTGGCGGGGGGGGGCGGGGGGAGGGGGGGGTTGTCTATTGTGACCAGCAGAGTGTTTGGGAAGAGAAGCTCTGTCTCCTGGTCACAACCCCTTCACCCCAGCACTCTCCCAAGATAGAACTGCACATTAACTTAAATGGGCTCTAGCTCCTACAAAATCAGTCGGCCGAGGTACAGAGTGTCTAAAAGGAGATTGGGTACCATAGAAAGCCCTGCTTTCAAGGTTGCCCTTGGCTTGCACTCAGGACTTGTCTACACTGAGCGCTCCTACTCTGATAGCCAGCGTCCCCCAGTGACAATTCGGTTCAGCTGTGCCCGGTCCGTGCACGCAGCGAGGTTGACGCAGAACACTTGCGTCCCTTCAGGGAGTCTGGGAATGTGCTTCGCGTTCGGCGGAGGGGCTTCTAATGAGCTTCTCTGGCAGACGACACTTCACATGTGTTGTCACCACCGGCTGCTGGAGATGAAGAACACCCCTCTCACACAGTGTGACTCCCCTGGGAGAGGCCGGCGGGGCAGCTCACGCCCGGTTCCCTTCAGACACCACTCTACGCACCCCTCCGTCCCTTGGCTCTGCTTGCTCTGTAACGAGTCCTAGCTGTGAGTGTTCCTCTCTTTTTTTAAAATTATTATTATTGTTAATATTATTATTGTTTCATAGTAAGAACTCTTAAGGCCTCCTCTTAGCAAATTAGTCAAAGGGTACAAAGTTTCAGTTACTCGTGGTCTACTGCGGCATAGAACCTAGAGTCATTAGTAATGTGTCTCATTATTCTTAAACTGTTGAGTGAAATTAACCCCACTCAAGGGTCTGCAGCTGACTGAAGGTGTACATTGAATGAATTAAATTTGCCCAAATGGAAGACACGGCCCATCTCCTCTGACACGAGGTCCCATTTATCTCAGCTTTAAGGCCCAGAATCGGTTGCCTCAAAATTTGTGTCCAAAGCCCCTTTTAGATTCTCTGATGTACGCTCACCCCAGTCTTTAAAGCCACCTTCAGTCCTCTGGAAAGAAAGCCATGATATAAACAAAGATACATTAGTGTAAAAAAAAAACCAAACAGTGGGTGGCAGGGGGTGACGAGATGAAGAATTGGTAGTCATGAAATAGTCACAGAGGTGAGGTCCAGCGTGGGGAATGGTCACCAGTACCGCAATCACTGCGTATGTTACCTGCATCTACCAAGTGGGTTTAATGGTCACAGGGCTCACTTGGTAACCTCCGCAAATGTGTGTCTGCGGTGCCGTCCAAAAAAGTGTTGCATGCCAGCTGTAATCGAAAAATAAAATTAAGAAAGATAACATTTGCCCCTCAACCTAGTTTAATGTAAGTGTAGACATTGCTACAGGTGACCGCCTTGTCCTGTCGCAGTCCACCTTCTTCAGAAACCTCGGGCCGGCTGGCTTCAGGCCAGGGGAGGAAGGCAGCGTGCGGCAGGGACTCGTCTCTCCGTTGGTGGCGTGGGGGTAAAAGCCCGACTGGCAACTGAAAAGGTCAGTTCACTGGTTCTTGTCCATTCAGAACCAGTTCCAGCACTGCACTTCGCATGAGAAGTTGACTTTTTTGATGTAAGCTTCTGCTTGACCTCACCACCCACTAAAGTTTTAAATTCTCGAGAAAAGCTATTATTCTCAATACACGATCCTAATTCAATCCATAGAGAAGGAACTGGGTGGGAATACATTAACATTTCAATTCAGCTCAAAATCACTTAATACAATTATTTTTCCACTTCCCTTTCCCTGTGATGGGTGCCACAGCACCGAGGTAACCCGTGTGTAAATAAAGGACTTTTATGCTATAAATTACATCCCGCTGTAGTCGGAAATCTCCCTAATCAATCTCCTGAGGACAGAAACAGTGACCAAAGTCTTGCTTTGCTGAGTGTGGCAAAGAAGCCTGCTGGCTTTGCAGCATCATGAACTCTGCCTATGAGGGCACATTGGGAAAGAGCATGTTCTTTTTGTTTTGTGACATAGAGAGAGAGACAGAGAGAGGGACAGACAGGAACAGACAGGAAGGGAGAGAGATGAGAAGCATCAGTTCTTTATTGTGGCTCCTTAGCTGTTTATTGATTGCTTTCTTATATGTGCCTTGACCGGGGAACTACAGCAGAACAAGTGACCCCTTGCTCAAGCCAGCGACCTTGGGCTCAAGCTGGTGAGCTTTGCTCAAACCAAATGAGCCCGCGCTCAAGCTGGTGACCTCGGGGTTTCGAACCTGGGTCCTCTGTGTCCCAGTCTGACGCTCCATCCACTGTGCCACCGCCTGATAAGGCAAGAGCAGGTTCTTACATGACATGACACACCAGAGTACTGTTCAGCTGATGGACCAACGATTGATTTTTTAACAAAACCTTTAACGTATTGATGATTTTAGCACGTCACCAAAGAAGGCATACAAGTGAGGACGATTTTGCAAAATACATGTGTGCAGCTTATCATTAGCAAAGTCATGATCCTGCCGTTGTTTGGATCACAGCTGAATACACACAATGCATCACCTTTACAGGTGTTTTGACATCTAAGGGAAACAGCCATGTTCACACAGACCGGTAGGTGAGAAATTTTTGGGTACTAGTTAATGTTTTCCTCTATATTTTTTGTAAGAATAAATCTGTCAAAAAAGACTTTCTGCCCTTTTAGACAGGTTCATGCATTCACAAGAAATCTCCTTGTCTCAGATGTGGTCCAATGACAACCTTAGTACCCACTGTCCCCACGCAGTGTGTGAGGACAGCTACACGTTAGATTCCCAACTCAACCAGGGAAGCCACCTTCCCACCCACGACCTTTCCTTTGTGTTCTGAGAAATTTTAAGAGGCAAAAGAGAAGAAAGAACGTCAGAGATGTCACAACCCAAGGAGATGCAGCTTAGGACACCAACGGTCTCCAAGGTTTTATACAGAGAGAAAAACAGCGAGAAACTGGCA
This sequence comes from Rhynchonycteris naso, assembly GCA_037038555.1. Lineage (NCBI taxonomy): Eukaryota > Metazoa > Chordata > Mammalia > Chiroptera > Emballonuridae > Rhynchonycteris > Rhynchonycteris naso. The sequence continues at coordinate 205,127,447 of CM072999.1, forward strand.
CCATCTGACGTCTGTGAAATTCAAAGCATAAGGTTTCTGAGTGTTCCTTGTCATGTATTTCGGGAAATGGCCACAGCTTGAAAAGTCAAGAGAGGAGAAACTAAAATTCCAGAATGGAGATCTTGAGGAATTCGACTGAAGACACCAACCAGATTGGATTAGATATAAAATTTTAAAGAGACAAAATCCAAATTATCAAAGCCAGGAAAAATTTGAATTGCATAAAACTTTTATTATTTATTAGCAGTGTATTTGTCTACACTTTAAAATAAAACAAAATATCTTTTGGGAGGCAAACTATTCATAACAAAATACATGTCAAACAGTTTTTTATTATTGCAATAGAATTGCTTTGCTATATCCTTCCTATATTATATACATACACTTCTTGGTTCGTCTATGTATGCACATGTGTATAAGTAATTTTAAGACATACACATGTAGATACATATGACCAATATAAACACATAATTATGGAAAATGTACAGTAGTCAACTTTACAATCATTTTTAACAGCTGCACACAAATCAGTGTTCACAGAACTAAAATGTCAACATGGTTCCCTTGCCCACTTCCCAAACATCATCTGAATTAGTTTTCGCTGGTAATTCTTTTTTTAAAAATGCTATCATCGGCCTATACAATTCACCAATCTTTTTGTTTGTTTGTTTTTTACAGTAACATCATAAAATATCTCACTATTTCAGCTTTAGAAAAGGTATACAACTTAACTCCACCATCTGTGATCCCTAAAACATACAATTCATTTTTTTTCTCATCAACTTAGTGCAATTATTTGGTAGTGTCCTTCTTGAAGGTAAGTAAACCAACCTGAGTCAAACATTCATTCAAATGCCTGTTTAAAAAAGTAAAACATATATACACAGGATGTTCTGCAAAAGTAATAGTCTCAAGGTTCCCCTTCTACTAATAAATACATTGTAACTCACAGAGTGGGTCAGAGGAAAGCACTTCATATGAGTCCATGAAGCCACATGAGAAGCAGGGTCTAAGGCACACTGGCTCCCTGCAGAAATGAAGCCTGCAGGCTCCTGGAGGGCCTGAATTAAGATCACGCTTACAGATGTGAGTACCTCTGGGGAGTCCCTTCATTTGCACAGTAGGTTTCTGGTGGGCTAGCTGTGTGCCACAGGTTTCTGACCTCTCGGGAACATATCTCCAGGAACACATAGAACGACCTAGCCGCATCCTTTTCGGTATTTTTCTCTTCATGAGTTTAAAACCGGTGCCTGGCCACATGGGATGGATGACAGGCCACCATGGCCTCATACCACAAGCCAAACGTCCTCACGGAAGGCCTTAGAGGCTCTTTGGAGAGCAGGAAAGAAAGAAAAGTATCGGGAACGTTGAATGGATTCATGGAGGAAAGCCACGCTTTGGGGGAGAAACATTCAGTGGATTCCGATCCTCTATGGGACGTTAAATTTTTCCTGAAGCCCCAAGAACGCAAAACTAAATGGCTCAGCAACAAAAACAAAGGGGAAAACATGGACTAAAAAGCCAGATTGAACGAGTACAGTCTTGCCAGAGATAGACTTGGAGAAAACCCTTATGCTAGACTGACTTTCCAAAAGGATGAACCAACCTGCCCCATTCATGGTGGGAACACAGAAATCACTTTCCTTTTTCGTCATAGAGAGGAAGTGTGTAGTCAATGTAGGCAAAACCCCACTAACCAAATTTCAAAATACATTTTTTTTTTTTTTTGGTAGCAAACAGCAAGAAAATCTATAAAGTCAAAATATAGTCTATAGCTTTTACATCATTTTATATATTTATATAAATTTATCAAAATAGGCTTTGAAAGTTCACAATACATACATAACATTAACACTGTACATGTAAATGTCATAACAAATGTATGACTGCCATACATTAAAAAATAACCTTTTGAAATGCTAAATGCAACATTACCACTATCTTAAAAAAGCGTTGACACCCATCAACACAGTCTCAGTGCATTTACAGTAGTCATTAACCAGAGGTTCTGGCTTCAAGTCTCTTGAAGGTCTTTATCTTAGTGCTGCATGTGAGTTTAAGGTAAGAAGGCAGAGACTTCTCGGCCAGGCAGCTGCGTGCGCTCTGCGTTGCTCGTCCAAGTGAAGACACTGGGTCTAAGAGCAGCTGTCACCGGAGTGGCAAGGCCTTAGTAATGGACATATTCAGACTGAAGGGACTGTGCGGGGGAGAGACATAAACCGAAGTTAAAATTCCATCCCACGTAAAACTCCTCGTCCACCCCACAGCTAGCTCTTCCTGCAACATAAGACAGGCTGTGTGCGTGTGTGTGCGCACGGGGGGGGGGGTCTAGTCTATAGAAGATCAATGAAATAAACTCAGGGGGGACAGTGGGGGAAACAAAGTGTTAGCTAAGAATGAGCTATTCAGTGACGAGAGGGGTTGCAAGAAATGTCAGCATTTGGAAAGGCTTACGAATTTATTAGTAGTGGTGAAAGGTAAGGGATATTGGAAAATTGGTAGGGAGCGTAAAATTCCCTTCCAGGCTTTTGTGCGAGAACACTGTATTTTACTCAAAAATATTACATGTCTTCTGCAACTAAATTGAAGATTATTAGAATATGCTTTAAGAACATATATGTATACTTTTGAACGTAATTCATCACCTATCAAAGGAATGTTAATGCTTCTAATGCAGGAGAATAAGCAGTTGTTTCAATAAATTCCTTGAGAAGTGGTGAATTTAATAAATATCTCACAAATCCCTTCTTTTTTGGGGGGGTTGACACAGAGAACTACCAACTTTGAAGTCTGACCTTAACACCCCAAAACATTTGTGTGGAAGAATCTGGCTGTCATCAGAAATAGTGGGCAAGTTTCAAAAACAGTAAACAATGCAAGTCCCTCCCTTATTGTATTAGATAACAACATACAAAAGAGACGTGTAGGGATATGTAATCAAGATGCACTGACAGTGGACAGAAACCAGGAAAAGTCAGAGAGGTAGAGATAATTTGCCTAACAGGTTTTTTTTTTTTTTTTTTTTTGAGCAGCAATCAGCAGAAAGGAGAAACACAAGTCTGTTTAAACATTAACAAAATTTCTGGCACAATTCTTCTAACCAAGCACTTTAGAACTGGATTTGTTACCAAAAGCCCTTTTCTCTTCCCCCACCCCTAAAATATTATTTTTTAAATTAGTCTGTGGCATTGTGTTAATAGGTCTTCACATTTCTGAGACTGGTCCATTTTGTTAACGGTATAGGGATCAGTGAAAAGGAATCTGTCCCTTTTGCAAATAATTTACAAAAGGGATTCAAACTATCTGTGTCCAGCTTCAATACCCCAGAATTGTCTCTTCTATCAGTGGCCACTTACTAAAGTAAGCCTCTTATCAACACCGTGAGTCAAAAAATTATGGTCCCTGCACCCTCAAATGGCAAAGCCCCACACTCTTGCACAGACGTAAAATGTAAAGACAAAGGTGTCAACATTAAAGTATAATAATAAACACAGGGTGAGGGTAACATTGTGCAGAACAAGCAAAAGATGAGGCAGGGGTTGGTTTTCCAGGCTGCAAGTTTCAAGAAAGAGATGAAATGTTCAGAGAGCTCCTAGAAAGAATGGGAAGGGTTTGGCAAGGTTCCCTCCAGGGCCTGATTTACACAAAGGCTTCAAAACTGGAGCTATGACCAAGAACTGGGGCATTGCAATATAAATACACCAGAACGCACAGAGGGAATAAAAGAGGGAAGACTCTGAGGATGTCTCACGGAACACCTGTAAGTTGTGGGACATCAGTGGACATCCCAGCAATCGGAGCTCAGCAACGAATGCACCGGCCTTTCCCCAGCTGCCTTCCCCTTACTTTCTTCGGAAGCCTGGCCAGATAGGAAGTCAGCAGAGAGGGCAGGGCCAGGTGGTCCCCCGGGGTGCGAGAATGTCTCAGGTGCATGCTGTACACTGGTCAGCGCTTCTGTGAGAACATTGAACGGCAGCGTTCTAATTAGAGAAGTTATTTACGTGACCGCTATACCAGAAATTATAAAGCTCTTCAGATTGCTTGTAAATGTAGGATGCAGTTGTCTGAAGTCCCCTCAAGATTCAGTAAACAGAGCTAGAGCCAATGAACAGATACTAGGCGAGTGCTGGCTGTTATATTAACTTTCTTCCAGGACAAATATTTTATACACGCATCATTCTAGAGGGGATCCATGTATGTGCGTACATACACTCACTGATTTTACAGAATCTCGATACCCACTGAACTGGAAAAGCAAGACAGTCTCAAATAACTGGAAGGATTTCTGTCATTCATATGAGGTATATATATGGCAGAAGCCTTTCTCTATCTACATGCAGCGGAGGTCCTGAACCCTGGCCGGCATTTAATCCAGCCTCCAGAGGTAGTTTATTGCAATCCCTACTGCGAAGCCCCAACTCTGAGCCACCAGAGCAGGAAACCTCAACACACTGATAGCATTTGTCCTGACAGCACTCACATAGTCAATCAAGCATCCTCTCATTTAGTCAATCGAGCATCCTCTATCACCCTGGTCAAAAAGTGATAACCTGAGGCTAGGGTATGGTCCTGAGTATGCAAAAAAGTATTAAGTTAGGGAAAGTAATGTTAAGATTCACTGCTATAGAGCAGAGTGCGAGCTGCAGCCAGCGCCGACAGTGGCGGCGGTGGTGGCGGCTACCGCTGAGGCGGAGAAAATAAAAGTGGCAGCCAGGGCAATCCGTCCTCAATAGTGTTCGGGACAGCCGAACCTGCATAGCACTCACTTGAGCTCCATGGTGCTGCTTGGCTGGCAGCTCCTTGTGTAGCTCCCGGTGCCTGCCCCTCCTCCTCATGTGCCGGCCCCTCCTGCTCAGGCACCAGGAATCCCAGGTCCCTGATCAATTCCCTTATATTGACCAGTGGCAAGTGCTCTAATAAAGAACCCTCTTTCAGTAGAAGCAAGATGGCGACGGAGTAGGCGGACGTACCAACTTCCAACTCCCAGAAGCAAAGTGGATTATAACTCAATTTAAAGAACCATCATCTGGATAAACCAACCATGAACTAAACTAAGTGAACTCTTCAACCAAGGAACACAGAAGAAGCCACATTGAGACTGGTAGGAATAGCGAAAACGCGAAGAGGGCTGCCCAGCTCCCCGGAGCAAACGGCAGCCCGGAGAGACCCGCGGGGCGGGAGGAAAGTTTGGCGGAGAGGGAGGGACCTGTGTCCCAGGAACCAAGCCCCAGCCTGCAGTCATAGAGCCTAGAAGAGGCGTTTGGACAGTTTTGAGATGTGAAACAAGTGAGGGAGCTCCCAGGCCTACAGTGTGGAGTATTAGGTCCCTTCCTACTCTGCTGAGGGCTGCTTAAGGGTTTGGGGCACAGGACGCTGAAAGGCGGTTCTGTCGGCGTGGGCAGAGGCCAAGCCAGTGGGAGATCGGTCTAGCCCAGAGGGTCGGAGGGGACGCGCGAGAGCGGTCCGGAAGCTGCGGGCCCGCCTCTAATCCCACTTACGGGGACAAAGCGGGAGGCCAGGAACGGGCATGCCCTGCGCAAGCCGGCCCTGACCGCGGGGACCGGGCTAGGACCAGGGACGGGCAGGGGCTCGCGGCTGAGCTGACGCTACCAGCCCCCCACCCCTGGGCCGGAGAAACGGCGGTTGGCTAGTATACGTGCGCGAGCGGGCTCCGAGCGCGGGAACGGGGTAGACCCCGAGACAAGTGGAAGCTCGCAGCGGAGCCCACGCTATTATCCCCACCCGGCCGGAGAAACCACGGATTGCATTCATACATGCACGAGCGGGCTCCGAACGCGGGGGCAGGGTAGAGTCCGGGAGGAGCGGAAGTATGCAGCTGAGCGGAAGCCAGCAAACACGCCCGCCCCAATAAACCTTGGTTTCCGACCCTGCGCAGAAGGGCCCTGGCCTCGAGGGCAGGGCTAAAGCTCCTGACCGGCAAAAGCTTACAGCTGAGAGCACGTCAAAAGCCCCGCCTAACCCGCGGAACTGTAGCGAGCAGGTTCCGACTGCTGGTTCTGGGTGGAAGTCCGGAAATAGGCTAGGTCCACAGCTGAGCAAAGGTGCTCATCTCTACCCTTGGTGCTAAGTCTTGTGGCTTCAGTGACAGCCCCTCCCACGGAGGAGAGGCAGAAATCACAGCAAAAGCCACCGTGGGCCGGCGCTGGCAACGCCCATGCCCAACCACCCTAGGCACCGGCAGAGGGGGAGGGGGGCCTGCAGACAGACCACACCTAGAGAACACAAGGCAACACCTACAGGACTCCAGTGGCCACAACTTGCTTATACACAGAAAAAATGGGCAGGCAGAGGAATGCAAACCAAATGAATCAAGAGAAATCCCCAGAGAAGGACCTGAATGAACCAGATATAACCAAATTACCAGAAGCAGAATTTAGAATAATGATAGTTAGGATGTTCAAAGAAATTAGAGCAACAATGGATAGTCATTATGAACACCTAAACAAAGAGATAACAAGTATAAAAAATGAAATTGAAATAATAAAAAAGAATCAGACAGAAATGACAAATACAGTATCAGAACTGAAGACCACAATGGAAGGAATTAAAAGCAGGATGAATCACGCTGAGTATCGAATCAGCGAGTTAGAGGACACAATAAACAAAGGCACAGAAGCAGAGAAGAGAAAGGAAAAGAGACTTAAAAAATGTGAGGAAACTCTAAGGGAGCTTTGTGACAACATGAAGAGAAACAACATTCGCATCATAGGGGTGCCTGAAGAAGAGGAGAGAGGACAGGAAATGGAAACTTTGTTCAATCAAATCATAGCAGAAAACTTTCCTAAATTAAGGCTGGGAAACACTCCACACATTCAAGAAGCACACAGAACTCCATTAAAGAGAAACCCAAAAAGATCTACACCAAGACACATCATAGTTAAAATACCAAAGCTAATGGATAAAGAAAAAATTTTAAAAGCTGCTAGAGAAAAAAAGGCTATCACCTACAAAGGAGCCCCCATAAGGATGACATTGGACTTCTCAACAGAAACACTTGAGGCCAGAAGGGAATGGCAAGATATAATCAAAGTAATGCAGAACAAGAACCTACAACCAAGACTACTCTATCCAGCAAGGCTAACGTTTAAAATTGAAGGAGAAATAAAGAGCTTCCCAGAAAAAGAAAACCTGAAGGAATTCATAAAAACCAAACCAATTCTGCAAGAGATACTAAGGGGCCTCTTGTGAACAGTTTAAAGGGAGGAATGAATAGAGCAAAAGAAGAATACAGCTTTAAAGAATAAAATGGCAATAAACAACTACATATCAATAATAACCTTAAATGTAAATGGATTAAATGATCCAATCAAAAGACATAGGGTAGCTGCGTGGATAAAGAAACAGGACCCATACATATGCTGTCTACAAGAGACACCCTTAAAACAAAAGATGCTCATAGACTGAAGGTAAAAGGATGGAAAAAAATATTTCATGCAAATGGAAATGAAAAAAAAGCAGGGGTAGCAATACTTATATCAGACAAAATGGACTTTAAAACAAAGGCTGTAGTAAGAGATAAAGAAGGACACTACATAATGATAAAGGGAACAATTCAACAGGAAGATATAACTATTGTAAATATCTATGCACCAAATATAGGAGCCCCGACATACATAAAGCATACTTTGATGGATATAAAGGGCGAGATTAACAGCAATACTATCATAGTAGGGGATTTCAATACCCTCTAACAACACTGGATAGATCCTCAAGAAAGAAAATTAATAAAGAAACAGCAGACTTAAAGGAGACACTAGATCAACTCGATTTAATAGATATCTTCAGAACTTTTCACCCTAAAGCAGTAGAATATACCTTCTTCTCAAGCGCTCATGGTACGTTTTCTAGGATAGACCACATGTTAGGACACAAAAATGGTCTCAATAAATTTAAGAAGATTGAAATCATATCAAGCATTTTCTCTGATCACAATGCCATGAAACTAGAAATTAACCACAAAAGAAAAACTGAAAAATACTCAAACACTTGGAAACTAAATAGCATATTAAATAATGAATGGATTAACAATGAGATCAAAGAAGAAATAAAATAGTTTCTAGAAACAAATGATAATGAGCATACATCAACTCAAAATTTATGGGACACAGCAAAAGCAGTTCTGAGAGGGAAGTTTATTGCACTACAGGCATATTATAAGAAGCTAGAAAAAGCTCAAATAAGCAACCTGACCCTGCATCTAAAAGAACTAGAAAAACAACAACAAATAAAACCCAAGACAAGTAGAAGGAAGGAAATAATAAAGGTCAGAGCGGAAATAAATGACATAGAGGCTAAGGAAACAATACAGAGGATCAATGAAACCAGAAGCTGGTTCTTAGAAAAGGTAAACAAGATTGATGAACCTTTAACTAGACTCACCAAGAAAAAAAGAGAGAGGACTCAAATAAATAAAATTAGAAAGGACAGTGGAGAAATAACAACTGACACAACAGAAATACAAAGCATTGTAAGAAAATACTATGAAGAACTATATGCCAAAAAATTAGACAATCTTGGTGAAATGGACAAATTTCTTGAATCATATAACCTTCCAAAAATCAATCTGGAAGAATCAGAACACCTAAACAGACCAATTACAACAAATGAGATTGAAACAGTTATCAAAAAACTCCCAAAAATGAAAAGTCTTGGGCCTGATGGCTTCACAAGTGAATTCTATCAAAAATTCAAAGAAGAACTAACTCTTATCCTTCTCAAGCTATTTCAAAAAATTCAAGAGGAAGGAAGACTTCCAAACTCCTTTTATGAGGCGAGCATAATTCTGATCCCAAAACCGGGCAAAGACAACACAAAGAAAGATAATTATAGGCCTATATCCCTGATGAATTTAGACGCTAAAATTCTCAACAAAATATTAGCCAACCGGATTCAGCAATATATAAACAAAATCATACACCACGATCAAGTGGGATTTATTCTGGAAAGGCAAGGCTGGTTCAATATTCGCAAATCAATCAATGTGATTCATCACATAAACAAAAGGAAGGACAAAAATAACATGATAATTTTAATAGATGCAGAAAAGGCATTTGATAAAATCCAGCACCCATTCATGCTCAAAACTCTCAGTAAAGTGGGAATACAGGGATCATTCCTTAACATGATAAAGGCCATCTACGATAAACCGACAGCAAACATCATACTAAATGGACAAAGATTAAAAGCAATCCCCTTAAGATCAGGAACCAGGCAGGGTTGCCCACTTTCACCACTCTTATTCAACATAGTTCTGGAAGTCCTAGCTACAGCAATCAGACAAGAAGAAGAAATAAAAGGCATCCAAATTGGAAAAGAAGAAGTAAAACTGTCACTATTTGCAGATGATATGATATTGTATATTGAAAACCCTAAAGTCTCAGTCAAAAAACTACTGGACCTTATAAATGAATTCAGCAAGGTGGCAGGATATAAAATTAATACTCAGAAATCAGAGGCATTTCTATACACCAACAATGAAATATCAGCAAAAGAAATTAAGGAAACAATCCCCTTCACTATTGCAGCCAAAAAAATAAAGTACCTAGGAGTAAATTTAACCAAGGAGGTTAAGGACTTGTACTCGGAAAATTATAGAACATTGATAAAAGAAATCAAGGAAGATACAAACAAGTGGAAGCACATACCGTGCTCATGGCTAGGAAGAATAAACATCATTAAAATGTCTATATTACCCAAAGCAATTTATAAATTCAATGCAATACCAATTAAAATACCAATGACATACTTCAAAGATATAGAACACATATTCCAAAAATTTATATGGAACCAAAAAAGAACACGAATAGCCTCAGCAATCTTAAAAAGAAAAAATAAAGCAGGAGGTATCACTCTTCCAGATATCAAGGTTTACTATAAGGCCATTATACTCAAGACAGCCTGGTACTGGCATAAGAACAGGCACATAGATCAATGGAACAGAACAGAGGACCCAGAAATAAACCCACAGCTTTATGGACAACTGATATTTGACAAAGGAGGAAAGAACATACAATGGAGTAAAGACAGCCTCTTTAACAAATGGTGTTGGGAAAATTGGACATCTACCTGCAAAAAAATGAAACTAGACCATCAACTTACACCATTCACAAAAACAAACTCAAAATGGATAAAAGACTTAAATGTAAGCCGTGAAACCATAAGCATCTTAGAAGAAAACATAGGCAGCAAGCTCTCCGACATCTGTAGCAGCAGTATATTTGCCGATTTATCTCCACGGGCAACTGAAATAAAAGGCAAGATAAACAAATGGGACTATATCAAACTAAAAAGTTTTTGCACAGCTAAAGACAATAGGAACAGAATAAAAAGACAAACCACACAATGGGAGAACATATTCGACAGCACATCTGATAAGGGGTTAATAACTAAAATTTATAAAGAACTTATGAAACTCAACACCAGGAAGACAAACAACCCAATCAAAAAATGGGCAAAAGAAATGAATAGAAATTTCTCCAAAGAGGACATACAGATGGCTAATAGGCATATGAAAAAATGCTCAACATCACTAATCATTAGAGAAATGCAAATTAAAACCACAATGAGATATCACCTCACACCAGTCAGAATGGCACTTATCAGCAAAACAACACAGAATAAGTGCTGGCGAGGATGTGGAGAAAAGGGAACCCTTCTGCACTGCTGGTGGGAATGCAGATTGGTGCAGCCACTGTGGAAAACAGTTTGGAGATTCCTCAGAAAATTAAAAATCGAACTGCCTTTTGACCCAGCTATCCCACTTTTAGGAATATACCCTAAGAACACCATAGCACTGTTCGAAAAGAAGAAATGCGCCCCCATGTTCGTGGCAGCATTGTTCACAATAGCAAAAATCTGGAACCAGCCCAAGTGTCCGTCAGAAGACGAGTGGATTAAAAAGCTATGGTACATATATACTATGGAAAACTACTCAGCCATAAGAAACGATGACATCGGATCATTTATAACAAAATGGATGTACCTTGATAACATTATACGGAGTGAAATAAGTAAATCAGAAAAAAAGAAAAACTGAGAACAGCACGATTACATATATAGGTGGGACATGAAAGTGAGGTTATGAGACATGGACAAGAGTGTGGTGGTTATGGGATGGGGGGAGGGAGGGAATAGTGGGATAGGGAGGAGGGGAGGGACACAGGAAAAACCAGATTGAAGGTGACAGAGGACAATTTGACTTTAGGTGATGGGTATGCAACACAATTGAATGATAAGATAACCTGGAGATGTTTTCATTGTACATATGTACCCTGATTTATTGGTGTCACCCCATTAGAATTAATAATAATAAAATATATAATAAAAAAGCTATGTACTTAACGATCAAGATTTAATAAAATTAATATTTTTTACTGCAAAAAAAAACACAAAAAACCCCACAAAAAACCCCTCTTTCTTAGCTTAAGGGCTACACCAGGTCATTGGGACAAAAGATTTCAGTGGCAAGGTCAGCCAGTAACATATGCATTTCCAAACAGTCTCCTGTGTTGTAAATCACTCTGGAGGAATTCGGGCTGCCACCCCCTTGCTACAGCCCCTCCTACCTCCTCTGCTTTGACTCCACGGAATAATCAGGATGTCACTTTCTCACCTCCTTGTACCTAGAGCCAAATCCAAGGGGAAGACTTTGGAAATACTGTCCCTTTTAAACCCAATTTGCCCCTGAGGAAAGACCCGCCTGCTGATGGGTTGCCACAGGGGAGGCAACCTTTCATGGTTTATGTCCCCATTTCATAAGCGACCTATAGAATTAGAAAACTCAGAATAGAAGCCTTAGGCCCTAACAGGACGATTAGAATAGGTGCTGTACACACCGGTCCACTTGGGATGATTGCCAGCAGCTTTTAGTCTCCTTGTTCACTACTGAGGAGAGAGAAAGAATCAAATCAGAGGCAAGAAAAGGGAAAAACGGCTCTGAGGAAGACAGTCAGGACCACCTTGAGAAGGGGTTCCCTATAGTCCAGCCCAAATAGGACCCCAATGTCACAGCAGGACAGGAAGCTTTGAACACTTTTCACCGATCTCTGTTAGCTGGGATCAGGGGAGCTGCTAAGAAACCCATCAATTTGTCTAAACCAGCGGTTCTTAACCTTTTTTGAGGTACCGAACCCACCAGTTTCATATGCGCATTCACCGAACCGTTCTTTAGTGATAAATAAAACATGATTTTTATTCCAAAAAAAAAAAAAAAAAGATTCACTGCTATAAAGGAGATATATACATTTAAAATGAGTTCCAACAGGACTGAATACAAAATAATTTGGGGGAGTAGTCTAAAAAGAAATTTTCTTTATACTAACAACCATGATTAATCTGATTAAAGTTTTTCATTATGATTTTTTAATTATTTTTATCAGTACCATAAGAATTAATACCTAGTGCATCTTAAATATAAAAAAAAAAAGGAGGAGGGACCAGCCATGACAAAGAAAATGAATGAAGTGAGACCTGAGGCATAAATATTATTTTATAAGATAGCACTTACTTATATAATCAAAACACTTTCATCTCTCAAATAGAATATCCAATTTCATGTGACCAGGTAAGTTCAATAGGGTAACAGTGCGGTAAGACCAGATCAGGTGTATCATGAATATATGGTATTTTTAAAATTAATAATATGGCAATATTGAACCTGGAAAATAAGAGTAAAATTACCTTATACTTGCATTTCTATGTCAAAATATAAGCTCCCATCAAGGATTGCTCCCTGGAAGCAGCTAGATTTGACATAAAGCATTAGGTAAGGAGATCAAGACAATTTGTTCTGTTCTAGAAATCTGCTACTAATCTGTTTTGGCAGGTGTAGGTAGTGACTTCAAAAATTCAGCTATTCCAGGGATATTTCTTTTTTAAACAGCTTGGTTATCTAATCATGGTAGAAAAGCATCTGGTAAATATGGATATAAATACTGATGTCTCGTTCATAAATAAATCCTACAAGATGGCTGTCCAAAACAGAAAATGGAAAGGAATAATGAAAGAGTAAGGTCCCTGCCAGCAACTGAATGAAACAATATCTTAATGTTCAAATACCTTAGAGTGAAGGACCCTGTGACCCAGAATGTTAGTTTTCCTGGCTCCAAATAGCCATGGGCTTTTGCCATACTGACTCCACACACACACATATATATCGTATTTCCCCATTTTTCCAAGTCCCTTAAGGAAGAAAATAATAGTTAACTCATTTCCCTTGGTTTGTTCTAACTACAGAGGCAAAAAGCACTTAAGAAGTGTTTTTTGTTTTAATGGCGTAGGTAATCAAAGGTGGAGGAGAGCCCGTGTTTGGGATGACGGTATCTTATTTTATATTTAACTCCAGTGTTCTAAGTTTTAATGAGCAAATGGGGGGGTGGGACGAAGGCTGGGGGGAGCAGAAGTTAACAAGGTGCAAAATGCCTGGACTGACGTTTCCACAGATGTGGAAAGCATTGGCCTTTGCTAATATAATAACACCTCTCCAGTAACACCAGTAGAAACATAGCCGAATAAGGTGTTTTGGAAACAGTAACACAAAAAGCTGATCAAATCCGCTTGAAAAAGGTGGATACATTTTTCTATAGGGCTTGCTTGCTCTCAGCTTTTCGGGGACCCCCAGGAAGGAGGCAATGTGGGCCCACTAAAATGCTACATAAAATATTCTTTCACTCCCCTACATCACTTTTAATAGATTCCCTTTTTTTTCCCCCTTGGAAAATTTAATGTGTACTTTTCAACCATCACAAAGAGCTCAATTGTTAGATGACAGACTATTGACACCCAGCTTGGCTCAGTCAACCGTCACATGAGTGTTCTCCGTTCCTGTGAACACCAAAATTATATTTATGTTTTTCAAATCAAATTTATTTTCTCTCACGTGAGCAAAAGGGTTTTGTTCGGTTTATTTATTTATGAGGCGCCCACTAGCCTTTGGAACCCGAGAAACAGCAAGGCCTCTGAGAAGCTGGCAAGCCAGCAGTGGAGAGCGAATCGGGGACAGGGGACCAAGACCAAGGCAGGGATGTGCACACAGTCCCAGGACAGTCACAAGGAAAGAGCACTTCGCCCATGGGTCTCAGAGGCTCCATCAGAAATGGGACTCCTGAGCCAGGCCAGGAAATCCAAATTGCAGTGGGGGCCGAGGACAGGCCACCAAGGCTAAGGGCTGGGCAGAAGGCAGGGTGTGGTGCCCTGCAGAGGGTTGGACAGACAGACCGGACTGGACCCTGCAGGCTAAGGGGACACACTGAACGAGTCGGAACATGGGGATGATTTCACCAGCAGGGTCTCGGTGTGCTAACACAGGCGGGGAGGGGAGAGTTTTACAGGCAAGAGAGACTCAAGGTCAGAGAAGGTGTTTGGGGCTGTGACAACTGCCCGTGAAGCCCTCCATCAGAGCGTCAGCGGTGAGCATGGGGGGACCAACGTGGACAGTTCAGAGAAAGAACTGATAGCACTTGGTGGCCGGATGCAGCCTAGGGAAAGGCAGAGGCCATTTTCGAGGTCATTCCAAGTTTGTAGCTGGGCCAACAGGACACAAAGACGCAATCACTAACCAACCCAGGAGAGAAAGCGTGGAGGAGTCACGGGAAGGTGATGCCCCAAGGAAGCTGGCAATGCTGGTCCCCAGCGCAGGGTTGACGACTCGGATAGCAGGGGGCCAGGGTCCTGGCCCCGGGAAAAACCAGGCGGGGCCGGTGGACGGGGACAAACGGGTAATAATTTAAGGGGGGGAAGAGGGAAAATAATATTCCAAAACTCAAAAGGGACAAAAGCAACAGGGAAAAAAGGGTGGTCAGTGTGAGGACTAACAACAGACCCTTCAATTGGGCCTGAAGGACACCTGTGGCAGCGGTGGGAGAGACCTGACACATTTGCCAGAACGGGGGCGGGGGTGGGGCCCCTATCAAGCTCCAAGTGTGCATAGTTAAATTTTTATTTACAATAATAAATACATCCTTTAAATTTAAAACATCATAATAAAAATATGGTCGCGCTGTTAGTCATATACGATGATTTAATAGCACCAAAACTATGTAAAACATACATTAAAACAGAATCCTTGCTGAAAAGCAAGCATGTCCCCCAGGATTCCTGCTGAGAGAGGGTGGGGACAGCAGATCAGGCTCAGAGAAGCCCTCCTGCCTACAAAGGCCCCGAGGCTCTCACCGTGTCTCCCACTGTCCGCAGCTCGACTCTCCCACCGTGTCACAGGGTAACGCCCTCCCCCGGCTTTTGCGACACTGGGGTACTCACTGCTCTTAAAATCCTCATAGCCAGCCATTCCTGAGCACCGTCCACAAGCACGGGACATCTCCCTCTGATTCATCTTGGTCATCACAGCTGCGCTGTTACAAAGATCTCATCACTCACTACACCACAGTCACACCAACCCCCTTGGAAAGTACACCGTCTGGTGTCTGTGTAAAAATGGACAAAAGAGACATTCTGCCTTCTTAATCTTAAACAGGTCCTGCCACGCTGCATAAGCTTCAGAGAGCATACAACCGAGCTCTGCCTGCTGACTTGTTACTATTCTACTATTCACGTGATTGTCCCCATAGCACAGAGGTGAAACAACTTGCCAAAGTCCTCGCCACAGGAAGTGGCAGGGGTGGGATTCGAACCCAGGTCCTCAGAACTTCAGCATGTTAGCCGCCCGCCTTACTGAGGCTGTGTCTGTTCCTGCTGCACCGGAAGTAGCCACTCCTTCTCTTCCTACTTTCATCACTGGGTTCCTGGCAGGCTCCTACTGATCCTCCAAAGCCCAACTACACTGTCACCCCTCCTGCATAGCTCTCCCGGACCCTTCTTGGCAAAATAAGGTATCCTCTGGCTCTCCCTTTATTTTAACCCTTTGAGTAGGGAGTGTTTTGTTAACCGGCAGCATAGACATGACATAACGTAATCAAAAGAACACCTTTCTGGGGGTAGTCAGACTGACCAAGGGACACGTGACGGCGCTGCGATGTATTTGTGGTACTAGCTGGGGTACAAGACTTCACTTCTTGAAGCCTCAAGTTCCAACCTTTACAGTAGAAGCAACAGTCCGTACCTCATTCACTCATGGAAGCATCCAACCACCCACATATCCGTTCAGGAAACACTTGATGAGCGCCTACTATGTGCTAGGCACAGAGCTTCCATCTGTCCAAACCAGAGGTGCCGGCCCCGCCCTCTCGGGGTGCCGCAGACGAGTGAACAGAAGATCGCAATGTACACAAAGTGAGAACAGACATAGATGAAAGCCCAGAGCTAGCAGGGAAGCACCGTGCCCTGGCCTAGGCTTGCAGGGTCACACAAGGACAAGGTAGACGCATCCAACTCAGTGGTGAGTCTCTTATAACTAAAAGAGATCCAACGTTCAAGAGATGTCTCAAGCAATTTAAACTTTAATAAAATACTTCCACCCCCACCCACACCATCATCTCACGTCCCTCATGCTTAAGCATTTGAAGACTCCTCTGAATGTCAGGGAGGGAACATCGATTTCTCTCGGTGAGTGGAGTTCACAGAAATGAAGTATTGCACCTTGCTCTGGACCCTGCCGCCCTTGAGACCAGCAGAAGGGGCCAAAGAAATAGAAACGAGACTTGGCTGCATCTCGGCATTCTGTCACCACCCTGAGGATTTGTTATTAATATTTGCTCTTGTTTGCTGTGTCAACGCATTTCACGACAGTGCAAGGAAATCATTTTTACATTTTTTCTGGGGGCTGAACTGCTGCATAGAAGGAGAGAGGAAAATGCAGCTTTTCAAAAGTGATGGCTAATTGCAGCTTTTAAAATCTTAGACTCCCTCAGAACACCCGTCACCCCCACCCCCGAGGAGTTTCTGGGTCTTTCTTAAAGGTACTGGGAGCATACTGTCACACCGACCTCCTGTCCTACCTAAGGATTTAAAAAAATAAAATAAAAACATTGCTGAGCGATTTATTCCTAGTTCTTCAAGGTTGCGGGTCTCACATCTTCAGGAGCGTTAGAGAGAGAGACCATATCACTCAGACAAGAAACCCACAACAGCTGGGAATGCTGCATTGGACCAACAGGAAAACAACTCACAGCCTCCTCCCTACCCCATGGGAGATGGGGATCGCAGTCTTAATTTAGACTTTTCTGCCTGCAGGCTGGCAGGGGTAGGACTTGGGGCCTTCCCACTCCAAAAGGACAGAGAGGTTTGTTTTTTTGTTTTGTTTTGTATTTTTCTGAAGTGAGAAGCGAGGAGGCAGAAAGACAGACCCTTGCATGCGCCCAACTGGGATCCACCTGGCATGCCAACCAGGGGGCGATGCTACACTGCAACCAGAGCCATTCTAGCACCTGAGGCAGAGGCCATGGAGCCATCCTCAGTGCCCCGGCCAACCTTGCTCCAATGGAGCCTTGGCTGCAGGAGGGGAAGAGAGAGACAGAGAGAGGAGAGGGGGAAGGGTGGAGAAGAAGATGAGCACTTCTGTGTGCCCTGACCGGGAATTGAACCTGGACTTCCACATGCTGGGCCAATGCTCTACCACTGAACCAACCGGCCAGGGTCCAGAGGGGTTTGTTTTTTTAAGGCAAAGACATGGAAGGGATATGTCAGCTCTAGGAACCTGCTGCTGCTTCCTGGGACGGTGGGAGAGAGAAAAACACCAGCATGCTGGCAACCCTCTCCAGAAATGCTTTTTCTTCACAATAAAATGACAAATGCAAGAGGGAGAGGAGGCAACTGGCCACTGCCGCCCACACAGACTGCTGCTGCTTTAAATTTAATTAGTGGGAAAATTACTCTATTCAGTTCAGAAAGGGGGAGGAAGACGACGACGACAAAAATAAGAAGATATGGACTGAAACCAAAATTAGGTTATATAAACATGGAGCAGGGAGGGAAGCGACAGCTTCCCGAAGAATTCCACCCGCAAAGAGGGGCCAAGAGCTGGGAGACGCAGAAGGCTATTCCCGTCCAACGACCGAGGCTGCGGCATTCAGCCATGGCCACGGGCCACGCACAACCTTGGCCGTGAAATTAGCGAGGTGTTTATACAGCTATGTTCCTAGACGTCTGGCCCTCTCTCTAAGGAGGGAAAGGTCCATGCTCGGGTCTCCAAAAGAGGTGGTCCCTCCGTCTGCAAGTGAAAATACCGATGGAACCCAAGTCCTGCGGCCATGCATGTGACCTTCGGACCTAGTTATGAAAACGTAAAGACATGGTCATTTTCCACCTAACCCACCGTTACTCAGATTTATGTTTTACCGGCGCACCGACACCCATAATGTGGTGGGGTGCAGGCCAGATTAAGGGGTGGGTGGGCTGGCCATTGCCTGGGTCCCTAATCTATACAGAAGTGTAAAATAATGTTGAAAAGCTTCATTGGGAATATAATCAGATGGAGAAAATTACATGGGCCAGAAAGGACTGTGCAGGGATTGAAGGGAAAAGAAAACTTTGAAAGAGGCCTGAGGTAGAGACGTGCATGGTCATGAGCTCAACCAACATACACACGCACACACGTGTACATGCACGCACATGCATGCACACTGCATCCTCATGTTGGACAAGAGGTTTCTAATCTGCCACTTAAGGAGAGTGGGTCCCACTAACTGTCACCCATGGGGCTACCGCTTTGCTGCATGGACTGAGGAAACGTTTGAAGAGCGGTGGGCACACCTGCCCAGGACCCCGGAGGTGTGCTGGGCCCCGAGGGGAATCGGTGTGGCCCGCTCACACTGGCCCACAGCATGAGCTCTCTCTCCTGCCTTCCTTGTCCTTGTCCTTGTCAATCAGAGCTCACATCCCCAGAGAGTTCACTTCCCTCCGAGGCAATCAAAACACGTGATCAAAGTGATCAACGGATGGGACCCTGGCAGGGACCACTGGTAATGACACAGGGGTTGGCACCCTGAGGGAAGTGTCCATGGGCCAAGAGTGTCTGGAAGAGCTTCCCTGCTGTCTCTCGGGGGATAAACGCTGCCACCCCCACCCCAGCCCTTGGGTGCCCCCATGACTGTGAGAGAAAGGCCCTCCTTATGATTGCCTTCCATGGGCCATGGAATTCATTCCAGGCCAGGTCATGGAGGAGGTGACCCATTCAAGGGTCAGTTCTGAGAAGACACTGCTCAGTGCTCCGCAGTCCACAAGGTAGCGGTCGTGCCCGTGGGGCACTGCCCGAGAGGAAGGGAATGAAAGTGGGTCCTGTCCTCAGAGAAACCATCTGCAAGGCACAGGGGTGGGGGACAGGAAGCAGTAAGGGGGGAGGCCAGGAAACGGGGTGTTTACTTGAAGGAGGAGCCAGCAGAGTTAATAGAGGAGGCTGGGTGGGTCAGCACGGAGGGTGGGTGGTCAGAAGGCCCTCTTGGTGCTGCTGAGTCTCTTTGGCGGCAGCCTGGGCGAGGGAATCGGGGCAAACAGGTCGCACCCGGGGTTCTGAGGGCCAGGAGGCGGTGTCTGCCAACTTACGGGGATGGAGCGGCTCAGGAACCTGGCGGAGGCGGAGGACAGGCCGGCGTAGGAGGGCCGGAGGACTGCGGCGGCGGGGGCAGCAGCCACGGGGACCTGCGCCTCCGTTTTGGCGCCCTGGGAGCCCGGCTGGCTGCCAGGAGCACTCCGGCTGCCTGGGTTGTTGTTGAGCTCAGGGTAGTTTCTGGTGGGCGCCTGGAAGCTGCCATTCAGGAGGTTGGTGAAGGGGTTGGCTGCGATGCCCACCTTGGAGGGCGACGGCTTTCTGTTCTCGGGGTCGTCAGTGGCCACATTCAAGTTCCCTAGGGAGCTGGCTAGCCGGGAGGTGATGGAGAAGCTGGATGGGAAACACAGGCGGGGGGACACACAGACGACAGTGGGCACCAGCACTCGTGTCTGAGACACACAAGATGACACGAGGGGCGTATGATGAAGACAGTCCTGACCAGCGCACATGGGGACAGACTGGCCTCGTTATCGCTCTGGGTGATAGTGGCCTCTATAGACACGCTTACTTCTTCTGTCCAAAGCAGTTCACTGAAACCCACAAGCTGCCTAAAACACTGAGACTGGAGACCTTGAACTTGAGTATTGGGACACTATGAGTCCCGAGGCAGGAAGTGAGTGCAGTATATAAGCAGAGAGCAAAAGACATAAGACTTATACATGTCTGAGCTCATGACTGCATGAAACACCCCTGCCCGTCTTGGTTCTGCCCAACGTTCAGGGGAGAAACAACAGGCAGATGCACCCTTAGTGCCTACAACTCAACTCCGCTTTCAAACTGAGCAACCTATATGGGAAGGGAGACTATATACCCTCCCTGGCTTTGTCCCCCATAATTTAAGACCTGGACAGAAGCTCCGGAGGTCACAGAGTCTTTTGTGGGTTCTTCCCTTCCCCCCAGTCCCTCCTCTGACAAACTTCAACCAAACTCATAGCTACTGACTTCTCTTACCCCATCCCTGCCAGGGCCTCAGAAGAGGGGGAGCCAGTTACCTTCTGATATTGGGGCCCGAGGACAAGGAGCCCCTGGCTATCCTCTTGGCCATCGCTGAAGGGGATGACGCCGCTTTCGAGGTCTTCAGAGTAGACACAGATCCTTGTGGGGAAGAAGTCAATCTTTTGGGGGAGAAAAAAGGGGCAAAGTGTCACAGGAAAACTATGTCCCCTTGACATTGCAGCAATCGAGCAGGACAAGATGAATGAGGAGGCATTGGAAAGGTGACAGCAGGCCCTAGACATAGGGACCGCAGCAGACACACAGGGACAGTGGCTCTGCACCAGGGGCTCCTCTCAGAACCTCACAGACATTAACCCGGCCCAGCCACAAGGCAGCAGAGGTCTCAGCCCCGCTCTGCAAGTAAGGAGACGGGGCCCAGCAGGAAAGCTCCTCAGTCACAGTCCCTCGGAGCAAGTGGCAGAGCTAGGGTCAAAGCCAGGACCCCACGCCTTGCTCTTAACCACGACCCCGCCATCCATGGTCACGTCCTTTCCTTGCAGCTGACAACTGCGCCTCACACATTCTTGTGTTTTTCACCTGTCCTCTCCTCACCACCCGGCCACTGCCCCAGGCGAGGCCATTGCTTTATCTTATCCTTGACGACCGGCCACATCTTTCCACCTTATTCCCTAAAATCCCAGTTCTGAAGATGCCTCCAGAGAAATCTGAACTATCAAATTGTGTTGCTTTGCTGTTCAAACCCTTTCACCTTCCCTCGGTGCCTGGACAGCCCAACCTCCTTGGCTGGGCTCGTAAAGCCCGCCAATATCTGATGCTGAGCAGGCCCACAGGCTCACACTTTCCCTCTGGACACCTGTGCCCAGCTACACAGAACACCCCGGTGACACCTGTCCTGCACACACACCTCTGTCAACGTTGTCCTGCCAGAGGTCCCCTCTCCCTCCACCAGGATCTCTCCTCTTCCTCCCCCACCTGACTCACTCCTCCTGCCTATCCTTCCATGGTCCCACCCACTGTTCCCTCCTATAGCAAGCTGCTCCGAATTCCCAGACAGTGAAACTTTTATATCTCCCTTCCCCCCGCATGCCCACCAGGGGGCGATGCTCTGCCTATCTGGGGCATTGCTCCGTAGCAACTGGAGCCATTCTAGTGCCTGAGGCAGAGGTCATGGAGCCATCCTCAGCGCCCGGGCCAACTTTGCTCCCATGGAGCCTTGGCTGCAGGAGGGGAAGAGAGAGAGAGAGAAGAAGGAGAGGGGGAAGGGTGGAGAAGCAGATGGGCACTTCTCCTGTGTGCTCTGATCGGGAATCGAACCCGGGACTTCCACACACCAGGCTGACGCTCTACCACTGAGGCAACTGGCCAGGGTCAAAACTTTTATGTCTTTTCCCAGTAAATCCTAGCTTTAATATCATATTTCCCCATCCAATATTTGTCTACTTCCCTTGACATAAGGTTTGCTGGGAGCAAAGAATCATCATTTCAATCCCCGGTGGCCAGACTCGGAGCAGGTGTTCGGTAAATGTTAGCCAAGTGAACCAAACAGGGGATATTGGCTCAGAACCGACAGCCCCAGCCTGCGCATGGTTTTAACACCAACTCTGTCTTGGCGCAGACAAATCCTTCCACGTTTTCCTATCTGCTGTGGAAAGCTTGTTTACCTGTAGACTCTTCATCCTCCTCCCGACAAACAGCCGCGGCGACCTGGTCGGTCCCAAGGACAAGAGTCCTGGGAACTGGACCGGGCAGGCAGCTCAAGCCCCAGGAGGAGTGGGGCCCCTCAGGAGGAGTGGGTGTCCCTCAGGAGGAGTGGGGGCCCCTCAGGACCACCCCCTCTGCCCAACCCCAAACCTGGGGCTGAATACCGTGCGATGAGGTGAACACCCGCTCTTTTTGCCTTTCATCAACAGTTTGGGTCAACCACCTCTTCTGCCCTCATCAAGCGTCCACAGAACCCTGGTCCCATGGGCGACCTGATCCAACCAGGGAGCATTCAGGGGACCTTGTTCCAGAGAAGAGCACCTCCCCGCATGGACGGTAGGGAAGGAAAGAAAAATAAAACCTAGGAAATAAAGGAGGGCAGCTGAGACATGCCACCGTAGGAAGGAGGAGGGATGGGGCATTCTAAACTCAAGGCATGGTATCCCACAGGATGGAAAAGGCCACTACAGCAAATGTCACGCGTCAGAGACCCCGGTGTGCTGGGAGCACAGAGGTCACTGTCACAGCTGCACGGCCCCTTGGGCAGCTCAGGAAAACAGAAGACCTTTTCCCGGGGAGCACGGAAAAGAAAACTCACAGTAACAGAAAAAAAGGGCTATGAAGAGGGAGGGAACCGTCCTGTGCTGGTCCCCCCATCGGTGTAAGACCCCAGGGGCACGCATCTAAAAGGCAGCGCCGTGCGAGCGAAGAGAAATGGAACTCGGTCCCCGTACCTGAAGGGCTGGGACATGACTCTCGGGTGGCCTTTGATATCTTCGAACCTGCGGAAATCAAAGACAAGGGCTCAGGCATCACCGGTCCATGGTGCCAGCGAAGACCAGAGGGTGCGTCGTGTGGGGGTTGGAGCAGCACGAGTATTAATCAGGCAAAAAGGAGAGCCTCATAATTGGACATTAGTGTTCATTCACTTTATAGATGAAATCCAAGAACCAGCAGGAAACCTACTTGAGTCATTTTGCTTCACCTTGAATTCCATTTACAGCAAATTGCTTTTTAATCAGAAAGAGGTGTTGGGTCCACTCAGGGTAAAAAATATATATATATATATATTTGATGATGGTACCTTGATGCATTAAGAAACACTAAATTCCAAAAATATGAGAAAGTATCTGATGGTAAGAAGGGAAAAAAATAGAAAAAGCAGTATCAGAGTGAGCCTCCTAAAATCTGTGTCATGGAAATTATCTCATTTCTTTTCCCTATTGTATATGCCAAGTTCCATTCCAACCTATCCCTTCCTTATCCTTCTGATTTCTTAAGAATCAAATAGAAGTGTCTGAAATGAATTTTAATCAATACAAAGCCATTTCTTAGAGTTTCAAAAGGTGGAAAAAATGGTGAATAAAAGAGATTCGTAATCTTGAGAACCTTCCACTGAGTTGGACAGTGTACACACAAAAAGGGCACAAACTATTAACAGTCCTAGGTTTGACTACCAGCCCCTCACTAACTCCATCCCACTGGGGAGTGATCTGACCTCTCACACCTCATGCAACCAACCCAGGTATGGGCGATGACGCCTACCTCTCGTGTTAACTCAGTTCACCCTCACACCCAAACTGCTTGCCTACCATGGCTCCTGGCTCACCGTAGCTGCTCGGTGAGTTTCGTAGCAGTCGTGGTTGTCACTGGTTATGACCAGGCTGGGCGTGACACCTTCTCATCTTATGACAGAACACGGTTACTCCACTTTGAGCCGTATGAAGCTTTATTGCGCCGGGTCAGGAAACGTTATCCCATAGGTAACAGTGGGATCAGACCCATTCGGACTTGTGTTATAATCCTCCCAGGTAACACGTGAAACTCCCTGGGAGGTGCTATGACATTTCTCATACTGGCAAAACACGCTTCCTGCTCTGCATGTCTCTCACTCAAAAGTCAGAGAAAGGCTGTCATTTCCCATTATATTCCCTTTGTGAACGAGTCATTTCAGATGAAATCAAGATAGTTTCATAACTTCACATGCACCAAGAAGCGTTCTTACTCAATTCTCAGAATTGGAAGGTAAGGCTAAGGAGTGGGGTATACTAAGGTGACCAATCGTCCTCCTTTAGGGAGGACAGTCCTTCTTTTGTAAATTCCGTCCTCCCTCGAAAAGTATCCTCCTACATGTCCTCCTTTTTGATATTGGAAGACTAATCTGTAAATGTCTGTATTTGATTGATGCAGAGTTGATCCATTGCATGTGATGTGACATATCTGTATCTAAATGAGTACTTTTTTTCTTACAATTGTTATTAAAAAATAAGCATGTAAGCATAATTACAATATATTACAAATGTTTTCATTATGCATTTATAATATTATAGTGTATTATTGTTGCAATGAATAAAATGTATTTTTATCTACAATATATTTTTCTTCAATTTATTCTTGTCCTCCTTTTCATTGTAAAAAAGTTGGTCACGTTAGGTATACTCAAGCTTGATGTCCAGTGCCTGTCTGCATGCTTGAGAATCAAACAACAACCTTAGTCCTCCAGTGAGATCTGCCACGGGAACCCCCCCACCCACCCACCCACACATACACAGAGGCGGAGAGTGGAGTTCCAAAAGGACTTTGGAACAGTCCCGGAGATAACTGACTGCTTAGCCATTGAAGGTAGAATTTTCAAGGCTGAGATGCAGAAGTTGCCTTCAATAAGCTTCTAAATTTTAGCTCCTCCCCATAATGATTAAAAAAAGAAGAAATAGCACAACATAGTAATAAGCCAAAAGAAAAAAAAAAAAACAAGAGTTAAACCGGTACTTGTATAATGATTTTCCAAAGAGAGGATGAACTATTCCCTCCCCAGACGGAACCACCACAGCAATTTAGAAGGTTAAAATGGAGGTACCTAAATGCACAGGACTGGGAGAGGCGTGGCTGTCTCTGACTTTTTAAGGCACGTAGCTTATCTCCCTGGGTTATGCTATTTTTCATTTCCACATCTTCATCCTCTTCTAAATTATTCTGGGAAAAGAAAAGAAAAAGAAGTACATTGATAGGTCATTATGAATAATTTGGCTTTAGATAGCTTTCTTACCAGATTATAGGTTATCTCTGTTTGTAGGTATGCTTTCTATAGATCATCTTAAGTTGCTTTAATGCACGTAGGGAAGACAGTGTGTTAGGCTCGCTTGCTGGTGTCTCGGCAGCTGCAAGCACTTTGCACGTGAGACGTGGCAGCAAGCCGCGTGTGTGTCTCTATAAAAAGCTATGGGCGCTTTCCCTCGGGGGTGATTCTCCCAGATCGCTCTCCTGCTGCTGCAAGGTGCCATTCCCCAGTTCCCTCAGCCGCCACCACGAGGGGCAGTGTCCCTGATCCTGTGTCCTCCACTGAGAAAAGCAGTTTTCCTTTGCTAATTCACTCACAGGCCTCTGTGAGCCTCCAATAAGCAGGAGTGGCCCAACGCTTTCTGGCTCCACTGGTCCCCTCCCGCCTGCAGATGTGTACCTGCCTGGCCTCAGCCACGGGCATCACAATGAACAATTCAGCCCTGTTCACATACATACTACAGAATGCTTGCCTGGCTTGTGGTGGCGCAGTGGATAAAGTATTGACCTAGAACACTGAGGTCATCAGTTTGAGACCCTCGGCTTGATTGATCAAGGCACATATGAGAGTTAATGTTTCCTGCTCCTCCCCTCTTCTCTCTCTCTCTTCTTCTCTCTTTCCCCTCTAAAATGAATGAAGTCTTTAAAAAAGAGTTTAAAAAAAAGTGCTTAACTAACGAGAATGTAGTATACAAGCATAGGGGAAATAGTCAATAATAGTGTATTAACTAAGTATGGTATCAGGTGGGTGATCACTTTGTAAATTATATAAATGTCTAATCACTACATTGTACACCTGAAACTAATATAATATAGTATGACAACTAATTAAAATTAAAAAACAATTTTTAAATACTGGACTATATTCACCAATGAACTCTACTGGTCAAATTCCAAACCAAAGGAGCGTGGGCATGGATGGGGTCGCATTGAGAAGGAGCTATTTGTGGCAATGAATCACAACCAGAGAGACTCTCATGCAGACGAAGCCAGGCTCTGGAATACATCTTAGACACAAGCTGCCTTAACAGACACGGGCAAATATATTTCCCGAAACCACCAAGGGCCCATCAGAGCAAATTCCATAACTTGTTTACAAGAAAGAAAGGTAAGACCATGTAGAACTTCTGTATTGTCACGTACTAATGTCATTTAATGCAAGTAAAAGCGCCCAAGACCTTTCCGAAAGTTAAAGCTTACTAGAGGGAGAGAGTGTATTTCCTGTTGAATGAAGTCTTTTAGTTTGAAAAGTACAAACTAAGTCCTGTACAACTCAGCCTTTTCCCATGCCAGCCCACACTTAATTCTCACAACCCAGGAGGGAGATGGGGAGAACTGGGACCCTTATTTTACACATGATAAGAAGGAGGTGCCCGTGAAAGCCGGGAACAGTGCCCAGGCTCCCCATAACGCTTCGTGACAGAGCTATGACTGTCTTCGGATGCTGTGTTCTTTCTAAAAGCTATTCCCCAGCAAACGAACCCTGCAGCAGACGTGACTGTATGTGGCCCATGTCCCCGCCTGAAAATAAAATCGAAAGGCTTGAATTTGCTAAGATCCCTTCCAACCCCAACCATCCTCCTCTCTCTCTGTAAATCTCAAACTCCTATTCGGAGATGGATACACAAAGACCATGCTCCCCTCGGTCACACGTGAGTCATTTCTGCTAGCTGTTCCTGGATCAAAACACCCCTTCGTTCCCCAACACCTGTGCTGGGGTTGGTGGGTCCACTTCTGGGGCTCCACGGGCCATGGCCACGCCTCCCTGCTACCGCTCTGAGTTGAGAGAGGAAAGAAAGACACACAAAACGTACAGCCCATGGGACAGACACAGGCAAGACGGGGAAGGCTTCGTAGGAGAGGTGACCCCTTCACAGAGTCTCAGAGAACAGATATAAGCAAAGCCGGCCAAGGTCGGGCAATGGTCCCGCCAGCCAAGAACACCAACTCAGCGTCTCAGGATCGTGCGACTTCTTTACCAACGATGGCCTCGTAGAGAACAAATAACCACATACAGTATGAGGATGTATTGTATTCCCCCAGCGGTTCTGTCTGTATAGACAAGAAGAAAACCAACATATAGTCAGTTCGCTGGTGTCCAGCGATTTCAGATGAATGACATCTTAGCTGACCAACACGTACTAAAATGGGGACACAGTGGCATGTGCCTGGAAGAAAAGCCCCATTAGATAAAACAGAGCACGCTGGGGGATTAAAAAAAAAGAAAAGGAAAGAAAAAGAAAAATGACACAACAAGGAGAGTTTAAAATAGAAATGGGTAAAAATAGCAGTGAAAAGGTTGGAAGAAAAAAGATGAAAATGGAATTCTTAGCAGGTTTAAATGATTTGGCCTCGGAAGGGCAGACGAGCCCCTCTAAATTTCCGGCTGGCTCTCAGCTGTTGGAGCGATGAGATGCAAAACATTGTGGAAAGGCAACGATGTCATTTTCATCAGCTGTTTCTGGTCAATAAAAGGACCGGTTGTAGCAGAGTCCCCAAGTCTGTCTTCTTCCCCCCCCCCCCCCCCGCTGCCACTGTGCATACCTTTGTCCCCTGGCCCCACCCCCATTCCAACCCCCTGGCCTTCCGGTCCAGCCCCACACAGACTCCAGGCACGTCATGCTGTCCAAGGACCTCTGGGAGACCCCAGTGGCACTGAGAGGTCCTAAGGGTGAAAGGAAATGTGCTTATAAGTGGGCCTTAGACATAAAGTTGTGACCTCACAGGTTTTCTTCCAGGGTGCACCCTGCTGTGAGCATCTGATGTCTAAATCCAATCCAACGGCAAGGATGTTATAAATCGCAGCATCCCTGTGCTGTAATCAAAATACCACATCCTGATTCACCTGAGGCTGATTTATGGAAACTCTGGGCTGACTGATGGTCAGCAGCCCCTGTAGTGAATTAACATCTCTAAGTCAAGAGCACCTATCATGGGCCATGGGTAGGTGTGCTAATTTTGGACTATTGCCCCGGGGTAGGAGAAGAGAAGCTATAAACATGGCCACAATTCCAGGAGGAATGTATGAGGATAGGCTGCCTAAGGTCATGTTCAAAAGAACTGTATGTAAAGTGCTAACACTGTAGTGAGGACCTCAGGGAGAGGCCGGGGACGTCATCGAGGTGGGTAGCCAAGTGAGACTCGGAGCCTGTGTCCAAGAGTTCAAAAGATGGCCCCACTGGGTACACTGTGAGCTCTGGCAGCCCCACTGGGTACACTGTGACCTCTGGCGGCCCCACTGGGTACACTGTGACCTCAGACAGGCCCACTGGGTGCACTGTGTCCTCAGACAGGCCCACTGGGTGCACTGTGACCTCAGACAGGTCCACTGGGTGCACTGTGTCCTCAGGCAGCCCCACTGGATGCACTGTGACCTCCGGCGGCCCCACTGGGTGCACTGTGACCTCAGACAGGCCCACTGGGTACACTGTGACCTCAGACAGGCCCACTGGGTGCACTGTGTCCTCAGGCGGCCCCACTGGATGCACTGTGACCTCCGGCGGCCCCACTGGGTGCACTGTGACCTCAGACAGGCCCACTGGATGCACTGTGACCTCCGGCGGCCCCACTGGGTGCACTGTGACCTCAGGCGGCCCCACTGGGTGCACTGTGACCTCAGGCAGGCGTCCTCTGCAGGACGGGCTTAGGGATGCCAATCTCAGCTGGTGTAGGCATCAAACGAGTGACCCATGCAAAGTGTGAGCACAGTGCCGGGCGCATAACAGGCGCTGTTGAGGTTGTTTCTGTTGCACTCTAAGCTCCTGTGTAACACCTTAATATCTGTGCCTTAAATAAACAAAGGGTTTTTAATTCTATCTTCGATTTTAGTATAACCCTGAGACATAATCAACCTTCAGGCCCCTGGATGGCAAAACAATTACAGCTGGTACTCTGAGGGTAAACTACCCTCAGATAGCTTGAATTACTACCAAATTCACGTCTGTATCCTTGTTTTGTTTTCTATGAAACTGGTAGCCTTCTTCATTTATTCGAGCAACACTGACAGAGGCCCTGTGGACTGGGAATAGATTCCTGAGGAGGGCAGGTAGAAGCCCCCCCCCCCCCTTACAGGGCATGCCCCTGGGACAGCGAGGGAGAGGGAGGATTCTGGAGGGAGGACCAGGCAGGAACACAGAGCAGGAGCCTCACCTAGACCCTGGCCGGGCTGAATTTCCAGAGCCTCACCCAGCACTGAAGGCCAGGGTCAGGGAACAGAAAGCCTGTGTTTTTTAAAGATTTCTCATAATTCTAAAGGGACGAAGAGAACACAGGAGAGCCACAGCCTCGTCCGTTACTGTGGCCCAAGTCACTCTGGCTGATGACACTTGGGTGATCTCCCTCTTTCCCGCCTCCTGCACTTTGAAAATCTAAATATTCAAACTCTCCAAATCGGTCATGTATAGACCTCTAGGAATTGATCCCAGGAAAACTCCAATACGCCTAGCAATCAAAACATCATTCACTCTCTCTGCTTTGCAGCTGACTTCGCTGAAAAAGCAGCAGCCTCTGGAGGAATACGGCCCCTTAGCAGTTTCTTTCTGTACAAACGAAACAAACCCAGAACTTCCATTCCACGGGGCTTCTATCCCTGAACGTGGACGCGGAACCGGCAACACCTGAGCGTCTGCAGTGCCCTCGACTTCTTTGCCCACTTGGAACTCACAAGAGCGGTAACCATGAGACAACCCTCTTCCATTCACTTTCGAGTAAACTACCACATTCACGTCACGCTCTGGAGCCAGCTAAGCACGGCAAGAAAGGGACTCAGATGCACAGAGCATCCGCTAACTGTGAAGTGGTCCAACACCCACACATATGTCTCTGTCTAAAAGCTTAACCACACACACCATCGCTCTCCAGTGTCTGGATTCTTACATTTGAAAAATAACAGCACTCTGAACGGCTAGAGCTAAATAAAGTAATCAACTGGGGGGGGGGAGCAGTGGAGGGTGGAAAACAGGGCGTAGAAGTAAAACAGCCCAACATCTGAATACCTTCTCATGTTTCAAACTGATTTATTTTAAGTTTCAATCAATCAGGGAACCAAAAAAGTATCAGAAGGCGATGTTCTGATACCAGATGTTAATGTAAAACAGATGACGCTATAGAAAGCATTGTGTTCCCACGCAGATAAATGTTTCCCAGATAGACAGATACATTTCACGTGTGCCCTTTCAGAAGTCCTCACTCGAAACTCCACTGAGTTGAACTCAACCTGGGGAGGACATGCCGGCGGACCAGAACAGGAAAAGGATACCTCCTCAGCCCAGTCATCACATTTAGAATGTCAACTCGGATCCTTTCTGTTTCTTTTGCAGAGGCCAGACTACAGCCAGAGAGGAGAAAAAGTTAACAAAGGCTCTGAACATCAATAGGACCTTGGGCTAAGATCTACATTTTTGCCAGTACCACGATGACTCAACCAAGTCGTCTTAGACCCACCCACCTCCACTCCCCCCACCGGTCAGAGGATGCCCTGGAGATCACACTGCAGGGCTGAAAGAGGGGTTCTTTCCCCAGCCCTCTTCTCTGCTCTTGAAGAAAACCCCTCCTCCCCCTCCAAGCACTCAGCCAGGTTTCTTTTTCCAAAAAAGGTAACCTGAGATGCCAGCTGTTGGCCCGAGGGAGCTGCAAAGTCCTCCTCCCACTGGGGGGTTTCTTTGGGGTTAATCATAAGCGACAGTGTCATGGCCGCCCTCCTACTACTCTATACCTGCCGCTTCAATATCTGTAACAGCGTTATTTTTGCTCTTTTAGGGTCATAAAATATATTCATATAAACCAGGGGCCTAGCCTCACCTCAGGCACATTCTGGTAGAAAATCCTCAACGAGGAGTTAGACTCCCAGTTCTCCAGGTGGCCCAACTACTAAACAACTCTGCCCTTGAGCAAGTCACAGATTTTGTGGGACCCCAGTTTCTGACCCACACACACAGGAGAGGACTACAACAAATGATTTCAAGGTTGCTTTTAGCTCCAAAAATGCCCCTGCCCCTAATTCGTAGGAAGTCACTTGCATTTTTTATTCAGAGGTAGCAAGCAGGGTGTAATGGTCAAACCATGGGTTTGGAAGAAAAATATACATGGGTTAAATCATGTTTCTAGCACTGAGGTGAGAACTTCTCTGCTATTCAATGTCTTCCCTATAAGACACAGATCATATTGCCTGAATCACCTGCTAGTTATGAATATGAACTCAGGCCTTGCCAACTGTTTACAGTGGTTTGCTTATAATGGTCTTGCCTTTTTTTTTTTTAATTGCTTCTGGTTGTTTTCAACTCTGGACTTCCTTTAGACATCAATATGAATTTGAGGCTTTCAATGGACCACACTTGTGGGATGAATTATTCCTTCAACGGTCACGTGGAAATATTTCTTCTTGATATCTATTCCCATTTTCAAATAAAGAGTTTGCTTCCTTCATTTTCTCTCTGTAACTATTCTCCAGCCCAGAGTAGCCTCCTTTATAATTGTGCTTAAATCACAGCTTTCTGCTTTTTAAGGATCAGTGCTTTCTTCGCTCTGGTGCTTGCTTTAGACCAGCGATTTCCAACAGGTGTACCGCTCGAATCTTTAAAGCACGCGACACCTGACTGGTTAGTCAGAGGCACTGACCCTCTTTTCCCTCAAACTGTCAAAAAATGAAAAAATAAAAGACACTAACAGCCAACAGAACAATAGCCGTCCAGAGTGAATGAATCAAAATTATACCTTCTTTTTCTTCTGTCAGATCAAAAAAATATAGTTTTTGTTGTGCTGCAGAATTTTAGTAATTAGTTATGTGCCACGAGATGAAAAAGGTTGAAAATTGCTGGCTTAGAGGTGGATGACTCCACACCTACAATGCTGATCCTCTCGGCATCTCTGAGAAGAAGTACAGCTAGCTACGTTACGAGGGGTCAAAGGTGGGACACATGTCTTAAGGGGACATGAGCCTCTCTGGCAGGAAACTCACCTCTCCAAACCTTTCCACGTTTTGTATTTTCGACAAGGTTCCACCAATAGACATGTCATCCAAGCTGGAGAGGATTTTATTAATACTTCCTTCACTGGGCAGTCTGCTTTTCAGTTTGGATCGGAAAATGTCTCCCTGGACCCATAATGACGCTTGTTTTCTGTATTAAAAAAAAAAAAAAAAAGGAGAGAACACAAAATAACCTTTAAAATAAATGACTATCATTTCACAAGTCTGATGTTTTATATAAACAAAAAGACTAGCCGATAAACAACTACAAATCAGAAGAGGGAGATTGTGAAGTCTTAGAGTAAAAATAAATCAATCAATAAATGAGGTTACTTTCTTGAAGCCACCGTAAGTTAAAGT
Source organism: Rhynchonycteris naso (assembly GCA_037038555.1). Classification (NCBI taxonomy): domain Eukaryota; kingdom Metazoa; phylum Chordata; class Mammalia; order Chiroptera; family Emballonuridae; genus Rhynchonycteris; species Rhynchonycteris naso. Next base: position 205,159,945 of record CM072999.1, read on the forward strand.
TACGTGTGAAACACAAATAACCATCTTCCAAGGTAGAAGACATAGCCACACATGGGTTGACTATCAAGGTTCTCAGATGCTTAGAGCACATGCCCCAGCGATAATTTGGAATCTGTAAGGTATGTCTCCGATAACCATTGGCTTTGTCTGTAAAAGTCGTTGGAGTCGGTTGGATTCAAAGACATAGGGGAAGGCACTTCAGTGAGCTGGAGGCGTCCTTTTCAACAATGATGATTCTCGAATCGGAACCTGACTGTGTACGATTAAACATTGTTGAAAGTCCTAAAGAAAAGGTTAGCCGTGGACGTCCAGCGAAATGGCACATGTCCAGAGCCTCCCACCACACAGACCTGCATGTAAGCATCATCCTACAGAAACCCACACTGTGCGCTCGGTACAAACACGCTTGTTGCAGCGTGTTATTTAGCACAATGGTGGGGACACCACAGTGGACAACCAGCTTACTCAGGTACAGCAGATAGTGTGAAACATGACACAGCCACTAAGAAGCCCGGGAACAACGGACATGTGATGACAAGAAAGAGTGCCCATGAAAAAAAGCAATTGCGAATGAAAAACGTGAGTGATGGAGTGTGGAGAGTGGCATCCCGTTCTTGTTAAAAAAAAAAAAAATTTTTTTTCATAGTGTTAACAAAAAGTTCACCATTATCTAGAAGAATCTATACCAAACTATTAACAAACTTACCCCAGAGAGAACAAAGGTAAACATTCGCTTTCTACTGCATAATCTACACTGTTCGACATTTCTTTTCTTTCTTTTGTGTATTTATAGGGGTGACACTGCTTAACAAAATTGTATGGCCTTCAGGTCACAATCCTACAAGCCATCATCTGTATGTAGCATTGTGCGGTCACCACCCCAAGTCACGTCTCCTTCCATCGCCACCTATTCCCCTCTAACCTCCTCTACCACCCCCCACCGTTGGACTATTTTTTTTAAACAATGTGCCTTATTTGCTTTTGTAGAAAAGATGTGATCAATAGATAGAAAGACAGATAGAAGTAAAGGTCAAAGCTAGAGTATTTATAGTTGCAGTCACCAAAGACGATGTACAGCCCTTCCCTGCATTGTTTTAACATCAGTGTTTATCAATCACGTTTAGAGATCGGTAGTATACATGCCAAAATGTGACCAGCACGGGTGGGACTGGACGGGAGGGGGCAGTGAGAAGGCTTTCTTTTTTATTTTTTTTAATGATACTCTACTTTCAAATAAGAGATTTTTTTTCTTTTACTTTCTGCTTATTTTTCAATATTTTCCCAGTAAAGCAAAAGGGAAAAAGAGAGAGCTTTTAGAACCAACATCTGAGGCTCTAGACAGAAAAGAGGCATTTCCCCATATGAGACTGACTTCCCACTGCTAACGTTCTAAAACTGAACCTAGTTTAATTCTAGCATGTTGCTAAACAGATTCAATTTAAAATTAAAAAAATAAAATCTGGAGAATATTAAAATAAATGAATAAAAGAAAAATCCCAGAAATCCACACACACACCCATTCACTAGGGATCATAGTGGTATCTCCTATCTATGGTGGCAGACCCTGTTGCGTTTTGGACACAAACCACCACGGAATGTTTCTGAGCTTCACATACGTCAAGTCGTGAGGTTCGCATCACTACTAAGCCGCACGGAACTTTTCCATACCAGCTGTAAAAATACATCCTCCACACACTCTTCTCAACTTCCTCTTCCTTTGTGGAAATGTTCCTAAAACCCTAAACAGCCTCCCTAATACTTAGCATCCTCAAAAAAATAAAAAAATAAAATCTTGCTTTAATTTTTTATTCCTCCAGATTTTTTCCACCTAACACTCTACCTACCCTCACCCTCCGCCTGATGCCCAACCCTTGTATCCTTTCAACGGTACTAACCACAGAGCGTGGTCCTTGACACAGTAGGAACAGTTCAAAAAATAACTGTTAAATTCATAAATGAACATCTTGGGCCTCTGGCCATGACTCCCAGGAGTGAAGAACCACAACCTCACGGGGAGGGAACACTCATCTCTGTCGCAGAGAACGAAAAGTTTGGGTGAAACTCGGAGAAAGAATACAGATGACAGAGAAGACAGAATTCCTGTCCCTCGAGAAGTCCTCCTCCTTTTCATAGGAGAGAGAGAAAAAACCACCACCCTGAAATCCAACAGAAAAACCGATGACCCAGATTTGCTGAGGACCCCAGGAGAAGGGGGTCCGAACTTCAGGGTAAGGTACTGGAGGGAGATTCTCTGAGAATCCAGGTGTGTACCCAGAGAAATGAGCAGGGACTGAGTCAGCGAAGGGTATTCCCAAATCAAAGAAAAACAATGTGATCTTCTAGAAACAGGGAGATGAAAGACAATGGAGGTGGCCTGAGAAAAAGCGAGATCAAAGTGCACAGTGCATTTGGGAAAGAAGGTTGTTTGACTTGGCTGAAGCAGAGGACGGGACCAGCAGGCCACGCTGGGAGAGTTAGATGTGATCTCCACATGGAAAGGAAGATCCTCTAAGAGTGTTTAGGGAGGTAGGGTGGTGGTGCGGACGGGGGACATGATGTGGAGACAGAGGCAGAGAAGTTGGAGGCTTTAAAGTGAAAAAAAAAAAAAGTTCTGAGAATGTTATAAAGTGAAAACTCTGAAGGTGCTGCTGACCTAAAGATGCAAATTGCAAAGTGACACCTTTCACTTTGCTCAGTTTAAAAGGCTCAATCTGTCCCCGCACTGGAAAGACTTGAAGGAACCGGAATATTAAAGACGAATAGGTGTCAAAGCCGGTTTCCCAGTTGCTAAGCGACGCGGCACGTTAGGTTCCTTTGGGAACAAGCCGCTCTTGGCGCAAACGCCTTTCTATTGACCGTGGAAATCACGCCAACTTTTCTAGTATATGTGGCTGCCGAAGCGAGCACAAACGCCAACTTTTCTTAGGGAGTCTGTGGCTCCTTAAAAGCCTCGTCTCAAACAGAGGTGAAACAGGTGTGTGTGTTTTAAGTTTTTAGCATGTACAAGTCAAATGCTATGATGCTAACACACCAGCTCGAAGTAAACCCTCCCAGGAATGCTGTAGCACTTTTCTGAGAGAGAACCGCCCTTGCCTAAAAGCGTGCACTTTGAAATGAAGGGAGAGATTTGTCTCGCTGCAAATAGAGCCTCGTGGAGAAAAGCAGTTAGCGTTGGGGTCATCGTTTTTGGCCACGTCCTGGCGCTGGGCCAGCCAGGACCGGAAAATAAACAACTAACTTGGCTTCATTACCAGCAGAGCCAGTTAACTCTGACATGGAACCTTCATGAGTCGTTTTTAAAAATCTGCTTTTTGAATCCCCCTAAAGAAAGGCAAGTCAGTTGCCTTGTTCCAGGCATGTCTGGTTTTGAATTCAGAACACAGGGTAGTCTCTGGGCAGCTTCTTTTGTTTGTAGGCTGACCTCTTCTCCCTCGCTTCCTGAGTCCGAACTAGTCCTATCTCCATATCACCTGACTCTCTACCTCCATCACTTCTTCCACTCTGGACGCATTTTCCCAGGATGACCTGACTCTGTCCCAGTGTCCACCCAAAGCCACATTTGGCCATTTCCTATAGAAACCCAACCCACTTTCTAGTTTGTCCTAGACCTACTGTTCGGTGACTTGAGCATCTATATGCCCTGTCTGTCTCCTAGTCCACCACCCCAGCGCTGTTGTGGAAGCAGAGGTAGTTTCTAGATCAGTGGTTCTTAACCTTTTTTGAGGTAGCGAACCCACCAGTTTCATATGTGCATTCACAGAACCCTTCTTTAGTGATAAATAAAATATGATTTTTTTTTCCAAATTCAAGACATAGGTATATGTTTTTTTACTGGTGCACAAAATGAGCCGTGCATGAACATCACCTTGCTCAAAGAACAAAACCAACAAAGTGCATGAACTCACAACAAATTACGGTATTACTTTATTCTGGCCTCCGCGGCGGAGGCTTCTCTGAACCCGTGAGACCGACTCATCGAACCCCTAGGGTTTGATAGAACCCAGGTTAAGAACCACTGTCATAGATTAAAGAGTTGGGCTAATAAAATAATCTAACTTGTTATCAAAGGAAGACAGATAAGAAGACAGCAGTACCCAATTCTCAGCAGGTAGAAGGAGACCCATACCCTGTACAAATGGAGGATTTAATAGGAGGATGCTTCAAAAGAATTTATGAGGGTGTAGGGAAAGCCTTCTCATTCTGAAACAAACAAGAAAATGTAGCTAGAAAGGAAAGGCATAATTTCAGAAATCCCCCAAAGAGTCAACCGGCTAAATCTGACTTGGGTAGAAAACCCCTCAATCTGAGCCCCACGGCTCACTGCCATCGAGCCAAAACACAAACCTTACAACTCAACCCAACATATTATTTCACCTCTAACCTTTTTCACAGAGGAAACACAGAACAAAAGTCTACAGTAATTGGCACGAGTCTTTCCAAATAAATGTCTGATGCCACCACTGCCCAAAATTCTTCTGTATACCTTATTCTTAATACCTGAACCCATATTAGGATTTCATTCTTGCTTAGTCAATAGGTTCAATGCCAGCTGACCATCAGGTGAATCAAATGATGCAATATTACACACTGAAAAGTAATTCCCAATTTTTTAAAAACTGAGGTTATCACAAAAATATGACTGTTATAAATATAACTCAAACTCAAAGCTATGCAGTGTGCTCATTATTCTAATGAATAAATCACAAGATTGTCCAGTATTACTTGAAATTCTTTTGTTTCTAATATTTCAGACTTTAATTTTTTTTTCTATTTTAGGAATTGCAACTTCTTAAAGCTTCACAATAGATTAAATTTTTTCATTGGCTTTCCTTGACCTAATGCATCTATCTAAAAAAAAAAATTATAGAAAGAAACAGTAGGAATCAATCATAATTTAAAAATCTGTTGTTGTTAGACATTTTCAAGCATTTTTCCATTTCTTTAACGGGTTTTCTCCATCTTATTTTTGGTAATTTTCCGAAATTAAACACACTGGGTAAACCACTCATTTCTCATGTCACTCAATTCAATTGTGAAATTTACCAAATGCTATAAGCACCCAACTAAATGTGACATTACGTTGCTATCTACAGAGTTCAGCATGAGCCGCAGACCCTGTTATGAAGTAGACTTTTTGTCACCACCGGCTGACACAGTCCAGGGAAAACTGAGGCAAGGGAGGGCACCAGGTACCCAGGTGTAGCCCAATCGTGGGACCAACAAACTTACTCTTCCAAGAAGTGCTGCTGGGGCCCAATGATGGAGCCCGGCCGGCAGATTCTGATCCAGGAGATGATCTCTGCATGCGTGAACCTGTAATGTTTCATGACATAGCAGGCTATCAACGTCCCCGTTCTCCCAAGACCAGCTGCAAGAGAGGAAAAGAGAACCCAGGATGCAAATCACCGCCAATGCAGTCTTCCCACAAATGCTTCCTTCTTTAAAAACTCTATTTATGCTGTTTTATTAGATGAGGGGTATGTGTGTGCACAACGGGGGTGGAGAGGCCCGTTTTCACCTAAAGCACCTTTTGTCACTGACCTGACACCAACTTGCTTAGGAAAGAGCCAAGTTGAATTATGGCCTCTGCGGGGCTCTTCTTTGAAATGGGAGAGTTAAAGAGAAATGTGCCTTTGTTTCTGCAAAGGTGGGACCATGATGCCAGAACACAGCTGGGTGGCCTGGTTCATGACCCAGGGCCCAGCTACTGTCCAGAGCTCCACAGGTGGCCTCAGGGGGACAACATGCTCCCCTCCCTGTGCAGGGGGCTGCCAGGTTCCCCCTTTGGCTCCTCATCACACCTACAAAGAAAGAGATGGGGTGGGGGCAGAGAGAGAATGTGGTATAGAAAATGGTCACATTTCTCTGAAACTTAAATTGCTTCCCCCTTTCAAAAAGAGCCTATAATTTAATCTATAAAAAGAACGTACTCTGCGCTCTCAACCACGGCCAAACAGAATAGGAGTGGTCACCAAGTGTCTATAGAAATTTTAACAAGTTTGCTCAGGCATTCGTAACGCACGGGCTCCCTGGCACCGTGGACAAGAAGCTGGGCAGTAGTCTATTTATACCAAGTTCAGTGCCGGCTGCCTCCGGGTGCTAGGTACTCTCTGAGATCCTGGTGGGATGTCAACACGGCACACACCAGAACATCACTGTGTGGCCAGTTTTCAATGATTATTTGTGCCAGGAAATTTCGAGACCTCATAGCCATCTCTTTTTATCAACGGGAAGGTGAACTGGACACAGTGAATCACCATATTTCCCAGGAAAGTCGTTTCCCGTGCATCCCTCTATACAGTACTTTACGACGAGGCGTGTGACGTACCCATTCTCTTGCCGGCACCCATTGGTGTTCATTTGACAGGGAGTGAGTTTCTCTCTGCCTCCTCCTTGCAGTTCAATTAAAATGCTCGAGGCTGCTCGAACGCCCAGAAAATTAAGCTGACTTCATTAGGACGGATGTCAAAATAATTAATGGGCCTATAACAGATAACTATGCTATTAAAAGCAATACAGCTGTAATTAAACTGAAGGTATAATCCTTATAAAAAGAATCCTACATGTGCATACAAGTGGAAGCAAATGAGATTCTCTCAAAAAGATGTCACCATGTGTACATATGACCTTCCTATATAAGGACTGACCTCTATACCGAAGGTCCGGGTTTTAGGACGTCCGGTCAAGATGGTGGACAAGGTCCAGGCTGTGATCACAGCCTCCCATGACCACATCAAAGTTACAACTAAATTACAGGATGCCCACCCTGAGAATCACCTGAGGAAGAGCTGCACAGAAGTTCTATCGCTAAGAAGAAGCCACGTCGAGACCGGAATGTACTAATTGTACCAAAAATGCAATAAATTAGTTTAATGCTAAAAAAAAAGAAAGGCTCTGGTTTAAACAAAGATGTAAAAAACAAAACTCTACAGTATAAAATAAATGTACGTATTTTTTAAAATGTCCACATTCACAGATCAAGGCTATAATACACAGAATACCTGAGTAACAGGTATGCTTAACACCAGAATGTTTACTTTCCCCACAAGAGGTAAGGAAGGATATTGAGAGGATGCTGAATTTTCAGAAAAGCTTCGCCCTTCTCCTGCCTTGAATTTGTTGACCCAAGACAAGCCACACAGATAAAGTGTATGTCTTGGTAAACATTAAATGAGTGGACTCCAGAAATCAGGCCAAATGCATCCCAGGAAAGATACTGATTTTTTTTACAACACAAAATTAAGCTTCGGATGGGAGCACGTGAAGGTTGCCTCCTCAGTGCCGGGTAGCAGGCTGCCTGCCATGTTCCCACCCGCATTTGAAATATATGTGAAACGAAGGCTTTTCCCTGGGCCTGGGCGATCTTTAACTAAATGAGAAAGAAAGGCACTACTGGGGTGCAAATGGACCACACCTGGGGCTAGTCTGCTCGTCCTGCCCCCCACCAGGACCTGGTCAGAACTTGAACACAGCAGTCCGCAAGGAGTGAACAGAGACACCTTCCCAAGGAGCAGGGAGTCCTGACAGAGCCGGTCCTGCTAGGAACCCGGGAGGGAGGGGGCTGTGCGGTGCGGATGGGCCTCACACCAGGAGCCCCTCTAGATGGAGGGCTATGTGCATGCGGCTCTCTCCCGTCTCCCCCGGTCTGGGGCAAAATCGCAGCCTTCCCTTGCTCTCACGTGTTCCACGAAGTACCACCACCTACTTATCTTAAACATAGAAACAAGGGGCCTACAGAATGTCATGTTAATTACTGTCACAACCAAAGCCGAGTTCTTCTGAATAAGTCAGTCACAGCAGCTCTAGGCACGTGAACAGCACAATCCCCAACACCTAACCCAGGATTTGCAGGAAAGGCGACAGACACAGGAACAGCACCACCCAGTGGCACTCTGAAAAATTGCATGTGGCTCATCCGCAGGATCAAAGCCGCCGCCCCCCCCCGCCCCCCCCCCCCCCCCCCCCGTAAAACACTTGCCACCCCACGGGATTGGCGCCTCTCCTGAGCCTAACGCAGGCTTAGGGCACATGTCCTTCCTATTTGCTGAGCAGCTGAGACAAGATCACCAGGAAAGAGACAGCATACAGGTTCCATGCCTGATTTGAGACATGCTAAAAATAAAAGTATTCATCGTTCATCTCAAATTAAAATGTAACTGGGCAGCCTGCATTTTTCTTTGCTAACTTGGGCAACCTGATGTCTCCTGTCAGCTGAAGGACCCCCGCTCCAAAGTACGCACCCCTAGAGACCGGAGATGTGCTTCCACAACCAAGTCCTGAAGTTCATTCAGACAAGCAAACCGGCCGGCGACTCCATATGCTACTGTCCCCTAGAAAAACACTCTCTTCCACGAAGCAGAGGACCAGGATGGAAAGGAGGGAGCACAGGGGAATTGGGTCCAGACGGCTGGGTCATGAAACAGGAGCATTAAAGACTAGATGGTGGGAGAAGAAGGAGGGAAGGAGATGGCTGAGTCTGGAAGGAAAAGAGAAAGGGGAACTGACAACAGGCTTGCCTCTTGACAAGTGTACCTATTTAAAGGTGCCCTGTCACCTGCAGACACTGTCCCTCCCCCTCATGGAGGTGCCTGCCATCCGTGAGCCTGACCCGGGAAGGCCACACCACCACGGGTTATTCACACCCAAGCAACCCTTTTCTAGGATGGATTTATTTCTTTTTCTTTTTTTACTATTATTATTTAGTGAGAGGAGGGGAGGCAGAGACAGGCTCCCACATGTGTTCCAGCCGGGATCCACCCGGCAAGCCCACTAGGGGTCGATGCACTGCCCATCTGGGGGCCTTGAGCAACAGAGTTCTTCTTAGCACCTGAGGCAGAGGACATGGAGCCATCCTCGGCACCCTAACCAACTCGCTCCAATTGAGCCATGGCTGCAGGAGGGGAGAAGAGAGAGATAGAAAGAGAAGGGGGAGTGGGAGGGATGGAGAAACAGATGGGCACTTCTGTGTGCCCTGGCCAGGAACCAAACCCAGGACATCCACACACCAGGCTGATGCTCTACTACTGAGCCAACCGGCCAGGGCAGATGGAATTATTTCAATGAATTTGAGTTCCACTTTTGCAAAACAAACAACAAAATCTCATTTTTTCTCCCTAAGACACTAGCTGGTTTTGTTGGACGTATGTCGCTGAGCTCGGACGCGCCCCCTTTCAGAGACCCGGCAGCTGCGCACGCACCTTTGCAGTGCACTGCGATCGCCCCCTCCGCGTTCTCACAGATGTTCAGGAACCTGCGCACGATGTTGTCGCTGGGAGTGCTGCCGTCGATGAAGAAGAGGTCGTAGTGCTCGAAGCCAGCATCCGTGAAGCGCTTGGCCTCGTAAATCTTCTTGTTCAGCCTAACGATGGCGGTCACGTTGTGCTTTTTGAAGTAGGGGAAGTAGGCTTCGGGGGCGTGGAGGGGGTAACCTAGGGGGAGAAAGGGCCACGGTCAGCGCAGCACAGGCCAGGGACGCCGACACCCACAGCAACGGTTATGAATTCAGTGGTGCGTCTGGCACGGAGCCCTAGGGTGAGAGAGCCCAAGTCCCAGCACATGCCTCACGGCAGCTGTCTGAGAAACTACAGAGAACACCCACCAGAGGGAAGGTGGGTGGGGGCTGGTAGGCGAGGGGAAAGGGGGGATAGATGGTGATGTAGAAAGACCTGACTGGAGGGAGGGGAGGTGAACACGCACTACAATATACAGGTGCTGTGTTACAGAATTGTACACCTGAAACCCATATAGTTTTATTAACCCATGTCACCCCAATAAATTCAATTTAAAAATGAAAAATTAATCAAGGTAAAAGAAAAAGAAAACACCTTTCACACTGGGGATTGGAATGAACTCTTTTCCAGTCGTAGGGTTCAAGTCCCAAGTCCGGTTCCTGCCAGGAGTGGCCCCTGAGATCTCGTATGCACAGCTGGCCTGTAGGGGCTCTTTGTGCTTTTTTAATTGCACTTGACAGATGCTTTTGAAGTGCAATCATAGCCTTTCTGACACATGGACGGCCTTAGTCAATAGTGCAGGCCCCCACAAGAGAGACTGATCGTTAAGCACCTGTCACATACAAGCCACAATTGCATGTTATTTCTCCTGTAGTTCTCAGAACAACCTATACAGAATAGTTAGCCCCATTTAACAGACAGGTTGAGAAATTCTTCTGCAGACATTTTCTTCTTGGGGAGATCAGGTATTCAGCCTCTAATCCCCATTCTAGTTTTGAATGGGACCAGCATCACGTGAGTGTTCCCAGGAGCTAGAGTCAGCTGGGTTACAGAGGCATGGCCTGTACTTGGTCAGTCAGCCAAGGTGACCCCTGGGGGCTTTGGCCACCGCAGGCCTTACCCGGCAGCCCCAGAGGTTGAGGGGACTAATGTCCCAGCAATTGCCTGCCTCAGCTGTAACCCATCCGGGGTTCACTGGCTCGTGGCACATGACGTGAGTCACCCTCACCCAGAACTAATCTGTGAGGCTGGGCTTTGAGCGTAGCGGGCCACGTAGACCCGCACTTCCTGCCTTTCCTGCTGCCCCCGACCCTGCACGTGCTGGTCGTTTCTCCTCTTCTCTCAGCAACAGGCCCACCCTCTTACACCCTGCTCTCTGGCACGTTTCCCAGACTAACTGTCCAGCTGGCCTCATTGGTTCCAAAGCTGGAGGCACCAAAGAGTGGCTGGGGGCCTGAGCAGGGGGCTTCAACAGCTGAGGACAGGGACAGCCAGAGCTCCCAGCCTTGCCTGGCATGCCCAGCACTGGCCTGAGCCCAGCCTCATGGTCCCCACTTCTCGGGCCCCAAAAGGGGGACCCCTGCCCTAGGGCATGCCCCTCAGACCTCCCAGCACCAGCCTAGATCCTCCTCCGAGCTCCCAGGACCTGGTGACCTGTCTCTCCCCTCCTGGCCCCTTGTCTTAAAGGCTGCAGCTGTTTCCTCCACAATAGTCTGGTTTCTTCAGTATTGCCCTTTGGCTTGTTGGCCTTCTTGGTCATAACTGCCTTGTATTAAATTCTTTCAGGGAAAGCAAGGTGGTGTCATCCCTGCCTAGACCTGCGGGTCCATTGTTCCCCTTGGATTCTGGTCATTTTCTAAGCCTCCTTCCCCAACCCTCCCCTGGGGGCCACAACTCCCCAGCATGACTCCAACCCATGCCTCCCGGGCTTCACTCCCTGGATCTGGTGCTTCTGCCTGCAGAAACCACGAGCCCGAGCCCGAGAGTACACCTGGCCCAGGCAGAATTGGAAGACAGGCCTAACCAACCTGCAGCCCAGACTCACAATTTCCATCCACTTCCAAGAAAACAGGTAACACGGTGTGTTTACAATCGTCTGCATACACACAGTGACTGATACACGCACACTGAGAGAAAAACGAATGCTTCTCAACTTGGAAAAATCACATCGGTGTCCCTAGTTGGTTTTATTTGCCCCAGCTATTGTTCTTGTAAGAAAAGAATACTGGACGGTTACCTAATACAGCAACAGGACATTGGAATCATAACAATAATTATAATACTACCTCACGTTGACTGAGCACTTGCTATGTACCAGGCACGAGATCATCTCGTTCAACCTTACACTTACGCAGTTGCCGACAGCTGGAAAAGTGAGCAGGCCCATGCACGCGGCTGGGGGGGAGCAGCATTGGAACCCTGGTTGTCGGATTCCAGGGCCTGTCCTGGGGCTGATTTCAGGTAAGATCCAACGTGATGTTTATTGTTCAGTTTCCAAAAAGGAGACACTGTATGAACATTAGGAGCTGCACCTCCTAGGCTTCTAAAAGATTCCCAAAAGTGTCCTGACCAGGCGCTGGCGCAGTGGATAGAGCATCAGACTGGGATGCAGAAGACCCAGGTTCAAGATCCCAAGCTCGCCAGTTTGAGCGCGGGCCCATCTGGCTTGAGCAAAAGCTCGTCAGCTTGGACCCAAGGTCGCTGGCTCCAGCAAGGGGTGGCTCGGTCTGCTGAAGGCCCACGGTCAAGGCACATGTGAGAGAGCAATCAATGAACAACTAAGGTGTTGCGACGGCAACGAAAAACTAATGATTGATGCTTCTCACCTCTTTCCGTTCCTGTCTGTCTGTCCCTATCTATCTCTCTCTCTGCCCCTGTAAAAAAAAATTCCCAAAAGTGTTCCCAATGAGTTATAAACAAAAACTGTGACAATATCCTATGACCTTGCAACAGCTGTCGGTGGGACCCGTTTTAGCACCCTGCACATGGCTGATGGAGCCTGCACCCGGCACTTCTCTGTCTGGCCACTAGGGGGAGCCCTGGCATCAGCAAAGCACAGGCCGGGCCTGGAGCTAACCAAATCCAGAAACAGTTTCAGTGCTAAGTAAGACACATTTAAACATTCATCTCTCCCCAGCCCCTCATTTAAAGTTAGGAAACTGAAGAGCAGCCCAGTCTTGAGTGACTACTCCCCCAACCCACCACCCCATCATTATTTAAAGTAAAAACTGCAAAACGAGTAGGCACATGAAGCAAGTCAAATATCAGGCTCTTTCGTGAGCAAAACGTCATCGGAATATCTGCTACCTAAATAAGCAGCCATTATGTGCCCGACCATGGGCAAAGCACACTTTACACTATCTTTAATCCTCACTCGATGTCAGTGATGTGCATCGTGTTTCTCCCTTTGATAACAGGAGGAACCGGCCAGCCGCTCAGAGGGCGGAGGTGCTCACCCAAGGTAACACAGCCAGGGAGGGATGGAGCCAAGGAGGAGCAGAGTCAGGCTGCCACCTACTCGGCTCTTTCCACCTGGCCTCATTAAGAGAGCAGGCGACCTCCATTGCTGGCAGTCCCTGGTTCCAGCTGTCTTTCCCTATGCTTTCTTCTGTCCTTTTTTAAATAAAGACGAGCAAGACATTGTCAACCTAAGAGTTCTATTGAGACTCTCCTCTTTCCCAAAGTCAAAACAGTGGGTACCTAGAACCTGCCAGAAACTCCCAATGGCTCTCTGTTGACACAACAGACACTTAAGAGTCTCCCTTGGCCTAGCTCCCAGGTTTGGGTGGGGGGCTCCGGCTACATCCAAACGACAGCCATCTGAGTGTTCAGCCCTTAAAAAACCTACCTTTCCTACTGTCAAACCCCTGACACGACTTCCAATGTCCTCGGGAAACACGGGGTTTCTCAATTCAGGAAAGGAAGGAAGGAAGGAAGGAAAGAAGGGAGGGAGGGAGGAAGGGAGGGAAAATATCGTGCCCTGATTTTGTTGTAATTGGAATGAGTTTGTTAATTCCATTACAAAGTTTTTGTTGTTGTTTTTTAAGTTCAGAAAGAATTTATAAAGCAAACGCCCTTTACCAAAAGCATGATGAAGTTTCCAGTGTATACCAGATTTTCACATAGGTGCCAGTAAAGTACCCATGTCTTACCAACGACAGCCTCCAATGAACTCTCCTGGGCATATAAACCGGCAACCACCGGGTGAACGGCGCTTCCAGGCCTTTCTTCCTCGCAGCGAGAGGCCACAATTAAGGCATAGGGGAAAAGATGCCTATAAAGCTGTATCTGAACAGTGGCTCACCTGTGATTGTAGATTAGATAATTACAGGTGACTTTTTATCTATATGGCTTCAATTTTCTATCACCGGAATGTACTTCCTCTGTAATAAAATTTAGAAGAACACAGACTTTGGGATGACAGAGGCCTGTGTCTGAATTCACATGCAGCAGCTTTTCAGATGTATAAACCTGGGGAAGTCAGCTCAGTCCCCTGAGCCTCTGTCTCCTCCATAAACTAAGTGGCCCTGCCCTGGAGGGAGGTCTGATGATTAACCAGACAAAGGCTGTGCAAACAGCTTAGCACCATCCTTCCTGTGCAAACCAATGATGGCTGTAATCAGTCCCCTATTTTGTAATATGCAACCAAAAAGAACTGTTGAAAGATTTTCAACAATTCAGAATACTCATGCAAAATATGAATATTTTTTCATCTAATGCGTCTACTTCTAAGATTTTGGGGAGGAAGCTAGAGCTTCAGAAGAGATATATGAACATGTCTGCCCACCTCAAAGATTTTAAAAGTGAGACCTCATCCAAAAATAACTGACTGACTGACTGATTCGTAATGGAATTATGGCATAGTCACTGAATGATGCACGATGCCATCATGGTGAATACAACGAAGACATGTAGTTACTGGCATAGAAGGAAGTCTGTGTGTGTGAGGTGAAAAAAGCTGCAGAAAACAGAAATTATGTTAGGATTCCATGCTTATATTGTATATATAAAAAAAGAATACTTTTTTGTTTGTTTGTTTCTTTTCCAAGTGAGAGGAGGGGAGATGTCGAGACAGACTCCCCCATGTGCTGGGACTGGGATCCACCCAGCAACGCCCCATCTGGGGCCGATGCTCTGCCCATCTGGGGCCATGCTCACAATGAGCTATTTTTAGCACCTGAGACAGAGGCTCCATGGAGCCATCCCTAGCACCTGGGGCAGTTGCACTGGAACCAATTGAGCCATGGCTGTGGAAGGAGAAGAGAGAGAGAAGGGGGGAGGGCTGGAGAAGTAGATGGTCACTTCTCCTATGTGCCCTGACCCAGGATCAAACCCAAGACATCCACACACTGTGCCAATGCTACACCACTGAGCCAGCCAGCCAGGACCAGGAATATTTTCGTGTGTGTGTGTGTGTATTCACTGAGGGGGAAAATGTGTGCAGGTAAAAAATAAAAAAGAAGCAGATGGAAAGAAAATGAAAATCCCCAAATAATCCCACCACCAGCCGGGGGGTGGGGGGTGGGGTGGAAGTAGAAAATAAATACTAATGAATACAAATGGGAACACTCACATAGCTGATCATGTTTCATTCAAGAGGCTCATTTTTTGTTTGTGTTCCTTTTTTCTCCCTGAATGTAGATGACCCCGCAATACATATACTGCACTCGAGTCACTGAAGGACTGTCAGCTACCACATGGTTCCCGCGGGACCCAAACAGATCAGCGTGGCAGCAAGAGTTAGGATCTCAGCATCGGGGATGGAGCGCCAATGCTATAACGTGGTGACCTTGGGCAAATTCCCTTCCTCAGCCTCCATTTCCTCCGCATAAGGTGAAGGTAAGAGTGCCCATGCCTCCTGGAGGTGTGCGTGGGCCTTAAACGAGATGATGTGACGAGAAGGACTCCTAGTGCCATCATGATTATGGTTCAGCC
This sequence comes from Rhynchonycteris naso, assembly GCA_037038555.1. Classification (NCBI taxonomy): domain Eukaryota; kingdom Metazoa; phylum Chordata; class Mammalia; order Chiroptera; family Emballonuridae; genus Rhynchonycteris; species Rhynchonycteris naso. The sequence goes on from CM072999.1 coordinate 205,175,109, forward strand.
TGGTATTTCCCCAGGGGATGCCCTGATGGATAGCACTCTACCACGGAGAGAGTTCAGTAATTGTCGTATGGGTTGGACCAGTTTGTTCCTTGGATTCTTCTTCGACAACTGGGTCAGATAAAGTGAGCATCCTGTTCATGACAACCTAAAAATCCGCTACTTTCAAAAACAGGGATCAAACCTCCACCTACTAACATATAATATTTAAGGCACTAATTGCTACCATTCAGTTGTTTTTTAATTTAATCATGAATATTCTTTGGAGAATATCACCGAAAGAAAAGAATATCTGAGGAAGTTAAGAAATGAAAGGTGAACGGAAATAAATTTTTGGATGGGAAAGTAAAGAAAAACCTACCATTTTCAATTTTGCTTTTTGGATGTGGTCCACTAAATGCTAAGAATTTTCCTGGGACAATCCAGTTGAAGTCACCATTTTCAACTCGCTGGCAGAATTTTGTAAGAAAAAAAAAAAGAAAAATGTTTTATAATTCTTACACAATTTAAGAAACCCTTACAAATACAGCCACTTTCTCTCTATTAGTACAAGACTAATGGGACATACGGGAAGACAAAGAAACATAGCTTAAAATAACAACTCGCATTGATTCTCAAAACGATCTGTAGGAATTCAACCCGCTTCAGAAAAACTTTTATCGAGACTATATAAAAACTTCTTAAAGCTTTAAGTGGAGGTACTTTGCTTAAAATAATTGTGTCTCCTGGCCCCTCTGCAATGAAAGCAAATGGAAACAAACAAACATTACTAGTCCCAGCAATAAACAAAGGAAAATAAGAGAACACAGAAAATATAAGCAGTAGCACTTTCTATACACATACTTTAATCAATGAAAAAAAAACAACTAGAAATATCAAGGTCATGATGAAGACACTGTTGTTCCTCCCCCCCCCCCCCCGCCCTGTTTTTATAGGTTGATATCTGTTGTCAACACTGATTTGGAAACTGGGAGATGGGAGGAGGCAGGCGTGAGGGGCAGACCCTCCGCGGACCCTCCGGGCTCCACCCCGGTCATGAGTCAGACCAGGGCTCCAGCGGCAGCTGCCACCAGCCAGCCAGCTCCGAGGGTCGGCAAGAGAGTAATAAGGGCAGGTGCTTCTCAGCCCAGCTAGTGAATGAGTCGCCGCACAGAAAAGCCGACCCAGTGTGGCCCGTCTTCTGAGGGGACTTCTGGGTGAACTCTCTCTGTATTTGAAATCGGCCATGTTCAATGTTGTCTTTAGATATGATGCATCCAAATAAAACACACCTTGGAGCCGATGTGGCTCACCAGGTGTCGGCCTCTGGTCTACACTTGCGAAGGGACCCTGAAGACAGGCATGAAGACCAGGGAGGGGGCCGTGTATCCTCCAGCTGACCCATCCTCTCCATCTCTTACCCTCCCCCCATGTACTTCCGAACCCACAGGACCCCGGGGCAGGGCTGGGGGCACTCGAGATGTTGCAGGTAATTGCGACAGGTGTGTGCCATGCAGAGAAAGGTAGGTGTTACTGCCTCTTCATGTAGGCATTCTTAGCCCACCCCGCCCCAGCCCACTGCCAGCCCCGGCGTGGAGTCCCCGAGTCCCCATGCTCCAACGCCCCAGGCACGGGAGGGAAGGCTCTCTTTCCTGGGCCCGGGCTGTCCGTAAAAGAGGCTCTCACCCTACCTAGACAGGGCAGACCTCGGTGGTGGGGGTCCGAGACAAACATAGTCCAAACTCTGCTGGGAGTACTTCTCTGTGTTAAATAAACTGGAGAAAGGCCATGATGGAAATCTTGGAATCTCTGCTTTTTTTTCCCTAGGAAAACCCAAACTTAGCAGTACAGTGTTCATCTTCCAAACGCAGACGTCTCTTCCCAGTTAGAAGTGAAACTTGACGTGATGCCTGAGAGGTATCTGAATTGCATGAATCTAATTGTAATAAACATAGTATCGCTACAATGCCCTAAAATTATCTTAGAGACACTATGAGTGTTATAAGTACAAATATACACAAATTAAATCTCAAGTACAGCTATCTACTTAGATCAAATTGAATAAAGAATCTAATATACAACTGTTTAGGATAAACATTTTCTTAAACAAAACAGCCTCCCACTAGTAGTCTGCTGTCCCTCTCAAGTAAGTACTGAACTTAAAACATGATTTAAAAATTCAAAAATCAAGGTATGCTCAAATCATCGAAAGGCTCAACCCAATTCTTCTATGCATCGTGGAAGAAAAGAGGTTTCTGTGCTCACTGCTTCTGTATCCCTGACCGCTATGAAGGTCTAGAGAAAATATATTGTGCTAAGTCTGTTCGTTTGGAGCAGCGACTATCCGTTGGTTAAACTGTAACTTTTATCAACCATATGGACAGGGGCAGTGGACTCCCTGAGGGGCATTCACTCACAAATTCACAGGAATATGCTGCAAATCTGCCCACCCCAAAGGATAAACATGAGATAACGCCGAGCTATATTCAGGAGCCTGGATAGGTTGATGGCGTGAACAAAGAGATGGAGGTCTTAGATCCAAGTCCGGAAAAAAAGAACATTAATAAGAAAGTTACAGCTTTTAACTAACGAATATGACATAAGCTTATGTTGGTAAGCTTCCGAAATTACTAATACCTGTGCCTTCTTTCCTAGTGAATTATATACACGTCAATATTTATCAATAATAGAATATTTAAGATAACACAAACTAGTTTTTCTAATTAAACACACATTTCAGAAAAATTCTAGCTCAGACAAGCACTGGAGGTACTTTCCAAGCCAACCTACATTTTGTAAACAAACAGCAAGGGTGAGGCCAGAGGGTGATTTTACTTCTAATCTCAAGCCAACCTCTTATCAGCACTATGCAGAAAAACCATAGGTGTTTTTACTATAAGAAAACCCCAACATAAAAAAATCTGAATTCCTAAAACTGATATATTTAAGGTTCAGTACCCATTTGACTAAAAACTTCTCAGTCTACAAAAGATTCACTAGTTGTTGTTTCTCTTCTTCGTTTTTTTGGACTGGCCAACACTCTAGATGCGTCCGAAATATCACTGGACTTGAAAACTTGAATTTTTACAACTTCTAAAAACTACGTCTGTGCCTATGTAGCATGCCTCTGTTGTAATGGTCACACATATATATTTTTCAGCCCAAACACTGAAAAACATTTGGCCTTTACACCGTTGTGATAGATAGGAAGAGAGAGAAGACGGACCTAAAGGTTGACAATTATAGGATTAGTCCCTTTATGAACAGATGTCCTTTCTAAGACAACCTGGATAACAAGGACTCGGGGTCACATATGAAAGAATAAAAAGCGTTCCCTCTGGGCTCTTAAGGAGTCTGAGGGCGAGTGGGAGAGACAGGTAATAACAGCAATAATGGCAGTAAATACACACAAGCCTCTGACTCCTGGGCACAACTCAGTCACACACAACTCACGCAGCCTTACAGCAACCCCATGAAGTAGATGCCGTTCTTGTCTCCACTTTACCCATTGCTGTAAGCTCCATGCTCATGCCTCCTCAAAATTCAAAGGTTGAACTCTGATCCCCAGTGTGATGGCATCAGGAGGTGGGGCCTTTAGGAGGAGGTGATTAGGTCGTGAGGGTGGAGCCCTCGTGAATGGGGTTAGTGCCCTTATAAAGCAGACCCTGGAGGACTGCCTTGCCCTTCCCCCAGGTGAGGACACAGAGTGATGAGGGCCATCTCTAGACCAGGGGGCAGATCCTCACCGTATGCCTAATCCACTGGTGAGTTATCTTAGACTCGCTGCCTCCAGCACAGAGAGAAATAAATGTCCGTTGTTTAAGCCACAAAGTCTGTGGCATTTTTATTACTGGAGCGCAAACTAAGACACCCATAAGAGAAAATGTTGCATTACACTTTGATGAGTGCCATTAATAGAAGCACATAAAAGGATGAACGATGGCTCACAGACCATTTTAGAAATCAGAAAGACAGAATGGCCAAGTCTTTTCTTACTCATTAGGAAGTACCTTCTTTACCGGGGGGGGGGGGGGGGGGGTAGATACGACTGTCTAACCACTGCTGTGTACCTGAAACTAATACAAAATAATATTGAATATAAACTGTAATGGAAAAAAATTTGTATTTTAAACAAAAGTGCCTTCTTTTTATTTCCCTAACTTCTAGAACAATAGTGTTGACAGTATAGTCCTATTACATAAAAGCAAGCATGCTGTCATGATTGGCACTTTATGAGCTTAAAGCAAAGTAAATGTTTGAGTTATTTTGTGTAAATGAAGTTGCCACGCCATTTGGCTTTAAACAATATGCTCTGGGTTATTAATTTAGGTTTGCTTTGGAGAGAGCCAGTGTGGTGGGGGGAAGGAAGCGTAGATGACTGCCTCAGCCCTGCTGGCAACAGCTGGGCCTGGAGGTGCCGGTTTGGCGGGGGCCCCGGGGGGACTGCTCCACAGCCCGGACCACACGCCTCTGCTAATGCCACCTCAGGGGAGGGATTCCCGGGCACGGTGGCAGGTGCCCCTCCAGGGCTCAGAGGCCATCAGCAACTACATGGGGGATGAAACTTGGAAACAGGTGCCCCCACTCACAGGGAGTGTATTTAACTAGACATCCTGACCCCAGAGAGCAGTAGCCTTGAAGGTGGATGGAGGGAGAGAAAGGACGTGCAAAGGAGGCTAGGACAGATAGATGGCCTGACAGGAGGAGAGCAGCAGTAGACAGAACTGTAGAAATTGGGGTGGGGGGAATGAAGTTTCTAGAACTAGAGAGTGTCCATAGTGTCTGTCGAGACCAGGCATAACCATCCAGTTTTGTAACCCTTGAATTAGCAAGAACGATTTTGGGAGAGTCACGGAGAGGGACACCAGACTGTGGTCTGTTGACTGAGTCACACTGCTCTCCTTAAGAACTCTGGAGGCAAAGGAAGGCAGAGACCAAACAACTCTTAAAGAGGAAGGAAACACCTGTGGGGAATTTCTTAGGACAAGGTCAACCTCAAAACATTTTATAAATCATGTTATGGAACCAGCAACAGGTGGAGTGCGTTGTAGTCATGGATACACTGTGTCCCTCTGCACTGGCAGCAGTGGCTCCGGGAAGGAGTTTTGCTTTCTTCAACTTGTGGCCTTTGCGTGGCATAACCAACCCTCCAGGCTCGCTCCAGGGAAATGTTTCTCATAGTTCCCGGAAGAATAAAGTCACCAGGGGAGACACACATCCGTAGTCTCTGCAGGAGCCATGTACCTGAATTCTGGACATTGCTTGAGCCCAGTCCTTAAATTAGAAATTCACACTTTTCTAATTCCATAATCCACCAATGGAGGGCAGTCCAAATTGCATCCAGATTACATTCCGGTTTACTGCATGAATCCTGATCCAAAGCAAAGCCCGGAAACATCAGACCTGAGGTCTCAACAACTGCCTAGCGATGGGAGACATAACAAACTTTCTGGTTCTCAAGGTATGTGCAGAGAAGCAGCCCGTGTGGTCTGTACCACCTGTCAGTTTGACAGGTCACTCGTTCACTGCAATGAAGGACGACGGTCAACCCAGAGACAGCCTCTGTTCGTAAATTAAACTAAACAGACATCACATGCAAGCCTCAGTTAAAGATGACACTATCCTGCAAGTCAGGATACAAATACAGCCTGCAAGTCACTGGTTTAGGAAAGAAAAGAAATACTCCCTCACTCTGACAGCATAGGTTGGGGTGGTAACGAAAGAAACAACATTTCAAGGAGTTGTCTACACAGTCAATACATTTTTGCCCTGCAGTGTTTGTGCAAAATTGGAATGGATCTTAATTAATATGTCTGGGTCTCTTTCCATCGGAAAGTAGTTACGTACTTTTCACAGATGATCCAGGATGTCTTGAAATAGGACTGTGCAACAGTCCTATTTTAGCATTTGTTCACTCTTGTGTTCCTCAGCCCTTTGGTCTGATGTGTGTCCAGTGTGACCAGACTGCTACCGAGTGGCTGCCCACACAGAGAGGAACGAGACACAGATCTGCCCTCCAGTGCCCCGAGCACAGGGAGGACACAGTGTGTAAACACGGCGTCCCACAGCGCCACGGAGAAGAGCTCCCACAGGTAATGACTCAGACATACAATCATGGCAGACAGGGGAGGAGGGGTGGCAGGAGGAGGAGAAAACCAGAGCAGGTCCGAAGGCACAAAAGCTCAAGGAAGCCCTGCCATCTGGAAGGCGTGTGGATCTGGGTGAGAGGAGAGAAGAGACCTGGTCGAGAGTGGATGGAGCCCACGAAGTACTTAAAGCAGGGGAGTGATACAACCAGGCAACTTCTAAAACAGAAGAGTCATGTGAGGACCGGATGGAAGAGGCCCAGGACTCAAGAAAGACCCCACCCCGGGCACTCAGAATCGACCAATGCTTTCTCACAAACACTCCCCAGATGGTCTACCTTGTCACATGGACAACATAATGTGATCACCTTCTAGATTAGCACTGCTCTTTTTTTTTTTTTTTTTTTTTTAAAGCATCCTTTAGGTGAAGATCTCAATAATGATGGCTTTATGAACTGCTGGCATGTCTCAGAAGGGACATTTTCCACATTCAGCCTGTCTTGAACCAATGACAAATTCTGCATAGGCAATTAATTTGATGAGCATGAAGGAAGGTGGGGGTTTGTGACAAGGGTCCAGTATGATTGCTTCTGCAGAATGAGGCCCAAGAATATATGGATCCTATGATACCAGGTGACAACAATACCATAAAGAGATGACATTGCAGGTGGCTTCCTGGAAAAACAGAGTGGACCTAGCAAATAAATCGAACAAACAGGACATACTGATTAAATGTCTTTTCAATTAATGAAAAGTTATCAAACTGAGGCCAGCAAGAGCATAATAGGCTTATTGATTCATATAACAAACGTTCACCTGTATACCCTCATTTCTATAGGACATCACTTCCCAACCAGTGGGATGGAGAGGAGTTGCCTAGGCAGGGACTGGGGCAGCTAGGGTCCCCAGGCCAGTAGCCAACAGCTGTGCCCCATGATCACAGGGTGCTAAGCATATGTCATCATTTCCCACTTGGGCCAGTACAGGAGGGACAAAGGGAGCTGCCTGCTATCAGAGCTGCAGGAGCCAAGTGTCGCTCTAACCACGTCCAAGGTACAGGTGGTCCAAGCTCCTCAGCTTGGACAATCCCAGGGTCACATCAACAATAGCTTGATATTCAGAGAAACAGCCTCGTGTAGACAAAACTGCCAGAAAGCCTTTTTTCCCTCAAAAAGGAATGAATTTTGGAGGTGGAGGAAACAATAGCAGACAGACAATAGCTCCAAGAAAGAGGTCCAAGTCACCACTCAGCTTCTGAAGTAGGTTCTACATGAACTTGAAGTTCTATCTAATCCCCCCCCAAAGGGTATTTAAGACAGCTCCTTGAAATCACACTGGCCCGGCTCTGGTTGGGGTGACACCTGTAAAGCCACTGTGGTGACCCCAAATATTGTCACGGGAGCTGTTTCTTTGCATCCAGGAGCAGGGCACCATCCCAGCCGGAACAGCCCCTCCTCCACGTTTTTCCAAGAGTTCATCTGTGCAAACCAGCACAGGGGCAGCACCCAAAAGGCAAGGCTGCTGGTCAATAGTGGAAATACCCGCTTTTTGTGTTTTGTTTTGGGGACAACCGAAATCTTCACTGGTTTTCCCTAGGGCGAGAGGTCCATTTTTATTTTTCTTAAGTGAATCGATCAACGGTTAGATTTCAAAGGAATAGCCGCTCTTAGTTCCCAAGTTCTCTGAGAATCCCTTAGAAGCTTATTGAGAAAACACGCACACTGAGACAAGTAAGTGTTCTTAGCAGAAGCATCTGGGCCATTGTCTAGACAATAGCTGACCAGACCTGCACGGCACAGAGGCCAGGATTGTATCTGTTTGAGGGGCCATTTTAAGTCACACAACATAAAGCAGGAGCCGGAAAGATCTTACCCCGAGCCTTCTAACTGTGACAGGGCCTTGAATGTCTCCAACATTCCCTATTGCACACCCTGCCTTGGACAGCCTTCGCCTCAACCCTGTGCACCGGCACAGCCGTGAGGGAAAGTTCAGCTAATGCCTAGAACTAAGCAAATTCAGCCGCATTCCCAAATAAAACATCCGCAGTCAAAACAAGTGACTAGGCAGAAAACACCGGCTCTACTTCCAACAGAACCTGAACGCTAAAACAAAAGTAGTTTACAATTTCACTACCAAGCTATACATTAAGATTATTTTTTCGCAGGAAGGTGGGAAGTTATCATCACTAAAGATTTGACGAGAGAATATAGATTGATACGGCGTTTTCCAAAACTAAAAAAGATGACTCCTGCTCCAAGCTGAAAGGACAAACTGACAATTATAGAAAAGCGATTTCATTTACCAGCTGCTCCATTTGCAATACCTGAGTGTTAGCTGAGCGGAGAGGGAAAAAACCAATGTCATCAAAATGCAATTATATCTGACAAAGAATTAAAATGTACACACCTCGTAGTGTTCGTATTCATCCACATCAAATGTCTCAAAGTCGAAAAATCCGTGTTGCAATCCCTGCAAGCAGAAGGTGAATTAGTTTTTCCGCACCACGTGGACGGAGGCTTTTGCCTTGCCTGGGATTCCAGCTCACAAAGGATGCCCATCGACCCAGAGGAGGCAGCTGGCGGCTGTGGACTGGTAAAGCCTGTCTAGAAATCAGCTTCTAACGGCCCCTTTGCTTGTGGTCTGTCTGACACGTGGAACTAAATACTTAGATGTACATGAAACTATGTCCCACAAAATACGCCTCGGGTTCATTGATATTGTTTCTGAGTAAAAGCATTTATGTTTATCAAACACAACCATACTAGCAAATTTATAGTTAAAACCGACGGAGACCATGCAATTAATTCAGACTTAACAATAACAGAAGATATAATAGTGGGGAAGAAAAATCTTTTATTCTTATGAGGGTTCAGCTTCCTCTTATTGTTAATGAGATATTTAGGGGAGAAAGGGGGGCTTTTTTTTTTTACATAATAGGCCCTTATTTGTTCCTAAAACTCTACTTGGAGAGAATTTGTTTTATGGTGAGTGTTTGCAATAGAGTAAAACTGTACCTTTAAGACATACAAATTGGTTGTTACAGAATAATCAGGTGGATGGATGTAAAGTCTAGCCTAGGGAATCTAGTTAATAGTATTCTATTAACTATGTATGGTGTCAGATGGGTACAAGACTTGTCAGGATGATCACTTAGTTATATAAAGTCTAATCACTGGGTTGTACACCTGAAACTAATATAATATTGTATGTCAACTGTAATTGAGAAATAAAAAATGATTTGAAAACAAAAACTGTACATGATGATCTTACAATTTAGGAGGAAGAACTGATAAGTCCAACAACACAAAGAAAACTAATGACTTATAAGTTTTAAAAACTATCAGGCTTGCTCAGATATAATATTCCAACAAGGGCAGAGCCTTTTATTTCAGAAGTCCTACAGATTATAATAAAATGTGAAACCACAATTACTTTTAAAAATTACGTGGCAAAGTCATTAACAATGGAAGACACTGTTCAGCCAAGCTCTGATACATCTATCTTTGAAAATAGAGTCAATGTTCTCCAAAATGTAGATGATGGACCACCCGCATCAGAAACATTTTAAAGTAATTTATACTTAAAATACAGATTCCTACGCCCCATCACAAACCATTAAATCGGATTCTTTGTGTGTGTGGGGCGGGGGGAATTAGACCAGCATTTCTAATATGCCTTCTTAGGTGATTCCCATAAATGCTAAATTCTGACAAACTGGTTTAGACAACCCCTATGACAATAAGCAGAATGAGTTATTTAAATTATTTCAACTTTAAACAAAGCAACTTTGTTCATCCATATGTACCATTCCAGAGAAAACAGTGAGGAAAGCGTCCCCTGAACTATACCACTTTCCTGCCTTCTTAAAAGCCTGAGTCTATGCATGTCCCTGTGCCAGTCACACACCTATGCACTGTGCTTGTGACAATACCAATGCATTAAAATCAGAAAGATATGCTTCCTAAAAAAGGCTAAATGGTGGCCATACTCCGTCTCTGTTCTTAGGAGGTCTGGCACTCACTGCCACCAAGTTGACCCACAGCGCGGTATCCTACGGGACAGGGTGTTCCAGACAGAAATGTGTCTCAGTTGCTTAAAGACCAATTTGATAACCTACCAGATCCTCTAAACTCTCATCTACATGTGCGTAAAACCAACCCCAACAGTTGGTGAAGCAAGAAATTTACAGACGACCTCATTCATGATCAAGGTCACTGTATTTCCTCCACAGCAGGAAGGATGCCATCAATTCCCATATCAAGTCACTTGTCCCCATAAGAGCAGTGTGAACTCTTTCTCCATTTCACAAGTGATACAAGAAACAGGCTCTACCACAGGGCAGAATGGGCAACATCCCCACCACCATCATCATCATCATAACTTTTTCCTTCAGGCATAATTTCAAACTCTGTAATTGTGGACTACATATTGGGTAATATCCCAGAAGGGTTCTTTATGGTTATTCCTGGAAGTGTGTGTTGGCGATATGATTTCAAGGGTTGGGCTAGGTCTAGGACATCTTGATAGCTTTTAAATGGAAAAAAGAATGTTTGAAAAATATTTAAAATTTTACAGAGTTCAGATTCATTTTTTTTTAAGCTGAAATGGTAGTTTTGAAGTCACACTCACACTGAGCCTCTGTGCTCTGTTCTCTGGCTTTGTCTGGAAATGCTGTGACAGGGTGTTAAGTGTTCTCATCACAATAAAATAATGTAAAATAATGAATTCATTTTTAAATAAAATATCAAAGTCAAGATGACACGAAACAGGTAGCTTAGTGATCATAAAAGCTTCCCTAAAACATAGCAAAACTGACTTTATCTTACCTCAGAAAAAAGAAACCAAAATGGAAATGACCACAGACACTAGAGGGACGGCCCATGGCGGCCCTTGCCAACGAGCCACAGAACACGTGCATTCCTGGCCGACACACCACAACTGTGTGTCCGGGGTGAACTGATGTACCTTGAACCTTCATTAGGATTCACAGCACACACCACATGACTCATCAGAGGCTGTAAATCATCGCTTTTCAAACATGTCCCCAAAGCTCTCACAAATCTCTTAGATTAACTTCTCCATTTTACATGTCAATGACTACGCATCTGACTCTGACTTTCAGAGGGTCCTACGTCTCCCTCCCAGAGGGGTGGTTCGTAACCAGGATGCAGGGACCACCTCCGGGGTTTGTGTGATTCAGTCCAACATGGAGGGACGGGGACCTGGAACTTGCATCTCTAACTAGTCCCTACACTTGGACACGTCAGGCCGACTTCCTACCTCGTGGGCACATGATGCTCTCCAACGAGAAGAGCAACATGGAAGGGTCCTCCCCACCAGCAGAGGGAAGCGGCCCCTCGGATGACTTCCCATCTCTCCCACACTGAGATCTAGCTGGGTAATGACTGAGGTCCCCAGCCCTCACTTGCCCCAAAAGAGTCGGTACTTGAGAGACAGCCCATGGTTCAAGGAGCGGGAAGACTCCTGCCGCCAGCCCCCCCCCCCCCTGCTCTCGAGCGGCACACAGGGACGCTAACACGGTCCCTTTTCCATACTTTCAAACCACTGCGTCAACCACAGCAAGGTGAGCCGTTCTTACCTTTCTGATTCCCTGCAGACAGTCGAGGATGGTGAGGTTATAAGTGCAGTTTCCAAAGGAAGCATCCCTGGGAAACATACAGAGAAAAGCTTGCTATTAAAAAACAGAAACGTCAATGCTCAAATAACAGCACACCTAAAGTCCACCGGACATGTGCTTGTGTGGCTTTCCAGCGGTCACCGTGGTAAACTCAAGTGACATACCAGATCCCGCTAGTGAACCACTCAGGCCCTTTCTGGATCGGCTCTGAGCCAGCGGGCGGAGCTCACAGGAGAGTTCTGGGGTCTGACTGTCTTCATTCAGACCCCAACCCTGCTGGGACGCCTCTGGGGCAGAGCTGCCTTGCCTGTGAAACAAAGGTACAGAGAGTGGCTAACATTCCCAGGACCGGTGTCAGATGACGTTTACAAAATATAAAGCCCTCCACATAGTACCCAGCACGCAGGCAGCGCTTCATAAATGTTATTTTGACGACTGTTATTATTTCTAATAGCCATGAGTAGAACCGGGCTGTTCCGTTCAGTAAAACATTCAGCAGCATGGGGGGAACATGCATTGTGATAGACGGGCTGTGTACAACTGTAAGCATGGGAACGGGACGATGGATATGGGTCAACAGTACCTAGCAGCTCCTGTTGCAAACTCAACGCCACCACTCCCAGCCCTGCCCTCCAAAAGAACCGACCCAAAGGCGGGTCGTGACCCCAGAGGGTCTCCCAACGGGAGCCTCCCACGGGAGCCTCCCACGCACCGTCGTCAGGTGTTGGATCAAAAGGAGTGGGACCAGCCGCACCAAAACCAAGGGCTTCATCCTTTATTTAAATTTTTAGAGCAACTTAGCAGACCTGCTGTAGGACAACATAAAACTGAAGTATCGGGTTCAGGTCAGTTAAGCAGGAACTGGCAGCGGAGTGTTAACACGAGCAATGTGCGGAGGTGTCCCAGGCAGAAGAAACTCGACCTCGAGGAGCTCAGCCTCCCTGCCCAGCCCCCTACAGCTGACCCGAAGGAACAGAGCCATCGGGTGGCAGAGTCTGCCCGAGATCGCGCGGGGGGCGGGGGGTGGGGGGGGCTGTGTTCCCAGAGGAGAAAAGGATCTTGAAGGGCTCTACCAGGTAATTAGTATAAAACTGAGTTTTATGTCACAACCACCCAAGGGTCAGCTTGAACCAGCTGCTGCCAAGCCATGAATTAAAATGCGATTTCGACATCATCAAGTCTCGGCCTCCTGATCACCTGGTACAAAAATACTGAGCAAGCAAAGCAGAACTCTTTAAGTCCTGAAGTTTTGAGGTTAACACATGTAAAAATAGGGAGGGTTACTCTACATAAGTCTAATTTCAAAGATTCGTCTGTTTAATGCCATCAGAACTCATGAGTCAGTGAAAAACAAAAATAACCTCTTTTTCATGTATCTAGTCAAGACTTAAAACATACATCAAGAAGCAAATCTTAATGGGCTAAAAACCAGAGGAAAAAAGCATCTGAGGGTCTAAGATAAGATACTAGCTTAGATAAGTAACCACACACTCCCTTGCAGGTGTTTGTTTTTCTGGGACTAGGGTTCAGAGTCCTGTGTGTGCCATGGACCCCCACCCTGCCCCAGGCATCTGATGGTGCCTTTTCTCAAAGGAATAACAGAAGACTCACTCAATTAAATTTAAACTTATCAAAATATTAAAAGTAAAAAAAACAAGTCTATGATTCCACAATATAATATATTGTATTACACAACAAGGCCTAGTAGCAAGTCTGACAAGGACTATCATTTTAAGAAGAAAGGAACATAATGTTTTAAGATACACTCAACAACTGTAATGGAGTAAAAGATGTCTACGATTTCTATGGGGACAGAGTCACTGACATTGCCAATATTGCTCTAGTTTCCAACATGTATAAGTGAATGTCATCCTTACAAGGTTAGTGAAACTAAACATATTTTTTTTTTTTTTTGTCACCCAGACCCACTCTGAATTATTGCCATGGACCCTAGATTAAAAACTACCATTTCAGTAAAGGAAAAAGAAAAAAATATATCTTTGTATTTAAAAATTTTTTTTAAACTACAAAACTAGAAGGTGTTCTTTATTTCCTCATGCGTATCTTCCCATGCCTCAACTCAGCTAAACAAATTCACAAACGTACGTTCTCAAACAAGCTCCTAACGCAGCCTCGCCGGCTGTCGGCAAAGCACGGTGAGACAGCCGGGCTATCTCCTGTCCTATCAGAGCCACCATTTTTTACCAATGACTGAAAAGAGCTCCAGTGACCGGAGGGAGCAGTCCTGACAGTTAATACGTCATCTGACTGAATGAGGACACAGGGCGGTCCCAGCAGCCCAGCACAGACGGCCGAGGTTTACAAACAAAAGTATTGATTACTAAGGGATGCGATGACATTAACTCACACCCTCAGGATGGGGAGAGGTGATGAAACACCTCTTTGGGTCACCTACTATGCTGGGTAATTTCCATGCCCTTAGCCTGTTTGATCCTCATGACAGTCATGAAGCCAGTAGGTCCCTGCACTTGCCCCCAAACTGGGCGAGAGAGAGAAAGGGCTTATCAGTGGCACCTGACTCCTAGTCAAAGGACACAACTTACTACTGTATATCTTGTGGGGAAAAAGAGAACAAAAGAGGGAGAGTAAAGGTGGCAGGTGAACCCAGGTATCTACCAAAACCCCACTTAAAAAAAGAATTTTAAAAGGCTTTGTGTAAATGAAATCCACCCAAGTCAGAACAGGAGAGTAGACAGCAATAAAATTCTGAAACCCGGAAGTCAGGTAGATGAGTGGGTCTAAGAAGGCAAAGAACACTGAAACCCAAGGTGAATACTAAAAATCAGAGAACCAACCCAATTAACACCACATGACTCTCCAAAGGCCCCCCCATTCTCCTCGATGGCAGCCAGCGTGGTGTTTGTAAAAGGCAAATCTCCCCGAGAGTAGCCCTCCCCTGACTTCCCATTGCTCTCACTGGAAAGTTCAAATCCTTCACTGGGCCCTAGCCGGGGAGCTCAGTTGGTTAGAGCGTTGTCCTGATACGCCAAGGTTGCAGGTTCGATCCCCAGGCAAGGCATATACAAGACTCAACCAATGGATGTATGTATGCATAAGTGGAACAACAAATCAATGTTTCTCTCTCCCTGTCTCCCCGTTCTTCGCTCTCTAAAATCAGTGAGTAAATAAAACAATGGCAATCAATCCTCAATCAGATACCAGGTTTTGTGGCACCTGGCCTTCCAGCCTCTCCTGCCTCCTCCCTCACTTTATGACCCCTCAGAGCCTGTGCCTGTCACACGTCTGAGCTCAAAGATCACTTGTCTCGGGTGGGAGGACCTCCAACCCCACCTGGTTAGATCTGGTCCCTGACTTTGTTTCCCCACCACTGGACTTAACTATATATCTATACAGTCTGACGTTACATCCTGGTGTGCTAATTTGATTCTCTGCCTCTCTCTCTGCATAACAGCCCCGAAGAAGGTGAGATCTATACCTCTTCATTCACCATATACCTAACACAGCACCGGACCCAGAACAGACATTCAACATGTGCTTGCACATAAACCTTTAACTTGAGTAAAGGAGCATGGGCACTCACCCCAGGGGCGTTTTCTATACTAGCGTATGGCCATGTTTGTTGTCTCGATAGCCTCATGCCTGACCCCTCACCAGCAAGATCATTTCTTGCCTTAACCCCAAATACCTCCTGTCCATTCAAGGGTTCCTTTTTTTTTTTTTTTACAGGGACAGAGAGAGAGTCAGAGAGAGGGATAGATAGGGACAGATAGACAGGAACGAAAAGAGGTGAGAAGCATCAATCATTAGTTTTTCATTGCCGTTGCGACACCATAGTTGTTCATTGATTGCTTTCTCACATGTGCCTTGACCGCGGGCCTTCAGCAAACCGAGCAACCCCTTGCTGGAGCCACGACCTTGGGTCCAAGCCGGCGAGCTTTTTTTTGCTCAAGCCAGATGGGCCCGCGCTCAAGCTGGCGAGCTCGGGGTCTCGAACCTGGGTCTTCCGCATCCCAGTACGACGCTCTATCCACTGCGCCACCGCCTGGTCAGGCTCTCTTTTTGTGTGTGTGTATTTTTCTTAAGTGAGAAGTGGGAAGGCAGAGAGACAGACTCCCACATGCGCCCGACAGGGATCTACCCGGCATGTCCACCAGGGGGCAATGCTCTACCCATCTAGGACATTGCTCTGTTGCAATAGGAACCATTCTAGCACCTGAGGCAGAGGCCATGGAGCCGTTCTCAGCACCCGGGCCAACTTTGCTCCAATGGGGCCTTGGCTGGGGGAGGGGAAGAGAGAGACAGAAAGGAAGGAGAGGGGGAAAGGGTGGAGAAGCAGACGGGCGCTTCTCCTGTGTGCCCTAGCCAGGAATCGAACCCCGGCTTCTGTTCTCTTGACGAGGACTATTAATTGACTCGAGCTACGAGCATCGCCTCTCAGCCGCGCTAACAGTGGTGATGCTCCAAGCAGTTTTCTTTTTGCCAAGTGATATTAGACAGTTTTAGCTCAACCCAGACACTTTAGAGAAGCCACAGAGAGCTTTTTGGATCGAAATCATCATACCGAAGTGCTACAGCAAGCTTTGAAAGTCCTTAGTTTCTGCGGCAGTTACAATTCCCAGGTGTTTGCTTACCCCCTGGTTTGCTTGTTCATGGATTCGCCCGTTCATTCATTTATTCTCATATTTATGATTCATTTGTAGTTACGAGAGGACATGTACTTTTCCACATCCCTCCTTAAGGACCACTGAAATCCCGCAGACCTCAGCTGAGTGGGGGGCAGCATCCCTTCCCGCCTGGGAGAACTCCAGCTCTCAGCCTTTATCTGTCATGACAGTTTTTTCATGTACTGCATTACCCCCTTAAACAGGTAAACACCAGGCTGCTCTACATTCAGGAGATAAGGTAATACCCTAAACACCCAGGGTTTCTAATCTTTCATCTCAGCTTTAGAACAAATCGTGGGTCTCTAACCCCCAGCACAGAAGACAAACAACTGTCTAGAGACATCCAAATACAAAGGTACTCAACCTCCTACTTGACCATCTACACTCCACCCATCCTGACGAGCCTTTCTAAATGTGACTGCCAGCATAATCGTCATCTGACTCACAAAGCTGTTATACAAATGACTATAAAAAAATCCACAGAAGGCCCTGGCCAGTGTGTAGTGGTTAGATCGTTGCCCTGCAGCACTGAGGTTGCAGATTCAATCTTGGTATCTCTAGCTCCATCCCAGGAGCGCTGGCTGAATCACCGGTTCAAGCCCCAGTCAGGGCACATATGAGAAGTAATCAAAGGGTGCACAACGAAGTGGAACAATGAGTTGAAGCTTCTCTCTCTCTCCCTTCCTCCTTTGCTCTCTCCTTCCCTTTCTCTTTCTCTCAAAGAAAAAAATCTACGTAAGTATGACATTGGGAGCAGCTGTAAGTTAATGACGATTTGTTGAATAAGAAACTATAAATAAATGAATACGTGAGCAGATGGAGTGATTGAAATTTTAAATTTACTTTTAAGTTTTAGCATTTACTTTGCCGAGAAGCAGTAAAAGAAAAATTAAATTTAAGGGCCCTAGTCACAAGTAGATACAAAGAGAAATGGCTTGTGTCTTAGAGCTGAGAGTCAACTGTTAAACATGCAGCACAAGCACTGGCAGGGGCATCCCCACGGCACCCAGCAAGCGCTTCCTCCTGCCCGAGCCAGGTGACCAACACACCGCTGCTGGTCGCCTAAGAAGCAAAGAGATCACTCGGAGCACAGCAGCTCTGTGAATGTGAATAATGAGGAGATGAAACCAGAGATGAAAGAACATATTTACTTGAAATAAGAAGAAAGCATTTCTCATAATGAACCTGTTTGAAATGAGGAAAGAGTGCAGAACAGAGGCATGGTGTGTCCAACCCAGAGACCACCCCCAACAGTCCAAAAGGGCTGATGGTGAAGAAACAGTGTGGATGACCACGCTCCACATCTGTCTTGACCCTGGCACTATCCATGAATTCTCTGGATAGCAATGCATTAGGATGTTTGCTAATACCTGCAGAGGCCACGGGCTGGAAAGCATCTTGGAAGCTACAGAAGCACCCTTCCAAGCACTGAGCTAAACCCCATCAACCCAACCAACCAACACAAGATTAAGAGCTTCCTGAGGAAAAGACATGTGAGCTTTATGTGTGAATGCCCAGAGTCTGGTACAGTGTTGGGCACGTTTTATGGTATGGATGTGAATGAATGAATGAATGACCATTCCCTGATCATCCAACTTATGCCTGAGCAACTCTAGTGGCTGAGAACCCTTCCCTTGTCAGAGCCCAAATTATATAAAACAGCCTTTAATCATAAACAATGTACAATGACCACAATTGACCCACCGAGGCTGGCTCTTGGAAATGTACCATAAAGAGGACAAAAGGTTGGCACTGGCCCTTCTAAAGATGGTCAGGCGACAGTACTCTGGAATCATAAAATAGGAATAATAATAATTTTTGAAAAGGCAGTCTGAGCCCATTTTCAGAACTCAAATCATTGAAGAAAAAACCATGGAGTAGACCAAACTCGCCTCCTGACATGACCCTAACAGTCATTTCTGTTACTAGACCTTGTCCAGTGGTGCTTATCACCACTTTAGCAAGGAAACCTGATAAAGAATCTGCTTCTCCAGGTGGTCCAAGTTCGTCTGTCCACCCCACCCACCGCGGAGAATGAACTCCATGGTCTGCAACAAGCCATCCGTTTCACCTGTTCTCGCCCTCAGGAAACAGGCGCCCCTCCCTAGTCAAACCTCAGATTTTCACCCCATCATAACAAGCAGATTTTCACCCCATCATAACAAGCATCAAAAGCAAAGGGTTAGTTAGCAAAGGCCCCAGGGGTGGGCGACATGACCCCAAGATCAACACTGAGAAGCAGAGAGGCAGCTATCCATCAGAAAGAAATGTGGAGAATAAAAGGGAAGGCTTAGGATAGCAGAAAATAAATTTTGCTTCTCCATTTGGGGTGCTCAAGAGGAAAACATGGTATGGAGAACCTCCCCTTTTGAAGAACAAACTGAATTGCTCAATAAATTTTGACCAAAATACCCAAAAATCACAATGTCATATTTAAGCTAAAAGATCTGGTTCAACCCTCTATGTAAGGGGATATATTTTATCATGACATCCGACATCCCCCGGCATGCATTTACTTTGCTTTAGATGGAAGGAGGGGGCAGCCTCCTGCCAAGTTCTGAGTGCTTGACCCCTCTGAGCCTTTGTTAGGGACCTGCAAGCTCTGGCTTGCCTGGAAGACTGAGAGATTTCCCAATGAGTCAGCCACAGTCAAGCAGAGCTCAGCAACAAACCCCTCCCTTAACAAACAAGCAGTATCACCATTTCAATGACAAATGCAATTACAGGATTGTTGGGGTATGGGGAGCAGTAAGATCTGTTAAAGGTTTTCTGGCCTAAGAGAAAATGTGCATATTGCTGTTCATAGTAGATAAAATACCACTATTTGATAAGCCATCTATGTCTAAGGCTCTGGGTGGAGAGGAGAGAGTCAGGATGAAAATTCCAAGTTAAACAAAATTAGATAAGTGGCTTCATTAATCAGAAATATTCAGTCTTAAAAATACGCATGTGCTTTGTAAATCTCCAAGAGTCAGAGCTCTAACCTTATTTGATCACTGAATTCTTATTTTTATTTTTTTCCCTGGTAGATTGCATAAAACAGTTCTCTACCCTTGCAGCATATTGAAATCATGTACATAGTGTTTAGAAAACCCAGCACCCAGACTTCGCCCCCAGACAAATTCTATCAGAATTTCTGGAGTAGAACCCAGGCATTGATTATCTTTTAGAGCTTCCCAGGCCTTTTGGAAACCAAGGATGAGGATGAGAACCAACATAACAAACACCAGAACTACAGTTCACAGCGCTGTACAGGATATTTGAAAGTTGCTAGAACACTAAATCCCAAAAGTTCTCATCACAAGGAAAAAAAAAGTTTGGAACGATATGAGATGATGGATGTTAATCAAACTGACTGTGGTCATCTAGACACGTATGTCAAACCACTATGCCGTACACCTTAAACTTACACAATGCCGTATGTCAATGACACCTCAATGAAATTGGGAAAGAAAAGAATAAAGCTATTCAAATCTCTTTTTTTTTTTCATTTGCCTTATTTTGAAATAATTTTTAACTAGGTGCATAAAAAACAACTCTAATTTTAAAAATGTTTAAGACAAATCCAAATAGAAACACTCAACCCAATAGTGCTCTTGATCATAACAACGTAGCTACACGTTATGTGCATCCTACCCTAACCTGCCGCGACTGAGACAACCTATGCCATACAGACGAGAAATGACTGCACCTAAATCAGCACCTGGATTCTTGGCCTCCAGGTGTCACCCTCATGTGAAAAGTGTGCATGGGGCTGACCCTTCACAGCCCCTCCCCATCCCTGGTTCCGGGGTTACACCTCCTCCCTCCATAAACCCATAACCTTTCCCTCCTAACGCGAAGAAAGCGCTACAGCTTTTCACAAACCGACACACTCACACACCTGTACCCTGAGTTCCCTACAGCAGGAACCTGGCTGTCCCAAGCATCTTTAGATCCATAAGCCAATCACAGCGACTGGCAGAGGAAGCCCTGACTAAATTAGTGCACTTATTATTCCCGGGCACACAGACAAGAAAAGAGGCTGATCCAGCCCTCGTGTAATGAGTAGCTTCGCCAGACAGATCACTACGATCTCTTTATGTCTAACAGCCATCCTGTCATTTTCTTTACAGCGTTGTCTCAGTGTCTTTCTTCTAGAAAAATACCCTGAAGACCATCTGAATTAAAAAGCTACAATTAAAATGAGAGGAAAAGACCTGGATGTCTACCTGTCAGAGGTGCCTCGAACATTTTACAGAAATAAGATAAGAGTGAGGAAGGAAGCTCTCTACGTACTAATATGGAAAGATGTCACTTAACAAGCGAAAAAAAAATCGAGGTGCAGAACAGTATATGCGGTATGCTATAGTTTGTGATAAAGATGGGAAGATAGGGTGTATGTCTTTATTTGTTTACACATGCACATAGAAACCCTAGAGGGACATGGAACACACTAGTTACACCAGAAGTTACCCAGAAAGAATTAAACAGATGGGAATTGAGAGTCAGAGAGAGCATTTTCACTGAACCTTCTCACATATTTTTTTAAATTTTTGAACCATGTTAACATATTTATATTTTCAAATATTTAAATAAAAACAATTTAGAAAAATAGATTAAAATTGTGATAATTATGATTTAATTCTATCTTAAATAGTAATAATTGTCATTATCCTTTCATTCTGATCTTTTTCTTTTTTTAATTTATTGACTTTAGAGAAAGAGCAGAAAGGAGAGACAGAGAAACATTGATTTGTTGTTCCACTTATTTATGCATTCTCTGGTTGATTTTTGTATGTTCCCTGACTGGGGAATTGAACCCACAACCTTGGGATATCAAGACAATGCTCTAACCCACTGAGCTACCTAGCCAGGGCTCATTCTAATCTTCTTCATTATCCACAAATTCCAGATGTCAGGAAACAGGTTAGGTAGCACATATACACTAAAAATATAAACATGCTTAATAATCTTTCGCTTTTTACTGGCCTTTCAAGAGCTAATTAGCTCCTAGTCTAGATTTCGTGGGGCTTTTTCCTCCCGCTGCTTTACCGCTGATCTCACTGGTGAGGTCAAGTACAAAGGGCATCATCTCCCCCACAGCTGCTCCCAATGCGGACACCCACTCTGTGCCTCGTCACGCCCCTCCTGTGCACTGAAACAGAGGCGAGAATCCCTTGCACCGTAAGAGATTTCGTCTTAACTTGTCTGTTGACATTCAGTGTCATGCAGTGGGTCCTGCCCTCTGTGAGCTTTCAGGAGAGTAAGAGAGAGATGGACCGGCCAAGAGCCCTCCTCGACCTTTCCTGTTCCTTTCCTTCACTGTTGTAATTATGATACTAGACACAATGATAAGCATTCCATATGCTTGTAGTTTTGGACATGCAAATAAGCAAAAAGGGAAAAAATAGTAGAATCATTCACAACTTTATCAGAAATGACCATGTGAGAGTTTTAATGCATGTTCTACTTTAAAAAAAAAAAGAGAAAGAGAGAGAGAAGCATCAACTCACTATTCCACTTAGTCATGCCATTGATCGCTTCCCATACTTGCTCTGACCCAGGCTCGAACAGGCAACCTAAGGTCAAGCTGGCGCCTTTGGGATCGCGCTAGCGACCTATCCACTGTGCCACTGGCCAGGGCTGCTCTCTTCTACGTTTTAAACAAGCTGAAGTGTACCCACAATTTTAAAAAGATATTCAGGTGATACTTAATGTTCTTCTCCAGCACTGTGATGACAAGAGAGCATTCCTCGGGACAAAAGCTAGATCTGTGTGTCCCCCGGTAATGTGGGGCCCCCACAGAGCATCTGCTCCTGGGAGGATGCTTGAAGGGTCTTATTCTCCATCCCCAGCCCCTGGCGTTCGGGCAGAGCTCCATGGAAGATTGCGGAATGGAAGGACGGACAGAGGAATCCGTGACGTAGATTACTGAGCAGTTGTTAGCTCATAGACTGGGCGCTGCCTACACTTAAACCATCAAGCTATCAAGATATAGAAAGGCTTCCAGCGGGAGTGGAGGTGGGGGAGGGGCTTAAAAGGAGAAATCTTTTTTATTTGATAGGGAGGAAAAATAAAATACTCTGCAAAAAGGAAATAATAAAAACTACCATCTCATCTCACTCCATATAACATCATGGTCAAAGTCTTAAAACAATGAGAAACTGCCAGACCAGGCAGTGGCACAGTGGATAGAGCATCAACCTGGGACACAGAGGACCCAGGTTCAAAACCCCGAGGTAGCCAGCTTGAGCGCGGGCTCATCTGGTTTGAGCAAGGCTCACCTCACCAGCTTGAGCCCAAGGTCACTGGTTTGAGCAAGAGGTCACTGGCTCTGCTGTAGCAACCCCCTCCCCGCCCACTCCGGTCAAGGCACATATGAGAAAGCAATCAATGAACTAAGGAGCCGCAATGAAGAATTGATGCTTCTGATCTCTCTCCCTTCCTGTCTGTTATTATCTGTCCCTCTCTCTGTCTCTCATGTTATAAATAAATAATGTATTTATTTTAAAAAAATGAGAAACCACAAGAACCCAACTCTAAGGCAGCACGCTCCCTAGCCAGGTGCGACGGCCCGGGTCCCCCACACAGGCAGCTGTACCTGAACGGAAGATAGGGGGGGTTGGAGCCAGAGAGGAGGGCTCGGTAGGCTTCTTCTGGTGTCTTCTTCAAATAGATGACCTGTGACAGATAAACAGCAACATTTAGAACACTGCCAAAGAATGACCCAAACCTAAATGACTCACCAACTTTGTATTTCGCCTCTTCCTCTTTGAGGGACAACTGTCATAGTGAGAATGTTGATCTTTCAGACAGCTACTGAGCTACCCAAATGTCCTTTTCAGCCTTTGGCTTCATGTGGGTGAGAGCTTTGAGACCATCTGGGGCTGTGTCCAAGGCACATGAACAAATGCCTTGGCAGGGTATCCCCTCTGGGGACAGAACAATTGTACTTCCATGATTGTGCTATGTGCTCACCAAAGACCAACAAGGGCCTCCCTGTCCTTCACTGAAGGGTCATCGTGAGGTAATTCAGTGCCTTGTGAATGTCGGAAGACATCTAAGGCCGGATGAGCAAAAGAGCCATGGGAGGTCTGCGGGGTTCTCTGTCTGCCCTGAGCAAAGCCCGAGGCAGGGCGCTCTCTCAACGCTCCCCAAAATCACAATGAGCCCGGGCATGACACACGCAGGTAGGAGCCTGCAAAACATACTGGCTCAGCTCTTGACAGCAAGGGGGTCCGAACCCCTCTGGCCCCGCAAGACAAGCTAATCTTAAAGAAACAAACACAAAGGAGCCCTGCAAACCAGTCAACAACTTCCATTTTAATTCACGTATCGGCTAAGATGATCCAGGCAGGGTTTCAGGGCCTGGTACCCCTCAGCAGCAGCGATATATTGAGGGGCAAAGACAATAATTAACCAAAATAAACAGTCTGTGGAAAATGCTGGGAGGGAAGTCAACAGGGTCCTTCTGAGCAGATAAGGCCGTTGGGAGGTTCTCCGGAAGACAGGCGGGTGAGGTGTGTAGGGACACAGCCAGGTAGAGGCCAGGCGGGAAAGAGCTCAGTGAGTTAGACAAAGGGGAGGTCCCTGTGGCTAGGGTAGGGGAGGGGGGACCAGTTAGCAGCCGGGTGGTGAGGAGCATCACACACCAACCATGGGGAGACTCTGCTTTAATTCTAAGCGCAATCTGATGTTTTCATTCTGGCCCGGGGCATTGCTCCTTGTCCTCTATAGCCTAGATCAAGTTTGACCCCTAAAATCTTACCCTCCACCTGGAACTGATGCCATTCTTTTCCTAATACGTCCCAACCTCAGAACTCTACTCACTTCAACAAGAATGACAGGGTCCTAGCTCTTACAAAACAGGGCTTTCCACTCCCCTCACGGCTCCCTTGAGCTTTAAGCTCTTCTACTAGGAACAGAGTGCATGGATTTGATTATTATTGATCATTGTAGGACTAGAAAACACCTCCATTCTGAATGCCCTAAAGAAAGAAACCTGAAATAAATACATTTTAAAAAAGCATGTCTACCTCTAATCAGAACGCTCCACATTCATGTGACAAGTAAGCGCGGAGGTCTGCTAAAGCATGCGCCAGCCACAGCAAATTGAATATGATGCAAAAACAGCACGAGAAAGGAAACCACCGTCAAAGAACAGTCTTGATATGGGCGCAAGCTCCACCAACGCAGACGCCGACCTCAAGCCGCAGCTCAAATAATTCCAGAAATTTGCTTACACCAGCCCAAGCTTTGCAAACCATGTTCAGTGACCAACAAGAAAACAGGATTTTTGTTGTGCCCTGACAGGCACTTTACATAATATAAACATAGTCGTGATTTTTCTTTTTCCCCAGCCGAAAAGATGCATATTGGAAAGGGGACACACCTGCTACGGGGAACAAGCCACCTGGAGAATGCTTGTGTGTTTGGATTAGACCAATAAAGCTTATACACCAACCTCTGCAAAGCAAAGACACATTTTTCATCTCGGGAACAATGACTGTGGTCGCTCTGCAGGAGGGAGGTGACTGCCCACGTGAAATACTGCTTCCCCCCCTGTGGCTTGCCCACAGGGCCCCTGCTTCTCCTCTTACCTGCATGACTTAGCACACATGGCCCATGTTCTCACACTGTAAGATGAGAGCCTTGGTTTTTATTTTTATCCCAGCGGTAAATTATTAATAAGCACCAAGTGAAACCCAACAGAGGCCGTCTAAATTCCAGGACGATTCCAGGGGCAGGTAAGTGCAATGACCTTTCACAACCTGAGGACGGGTCCCCGAGAGAACAGTGGGCGAATCTTCTAAGAAACGAGGGCACTGCTGAGCGAGCACACACGCTGGGGTGATTAAAATACAGGATTCCGTGTTTCCATGAGAACATATGCCAGATCTCAGATCTGTCCCCATTAAAAAGAGAAAGAGAGAGAGCCTGACCAGGTGGTGGAGCAATGGACAGAGTGTCAGACTGGGACACAGAGAGGACCCAGGTTCGAGGCCCCAAAGTCACTGGCTTGAGTGCGGGTTTACCAGCTTGAGCCCAAGGTCACTGGCTTGAGCAAGGGGTCACTTGGTCTGCTGTAGCCCCCCGGTCAAGGCACATATGAGAAAGCAATTAATGAACAACTAAGGAGCTGCAAAAAAGAATTGATTCTTCTCATCTCTCTCCCTTCCTGTCTGTCTGTCCCTATTTGTCCCTCTCTCTGTCTCTGTCATACACAAAAAAGAGACGAGAGAGACAAGGCTTGATTCAAGGTCTCAAGGACAGAACCATATAAGGATGCTGTGGAGGATTCTGAAGATCAGAGAGCTGGGGAACTTCCCAGACTACCCTGTTGCTCAGTGAAGGAGTCATAAGTCCAACACACATCTGACTCCAAAGCCACGGTCATACCCTAAGTCACATCTGCTTGAAAGCATAAACTCAACACATCAAGGTCTTTTATGAAAAGGGCGCTCCAGCAGCCACTGTTGAACCTGTATTATGTCCGATCCTAGGACTGGTAAAAGACATAATGACATTATAACTTAAATTTTATAGAACCACGCTTGGAGGGGAAAAAATGCTCCAAGAATCAAAATGCCACGTGCATTGATTGGCACTGATCCCAACAGGAACTTGAATGCCTTGTGGAAGCGTGAATTGACTTGACCTCCAACAAAAGAGCTATCAGGAGTGTTTAAACACTCGATTTCCTTAAACCACCTACTTATTTCGGTAATGATATATATTGCTTGACTTTCTCTAATGCCAAGGACCCGTGTATGGAAAACTGTCGGAGCCCCACCCTGGAGCCCGAGGAAGAGACCACAGCTGTCACTGACTTCATTCGAAGCCACCTGAAATCAATCAAGCCCACATCACCATCCACTCCTACTTCCGGAGGTCAGGGTTTCCCTATGGACACACGTCAGAATTGCCCGCTAACCACGGGGAACTGACCAAAGTTGCAAAGGTCAGCTCTGATCTATTATTGAACACCTATAAACCCAAACTGGAAGAATCTTCCCAGACTTTTAATTGATGAAACTTAATGAAAGCCCTCTGCCTAGGACTTGGTGTGCCAGCCCAACTGACCCCTGGAATAGTAAGTGTATACATCACCTTCATAAACTAGCCCTTGTCCTCAGGAAGTCCTGGAAACCTTCTCAACAATACAGTATGTGGCATACACGTTCACATTTCTAACAAACTGGGAGTCAACCAACTAAAGTGATTAAAAAAAAAAGTTGAGTGATTTTTTTCTGCTTAATTAACTTTGATGCCAGGAACTGAGGACCCAAATAACTCTCTCAATGGCTTTAATAAAAGATTCTTAAAGAACCCATCATCCTCATATACAAGCTAGGAGCGTTTTATTTAACAACATGATAAAATCACTGTACTATATAATAAACATAGCATGATATATTGTTTACCAACAAGCCAGTGTTGCCCACGCATAATTCATCATGCATCAATTCCCAATTTCGCCAGCACAGAGAGCACCATTTCTCTTTAAATAGACATTCTCTTTGACTTTAATTTAATCTGAAGTGTTTTTATACCATTGCCATCAGTGGGAAACCAGTATCACTTGCCATAGTGTCCACACATCAGTGGGGATTAAATTGTATAACTCTTAAAAATGTAAAAATGTTTGTGCACACCACACACGGTAAAGCAACGTAACAAACAACTGAGTCTGGACTAATTTTATAGAAACAGCAAGCCAACCTGGCATGTTTAACACACTCCTCTTAGAATTAATTGGCAAATACTTTTAAATTAAATCCTCCTCTAAAAGCCCAGCCAGGCGGCCAACCCTTCACCCAGATAAGGTTCCAGCCTACCTTTGCAGGTAAATTTGTCATTGTTCCTTCTATGCACCTCACTTCCCCTACCGTACCCTCAACGTACTTGACACCTTCTGGCATCTGAGGGCCTTTCAAATATATTATTATAAACACCTAAACTCATGACTCTTGGAGATTCACTTTATATTAACTAACGTTTAGATAATAGGGTCACTTATGGTGTAACTATTATGAGTTGTATCTTCAAATGAATTAATAATATGGTTTTCATTTAACATGTTTCAGTGCTCGGCTGTTCTGGAAAGTAGTGTGGCTTGAACAAGTGAGGGAACAATCATATTGATAGTATTATAGTAACAGTAGTCATAATAAAGTAAAAGCCGTAACTCAAATACTGCCTCCACAAGGCCTCCCTTCTTCAGCTCAGAAAGTCTTCCCCTTACTCCTTTGACATGTCCAAAACCCTGGGGTTGCCCAGTTCAGGAACATGTGACAAGCAATCAATGAACAACTAAAGTGAAGCGACTATGAGCTGATACTACTCCTTAGATTGGATACTCAGAGTGCTCATGCTTCGATAATGACGATGGAAACAAACAGTTACACTGCGCATACCGGGTGCCGGGCACTATTCTAAACACTTTACCTAATCTGGCTCGTTGATCTCATGACCACATGGAAGCAGGTGCCATCATTGGCCCCATTTTGGTTTTACACATGCAATGCTAAAGTCCAGTTGCAAGTTCACTCTGCTAGGGTGCCTTGCAGTCAAGCAGCCTGGCTCCCCGGAGACACTCCTAACCACTTCCTGAGGGGCCCCTCCCTGCCCTGCGGTGATTATTTTCCTTTATACTAAAGTAGAAAGCTCCTTGAATGCAGTAAGCAAGTCTTCTAGACCCTCCTATGCCTTACAAGGCCTCCGGTCAGACGGATGCTCAGTAAATAAATGCTTCGTGAAGGACTGCTTTCAACTTGCAAGATAGACACAGAGCAGGCGCCCAGCCTACAGGATGCATTCCATTTCGTTTTGTTAATTAAGTGAATGAGATTTTTTATTTTTAAATCTGCCACTTGATCTCAGTGGTAGTACCCAGGGGAGCTGGTGGAATTAACTTCCTGAGCCCAGTCGTCCAAGAGCACCACTGGGTATATAGTCAGTTCTTCCAGGACGTACCAGCACTAAGAAAGGGACCAATTTAAAAAATAAGAGCTGTCGTCACGGCAGGAAGTGTCTCAGGAACTGAGGCACCCCGCCAGCGCAGACTTTCCCTCTCCCATGGTCCAGTGTCTGTCCTGAGGCTGCCCACGGCCACTCCCAGCACCTGGTCAAAGGCAGGGAGCAGGAGGCAGAAAAGAAGTCCCCAAAGATCAGCCTCTACTGACTTAACGCTTACAGTTTGCACAGGAGCCTGCACACACACCGTTTCAGGACACAAGAGTCCGCAGCCTCGACAGGGAGCTCAGAGACAGAGACATCGAGGTCTCTAGGAATGGTACCGGAAGAGCCACCCTGGACCTGAGCTCTCCTTGCACCCTGGGGGCAGTTAGAGGCCACCTGCCCCACCCCTCCTCCCTTGGAACTACAGCTCTAAGTCACTTGGGCCCGCCAGCCCTCTTTGACAATTCTGCCTTCTGTTCTCAAAGCTGCCTGCTTTCTCCCTCCAGCTCTCATCTGTGGTCACGGCGCAGGCAGGGTTTTGGTCTTCGGTGTCCCGGGCCTCAATGCCGTGCTAGGCGTAGCACACACTCAGAAAGTGTGGCAGGCTGGATGAACCAGGGAGTGGAGGGAAGGCGAGCATTTCACATGAGAGCAAGCGCACCATGGCCACAAAGCACGAAGCCTCTATTTGTGGCACCGGGAGTCCCCGGCCACGCTGCCTGGGGTCAAGTTCAGCCCCTTTCTTTCACTTACGATATGTATGACATCCGCTGTCTGCGTCCATGTCCTCACCTGTGAAGTGGGGATACCCACTCTAACGGCCTCCCAAGCCTGTCTGTTGGGGAGATTGAGTTAATAACAGACTGCTCACACAAACTAGGGGATCAGGGAACGTGCAGATCCTCCAGGACTTTCAGCCTTGTGTCTAGTGCATTTCCACCAATGAGATAAAAGTTGGTTTTGCATCTCATTTGCATAACTGAACAACTTTCTTTGACTTGTTTGCTTTCTGATGTTCTTGTTTAATAAAAAAAAATCAAACTCTTCTTTTTTTATCGCTTCCTATTCATTTTTAAATATCCCCAATTTTTCCTATTCATTTTTAAATATCCCCAATTTTTGCGAGCAGTGCATATGGAAAGTGCTCAGATGTGTCTCTGGTGCATAACTCTTCTGTAGCGACCGATGACAGAAAGGAGATCAACTCTGGCCCCCAAATATACTTTTTTCTCCTTATCACCCCCTTGTGTCTATGTGAATCTAGACCCACAAGTGGTAGTATCTCCGACTACTTAGCCCTAAAGACTGTCTGTGTATACAAACACTGAAACACGGGGCTGCACACACATCTCGCGATCACTACGCACCAAAACCGTAACACGCAGACCGCCATTGCGCTCAACCTTCTAGCTTTAAAGTACCAACATTGACCCTGCTCTCAGTTCTGCCTCTTCAAACAGCCTCCCGAGACTCCTGGTGCCCTAGTGTCAACACCCATAGAACCAAGGCACTGGCCACTACAAGCCTACTGTCAAAACACCAGAAGGTCCAGGAGGAGAGCCCCCTCTCTCTCCAACCAGTACATGGAACCAGGAGATGGCTGATGCTATGTCCACTTTTCCTTCTGTGAGCTTCTCCTGAACAAAAGAATAAGATGCCCAGGCTGGCTTTGTATTTAGGAGAATAAAGCAATGACTTATTGCCTGCAAAAAATGGCCCACAACAGTCCATGGAATGAACATCGAATGAAAATTTAAAAAACCACTATGAAGTGAGAAACACCACAAAGAATTAAAACGTAAAATTTTCATTTTAGCGTCTCTTCCTTGGTTCCCAAGACTTTGGTTCTCAGACTTCTGAAATGTCAGGGCACCTAAATTTATAAACCTCTTTTTCCTGAAGACAACGTTCAGTCTTCATTGTCATACATGAGCGCCGACAAAATGTTTGA
Source organism: Rhynchonycteris naso (assembly GCA_037038555.1). NCBI lineage: Eukaryota > Metazoa > Chordata > Mammalia > Chiroptera > Emballonuridae > Rhynchonycteris > Rhynchonycteris naso. The sequence continues at coordinate 205,205,349 of CM072999.1, forward strand.
TTTTTATTTTTTTTAGCAACATTTTTCTTCTTAATCATTTCCTCTCATTATAACCAGTGACAGAGAAAACAATGTCGACATTCAACTTTAAAACTTACCAAAAAAAATAGGAAGAAGGCAGACATTTCTTTAAATGCACAACTGACCTTACTTTTGTTTAAACTCCTTACAGAAATAAAAAATATTTGGCGTTCAACAATCGCTCACAAGTTCGCTAAGTCTGATTACAAGCCAGAAATGCAACTGAACGTTTTGAAAAACCTGTATTGTATTCAGTCTATTTTAAATCACTTGTACTAAACAGTTCTAATTAATTAAAACAGAACAAGAATGAAAGCATCCTGTCTCCAGTAGACTCCAACACATTGTAAAAGGAGGTAAGTCATTCCTCCTGTTCTTCAAGTTTTCAGTCTATCATAAATCACAGGTTACGAGATCTGCAAAGCATCAGACAATGCACCGGCTTAATAAATATGGAGACGGCACTAATTATAGAGTAAGGTAGGCCTGATGCCAGATCTCTATCTCCATTGCTTGTTTCTGCCCATTAAAAATACTTAATTACCTGGCATCCCTGTAAAAACAATGTCTGGAAATGGCTGCTCTTGGTAGAGGCGATGCATGTTCTGAAACATTCTCATGTGACATCTCTTTCCATATTAACTGGAGTTTAGGACCTCATATACAGTGGACTCTATTCTATTTATTTGAGAATTCATTTAGCATGGAACTGCTCTCTCTGCCACGCTCATGAATGTAACTAGAGTGAAGCTAGGAGGAGCCCTTTGATAGACCGTTCGGGAGAATCACAGACAACATTCACCATGTGTATGTTCCCATTTAATCTGATGGGAACCAGGAGTTTTAAAATCAGCCTGAAAAGATGTTCTTCCAAAAGAAGCTACCTGACAGCTACCACCAGGACGAGTACATGCGCTTGCTAGCCGTGCTTTGGTGACATGGGTTCTCCTGGCCGGAGAGAACTCACGTTCCCACACAAAGAGAGCTAGGCACACCTCCCTGAAGCAGCCCAGCCCCCCAATTAAGCAAACCGAGGGAACACTGAGCCTGTGTTCTCAGCAGAGTCTAAATAGGGACCCTGTAAAAGTGAAAGGGAGAAAGAGTCGGTCCCAAGAAAACCTGAGTCTGTAGCGTCACAGAAGTGGAGTCCAAGCCTGTTATGTTACAATACCCAAGTAAACACAACCCTGGGTATCATCTGTCATTCATCATGGGAAGGCAGTCTCTGTACAAAAGACAAAAACAGACGCACTCTTGAATACCGCATGAGCAAGACCTACTCTCAAACAGCATGGTTCCATGCTAAAAACTCCTTGTGTTGAGTTTTACTGCTTACTTCTTGTTATAGTATGGGTTTTATTGCATAAAACCTTTCAAACTCAGGAAGAAAAGTGAAAAAGAGAGAAGAACATGTTCTTTAAACCAAAGATTTAACATGATCTAACTGTAACTTCATTTATGATGAAGATGTAGGTGATGGTAGAGTCACTCTAACAAACCAAAAATCAGTGTCTGAACCCTCTGAACACCTATGACCAATTATACAAAGTCCTTAACTTGCAAATTAATTACATTCCAAAAGCTTATTTGTAAAGGTTAATATTTAGATCTCTGGAAATAATTTCCCAAAGATAAAAGCTTATAGAGTTGTGAGTTTCCTGGGATAGTCCAAAACTGATCATATATTCCATATTATCACAAAAATCATATATGTAATATAAAATGTAGAAAACATTTCAAAAACTAAAATAAATTAAATGTGTTTTTTTTTAATTATCTTACCTCAAGGGGTGATGGGGGAGGACAAAGAAGATAAAATGAGTCAAATATACGATTGCGGAAGGAATGCAGACTGTGGGTGGTGGGCACAGATGATGTAATATAGATTATGATGTAATCTATATTACAGATGACATAATACAGAATTCTACACTTGAAACTTATAGAATGTTACTAACCAATGTTACCGCAATTAATTGAAAAAAGAAAATAGAACCAAGCCCCCCCCCAAAAAGCAAAACTATGTCCTCTCAATGCTAATACTCAAGGAAAGGCTAGATCAGAAAAACAAGAGGTAGACGGAAGAGGACTTGACCTTAGGTGATGAACACACGACGCAATTTCCAGATGACATAGCATAGAACTGTCTGCTTAAAAACTGTATCATTTTATTAACCAATGTCACCCCAGTAAATTTAATTTTAAAAAGATATCAAAGAACACGTTTGAGAATGCTTAAGTGAACCCTAAGTTATTTCAAATGTTTGGAGTGAAACTTTCTTATATCTTTCAATCCACTTCAAAACACATTGCTTTCCTTGATATTTGGCGTGATGTGTAGTGGGACTGATTCTAAATGTGAGGCAGTAGGGGGCAGGACAAATATGAAAGGAGAAAGATTTTCTTGCTGGAACCAGAGAAAGGTCAGAAACTTCCTGGCGTTACACAGGGGGAAGACCCCCAACCTTGCCGGGGATGGAGCCCAAGCAGGGTGGAGACCAGTGAGACCCAAGTGTGGGGTGCTTCCCACAAGCCTACTAGGACAACTGACAGCGGCCTGACCTCTCCTAGGAGAGCAGGAGGCGGTGGGCCAGACAATCCACCGTATTCATTTTACCTGAGGGACCGAAAAAAGAAAAAAAGCCATCTTGTTCTCTTTCAAACTGAAGACGTTTGTAGGTGAGATGTTATCCCAATTTCTAAGACAGAAGCCACAAAGCATGGGAACTAAATCTCAGATCTAGATGCTCATAGTAACTTGTAGGCCACTATTCTTTGAGTCGACTCGAGAATGGAAAACCAACAATGAGCGCACAACAAGGAACGGGCTGTTCTCTTCGAGTGTTTACAAAGAGCCGTTGCTTAGAGAGAGCAGGAGCAACGGAGCTGTGCGCATCGGCCGGCCAGCTGTTTGCCGAAAGGGTTCTGTGGCAACCGTGCCCTGCACTAGCCCGGGCAGCTCACATCTGTGCCACATGACAGAACTGTACGTCAGGAACACAACAGAATCAATCCCTCTTCAATGTCTATACACTCTTTAAGCGGTAACCGTGCTCCCTAAATACTTCTCTTTACTACTGTCACATACAGTAGAAATGAAAGGAAGTGGCCACTTCAACGTAAGGAGGAGTGATCTACATGCAACCAACAGAGGGACTGGATGCAGACCCCATATTACATAACAGATGAGAAGTCTGTCCACCTTCCCTGGGGCTGCTAGGAGTCCCCCTGGCCTTCCACCTCACAGCTGAGTGTAGGGTATAGACCTCACGACTCCCAGAAGACACAAAAACCGTCATGCCCTCAGCTCAATCTATCAGGAAAACAAATGGGTACAGGCTTTCTCACAGAAAGTAAATGTCTTTCCTAGGCTACTAATAAGATTCAAAAAAAGATGCATGAGTCAGCTGCAGTAAGCATACACAGAAATTAAATATATACAGTTCTGAGGAGTGTGTGTGTGTAAATTTGAGAGCTGATTTACAGCACTGAGGAAGGCCAAAAGGAGTAGAAAACAGAAAGAAAAAAATCCTGAAAAGCTGTATTCAGTTCAACGTGAAAACCAGCCTTTCCACAAATAAAAAGCAAAGAGCTGATTTTCCTAGTCCACGGGGAAACTGAACCAGATAATATCGCAGCTCCACCCATCTGCAGAAGACAAGCAGAATTTCCAAATTCACAGAGGTTGGAAATAAACATGCTGTATTGTATGATAGTAGGGTCCCTGACCTGTTTGAGAGTCACCAAAAATACAAGCCAAGGCCAGGAGCCCATCTGGCCCATTTGCAGGCAATTATCACAAAAGCATTCTCTCCTATAAAGCTGCAAAAGGAAGGAACTGGAAACCAGAAGTGGCCCTGCCCGGTCCTGGGTCTCCCCTCCCTTCCTCCGGTCCACAAGCAGCCAAACGCTGTCCCTGAGACCTACCCAAAGCTGCAGAGGAGCACAGAACACAGGAGCCGGCATCCGTCCGCATGGTTCCGGCCTTCAGAAATATTTAAGGCAAATTTGCCTGTATCATTTTGAGCCAACATTTTTCAAGATAGTTTTACCTATAATTTTAAGAAACATTTGTTTAAATCTATGGTTTTGTGGGCAATGTAAAGCAGTCTGATGTTGCAATTTACAGAGGAATCCCACTTCTGACGATCTAAAGGCAAAATCCACAAAAAATATATATGTGTATATATATGTATTTATATGTATGTATGCACATATTTACAGTACATATATAAATGCATTATATATGATATATATATATGTGCAAAATGCAAAAAGATCCTTGTCACCTTATAAAAATTTTTGAAAGAAATCTAACATGTTAAACAATGGCGTGCCCTCTAAATGGAATATTATTTGGCCATTTAGGTAGCAAAAAGGCAGAACACATGTAGGCCAAGGGAAGAAGGTTCACGAAACTACAGTGCATTATGCCTACATAAACAGTCCAGGTTAGCAAGACCTAACTGCAGGATAATATTCCTATTTCTAGTTCTGTGGTTATGCGCTTTTTAACATTTAAAATTCTTTTTTTATATTTTTAATTAAATGCGTTGAACTATCCCCTATTCAAACTAGATGATTAAAATATATTTAGTCATTTCCCAAGCCCTCCTATCCCCCTCAACAAATCATGCTCCCCTCCCCCACCATGCTCTTATCTCTCTTCCCTCTGTCTGATAGTCCCCCACCAACCTGGCCTGCTGGGGTTGGTCGTCCTAATGCCCCCATCTCTCCATGTTTGGCCCCGGTCCCCAACAAATCCCCTCCCGAAAGGCAAAGACTCATTTCCCTTAGTGTCCCCAACGCCCAGCACAAGGCCTCATTACGGTAAGGGCGGGAGAAACACTTGATTGAATGAATTAAAAGTTACCTAATTTGTATCTATTGCCCACTTTCCCCAATTATTTATTGCTCATCTGTCCCCTATTTTAATCTTGGTATGCTCTTTTTTCTCTCCTGGTTTTTTTTTCAGAGCCGTCCACAGTGCTGAGTAGCCTTCATATGAGATAAATAAATACTTGCTGGATTAATGAATGCCTGAATACGCATCCCTGAAATGAGAAATTCATTTCGCCTAGTTATCCTCCTTTAAAATGCACACAGCATCCGAAGGGGGAAACCCAACTCACACACCTTCCAGCAAACTTCCCTAAACCATCATCCAATGGACACCCATCTGAGTGCTACTGAGCCAAGAGGATTGAAGTGGAAAGCTGGACAGAAAGGAGGGAAGACAGGCAGACAAAAGGGAAGGGGGGCGGCCTTCCGATCTTAAGGGGACAACAACAGCTGAGAAAACGTTTTTTGGGAGGCCGGAGGCCACACAAGTTCCCCGCCTGGAGTCACCAACCAGACGTCTTCATACCCTGACCTCCCCTTCAGTCCTCACAACTGTGTTAGCCGGCTGTAATTATCTCTGTATTAAGGGTGATAAATAATAATAATAATAATTAAAAAACAAGAATCAGGCTGAGTTGAACCACTTTCTCTACACATAAAGCTAAGCAGTGGGTCCAAGGCCAACCTCAAGTCAGTGCTATCACTGCGACACCAGGTAGAGAATGGCCCCTCACAATTAGTAGTAGACTTGGAGGTGGCCTGTCACTACGGAGGCCTCAAGTGAAGTCTACAGAATAAACAGCAGGCTTCAGACATGGTTAGAACGTCTACAAACCTCAGCCTTGTCACCCCTCATGCAGACATGTGTGACCTCTGGTTCAGGCCAGTGCCAGTCAATCTGTAATCAGACCCCTGATTTAGCCATGTGGACTCAACAAGTGGCTTAAGGAAAATACAACATGGGTACCACCAATGTTTAAGCGACCTTCGCGTACCTGAAAATTATAAAATTATAATTCTTGAACTCTGGACTTTTTTAAGCCAAATTGTTGCCACTTAATGTAACTGCTCTTCAAACATGATTTTTCATCCTTCTGTCATCGTGGCCTGTTCCAAATCCTCCTTGACCCTCTCTATCATAGTTCTGTGAACTGAAACCAATACTGGGACAGGTGCGGGTGGTCTTCCAGCATGGGGCAAGAGCTTCATTCATTCATGCTTATATCATTTTTCATAGCCATCTTCTTCAAAGCGCTTGGCGAGTATTTGGGACGCTGTGATGGTCTGAGCATCCTGACTCTCAAATTGCACTGAGTGTTGTCACTCCTGCAAAGCTGGTCTCGTCTTAAACTCTGAGCCTTCCATCTCAAGGGGCCTAACGTCACTGCCTAGGGATACAGAGATGCTCATGAGTTGGGACCTCCTGAAAGGTGTTCGTCACTGCCCAGTGTCACTGTGATACCCAAAGATGGGTCACAATCACTCTGGCAGCCCTGGCTGTGGCACCCACCCACAGAGGAAGGTTTGTGGATTTCCTACTGGGCGTGATGTTCTCTATTTTATTTCCTTCTTGATATTCAGGACAGCTCTGAGACATCACATAAAGAGGCTCTCCCCCATGCAGAGACAAGGCAATAGAAACAAAAGCTTCTGTGACATACTTAAACTCGTGACCTAACAGGGAAGCCGCAAGCAAAGACCTGACTACGTAGGTGCGTGTTTGCCACAAGATGTCCACACTCAAAAGCAAGGCCTGAGAGTTTGCACGGCGGTATGAATGCACCTAACACAACTGAACGGTACACTTCAAAATGGTTAGGGTTCATCATAAGAAAAAATTAAATTATGTCACTATGTATGGTGTCGAGTGTTAACCAGACCTGATACTTTATATCCAATGTGATTGTTTTCAGTGTTCCTCTGAAGCTTTCTTCCAAACTTTGTCATTCCATTATTCATTCAATCAGTAGGTATGTAGGAAGCACCTGCAATGTGGCAGGCACAGTTCTAAGGATTCCACCTCCTCCATACTAGCCACGCCTCACCTATTTCCAGGGACACCCCCATACCCTGGACTTCCCCCTGGCAGTGCCACAGGAAGCCTCCACTGTGGCCTGCTTCCAGTCAGGAAGGCCTGGGCCTAACCCCTTGTTAAATATTTTATCACCTCCTAAACACAGCAGTGAATGAGACAGACAAGGCTCCTCCCCTCTAGTCCAGGACAAAGATAATAAACAAATAAATTCACAGCCAAATCAGGTCATTTCAAACACGGTGCAGTGGAGAAAATGAGACATTTGGCAAAGGGCTAGAGGGGGGCTGGAAATGAGAGAGCAAGAGAAACATAGAGCAAGTCTCTCTGAGGGGGGAACGTTAAAAGGAGGCAGGCATGCAGAGGCCCAAGGTGGACACGCGCAGGTGGATATGGCGGAAATGTCGAGGCCTTCTTCTGGGGGCACATGTGGGGTCCCAGCAGTGAGCTGGCCCAGGTGATGGCAGCAGATCTCACAGAGGGTGATGGGCCGGATCAGGGAGGCTCCCCATGGCATTGGTAAGGAGACTGAATCGTATGCCAAGGACAGTGAGTGTCGTTGGGCTAATTTGGAACAGAGTGATGACAAAATTTAGAGGATCTTTTTTTTTCTGAAGTGAGAAGCAGGTAGGCAAAGAGACTCCCACACGCGCTCGGCTGGGATCCACCTGGCATGCCGACCAGGCGGCAATGCTCTGCCCATTTGGGCACTGCTCCATTGTGGCCGGAGTTATTCTAGCACCTGAGGCTGAGCCCATGGAGCCCTCCTCCGCACCCGGGCCAACTTTACTCCAATGGAGCCTTGGCTGTGGGAGGGGAAGAGAGAGACAGAGAGGAAGGAGAGGGGGAAGGGAGGAGAAGCAGATGGGCACTTCTCCTGTGTACCCTGACCAGGAATTGAACCCGGGACTTCCACACACCGGGCCAACACTCTACTGCTGAGCCAACCAGCCAGGGCCATTTTTTAAAGCATTATTCTGACAACCAGGTGGCGGCCAGACTGAAGGGAAGAACATGAAGAGGAATCAATGTGACAATCTGTGCTGTCATCCGGGTGGGTGAACATCCTCCGACCCCACATGTTTCTTAGAGGGACAGCCGCCCAAACTCACTGACGGGCGAGCAATTGTAACATGGGTGGAGGAAACAAGAGAAATCGAAAGGATAGTTACCCTTCGATGCAGCCAGTCCCTGATGGGAGTTCATTTCTTTATTAAGAAGGCTAGGACTAGGGGAGTAACAGGCTTGTGGAGGGAGGGAGTAAAAAGTTCTGTTTTGCCACAATGTAGGCGAGATTCTGTGATCTATAGTGTAGAGGCAGTTGGATGGGCGATCTTGATAATAAGGTAGACCAGAAGACCCCTGGGTTACCCCAATTTTACAAACAAGAAATAAAACTAAGGCTCAGAGGAAAAATCTTGTCTGAGTATCAAATAATCCTTAGTCGATGCCCTTGGCTAGAGGGCTGATTCCACATCTGTAAAGAAAAGAACACCTCCACTATTATGGATGTCTCTCTGAAAAAACACACCCACCTAGCTTACTCGCCTGAGGCTAGGTAGCTGCCCAAAGGTGAAGGTCCTTTGTATCCAAGGAAGATGTCCCAGGAAATAATGACTGATCCAATCAGCAACCTTTAATATATGAGACCAAACTGAGGCGTCCGTGTAATACACCGTACTATCTTCCAAAAAGATGTATCAACCATTAAATGCATACACACAACAGGAAGTAAGGTGCACACTTCTCCTTTAAGGAGAAAGATTACACATCTTCCATACTCATTAACTGTTGCATGAAAAAGCTTTGGGGGGGGGGGCACATTGCCAAAATTAGAATAGAAAATCGACTAGGAAATTACTGAAACAAGAGAAGTGACTTAGCAGGCTCCTCAGGGCTCTAACATTGGTGTGAGACGAATGTCCTCAGCCCTTTGGCCATGCCCAGACTGCTTCTCCAAACCTTGGCTACTTTAAAGAGCTGGAAGCTGCTGCATTAGAAGATGCATTTTTTTTCCTGAGCTCAATACATCTATTATAACTAAACTCCTTCTCAGATGCTACAGGTTCTGTGTGGTAATGAGGGATATGACACTACACACAGGAAGGACATGCATGTAAAAGGAAAAGAGAAGGAAGAGGGGAGGGAGGGAGGGAGGGAACAGGAAGGTAGGGCCGAACATGACCTTGTCCTGATGCCACCCCCATGACAAAGGACGTGGTCACACAGCGTCATAGTACCCTCACAGGAGAGACTCCCCGTTGAGGAGGCTTGGACCCAGAGGTTGCTCCAAGCTCTCCAAACTTTGAACACAGCGCCAACAGTCAGTGTCAGATGCGCAGTGATTCGCAACAGGCTGTGAAAAGACAGGACGCCAGCTTGATGCAGCTCTCAGCCCCCCATGTTCCTGGACTCCCCCCCCCCCGCCCCTGCAACCTCCTGCTTGTCGGGTCCACTCTTAAAATAAAAGCCATGGCCTGGTTGACACTACAAGTAATCCCAGACTCCTCGGAACTGGGAGGAAACATAGAGGTTATTCTATTCAATGTCCTGGTTTCACAGGTAAGGACACCAAATGAAGCCAGGGGAAAGGACGCAGCTCCCCACCCTCCCGGGGCCGCCTCAGTGGAGCTGCGTTTTTGTGGTTTGTCGTCAGAACTCCCTGTGCCACGTGGCGTACTGAGAGTGAGGGACAGCTGTACCGCAGGGGTGGCCCCGGGCTCTGCGGCAGCCACGTCAGGGGGCAGAGCTGAGCATCTCGGGCTGCAGTTTGGCGGTCTGCTTGTCACTGTACTCAGCCCACACCTGCAGCAGCTGACTACCTTTCCAACAACGCAGCTGGGCTCCCCGCCCCACGGCTGTGGCTTGATGTGGCAGTGTGACACCTCGCAGCCAGGGTGTCCTTCCGGCCAGGCCTCTCAGCAGCCTGCTTCCAGGCAGCCGAGGCCCTCCCCAAGGATGACAGCAAATGACACCTCTGTTCCTGCCTTTAATCCAAGCAGAGTCCTGACTGGATAGCACACTCGTCCCTAAAAAGCCACTAGAGGTTGAAGACATGTTAAAGCCCCAAGGGTCCCTGGCTTCCAAGACGCTGCCCCCTCCCAGCACAGATGGAAACGTCTAGAACAAGTCACATCAAAGCTCCGCAGTGTGCTCTCGGGGAGCTCACGTCTGCCTTTCCATGCTTGCAGAGATCGGAATTTCTAATCAAAATTATTTTTGAGAAATCTTGTCTAGTTATTAGAGGAGCTGCAATATGTGTGCAGGATTTCCGTTTGGTTTGCCTATGACAAACATTTTGATAGATATATAAATGGCTTGGTGAAAATAATCATCGTTGTCCTTCCCACTCAACCTAAGGGTTTCCTTTTATCCCAAGAAAGGAACATTTCAACAGTCTTGTTAAATCTTCATATATATTTCTCCCCCTGGAAATATCCTTTTGGGTATTCCTCTATGACAACGCCTATCCAACCATGGAATCCAAGGTACATGCTGTCGTCCCGAGATTCTGTCCTTAGCTACAGAAAGTAAGACCTGAGAGTAAGCAGCCCATCGAGAACGAGGTCCACACTCTCCATCCCAGATCAGTTTCCAAGCCGTGAAGAATCTTCCCCATCTTCCAAGGCCCCTGGGAAAGTGGCCGATTTCACAGGACAGGGTCAGCACTCCGTCACAGACAACAATCGCGACAACAAAGGTACTTACGGCATAAGCACCTATCAAAAATGCTGCATTTGCTCTTTTCCGTTGATCAAAACAGGTGTAGTGCACTATTTTCTTTCTTGATAAACTGTAGGACTAGAAAGAGAGAATAGAGAAAGTTAGCGTGACCATGGAGACCGTGCTGATGGACACGGGAGATAAATATCTTCCCTTAACTCTCCGTGAGCGGTGCCCACCACTGACGTGAACACCTGCGTTGTCTGTGGCATCTGTATGTAAATATCTGGGGGCGGGGAGAGTTACCCGGTTGGGTGTTCTGCAGCTCAATCATGATGTAAGAACTGACTTTATTTTTTTTTATTGAATTCATTGGGTGTCACTGTTAATAAAATTATATAGGCTTCAACTGTACAATTCTATAATGCATCATCTGTATATTGTATTGTGTGTTCACCATCCAAAGTCAAGTCTTCTTCCATCACCATTTAGCCTCCATTTACTCTCTTCTACTTCCCCCACTCCCTCTTTCTCTGGTAATTACCCTACTGTTGTCTGTGTCTATATTTGTTTGTTGGTTTCCTCAATCCCTATTTATGAGTCTTAAGAACTGACATTTTAACCAATATGTTTCTCTTGGAGAAAGGAGACTGCTACATTAGGCATAATGAAGTTCTAAATAGCATCTTTCTGAGCATTTACTCCTGATATTACACATAAAGTCCTTTCTTATTTCCTGCATGCCACGCCACACACACGCCCGGAAAAGCTTGTCTATGCTTTCTATATTATTCATTGTGTTTTTGTATGTGTCCACCAGTCCATTTTCCTCTTTAAGATGTTTAAATGCCTATATTAACTAGAGTACCACACTAATATTTTCTGTCTAACATACCCTATAAAAATCCCCCCTTGATTATCTGAAAATAAATTGTTAATGGGAAAAAGATGAACCATCAAAAAGATTATATATAAACAAAAACATCTTAATATGAGCGCCATATATTAGGTTTATGAATTCAAACAGTTCTCTAGCTCCTGCGTTTGCCAGGCAATAAGCTACATGCGCAAACGTACAACTAAAGCGGAAGCAAGCTACGCAGCACATTGTGTACATGCTCAACAGGAAAAGAACTGGACAAATAAAAAGACCTGTTCCAAGGAAATCAAATTATTAAGCAAACCTCAAACATAAAACGAGAACACCGAGGCGACTCAAGAAAACCTTCTCCATTTCCTCACATGTCCCCAGTGACAGGACTTTGACAAACGGGTTTTCAGGGCACAGACTCCTAAGTCCACTTTCACAGTTATCTATGAATTCATACTGATGGCGGGAGCGGCCTGTGTCCTGCCCCATCCCCCGCTGACCACATGCACAGACCGTCTGCTTTGACGGGTCCCTTTAGGACGGGAACGGGGCTCTGCTAGCTACCTGTCATTTCCTGCAGGGAAAGGAAACTCTTGCAACTCTGAAGGCTGCTCTGTAGCATTCAGGCTTTCCCACGCCACCACAGGAAATGCTGCCTGCAAATCCGCATCACCCAAGCCAGACATTTCTTTCATAACCAGGAATCATGTGTTCAGAAAACGGAGTTGCTCTTTGCAACTGAACGTTAAGGCATAAGTGTTTGCCTCCAAAAGGGTCTCGTTACCAAAGGCCTTATTTCCAGACAGGCATACTAACATCCGCCTGAGAAGTAAAAATTTCCCAAGTCCATTTCACACCGTGGAGTTCGGTCCAGTTAATCATATGCTCAAGTTCCCTAGAGACCTCAAGGACACTGTTGACGCTGCTGACGTTGTGTCTCTTTGCTTTCGGAATCTGAAATACTGTCTGCTGGGCGTCTCTTTCTTTTTATTGTATTATTTTTTCTTGTGTCTTTTGCCACTGACTGCTCTCCATCAGTAAGTTATGTTTGATTGACAGCTAGGGCATCTTCTATGAGTCTGACTCCCGGCACCTGAAGCCTGCCTTCCGCACACCCAGCAGGCAGACTGAACACGAGGGCTCAGCTCTGCACGTCTGGCTCCCAGACGCCCACTCCTGACATGTCCTCATTCCCCAGAACAGCTGTGGGGAAGCAAACATCAACAATCTACCCTGAAGTCTGGATTTTCCGTTTGGATGCTCCCCTTCCATTGATAATTCATTAGAAACTACTGCTGTCACTCAATAACGTGCCATGAAGTTTATTTTACAGAGCCGCTCGCCAAAAGGCACAGACCCACACAGTGGCTCTTCCTTCTCCGTGGCTTTCTTTTGTTTTTGAACTTTGTGCAGTGGCGTGTTTTTCATCTTTCTCTTATTCTAAAGTATCTGGAATGCAGAGACTTTCTCGAATGAACACCAGGATGCCAGAGGGCAGAATTCTGCAAAAAAACATTTTTTCACCATAGAGCTATAAATTTTTTTAAAGTAAATAGACCACAGATTAAAATTGTGAGAACTTTAGAAGAATTTTTTAAACTTTAGAAGCTTTTGGAAATTATATAAGATTAAAAAAGAATCCATCAGAAATTTTTTTCTGGGTATTTTATAACTACTTTAAAACATCTCCTATTGGAAGCTATCTCCACGATGGAAACACAAGTGATATTTTTTTAATAGCCATCACCACATGTATTTACAGAACTTTTTTCTTGTGATGAGAACTTTTCAGACTTAGTGTCTTAGCAACTTTCAAATATACAATACAGTATTATTAACTCTATTCACCATGCTGACATGAAAATAACTGACTTTTTTTGAGAGAGAGAGACAGGAAGACAGGAAGGGAGAGAGGTGAGAAGCATCCACTCACAGTTGCGGCACTTTAGTTGTTCATGGATTGCATCTCATGCGTGCCTTGACTGGGGAAGAGGGGCCGTGACTCCAGCCAAGTCTTTGGTTTCAAGCCAGCAACCTTGGGCTTCAAGCCAGCAACCACTGGGCTCAAGTCAGAGACCATGGGGTCATAATGATAATGTCGCGCTCAAGTTGACGACCCTGTGCTCAAGCTAGCAAGCCCTTGCTCAAGCCAGCAACCTCAGGGTTTCAAACCTAGAACCTCAGCATCCCAGGTCTATGCTCTATCCACTGCACCACCACCGGCCAGGCAGATGTTATTTTTCTAAAAAATGAGTTTTCTATCTGACTTTTAGGAATAGTTTTAAAACTGCTATCATTGACCTCGCTTAGAAGATTTTGGAATGCAAGTGATTTTTTCAGTTGAGTCTCAGAAGCATTACCAAGACACGACCTGCTCAGGGAAGCTTGGGCAGTAGCTCCCAGGTCAGACTGCGGAGTTCAGTTCCTACTCGGGGAATGAAAACTAACTCATGGTCAATGATACGGGAGAAAAGCCTCATGTATTGTTCTCACCTCCCTTCTTGCCGCCGCAGCCAGGCCGTCCCCTCACAGGTCACCCTGCCCAGTCTTACCCCAGCAACTCTGTTCAGCAGAAGACCCATTGTGGTACCGGAATGAACATTTCAGGCACAACAAGACACTTGCCAGTTTTACAGCTGATGCTTTATATGATTGGGTCAAGGTATACAAACTCAATACTCTTTTCTCGTTTCAATTATTAAACACATCTCTCTCTTAAAAAAAAAAAAAACTACAGTTCTTATCAGAGCACCCTAGAAGAAACACACTGCCCACTGATGACTGAAGTACTTGCAGGAGGACATCTGTCTCATCCTTCGAGTTCTTTTGTGGAAGAACTTGACCTTGGAGGCAAAGAAAGGCACTGTTGGCAAACGACGGCCCTCTAGGTTACGAATGAGTCCAGCAGGCATTTTCTCAGACTCTGCCCTACCCCAGGGAACATCATGCCTCCACACTGGTCAGTGGCCTCTTCCCTCATCGAACCTGTGTCCCCTGTGGTCCCATGTGCTGATCAGACCTTCAAGGAGACGCCTTGCAAACTCACACCATCACCTCTGGCTTTTGGGGAGCTCATCTGCTTTATTGGAGAACGTTTTTGCTTTACGTGAGAAGCTCAGAGATGACAAAAACACTGTGTACAACAGCAAAGTAGACTGAGAAACTGGTGAGACAACCACAAAGACAAGGATGGAACAGAAGGAAGACTGGGACCTCTGGACTCTTGTGCCTGCTCTGCCACGAAGGAGCACATGACTCATGGCAAATGACAACCCGCAGTCACTATCCAGACTATATTTTAGATTTCTATCTGGGACCGGAGTATATAGCCTTTTGACCCTTCCTATGACGACACAGCCAGCCACACCACAGCAATGATAACAGCAACAACAACAGCTAACCTTCCCGGTCACTTGCTCTAGTCGGTCATTCCCCAAAGCAGTAGCAACAGAGCCACAGGTGTTCCATTTGGCCAGACACAGGGTGACTCACAGATCAGAGGCTGAGCAAAGCTGCAGCACAATGTGCATGCTTTGTCCGTTTTTTACCAAGAGAACACAAGCCTGAAGCCAGAGACAGCCCAGCTGACCACATGGGCCAGTGTCTCCTATAGCACAGCACAGGGCTGAGCTCTCGGGAAGTATGCTAGACGGGAGGAGTCCAGAGCTCTGTCACCGAGCCGGATGATCGTGTAAGTCTCAATCACAAGGCTGTAACTACCATAGATTTACCACCCCACATTCCCATAATCCTTAGGTTCCACTGGCCAATATATATCACTGAAACTTTTCAGAAATAAAAAATAAACTAAATATCAATCTAAATTATGTTTCACTACATGTTGTTGTATTATAGTTCACCCTCTTAACAGACTGGTTCAGAGTCACTGGGGGGGGGAGGGCTTATTAAATACTGGTTGCTGGGCCCCACCCCCCGGATTTTCTGACTGGGTGGGGCAGGGCCCAAGAATTCACATCTCGTATGACAAGTTCCTCAGTAATACCAAGCTGCTGGTCCAGCGACCATGAAGTGAAATCCACTACACTACGATATTGCTAAATTTGTCCTAGCCACGTAGATCACTTGGTTAGAGCATCCTCCTGACACACCATGGTTGTGGGTTCGATTCCCAGTCAGGGCACCTACAAGAATCAACCAATGAGTGCATAAATAAGTGGAACAAAATCAGTATTTCTCTCTCTCTCTCTCTCTCCCTCTTTCTTTATAGAATCAATAAATTAAAAACACACACACATTTTAAATATTGCTAAATTTTGGAGACAAGGGCATAAAAATGTGCCTGGACCCACCCCTAGAAATGTTCTGTATGGATTCTGTCCCTCTGGTCAAGTAGCTTCAAAAGCCATTTAAATTCTCTGAGGAAGCCCAAAGCCTACCACTTGTCTGTTAAGAGCGTGTTATAAAACAAGACATTTTCCCCCAGTTGCCTCAGAAAACTTTATTACATGTTGTAAATGCTTAAAAGGAGAATGCTCTAGGAACAAATGCCTTCAATGACTCAGTCACTAAGCTGCTTGAATTCACATCATTCTGGAAGTTCCAAATCCAGAGGCTCTCAGAGGCTGAGAACCCAAAGCAGTCAGCTGGCGAGGTGGACCAGCACGTCCCACCCACGTCAGACCAAGCTGCGACCTGCGGCGCCAGTACAGGAGTCTGGCCTCAGAACAGGACAGGACAGTCGTTATAAGCAGCCAGAGACCCAGACTTTCATGGAAATTTAAATACATGGCCAATATGGACCATGAGCTCACAGCATTCATGTACCCCCCCCTAAAAATACAACAGGTCTGTGGACTGACTGCAACCCCAGGCAACTAGTGTGCTACATCTGGGTGCCCGGCTACCACACGGCTGGAGAAAGTTCTGTTGGTTCTATGGGCAGGAGCTGGGCAGCAGCCGTGTGGGAAGCACGGGGCTGAGCCATGCGGCCACAGGGGAGAGGACGCCCCGCCTCCACCCTCGGAGCGCTCACAGTCTAATAAATATTTGATACTCAACAAGGGGAAAATGTTGGCCATGGCTCATTAGCAACGGAAGAGAACAGCTATCTCAGGATGCATTCACAGGACGGGGGGGGGAGGGGGGGGGCGATGGGATGGTCGCAATCATAGCTACAGTCATTGTTAAATGAGGTGGGGAAAAAAAATAGTAGATTAAAAAAAGGCGGGGGTTGGGATTGAATATCTATCAGTGAACATAATCAAACCTATAGAAATGTCTAGACATGGATTGCCTACCTGTGTGAGTCAAAGTCTTAGCAACCCTCCTCTAAATCACGACAGGTGTGTCATCTAGCCCATAAATGTTTAACGGTCCCTATAAACCAAAGTACAGCGGCTGCTTATGACAGGACAGTGTCAATGAAGATGACAGTATCGGCCCCAGACAGATGTGTTCTGTCGCGGAAAGGAAAGTGAGGTGACAGGTGGCATCCTGGTGGGACTGCTCCTTGTGGAAAATAGGCCACAGGAACTCAGGGAGGGAGGGATGGAGGGAGGAAATGACAACATGCCCCCCAATCAATCACACAGGGCCCAGCCCCTCCTTGGACAGTGGCGACATGCAAAAACCATGCTTAGGTCAGTCAGGAGACCACAGACTGCTGAACCATTCAAAACCAAAAGGTGAGGCAATGAAGTTCAAGGCCAGGAGAAAACAAAAACAACAACAAAAGAGTTAATGGTCGGTTTAAGGAAGCAGGTTCTTAAGCAGCCCTTTGGGAAGGTGGAGTGCCATGCTTACAGGTCCCGCCTTCACGCCATTTGGCGAGAACACCGTGTCTCATCCAGTGCTGTGAGTCAGCCAGCTTGCACCAGGGAGGCCATGAGCACAGCCTGGGTCATGGGCTCTTTAACACAACACACAGCCCATGCACCTCCCTACACCAGGCAAGCTCTGCCAGGGACGGGGGGGGGGGGTCCGATTAAGGGGATCACAGCCCCGGGACCCTGGCACCCCACGCATCATTCTCTGACAGGTGACTAGGGCAGCCCAGCAATGGCCGCAGCACTCAGCGTCTCCATAGCAATCATGGTCAGCTCGCTGCAAAAAGCAACCAAGCCAACAGGTCTTCCCGGGAGCAGCCGGGACCTCCACGTGGTTTTACCTCCAGCTTTCCCAGGAAAGGGATATTCTTGAAAGTGTTCCGTGGCTGTACACAAAACAAAAACACGGTTCACGGTTTCATCCAGAGCTAAAACAAAACAGGGAGGGACGGGGTCGTTATCAAAAAGGAAATGATGTGTCTCTGGGTGGCCCCATTCCGTTTCCAGCACAGTGTGTCTCATCTATGATATGGCAACACCTGATGATCGTCGAAGTCACCATGTCAGAGAAAAGTGACCCACGAACATCATTGGATCAGGCTGATGCTATGGCCCAAGGTATTGGGCAGTTCTCTATAAAAAGGGTGCTCCTTGCCTGGGGATTTCTGCATGGCCGTAAGGGTCCCCTGCCTAGCAAAGATGAATTAAACGCTTTCTAGAACCCCTGACACCACTTTAAACCACATGAACTGCCTTTAGAACGTAGCTTGCTCTTTTTAACGTCCCCCCACCCAAAAGCACATGAACCTGAAACAGAGGAAAATCCTGTGAAGAGGTCTCTACATGTTTCTGTGGTTATAATAAGAGGGCGGTTCTGGTCATTGTATGAAAAGAGTTCTGTGGACAACCACCCGACACTGGGGCAGTGCCCGGTGACCAGGTAGGGTAACTGCACTGACTCACCCAGCAACAAGGACATTTCTGAGCCCCCACCATCTGCCAGGCACGGGGGCTCCCATATAATCATCCATTTCACCATGCCCACCCCACCCCCCATTTCACCCTGAAAGGGTACAGCAACTCTTTTGTGCATTTAAAATTACACTTCTGTCAATATGCTTTCAGGCCTTTGAAAATAGTCCTTAAGAGTGCTGTAATTGGCCTGTTGATTCATCAGAGCGGGTATTAAAAAAAAAAAAGTCCCTGCCCTTGAAAATGTCTCCTTTTCTCTAAAGAAAAGTAAAATCCACAGTTAACATGGTGTCAACTCTTTTAGAAAAAGCTGGTTGAGTCATATCACATTTATGAAACCTTCAGATTATTGAATCTGTAACAAAGATTGTCTTAAATAATTAAGTGTGAAGAAGGTATATTCTGTTTATTTTAAATACCACTGTGTCTCTTGAGAGTGCAGCCTTCTCTTATAGAAGGCCTTATATACTGCTCATAAAAACTAGGGGATATTTTAAAATGAATATGAAGCGATAGGAAAAAAGAAGCATTTGATTTTTTTTATTAAACAAGAACATCCAAAAAGCAAACGACAAGTCAAAGAAAGTTGTTTGATTATGCAAATGAGATGCAAAGCCAACTTTGATTTCATTGGAAATACACTAGACAAAAGGCTGAAAGTCTTGGAGGATCTGCACGTTCCCTGATCTCCTAATTTTTGTGAGCAGTGTAATTCTACCCACGTTGTCTGTGCCAAAACCACTTTCAAGAACCTGTTTCAAAGTTGTGAATCCTCTCTGAAGAAAAATGTAAATACACACCAAATCTGACTCATAACTTCAGGAGTTTTTGAAGCCCTTGAAATACCAGATTGATAATTGCTGGTCTCGCCAATCAATCATGGCTGACATTTCACATTAAGGAATACAAATGGTTCTCACTTCAATACATCTTCCTTCTTCTGACTAGTCCCCTCATTATGGTGCTGACTGACCAGAAACAGCAAACAACAACCCATTACTACCTGACTCTTGTCTTTAAACATTTTAATGTATAGTTTAAAATCAGAAACAGTTTTTTTGTGTTGATGATGGTGGTTTCTATTTTGGGTTTGTTTCTTTTATTCTTTTCAAAAAAAAATTTTTTTAATTCTGAGCAGATGCATGATGAATTTTTCATTCTAATCCACATAATTAAAATGAAAGCCACTGGGAATAAAATGCCCACTGATGGACACACCAAAAAAAAAAAAACCACATCAACAAATCACCACCTCAAATCATCAACTTGAAACAATCCCTTCTGACATATGAAAAAGAAGAAATTTCGTTTTGGAAGAGAATGCCCTGTGAAGTAGTACCTGTCCACACAAGACATCAGGTAGAGGGAGAGTAAGTCATAAAAGGTTCATTAGGAGAAGTAAAAATTGCCAAAGTAGGAAATAAAAGGTGCTTAATTAAAGTAGCTAGGACACCACATCGGAGAATGCAAAGAAGTTGTATTTGTTTAAAATAGTGCCAGATCCGAGAGTGGTGGTTATGGGATGGGGGGAGGGAGGGAAAAGTGGGATAGGGAGGAGGGGAGGGACACAGGGAAAACCAGATCGAAGGTGACAGAGGACAATTTGACTTTTGGTGATGGGTATGCAACACAATTGAATGATAAGATAACCTGGAGATGTTTTCATTGTACATATGTACCCTGATTTATTGGTGTCACCCCATTAGAATTAATAATAATAAAATATATATATATAAAAAAAAATGTAAAATAGTGCCAGATCCGTCAGAGCAGTGAAGGAGTGTGAGGACCCAGTGAATGCGATGAGGTTGGGCATTTAAAATGTCATTAGGGGTGGTGCAGTGGATAGAGCACCGGACTGGGACCCGGAGGAGCCAGGTTTGAGACCCCGAGGTCGCCAACTTGAGCGCAGGCTCATCTGGTTTGAGCAAGGCTCACCAGCTTGAGCCCAAGGTCACTGGCTTGAGCAAGGGGTCACTCGGTCTGCTGTAGCCTCCTGGTCAAGGCACATATGAGAAAGCAATCAATGAACAACTAAGGAGCTGCAACAAAGAATTGATGTTTCATCTCTCTCCCTTCCTGTCTGTCCCTCTCTCTGACTCTCTCTGTCTCTGAAAAAAAAAGATGTCATTAGGGGCCCTCGACTATTGGCTCAGCGGTAGAGCGTCGGCCCGGCATGTGGAAGTCCCAGGTTTGATTCCCGGCCAGGGCACACAGGAGAGATACCCATCTGCTTCTCCACCCTTTCCCCTCTCCTTTCTCTCTGTCTCTCTCTTCCCATCCTGCAGCCAGGGCTCCATTGGAGCAAAGTTAGGCTGGGCACCGAGGACGGCTCCATGGCCTCAGGTGCTAGAATGGTTCCAGTCACAGGGCAGCAACGCCCCAGATGGGCAGAGCATCGCCCCTGGTGGGCATGTTGGGTGGATCCTGGTCTGGCGCGTGCAAGCGTCTGTCTGTCTGCCGCCCCCCACTTCTCACTTCAGAAAAATACAAAAAAACAAAAAAGATGTCATTAGGGCAGGGGCAGTAGGGAAGGAAGGCAAAAGTAAGATATAAGCCCCCTGAGGGCAGGCTGGAGGGGGGAGTACAGCAGAGGACCTGGAAGTCAAGGTCAACGAACGTTTCTGTGTGTTTGGTGCCCCTGTGCTAGGCACTGGGGTCACAGAACCCCAGGGCATGCCTCCTTCACGTAGGCACTAGTGGGCTAGTGAGAAAGACAAATGCAAACAGGGAGTAATTACAATTCGCCAGTAATGGACTTCTGCCCAGACAGTTGTGGGAAGACAAAGGAGGCACCTCCACCCGCGTCTGGAAGGACAAGGAGAAGCTCCCCAGAAGTGGTGGTGCCCAAACAAGGTCTGAGGAACAAGGAGTCATTAAGCAGAGGGAAGGGCCTTCCAGCCCGACTGGGCGTCATAAGCCACCATGTGGAGCGGTGTGTTCCGGGGTAAAGGGTTGGGCCAGGCAGGGCGGGGGCACCGACGTCTTTCGTAAATCAGGGAGTGAGGGCATGAAGTCACCCACTGGGAGAGGAGCCAAGAGTGGGAACAGTCAAAGCCAGCAAGACAGACAGTATGGCAAGGATCTCCAGGGGAACCACAACGGGTGACCATAGGCTCCAGGCAAGGGACCTCAGCAGGGAGCGGATGGATCAAGAGGGAGACGGAAGTCTGGGGCTGCCACAGGGGTGAGAACCAGCCTGGGGAGATGTGAGACAAGAAGATGCATTCAGAGGAAAGCTAGCGCCCAGGTTCCGGGAAGCAAAGAGGCTACAGTGACGGTCACTGGTGCAGAGGAGGCAGATGGGCCACGGGGCCACGATGGGACAAGGTGAAATCCATCGTCAGGCAGGGCTATGCGTGAGCATGGGAAGGAGAGAGACCACCGAAGGTGGAGAGAAAGAATGCCAACAACACAGTCAAAAGCCTTGAATTCCGGCCCCCACTTTACCTTGCAGCCCTGGGCATACCACATGCCTCTCCTGGGCCTGCCTCTCTGTATCTGTGAGATCAGGAGCTGGGGCTCAATGACCATTTCATTTCCTAAGTCGTATCAGGCAGCTTTCTCGTATGGAAACGACAGCCATGGGGCAGAGGTGTTCATCAACTTTGTGAAAGAACTGCCTTTATTGGGTTTCCTATCAGAATTCACAAATGGTGCATGTGTCACTTCCTTCTGAATGGACTTTACAATTTATTTTAAGCTCTTTTTATATATTTTTTCTAACAGAGTCCTGTCTGTGAGAGCTCTATAATCACCATTTAGCGCTGAAGAAATAAGACTCCTCAAGGCAGAAGCAATAGCAGCTGTAAATCGGTAAAGATCAGCCTTTTCTTCCTAATCTAGTGATTCTACTTGGTATGCTTTGAGATAACCTAGGACTTAGTGACATTTGGGTTTTGAAAAATGCATTCTCTCAGCAAAGCACAGGGTGCCCCCAATTGCACTAAAGCTAGAAATGTCCTTCTAGGCATCTGTAGATAACCTGATTACTGAAATGAACCGAGGGGACTCCCTGAACTTTATTAAACTTTCATAATGTGGAAGGAAAGCTTCGCAAACAAAAACACATCACAACAAGTCCGAGTATCCACTTATCCCTGTTGCTCAGCAGAGACTACAGCAGAAAAACAATCTTACTCAATACGTCTACTTGTGTCATTGCTGTGAGCGGAACACAGAGTCAGACAGGAATTTTCTTTTCCTAATAACGAGTCCTTTCTCTTCGAACCCTCCAAGTGGTCAGTCAGGTTCCAAATTGTCTATTATGTTACCCAGTTCATACCAACTACATACTAACAAGGCTGATCAAGAAAGCAAAGAAATTCCTAGCTTCTCCAAGGAAGACATGGACTACAATTACTTATGAATCCTTCTGTCCTCATTAATTCACCCATTATAAGTCCATTTTACGTTTGTACAGGAAATCCTTATTGGGATATTATGTACTTCCTTGGTGATTACAAAAATTGCTAAACTCTAAGCAGTAACTTCTTTTCTGAAAAATGAAGATCGGTTCTAGTGAAAGGAATTTACACACAACTTTTCAAGTCAGACAGTACTTGACCAATCAACTCTTTAAAAAGGTGATGGCGCCTGACCAGGCGGTGGCGCAGTGGATAGAGTATCAGACGGGGATGCGGAAGGACCCAGGTTAAAGACCCTGAGGTCACCAACTTGAGCGCGGGCTCATCTGGCTTGAGCAAAAAGCTCACCAGCTCAGACTCAAGGTCGCTGGCTCCAGCAAGGGGTTGCTTGGTCTGCTGAAGGCCCACGGTCAAGGTACATGTGAGAAAGCAATCAATGAACAACTAAGATGTTGCAACAGCATCAAAAAACTGATGACTGATACTTCTCATCTCTTTTCGTTCCTGTCTGTCTGTCCCTCTCTCTGGCTTTCTCTCTGGCTCTGTATAAAAAAAAAAAAAAAAAAAAAAAAAGGTGATGGCAACAGATCTTATGTTATACGATTACTGACTTTTGACCATCTCTTTGGTGGCATTCTGTGGCCATCGGGCATTTTGAGCTGAATGGCAAAAATGTGTAAAGTCATAAATACACAAACCATCTTACAGGAAATTCTCCACAGGAAATGCTCTTTTATACCTCAGTACAATAAAAATCAAAGTGAAAGATAATCGCTAAGCACCCAATATGAACAAGGTCCTGTGTGGTCACACCAGGAAAAGTTTACCCAGCAGAAAGAACAAACTACTCCAGCATTATAACTTAGCAGTTATCCTTAAGAGGATGCTGTGCAGCATTTCACCTCCCAACCTGAAACATTTAAGGTCCATATTTAGAAAAAGGGAAGGAAAAGACAAACATTTCTTGCTATGCGATGAAATGAGCTTACCTAAACGAGAAATGCAAATGTCACTCTTCCTTCCTTATGCTTACAGTTTAAGAGAGAAAAAAAGGGGGGGCATGTAAACTCAAAAATATAGAGGAATATTGAATGTCTGACCCAAATTCTGTCCTAACAGGTAAAATCCATGCTCCACTACCTCTAAGTGGTTGCTCTCTTTTGGTGGTTAACTCTACAGAGATGACATTCAAGAAATATTCAAACATTTTAACCTTGATCAGACAGGAAAACGTAGGTTCCAGGGCCCCAGCCACCAAGAGCCCCTTCACCACCTGGGAACCCAACCTAGCAGCAGACCTGCAGGTCTCGGGAGAATCACCCTGTCTATAAGGGAATTTGATAGACTCGTTAATGACAACCTAAAAGGTTTCCATGCCTCCTTTCTTAGGTCACTGTTCCAATGACTTCATTCAGCTCGTGTGTCAAGTCTTCCTGAAAAATGAAAGAGGTTAACATGTCCTTTCTGTGTGTGGCAGGGGGGAGGGGGGAGGGGTACCCAGGAAGATCAGTTTCAACTTCTGCGCAAACTACTCACTTAAATTCCCAGAGGTCAACGTCACCTAGAGGGGATGTGCCCAGCTCTCCCCGTTGGCCAGAGCTCACAATTTAGGTTTTTAACACCAAAATGTAGACGCCGCCACTATACTCACTTTTAGTTTCTTGTTTAGTTTACAGCAGTATCTGTACAGCATTGCCAAGTTCAGAGGTCCAAAATCTGCATAGAAACTGAGTTTAAAAAAAAAAAAAGTAGTTAGTAAAATAATGCAATTTTCAGTCACATGTGTGCTCATTTTATTTTCAATAAAAGTTGCGATCACATTTCAATTATCTTCAGAAATAAGGGTCCGTTCATAACTGGTTCATAGGAATCCAAATAACTGATGGTTTCACCCTACTGGTAACCTCCAGTGTCCATAACCTGTCTCTCAACAGGGAGCTAATTGGATAGTTTTGAATTCCACCTCCTTTTATCTCCCTGCCAGGACCCGAAGTGAAGGGATTGAAAAGCAGGCAACGAAAGAACCACATGTACGTAACACACATGTGGCTTACACTTCCTGGTTTTACTTCTTCATCACCTTCTCAATCATACAGCCCGTGGACTCTGGGCTCCAATTCCACCCGCTCCACTCAAACCTTGCCCTCAGCTCTCAAGCGTCTGAAAGCCAGTGAGTGGCCTCTGTTCCATTCTCCTCGCACCCTCTGTAAGGTATGACACACGGGCTCGTCTCCCTCTCTCCACCCTGTGACCTCTCCAAGGGTATGGTCATCAGCCTGCAGATCAACCATAGCTAAATCCGTCTGAGCCCAGAACCCCGTGGAAAACAGCTCCTAACCTGAGACCCAGCATCCATCTTTGCCATCTTCGACCATCTGCTCCACCTCACAGGTCCTCCCCCAACCTGGAACTCAGAAGGTCTAAAATTCAACCCATCTTCCAATCTAATCAGTCCTCTAGACCGAAGACCTTGTGCCTCTCTTAGTCACCCCAGGCATGACGCCTCCGAATCACAGTAGGGCAACAAATCAACATTAATTTAATTTTCATACATCAAATGAGCTACTACTCCAAGTTACCCCCCTTCCTTCCCCAGGCCTACTTCAGCAACAAAAGTTTAGATCCCCTTCTTTCCACATTCCTACTATGAAATTCGCTCTCTCCCCTGCCCAATCATCCAGAACCCAACCTTAGAAAACACGGCCCATCTCTCCAAGTTCCCAGAGGTTACCATTCAGCCAGTCCAGCAACCGAGGGACCCACCATGTATAGTACCACATACTGTGAGTTACGTTTTTCAATGCAGATCTTACCTGTCCAACTACGGAGCAAGCCTCTCGCTCAGAGATTGTATTTGCATATGTTATATGCTTAGAAGAGTGTCCAGCTCATCATAAATCTTTAATAAATGAGTCTTCATTATGAATACTTTGATGCTCAATTTCAATGTAGACTGGACCATATCTTTACTAAATATTAAATTTCATATATATATATATATATATATATACTCAAAAAAAACCTTATTTTGAGGGAATCATTTGATTACATTTTTTCTGCTACTCAAATTACACTATCATAGATTTCATTATACTGTACGTTGGTTACAGCATCCTCTCAATTCGTTCAAGTTTCAGGTTCAATCCCCATTCGTTGGTACAAGAATCAACCCATGAATGCATAATTGGGTGGAGCAACAAATTGATATCTCTCTCTCTAAAATCAATAAAAATAAGTCAAATGAGCTAGGACGGAGCCAAGGCAGGAAAATGGAATAAATGCGCTGTGGGGAGAAGGAAAACAGAAGGTCATTGGCCTGTGGACAGCGAAAAGGGGAGGAGACCTAAGCCCCATAGGGAACCTGAGAGCTTGGTAGGCAGCTCTGCCCAAAGTTAACCACACGGGACAGTGTCCTCCAGCCTGGCGATTCCCAGGAAGGAGCCTCCAGACCCACAGCCAAACAAGACTCCCACTTTGTCTTGGGTAGGGGAAGAGAGAGGAGGAATTTGATCTCATCTGAGCAGAAAAACCGGGGATCTATTCTTTTATTATTTCCGAGTTCCTTCCGCTTTCCCTCCACATGAAAGAATGAATGAACCAATATTCCTTCCCTAGTTGATTTTGTGTTTGTTGGGATTTTTTGGAACAAACTCTAATTTAAGTGGATTCATTCCCAGAGGAATCATCTCTCTTTTTTTTTTTAATACACTTTTCTTTTTATTTTTATTTATTTATTTATTTATTTTACAGGGACAGAGAGAGAGTCAGAGAGAGGGATAGATAGGGACAGACAGGAACGGAGAGAGGTGAGAAGCATCAATCATTAGTTTTTCATTGCCGTCGCAACACCTTAGTTGTTCATTGATTGCTTTCTCACATGTGCCTTGACCGCGGGCCTTCAGCAGACCGAGTAACCCCTCGCCGTAGCCAGCGACCTTGGGTCCAAGCTGATGAGCTTTTGCTCAAGCCAGATGGGCCTGCGCTCAAGCTGGCGAGCTTGGGGTCTCGAACCTGGGTCTTTCGCATCCCAGTCCAACGCTCTATCCACTGCGCCACCACTTGTCAGATGAGGAATCATCTCTTAAAGCAGCACCCTATTTTGCATATCAGAAGTTTCATCTGAAAAATTTCAACTCCTTAGCCAAAAGATAAATTACATTCCAAGCAATACTCATTCATTGAACAAAATTTATGACCACCGACTCTGAGCAAGGCAGTACCGGTGAACATATTAATCTAAGAACGCTGACCACGCAAAAAAAAAAAATCCAAACAAACAAAATTTAACTGCTTTATAAACAAGGCATGCCATCTCTGCCAACTATGCAATGTTTTACCAGCACTGCCGACATTCTTTGTCTATTCATTCATTCCCTCCTTCAAGTTATTTACCGAAAGCCTGCCGACCGCCATTACCTGACCCACAAGGAGCTCACCACCCAATGAGACGCCAAGTAAATATATTATTCCCGTGTGATATATGCTAAGGAGCAGTCACCTCCAATACACAGTGAGGTGTGTGTGTACACGTATAAAATTTGGGTGAGATTAATCAGCACAGCCCTCTGGCAGAGGTAGATTACGGTTGGTTAAGGCCCCAGGCACAGAAGAAAATATTGGACCCCTTACATTAGGAAAAGAGTGTCACATTGGGGTTTTGCGGGGCCCTTTAGAAGTCGGGGCCCAGTGCGTGCACCCGGTGCACCCGCCGTTAAATCGCCTCTACCCTCTGGGCTCCACACACCGCCAAATATTTTCCCTATCACCAGAGCATTACCAGCACCCCTCCGGTCAGAGGACAAAACTCCAATGCACAGCTGAAACTCAGAATCATCAAATTTCAAAAAAGGCTGGATTGCTCAGCAAACGCAAATCTAAGATCTAAGCACAGTCCGAGTTTTTGCTCAAGTCTGTACCATAGACTAAACCACAGTCCCATTGATGGTGGCCCCCTGGGAGGAGAGACTGTACACCACACGTCTAAGACCCCCAGGTCCGCGTCTGTCACAGAGTCTGACGAACACTAAAGAGCACTGGGAAGCTGGGAGCCTAGTCCCGACTGGATCGCTCTGTGTCCCTGGCCTGGTGTCATGGCCTCTCTGGGACTCCTTGTCCCTGCCTAGCGAAGGAAACTGCTGAAGTGGAGAGCGTCTCAAGCTCTTTCCTGATATTATCTATACTATCTATATATCACATCACACTTCTGGCCATTGTATATATTATAGACCATTCTATGCATATGTTGTTATATATAATTTATACATATTGTGGATGAAAAAAAGGGTTCTATGGAAAGTAACTTTACAGGATGACCTGGTAACAAATTCCTAACTGGGCAGGTCACGGTGGGTAGTTACAGCCCAGGCATCTAACTTCTTTTTTTTTTATTTTTTAATTTTTAATTGAATTAATTGGGGTGACATGGGTTAACAAAACTATACAGGTTTCAGGTGCAAAATTCTACAATACATGTCTGTCCAACGTATTGTGTGTCCACCCTCACCCAAGTCACATCTCCTTCCATCACCGTTTATCCCCTCTACAGGCTTATAACTTCTTCAGGGAAAGATTTTAAGGCAGACAGGTCCATTGTCCTTGTGAATCTAGGTTAGCACACCTTTGAAATACCAGAAAGGATACCCCTCAAGGGGGTATTGATGCTCAAGAGAGCACATCATCTTGTCAACTATCCTGTAATCCGACCTTCTGGCTGTCTCCCACCTCCAAGGAGTCCTACCTCCATTCGAAAGGCAGAAAAGCTGCTAATCTGTCATTCTATGCATATAGCGTCCATTTGGCTCAGATTGACCCTTATAACCTTTCTCTACAGGTTTGGACATCAGCAGGGCAGACAGCAGGGTCACAGAAGGCTTCAGCAGCTGCTCTTGTGAAATGGGGTTGGCCTTCAAAGCCAAACAACAGACTAGATGGTATTAAGGTACCTTCCAAGCATCAGGGTCTGGAATGCTGTGACTTGCCTCTTTGGAGCAAGTCAATTAATGACAACCCCCTTGAAGACTCTGATTAAGGAAAACAAAAGAAGACTTCAGGAATGCACTGGTAAAATTAACTTCACTCCCATGGAAACATTCTCAAGCAGCGGAAATTAACTCCTTTGCCAACAGTGGGCATCAGGGGCGAGAGGGCTGTGCAGACCGGGTACACATGGCTTGGGAAGAAATCAGGATGATGGATTCATCCTCCTCACATCTTGTAATGCAACTGAGGCTCCGGAAAGGAAAACAGCTACTCTTGAACACACAGGTGATCACACTGCCACTCTAAGCTCTTGCAGTTAAAACCAAAGCCCTAACACTTACCTGTGAGGCCCAGGGTGGCACAGCCCCTACCTGTATCTTTGGGGCCTCCTTTGGCACCATTTCTGCCAAAGGAGAAACGCCATCTTTTAACTAGTGAACTCCAGCCCAGCATTTGTCTTAGTCCCTACCTCTGGCTTCAGCAGCTCACCACCCTTCCTGACCCAGACAACACCTACTCAGGTCTTAGCTGCAGGCACACTTACTTCCTCACGGGATTCTTCCCAAGCGCCCCCTACCTCCACGTTCCTCCATTCACCCACACAGCCGACCCCACCCCGAAGGCCAGGCTCCGTGGTTAGGCGTTTCCAAAGAACTCGTAGGTCCTCCTCCCTTCAGAGCACAATGTCTGAATATTGGGTTAATGTCCTTCCACTGCCCACTGGACCCTACACTGTGGAGTCCAGCGAGATCCCCCAGGGCTGGTGCCGGGAAAGGTCAGAAGCACCCACCCTGGTCTCCCCTGCAACCTGCACCTTTGTTCTGGCTTGCTCCCACTGTGGCCTGCCCCAGAGGCACCCCCCAATTTACAGATACCGCCCTGACTCCACTTGTCCTAGGAACCCCTTCGCTCTGTCTGAGCGTTGCCAAGTTGAAATCACCCTGTGCCTCTACTTTTGGTTTCTCTAGAGCGGGAGACACTCAGCAGAGGCGCATAGGACAGAGCACACCTCCTGACCCGTAAAGGGCAGGGTTTTACAAGCCCACCATTCCCAGCTTCCTACACAAGACCTTTGTCAATGTTTTCGTCTCAGTGGGAAAAAAAAGTTTCTAACATTTCAGATTAATTCAGCTGCAGAGAATTAATACCCTCTGAGCACCAGAATTCATGAAAACGCTATGGTAATTCCACACTCTCTTACAAGGAAGAGAAATGTATAGAATAAGACATCAGTTACACGAGGAGCCCCGATTCAGAAACCTCAATCCGGAGTGGAAGGGAGAATCACAAGCCAGACCCCAAAAAACAAAGTCGTATTGTTCTTGCCAAAGCCTGCCGTATAGCCCGTGCCCTTTGGCTGTGTTTACAAGAGTCTCAGGCTCACTCAGTCTATTTACTCTTATTTTGTACCAAAGGCAAAAAAAACGTGATGTGTGGGTCCTGTGCCCATAGCATATTAGGCTCATCAGACTGATCAGAGGCGGGAGACTGTACCAGTAACTGGTACATTGACAGTAATGCCAAAAGTTAATCCAACAGTAAGTCCTTAAGTCATAGTATGGAAGTCCCCCACCCTTATTCACAGGGGACGTGTTCTAAGACACTCCTCCACACACTAGTGGATGCCTGAAGTCATAGATAGTATCGAACCCTCTATATACTAGGGTTTTTCCTAGACATAAATACCCATGATAAAGTTGAATTTATGAATTTGGCACAGTAGGTGACTAACAGCAACAGCAATAAAATAGAACAATTATAACTATATACTGTAATAAAAGTTACATGACTGGCTTTGGGGCCATTATTAAGTAAAATAATAGTTACATGAACACAAGCCCTTTGATTCTGCTGCAGTCAACCTGATAACCGAGACGGCTACTAAGTGACTGGCGGGCTGGGGGGGGGGGTACACCTGGGCACGCTGGGCAAAGCAATGACCCCTATCCCATATGGGACAGAGCGGGATGGCACAGGATTTCATCCTGCGACTCAGAACAGCAAGGAGTGTAACACTCATGAATTATTTATTTCTGGTGTTTTCCATTAGTGTTTCTGGACCACAGTTAACCACCGGAAACGAAAACCAAGGAAAGCAAAACCGCTGATAAGGGAGGACCGCCATTAACCATCAATCAAAACTGACAATGAATGAAAACCACGAAAAGACACAAGATGTTTAGCGAACAGGCAGGCATCACCTGCTACCTAACCAGAGAGCCCTTTCTTCTTTCGGAACCCCTGCAACCATCCCTGATTTACAGTGAGACTGTACAACCCACATATTTATGATAATGGAGTCTATTAGAGAAAAAAGCTAATCAGCACATTCTTTAATAAGGCAGAGATGGAGATTCACTTTTGAAAGGTCTCCACCAATTATAAAACTTGGACACTGAAATTTTTGATATGTGTATATTTGAAATGTGCTTTCATAGTTAAAAACGTGATTCTCACAATCCTCGTAGAAGCTGCCTCAGTAAAACTCCGCATTCCCAGGCACAGCTGGGTGAGTGCCCTAGTGGACTCTCTCCGCCAAGGAGACCGCATGTTTGAGACAAACCATCTTTCCTGGTCCTCAAGAGAAAATTAAATTTCGTAACAAAAGAACAAGTCCAAACTAGCAAATTCTTCCGTTCAAACAGGATGCGAACATCCTTATGACCAAAATATTAAATTAGAGAATGGAACTTTATGCCCAATCTGTTGTTCAGACCAACTATATTCTATGAAGAATTCACTGTCAATCATAAACGGATTCCGATCATGTGCCAGATGTTTCCAAGTGGCCGGGAACAGGGACTATGACATGCTTTCCATAAATAGAGCCATGCTTCTGAGGGCTCTCATTCAACACCTGATCCTTGGGTGGTCCTGGAAGTACTTAGTTAAAAATAAATTTAAGTGAATTAAAATTAATGGTTAAAAATATGTTGTTTTTTAAAAACAAACATGATTCCACACTGAAGTGTAGAAAGTCCCAGCTCCTTCAATGAGCCAGAAGAGAACTTGATATCATGCGTCCCACCTCCCCAGACTTTGAACAAGGCAATATTGAACCATGCAGGATGGGCATTGTCTATTTTCTGCATAAAGATCACAAAAGACAAAGATCCTCTTTGGCGTTCATTACAGACCCCCTTCCCTCTTTATTTTGTCTTCCCATCCCCAAAATAAAGCAGAGCAACAGAAGACAGCTCTTCCAATTTACCTGAATGAGGGGACTCCGTGAAGCTGTCCCTTTCTCCCTATCACCTGAGCCAGAAACTTTGAATGTGCTTTCCATTCTTCCTCGCCCCTCATCTGGTCAACCCATCCTTTCTGGCCCTTTCCTCCACCTGGCTTTTCTGATCCCGTCACTACAACCTGACCCACCCGCCCTGCCAGCCATGGGGTCCTGTCCTAAAGCACAGCTCTGGAGAAGGGTCCCCAAAGCACTGGCATGACGTTCCACACCACAATCTAGTCCATCTTGATGTCAGTTTCTTCTACTGCAGTCTGCAGCCCCTTGAAAGTGTTAAGTGATGCTTTTTTCATAAAAATGTGTCATGTAATTTCTTCTTCGTCTTCTTTCTTTTTAGTAACAAAGGTTTATTAAGCTGTGGCTAAGTAAAAGCCATTGACTTTTGACTCTGGAATGTTATTTACGGACTTACAAATAAAAGCATCTCATGTTTTAGGAACCTACTTCAAACAAAATAAGCCACAAAGACAGAATTCAGCGGGGGATGGCTCCCCGCAGACCTCCCCTGCGGTCAGTTTGGACCTCTGTCAGGCAGCCAGGTTGAGTAAGACTCACCCTCTTTTAACTGAGACCTTAGCCCCTCAGTTAAAATTCGCATTTTCAAGCAAGCAGAAAGAACAGATCCTTGGTCCTTATGAAGATGAGTGACCCACTGTGAATGCCCAAGAGGTCAAAGCAACGGGTATTGAAATCAATCAAGATCTACACAGTAAAATTTGACTCTCGTGAGTCGTAGAATTAAGTACTGACTGGTGACTGTGTACAGATCAGTCTGTTTCCTCCTTTCCTACACTAGGACGTAGTGCTGCTAGTCACAGGCACAGGTACACGCAGACACAAGCACACGCCTAACACTCAGGTGTTCAAACCACAGCATTAAAACAAAAGTGGCCCTGAATAATACTGGGGTATTTTTGCAAGGCTAGGATGGAAGGAAGGAGAAAGGGGGAAGGAAGCATAAACCTACCATCCTTGAAAAGCTGAAGAATTCTACACAGAAACCACACCTTAAGTTCTACCAGCTAAGCAGCAAGAACATTTCAGCAGACAGCCTGCAAGAGGAGTTTTTATAGGCATATAAAAAGCTAGCTTCCCAGACCGAGCTAAGTGGATCTAGGACAAGGGCCATTTCTTCCTCACACACCCAACCAGAGCAGAGCCCTCCCTTGCAGCCAAATCTCGGTCTGTTTGGGTCTCATAAACTCTGCTGGCCTCACCCCGCTGACTCCCTGAGACTCCACCCCAGCACAGAGGTGTGTGGGCACCCAGGAGGTGGCAGCAAGACTTGGTAATACCAGGGGACATTCGCCAAGTGGCCTCAGACCCAGCACTGGCACCAGGTTAGAACCTGTATCAACCTGGTGAACACTACTCACCCTTATCAGGTGACTCACTGAGAGCCCACCTCAAGCAACTTGAGTACTGCCAGAGGCTCTATCAGTGACTGAGCTTAACAGGCAACCGGTAAGGGGAATGTGGATCTTGGGGTGCCTTGGAACTTTTGCTGACCTGCCCCCGGGCCTGGTACAGGTAAAAACCAGCCTTGGTTCTCAGCTTCATTTTTCCCACACACATGCAGGCCCAGTAGAGGCAGCCACAAACTGTGGATCACTGGTAGCTCCAAACAGGTTGTAAAGGGCCAGTCACAGGCAGCACCTGACCTTGGCCTGCACCACAGCCCCTCCCAAGAGGCTCAGAACCAACACACCCAGGAGCCAAGACATAATAAACTTCACAAGAAGCCTATCTGTGGGGAGAGCCCAGCAGGCACGGGACCCTGCTGAGCTGAATTCTGCTCCATGTGGTCAGCACCTGCACAGCAGCCAGCACAAGTGATTGGGGTGGAGCCTCACAGCCAGCCAGCTTGAGGGTCGATCCCACACAGGAACGGGCCAATGGCAATCAAGACTCAGTTACAACAGGAGGGCCCACATAACTCACACAAGGGACATCCCAGGAGCGCCCAGCTCACGTGAAAAAGGAGACTGTACCACGGGACTCCACAGGACACCTACTACATGAGGCCACCCCACAAAGATTGGGAGTCATAACACATTTCTCTAATCCCTGTACATAGAAACAGACACAAAGAGGCAGCCAGAATGGGGAGACAAAAATACAGACTCCAAAAGAGAACTCTCCAGAAAAAGAGCTAAACAAAATGAAGGCAAGTAATTTATCAGATACAAAGTCCAATGTAATGGTTACAAGGATGCTCAACAGCATGAAAAAGGATATAAAAACCATAAAAAAAAAAAGACCAGCCAGAGATAAAGAATACAATATCTGAAATTAAAAATACACTGGAAGGAATAAACAGTAGATTAGATGAAGAAGAGGATCAAATCAGCAATTCAGAAGACAAGGCAGAAAAAATACCCAATCAGAGCAGTAAAAAGAAAAAAGAATTTTGAAAAATGGGGATAGTTTAAGGGCTGTTTGGGACTACATGAAGCATGACAACATCCGCATTACAGGGATACCAAAAGGGGAAGAGAGAAAGGGATTGAAAACCTATCTGAAGAAATAATAACCGAAACTTCCCTAACCTGGGGAAGGAAAAAGACACACAAGTCCAGGAAGCGCAGAGAGTCCCTAACAAGACAGACCCAAAGAGGCCCACACCAAGACACATCATAATTATAAAGGCAGAGTGAAAGACAAAGAAAGAATCTTAAAAGCAGCAAGAGAAAGACAGTTACTTACAAAGCAACTCCCATAAGACTGTCAGCTGATTTCTCAACAGAAACATTTCAGGCCAGAAGGGGTTGGCATGAAATATTCAAAGTGATGAAAAACAAGGACCTACAACCAAGACTACTTTGCCCTGCAAGGTTCTCATTTAAAATTGAAGGAGAAGTAAAGAGCTTTGCAGATAAGGAAAAGCTAACAGAGTTTGCTACTACCGAGCCAGTGTTACAAGAAATGTTCAAGCGCCTGCTTAAAGAAGAAGAAGGAGGAGGAAGAGGAGGATAAAAACAGAGGAACATAGTTAAAAGAATAAAGTGGAAATAAATATGTACTTATCAATCAATAGTCAATTTAAATGTAAGTGGCTGGAATTCTCCAACCAAAAGACACAGGGTTCCTGAATGGATAAGAAACAAAACCCAGATATATGCTGCCTACAAGAGACCCACATCAGAACAAAAGATAAACAGAGACTAAAAGGAAAGGGACAGAAAAAGATGCTTCATGGAAATGAAAAGAAAAAAAAGCTAGAGCAGCAAGACTTATTATATCCGACAAAATAGACTTTAAAGAAAGGCTACAGTAAGAGACAAAGAAGGACACTACATAATGATAAAAGTATCAATCCAACGAGAAGACATAACCCGTGTTAACATTTATGCACCAGCCTAGGAGCACCTAAATACAGTGTGTCCGTAAAGCAAAGCAAATCTTGATGGCCATAAAGGGAGAGATTGACAGTAATACACTTACGTTTCCATTAAATTAACCTACTTGCTACACATTCCAGTTGAAACAAAAACTGAAAAGCAAAAAAACAGTTTCTTCTCACTCTTATCAAACCTAGATACTCCATTCCTACAAATATGTCCAGGCAAAAGAAGTTATTTTTTTTCTGTATTTCCAAGATGCCCTAGGTCCACATTTTCACTCAAACCTATGCTGCCGATGACATAAAAGAAATCGTTCTTCTATAAACGACTTATCCAAAAGTTCCCAGCAACATTCATATCAGGCTGCTTTAATAAAGTGTAAATGAAAATTGAAAGTTTTGAATGATATAAATCTGCAGGTTAACTAATGTGTTCTCACTAGAGGAGGTCTGTTCTCCCATGCTCCCCCGAGTGTGTCCCCAAAGAGCTCCCTCTGCCTTGTCTGGCCAATCCCTTTACTTCGCAAACACCAGGAAAGAAGAAATGAAAATGGACAAGGCTGGAAGTGACGACCCCTCTACTACCCTTCCCAGCGAACGGGCTTTCTGGGCCCAAACAACATGACACCAACTTTGACATTAAGTGGGGAGGCAGGGGGACACACAAAGGTTATAAACAATTAGCATATTTGATTCTGCTAACATTGCAGCCAAAAACATAATAATAATGTGAACCAAGTTGTAAAGAGTAAGCCTGTTTGTAGATTACAGACAGGGCCCAATTCCCAAACCAAAGAACTAGGCTTTCTGGAGGGCGGTGCCTTAGTGGCAGTTTAATCAAAGACAAATAAATCTTTGAAAGGCTCCCTTTCTATGAGGTTCTTTTTGTCCCACAAGGGTGCTAGATTATACCCTGATCTTAAGTCTGATCTGTGAAATCATACCCCAAGGATATACTGTAGGCTTTCTTATCAACCGCATTTTACTAAAACGGTGCAGGCCTTTATACTCAGTTCTATTTATATATCAAGCAGAAAATTTAGACGTTTGTGGCTAATAAACAGCCTTCCTGACCTCATGAGGTCACTTTGTGAAATTATCTCCCCCAACTTCTCAGGAGACTGTCACTTCAACCATGAGCGCTGTCTTCCTTTCATGACTAAACCAGAGTCTGCACACAACACAGATGTGTCCAGAATACCCACAGGCTAATCTGTGAAGAGTCTACTTCCAGATTCAAAAATAATCCAACAGTTGCATGTCCAAGGTGATAACTGAGCCAGACAGCGCTGCATTAAACATTCAGCAGATAGGTACATGGGCCCAGGGCCGTACAGGCCCGCGTGATAATGTGTGTGAGCAGACTCCTTTTCTCAGAGACATGTAAGTTACAACAGATAGTCAGGACTGCTCTCGCCGCAAGCCATCCTCCATAGACAGAACCCAGGTTACCATGGCGCGTCCTCCTAGGGGGCCTTGCCTTCTCCCTCGTTCTCTGCTTCTGAGAAGCAGGGGAGCCCACAAGCTGGATGCCTCTGTTCCTGTCCTCACCCCTCTTTCCTCCCGCCCTGGCCCTGCCGGTGACATACAGACCTTGGTGACGTCTCCTTCTTTCTTGCCAGCCTTCCCATCACTCACAATGCCAGCTCACCTCTGGCGGATACCCCTAAGTGTGTGTGAGGGACCTCAAACTCAACAGAACCGAAATAGAATGCCTGACTCTCTCTCCAAACCCACTTCCTATTTCAGGTAATGGCCCCCACAGACTGGCCATGACCCCTGCTGTCTCAGGGACTTCTTTGACTCCTCTTTCTCCTTCACACCCCATCCACCTGGTCTGTGGCCCAGTCACATGGACTCAGGTCCTTCCTTGTTCTTCCCCCCATCATTCCCACCAAGCCTAATCTAGGCCCGATTTCTTCTCCCTGAGCACTCTAGATATTTTGTTTTCCAATGGGCTTCTACCTCCTATCTAATCCATCTTAAGGGATGCTAGCATATTAATTTTTTGAGAGTACTTGTACTCCAGCACCAGAGGACGTGATTTCCTAGGCCAGCTCTGCTACCTCTTCCTGCTGCCACTTTGGGCACGTGACTTAACCTCTCTGCCCCTTCCTCTCATCGGGTGCACACTGAGGATGACTGTGCCTGCCCCCACAGAGATGTTGTGACAGTAAAACCAACAAGTAGCTGCGAGGCACCGAGGACAGCCAGCCTCCTGCATGTGCTGGAATGCCCAGGAAGTGTCCGATATTATTCCCAGTTAGTAGAGACGCAGCCATACCCTCAGGGGTCCCCCGGCATTCTAGGGCACTGCATTTCCCGGCCTGGCTCTCGATCTGTCTCCAGCTGACCTTTCGGCTTCAGATTGCATGTGCCCACTTGACCTATATGCACACCAGGCAAACTGCAGGACGTACCAGGCCCTGAGCAGCCCCCCTCCTCCCGGGCACCCACCTCACCCTTGCTCTTCTCTCGCTCACATCTCAGTCTCACGAGATTCCATCCAGCCTCCAAGCCAACCTTAATGCCTCTCCTCCTCCGTGAGCCCCTAACACAGATATGCACCCACCCACCTGTGACTTCCTCCGAGCCCAGCACTGGTGTGCCCTTCAGGGCAGGTATCTTTTCTATACCTCTAACTGCAGTCCTGTCATTGTCCCTCCAAACCTGCAACTCCTAGATGGTAATATATATTCCTCATCACTGTATTTACGCCATCCAGCCCTCTGTAATCTGCCAGGGGAGATGGAGTTGTGGGGGGATCAGAAACACTCCCACCTCTGTGCTACAGCCGTGAGGCAAGTCGAGTCCAAAGGAGAGGCTCTACCAGACCGGAGGGAGGCCTCGTCCTAGTTTCCAGTGACATCTGTACTCACAACATAAACTGACCTTCTCCGGGAAAGGCTTTCTTTATGAGAACCCGGAAATAAATACTAAGAGGAATGTGATTTGTAGCCCTATCCTAAAATGCCAACATGAAAATCACACCAGAAATGGCCCTCATCTATCAATACTAGAATAAAAAGACCACTGAGCCCTGTGTTGAGTTGGCTCTGTGTGATTTGCTGCCCAATCTTGACCACCTAGCAATCCCAAAAGAAGCAACTTGGTCCTATTGAACATAATGGCAGATACACAGTCCCTACCCTCAGACTCATGAGGGGGTCCCCAAACCTTGAACTCCCCCAAAGAAAGCCACAACAATGCACATTCCCAACAATAGAGTGAGCACCCAATCAACACTGCAGGCAGTGACCTCACCCAGGTACCCAGGGTCAGGGAGCAGGGCTATTAGTCCGTTCTGTCTCAGAGCAGAGCTGTAATCTGACACCAGGGATTCAGACCTTCAGGGCAGCTGCTTGGAACAGCAGGGAGTAGCGGCAAAAGGCTTTTTCATTCCCACTTTCCTTTCACCCCTTCGAGAATCACTCTGCCCCAGGCACCTCTAAGAAAAATGTCCTGAAGACATCAGTTTCCAGAATCCCCATGATGCCATGGCAATTCAAGTTTGTTTTCCCTCTACTAAAAGATATGCCGTGGAAAGTCAAGGATACTCTCTCTTGGGATGCCTGGTGGTACCCACAAATCCTTAGGCAGATCTGCCCCAACCCCTTTTAACAGGACAAGTTCTAGGAAGCTAACTAGAGCGACCATGGTTCACTTAGTTGGGTTCATCTAATCGCCCATTTAGATAAGATAACAAGAAAGTAAAATTAAATGTTTAAGTTAGAATGTATTTGACTGTTCTGAAACACCAGCCCTTTCGATAAAAGGACATAACCTAGTCCATCTAGCTTTCTTATTTCTTATTCTGTTATAGTGAAGTAACGAAAGAAAAGAAATCACACTCCCATACCACTCTTCAAAGGCAACAGAAAAATAATACTGCAAGGCTTGGTGCATCGAAGGAAAATGACTCCAGAATTGGTCATACAGGTAAACATCTTCTCACTTATAGAAAGAAAAAAACGTGAGCCCAGCTCAATGCGTCCCACTTTCCAAAACAAGAAGTTGTACAAACAAAAACACCCCGAGGGCCAGCAGCAGCCTCGTGAACTGTGAAGGTGAAGCACCTGTCACACGCACACACTGCCCTGGACTCTGGGGCCCGATGCATAAACACTGGGTGATGAACTCACAGGCCATTTCAGAGTCTGGCAAAGACAGAATGCGTGTGTCCCTGGCCCTGGCCCTGGCCCTGCCCTGGGAGAGTTAGGGGGTCCACGGCTGTGGTCTTTCCTGGGGGTAAAAAGAACTAATGTACATAGAGGTCCAAAAGGATGGAGATGTTGCCAGGTTTAAGTCACGTTAACTCTCCAGGTGCCTCTTCCCAAACACCTGAGCTTTAAAAGATTGGTATTGTTGCTTGCCCCACTGGGGAAAAGTAAATAAAACAGCCATAAAAGTGTGTGGTATTTCCTCACCAAAGAGCCCACAAGCTAAACGGTTGAGAAAAAAATGATAATAGAAACTTACTTTTCATAGACCAGCTCCTCATCGATGGAGAAATAGTGGATATTTACTGTGCTTTTTGGTCTATTCCTTAAAGTAGCAAAATATAACCGATCTGAAAGACAAGTTTAAAAAATGGGAGAAAACATATGAGACGTGGGGTAGCTGGAGGTGGTGACAATATACGGAAGATCAACATCACAAGGGCTACCCATTATTTAAAGACCATTGACACGTGGGATTCTTACAGAAACCTGATCTCTACCAGAAAGGGACAGAGACCCAAGGACACAGCAGTCAGGCATGTAGAGGACCTGAGTGAGGAACTCTGGCCGGGTGGGGTGGGGGCAGAGCGGCCCGTCGCCCTGGGTTCAAGCCAGCGGGAGCACCTGGAAGCCGGGGTACCCGTAGAACTGGAGATGCAAGTTGGGTTCAGAAACCCCCAGCCGCTGAGGGAGGAGAAAAGAGGCGAGCCTTCCCCTGCAGCTCCCGGGACTTCGAGAAGAGGAAGGGAGGAGAGACAGCGGGGTGTGATGGGGGGCGGAGGGGGGGTAGCGTCCAGAACACCGAGGCCAGCAAGAGTAAGATCAAGGCGACCCAAAGGATCCCCGCGGGCAGGACTGCGTGTGGGAGCTCGGCAGAAGCGGGCGCTGTCCCACGACTGGCGGGTAGGCCAGCCCACGGAGCTGTAGAGGGAACGAGGGACGCGAGGAAGACAGAGAAGCCGGAAGCGGGAGGTCTTTGGGGAGAGGACAGTAGCGACCGGGGCTGAGCGCTAGCGCGGCGCTGCAAGACGCTGGGGCCCGGGAGAAGCCGGGGACAGCGGTTGGGACATAAAGGCAAGTGAGGAGTTGGGGCCCGGGGCATCGGAGGAGGCGGGGCGGCTGCTCCTCACCTTTCATGAACTCGCAAGCCCCGATTAGTTCCCCTGACTCCGCTGCCATCTTAAGCGAGATACGCACGGGGGAGGGCTGGGTCGTGTCCAGCTGGGGACACCCGCCCCCGGGGGCTTCCCCCCTGCCCAAGAGCCGGGGAGCTCGCAGTCCCGAACACCGAACGGGACCGCGAGAGGCAGCAGACGCCGAAGGCGGAGGCGGCTGGTGGGTCAGCGCGCCGGGCGCCCCGGGGACATTCCGTGGGGAGCCTGAGCCCGCTCCGCGCGGGGCGCACACGCCCCAGGCTGTGGCCGCTCCGGCTGGGACCCGGCTGCCGCCGCTGCTCCGCTGCCGCCGCGTCTGAGAAACGCACAGCCGCTCGCTCGGCCAGGCAAAGTCTCCTCCCGGCTCCCAGAGTGACCATGGAGGAGCCGACGTCTGGCCCCGATCGCGCCCGTGGCTACCCGTGTGGCAGCGGGCAGGACTCCGGTGCCCCGGGCTGGCAGCGGCGGCCCCGGCTCCTCCTTCACCGCCTCCTTTCAGCAGCAACTCTTCCTCCTCCTCCTCCTCCTCCTCCTCCTCCTCCTCCCACCGGGTCCGCCCCCAGACTTTCCTCCCCGCCCTCCCTCTGCCCCTCCACTTTCAGGGCTCCGCGGCCATCCCTTAAAGGGACAGTCCGCTCCTGCCTCCTCACAGCCCGCGCGCGTCACCAGGTGCCCCGCGGGTCTCCAAGAGCCGGTTGCTAAGGCTTTGTTGCCTTCCGCCAATTGCTGTGCGGGAAGCTGGGCCCTCCGCCCGCAGGAGCCTGGCGCGGCCTCCAGACCTAAACTTATGAATGAAACGGTGGTGCCGGGGGCTGGTGGCAGGGTGGCGCTGCGCCCCTGGCTCTCTGCACCCACACGACCACGTTCTTCTAAACTCTTGCGCGCGCGCTCGCGCGCACACACACACACACACACACCCCTCAGGTCTCCGTGCCCTGCCTCGCCTCTCTTAGATCTTCCAACCAACCCCCATCCCTACCTCGGACGGATCTCCATCTGCCTAAAAAAATAAACAAGAAAACCGAAGCGCTACCTCCTAGCTCAGAAGATCTCGTACTGGCTTCCTCTGCACATACTGGACTCGGATGGATCGTGTGCTCTGTGCTCACGGGGGCAAACGTTCCCATCCGGTTCCCCCACCTACTCGGATTTGGGCCACACCGTAAGCGCAGTCATCACAAATGCCAACCTTTATATTGCTTTGGTTCCGCGGGGGCGGGGCGAGGCCACCTAGGAGTGGGAGGGGGGGAGGGGACGGGCTAGAGAGACTGGAGATAGCCACTTGTCTTTGGGGAGAATTAACGAAAGAATATCTTTCCGTGGTCTCGG
This sequence comes from Rhynchonycteris naso, assembly GCA_037038555.1. Classification (NCBI taxonomy): domain Eukaryota; kingdom Metazoa; phylum Chordata; class Mammalia; order Chiroptera; family Emballonuridae; genus Rhynchonycteris; species Rhynchonycteris naso. The sequence goes on from CM072999.1 coordinate 205,247,172, forward strand.
CAGAAGCGCGCAAAGCGTGGGTCCGTTCACGGAGGCCCTGGGCTTGTTCCTGAGCGACTTCAATGCGGGTGTCCCACGGACGTGTCTAATTAGAGGACAGATTCTTAGATATGAAAATGGCGCCCCAGACCCATCGTCAGAAGAGCATGCGCTCTGAGTGTTTTCACCAGAAACAGAAAGGGATTGTCACTCGCCTTGGGATTCGCGGCGGCTCCTTTACCCCTTGGGAGAAAGGGGGCGCACATGGCAAGAGCCGACTCCGGACTTGGAGGGAGCTCCCTGCGGCCAACGAGTAAAGCTCGGCTGCTTGGCCTTACTTGGTCCGTTAGGCAACTTTACTGGCTATCGAAGAAGCTAAACAGGCACGGAAAATGATGGACGAACATTGCTTCAACATTCGGAACGTCTCATTGTAATCGAACAGGTCCTTTGTAAGACAGTCAAGATGAAAACCTACCCTGGCATCCAAATCTTGAAGCTCTAAGGCCAGAATCATATCAATTTAAATCTGGGAGAGTCACTGAAGAGCACCTCCAACCATCATCCCCAATCTTCACAGGAGGAAAAACTATCTCAAAAGTAAGGTGACCAATAGTCCTCCTTTAGGGAGGATAGTCCTTCTTTTGTAAGTTCCCTCCTCCCTCAAAAAGTGTCCTCCCTTATTATATTGGAAGACTAATCTGTAAATGTCCGTATTCGATCTACGCAGAGTTGATCCATTGCGTGTGATGTGACATATTTGTATCTAAATGAGTACTTTTTTCTTATAATTATTACTAAAAATTAATAGGCATGTAAGCATAATTACAATATAAAATATTGTTTTTATTATGCATTTATATTATAGTGTATTATTATTGCAATGAATAAAATGTTTCTTTAATTTATGATATTGTTTTCTTCAATTTATTTTTGTCTTCCTTTTCATTGTAAAAAAGTTGGTCACCTTACAAAACAGTTTTAAAAACGGTAAAAGTCCTGAAAAGAGTTGTAATGAGGGTTCCACTCTGTTGAGATGCAATTTCTGTTTTATGGGCTATGGCTATGAGGTCTAAAAATGAAAGCAACTATGTAGTCCACATGCACACAATTCGTTAAATTTTGCCTGATATTTATTCCCCCAAATCCTGGTGTCAACAATCCTGTCGGTCAATTCAAATTATGTTATTGAAAAACTCTAGTTGAGATTTAATATGGAAAGCCACTCTGTTTAAAAGTCTAAATTAATTCAATGATGGGAGATCTTTTCCCAAATCCGGGGATTTAAAATTTCTGCTGCATCTAGGAAATTGGTTTACCAAATTTTCTAAAAAGTTTTCATCACAGCTTTGTATTAGAAAAATTGCATTAGAAAAAGAAGTCAGAGTCCTTATTCAAGAAATTAATTTTAAATTTCTCAAAGTAAATGGTCTAATGCAGTGATTTTCAACCTTTTTCATCTCATGGCACACAAACTAATTACTAAAATTCTGTGGCATACAAAAATTGTATTTTTTGCCAATGTGACAAAAAAGAAAGGTACAATTTTGATTCACATGGGAATGCTATTGTTGTGTTGGCTATTGTCATTTATTTTTTTTACTTGACATTCTAAGGGGAAAGAGGTCAGTGTCCCTGAGGAAATAGGTATTGCATGTTTTAGAAAATTCTTGCAGCACACCAGTTGAAAATCACTGGTCTACTGAAAAGAACTCTAACACCCTTCTATTATTTTTTAAACCGAATTTACAGAAGCATTTTCTTTCATATAATTCTCCTGTTAGAAATTTTAGTCATGAGAAGTGAATTATAACCTGAACAAACAGAAATCCTTACAATTAAGAACTCAAAATGAAAGGGTTTATTTTTCCTTAGTATATTTACCATGTGAATATTCTCATGAAACAGTTGACGTTATAATATTCATTGTGAAGACTGAATAGTTTTTTAAAGTTTTGCATGAAAGGAAAATGAGCGATTGTCAATGTGATTACAGCTCTCAACCTAAATCTGCAGAATCTACATGGTACTGAAAACTCTACAAGAAAAATTGTGAGCAAGACAGAAAAATGGTGAACACAGCACACAGACATGTCAAGATTCTAATGAGATCATAAACCACTTTATTCTCTCAATTTCTGTGAGGTCAAAGTTCCCACAGGTTGGAGTTTCATAATAAAGCCACAATCCCACAGTTTGTGGAGGAAGATAATGAAAGAAGCTTCTGTCCAATCACCCAATATAAATGTTAGGAATTGACTTTTTTTTCCTTCTTCTTTTCCAAAAGAGAGAAGGGGACATAGAGCAACAGACTCCCACATGTACCACCGGGATCTATCCAGCAACCAGGCAACCCATCTGGGGTGGATGCTCTGCTCATCTGGGGCAGTGCTTGCAACCGAGTTATTTTTAGAACTCTAAGCAAAGGCTCCAGGAAACCATCCTCAGCTCCCTGCCAATGCACTCGAACCAATCAAGCCAAGGCTGTGGGAAGAGAAAGAAAGAGAGAGAGAGAGAAGGGGGAGAGGGAGGGGTTCGAGAAGCAGATGGGCGTTTCTCCTGTGTGCCGACTGGGAATCGAACCTGGGACTTCCACACTCTGAGTCAGTTCTCTATCACTAAGCAACAAGCCAAGGAAAGGAATTGACTTTTAAAAAATTTTAAAAGGTGTTTCGCACATTAGAGAACTACTGAGAGAATTAAGACGTCACTCTACTGCAAAAAGGGAGGCAATGGTATACCTAGAAATTTACCAGTTAAGTGGAGAAGTGGTTCAAGTTTGAAAATGACAGCGCTTAGTCTAATGCTGCAAACATTGCTTGAATCCAGCCTCACTGAAACCCTGTTAGGCAGTCCGCAACTTATGCTTGTTACCTGCAGAGCAAAAAAACTCACTGCTAAAAGCAGCTCCAAAATGTGTCACCACCCTCTGGCTCTAATTCTGCCCCTTGAGGTTATACTGAACACCGTAAGTCACTATTGAACAAAATAACCCTTCATAAATGCAAAGGCAGTTAGTTGCCTTGGACCTCTTCTTTCCCTTAGTCTTTCCCAGATTAAATCCCTATTATTTTTCAATTTCTTCTTAAATCACATGGCTTCAAGACCCCTTGCTGTCCCTTCAGTTTCTTCTTGAATTTGTCTATATCCCTCAAAGTGAGTCCCGGAACTTAATTCAGGTCAGTGGCGGCGTGGTGTGACCAGCTCTGATATTAGAAGAAAGCACTGATGGAAGATTCAGATGGGAACAAAAGCAATAAAAAACATAAAAGAAGTAAGTTTATCATTTAGCTGCAAGAAAAAAGAAATGGTCCTCTTGTTGGAAAGGGCAGGAAAATAGTTGCCCGGGACAGTCAAAAGCCTGACAGATGTGATATTTACATATTGTATTTCTTAAAATGACCATCATTTCCCAGAATGCATGGTTAGAACCTGCCTCTTTAGTTCATGTCATGATGATGTTATCCAAACAAGTAAAAGAAAATATAGAATACATACTGTGAATTCTCTTTACAATTTATTTTCAGTTTAACTATGAAACAAGGAACAGTAGAAACCCACACTGCTGAGTAAATCGAAATTGAAAGTCATTTGAATTGTTTAACTGTTTGATAATTCCTTGTTTGAGACCAAAAGTAATTTAAAGCAGTTCTTAGTAAAATATAAATACCTAAAAAAGTTATTACAGTTACAAGAAGGATACCAAAAATATGTAGACAGTGTGGCTCATGATATAGCTGGCTACAGATGCTAAGACCTCGGCCTAAACCAGCCATATTCTGCACCACACTAATTGCCAATGCATTTAAGAATTCCAAATGAGAACCAAAGACAGTAGGAACCACAAGGGACTAGGGAGTTCAGCTAGATCCCAGGTAGCAGAGGCCCCACCTGACTAGGTTTTGCCTAGTCAGGCAAAAGGTTATGTGGCAAAATAAAGCAATGAAAAGGGAAAAACAAACTGGGGCTCATAATGGGGAACTGAGCTGATTCGTGGTAGATAACTAACATTCATTATTTGCTCTAATACCAACAATCTTTTCTCAAATTTTTCTCCGAATTTGGCTTATTTTTCATTGTTTAGTTCATAGGTTCTTAAATGTTTGAGATAATAATGTTCCAACGATATGTATATACACAATATCTTATTTTCTTTAACTTTTAGAGAAAATATTGAAATAACTTTAATTCAGAATGAAAAAAATAAAAGATGTTGCATTACCTGCCATTCGTTGCTATTGTTGTCATGTGACTTCTATAAAAATTTGAATTTCCACCCCTGTGATTTATTAGTAGTATACCAGCATTCTACAGAACATAGTTTAAGAAATACTGGTTTAGTGAACTTTAAATAAAACAGTTCCATAATTATCTCATTCTTGACTAACACAGCCAGTAAAAAATGTTGTAGTTTTAGAAAGTAAAAGAAAGTTCCATGGCCACATCAATGCACAATAATGAGGCCCAATTTATTGGCCAATCTGTTACATTTTTCAAATAGGCTAACAACTCCATGCAGTTTTAAAATTTACAGAATGTATCCATCTACATTTATTTGTCAGTCCTACTCTTTTTGGAGAAGAAACAAAAAAATGAACCTTTTAAAAATAATATTCCTCCTTGCCTGACCTGTGGTGGCGCAGTGGAAAAGCGACGACCTGGGAACACTGAGGTCGCCAGTTCAAAACCTTGCACTAGTCTGGTCAAGGCACATGTGGGAGTTGATGCTTCCAGCTCCTCCCCCCTTTCTATCTCTCTTTCTCTCTATCTCTCTCTCACTCTGTGTCTCCTCTCTAAAATGAATAAAATAAAAATAAATTTTAAAAAAATAATAATATTCCTCACCCCATCACTTCCTCAACTGGCTCCACCCACATCGCCATCCCCTTGTTGAGAACTATCACTAATGAGCTATGCATTTTAACCTCAGATGCCCATGTGTGCACCCACATGTGCATTTAATACATGCCCCAACTATACTTTGTACATGTTTCCACCAGGAAAGTAACAGTTAACAGTTCAGTTTTATTGAAAACTCAGCACTACAATTCCTATCTCACATCTGTTCCCTGTGAGGCAGGTGCTCTTATATTTTCCATTTTACAGAACAGAAAACTGCCTCAAAACAGATGCTGAACGAATGTTTGAAGAATGAATAAGTCAATGGGTAATTAAAATATGGGAAGATGAACTTATGTGAATCACTTGGATACGCAGATCAATTCTTCTGTAACCTAAAGTCATGGAAAACATACTGGATATTTAATCAGAAGCCAGAGTTCCAGACCTCACTCTACCACTGACTATATGCATTATCCTAAGCTGTTTCCTCTGGCATTAAATAGGAATTATATAATTTCTAACTCACAGGAAGAACAGTTGAATTAAATAAGAACGTCATGCTGTTGTGCCATTGTAATCAAATATTTGTTGCCAATATTAAAGCCTATATAAAATACTAAGTTATTTCCAAAATCTGATTTTCACAAGCTTCAAAATTATTGTATTCGTTTAGATCTAGGTGTTGTTATTTAATTGACTTCTCCTTAACAACATATGCATAACATATACTCACAAGGAAGCTCTTTCTATATGGACTGGAGACAGCTCCACAGGGTACAAAGCGCACATCGTCCATCATTTCTGATTGCCTGTGGCCATGGTACTGTCTCTAGAGCGTGATGGGGTCCAATGGCCACATTCAGGCATCCTCGGTGGGTTCCTAAACTCTCCTGCTCTGCTCACATTCTTTTCATCGTTCTGTTCCTGAGGCCTGGACACAAATGTTGTTTCCTGCGGTTCCCATGGTAACCCTTGATGCCCCTTCAGAACTCTAGGTTTTCTGATGCTCACTCCGATACATAAACTGCAGGAGGCCTGGCCTGTGGTGGCACAGTGGATAAAGCATCAACCTGGAACACTGAGGTCGCTGGTTTGAAACCCTGGGCTTGCCTGATCAAAGCACATATGGGAGTTGATGCTTCCTGTTCCTCCCCCTTCTCTCTCTCTCTCTTTCTCTCTCTCTTACTTTCTCTCTCCTATAATTCTAAAAATGAATAAATAAAAAAATCTTAAATAATATAAAAAGAAACTTCAGGAGAAAATAATTTATTCAATATACTGACGGGGGACATTTAGTTTCCATTTTTCTGATCACAAAATGCTATACAATTTTTGAAAAGATTCTTTTTCTATTACAGGGACAGAGAGAGAGTCAGAGAAAGGGATAGATAGGGACAGACAGACAGGAATGGAGAGAGATGAGAAGCATCAATCATCAGTTTTTTGTTTTGACACCTCTGTTGTTCATTGATTGCTTTCTCACATGTGCCTTGACCACGGGCCTTCAGCAGACTGAGCAACCCCTTGCTGGAGCCAGCGACCTTGGGTCCAAGCTGGCGAGCTTTTTGCTCAAGCCAGATGAGCCTGCACTCAAGCTGACAGCCTTGGAGTCTCAAACCTGGGTCCTTCACATCCCAGTCTGATGCGCTATCCACTGCACCACCACCTGGTCAGGCTTAAACAGATTCTTAAAGGTTGTTCTTACAGTTGTTATTAAAACTTGTGGTGTATTGACTTCCATGGGGGGAAAAAAACAACACACTTTGGGTCCTCCATGTACCAAGCCTTCTTGCATGATGACTGTATGTTCTTGAGATTATATCTAAAGTATAATGTGAATTTGTTCATTTAATCGTGTAGGATTATAGCGACAGGAATAATCTAACATGCACATAAACAAAAATAATTTCTGCTCATCCCAAAATATATTAGATATATTTTAGGTAAAATATTCCTCTTTGTAACCATGTTTTGTTTTTCATAACACCAAACATCCATTTTCTTTATATCTATGCATTATTCACTTAGCAAATACCTCCATGTAAAAATTTCAGAAAAGGTTCTTTTTGTTACTAAACATAGACTGTCAGTGATGAATAGATTTGTAAAAGAGTTTGTTGATGAAAAGGCAGATTAAAAGCCTATAGATCAGCTTTCAGGGCTCTGATGTTTTTGGACTGGGATGAGAGAGTCAGAGAGAGGGATAGATAGGGACAGACAGACAGGAACGGAGAGAGATGAGAAGCATCAATCATCAGTTTTTCATTGCGACACCTTAGTTGTTCATTGATTGCTTTCTCATATGTGCCTTGACCGTGGGCCTTCAGTAAACTGAATAACCCCTTACTCAATCCAGCGACCTTGGACTCAAGCTGGTAAGCTTTTGCTCAAACCAGATGAGCCCGTGCTCAAGCTGGTGACCTCGGGGTCTCGTACTTGGGCCCCTCCTCATCCCAGTCCGATGCTCTATCCACTGCGCCACCGCCTGGTCAGGCACAGGATATTTTTAAATAACAATATAGATTCCCCCTTAAAAATAATAACAATAATAATATTGGTTCCGAAATGACCATACAAAAAATATGCAATATGAAAAGCAACCTTTGAATGCAAAGACTGTTCAGTAAATGACATTACGATAATTGGTTAGAAATATGGGGGAATAATTTAAATACCTCACCCAGAGTAGAATAAATTCCTCATGCGGGAAGACATCATTATTCTAAAAATCAAACAATTGATTTCATTATTTCATTATTGACTATGTATCCAATTGCTTCAAAATAAAAATTATCTCCAAGGAAGAGCATATGGAACGAGAATTGAAAAAAATCAGTCAGCTGAGGGAACACCAACATTTTGGTGTGGGTAAAGAAAGAGATACTTTTTCTCTTTTTAATTTATTGATTTGAGAGAGAGAGAGAGAGAGAGAGAGAGAGAGAGAGAGAAGCATCTCTCTGTTCGGGTATGTGCCCTGATCAGAGATCAAGCCCAGAACCTTGGCTGATTGGGACGATGCTCTATCAGTTAGAGTGGTTGGCAAACTCATTAGTCAACAGAGCCAAATATCAACAGTACTAAGATTGAAATTTCTTTTGAGAGCCAAATTTTTTAAACTTTAACTATATAGGTAGGTACATTCCTTATCGAGGTAGCGCCCGCACGTGGTATTTTCTGGAAGAGCCACACTCAAGGGGCCAAAGAGTCACATATGGCTCGTGAGCCGCAGTTTGCCAACAGGGCTCTAACCAACCGGGGGCGAGAAAGAGGCGCTCTTGAAAGGGAACAAGAAGAAGCTTCAGATAGATTCCCTTTACTCCAAAGACCTCCCAACAGAGACACAGAAGAGATAAGGGAATTGGGGCTTCACTCCGGGTGTCAGCTCCTCCTCAGCTGTAACACGCAAGATCTCAAATGATGTTAGACGTATTATACCTTTATAGATCCTAGAAGAGGAGTGATAAGAAAAGTGTGTCTTTAGCTCCATTAAAGAGAGATATTGTATCTAGCAGGGGTCCCCAAACTTTTTACACAGGGGGCCAGTTCACTGTCCCTCAGACCGTTGGAGGGCCGCCACATACAGTACTCCATACAACGACCACCAATGAAAGAGGTGCCCCTTCCAGAAGTGCGGTGGGGGCAGGATAAAGGGCCTCAGGTGGCTGCAATTTGGCTTGCAGGCCATAGTTTGGGGACCTCTGGTCTAGTATCCTTTTTCTAGCTATAAAGCAGTCACACATTTGAAAAATTATCACGTGGGCTGCGTTAAGGAAAAGCACAGGTTCTCAAGACTATAGCTACTCCAACCATAAAATTGTCTACTTCGCAGATGCTAGCTAGGTTGAATAATTAACATTCACAGAGTGTTCCAAAAAGAAAACCACTTAAAAGCACAGAGTATGCTGTCTCATTAACAATTTCCTAGACTTTATATAATTAGAAACCACAGATACAAAATGAATACACATGGCATGAAATTAAACTTTTACTCTCCTCATATCTAGCAATGCTCATAGTATGTGAATACCTTCAAAATGCAGGAAATGGACCTTTTTAAGTGAATTTAGTTTGGAGGGTTCTCTACCATTTCTATGCACAACACCTCTGGAACTCAGTAGGGTTTGCACATCAGGCAAGTCTCCATGTCTCAGCGGATACCAAGTGGGCATTCTACAGTCCACCTGAATTCCGGCTCTTCCTGGGGTTAGCAGAGACCCTACAGGTCTGTCCCACAAGGCTGTCCCTACTTCGGAGGCCAGTCACAAGCCCCAGGTGGCCACCTGTACTTTTGACCAACTAGTTTCAAATCAAGGATTTCCACATACTTCTTCTCTGGTCCGATCATTTGCTAGAATAGCTCAAAGGACTGAGGATAATATTTTACTGATTCTTACTCATTTTTTATAAAGGATATAAACCAGCAGCAGCCACATGGAAGAGATGCAGAAGACAGGGTACAGGGAAGGGGTTCAGAGCAGCCCGGCCTCTCTGATGCCTCCACTTTGGGAAGGTCCAACATGTACTTTCCACCCTATCTACCTGCCAAGCACCTCTGTGCCAAGAACTAGCTCAAATGATACTCTTGTCGGACTCAGTCGTTCCTTCTCCTGTGTTCCCACAGAAATATCTCTGCCTGCCTTTATCGTACTAAGATCTGCAAAAAAAGGCAACTCAGTCTATGACTGCCATCTCCAATAGCCTGTGGAATGCCTATTCTTTCCATTTCCCCCAATTTCAGGGGTGCCTTGCATGCATTAAATCCTCGACAAATGTGTCATATAAAAAAGAGAAGCCGGTCCGGAGGGCGATGCGTCATCTAGTGTGGCCGGAGCAACAGGCGCCTCAGAGGAAGTTCGGGGTATAAAACTGGAAAATAATAGAGAGTTTCCAACCCCAGGCTGAGGCACTGGGCGTGTTGCATCCCACCTGGGCACCCTCATTCCTTCATCTTCCATTTATAGTAAATAAGGCTTATCGTCTCTTGTGTTCTGCTCTACTGTGTTCTGTCTAAGCCGTGAGCCTACGCTGAGGCTGAAAATGGAGCACTCGGATTGTTAGCAGAGAAAAAAAGGTTGAAAAATGGAGCACTCGGATTGTTAGCAGAGAAAAAAAGAAGTCCTGCAGACTTCACCTTCCTTCGTTTGAAGCCCAGACACTACGGAGGCAAAACTGAAACGACTGAAAACAGACCTGTGGCTGGATTTAGGCTATGTCTTGAGCTGGCTATCCCACCTCTCTCCAGCTCCGTCCCGTTGTCTGTAGGATGGGGATGGCTCTACTACCTGCCTGTCGGGTTATGAAGCTGAAATAACAGAATGTGACAGCACAGGTGGCACATGACAGCGAAAGAACGGCTTACCTAGCCACTGACTCAACAACCCTGCGTTGCAGGTGAGAATTTTGCAGGTATAATGCTGAATCAAATGCTGGCAAAAGTCAAGGAGTCTCGGAAAGCACTCAAGAAGAACCTGCATTTCCTAATTTACCCTAAAGGCTTATGGTCTGTGCACAGCTTCATAGAAACAACCCTCTAAAGGTAGAATTTTGAATAGAAATTATGTTGAATTTATCATACTACTTCTCTGATCAAATGACTATACTTGCTTCTGTCTGCCTCTGAATGGGAAAAGGGCAGGGTGAGAAGCTGCGTCTGAATTAAGGCTGAGATCTGCCACACCATGAAAATGTTTTAAGTGTGTTCCCTGAGAAGTGAAGTTCACAAAATAGGGTGCTATCTATCTGGAAAGTGGCTTCGGTTTCCATAGAGCACTTTGCCACTTTCAGAACTGTTGTGAAATGCAGAGGCAAGACCCGGCTGAGAAAAGTCAAAAAGACACGTCCACTTGGTCTCCTGGGACAAAGTCCCCCTCCTTTACCTTCGTGCTTTTTTTCCACCTCTCACTCCACTGGCTCTGTGCTCTGCCGTCCTTCTTCCTACGGGTCTACCTGAGCCCAGCCAGAGTCCCCAGGGCACGACACAGGCTAATCACCTAAACCCTGGTGTCAGCCAACCTGTGACCTGCATTCAAGCCCCAGCCTCACTGCTTTCTTACAGCTACATGACTTATGCCAACCGGTATTACTTCATATAAACTTCACTTTTCTCCTCTGCAAAGTGGAAAGAAACATCGAAAGGGTCGTTATGCAGATGAAGTGAGATGGAACATTTAAGGCAGTCAGCCTGGGCCTGCCCCATGACAGTCAAGAAAGGGGAGGTGCTTTTATCACTATATTCTCGTTCCCTTTACTGTGCTTAACCTCTCTATAACTTTTAAAGGACAAGAAAAGGAAGAAATAAAAAAAAAACCACGCAACCATACCCCAGGAATTCAGAGAGGCAATTAGCAAAACAGTGTCTATGAGACCTGTGAGATTACATGGGGGAGAGGTAATAGGCCAGTCCAGATAACAAGCAGCGGAGAAGGTGCTTACCCACAAAAGATCACCTGCCAAAATTGCGCAGTTCAGACTACAGAGATAATAAAAAAAGACAATCAACAGCCTTGGCATGTGACCCACTAGAAGCTGTCACCGGCCCGGAGTACAAGGGCGTTTTCACAGCCAGCCAAACGGTACGAATTCTAGGGAAGAGACTCTGTGTAAACACAACTAAAAGATGCTCATACCCACACATACCCCAAGGACCTCAACATGGAAAAGCCAAATCTACGGGACACACACATACATGTTTCTTAAAGTAAGTCACTTCAGAGACTTCCTGGGACCAAAAGCACACTCACTCCACCCACACTAACCTGTGATCTGCGAGACCCATACTTCCTCTTCTCGATAAGGGTATCCTCTCGGGCTGTAAGGACCCCACATATTCTGAGTTACCTTCTCATTCTTCTGGGTGGCACCAGCCCGTTGTACTCAGGTGAGAAGACAGAATAATTCTGCCCTATCACATGGGCAGACATGGTGTTCCGTTACCTTCTATCAGTTAGATGGCAGGGCGAAGGAACTAGATAGAGTTACGGCCGAGAGGTGTCCGGGCACTGTAACGCAAGTAAAGGTATGGATGACAAGACATGTGGCATTACTTGCAGAAAACGCCCAACAGACAAGTGCGGTCTGATCCTAAAATTGTCCCCCAACCTGCCAGAAGCTCTTTGTACAAAGCAGGAGGATCAGACAAGGAAAGCCAAGTACATCAGAGCCCATGAGCTCCTGGTGGCTGTGTGTAGATAGCACTGCCGTTTACTCCACCTCAACACAATTAGAGCTGAAGTCGACCTAATAGCTTCTGTTGGACTGGATCGGATCAGAGGAGTAAACCAGCAGCACACCCCTGTGGGAGAGCCCGTAACTATAGCCCAGAGGCCAATGTTCAATGGAATGTAAAACTCTCTCTTCCTAAACTAGGGGCAGGTTATACAGTCACGTCAACCTCATCTTGCCCTCAGGCTTCCGACAGAAGCCCAGGACCCATGGAGGGCTGAGTCTGCCACTAAGCATTTTCTCATGAGCTAAGGACCAGCTGGCCAGAGAGCCTGGCCTCTGAGTTGGAGATGCCAACTATTTGTGGCTGTGAAGAGTGAAGGGTGAGACTTCCTGGGTTCTACGCCCTGCTCTGCCCCTTGTTGGCAATGAGGTTTGGGGGCAATTTTCTCCATTTGTGGAATAGCACTAATAATAATAATACATGTCAGCCACTAACTGTAATAATAAATACCGGGCTAAAGGAAGCCTTCCCTATAGCCGCTCTCTCACAGAAACACAAAGATGAATGTGTACACTAACTAGCCAGGAATTCTCAACCTCAGCACTGCTGGCATTTTAGACCCCAGAGCGTTTCTGACACCTAACCACTGTACAGCACCATCCTGGCCACGGCATCCAAAAATGTCTCCAGAATTGCCTAATGCCTCTGGGGCAGGGGCAGAGGCAAAACCACCCCATCTGAGACTCCTTGTGCTGGGTCAACTAATAGCGGCGGTTCAGGACTCACCATCATTGTCTCAGCACTCTTTTCTAAATGTCCTGTCAATGATGTCCACGATGGAACTAGTGATGCTTAAATCAGACATGCAAAAGGCTGCCTTAAAATTACTCCCTCCCTTGCCATTAATCCAACTCTGTGACAATGGACAATGTCTGTCATTTTTACCTAAGTGTTTTCAGTGCCTGGCACACAATGGACAATGGATGAAAGAATGAATGAAGGAAGGATGAGTGAATGAACACAGTGGGGAGCTTTTCCATTTTGTTGAACAACTCTGAGCAGCCGCAAGTTTTCATCACTCTCTGACTCCAGTCTACACACAAAGGAGATACACGCTGATCACTCACTCACAAATGGTGAGGGGACGCGGAACGCCTGACCAGGCTGCATCAGGCTTACAGGAGCTGGGGACGACAGGGGCACCCTTTCCACAGATGGCCGGGCACAGAGCCGGAGGCTGACCACCACCAGAGGAGGGAACAGTGCCCGGGGCCCCCTGGAGGCGTGGGTACAAATAGATCAGGAAGCAAGAAGACATGCAGCAAATTCTACATGAGGGGCTGATGCAGCAGAGTCCCAGCACAGCTAGTGACAGATCCCATAGCTGGTGACAGAATCCCACAGCTGGTGACAGAAGCTCAGAATAAGCGGTGATCTGGGAAACCCCACAAACGGTCAGGGTACTTTGAGTTGGACTTGGGCAGGTGTCAGACAATCCATGAGATGGCCATTTAAAGGGCCTGAGACAGAATGAGACATGCATTGTTTGAATTAACCCTGCCAAAGCTCTGGCCAGGTTGCTCAGCTGGTTAGAGCGTCCTCCCGACACAACAAGGTTGCAGGTTCGATCCTGGGTCAGGGCACATACAAGAATCAACCAATGAATGTGTAAATAAGTGAAACAGCAAAGCAATGGTTCTCTCTCTCTCTCTCTCTCTCTTCCTCTCTCTCTAAAATTAATAAAAATTTTAAATGGTTATGATATAGCAGATGTAGTAATAAATTATATCCTAAAAAATTAAATTAAAAAAATTTTTTAATGAATTAACCCTGTCAGCTTCGTGTTCATTACAGTTTTAATCAATATACTCTCTCTTCATCCAGGTCATTGATAAACGTGCCAAACTAAGCCTTTCATTAGAAATGACCAGAGGCGGATTAAGGTCGGTTGAGGCCTCGGTCGCAGAAGAAAATATTGGGTCCTTTTAAAAAAGGGGGGGGGGAATAAAAATACATGTTAACCATATTTTTTAATAAATAAAAAACATTATGGGCTATTAATGTCAAAACTGCACATATGAAACCAAACTTGGTGTCATTAGAAGAGTGTAACATTGGGGTTTTGCGGAGCCCTTCAGAAGTCGGGGCCCAGGACGTGTGCCCTGTGTGCCCGCCGTTAAATCTGCCTCTGGAAATGACAAGTACTTCCCCAGTGGTCCAATACATAAAACGATTGAATTATGTAGAGAACAACTCAAAGATGCTGGAGAATAACACACAAATCACACAATTCAACAAGCAGAGTTTTCAGGGGAACACTACTTCAACTATTTCCAAATGAGCCAAAAGGAAAAAAAATAACGCAGATGTATGAGGTGGTTGTGTGCTGTGTCCGAGGCTCAGAGAGGAGGACCCCTGAGTCCCTAGCTGTCTTCTGCTGAGATATAAATTGGCAAACAAATCCACAGTCCCCTCAAAGTTGTCACCTGCACCTACCGCATCCACCGTTGCCAGGGTGCCCAAGTTAACCATTCACTCAGTCTTTCTTCAGCTAAAATTTCTATTCTCTTAGGCTCTGTGCCTTTTCTTACACAAAGGTAGGTAGACTGTGGGGATAATATATACAGCGTACAGCCCAGGTGAGAAATTTCTTCCGGGGTTATGTGTTCGGAAAAGGTCTGTACCTCCCTTAAGGAAATAGTGGCCTATTTGAAGGAGGGGGGTGCAGTGAGGGAAGAGAGGGGGTAACTAGCCAGGGATCCCAGCCCAGACTTGAAACTCAAATCTAGCGGTTCCTATGTGTTCTACTGTCATGGCTGGACATGACTTTCTCCTCTAGTTTTTATTTCTCTGGGCCTGGGATCTAATTCATTTGTAACTCTTCCTTGGTGTGTGCTTATTGTGAATCACTTCAAATGTGTTGTGAAAGGAGGCAAGTTATGAAAACAATTAGCTTAAAGAAGAATTTAAATCTTTACATTATGTAAATGGCCTTATGAGAGGCAGGATCTGCCTCAGTAAGTAGTCAACTAGTGTAATGCTAAAGCCATATGCAACAGAAAGCTCAAAATAATATTATTCTTGTTTTGTTTTGTTTTGAGGGTTTTTGTATTTTTATTTTTAAGACTTCTGATAAAGACGTAGAACCTCCTTGGCGGGTTACTACCTGAAGGCTTTGTGAGTTATCAGGTTACCGAGGCCCCAAATCATACACAGGATTATACACAGGAGGGGATCCCGACAAGAAAATGTACGAAAAGGACAGGTAAGTTAGTCTCAAGGATCAACCTCATGTCACAATTCTAAAATGGTTCAGCTGCGGCCACCAGGACCAACTACGAAGTATTTTCTCATCTCTTTGTGCTGTTAAAATGCGTCAGTCATGGTGACAGCTGCCCCCCACCCCAGCCCCACTGAAGGGGCCACCCTAACACCCACATTTTGCCTCAGCAAGCGATGGCCCTTGAGCAGGACTCCCCCCCCCAACTCCCCTCCTGGCCTCGAAGAAACACGGGAGATTTGCTGTGGAGCCTAACTCAGCAGCAGGTCACCCCACACAGGGGGTGTCACTTCCATAACCACATTACTGCTGCAGCTGTTCCCCCATTAAATTAGAACAGCCATAGCTGAGCTACGTAGAGATCCGCTCTTCCATCGCGTGAGTAGGTAGTACAAGGACATGGTGAGGAATCCAGGGGACAGCGGAGAGCTGGTGGAGTGCTACCTTGATTCGGGGGGTCGCCAAGGGCTCGGAAGCTGTGTGCAAGGTGCATCTGGCAGCGGTGTGGGGGTTGGGGGGTCCCCTAGGGACACTCAGAGACGGAGGCCCCAGCAGGGAGGCCATGGTGCTATCCAGGCACAGTGACCAGGGCACAGTCTGGGTATAGACTGAGAAGTGGAGAGGAAGGGGGTAACTGATTGATTATATGTTTAGCATTTGGGGATAGTTTCTGGTCCCATAGCTTAATTATGCTTCCCTCAACTGACTTCACCCTCCCTGCCCCCACCCACAGAGCTGTAAATCCCCGAAGCCCGGAGAAGCTGAGCCTGGCCTGTACCTAGCACAGCCTCTAGCCACACAGTAGATACTGAATACATGTTTTTAATTAAAAATTTAAAAAACAAACAACAAAAAACAGGGGGCCCTGGCTGGTTACTCAGTGGGATAGAGCGTCATCCCGAAATGACAAGTTTGCAGGTTCCATCCCCGGTCAGGGCACACATGGGAGGCAACCAGGGAGTGCTTAACTGAGTGGACCAACAAATGAATGCTTTCCTTCCCCCTCCCCTCTCTCTCCCTTTCCCTCTCTCTGTCTCTCTAAAAATAAATCAATCAAAAAATAAAACCCTGGCCAGGTAGCTCAGTTGATTGGAACATCATCCTGAAGCACAGAGGTTGCCAGTTTGATCCCTGGTCAGGGCACATACAGGAATAGCTCGATGTTCCTGTCTCACTCTCCGCCCCCCGCCCCCACACACAGGGTAGATGACCTTGGGTGGGTGGCAGGGGTAGGGCAATGAGTTTTCTTTACGTTGAATTTGAATGAAACAGTAAGATGAGAACGTGGACCTGATGACAAAAAATGGAGGCTTGTTCCTTCACAGAGAAGGCAGAGTTGGACATGGAAAATGAGAGTCATTCAGTGACATTATTGCCAGTGACCTTAGGCTGCCTCTCATTTACATGGAGTAACGATGACTGTGTCTGATCAAGTTTTTATGAGAGACACCCAAACAAAGTCAGCACCAATAATACCCCAGTCTTCTGACTCCCAGGGGGTGTCACTAAGATTCTCATGCCATCTGCTTCTCTTTAAAATATTTTAATAATTGATTAATTTTTTTGAGAAAGAACGGTTCAGAGAAAAAAGAAAGAGAGAGAAACACGAATTTGTTGTTCCACTTACTTATGCATACACTTCATTGGTTGATTCTTGTATATGCCCTGACCAGGGATCAAACCTGTGACCTTGGCCTATCAGGATCATGCCCTAAACAACTGAGACACCCAGCCAGGGTGGTGTAGTTTTCTTTATGCTTCTTTTGTTGGTGTTTGTTGAGCTTAGAACTGTGTTTTGATGTTGCTATTATTGTTATTGTTTTTATCAAATGTGGAAAAATTCAGCCATTTTTTTCTTCAAATACTTTTCTATTCCCCTTCCTATATGGACTCCAACTACAAATATTTTAAACTGCTGGAAGTTGTTCCACAGCTTACCTGTTAAAATTCTTTTTTTCTCTGCTTGCTTCATTTCGTACTGTTTCTATTGCTATATCTTCAAGTTTGCTAGTCTACTGTTTCTGCAATGTCCAATCTGTCTTTAGTTCTGTCCATGCACTTTTCATCTTTGATGCCACAGTTGTCACCTCTCAAGATTCTGTATGAGTCCTTTCAAATATCTTCCATGTCTCTAATTAACATAGTCACTCTTCCCTCTAGCTTTTTGGACATATAGAATAGAGCTGTAATATTTTAACGTTGTCTGTTAAGTATATCTTTGTCAGTTGGGGTTTTCATTGATTTAATTTTCTTATAATTATAGGTTATATTTTGCTGCAGCACTGATTGCCTGGGAATTTTTGACTGGATGCTAGACACTGTGTGTTTACCTTATTGAGGGCTGGATATGTTTCTGTTCTTGTAAATGTCTTTGAGATTGGTTCTGAGCCATGGTTAAATTAGCAGAAGACAGTTTAGCCCTTATAGATGCCTTTTAAGTTTGTTAGGTGGGACCATTGCAGCATTTATTCTAGGATTAATTATTGCCCACTTCTGGGATGACCATTCTGAGTGCTCTCTAGACAATGTCCTGTGAACTATGAGGTTATCTAATATGGGGGGGGGGTATGTAAGGCACAGGTACATTTTTTAGCCCCATGTGAGCACCAGGTACTAACCCTCTAAACCTCTAATCCATAGGTGATTTTATCACACCTCGGATAGTTTCTTCCCATGCATACACTCTTTAGTATTCTGCTAAGTAGCCGAGGAGGACCCTCTGCAGGTCTCTGGACTTCTCTCTCTCTCTCTCTCTTTTCTAGTACTCTGTCATGCAAACTCTCCCCGGCCAGGCTCCCTCAAGCCTTCTGTCCGCACCCTCCACTCAGAGAGGTCACTAGGCTCCAGTGGGTGTCCCTCCCTGTGCCAGGACCTGGAGGCTTTCTCCCGGTGGTTGGCTGGGACAGTCACAGGGCTCACTGTATCCGTTTCCCGTCTTCCAGAGAGCACTCTCCCTTAGCGCCTGATGTTTATTATCTTGAAAATTATCATCCCACATATTGTGCTCACTTTTTCAGTTGCCTCGGGCAGAAGGGCCAATCTCGTGCCTGTTACTCTGTTCTGGCTGGTAATGGAAGAAATATGGCAGATTGTGTTTATTATAATGTCCTGTAAATATCCTCAAATAAAAAATAGTTACAAACCCAATAAATAAATAAATAAACTTATATAAAGTTTTAAAATTTTATAAATTAATTGCAATCATATCCAAAAATGAGTGACATTCCAATGAATAACATTATTTTAATTACTACATTAAGGTGACTGATGATGTGATCTGGTCTAAACTGGATGTGGTATTTGTTGTTCCATACAGGTATGTTTTAGTTTGGCTGTGGTGACTCATTTCTCCCATCAGTTCTCTGTATTTAAATCACTGAAAACCATTCACCTGAACAATGCACTGTGATGTCATTCAGCCTCCATTTTGTTCAAATATGTCAGTTATAGTTAGGTCTGCCCCTGCTCTCTTTGGTGCCTAGGTCTTTATATATGCCACTGTGAATACTGAAATGTTGTAACAGCATTTGGCCATAAAATGGGCACCCAGATAGATGATTCTGAACATGCTTATATTAATTTTTAAAATAATCATTGAATTGGAAAAAAATATTTTTTTAAGTGAGAGGAGGGAAGATGGTGAGACAGATTTCCTTCCCCATGTGCCCCAAACAGGATCCACCCAGCAACACCCCACCACCACCATCTTGGACCGATGCTCAAATCAGCCATGCTATCTTTAGCACCTGAGGCTGACATGCTCAGACCAACCAAGCTATATCCTCAGCGCCCAAGACCAACACTCGAACCAATTGAGCCATTGGCTGCAGGAGGGGAAGAGGGGGAGTGAAGGAGGAGGGGAAAAGGGAGAGAGGCAGATGGTTACTTCTCTTGTGATCCCTGACCTAGAATTGAACCCTGGATGTCCATATACAGGGCCAAGGCTCTATCCACTGAGCCAACCAGCCAGGGCCAACAAAAATATTTTTAAATTATTGTATAGAACAGCCTGATCAGGCAGTGGTGCAGTGGATAGAGCATCGGACAGGGATGCAGAAGACCCAGGTTCAAGACCCCGAGCTCGCCAGCTTGAGTGCGGACCCATCTGGCTTGAGCAAAAACTCGCCAGCTTGGACCCAAGGTTGCTGGCTCCAGCAAGGGGTTGCTCAGTCTGCTGAAGGCCCGCGGGCAAGGCACATGTGAGAAAGCAATCAATGAACAACTAAGGTGTTGCAACGGCAATGAAAAACTAATGATTGATGCTTCTCACCTCTCTCCATTCCTGTCTGTCTGTCCCTATCTATCCCTCTCTGACTCTCTCTCTGTCCCTGTATAAAAAAAATAAATTCTTGTATAGAACATACAGTTTGATATGCACGGCAATTCCAATGCGAGACAGTAAAACTTTTATCAGCTTGGCAGCCACATGGAAAAGGCTAAAGCTGTCTTTGGCCCAGGAGAACTTCTGCAAGATCATCTCTACCTAAGATGATCAATCATGGGAGAGAAACAGAAAGTGAATCCATGCTGAGCCTCAAGAAAAAAAGTGAGGAAATGCTAAGAGAACAACAAAATACCTACCAGGAGAAAGCCCGGGGTAGAGAAGCAAGTATGACAGGATCTACCAACCAGAAAGGAGGTGAGGAAGAAGAAGAGAGAGAAACCCAAGAGGAAGAAGCTGAAGACTGTCACTGTAATGGAGAAACCAGAAGAATGGAGGCAGGGGGAAGTAGATTATCCAAGATCTTTATGCATAACCCATGAATAACAGAGAACACAGCATATCGGGGACCAAAAAATCAACAGGGTTTTTAGAGTTTGGATTTCTGGGGGACAGAGGTATGGGGAACTGGCTTAAGCTGACAGTCTGCCCTATCCCCCACCTCACTTGTCCTGTGAAGGTGTAAAAGGCTAAGCTCTTCCCCACACCTCCATGTATTTGTTCATCCTACCCCCACCCCATGTTCCCCGGAGAGACTGGAGGCAAGTTTCTTCTTTGTGTAAAGTTAGGACAGTGGTTCTTAACCTGGGTTCTATTGAACCCTAGGGGTTCAATGAGTCGGTCTCAGAGGTTCGGAGAAGCCTCTGCCGCGGAGGCCAGAATAAAGTAATACCGTAATTTGTTGTGAGTTCATGCACTTTGTTGGTTTTGTTCTTTGAGCAAGGTGATGTTCATGCACGGCTCATTTTGTGCACCAGTTAAAAAACATATACCTATGTCTTGAATTTGGAAAAAAAATCATATTTTATTTATCACTAAAGAAGGGTTCGGTGAATGCGCATATGAAACTGGTGGGTTCAGTACCTCAAAAAAGGTTAAGAACCACTGAGTTAAGATGTTAATATATGGTGGGGTTTTTCTGCACTTGGTAGAATTCTTGAGTTGCCTTGGAAACTGTAATCAGAAAAGTCATTGATTTGCTAATAGTCCACTGTGCCCTATAAAATACAGGAAGATGCGGTTTTTAGGGCAGTCCTGTTTCTGCTAGGATGGATTGTTTCTGCCAGCAGTAATTGCAGAGCCCTTCAACCCCATCTTTTATTCTCTAATTCTTTAAGTGTATTTTTCTTAATTCCGCACCTTTCTCCCTCGGGACATGAATATACCGGTTGTGCTGGTTCGCGACAACAGCATCTCTGGGTATGGGAAGAGAGGTTTCACCAGGCAGGTGGGGGAGAAAATTTGGGTGCAGCTTCTACCGACAGCCCAAGTGAATCAGGATCCCATCGGGATGGAGACGGGCCTTCCAGGGCAGGCGAGGCGGGCTAGCATCAGACCAGCCTGTGTGGGAACAGAGACCCCCCGAACCCCTGACACCAAGAATTCGGTAGGACAGCTGGAAGACCACTGTCCAGTGCTTCCTTCCTGCGGTACTTGGGCTCAGCTTCAAGGTCTTGCCTGTGGAGCTGCGCATCTGCTTCCGGTCTCCTGAGCGTCCTCTTGCTTTGACCTGGAACATGTCCCTGACCCCGCCTCTCCCGAGCTCCTTCCCACTGCGTGCCCCGAGTAGCCCTCCCGTTCTCTACTGCGATTCATTCTTGGTCCTGTCAATGGCTTTCTTGAGCCTGGTTCCCTCACTTAGTCCTTTGCTCCTTGATTCTATGATGCTACGTGCCACCTCTCAGGGTGAGGGTAAGTTTTCCAGGGAACAGAGATACCCGTGGCATGGAAAAGAGGGAAGAGCCACCAGAGTGAACAAGAGTAAGGTCCTGATAGAGACCTCAGGGCTAAGTGAGATGCCCAAAAGAGTACCTGCTTAGTATATTAAACCTGCAAGTCCAGTTGGCAAGAAGGCATAACGAGCCAATTCAATAACTATGCAAAGCCAACTGAAAGATGCAAAGGAGCAAAAAAAAATCTCAACTGCAAGTGTCTGTGCCTCAGACTGCCCACTATGCAACCAAGTGAAGTTGTCTACCAGAGCCTAAACACAGTGTGTCAGAGTGGACAAGGTGGGGGCCGGAAAAGCGAGAGAAAGGGGGGAAGGCAGGATTCCAGGCTCCTGCTCTTTGATAGGAAACCTTTCCCCTTTGTGTTCTCAGAGGGTGTGGGGGTAGGGGGTGGAGGGGAGGCAGGAGGGGGGAAATCTGAGCCACAACAGGAGTGAGATGAGAAGCCATGCCCTATTTTGACTCAAAGGTTCCTTAGGAATTCAGCATCATTCATTCTTCATATGCCCCATTTTGGAGCCGCAACCTTGAGCGTCAGCGTGATGGAACTCAGGTTTCTTATCAGTGGACTGACGCTCTTTTACCAAGACAGAGAGCCCACTGCTGAGAACGGTCACAGAGTCTGTCTGATAGAGGCAGCACTTAGGGGGATAGGTGCAAAGATGGCCCCGATTCACCATGTGGTCTCATTTCACCTGCTATCTTCAATTTAGGAATATACTAGTTATTAAAAATTTTTTTTTCTGCCCAAAGTAGCAAGCAGAATTACTTTAATGTCTTTTTACAACATCTCCACATTCTGATTTTATGTTTTCTGCAAGGACCTGAATGTTTTACCGCTTAGTTAAGAATAGAAATAGGACCTGGGCAGACCATAAAAAGAATTTGCTGGAAAGAATATCAGAGATTCTAGTTCTCTTTATGTCAAAAAAGAATTGAGGTTGAGAATGATGAAGCGTTTCCCCTTGTCATACTTCCGTAAGAGATCAAAAATACGATTCCCATGAAGGACCCCAGGCCCCGAGGGCTTAGTGAATTCGCCTCAAGTTGCCAACTAGGCAGGCGGTGGTGAAGCTAGCATTCAAACTCGCATCTATTTGTCTCCGTTGGCTTTGGAGGCAGCTGGGATATAATCACGGAGGGGCCATCTGATAGCGGCACCATTATGCTGGGCGGCCTTTCTCATGCAGATTGGACCCTTTCGCACACCCAGATTGGTAATGTGAGTGCAGTGACGCGCGCTACACTCCGAATCAATGCTAAGCAAAGGAAAAGAGGATTTGGGGTTGTCTTTCTGCTTGAGTTTCTGGAACTCGATCCTATTAACAACAGAACAACAGCTCGACCTGCACCTGTTTCTTCCCAGGTCTTTACTTGAAGTCAGTCTTCCAGCCCTGGAACCTCCTGTAAGTCAGTGTTCCAGAAAGGGTGTTATGTGTGAACAATCCAAACAGGTCACTAGCTGGGGGGGGGGGGGGTCCTTTTAAAAACAGTCAGATTCCTGGGTCCCACCCAGAGGGACCCAGTCAGAATCTAGGGGATGGGAGCCTGAGTCTCTGTAAGTCTCCCTGAAGAAGCCTATGGACACTGACATTGGAGAATCACTCAGAGTACAGAGAGGTGGCAATGACTGAGAGGGTGCAGCAGCCTGTGCCCCAGGGTTCTGAACATAACGGAGCCGGAATCACAACTGAAGTCCAGTAGCCTCCAAGCAATCCTTTCTTAGTTAGGAAACAACTCTTGCAGGAGGGCACATTAAAAGCCATCTTTAGTCACCTTTGTCATTTATTTTTAAATATTATTCCAGCTGCATAATTTGGAAAATTGGGGAAAACAGAAAAGAAACAGCAATGTATATGGGGTGGGGGTGGGGCAAAGGAGGTTTACAGCTGTGAGTACACAAAACAATTTGTCCTTGTATTATTTACTTATTGGTAATAGGATTAGTTATTTACATTATTTGTCTTCTTCTTATTATTATTGTGTAGCCTTGCTTTTAGAAAGTGATCGCTGGTAACTTAACCTACTTTGCCTGCCCCTGTGTATACATTACCCTACCTCCCCTCAGGCAGCTCCCTTTAACATGTTTGATATATTATTTCCCTTCCTCCCTCCCTCCCTTCCTTCCATCCTTCCAGGATGACTTAGAAATGAGCTCCTTGGTCCGAAGCCACAGTACCAAACCTCCATTAGAGACGAGGACAGACATCCTGGCAGAAGCATTGTGGTCCGAGAAGGCAAACGCCTATCTGGAGTGAGTTCTTTCCCGTGATGACAACTTTTGTTTCTTCTCTAGGGATCAACCTGCCCTGAGGGTTTCTGGATCTTTCTCAAGGAAAAGGACCCCATGGAGGATTCAGCATCCACCCCCCACGGGTTACGTCCCCAGCGATGGGGCTCGAAGCCCATGTCATTGAAACCACACATTTATCCCACCCCCGTGGCTAGTGAGTGAGCCACACCAAGCTGACTGCGGGGAGAAGCTAACAGACACCCAAATCGGA
The DNA here is from genome assembly GCA_037038555.1 of Rhynchonycteris naso. Taxonomy (NCBI): domain Eukaryota; kingdom Metazoa; phylum Chordata; class Mammalia; order Chiroptera; family Emballonuridae; genus Rhynchonycteris; species Rhynchonycteris naso. Next base: position 205,271,113 of record CM072999.1, read on the forward strand.
TCATTCCGTCCACCTGGTTAGTGTCTGTCTCTTCCACATGAATGCTCTTTGTGACTATTCATGTTGGACACAATTTTATTTTTCACACTTGAGGCTCATCCTGAAAGTTTTATCCACGTACCTCTCCTCTCATCCTTGGTCACCGATCTCCCAAATCTTTATGTTCTGAGTCTGCATCGTTTCAGACAAACTGCCAGTCCCTATCCCCAAATCAATGCATTTGCACTCGGACCACCTTTCAGTCCAGACCAAGTGGACAACCAAATGCACTGCCCTGGGTTTTACCCACTTGGAGGGTTTTTGGTCCCCACTGTCCCGCCTAAGTTAATGGGGTTGCACTGCTGCAGCGTCTGCCCCCTGGGTCATGGCAAAACTTTATGCAGAGCCACCTGCAAGCTGGGCCTTAGCTTTTGCTGCCAAGCCAACTGGTGATTGGGACTCCCCTGTGGGGTCATAAGACCGTAGATGGGGTCATAAGCAGTACGTAGTGGGATCAGGCGCCGCAGGAGACCATGCCATCCCCATCAGTATCTTGTATCTTCAGGGGTTCCCTGTGCCTAATCTCACTTATGTGATTTCCACTTGATGTTGGATGGCTGATGCCTTCACCCAGCCTGGATCCTGGTGGGTCAGAAAACATTCAGTTCATTATGGCAAGCTCAGGTCACATGAGCTCTAGATGTCCCAGATCAGAAGTTCAATCTTTACCAAGACCCAGTAGCTAACCAGGAGCTGTTTCTGAAAAGAACAGCTATCTACTCCCAAACCCTACTGGTCTGTTTCTGCTGGTGTGATTGTGGTAGGTAGCCCCTAACACGGCACCCAACGATCCCTACCTCCTGCTGTCAGTGCCCTTGGGTAATCCCATCCCCATGGCCAGGAGCTGGGTTACTGACTTGCTTCTACTTGATAGAATATGGCAGAAATGATACGGATATCACTTCTGAGATTAGGTTATAAAAAGACTGTGGTTTCCACTTGGGGGGTGTTCTCTCTCTTTCTCTGTTGATTCACATTAAGGAGACCAAAGCTAGCTGCCTCGTTGTGAGAAGCCTGATGACAATGGAAATGCCCATAGTTTATCCACCAGGGAGGAACCAACAACCAAAGGCTAGACTGCAAGTGGCCCCTGCAACCCCGTTCAAGTCTTGAGATGACTGTGGCTCCACCCAGTGGCTTGGCTTGACTGCAGCCTCCTGGGATGCCAGGAGCCAGATCCGTCCAGCTAAGCTGGTCCTGTTCCTGATCCACAGAAAATGTAAAACAATAAATGTTTATTGTAAGAGGCTAAATTTTGAAGCAACCTGCTGTGCAGCCACAGATAATAATAAAGACTCTCTGTGGGCTTCCGGTTTTCCACACAATACTGCTTCTGCTCAAGGAGCTCATTCATTTCCCAACTAAAGAAGTGCACCAATGAGCTCACGTCCATAGTTGACTGATCTTGCCGGGCATGACATCCCACGGAGGGAGCAGAGTTGACAAAAACAGCCTACTGAAGATTCAGTTATGGTGCCTTTGGGGGTCAACACCCCGAAAGGGTGGGGCCCCACTCAATGGGATGCATGCTCTTCCTGGGACCAGAGACTATCAGGGTCCTCACCTTCTGGAGCCGGAACACAAGGATCAAAGCAAGGATAGGCGTGCTTTTCCATTATTACAGTTGATTACAACCCCTCCCCCCCACCCCGCCATTCTGTTTCCCATCCCTGCAGCTTTGACTGTGTTGGTTTAGGGCAGTTAATGCCCACAGGAGAAAAGCTTCCACCAGAGGGCACAAAAACAATGGCTCTAATGAACTGGAAGGGGAGGCTTCCGCTCACCATGGTGAGTTCTCCTTGTATTGTTGCAATAACAAAGCAGGGATCATTGTTTTAGCTGGGCAATTGCTCCCAATTATTAAGGGTAACTTAGTGGTGCTCTAACAATGGAGGCAGGGAGGACTCAGTCTAGAGCCGAGGGTGATCGCTAAGGTCCCTTTGGGTACTCTCAAATCCGGGAATGAAAGTTAAGGCAAAACCACTGCCATACATTAAATAAAGGTAGACCACTGAGACGCAGACCTGCTGGGAGTGAAGAGTTAGAGGATACTCACAGTGCAGGGCACTCGGAACAGAGCAGAGAGCAAATATGAGCACACAGGGCCATAGCCACAGGGAAAACTTTCTTCCTTGCTTGTTATTTACAAACTGGTGTCTATTTACTTGTTCCCTGCCTGCCTACGCCCCCACCTCCCCCAGCCGTTATCCCTCTTTATTTTATATATAAACCGTTATTGGTGATTAATTTTACAATTTTGTCCATATGTTACAGACTAGGCAGGTGGGACTGAGTAGAGTCAGTAGTAACAGCACCCAGAGATGATCACCGTGACTTCTGGGACTTTGGGTCTCTCTTTTGAGGAAGAGGATGAAAATATCTTTGTGTGTAAAAGGACAGCAGTATTTTGTTAGGCAAAAGCAAAAAGATGTTACTGTTGTTGTTAGAAGCACATAATGAGTGCTGAATGACCAAAGGAGTGGATCCTACCGGGTGCTGACTGTCTCTCAGGTCCAAGCACACCTTTCACAACTCTGTCCCGTGAGGGCTGCATATGTAAGTTCCCAGACTTCCAGGGCTTCTGGTGGATTCCACAGGGAAAGCCCCAGCTGGAGCTTGGAAAAGGGAAGGAGGACCCTTCCTGCACCCAGTTCCTGTCGAGGCTGCTCAGTTGTTGGCAGTGAACCTCAGCTCCACCGGCCCTCAAGTGGTGCTGACCCCCCAGGGCAGGATTGTTGGCCCCACCTGCTAATGTGCAGGGCCACACCACCCGAAACTTGCGAGTTCCTGCCAGGCTGCACACTCTCCCATAGGAGTCAGAGAACCAGCCGCAGTGGTCCTGCGGTCTGATCACCAGGTCAAGTCCCCTTCCCGAGAGAGTTGAGCATCAGCCCCAGACAAGCCCTCCTTCAAACTCAGACTAATACATCACTTGTATTAGTCAGTGTTCTCCAGAGAAATAGTACCAGTAGGATATAAATACATAAGGAGAAGCTCACTATATAGACTGAGAGGTTGATTTATTATAGTTATTACCCCTTGTGGTGAGGGAGGTGGAGAAGTCCCACCATTTGCCACCTGCACGCTGGGGACCCAGGAAGGCCAGTGGTGCTGGTCATAGGCCTGAGCCCGAAGGTCAGTGGTATATATTCTGGTCTGGGTCTGAGGGCCTAACACCCAGGAGCACCGAGGGCAGGAAGACTGAGGTCACAGGTCCCACAGGCAGGCAGATGGGGAGGCCACCTTCCTCCACCATTGGCTCCATGCAGGACGGGCATGGACCAGGTGATGCCCACACCCACTGGGAAGGGCAGTCTGCTCTAGTCAACTCACTATTCAAATGCCAGTTTCCTCTAAAAACACTTTCAGTGACACACAGAGAAACACTGTTTAACCTGATATTTAGGCCTCAAAATTTTTCATCATAAATGTCAACGATTCTAGCAAAGGATCTCATCTCAGTTACAAATACACAAATACAGGCAGACCTCGGAGACGGTGGGTTTGGTTCAGACCACCCCAATAAAACGACACAAGTTTTCTTTTGCTTTCCCAGCGCATATAAGTTATATTTACACTATACTATAGTCTATTAAGTGTGCAATAGCATTATGTCTAAGAAAGCAATGTACATTCCTTGATTTAAAAATACTTCATTGCTAAGAAATGCTGACCATCATCTGAGCCTTTCGTGAGTTGCCATGTTTTTGCTCGTGGAGGTCTTACCTTCAATTTGTAAAGAGCCACAGTGTCTGCAGAGTGCAGTGAAACAAGGCCCGCCTGTACTGCCTTTGCAAGTAACACCAGTCCAGACTGGCCTCTAAATGCCCTGGCTTTTGAATATCCACCATCTTCATTAAAGAAATACATCCCATTCGTCAAATATTATTATCATGATATATTTTAAGCTTACAAGGTCACTTTGTCATATTTCTCTGCAATACAAATATGCATATTAATTTGCACTGTTAAAAGTTTCAGTGAACACATGATGTAACAATGTTTAAAATTTTTCCTGGCTTGACTAATTACAATTATTAGCCTTACTATACAATTGTGCATAATGTATATATTTTTAAAATATTATTAAATATCAAAGTAAAATTTTAGAGAAGTACATCTCAACAAGATGAATGCTCTTCTTTAAAAATAATTAGATTACATATCTCTGAATGTTTATTGTTATTGGGATGACACAGAGCGCAATGGAAATCGAGAGCAAAAAGGTTATCAAGCAGCGCGGGCTTTCAAATACGTATTAATAATTGTATGCATGATTTAGAGTATTAATAACACTGGGGTACAATATTCTTTTCTTTTTCTGTTGCATGAGGTTTTAGAACTATTTCTATATATTTCTGTATCGCTGAGTCCAAATCTAAAATTGGTTTTTTGGTGAATGCTCTAGTTTTTATGCAATTTTAATTTATTTTTTCACAGTTAATGGCATGCATTAATTTTTAAATTGGAGTTAAAGGGCAACGACTCTTGGATTGAACATAATCACAAGGCAACTAATGTTTTACAAACATCACTTTTACATAACTGTAGTTGTTTTTAAATGTAAAAAATTATTATCTGATAAAAACATCCTCTTATTTTGTTTTAAGATTGAATCATGGCTTCTTTGAGTAGGCGTAAATGTAAGAATAGTCTTGACACATTCTGTTATATATGTGGCTGTTACACACTTCAACATCAAAGGCACAATATTTCATTTGTGACATGTTCATATTCATATATTGCCTATTTGCAGTGGTTCAATTGGTTATTCAACTCATCTGCGAGAAGATTAAAATGACATAAAAATTGTCCTCGACTTTCTGAAGTATGAGGAGCATAACTGGATCATTTTTGTGGATCTTAAAATGGTCAATTTCCTGCTAGGACAACAGAGAGGTTTCACGAAGTATCCTTGCTTTCTGTGTTTGTGGGACAGCCAAGCTCGGGAGAAACACTGCACACAGAAGGAGTGGCCGAAACGTGAAGCTCTGGACGTAGCGATGCAAAATATTGTGAATGAACCTGTAGTTAATCGAGACAGGATCATTTTTCCCCAACTTCACATCAAACTAGGCTTACTGAAGCAGTTTGTTCAGGCTTTGAATAAAGTGAATGCTTTCAACATATTTCTACTTTTCCTGACTTGTCTTTCGGGAAGATAAAAGGTGTATTCGATGGACCTCAAATTCAAACCCTCAGATGTGACAAAGAATTTTCCAGGAAGATGAATAAGGAGGAGAAAGCAGCATGGCAGTCTTTGTGGCAATTACAAAGAAGTTCCTTGGCAACTAAAAAGCAGAAAACTATGAACTTCTGGTTCAAAGAATGCTGTTGGCTTTCTGCAACAATGGATGTAACATGAGCGTTAAGATTCACTTCCTGCCTGACCAGGCAGTGGCACAGTGGATAGAGTGTCGGACTGGGATGTGGAAGACGCAGGTTTGAGACCCCAAGGTCACCAGCTTGAGCACAGGTTCATCTGGCTTGAGCAAAAGCGCCAACTTGGACCCAAGGTCGCCGGCTCCAGCAAAGGGTGGTTCGGTCTGCTGAAGGCCCATGGTCAAGGCACATGTGAGAAAGCAATCAATGAACAACTATGGTGTTGCAATGGCAATGAAAAACTAATGACTGATGCTTCTCATCTCTCTCCGTTCCTGTCTGTCCCTATCTATCCCTCTCTCTGACTCTCTCTCTGTCCCTGTAAAAAAAAAAAAAAAAGATTCACTTCCTCAACAGTCATCTTGATAAGTTTCCCGAAAATCTTGGGGCTGTTAGCAAAGAACAGACTACTGATGGAGCATCAAACGAGATTGTCCTCAACAAGTACACAAATGCAAGAGCTACAAATGCAAATTTTTGCCTGAATAGAATTTAAATAAGTTTTGCGCAAATTTTATGATTAAAATAAGTGTTTTAATATATTCTATTTCAAAACTGTAGATAAATTCTGATGCAATCATATATTTTAGTGTATTAGTGTATTTACTGAATTATATAAATTATTGTATTTTCACAAGGATGATGCCAATAAGACATTCTACTTTATTATGTTTAACTAAATGTTGAAAATTTTACAATAAGATGAAAACCTAAAATCTTGAATTGCAAAAAAAAACTGTAGCTTACAGAGAAAAACTAATGTCAGATTTGAGATCAGCACACTCAAGTTAGGTAAGAACAAGTGTTTTTGTGGGTGCAACAAAAACTTTGTTCCCCAGTGTAATACAGATTATAGAAGCTGCAGCAGCCCACAGGCAAGGGGTAAGTAGAAGCAAAGAAATAATTCCTAATTCTTACTAAGCAGTCAACTCCCAAAGTTTTTTTAAAAAATAGATTTAAACTTTCTCGTAGGCTTTTGGCAAACTAATAAAAAACAAATGCTTTTCCTAATAACCAGAAGACTAAGTTTTATTCAAAGATGTAATGTTGATCAGTGTAAAGTAAACATGGAAGTTTTCACCTCCTTCCCTAAAATCATGCAAATACGTAAGGTGCTGGTGTAGTCCTTAGTGGAGAAACGAGTGTTTCACACGGCCCCTTTATGGGGTGCCTTGAGGATTTTACTGTTCTCCAGGGGAATGTACCCTTGTGAAAATAAAATAGGTAAAGGAGAGGCTTCTATTTTGTAAAGGGGAAGAATGGGGATTGTGAAAGAGAAGCTGGGAAAAGACAAGACGCAAGCTGGACCTTGACTGCGGGGGACTTGATTTTAGGAGGAAGTAACCACTGAAGTAGAAACATTTGGGAACAAGGTCTCTACATGCTGCTGACAGCTGCAACGTTGAAACTCACGAGGAGGCTCAGGGGAACCAGCAGAATGAGCACCCCTGTGTGCAGGCCATGGGCACCCTTTTATTTAAAAACCACTATACACAGAGCACAGAGTTGGCAGAGTTCACTATATTAAGTGGTCATAACTCGTCAAAGTGGCGTATCGAAATAAAATGTTAGACGTCAAAGTAGAGATACAGTTTCGTTTGGGAGAACACAGAAGCCCCAATCATTTCTAGGTCTCACCGAAAATTTCTTCACAGTAATTCTGTCTTCATTTTACCTGAACTGAGACTGAACTAGAGTGACCCCTGCCTCCGAGGCCAAGATGAATCGTGGACACCTCCTAACCACTTGCTGACCTTGACACTCTCACTCCAAAGCTCCCAGCCTCCATGTTCTGGCTGACCGTTTTCCCACACCGCACAGCCTGGCAGAAGCGGCAAAAATCTCATGCATCTGAAGACCCCCAGTTTACCAGAACCCCTCTAAAACTATACTAAAAGTGTAGTTTCACCCTAACATAGAAATGTATTTCGTATCTCATTTTTTTTATAGAAATAGAACTTATAAAATGTATCTATGTAAAGCTATAAATAGCAAGCGATCCTGTCACTATCTGCCAAGCAAATTGAACCCAACTGTGTCCAAGGCCACAGACATCAATGACCGGAATCACGATCATGTACACAGAGTTCATTGTTTTTATGTTACTGTTCTACACAGGTGAATGCAGCACTTTCTGAAGGTCTGATAACACCATCCTCTGGCCCTCTGGACTCTTCGAATCATCACAAAGTGAAGTCCTAGACAGGACCAAATTTTTTTGTGAGCTTGTTTTTGTGTATGGTTTTTTTTGTTTGTTTGTTTTTTTTTGGTGACAGAGACAGAGAGAGGGACAGATAGGGACAGACAGGAAGGGAGAGAGATGAGAAGCATCAATTCTTTGTTGCAGCACCTTAATTGTTCACTGATTGCTTTCTCATATGTGCCTTGACTGGAGGCTACAGCAGACCGAGTGACCTCTTGCTCAAGCCAGCGACCTTGGGCTCAAGCTGGTAAACCTTGCTCATACCGGATGAGCCCGCACTCAAGCCGGTGACCTCTGGGTTTTGAACCTGGGTCCTCCGCATCCCAGTTCAACACTCTATCCACTGCGCCACTGCCTGGTCAGGCCAGAACCAAGTTTTAATGAACCCTTCACTCTATCACAGTTTGGCACATTTAGCTCCTACACCAAACTGGTTGGTTTCATTTGAGTCCCGAACTCAACTGCCTCTGGGGCAGGAAGTAATCTGAGCTTGGTGACTTAATGCAGAGCAGTAAAGAATTGCTTGTTCTGGGCACTCCATTATTTCACACCACAAGCCAAACGGAAACATAGCTGAGGCTGAAATCTGGCAGTTCTCCTTGTTTGGCTTTCACAACATACTCAACAGACTTAAGATCGGCATTGACCGGCCCAGTGAGAAAGAAGGTGTGTGGCATTAGAGCAAGAAAATGCTCATGAAATCAGTGACATGGCTAGAACGTATGTGTGCACGAGGTTGCCTTGTGAATCCTTCACGGGAGACTTCAGTAAAGGGATCGGAACGAGACACAAATGGTGGCCCACTCAACATTCCTGACTTTGTTTATTACATGCAAAAGAAAAAGCACACCTACTTCAGGGGGAAAATATATTTTACATCAATGCTTTCAAACAAACTGAAATCGGCTCTCAGACATATCGGCTGGCTCGGAGATATTTCACTGTCTACATCTCAGGATATGTTTGAAGTCAGGTTAATGTGATGATGCATTCTCAGCAAATCTAGAACACTCTGTACTCCACCTCCGAGTTTAAGTTACTTCTCATTCTGTTTTGCAATATTTATGAAACGAATTAGTGCAATAGAGCTGAGGTATCCTTTCAAAGGCAAGTGCCCTATAGGTTTGGATTTGTCATCCCGATTCCCTGGCACTCGATGATGTAAGCATCTTTCGAGGCATCGCCTTCATCTTCTGATTTCTTCACAATGAATTTAGCCTGGAACCAGAAGAGCCCATAGGATGTAAGTAATAGGAAGAGGGAGGGAGGAGAGAGCCCATGTCCCAGGATTACACAAGCAGGTAGTTAATACTAAACTCCTTTCACTGAAGAGGCCAGAGACACAGAAATTCAATGATCCTGAGCATTTCAGCAACTTAGATGTAAAATCGTGTGTTCCAGAACATGGTTCTTATTCAGAGGTGCACATACCTGTGCTGTTCTGTCAAATCCAACAGCCCGGGCCCCACTCCATACCCACTGAATTAGAACCCCCATGAGTGAAGTGTAAGCAAATAATCAATTTTTAAATTTCAGTCATTAATTACAATACCCCCCCATTACCAACTCCCTACATTTTTTCTAAAATAAGGTAGTGAAGTATTTAAACCTTTTTTAAAATTTATTTTCTATTTATTTTATGTGTTAAGTTTTTTAATACTTATTTATTTATTTTTACAGGGACAGAGAGAGTCAGAGAGAGGGACAGACAGGGATAGACAGACAGGAACGAAGAGAGATGAGAAGCATCAATCATTACTTTTTTGTTGCTGTTGCGACACCTTAGGTGTTCATTGATTGCTTTCTCACATGTGCCTTGACCACGGGCCTTCAGCATACTGAGCAACCCCTTGCTGGAGCCAGCGGCCTTGGGTCTGAGCTGGCGAGCTTTTTGCTCAAGCCAGATGGGCCCACGCTCCAGCCAGCGAGCTCGGGGTCTCGAACCTAGGTCTTCCACATCCCAGTCTGATGCTCTATCCACTACGCCACCGCCTGGTCAGGCTCTATTTATTTTAGAGAGTGAGGATGGAGGGGAGGAAAGGGTAGGTGAGAGAGACAAACACTGATCTGTTGTCCCACTTATCCATGCATTCATTGGTTGATTTTTCTGTGTGCCCTGCCCAGGGATCTAAGCACAACCATGGCATAAGGGGACAATGCTGTAACCAACAGAGCTACCTGCCCAGGGCCTATTTATACTTCTTGTATCTTGCCAAATATCAAGTAAACTAGTGTGCATTACTTTTACTTTTTTTTTTACAGGGACAGAGAGAGGGATAGATAGGGACAGACAGACAGGAACAGGGAGAGATGAGAAGCATCAATCATTAGTTTTTCATTGCCATAGCAACACCTTAGTTGTTCATTGATTGCTTTCTCACATGTGCCTTGACCACGGGCCTTCAGCAGACCGAGCAACCCTTGCTGGAGCCAGTGACCTTGGGTCCAAGCTGACGAGCTTTTTGCTCAAGTCAGAGGGACCCACACTCAAACTGGCGAGCTCGGGGTCTCGAACCTGGGTCTTCCACATCCCAGTTCGACGCTCTATCCACTGCGCCACTGCCTGGTCAGGCTACTTTTACATTTTTTAAGGAATGCTTAAAGTCAGTACCTTCCTTCATAAAACTGAGCTATACATCTTATATTACTTTATAAGATTACATTGCAAAGACCACAGTAAAATGGAAATATGCTACATGTTACTGAAAGAGGTAAGAAATGAAACTATAAAAAATGCAGGGAAACAATTTTAAGACAATAAAAAAATACTGAAATGTCACAGTGCTTTGATTTCACTAACGAAGGGAATTATGGGCAGTGTTTTTTTTCTATTTTCCAAATTTTCTATAAACAATTATATTGATGTCAGACAAAATACAGGTTCATCGCATTTTTTTAATGAAAAGGTATGAGCTTTTTAATGTGTTTAATATGATCTTAATGTTAAATATCTTCTCTCTCAAAATTATATACCTACTCTTCTACAGTTAAGAGGATTAGTAAATGTTAGAATATCACCAAATATTCTATTCTAGTGATAAAATACAAGAAAGTAAAACATTTAAACTTTTATACAAATATTTAAATTTAGAGCCAACGGCAAGTGCCTTGTGATGTGATCTGCTCATTCCCATGGAAACATCTCCACCAACGGGGGAAGGCAGCCCCATGCACGGGCTTCAACCTACGCTTTCCTGGGTTTGTTCAAAGCCCGCCACTGCCCCCGGGCCACTAGTGGTCTTAGCAATTCATTCAATGCCTCTGCCTCTCATTACGCATATGTAAAATGGGAATAATAACAGGCAGCCACCTAAAAGAGTCACAACTCAGATATCCTTGGCTGGGTTAGCTCAGAGTCTGCCACAAAGGAAGGACGCAGTGGGCGACAGCAATCATGACTACTATTACATTTCTGGTTATTAAAACTTAACCCCACACTGGTGAAGTAAAAATCAATTAACTCTTTTTCGACAGACTGCTCACCTTTGCCAGCTGTTCAGCAAAATGGATGGCCGTTTGCGTGTGGAGCGTCACTGGTCCGGTTTTTATCCTGGAAACACCGCTGGCTAACGCCATGAAAATGATCAGCTATCACAAAGAAAATAAAGAAGAAATATCTCCCACATGTACTAATACTTAGAGTTTAAATTCTATTGCTTTCCTTATAAAAATACTAGACATCAAAGGAGCTGAAAGAATTTCCACTTCTCTAGGTTTCCAGAAGTCCCATAAGAAGATGACATAAAACCTGTGTAAACACAGAGACCCTTACCAGCAGTCCTCAATATAGATTTTTTAAAAAATTAATGTTTAAGAATAAATCAGAGTTGAAAGCTAATATATTTCATCAGACCAACTATCTGGACAGGCTGTTATATAGAATATGACTTCTTCCCCTCTCTAAAATTACAACCTTTTAACAGGTGAATCAGTACACTAATACAGAATTACGGGGAGTGTAGAGTAGACTGGGGCAAGAACGCAAGACTTAGAAATAAGGGGGATACTGCCTTAAGAAAGTGGTTAAGAAATCTTGAAGAATACATTTCTAAATGTAGACTGCTGACTTGAGATCAAGAAAAAAAAAAGGGAGGATTAAGATGGCGATGGAGTAGGCGGACGTACCAACTTCCAACTCCCAGAACCAAAGTGGATTATAACTCAATTTTAAGAACCATCATCTATAAACCAACTATGAACTAACTAAGTGGACTCTTCAACCAAGGAACACAGAAGAAGCACATTGAGACTGGTAGGAATTGCGAAAACATGAAGAGGGCTACCCAGCTTCCCGGAGCAAACGGCAGCCTGGAGAGACCCGCGTGGCGGGAGGAGAGTTTGGCGGAGAGGGAGGGACCTGGGTCCCAGGAACAAAGCCCCAGCCTGCAGTCACAGAGCCTAGAAGAGGCATTTGGATAGTATTGAGCTGTGAAACAAGTAAGGATACTGTTTGTGAGAAAGACACAGTTTTCTCAGACCCAAGATTCTTTTTAAAGGGACAGTGCAGAAAACCTCTCTCACAACCACTCACCCGGGGCTCCAGGGAATGGGGACAGAGGAGAGGACCAGAGCAGCGGGAAGAGAGTGTGGACTGGAAGGCACAGGGACAAACATTCTGAGGAACAGCCACCCTAACCCCTGGGCTAAGTCACTTCCCTAATCGAAAACGAGTATTTCCCCTGGAACTAGCAATACCAGCAAAGGGAGACAGGACACCAGACAAACAAGCTCTCCCGCGGCAATTAGAGCAGAGCTGCTTAGATGGAGGGAGCTCCCAGGTCTACAGTATGGAGTGTTAGGATCTGAACTGTGGGGCCCCTTCCTACTCTGCTGAGGGTTGCTGGAGAGATGGTGGCGGTGGGACGCTGAAACGTGGTTCTGTCGGCAGGGGCGGAGGCCCAGCCTCTGTGAGCTCGGTCTAGCCCAGCAGGGGCAGAGGGGACGCGCGAAAGCGGTCCCGCAGCTGCGGGCCCGCCGGTAACCCCACCTGCGGGGGAAAAGCGGGAGGCCAGGAACGGGCAGAGTCTGCTCTGCGACCCTGCACAAGCCGGCCCTGACTGCAGGGACGGGGCTAAGAACACGGACGGGCGGAGGCTCCCGGCTGAGCTCACGCAAGCAGGCCCAACCGGCCGGAGAAACCGCGGTTTGCCATCCTGCATGCGCGAGTTGGCTCTGAACACGGGGGCGGGGTAGAGCCCCGGATGAGCGGAAGTTCGCAGCTCAGCGCACGCCAGCAGCCATGCCCGGCCCAATAAACCTTGATTTGTGACCCTGCGCAGGAGGGCCCTGGCCTCGAGGGTAGGGCTAAAGTTCCGGACGGGCAAAGGCTCACAGCTGAGAGCACATCAGAGAACCCGTCCAACCTGCAAAACTGTGGCGAGCAGGCTCTGACCACGGGAGCTGGGCGGAAGCCCGGAAACAGGCTGGGTCCGCAGCTGAGCAAAGGTGCTCACCTCTACCCTTGGTGCTAAGGTTTGTGGCTTGAGTGACAGTCCCTCCCGCGGAGGAGAGGCAGAAATTACAGCAACAGCCGCAGTGGGCCAGCGCTGGCAATGCCCATACCCAACTGCCCTAGGCAGCGGCAGAGGGGGTGGCAGGCCTACAGACAGACCACACCTAGAGAACAAAGGCAACACCTACTAGACTCCAGTGGCCACAACTTGCTTACACACAGAAAAAATGGGCAGGCAGAGGAATGCAAACCAAATGAATCAAGAGAAATCCCCAGAGAAGGACCTAAATGAATCAGATATAACCAAATTACCAGAAGCAGAATTTAGAATAATGATAGTTAGGATGTTCAAAGAAATTAGAGCAACAATGGATAGTCACTATGAACACCTAAATAGATAACAAGTATAAAAAATGAAATTGAAATAATAAAAAAGAATCAGACAGAAATGACAAATACAGTATCAGAACTGAAGACCACAATGGAAGGAATTAAAAGCAGGATGAATCACGCTGAGTATCGAATCAGCGAGTTAGAGGACACAATAAACAAAGGCACAGAAGCAGAGAAGAAAAAGAAAAAGAGACTCAAAAAATGTGAGGAAACTCTAAGGGAGCTCTGTGACAACATGAAGAGAAACAACATTCGCATCATAGGGGTGCCTGAAGAAGAGGAAAGAGGACAGGAAATACAAACTTTGTTCAATCAAATCATAGCAGAAAACTTTCCTAAATTAAGGCTGGGAAACATTCCACACGTTAAGAAGCACACAGAACTCCACTAAAGAGAAACCCAAGAAAATCTACACCAAGACACATCATAGTTAAAATACCAAAGATAATGGATAAAGAAAAAATTTTAAAAGCTGCTAGAGAAAAAAGGCTATCACCTACAAAGGAGCCCCCATAAGGATGACATCTGACTTCAACAACAGAAACACTTGAGGCCAGAAGGGAATGGCAAGATATAATCAAAGTAATGCAGAACAAGAACCTACAACCAAGACTACTCTATCCAGCAAGGCTAACATTTAAAATTGAAGGAGAAATAAAGAGCTTTCCAGACAAAAAAAGCCTCAAGGAATTCATTAAAACCAAACCAATTTTGCAAGAGATACTAAGGCGCCTGTTGTGAACAGTTCAAAGGGAGGAAAGAATATAGCAAAAAAAAAAAATTTAAAAAAAAATACAGCTTTAAAGAATAAAATGGCAATAAACAACTACATATCAATAATAACCTTAAATGTCAATGGATTAAATGATCCAATCAAAAGACATAGGGTAGCTGTGTGGATAAAGAAACAGGACCCATACATATGCTGTCTACAAGAGACACACCTTAAAACAAAACACGCACATAGACTGAAGGTAAAAGGATGGAAAAAAATATTTCATGCAAATGGAAATGAAAGAAAAGCCAGGGTAGCAATACTTATATCAGACAAAATGGACTTTAAAACAAAGGCTATAGTAAGAGATAAAGAAGGACACTACATAATGATAAAGGGAACAATTCAACAGGAAGATATAACTATTATAAATATCTACGCACCAAATATAGGAGCCCCGACATACATAAAGCAGACTCTGATGGATATAAAGAGTGAGATTAACAGCAATACTATAGTAGTAGGGGATTTCAATACCCCACTAACAACACTGGATAGATCCACAAGAAAGAAAATTAACAAAGAAACAGCAGACTTAAAGGATACACTAGATCAACTCGATTTAATAGATATCTTCAGAACTTTTCACCCTAAAACAGTAGAATATACATTCTTCTCAAGCGCTCATGGTACGTTTTCTAGGATAGACCACATGTTAGGACAAAAAAATGGTCTCAATAAATTTAAGAAGATTGAAATCATACCAAGCATTTTCTCTGATCACAATGTCATGAAACTAGAAATTAACCACAAAAGAAAAACTGAAAAATACTCAAACACTTGGAAACTAAATAGCATGTTATTAAATAATGAATGGATTAACAATGAGATCAAAGAAGAAATAAAAAAGTTTCTAGAAATGAATGATAATGAGCATACATCAACTCAAAATTTATGGGACACAGCAAAAGCAGTACTGACAAGGAAGTTCATTGCACTACAGGCATACCAAAAGAAGCTAGAAAAAGCTCAAATAAGCAACCTGACCCTGCATCTAAAAGAACTAGAAAAACAACAGCAAATAAAGCCCAGGACCAGTAGAAGGAAGGAAATAAGATCAGAGCAGAAATAAATGACATAGAGGCTAAGGAAACAATACAGAGGATCAATGAAACCAGGAGCTGGTTCTTTGAAAAGGTAAACAAGATTGATGAAGCTTTAACTAGACTCACCAAGAAAAAAAGAGAGAGGACCCAAATAAATAAAATTAGAAAGGAGAGTGGAGAAATAACAACTGACACAACAGAAATACAAAGCATTGTAAGAAAATACTATGAAGAACTCTATGCCAAAAAATTAGACAACGTAGGTAAAATGGACAAATTTCTTGAATCATATCTTCCAAAAATCAATCTGGAGGAATCAGAACACCTAAACAGACTAATTACAACAAATGAGATCAAAACACTTATCAAAAAACTCCCAAAAAATAAAAGTCCTGGGTCTGATGGCTTCACAAGTGAATTCTACCAAAAATTCAAAGAACTAACTCCTATCCTCCTCAAGCTATTTCAAAAAATTCAAGAGGAAGGAAGACTTCCAAACTCCTTTTATGAGGCGAGCATAATTCTGATCCCAAAACCGGGCAAAGACAACACAAAGAAAAAGAAAATTACAGGCCTATATCCCTGATGAATTTAGACGCTAAAATTCTCAACAAAATATTAGCCAACTGGATCCAGCAATATATGAAAAAAATCATACACCATGATCAAGTGGAATTTATTCTGGAGAGGCAAGGCTGGTTCACTATTTGCAAATCAATCAATGTGATTCATCACATAAATAAAAGGAAGGACAAAAATCACATGATAATTTCAATAGATGCAGAAAAGGCATTTGATAAAATCCAGCACCCATTCATGCTCAAAACTCTCAGTAAAGTGGGAATAAAGGGAACATTCCTTAACATGATAAAGGCCATCTACGATAAACCGACAGCAAACATCATACTAAATGGACAAAAATTAAAAGCAATCCCCTTAAGATCAGGAACCAGGCAGGGGTGCCCCCTTTCACCACTCTTATTCAACATAGTTCTGGAAGTCCTAGCTACAGCAATCAGACAAGAAGAAGAAATAAAAGGCATCCAAATTGGAAAAGAAGAAGTAAAACTATCATTATTTGCAGATGATATAATATTGTATATAGAAAACCCTAAAGTCTCAGTCAAAAAACTACAGAATATAAAATTAATACTCAGAAATCAGAGGCATTTCTATATACCAACAATGAACTGTCAGCAAAAGAAATTAAGGAAACAATCCCCTTCACTATTGCAGCCAAAAAAATAAAGTACCTAGGAGTAAATTTAACCAAGGAGGTTAAGAACTTGTACTCGGAAAATTATAAAACATTGGTAAAAGAAATCGAGGAAGATACAAATAAGTGGAAGCATATACCGTGCTCATGGCTAGGAAGAATAAATCATTAAAATGTCTATATTACCCAAAGCAATTTATAAATTCAATGCAATACCAATTAAAATACCAATGACATACTTCAAAGATATAGAACACATATTCCAAAAATTTATATGGAACCAAAAAAGAACACGAATAGCCTCAGCAATCTTAAAAAGAAAAAATAAAGCAGGACGTATCACTCTTCCAGATATCAAGGTTTACTACAAGGCCAATATACTCAAGACAGCCTGGTACTGGCATAAGAACAGGCACATAGATCAATGGAACAGAACAGAGGACCCAGAAATAAACCCACAGTTTTATGGACAACTGATATTTGACAAAGGAGGAAAGAACATACAGTGGAGTAAAGACAGCCTCTTTAACAAATGGTGTTGGGAAAATTGGACATCTACCTGCAAAAAAATGAAACTAGACCATCAACTTACACCATTCAAAAAAACAAACTCAAAATGGATAAAAGATTTAAACGTAAGCCGTGAAACCATAAGCATCTTAGAAGAAAACATAGGCAGCAAGCTCTCTGACATCTGTAGCAGCAATATATTTGCCGATTTATCTCCACGGGGAAATGAAATAAAAGGCAAGATAAACAAATGGGACTATATCAAACTAAAAAGCTTTTGCACAGCTAAAGACAATAAGAACAGAATAAAAAGACAAACCACACAATGGGAGAACATATTCGATAGCACGTCTGATAAGGGGTTAATAACCAAAATTTATAAAGAACTTATAAAACTCAACACCAGGAAGACAAACAATCCAATCAAAAAATGGGCAAAAGAAATGAATAAAATTTCTCCAAAGAGGACATACAGATTGCCAATAGGCATATGAAAAAATGCTCAACATCACTAATCATTAGAGAAATGCAAATTAAAACCACAATGAGATATCACCTCACACCAGTCAGAATGGTGCTCATCTGCAAAAGAACACAGAACTAGTGAGGCGAGGATGTGGAGAAAAGGGAACCCTCCTGCACTGCTGGTGGGAATGCAGCCTGGTGCAGCCACTGTGGAAAACAGTATGGAGATTCCTCAAAAAATTAAAAATCGAACTGCCTTTTGACCCAGCTATCCCACTTATAGGAATATACCCTAAGAACACCATAGCACTGTTCGAAAAGAAGAAATGCGCCCCCATGTTCGTGGCAGCATTGTTCACAATAGTGAAGATCTGGAACCAGCCCAAGTGTCCGTCAGAGGATGAGTGGATTAAAAAAGCTTTGGTACATATATACTATGGAATACTACTCAGCCATAATAAATGATGACATCGGATCATTTACAACAAAATGGATGGACCTTGATAACATTATACGGGATGAAATAAGTAAATCAGAAAAAAACTGAGAACAGCATGCTTTCATACATAGGTGGGACATAAAAGTGAGACTATGAGACATAGACAAGAGAGTGGTGGTTATGGGGTCGGGGGAGGGAGGAGAGGCTGGGATAGGGAGGAGGGGAGGGGCACAGGGAAAACCAGATAGAAGGTGACAGAGGACAATTTGACTTTGGGTGATGGGTATGCAACATAATTGAATGATAAGATAACCTGGAGATGTTTTCGTTGTACATATGTACCCTGATTTATTGGTGTCACCCCATTGAAATTAATAAATGGTAATAATAATAACGTGAAGAAAAAAAAAGTGTGGCAGAAAGAACACTCTCTCAAGACAGTGGACCATAAAGAGATGTCATTTGGAGATACTCTCTAGCATTTGTCACTGTGAGTAGATGTGCTAGGTTTAAGGGGTCTATGATACATCTGAGCAAAGATGCGGGCAGGTGTGGGGTATGATGAGGAGAAAGGTCTGAGCTAGTGACACAGATTTGGGAGTTGGCAGCCTATGGATAGCACTTAGTCCATCAGACAGAGCAGGATAACTGAGGGGCGTGAATACAGGCACAGAAAAGAGGTGTGAGCCCCTCGGGGCGTGAATACAGGCACAGAACAGAGGTGTGAGCCTGAGCCTTGGAGCTCCCAACACCTACAAGGTAAGAAGATAAAAACGACAACAGTGACAGGATAGCAAAGAGGCTGGATCAGATGGCCAGTGACACAGAAAGATACGAGGCAGCAGAAGCCACGGGAGAAAATATTTCGGGAAGGAAGGGCGACCATCTGTACCGGGGGTCACAGTAGGTCCTGGGAGGCGAGGTCTGCAATCTGAGGAACATCAATTCTAGAATAATACTCTACTAACTGAACTATGGCACACCAATCGGAGTCTGAACTTGGGAGGGCGGTGGAGGACTGGCAAGGAGTTTTATTCACATTCAATTTCAAGTGAGACAGTAAGATAATAATGTGGAGCAGATGATGGAAAATAGAGTCTTATAAATAAGGGGGATACTGCAATGATAAAATTGATATTCAGCCTGACCAGGCGGTGGTGCAGTGGATAGAGCGTTGGACTGGGACACGGAGGACCCAGGATCGAGACCCCGAGGTCGCCAGCTTGAGCACGAGCTCATCTGGTTTGAGCAAAGCTCACTAGCTTGAGCCCAAGGTTGCTGGCTTGAGCAAGGGGTCATTCTCTCTGCTGTAGGCCCCCGGTCAAGGCACATGTGAGAAAACAATCAATGAACAACTAAGGTGCCACAACAAAGAATTGATGCTTCTTATCTCTCTCCCTTCCTGTCTGTCTGTCCCTAGCTGTCCCTCTCTCTGACTGTCTGTCACAAAAAACAACAAACAAAACAATATTCAGCCTAACCAGACGGTGGCGCAGTGGATAGAGGGTCGGACTGGGATGCGGAAGACCCAGGTTTGAGACCCCGAGGTCGCCAACTTGAGCGCGGGTCCATCTGGCCTGAGCAAAAGCTCGCCAGCTTGGACCCAAGGTTGCTGGCTCCAGCAAGGGGTGGCTCGGTCTGCTGAAGGCTCGTGGTCAAGGCACATGTGAGAAAGCAATCAACGAACAACAAAGGTGTCACAACGGCAATGAAAAACTAATGATTGATGCTTCTCACCTCTCTCCGTTCCTGTCTATCTGTCCCTATCTATCCCTCCCTCTGACTCTCTCTCTGTCCCTGTAAACAAACAAAACAAAACAAACTGATATTCAGTCCAATTCTCCAATATTCAATCTAACAGGCTCAGAGGGTTCCCCTGGAAGTGTCGTTACCTGGTCCTGCAGGTGCTCGTCCACAGCACCGCCGTGTCTCAGGTTTGCCAAGAGCATCTCGGCAGCTTCAATTCCCACCTTGTCTGCATTTACACCTACGACAGGCACGACGTGAAAAAGTTCAATTCATCAAAAGGCCAGAATTTGAATTCATATATCCCTGTTAGCACTGATCTAGTCTTTTTCAGGCCTCTCCATTTGCCCAGTGCATCCTTTAGGATAAGATCTTTATGTATATTTAATCTCAGCACTTAACATATACAAACATTACATCTAATCACATGACAATCGAGGAAAGCCAAACTGTGGGAAATCTTATGAGAAAATGTCCTGGACTTTTCAAAATGTTAATGTTATGAAAGAGAATAAAAAAACAAAAAGATTATTCTGTAGTGTAATAAAAAAAAAAACAAAAACATACTAAACAGACAGGATGCCCGAATGCTGTGTGTGGTCAGAAAACAAAACAAAACAAAACTCCACATTGCTCTAAAAAGTATTTTTGAGGCAACTGGTTAGGTCTGAACATGACAGACACGTTCTTTGGGTGTAAAGACGGCACTGTGGTTACACAGGTGTTGTCTTGGACATACAGGCTGCTCTATTCAGTATTCTTGCAACTCACACTGAAATGCTTCCGTATCGGAAACAGACACAGCCTGTGGTCCATGTTCATTTACTGGTAGATCAGGGAGAACAGTCTTTGGACCTTCACTGGTCTACACAACTTTTCTATGGGTATGAAATCTTCCAAAGTATAAAGCTGGGGGAAGGACTGAAAATTTGACTCTACAAGAGAATCGGTTGATTGTATCCTTTCCAATGTGTAGCCCACCGCTCTAACGTTCTCATCCCAACAGAGTTAGGGGATTTTATAGTGGCAAGAGTAACAATGGGGCCCCCTTCATTTGTCTGTACCTCGTTTACCAAGCGATGACCCGGCCAACAAACAGCCCGTGGATGTCTCAGCAATAATGCTAGATAGGAAGAAAAAAAGTATTACTACCTGTGCCATAAATATTCTAAAATCACATGCAAACATGACAAGAGGAGAATAGGGACTGTTAAACATGAAGAATCGGATCTGGCTAGTATGCTGTAAAAGTGAGATTCTTCACGGAGACAACTTCATTAGCATCCTCTATTCTGGTCAAGGCATCAGGTCCCTGAGCCCTTCAGACAAGAAGTCACCCTGGATTCTGATCCACTCACAGGTAAGAGGCAGCCCTCCCTCAAGTTCTGTCCAGCACATAAGTGGTACCGTTTCTCGGCCACACTGTACTGTATTTTATGATTTTGTTAAATGAAAAGGTCTTTCTACAGAGACGTTTGGCTTTGTTGTATAATTTATAGATGGTATTGTAGAGCAGGCATTTATTTTAAACCCTTTAATAGGAACTCTGATAAAGAGACTTTAAAATGTAAATACCCACAAAAGTTACTTTTATACTTCAAAACATTGATTAAAGCATTTTATAAAGCTTAAATCAATAACTCCTTATTGGATTAATAGTTATATTTCTTTTCTACAAGATCTTTGCTGTGTCTAATATACTGCTCACAAAAATTAGGGGATATTTTATAGCTTCATATTCATTTTGAAATATCCCCTAATATTTGTAAGCAGTATATTTGCTTGTAAACTGACTTCATGTCAAGGTCTAGAAAAGCCACTGGAAATATTTTTCTTGGGTTCGGCTTTACAGGCTAACTTCTAAATAATGTCAGCATTTAAGTTCACTGCACAGACAAAAGGGCTCTTACAACGTAATGAAGGCAAACCATCCTCAGGAAAAAATTCCCAATAAAATAATCATCTTAATTCATTGCACAGTTCATTGTTTTAGGTATAAATGCCCTTTAAAATATATCTTCTTAAAACCACACATTTAAACAAACAGAACCCTGCAAATCTTGCATTATGATTATTTCAGGGCTGTCAACTAATGCCTAAGAGAAAGTCTACAGCCCTGGCTGATTGGCTGGCTCAGCGGTAAAGCGTCAGCCCGGTGTGTAGAAGTCCTGGATTCAAATTCCCAGTCAGGGCACACAGGAGAAGCGCCCATCTGTTTTTCCACCCTTCCCCCTCCCCTTTCTCTTTATCTCTCTCTTCCCCTCCCCCAGCCAAGGCTCTACTGGAGCAAAGTTGGCCCCAGGCACTGAGGATGGCTCCATAGCCTCTACCTCAGGCTCTAGAATGGCTTTAGTTGCAAAGGAGCAACGCCCCACATGGGCAGAGCATCGCCCCCTGGTGGGCATGCTGGGTGGATCCTGATGGGGGCATGCGGAAGTCTATCTGACTGCCTCCCCGCTTCTAACTTCAGAAAAATACCAAAAAAACGTCTACAGTCGCACATGAGTCCACTGCCATTGCCAAAGGCTTGGTCCCTCGGCTCCTGGATGGGCTGGATGTTCACGTACAGATCCCTGAACTCCTTCCTGATGCACTTCACAGCCGCAGCAGCCATGTCCTTCGCCACCTAGTTTGGCAAAACAGTAAAATAAGTTCACAGTTATTTTGACAATTATTTTTTGTGCCTTCAAAGACAATCAAAATAATTTTTACATACATAATATAAAAAGTGGGTTTTCATGAGCAGAAAGCACAGAATTTTAAGAGAAAATATTTAATAAAATCAAGTTCTTCCAATAATTTCAAAATGCAGATGATATAACACAGACATAAGCATACTTCTAAGAACATCTAGAGAACTTACTTTAAAAGGCAAAACACCAGCAACAAAGGCTCTTCCATATATCTTAGTCACAGAGCCACGGTCGGTTAGATTTATTGGGTTCAGCTGTTTGACAGGCGACATTTGGACAATCACTTCACCACCCCCTTTTGGGTAGTAGCCCCTATAAAAAGTATGACAAACACATAAACTGGTTGCATGAAAAAAAAAATAAAGCTCAACATTTGGCATAAAATAACATGTGAGTAATATCCAACCACATAATTAGTCTGAAATGTCTTTCAGACCCATGCTATCCAATATGGTAGCCTCAATCACCAAGTGACTATTTAAATTAAATAAAATCTGAAACTCTGCTCCCGAGTCACACTAGCCACATTTCAAGTGCTTGACAGTCACAGGTGGCAAGGACTACCTACAGGACAGGTAGGGGGTACAGATAGGGGACATTTCGCTCAATGCTGGAAGCTCTTGTTGACAAGGTTGTTTCAAAATAAAAGTCCTTGATATAGGATCTCTATTTTGTTCCTGCCATATTCCAGTGCCTATAACAATGCCTGGCATATAGTAGATGCTCAAGTAGTAATATGAGTCTTTAAGTAGCTAAACACTAATAAAATTAACTCCAATATTTAGTGTCATTGATTCTACAGAACAGGTTGAGAACACACAGATGAGAATGCAGTTCCTATCCATGGGGCTCCCCATCTGGGAGGGAGGCGGCCCGACATGCAACCTACCAGAACACAAGTCAGGGATATAGCTATGAACTCATGGACAAGTCACACAAGACATTAAGAGTTTCCTTTCGAAAAAAACAACATACGATTCCCATTTTTTTAGGAGAGCAGGGGAGGAAAAACATGAACAGAGACATGAAAATCTGAAGGCACAAGGATTTAAGGAACAGCAGGCAATTGCATCATTAGACTCTGCGGGGTGTTGAAAGGAAGGGTGGATGACAATGAAGTCACAGAGTTACATTGGGACAAGACTGCAAAGCAAAGAAGTGCCCCGCAAGGAGTCAGGCCTTTTGCTTAGGAAAATAAGTCTGATTGCACTGTGGAAGAGACTCCCTTCTCCGAACCTGCCGCCCCCACGCAGCTGTGGGTACACATGGGCATTTAGTCTGTGTGGACTATGGATAACACTAGATATGACAATGCCTCAGCACAGAACTCCCTGGAAAATACTTCCCCAAGACAAGAAGTCATCCCATGGAGCTGCTCTCCAGGCCCCATGCTCCTGCTGCTTACTGCTTCCAAACACAAAACACAACTCTTTCCTCCAGGACAGACAAGGTAGGTGGCTTCCAGAATGATGGTTCTCTATGGTCTAACTTTCCCACTATTTTTACCACAATTAGTGGGTCAAACAGCTGAGAATAAGTAACGTACCTCATTTTAATGTCACAATTAAACTTGAAACCAAACTTTTCAACAATGGGCTTGAAAACCTGAAAAATTAGATTATTGTTACCTCAACAACCAATATGCACTGATTTGACAAGTATATTTATTACAGGAAAGTGCTCTGCACTGAACTAGTTAACGAGACACTAAAGCGATATAAAAATATGTGGGCTAGTTCCAGATTTCAAACAAAATAGGTGACAGTAGCTGAATTAAAAGTTTAAAATATGCCCTGGTAGGTTGGCTCAGTGGTAGATCATCAGCCTGGTGTGTGGATGTCCTGGGTTCGATTCTTGGTCAGGGCACACAGGGGAAGCAACCATCTGCTTCTCGACACCACCACCTCTCTTTTCTCTCTCTCCCTCTCTCTCTCTCTCTCCCTTTCCCACAGCCATGGCTGGTTGGAGCAAGTTGGTTCCAGGTGCTGAGGATGGTTACATGGCCTTGCCTCAGGCACTAAAATAGCTCAGTTGCTGGGCAATGGAGCAACAGGCTGAGATGGGCAGAGCATCGCACCCCAATGGGCTTGCCGGGTAGATCCCAGTTGCGCACATGTGGGAGT
The DNA here is from genome assembly GCA_037038555.1 of Rhynchonycteris naso. NCBI lineage: Eukaryota > Metazoa > Chordata > Mammalia > Chiroptera > Emballonuridae > Rhynchonycteris > Rhynchonycteris naso. The sequence goes on from CM072999.1 coordinate 205,295,595, forward strand.
CTGTCTCTCTGCCTCCTCACTTCTCACTTAAGGGGGAAAAAAAGTTTAACATTTAATTAATCAGGGCTGTGCAACTCTGTCTAATGAAAATAAAAATAGCCTGACCAGGCGGTGGCACAGTGGATAGAGCGCCGGACTGGGATGCGGAAGACCTGGGTTCAAGACCCCGAGCTCGCCAGCTTGAGCACGGGCCCATCTGGCTTGAGCTAAAGCTCGCCAGCCTGGACCCAAGGTCGCTGGCTCCAGTAAGTGGTGGCTTGGTCTGCTGAAGGCCCACGGTCAGGGCACGTGTAAGAAAGCAATCAATGAACAACTATGGTGTCGCAACGGCAACGAAAAACTAATAATTGATGCTTCTCATTTCTCTCTGTTCCTGTCTGTCTGTCCCTATCTATACCTCTCTCTGACTCTCTCTCTGTCCCTGTAAAAAATAAATAAAACATTAAAAAAAAAGAAAAGAAAAATAAAAATTCAGGATATCTGATCCCAACGGCCATTTTATTCCAGAGGCCATTATTGCCTAACCCTTCTCAATGTAACGCATTGTAGGAAATTAGGAGTCTTTCGTGAACAGGATTCTATTCTGCCTTCTCACTTTTATGCATGTATATATAATGGACATGTAGGTTATTTACACATCTTGGCTATTGTGAATACTACAGTGAACACAGGAATGCTAATATCTCTGAGATCTTAACATTAACTTTTTGGATAAGTACCCAGAATTAGGATTATTGGATCATAAAGAGGTTCTAATTTTGATTTTTTGAGAAAACTCCATAATTTACCCACAGTAACTGCACCATATTGTATTCCCACCAACAGGGCACAGGGGACCTGATTTCTCCACATCCTCACCAATGCTTGTTAAATATAGTATTTAATTCTTGTTTTTGAGGGTTTATTTTCCAAATCATGGGTATAAAAGAACTGATGTATATAATACGTAACATAATTCATCTAATAATTAAACTTCCAGTTTTTTAAAGAATTCACTATGAACACATCTAAGATACCACACTAACTCCAAAGTATACATAATCCCACAAGAGAACTAGACACCACGGAGTAATACACAGGTGTGTACACAAAACCACTCTGGATAGATGTAAACAGAGACTCCACGAGGTCGTCTTGGTTTGGAGACAACATCAAAAGCCCTCACCATAGCCGTGTAGTCGATCTGTGGGGCCATTTCCGCATTGGTCCCGCCTTTCAGACGAAGCTCTGATGGAGACGTAGCGAAGAGGACACAGGGCATGGATACCTGCAGCAAGAGACACACGCTCCTGCAGAGAAGGCGGAACAGGCTTAGCTGCATTTCCTGTTTGAAGTCACAAGAAAAGGGCACTTGCATATCACCACAGGCAGAGGCATAGACAACTGGGAAGGCAGGTACGTGGCCTTCAGTTTAAAGTTAAAAAAGCAGTTCAGTAACTGAATGATGAAATCCTCAGTCTTAAAGACAGTATTTCATAGTAGAAGAAACCAGCCTTACATGTAACTGTTATATATCCACTTTTCCAATGGGAAAAAGGAAAACCAAGATCATACCGAGAATAAAAGTAGAAGAATATGGTTTATAATTTGCTGAAAGTCGAGAACAAACTATACTACAATGCAAATACTACTATGACTACAGAGCAAGAAAACAGACGTTTTCAGATACTCAGTTCCTAATAATAAAAAGAAAACAAGTATGTTATACTATACACATGAGAAAATTCTAGGTATAGTAACAGCTACAATTAATAAACAATTAAGTACCCAAAATGTCTATAACCCTAAAACTAAAAGGTAAGTGTTTTATCTCCATTTTAAAAGTGAGGAAACTAAAGCCCAGAGAGGTTGAGCCACTTGCCCAGGTAGTGGTGGGACGTGCACTTGAACCCAGGTCTAACCCGAAAGCCCATCTTTAGGTGGAAGAGAGAGTGACACCTACCCGGCTGTCTTGGTGTCTGCTGTGTGTGTTCCGCCTTTGATCTTCTCTGGTGTAAACAGTATCTCTGTGGAGCCGATTTCCGCCCCCTCCAGGTGCCCACCACACAGATCTCGAACCATTTCCAGTCCAGATAAGTGTTGAGGCCTTCAGGTCATAATACTGCATCAAAACGTGTGCATTCAGACTGCCTATATCCCCACATTTATGACTCAGTTATAAAGACGCGATGGCAAGAGAACAGCAAGGTCTAACCAGTCACCGCCATGAAATCCTCAATGTCGGAGCTTCCATGGGGGTTTTATGCATCTAGACTGCCTCCTAGTAGGCATCATTTAAAAGGATTCTTCTAAACCTTTAAGTTGTGAACACATACACTGGTATATTGTTATAAATTAGAAGTGCGTAAAAGAAGAAAAGTGATAAAACCACCTAAGTGCTACCACTCTCCCTGGCATGTTCCTGAATAATCTGTGGTACCTGTTAGGGGCTGAATTGTGTTCCCCCAAGATTCATATGTTGAAGCCCTAACTCCCGGCACCTCAGAATGTGACTAGCTGGAGATAGGCCCTTAAAGGAGATGATAGGTTTAAAGAGGGGGTAAGGCCGATAATCCACTCTCACTGGTGTCTTTATGAAAAGAGGTCAGTACATGCAGAGACACCAGGGGTGTGCATGCACAGAAGGATAACCACGTGGAGGGCAGTAAGAGGGTGGTCAAGCTAGGCAGAGAGGCGTGAAACAGAATCCTCCCTTATGGTCCTCAGAGGAAACCAACCCTGCCAGCACCTTAATCTTGGAATTCCAGCCTCTTGAACTGTGAGCAAATAAATTTCTGTTGTTTAGGCCACCCAGTCTGTGATATATTGGTATGGCAGCCCTAGCACAGTAAACCACAGTTGGACTGAGTTGGGTCTCCCTCCAAGTGAAATGGGTTGCTGCAGGCCACTGTGGCAAAGGGAATGAATGTTGACAAGTGCCTAGCTTCCCAGACAGAAGGAGCATGGTCAAGTGTCAACGTTTCTCACCCTCTCCACAGCCAATCATTCTAGTCTTATTCACGGCTTCCTAGAGGTCCTAATGAAAGCTGGGCTGACACAGCTCTGGGCCCCTTCCCGTTCTATGAGTCAAAAATATATGCAGCAGCAGAGAACGCACGGGTTAAAAAGTGGCGTTTCCAAAAAAAAAAAGAAAAAGTGGCGTTTCCTCTGGCTCCATGCACCCCGCTGCCCTGTTCTATCTTGCCCGCTGCTCCAAGCAGTCCAGGTAGTTGGAACGCCGAAAGAGATGGGGAAACATTAAAAAGATAACTCTTTAGGAAATGAGACAACGCTAGCCAGAGAAAACATGCGCTTACTTTCGAAACGTGCCCCTGGAGGGTTTCAAGATCGCACAACCCAGGCCACGGCTAAAAACCCAGGCTGGAGCGCCGCGCATCCTGGGGACCCTGCAGCCCGGATCTGCTCAGCATCACTGCAGGGGCCCCGAGTCCCCAGCCCGAGAGCCTGCCCCCCAAGGTCTATCCTCCCCGCCCCCCGCCCCCGATCTCGCCATCCTCCAGGCCTCGCGGCCCGCCCCCAGCGCCCCGATTACCGCAAGCCCGGCGTGCTGCGGCCGGCTCGGATCTTCTGCACCCGCAACGGGAGGCCCAGGAGACAGCTCAGGGCCGTGGAGACCCTCAGGATCTGGCCGCCCTGCCCAGGGTGCGAGGCGGAGGGAAGAGGAAACGTGAGACCACGGAGCCCCCCGCACCCCTACCCCCACCTCCACCCCGCGGCCTCCGGCTCCGCGCTCACCCCTTCCAGGAGCCCGCCGTCCACGTCCACCCGCGGCCCGGCCATGAGGGGCGTCCCGGGGCCCGTCCGGCAGACCCGCAGCCTCCGCCCTAGCGCGCCGAACAGGACTCGCTGGCTCCCGCCCCGCAGCTCCGAAGGGTGGTCCTCGCTCGGGGGCGCGGGGGCCCGGCGAAAAGGTAAGAAACCGCGGCTCGGCGACAACTGAATTCCGCCGAAAGGACCCGGGACGCTCAGCGCCGGGAGCTAGGGCCACACGCCCAGCAGCCAGTGCGCATGCGCGCCGCGGAGCGCTCACAGAGGCCGGGAGGACACAATCCCAGCAAATCCCGGACTCGGTTGGGGTGGCGACCGGGCGGTGTCCCCCGGGAGCCGCAGGAAATGTGTCTTGAAGACTGGTGCTCTGGACATGGGTGGCAATACCCGCAGATGGCGGAAGACTGCGTTTCGTCGGTAACCAGCTCCTCTAGGCGTACTGGAGGTTTGTGCGAACGTCTGTCCGATCTCTGTTTTCTCGACCATCCTGCCGTCCGCAGAGCTGGAGACTCAGAGCTGAAGATGCAGAAAAGTGCCGGACCTCGCAGTGCACCAACCTCCTTCTGTTGGCTCGCTGGACCTTCTCAGCCAACTTGAAGTGCGTGTGCCCTGCTGCACTGACGCCCTTGCGCACGCGTTCCAGTATTACGATTTCTCTTTCTCTCGTGAGACACACGTAAAATAATGTGGCCGCTTTTGAAAAGCGTCTGGCAGTAACTAACTCGTTATCTTGGTGCAAGATAAATATAACCCATGTCTCAACGATTACACTTTGAGGTCTATAGTCTTAGGTTACTGATCAAATGCAATTGCCTAACCAAGAGCATCTGTGTCACCTAGAACTTGTTAGAAATGCATACTCTCGGGTTCTACCCAGGTCGATTGAACTGGAATCTGCATGTTAATAAGATCCCCAGTTGATATGAATGCTCATTCCAGTCTCAAAAGCACTGCCCTGAAGAAACTCTTGCACGGACAACAGGAGAAAGGATCAAGAATCTTCACGGTGGCATTGATGGTAACAGCAAAGAACTAGAAACAACACAAATGCTCACTGATGGTGAAATAAATTCTGCTGTCGTCATAAAAGCTAGTTGCAGAAATTATACCTACAGTCGATACCATTTCATATCATTGGAATCATGCAGTATGTGGCCTTTTGGATCTGGCTGCTTTGACTTAGCACAAAGTTTTGAGGTTCATCCGTGTTAAAGCATGTACCAGTACTTCAGTGATCGTTAAGGATAAATAATGCTACGTTATATGGATGTACCCCATTTATTTACCCAATCACCTATTGGAAGACATTTGATCTGTTTCTAGTTTTTGGATATTATGAACAATGCTGCTACAGTTGTTCTTGTAGTAGCCTTTGTGTAGACATATGTTTTCATTTCTCTAAGAGTGGAATTGCTGGGCCATAGTCAGTCAGTTTTATTGATTATAAAAGAGAAGAAATGAGTTCTTTGTCTCCTTTGAGAAAAAAAGGCTTACCTCGTGAATAGGTGGCATTTTGGAAGGAAAAATAAGGAAACAATACTGAATTTGGAAGTAGTAATCCATTGAGGTAAAAATAAAAAGGTAAGAGAAAGGAAATAAACTAGCTATTTTCTTGGGAGAAGTTGGACTTAAAGTGAACATCGAGAGGAAGAAGGCGGTATAGGGAGGGACCCTGAGAAGAAAAATAATTCACTTCAAAGTCACAGCGACTTCATCTTTTTATACAAACATTTCCATATAGTATTGTCCAATATATTCATAATGTCTATAAAATATATAGTTTACTAGTGGGAAAGTTTAAAAATTAAAGGTTTGACTATGCCAGATATTTTAAAAATATAATTTATTGATTGATTTTAAAGAACTAAGTAATCAAGGCGGTTACAATACCGGATGAAGACAGGTATTTTCCTACTCACCCTCCGGTCTTACGCCACATAACTTTCTCCAGGTAAGTGCCATTCCTTTGTGTTCCCTTTAACACTATTTCCTCCCACTGCATGGACTACAGAGATGATCGTTGGTGCACATGTCCAACACCGTCCCCAAAATTATATGTGACCTTCCCTCCTCCCCACTTGTCCCCCTCCTCTATTACCCGCAAGTGTCACTAGACTCCTCCCCACTCACTGATTGGCTGTCCGGTGGGCCGCTCCTTTGCTCTCATTGGCCGCTCAGGGGTAGGCGCGTTTCCCAACTTCCAATAGGGAGCTGGGCAGAGGTCTCTCATCGCACCGCGAGGCAGCTGTCATTTCCGGAGTAAGATGGCTGCATTGCGCGTGCTGAGGACCTGGAGCCACAGCGCCGGGCGGCTGGTAAGCAAGCAGGTTGGGGTCGATCTGAGGTGGGGGGAAGGGGGAGAAGGGGGGGAGTGATTTGTCTGCACGTGTGTTAGTTTGTCCTCCGAGTGCCACGCACGCCAGGCACGCGTGATGGAGAGGTGGAGGAACGTATGCAGAACGAAGGGCAGAGAAGGTGGCGAGCCGACCTGTGCTGGAGACCCGCTCCCTCCCCTTACCTGGGCGCGCACCTGGCGTGACGTGGTCGCCCGCCCGCTCCGTCTGCACCCCGAGGCGCCGCTGGCCTCTCACCGAGCAGCATCTGGGTGCCGGCCAGTGTGACAGGCACTGGGGATAAGGGGGGTATGTATTTACTCTGCACTTATGGAACACCCACGGGGTGCTGGACGCGACACCACGACCCCTGCCCTCAAAAACCTGACAATCTAAAGGAAGAGCCCCTTGGAGCAAAGCATAACTGGACTGGTCCTTGCCCCCCAGCCGCTGAGACGCTGGCATCAGCTTCTGTCCTTGGGCATGTACTTCTTTCCGAGGTCTGTACCAATATCTTCCCAACCTTTTTCTCATCAGAGCGACGACCCACTGCCCTTTCCCCTGCAATCTCCCCACTTTCACCCAGTCTTTTAGCACAGAACGATGAACAAATCCTTCATCTTGGTGTGTCATCCGATTTGCATAGCGGTTTCCCCCTGGGTCCCTTCTTCCCTAGGTCTTTCTACAATAGTGGACCTCACCCTCACCTTGCAAAGCCTTTCAAGAGCCTGCCATGTACCAGGTACAGAGCTAGGCGTTGAGGATGCAGATGGGAATGTGAGGGACACCATCCCTGCCTGCTCCCTAGGAGGTTAATTACAGCCCAGCGAGTGGTGGAGACAGAAAGAGAGACAGAGATAGACCTTAGGCAAGCAGTTACAGCACAGCATGAGAAGTGCTATGATGGGACAACTGCATAGAGCTACAGGAGCACCTAGGAGGGGTCTTGGGGGTCAGACTGGATTTCCCAGAAGATACAGTATAACCTGAGATTTGTGAAAGAGAAGCAGGAGGTAACCAGGAGAAGAAAGCCCCTCTCAACAGCACCTTGCTGGGTACAGGCCTCCCTTCTCTGAGAGCTCTCCATCCTTGGCATCCTGATGTTTCTTCTTCCTATATCTCTGGACCCTTCATCCCAATCTCCTCTTTCCCTGCCTGACTTTTGAATTTGAATATTGGTGTTTCTAAGGGTCCTGACTTTGGCCTTCTGCCCTTCCTGGGTTATCTCATTCTCTTCTTTGAACTTAGTTGCCATCTATTGCTGATGAGCCCTCAAGTTTCCTCAGGCTTGCAGCCTGCTCCACTGCAGAACCATGTATCCCACTGTGCTGGAGGTCTCCAGTTGCATGTAGAATAGGTGTTTCTCAGCTGCAGGTAATAACACCCACCAATAAATAAGGAATCATGTGTCCGTGCCTACAAAGCCTCCCAAAGTTAGGTGGCAGCTGGCATTGATTAAGTGGATCATCAATATCAGGGCTGTCACTTGGGTTTCCCCTCATGGTCACAAGAGGGCTACAATTTCTGTATCTGCTAAGTTTTAAGCTATTGGTTTTAATTATTTTAGTTAGGCTTTAAGATAGTAGCCTGAATGTTCATGTTTATAAGAATAAAATAGAGATATTTTTAAAAATTTGTTGTTTTAGGATGATCACCTTAAAACAAATCTAAGATATATGACTTAAGACTGTATTTTAGGAAAGGGATTATCTGTTTCTCTTTGCCTTTAGAAATCAGTAACAGCTTTGAAATTAAGTGGAAAATCATCTAAGAGTTTATGTGTATTCTGTCAGGTAACCAAATTTTTATATTATTTAATATTAAGAAAAAGAACAAAATTCTTGTTTATACACCTGATCAGTGGTGACACAGTGGACAGAGCATCAATCTAGGATGCTAACTAAGGTCCCAGGTTTGAAACCCTGAGGTTACTAGCTTGAGCATGGGATCATCAACAGGATCCCATGGTCGCTGGCTTGAGCCAAAGGTCACTCACTGGCTTGAGCAAGGGGTCACTGGCTCACCTGGAGCCCCTGGCTCAAGGCACATATGAGAAGCAATCAATGACCAACTAAAGTGTCCAACTACAAGTTGATGCTTCTCATCTCTTTCCCTTCTGTCTGTCTCTTGCTAAAAAAAAATAGAATAAAAATAAATATGTATTAAAAACATGACCGTAATATGTATTATATATAACTTTTAAACTTTAAGGGTTAATCACCACTAAAGTATAACCACATGTGATGTAATTAATTAGGTGTTCATAATTGAAATGTTAACTTTCAAAATAAAATATTCTACCTTTCAGACACTTAAGTTTTAATATATCAAGGTGAATACATTCTGGCTTATTTCTATAAGATATTATCTTTTATTATACTAAGATGTTATATAAAATAGTAATATGTAAACAGGCATCTATAAATTATGATAAAAACTGGTCCTATTAACTAGAAGCAAAATGAGAGGCAAGAAGCATTTATTTGAGATGAATAAGAATGGCTATTCGGGCCTGACCTGTGGTGGTGCAGTAGATAAACTGTTGGCCTGGAACACTGAGGTCCCTGGTTGGAAAACCCAGGGTTGCCTGGTCAAGGCACATGCGAGAAGCAGCTATGGGTTGATGCTTCCTGCTCTCTCCCACCTCCTTTCTCTCTCTCTCTCTCTCTCTCTCTCTCTCTCTTCTCTCTAAAATCAGTAAATAAAATCTTTTTAAAAAATAGCTATTCTAGCCTGACCTGTGGTGGCGCAGTGGATAAGGCGTCGACCTGAGAACACTGAGGTCGCCAGTTCAAAGCCCTGCACTGGTCTGGTCAAGGCACATATGGGAGTTGATGCTTCTAGCTCCTCCCCCTTTCTCTCTCTCTCTCTCTCTCTCTCTCTCTCTCTATCTCCCTCTCACTCACTCTGTGTCTCCTCTCTAAAATGAATAAATAAGTAAATAAATAAATTTTAAAAAAATAGCTATTCTGGAAGCACTAATTCAGGCAGAAACTCAAATAGCGGTCCAATTAGGAAGTGGAGGCAAGATGTGTTTATGAGAAAGGGAAGAGGAATAATAGTGAGAATAGAAGGAAAGCATGTCTACAGGTGCAGATAAGCTAATTTAGTGATGCCCCTTCTAAAGAATGTCTTTCATTTTCAGTCTGGTGTTCATGTCTGCTTTCCTGTTTTCCTTGCAAAGAGTTGTTTGGAAAACAGTGCTTCTGTGTGCCCAGTGCAAAGGTTGTTTTGCTCATCTAATATTCCAAAGGTTCGAGGAGCGAGACTGAGACACGCTGAGATGGCAGCTCTGACTCCATTTTAAAGTGGTTCCATTTGCATTACCTTTTAGAGTACAAACAGTGCTGCACGTTTTTCAGTGCCAGTGTGCTTATACAGAATACACTGTGAAAAGTCTACTTTCGTAAGGAATTTTAGGCAAGGAGCGCAAGCATATAAGCAAATCTGACTCTAAGGGTATAATTTTACTACCAGAAACAGCCAAATGTTCTCTGTGTGCTGGGGTTCTAGGGCCTTTGATCTCTTGAACAGCAATTGTTGAGAAATCACCAGTCTTCCTAAATTTGACTGTCACTGACCCCGGGCGTTCTGATTTGGGCCTAGATAATTTCATATTGTTCATATTGTGATGATGACTGTTCTACGTTTAGAACAGACTTGAAATGCAATGTGTCCTTACAGAGCTAAGCCATTATGATCATCTCTCAAAGCTTTTACTTTTGGTTTTCCCCATCTCTAGGTTTGTGTTCACTACTTCCAAACATGCAGTGGTGTTCATGCTTTGAAGCCAAAATATGTGTGTGTCTTTGGCTACCCTTCATTCAAGTATAGCCATCCGCATCGACTGCTAAAGACCACCGCTGGTAAGTAGGGTCCGAATAACTAGTATAAAAAATAATGGCTTGTTCCTTATTACTTTAAGGAAACAAATTGGAAAGGAAATTGACCATGGTTTTCAGCCTGGTTCACCTGGCCTCTCCCCACGTCGGTCCCTGTCTCATTTTCATTGCACCCCACCTCTACCCCACTCCCTTGTCACACACTTTCCCTTGCTGCTTATGTCATCATCGTGTTGGGAATGGGTGTCTTGGGCCATCTGTTCTTTATCGCCCAACTCATCTCAGTGCAACAGTCAGCATTGTTACAACTTTTTCCGTCAAGGTAAATTGTTGATATAGTACTCGGTACCCTTGTGCTCATGTCTTGTCGTTTGTTAGGGGAGGGGCTTCATCTGTCCTGTCAGGATGGTGTGGTGAAACCAGCCTGTGGCGCTCCGTATAGAAAGTTGCCTGATTTTACCATTGAATTATGACTCTTTCTACCCTCTGTAAAGAACTTGAGGCTTTAAGTATTATGTTTGCAAGAATACTGCAAACTTTTTTTCTGGTATCTCTTTAGAACCCTGGACTTCTATTCCATCATGTACCTTTTGGCGGATATTTGGACCCTTTGTCTGTACTAGGGGTGACAATGAGGGGGACTCTGAGCCGATAGATCCGCCCTGAGATCAATCCTTTGTTCCATGCCTTTTATGCGCCATCTTCCACAACACCCTGAGATATGTAAACCTTTTTAAGACTTTTATTTTCAAAATTTGATCTTTTCTTAGACAAAATAGAGGCCATGGAAGCTCCAGTGTCTGAGCAGTTATCATGAGCTTTGGGTTCTTGGTCTGCTGTTGCTGGTGGTGTAACTGTAAGCAAATCACCTAATTTCACCCGGAAAACAGGAGTGATCGTAGCATTGGATCCTTCGTACTGTTGTGAGAATCAGTTCCTCCGACACAGATATTTATGGATCACCTCCTGTGCACCCAGGCACTGCTGTGAGCGCTCGGGATCCATTCTCTGCTTTAGTCCAAACTTAATCAAATCATTAAGCTGGAAGCCTGGTTCCTGATTCCTGTCTCAACACAAACTGATTGCCAAGATCTATTTATTTTACATCGTATGTGTTTCTGAAATCTGTCTCCTCCTTTTCAGACAGCTTTGAAAATATATAAATATATTAAGTCCCATACATCAGCTTCTTAACCTGCGGTGGCCTCCACACTGCTTTCTCTGCTGTCCAGTCCCCCTCCCTGACTCTGTCCACCACACTCCTGCCTGGGAGAATTTTTTCTAAATAGGCCTGAAGTTACAGATCTGAAATCGCAGATGGAATTCCCTATCAGTAAACTATTGTTGAATAACTACCCTCCCCACAACTGAGCGGCTTGATTCTAGGATTGGCCCAGCTCAGTACTGTGACTGTGTTTGGCCAGGGGATCATCTGGGCTGAAAGGCTCAAGGTGGGCTTACTCATGTGTCTAACGACCAGTGCTGGGTTTTGGCTGCAGCATCTCATTTCTCCACCACGTGACTTTTCTCATCCTCCACCAGATTAGATCAGCCACCTTATGAGGGGCTCTCAAGGTAGCATCCAAAGAGGGACAGGGTGGAAGCTTAGAGGTCTTTTGCTTCTGCTCCATTCTTTTGGTCGGAGCAAGTCACAGGTCAGCATAGATTTAAGGAGGAGTGGTGACATATACTCCACCTCTTACAGGAACAGCCGCAAAGATTTGATGACCATATTTATTTCCCACTGGGTCCTGATCACCTTTAGGATGAATTCCAAGCACCTCACACAGCTCTGGGCTGATTTCTCGCCACATAGCCTGGCTTCAGCCACGTAGGACTGTTCGTCATTGCCTAGCCAGCTGTATACTGTCACAGTTCCATACTCTAGTACTTGCTGTGCCTTGCATAATACTGCTCTGCATAAAGGTGTCATAATGTATTTACTTATCATGTTTTAGTTACTCAGGTTAGTTTCCAGTTCCTCATTACAACTCTCTGATCTGTGCTATTCTTAGCACAAATCTTTGCGTACCTCTCTATGTCCTTGGGCAGAATAGCTTAAAACTAGAATTACTTGCTAACTCAAAGATAATGGATTTTTTTAAGGCTTTTGATACTTAATGCCAAACTATTTTTCCAGTCTCTACTCTGAGCAGCAGGCCATGAGAGGGCCCAATAGACTAGAAAGGAAATAAGAGTTTCCTAGGACCTCCACATCAAAGACACATTGTGTATTTCTTTGCTACTAACTCATCTCCTCATATTTATTAAAGAAAAGTTTACTACCTTAATCAGCTTGTTTGTGTCTTTCATAAGCAATTGTAATTATTAGCAGTCTAAAAACAGAGGCACACTCTTGAATCAGTTCAGACCCGTTCTTTAACGAGTGGATCCATACATCCTTCCTGATGGCCAAAAAGACTTACCTTCTTGAGAATAATTACTATAAAGTATCACTGTCATTCCAAGCATTATACAAAGGGGGTAGAAATTCAAAAAGGGGTAAAAAAGAGGAAAGAAAAGACTCAAATTTAATAAGTTGGCCAAACATAGTTTGGGCAAATCAGAATTTTCCATCAAGTATTTTTCTACATGGGGATCAGCCTGAACTTGAGCCACTAAGAATGAGCATACAGAGTCAAAATACAAGGTCAATAGGGGTTGAAAGAGGCCATTAAGGGTTATTACAGCTTTATAACATGAAGCCAGGGGATCCAGTAGTAACGCAGCTCCTTGGTACAGTACTATGTTTATATTCTGTTCATTATAACTGTCCCAAAAATCTTATTCATTAGAGGCCTTCTAGACCCTTAGAAAAGGACCTTATTTTGGAAGTTGGGAAATGCAAGTTCTTTGGCAATGGGTCTGTGTCATGTATTAATTTATTTAACTCTTCGATGGTTATGCATGATGATTATGCTCTTAAAAATTATGAAATGCCTTTTTTTTAACCTGTGAAATGTAATAATTTCTTCCTCTGCTTGAGAATATTCTCTAATTTTAGGTGTAAAAGGATCTCTTAGCACCACATGACATTTAACAAGCTCATTTCTCATTTGTCTTTGAAGGTCAGAGGGGACAGATTGTTCAGTTCAAACTCTCAGACATTGGAGAAGGCATTAGAGAAGTTACTGTTAAAGAATGGTGAGTTGTGAAAAACATTTAAGTGAATCTTAAAATAATTAGAGCAAAAAGAAGTAGGAGTTTATTTAAATTGAGGAACTTCTTTCTATAACAGACCATGCTTTTTTAAAAAGCAAGAGGTAAAACTAATTTATGTTGTTGGTATGCTGGTGACACAGTTCATCATACATCATGGCGTTTTATTCTATGTAATTTATTAAGGATCCTTTATTTCTCTTTTTGAGAACTCCTTTCACTGCCCACTCTTCATTTCAGCTAAATGAACAGAAACTGACCCATAAGAGGTGACAATGTTTGTCAGTGTCCTTGTTGCTTTCCGAAGGAGCAGAATCCAGGCGTCCATATTCTATTCTGCATGTGAAAGTCCTTGTACGTGCTTTTAAACCCCATTTCCATGTCATGGGTGAAGTTTTATTATGGACTGAGAACTGGTTAAGACAGGAAGATAAGGAATAAGAATGACCGAACAATAATTAGGTTAGTGAAGAATTGACAGTAGTAAATCAGAAATGTGCTAGACACATCAAAAATGGTATAAAAATCAACATTATAGGCCCTGGCCGGTTGGTGCAGTGGTAGAGTGTTGGCCTGGTGTGTGGAAGTCCTGGGTCCAATTCCCGGCAAGGTCACACAGGAGAAGCGCCCATCTGCTTCTCCACCCTTCCCCCTCTCCTTTCTCTCTATCTCTCTCTTCTCCTTCCACAGCCAAAGCTCTATTGGACCAAAGTAGGCCCAGGTACTGAGGATGGCTTCACAGCCTCCACCTCAGGTGCTAGAATGGCTCTGGTTACAGTGGAGCAACGCCCCAGATGAGCAGACCATCGCCCCCTGGTAGGCATGCTGGGTGGATCCGGTCAGGCACAGGCCGGAGTCTGTCTGACTGCCTCCCCACTTCTAACTTTGGAAAAATACAAAAAAAAAAAAATCAATATTATATGTATATTTCCGGTTTGGCTCCTTCCCTCCTGTTGTGGTTGATAAAGCATACCTAAAAGGACGACAGGATGGAGGGACTGATCTATAAGAACAGGCTAAAATAATCCTGGAAAGAAAGACAGGGAACTCAAACCGAAGTTCATGAAATTACAAAAGATGTGTATTGGTATTGTCAATTTTTTAATCTCATTCTACAAATAATAGGCATCCCTTAAAGTCTGACACAGGCTCATGTAAGACAACAAAAGGGAAAAAGCACATTTAAAATACCTTTTTAGAACTTTTTCTAAGGAGTGGGTCAAGCTGAAAACCCAAAAGTTTAAAATGTTTTAGGTTACAGATCTTTGAATGGTTTTAAATTTTTTTGGTATTTCTTGGAGTTACACCAAAGAGATTGTAGAAGCAATTATAATCTTTTCTGGAGCATTCTTTGGTGTACCCTCTGGGACTAAACACTGGACTAGATACATACTGACCTAATTCACTGTGGCACTGACATGGTAGCATAACCTGTACTAACAGCTTGTCCTGTAGCAGGGTCTTGCCTCTCTTCCTTTCAGGTATGTAAAAGAAGGAGATACAGTGTCCCAGTTCGATAGCATCTGTGAAGTTCAAAGCGATAAAGCATCTGTTACTATCAGCAGTCGTTACGATGGCGTCATTAAAAAACTGTATTATAATCCAGAGGACACAGCCTATGTGGGGAAGCCGTTGGTGGACATAGAAACAGAAGCTTTGAAAGGTACTGTGAGTGTATTTATCTATTTGCCTAATTGATCACCTCTGTTCTTTGTCATTGGGTACCAATCAAAAGTGATGTTTACTTTTTTTTTTTCTTTTTACAGGGACAGAGAGAGAGTCAGAGGGAGGGATAGATAGGGACAGACAGGAACGGAGAGAGAAGAGAAGCATCAATTATCATTTTTTCGTTTTGACACCTTAGTTGTTCATTGATTGCTTTCTTACATGTGCCTTGACCACAGGCCTTCAGCAGACTGAGCAACCCCTTGCTGGAGCCAGCGACCTTGGGTCCAAGCTGGCGAGCTCTTTGCTCAAGTCAGATGGGCCTGCGCTCAAGCTGGCGACCTCGGGGTCTTGAACCTGGGTCTTCCACATCCCAGTCGGACGCTCTATCCACTGCACCACTGCCTGGTCAGGCAAAAGTGTTGTTTACTTTTAATAGCTCACAGGAAATCAGGAAAAGAGAAAAGGCCCTTTGTGATGCAGGGTTATCTTTTGACCAGTTATCATGTTAAAAACATGCACAGTAATAATCATCTGGTGGCCAGGCTACTGGAAGCCATAGTGCTCAAAGAAGGAATACGCTCTCTCAGGAATTAAAGATTCAGGACACTGGTCATTACTAATGAAACCTATACTATGCGGAGATTAAATTTGACATAGGGACTATTCTGTTTGTCACTGGCACAAAAACTGAAAAGCACTCTCGCTGCCAATGGTTAGGAAAGCCAGGTTTCGTAAAGAGAAAAGACGGGAAGTCGGAATGAAAAGCGAAGAGGCCAGCATTCAGGAGCAGTGGCAACCTGGGAACCCACATGCAGGGCACGTCCTGCCAAAAGGAGGTGGTTGTGAGACAGTGACAGAGGACAACGGAAACTGGGCTGTTCCAGGGGTGGCAAAAGGCTGGCTCTCTGCGCCCAGAGGTCCAAAGTTACATCATCGTCTAGGACACAGCTTGGCTATGGGGGACACAGCCCTCAGCCAGCAACGTGCAAGTACATGCTGAGGTTAAGCCGTCTCCGTGGTGTAATTCAGAAGTGGAGAAGACTACGCAGTCTGTACAGTGACTCAGCAACTAATGTCATAGTCACGCTTGACAGGTTATCGCATGTTTCACATGTTTTATATTTTATTATTCTTCCATGTGAGTGTTTCAGTTGAACAAAGAAGCTAAGCCCAACCTAGAAAGGCTGGGTGATTTGCCCAATGGCGGTGACAGAGCAGAGTTAGAACTCGGATCTCCTGAGTCTCCATCCACTGTGGCACACTACCTCCAGAAGCAGGAAGATAGATAGCTTACTGAAGCCTTTCTGTTATTAATTTAACTTCTGTTATAAAAGCAAGACATTACATTAGAGAAAGTTGTAAAATACAGAAAACCAAAACTAAGAAAATGAAAACATATTCCTGCTACTCAGAAATCACTAAACACATCTGTGCATATCATTACAGACATTTTTGTAACAAAATTATACCTTGAACTATAGCAGTTGTTATTCCAGCTTATTTGACTAGAAAGAAAATTTACAAGGGCCGTGAACTAAATTCCCATCCAGTCTCTGAGTTCTTAACTGAGACCCCTGTAATAAACGACAGATTAACAAAAGAAGGACAGTGTATTGATATGTATACCTCATGTGTACAAGGGGGACTGGCTCAGAAATAGTAACTCTAAGAGGTGGCTCAGAATTCAGGCTGAACTACCGTCTTACTAGGAAAAGTGGAGGGGAATGCAGGTCTAGACGGTAAATGATGTTTTGGAAAGATAATGGACCTTTATTTGCTTAAAACTGAACATCAGAGCCAACTCAGTTGCCTGCTGATTTTCAGAGTTTGGTTTCCAGGGCATAATTCCCCAGAGATCCTGCCAGCCACATGGCTTTCATAGCTTCACACTTTGACGATTAAATTCTTTCAAGCCTGACCAGGTGGTGGCGCAGTGGATAGAGCATCAGACTGGGATGCGTAAGACCCAGGTTCAAGACCCTGAGGTCGCCAGCTTGAGCGCAGGCCCATCTGGCTTGAGCAAAAGCTCGCCAGCTTGGACCCAAGGTCACTGGCTCCAGCAAGGGGTTACTCGGTCTGCTGAAGGCCCACAGTCAAGGCACATATGAGAAAGCAATCAATGAACAACTAACTGTGGTGTCGCAACCGCAACGAAAAACTAATGATTGATGCTTCTGACCTCTCTCCGTTCTTGTCTGTCTGTCCCTATCTATCCCTCTCTCTGACTCTCTCTCTGTCCCTGTAAAAAAAAAAAATTCTTTCAAAAACTTTTTTTGGGGGGTTGCAAAAATACACACTAATAGCCCTAGATCGTTTTTCTTAGATAAGTACTCTAAAGTTAGAGAACAGAACAACCAGGTTGGCAGCAGCCACGGAAAGGAATTCTTCCACGGCATTCCGTAAGCCGCACTCAGAGCAGAGAAGAAATGTAAGGACCGTGTTCTCTCAGGAAAGCATGTAGATTGGTCACAGATGGTACGTGATTCTTTCACGCAGTCTATCTCACACATGATTCTTTTCTCATGCTACTTTGGAGATGTGTATTATGAAAGTGTTTACAATGCAACGTGTTTTCACATTTATGGAAGTTCACCATTTAAAAAATTTTTATTGAATTTATTGGGGTGACATTGGTTAATCAAATCATATAGGTCTGAGGTACACAATTCTACAATACATCCTCTGTATACTGTTTTGTGTGGTCACCACCCCAAATCACATCTCCCTCCACCACCATCTGTCCCCCCTCTATCCTCCTTTCCCCTCCTCCTTCTCCCCTCCCCCCTTCCCTCCTGCAGCCCCCACAGGGTTGTGTGTGTCTATAAGATTCTTTTTCTGCCTTGCCTAATAAAAGTTCTCATTTTTTTTACCAGTAACCAGTTACATGATTTTAACAGAGATGAAGTGACCACCAAGTAGTACTAGTCATTAAACAATACCAGTACCCCTACACACACACACACACACACACACACACACACCTACACATTCTGAAGTGAACCAACTATTATGCTTTTTGATTATAAAGTTTAAGTTGAATTTATTTATACATTATGTGCGACTAAGCTTGTTTTTAAAAAATACATATACATATTCTCAACTAAAGAGTAAACATTGCCCGTTACCAGATTCAGAGGAAGACGTGGTTGAAACGCCTGCAGTGTCCCACGACGAGCACACACACCAGGAGATCAAGGGCCAGAAGACCTTGGCGACGCCAGCAGTGCGCCGCCTGGCGATGGAAAACAACGTGCGTGCTCTGACCATTTAAGCGTGAGACCGCCTGGCGAGTATATATACCGCTCACAGAAACTAGGGGATATTTCAAAATGACTATGGAGCTATAAAATATCCCCTAATGTTTGTGAGCAGTATATTTGTATCTGAAACAAGAGCCAACTCTCCCGTGGTGAGATGGCTCAAGGTGGGATTAAAGAAAACATGAAAATGTCTGTTATCGACATTTGCAAAAAGGTACTCGTGAGAGATGAGAAAAACATTGTGAGCTTATTGCTATTAACTGAGGTGTGATTTTATTCTTTCTTAGAGCCTAATAATAATCGGGGTCACCATTTACTTGTAAATACTAGTGTCTTAGATCAGGTGCCCTCCATATGCACGGACTGAGACAGGGCTTGGGTCCACGTGACTGGCTGGTTGATTGGAAAATAAACAACTTTATTGGGAGTGAGCATGGTGGAGGGAGGAGATGGGAAATGGGCCGGGTCAGGATGTGGGCTCCAGGCTGTGTGACCTGATCCCAGGTAGGTCGGGACAACCCTGGCATTGTACCGACTGGAGCTGAAGAGGCTGGCCTTCTGCATCTCTCTTCTTGTCCAGCCAGTCCTTGGTGCCTAATCCCCAGGGTAAGGTGACTCCTAGGCAGGTGATAAGCATGTACACAGCATTTCACTTAATCTTCCCAACTCTGTGAGATAAGGGGGCTATTCTAAGACAGGAAGAGGTCGAGCAACTGGTCCAAGGTCACCCGGCAGTGGTGGAGTCAGGATTCTGAAGCCAGTCTCCGTGACTCCAAAACCAGTGCTCATTATCATGACATACAGCCTCCACCTTCCCCACTCTGGCTACCGGAGCAGTCCAGAGCCTGGCCCTGCGCCCTCTTCCCCTTGCGGGCACAGCGACCCACATGCAGGTTTGGGCTGTCCCCACTTCACAGAGACAGTGTTAAGTTGCCTGAAATCAGTCAGTAGTTGACCTGGGGATTTGAACACACATCTGCCTGGTTCTAATGCCCAAGTTCTTTCCAATGTGTGCCACACAGGGTAGGCTTTTTGTTTTCTGTCTGTTTTTGAAAGAAGTAATTAAGTTACAGTGGGGAAAAACAAATGTTTACATTTTGGAAATATAAGAGTCATTAAAATATTTATATTCGTTCTATCCAATTATCGACCATTGTTCCGGAAACTACCCCAAGGAAATAATGTAGGGTACATTCTTCTGAGAACCTTACAGCCCAAAATTAGAAAGCATATGTATTCAAAATCAGGAAAATGCTTAGGTAAATTATGTTATAAACCCTTAATGACAATTTAATAGCCATTAAGTGGGTTCAAATATGAAAACCTTTTAGCTTAACAGAAATAATGATATAGAACACTAACTAGATGGTGACATTGTATATTGCTTTGAAAACTAGAAAGCAATTGACCAATGTTTTTTCTTAATTATATAGAAAGACTATCTGTAGGAATACATGAATTGACTTTCCTATACCACTTCCCAAAGATGGGTAGAGTCTCTAGAGCAGGGGTCCCCAAACTAAGGCCCGCTGGCCGCATGCAGCACCCTGAGGCCATTTATTTGGCCCCCACCATACTTCCAGAAGGGGCACCTCTTTCATTGGTGGTCAGTGAGAGGAGCACAGGATGCATCTGCACCCATAGTTCCCATTGAAATACTGGTCAGTTTGTTGATTTAAATTTACTTGTTCTTCATTTTAAATATTGTATTTGTTTCCGTTTTGTTTTTTACTTTAAAATAAGATATGTGCAGTGTGCATAGGGATTTGTTCATGGTTTTTTTATAGTCCTGCCCTCCAACAGTCTAAGGGACAGTGAACTGGCCCCCTGTGTAAAAAGTTTGGGGACCCCTGCTCTAGAGTATTTGTATAATTATTAGAAATTAAATATTAGACTTATTATAAATCATCTTTTTTTCTTTATTTGTAGTTTGCAAATTGAGTTTGAGTAAAATGAAAAACCAATGTCATTTACTGTTTTGTTAATACATAAAAATTATTTGTTTAAATTCTCAGAGTTCATTTGTTACAAATGAAATGTTTGACATATAAGGTCATTTATTAATTTGTAGTCATCCTTAGAGAAGCACTTAAACAAGTGAAACAGAACTTAATTCCTGAAAAATTAACTAGCACACATTATGCATGAGGGTACCATCCAAGCTTTAAATAGAATTGATGTACTGAGAATATTTTATTTCTGTGACCAACATAGGAAGTGATTAAATAAAGCAAGATCATATATGTTTCAAAAAAGTACCATGAGTGTCTCATAGAAAGTAGAATACATCGTCTATGGTTTATTCTGTAGCAATTCTGTAAAAAGCAATAACAAAACATAGATATTTGACCCTTAAGTTGGTCTGAGGAACTCACATTCCAAATATGCCTCAAAAAATTAATTTTATTTTTTGTACTGATCTTTTTGAAATAACCATTAAAAAACCTAATTTGAGAGAGTTTTTATATCGTTAACTACTGTATTACATGTTTACTGGTAGCCAACGTCAGAAACATGGGTCTACTTTTGTTGTAGTGTTTAACTCTTTAAACACTGTTCTTCTTACGTAGTTTCCAAAAACAGAAAACTATCAGATAAGAATCATGCAAAAAATTTAATTCACTGTTTAAAAAACATAAGTCTCCATAAATAGGTATGGATTACCCACAACGTAGATGCTGCATTGTTACCACATGGGCAGATGAACAGTATGTACAAAAGTAACATGATTACTCAGGAAGGAAGCTGTTGTTTATAGCATTCTGTTAAGATAATGAAAATACTATTTTTTATGCTAACTTATTGGGCAGAGGTGCTTTATTTCTTTTACCTACAATTCATTAACTTCTGTTTAGAGACCTTAACGATAGTTTGTTTTCAGGTAGTTTTCGTTTCTGAATTAAAATGTGTCATTTTTTTTTAGATTAAGCTGAGTGAAGTTATTGGCTCAGGAAAAGATGGCAGAATACTTAAAGAAGATATTCTCAACTATTTGGAAAAGCAGACAGGAGCTATATTACCTCCTTCACCAAAAGCTGAAATTATGCCACCTCCGCCAAAACCAAAAGACAGAACTATTCCTGCACCTATATCTAAGCCCTTGGTTTTCACGGGCAAAGACAGGACAGAACCCATAACAGGTAACAATGACAGTACTGGAAGGGAATGTTACCATTTACTGGGGGGGAGCTACCTCCATAAGTCCATGTATACAATAGGGTGTTTTCAGTTCTGCCGAACGGAAAGTTCAAATTAAGCATGTAATTTCTTTCTAATGATGAAATAACAGTTTTTCCAGGCAAACCTTCAATTTATACTGTTAACTTCTAAAGGGTAAAATGTTAGCAGGCTTCTTGGAAAATAAACGTGTATGCAAATCATTGTTCTGTCTGAAGACTCACAGTGTTTCAGATATTCATGATTTGTCGTTAGCTCTCAGAGTAATTCCTTCTGATTTGTGATTTATAATCTCATAGGGCAGTGACCTGCAGAGGAGTATCACAGCAGGAGAGCCCCTGGGGGGGTGGGAGGTACATGGTTCACATCCTCCACAGTTCTTTACACACAGAGCCTTAGAAGCAGTCACCAGTTGTGTCATTGAACTTGGCACCGGGTGTCATACCACAGTCAGGGCTTCAGCATGGAAACCGGTGACCCTCAAGTCATGTAAGGGCATTGGTGGTTTCAAGAGGGAGAATTGAATTGGGAGTAAACCACACAAGGGGCTCTCTTTTAGGTTAGAAAGGAGAGCGAGAAAGGCAGGATTTCAGAGTGTAAACTGGAATGTTTTGCAGGCTTTCAGAAAGCCATGGTCAAGACCATGTCGGCAGCCCTGAAGATCCCGCACTTCGGGTACTGCGACGAGCTGGACCTCACCGAGCTGGTGCGGCTGCGGGAGGAGCTGAAGCCCATCGCCTCCGCCCGCGGGATCAGACTCTCCTTCATGCCCTTCTTCATCAAGGTGAGGTGCCAGTCGCGCCCAGCACAGCGCCTGGAGTGCATTGGAGTTTTGCTCTCCGAATATCCAGAGTGTCCACTATGGGTTTGAATAAAACCATAACTTCTCACCACTATCAGAATGTACAGGTACACGCTTTCTGGATTCCACAGGAATTTATAAAATTGAAATGCCTGTGTCATCCTTTTATCCACGTGCCTCTTTGAGCCAGGTGAGGACTGTCCTATCAGTCAGGTACAACCTGGAGTTCTGTAGGGAT
The DNA here is from genome assembly GCA_037038555.1 of Rhynchonycteris naso. NCBI lineage: Eukaryota > Metazoa > Chordata > Mammalia > Chiroptera > Emballonuridae > Rhynchonycteris > Rhynchonycteris naso. The sequence continues at coordinate 205,317,842 of CM072999.1, forward strand.
CACTCCAGCCAAGGCCTGGTTAGAAAGAAAGTGAGACTAGGTATTAATCTTATGTATCAGTTTCATGTATTTACTGTCATGTATTCAACGCACCTGTGTTGAGGCTTCTGGGGGTTATTTCTAGCACCAGGCCTCAGGACCGGTATACAATGGAGTATTACTATTGCTGCCCTTGATCAGCTAGCTCATGGTCTAGCTCACGTGGACCACCGCTTCCGAAGCAGTCACATGGGCCAACCCTGTACCGAGCATGCTATGTGCTTATCTCTTTTAATTCCCAGAATTTTTTGTTTGGGGAAATTGGGGCCCAGAGAAGTGTCTGCTCCCAGCCTAGTTTATTCAAAATGTATACTGTTGTGTCTAACTCCAGGGTGGCTTCCCAGCAGCCCTTCCCCCACACTGCCCCCAAACTGATCTTTCATGAATCAAATTATGTTTATTATTCCTTGATTCTTTGCAGTGGCTTCCCTCCATTGCCTTCGGGATAGTTTCTTTTTTTATTTAGTGAGAGGCAGGGAGGCAGAGGGACAGACTCCCGCATGTGCTCTGGCTGGGATCCACCGGCATGACCACAAGGACCACTCTATACATCTGGGGTCCTAGTTCTGTTGCTCAGCAACTGGATTCTTCTTAGTGCCTGAGGTGGAGGCCATGGAGCCATCCTCAGTGCCCGGGGCCAACTTGCTCCAATCGAGCCATGGTTGCAGGAGGAGAGGGTGGGGGGGAGAGAAGCAAGAAGGGGAGGGGTGAAGAAGCAAATGGCCACTTTTCCTGTGAATCCCTGACTGGGAATCGAACCTGGGACATCTACACGCTGGGCCAACGCTCTACCACTGAGCCAACTGGCCAGGGCAGAATAGTTTCTAAACTCCTGAGTGTGGCATACAAATACTACCATGGGACTCTGCTGCCTGCCTCTCCGGTCCTCCCTCTCTCTCAGTCACTCCCTTATTTTTGTCAGATTACGGTACACATAGTGGCTGGAGCACACAACGCCTGCATGTACCCTCCTACCTTGGTCAAATACCTGTGCATCCTAAGTATCAAACTTTGTCTAGATCTAGCCTCCTGCATAAGCCTTCTGGAGCTGCCACGGTTTGAGTTAAAACACCCTTCCATTTCCCATTGGAATGTATCTCCGTGTGTTGCAAGTGTTTACTCAGTAGCCCTTTCAGGGGGCGCTGGGCCTTATCAGGCAGACACTCTTCTTTATCTCCATCTTTTTAGCAACTACCCTGACAAGCAAGTGGATGTTCTATACATGAGATGTGATAGATGGCAATTAATGAGAGCTCTGGACTATTCCAGCTAGAGAGTCCCTCCTGTAGAGACACGGCAATTGAAACATGTGGATGAGACCACCCAAATTGTGTGTGAATGAGAAGAAAAGAAGGCTAAGGGTTTTACATCATGTGTAAGGGGAAGGTAGGAGTTGAGTTGGTCAAGACAATGGAAGAGGGTAAGTGGGGTCATTGGTCTGATGACAGGAAAACCAGGGAAGGGCCACTTAGAAGCCAAGGGTATCGACTGCTATATAACATCCCACCCCCAAATTTAATGGTTTGAAACAGCAGCCATGTGTTATTTCTCACGAGTTAGTAGGTGTGCAGGACTCGTCGGCTGATCTTGGCGGAGTTCACTGATGTCTTCAGAGAGCTGGTGGGTTGACTCGAGGCTGCTGGCGTAGGGGCCCACAGCAAGGATGACTCATTTCTCTTCCATGAGTCTCTCTTCTCTCCCCAGTGTACTGGCCCACATGTGGTCTCCTAATATGGGCCAGGTGAAGAGAAGAAGCAGAAGAGAAGCACTTCCTCCAACCTCTGCTGCATTGACTTTGTTCTTAACTCATTGACCAAAGCAAGTCATGTGACTAAGCTCAGAATCAGCTGACAAGAGCACTAGGACCAGTGAGTGGACAAGGGGAGACGAGAAGGATTGAGGCCATTGATTTCATCTCTCACCCCAAGAGAGAAGAAAAGTGTTTTATAAAGGAGTACATAGTAGTCATCTGCATCTCAGAGATGAACTAGAATAAGGGATGGGAACAGGCTATCAGACTAGTAATGGAGAGGACTGAGTGGCTTCAGTCAGAAACGATCGAATTAAGTTTTGCTAGGCTAGAAGCTTGTTTGCAGTTAGTTAGTGAATGAATGGTATGGGAGAAGAAAAAATCATTTTTCTCCTAACTTCTAAGTTCTTCTGGCTGGGCTAATAACCAAATTAACGTGAGACAGAGTAACAGGAGAAAATGACCAAATTTATTACGTATGTACGTACAAGGATTCCATAAGAATATGAGACTAGAGGGTGGCAGTTAAGGTGTATGTCCCATCTTGAGCTAAGGCAGAAAGGGTGACTGGTGGGCTGGGGTAGTTAGTGGTCTGGACTTTAAAAGGCAGAAGGCAATTCACGTTGAGATGGGAAAGCAAATGTTTGGTAAACAAGGGTTTGCTGGGCCATCTTGTTTTTTAAGTGAGAGAGACGGACAGGAAGGGAGAGAGATGAGAAGCATTATCTTGTAGTTGCGTCACTTTAGTTTTTCATTGATTGCTTCTCATATGTGCCTTGACCAGGGAGCTCAAGTTGAGCCAGTGACCCCTTGCTCAAGCCAACGACTTTGGGCTTCAAGCCAACAACCATAGGATTAGGTGGATGTCCCCCACTAAAGCCAGCAACCCCGCGCTCAAGCTGATGAGCCTGTGCTCAAGCCAAATGAGCTCGCACTCAAGCCAGTCACATTGGGGTTTCAAACCTGGGACCTCAGTGTCCCAGGTCAGTGCTCTATCCACTATTCCACCACTGGTCAAGTTGGGCCATCTTTAATGATGATACACAGAGAGACCTTTGGTCAAATAGGCTTTGCCAGCTTCCTCCCTGTCCATTAAACCCAGCTCAAACTATAGTTATCTGGGATAATTGCTACCTTCCTGGAACACGTCCTCTCTCTATTCTCTTTTAGGCAGTGAGTATCTTCTGTTTCTTAAAAATAACCAGCTTAAAATAATCAATATCCCAAAAAGGCATATTTTGGGGTAGCAAGCTCTGCTTCCCCGCCATAGAAAGTGAGTGAGAGGAGTCTTGACTGGTGGTGGCACAGTGAATAGAGTGTCAACCTGGGCACGAAGGTCCCAAGTTCAAAACCCCGAAGTCACCAGCTTGAGCATGGGATCATCGGCATGATCCTATGGTTGCTGGCTTGAAGCCCAAGGTCTCTGGCTTGATCAAGGCAACACTGGGTCGGATGAGCCCCCCAGTCAAGGCACGGATGAGAAGCAACCAATGGACAACTAACATGACACAACTATGAGTTGATGCTTCTCATCTCTCTCCCTATCTCTCTCTCTTTCTCTTAAAAAAAAGAGAGAGAGTTAGAGGAGACTCTATAAGTCTGGTAAGAAGCAGACAGCACAGAAGTACAGATGGTGGTTAAAGTGGGTGTTTGGAGGAAGGTTCCACCTGCCCCTTGCTCTCTTGCACACCTATTGCACACCTGAGGACAAATGGAGCCGCTCTGTAGGCTGGGAGAGGAGCTGGAGAGGGGACTCTCAGAGATGGGCGGGGGGGTTTGTAAGAGCAGGAGAGGAGGGACCACTGCTTCCAGTGACCCGAGGATGGTTTGTGTTTTACTTTTTATTTTTAGTTTTTGAGGTTTTGTTGTTGACAAGTCTGTGCTGGAGCAAGGATAGACTAGCTCATTAGTACATGGAATTGGTTTTATTATGATTATTCTTCATTGTTCCAGTCTGAATGGAGTACCTGATACCTATTTTGAAAGTAAAATTTAGTATGCTTTATTTGTCATAAAGTAACATTTTTTCCTGCCTGTTCTACCTTTCAGAACATTGGGAAAATGTTACAAAGTATTGTATAGGGGCAAAAATGACCTCTAATCCATGGACACACATACCTTGTTTTTTTGTTTTACAAAGTTTGGATTTTACTCAAAGTACTGTTTTTATGCATAACACTTTAACTCTTAGTTAAACTTTATATATAGATTGAAGTTACAGTTATCGCATCAAATGCTTGGTGATACTTTCTATAACTCTCTCATTCAGGATGCGATTTCCTGTTGTCAAGACCACTGACCCACAGGCTCAAATAACACGACACCCCTGGCATGTAACAAAGTCTTCCTGAGGGCAGTGCCTGAGGGAATTCTTTTTAAGGACAATCCTGAGCATTATTTCCCTATTTTTTAAGTTAAATAGGAGGCCTGGCAACCAAATGTGATATGTGAACCTTGATTAGATCCCAGGTGGGCAGAAAAACAGGCAGTGAGAACATTTGGGAGAAAGTTAGGGAAATCTGAGTACGGACAGAAGAGTATTAAAAACAGAAAAAAGGAGAGAGATTCAGGGAGAAGAAGGCAGAGCAGGAGGACATAAATGTGACCAGACCAGGGATGTGCCCTTAAGTAATTAATTATTCCACCAGCTCTGCCCTCCATTGACCAAGGACACAAGGCGGAACACTAGCCTCTCATGAGCTGTACGCGGGAGCTCTTTATCACTTGTTCTTTTTACACAGGGAAATAGCTTACAGGCCTACTTCTCATGGAAATCTTCAGACTCAGAATGTAAGTGAGGAAGTCATGCAGACTTAGGCATTTTCCCTGGTACAGCCCATCCATGGGGTTGGGACAAAAGTAGGTTTACAGTTGTTCCTATGAAAAACAGTACAATAATTAATAAACAATACAAGAATAAATTCTTTCACATGGTCACAGCTGTAAACCTACTTTTGCCTCATCCTGTAGTTATTTTGAAAACTCCTTTCTACATGTTTTTAAAAAGGTTTTTTTTAGTTATGCAAATCTTGATGTTTACAAACGGTTTCACTTTTTTTTTTTTTATCTTTTGTTCTTAAATGGTTAGGGTAACCTTGTTGCACACTGCCTGACAATCAGATGCCCGGGGACATGCAAGACCTGAGATTGAACTCTGTGTTTGTAAGGGTTCTCCCTACATCCCTCCTTCACGCCTCTTCTTGCTGCTTTGACTCCCTGTCAAAGCACAGTGCTGACGCTGTGCCCTCTGTGTGTTAAACAGGCCACCTCGCTGGGACTGCTCCAGTTCCCCATCCTGAACGCCTCTGTGGATGAGGACTGCCAGAAGGTCATGTACAAGGTCGGCTGAGTGTGGGAATGCTCTTGTTAGAAACGGAGGGTGCAGATGTGCTTGTCAGGTAGAGAGGCATCTGTCTGTCGGACCTCAGATCACGACCCCTTTTTAGGTAGGGGAGAAAACACTAAACTCAGGTATAATTTGTTATTATTGTTGCATTTTTTACCGGTTGATGATACTGTTCAAGTATGCAGATTCACATTTTTTAAAACTTTTATGTAATGATTTGAGAGAGAGAGAGATGTCACTTTGGTATTCAAATATTGGTTGATTCTTGTATATGTCCTGACCCTGGACCGAACTTGCAACTTTGCTTATCAGGATGACACTCCAGTCAACTGAGCTACAGGGCAGGGCCACAGGGGTTGGGAATGCTAGAAGTATCAACTCATAGTTGCGGCACTTGAGTTGTTCACTGATTGCTTTCTCATATATGCCCTGACCAGGCAACCCCCGGGATTTCAAACTGGCGACCTCAGCATTCCAGGTCGATGCTTTTTAAACTGTGCCGCCACAGGTCAGGCAAGACAGAACTCTAGGGAGTGCTAATTCTTATTTATATTTCGCATTCAAAACGGACAAGCAGGAAGTGAGCATTGATATCCTGAGGGGTTGGATCTAAAATCTTCCTATATGATTAACACAGTTTTCTGATTAAGTAGATACTGGTTGCAAAAAATTCAGACAAGAAAATAATGATGTTTATCTTCAATCCCATGACCTCTAAGATAGCTCACTGTTTATGTTGAGGTGTGTATCCACCCAGGATATATATATACATACACACACATATATGGAATTATACATTTATATATGTTTTTTAACTTTGAACTTTATAAAAAAATTTAACTTTTTTTAAAATTTACTATATTATAGACATTATTACATGTCAATAAATACAGCTTTGTTATCATTTATTTGGCCAGTGACCTATTGCAAACATTCTGATTGTTTTTAGTTTCTCAAATTTACAATCTGAATCCAACACCCCTGTGTCTGTGTACATACTTCTGTATTTATCTCCACAGCACAGATTTTTATGAACGTTGGCACGTATCGTTAAATGTGCAGCTTCTGTTCCCACTAACAGTGCATGGGAATAGGCTGCTGCTCGACACTCTTACCTATAAGAAATGATCTTCTTCAAAAAGTCTTTTCTGAAACACTTTAAAAATCCTTTCTTTTATGTCATACCACTTTGATAAAATAACTTCTGGTCGTTCTTTTATGACCATGAGGGTTGATCCTTTCCTGTTTGCTTATGAAAGACCTATTGTATAATTTTTTTCTTTTAGGCTTCTCATAACATTGGGATAGCAATGGATACCAAGCAGGGATTGATTGTCCCTAATGTGAAAAACGTGCAGATCTGTTCTGTGTTCGAGATCGCCACGGAACTGAACCGCCTGCAGACACTGGGCTCGGCGGGTCAGCTCAGCACCACGGACCTCACGGGAGGGACCTTCACTCTCTCCAACATTGGCTCAGTGAGTGACAGTGTGCTCCCGGCCATAAACCACGACTTCCCATCACTGAGCAGAGGTTCGATTAAAAAGAGAGATCTGTATTTGCCATTTGTTCATTATATGCTTCACTTTCCTATCTTGCCTCTGTTTGTGTTTAGATTGGTGGCACCTATGCCAAACCGGTGATCTTGCCGCCCGAAGTGGCCATTGGGGCCATTGGCTCAATTAAGGTACGTTTATGAAATAACTACAGAAGGAGCATTGGCACGTCGGGAGGGAAAACGCAAAGGAGAGTAACTGTTTCTGAGGTTCTCTCCGCACCGCGTGGGTCTGAGTGCAGGGTCTCCTCAATTCGCCGGGGTGTCCCCAGCCCGCAGCTCGGCAGCCTGCGTGTGGGGATGGCCGTGACCTGCTGTTTCTCTGTGGACAGTGCAGGGCACACTGTGAGTCTCAACGGAGAATCACAGATACGGCCGACCTGCTTTTACCAAAATATCTGCATTTCAGAATGCCAAAGAGGAACAGCCACTCCAGATTAGTATTTACCACAAAGTGAGGTGCTCTTTCAAGCATTTTTTCTTGCACTCTGTTCAAGAAGGATGGGAGTGCCAGTTTCACGTGCAGGTTTCTTGTCCTTGGGGACAGAGCTCCCAGAATTTGGGTTTTTAAGAAAAGCTCAGGTGGTCTCAGAATAGGTAAGCTGGAGAAAAAAACACAAACAACCAAAAACCACAGGTGATCTGTTGCCCTGTTTTTGGAGAAGCTCACTTAGAATAAGGTGGCAAGGATTGTTAACCTGGCTGCACACTAGAATCATCTGGGTCTCTTTTTTAAAAAATATCCAAGCTTACCCCATAGCCACTGAACCAGAATTGGGGATATGTGGGGCTTGGGCACCCATCCCTATTAACTCAGGGTGCAGGACCCCCAGAGCTGAAACAATAAGGTCCTGGACGCTTGTCATTGTCCCTACATTAATTAACCTTGATTGTGGTCTTCATGATCTCAAAGAACTTTTCTTCTTTTTTATTCCTTTTTTTAGTAATTCACTTTTAATATATTTTTTAAAAATAACCTGCAATGGGCTAGAAATCTGAGGGGAGAGGGAATAGGTCCTTTACCAAAGACAGACTGAGAGCGATGATTCTGAACAATGGAGCCCACCTTCACTGCTCCATGTGACCTCTTCCAGGGTTCACCCTGCCCTGCCCTCCGGCACCCTGAAACTCAGCTGGCCCCCTCTCTAACCTCTCTCCCACTCTGCCCTGTCTCTGGGCACCCACATGGCTTGTTTCCTCACTGCCCACCCTACAAAGTCATGCCACCTCCTCTCTGCTTCTCTATACTCTGTCCCCTTTCCAATTGCCATATTTTTTCTTTTGCACTTTTCTTTTTAAACACCTGCCACACTATACATTTTACTTGTCTATCATAATTGTGTGTCTCTGCCCATTAAAGTGTTAACTCCGAGAGGGAAGGGTTCATTGTCCTGCTCCCTGCTTTATCCCCAGACTCTAGAAGAATGCCTGGTGCCTAGCAGGTGCTCAATAAACACTTGTCAAATTATTGAAACCCAAGATGAAATTGACTACATACGGAAGCGGTTCAGGGCACCGGAAATGCCCCGGACGAACTGAAAGTCTGAGGTCCACCCTCAAAGGTGAAGGAAGCAGGAGCTGGCAGCCTCAGAAGCCACCTGGGATGGCCGTCTCTCCTCCCCCGTGCGGGGGCAAGAGCGGGGCTTGCCGAGCTGTGAGCGGTGCTCTCTCTCTCGACCTCGCGCTCGGAGCAGTGAGGCTGACTCTCCGTTCTCTTCTGCTTCTCCAGGCTCTTCCCCGATTTAACCCGAAAGGAGAAGTCTATAAGGCCCAGATCATGAACGTGAGTTGGTCTGCCGACCACAGGATCATCGACGGTGCTACAATGTCCCGCTTCTCGAATCTGTGGAAGTCCTACTTAGAAAACCCAGCTTCCATGCTCCTGGATCTGAAGTGAGGATTTGGTGACATCCTTGAACTTTCTGAGCTTCCACAGGAAACGTAGAGCCTAGCTGTGCCCGCACATGTCTCTATGACGATCCGTATAATAAATGGTTTGTATTGGCCTAAGGCACCTGGTTATCACTGTTCTGATACACTTTCTGCTGGAAATGAATAATGGTTACTAGTTCTTCAGGGGCTGCCCCACTGTATAGGTCCTGGTGTGTGACTGCTTGATATGGTGCTGAGCTCTTTGTGCCGACGGGCTGGCGCTGTCGAGAACGATAAAACTGGCATTACTGATAGACAGGTAGCCATAGACAGTGTCATCCTCTTTCTTATCTTAAACTGACTCAGTGGAACTTTTTGATTACACTTAGTCAGAAAAAGGAATGTATAGACAAAAATATTTTCCATTTCCCCACAATAATGCCCACTGCTCTAGAAACGAAGTGCAATTATACTTAGCATTTAAGATATCCAGGGGTATGTTACTCTGTAGAGTTCACTGTCTGTAAATGCCTTATTTATGTAAATTAATGTCTTTTAAAAGAGAAAATGATAAGTGGATCTTAATGCCCATTTGTAGTTTTATAACCAGTGAAGAAGAGGGAGAGGAGTCAAATGGATAATTATGAACATTAAAATAAAATGACAAATTTTATAGAGAAATGAAGATATCATGATCATTTTGGTAGAGGCCTTACTTTAATCAGAAATAACATCAAGCCCTGACCAGGTAGCTCAGTTGGTTAGAGCATCATCCCGATATGCCAGGACTGGATCAGCTCTCTGGTCGGGGCACATACAAAAATCAACCAATGAATGTGTAATGAGTGGAACAACAAATCGGTGTTTCTCTCTCTCTCTCTCTCTCTCTCTCTCTCCCCTCTCTCTCCTTCCTTTCCTCTATCTCTAAAGTTAATAAACAATTTTTTTTTAATTTTTTAAAGAAATAGCATCAAGAGTACTATCCAACAGCCTGACCAGGTAGTGGCACAGAGGATAGTGTCGACCTGGGACGCTGAGCACCCAGCTTCGAAACCCTGAGGTTGCCAGCTTGAGCGTGGGATCATAGACATGACCCCATGGTCACTGACTTGAGGCCACAGGTCACTGGCTTGAGCAAGGGCTCACTGGCTTAGCTGGAGCCTCCCCATCAAGGCACATATGAGAAGCAATCAATGAAGAGTAAAGTGCTGCATCTACCAGTTGATGCTTCTCATCTCTTTCCCTTCTTGTCCGTTTATCTGTCTCTCTCTCACACACACACACCAAGAGAATACAGTCCAATATTTTGATTTTTATTCATAAAATCAGTTGTTTGAAATATTGTTTAAGAAATTTCAAATGAAGTTTTATGATAGAAAGAAAACTTGTTTTAATATGTACTTGCTTGCTCTTATAATGGAAATAATGGGTCAATTGAATGTTATTGTTTTAAAAATCCAGATAATATGAAGAATTGAAAGAAAATAAATCCTTCAGACTTATACCACTACTAACATGTCAATCAATGTATCTAATATACATAGCTATTCTTTTTATAAAAATGAAATCATACGATGTCTACTATTTTATAATTTGTTTTTTTAATTTAACCTTATATTACACACAACTTTAGATGACAATAAACAATTCTACATTGTAATACACCGAAATGGCTGCACAGTAGTCTATTGTGTGTATTTATTGTACACTTAAATATTAAATGTCTGCTTATACCGGGCGTGGTGCCAAGCATGCCCCTCTCTGCCATGTTTCTGCTTCACTGGACTTCTATTCCAGGGGACGAAACAGATTAAATTGTCATAGAAATAAAAATATGATTGCACTTGAGGAGGAAGAAGCAGGGTGCTGTGTGAACATCTCACGGAGGTCACAAGCCTGTCTGGCAGGCTCAGGAGAGGGACAGACCATAACTTAACCTGTTTCCTATGGATAGCTCTTGCAGAGTTTTACATGAAGAATGGCATGATGTAAACATTTTCCACTCCCTTAAATAATGTTCAGACTAGGAGAACAGGAGTCCTGAAATCAGTCCATAATCTATTATTCCCCTGAAGGTCCGCCGTCGTGGGTTCAAGATGTTCTTTACATTCCCAAATAACCATTGAGCTGCCCACTCCATCCCAACCCCTTGCCTTTACCATCTTGCCTTTAGCCTCCGCCATTGAGAGGTGAGGAAAAGATTTGCTTCCTACTCTATTGGACCTTTAGGCTAGGAGGTTTCCCTGGGGACCAAAGGGCCGGGAGCGTGGTGCTCGCGGCAGAGAAGATGGACAGGGGTCCACTCGTCATCACACGGTGAGGGGTGGGTGCACAAAGCTATTGCTGTATTCCTCAAGTTTGACGTTCAAGGGAAGAAGTCCTTCACTAGCATATCTGGATGCTGGATAGTCCAACAGGTGCACGGACAGGAAGCCAGGAGGCTTGCTGCAAGTGGCCACCCGGAAAACCAAGGTTCTGTTAATGGAGGACAGCCGGCCTCTGACTTGGAAAAGAAAGCCTACCAGGGAAGGAAATGGGAAGGACGGAAACAAGAGTTGGTATTAACTTCCGTGTCAGAGATCAACATGTACAAAGGCTAAAACTTTTATTTCGGGGAGTTTCTTGTCCTGGCTGAGTGATTTTGCTCTGTTGCGGGAACCTTGGAGGCCAGCATTGACCACACACAATGGGGAGATGTACACGGGTCCCTTGGATTGCCAGGTTTAAGTCCATGGAAATAAAACAACTTGAAGTTTGTTTATAGACACACACAGGCATACCCACACACACACATGCACATGCATATATCAAGAAGTGGTTAGGTAGGAAGAAGAGCATGCAGGTGACAGTTTCTGTCCTGGAAGCTCACCGGCTTGTCTGGACATTTCCCATGGGTTTCCAACCGAAGTGGGTCCCAGAGACAACTCAGTTGCTTTCTGTGCCGAATGCTAAGGAAACTGGTTTGAAAAGAAGACTTTGGTGGAGTCGGCACTGCCTATAATACCGGGGGCACAAAGCCTTCCTTGAAGTCCTTCACAGACCTTTTCCACAGTTACCCTGTCACTAATTCATCATTTCACTCTGCACATGTCCACCGGGTGCCCATTCAGCTCCAGGTCCGGGGACAGACGTTGTGGATACAGATGAATAAGAGATGAGGTTCCTGGCCTCCCAGCGGGAGCTTTGGCTGGTGATGAAAGCTGTCAGCAGAGTGGATCTTGACGGCCACCTGAAGAGCAGGGCTTTCAACACTGAGGTTAACTTCCTGTCGGCACCTAATGGGGTTTTGCTTTTTTCCTCATGAGGTTGGACCACTCTGTCTTTCTAGCTGGGCCTCATAAATCCTGCCTCACCAACCACACATCTAATAGGAGCATAGGCTCTATCCTTAAGCCACACAACCCCAAGCGATTCAAGGTCTTTAAAGGGCCATTGCTCAAGAGTTGCTTTTCGCAGGGCAGGTGACACATGTGTGACCCTAGATCATTTAGGGAGCAACCTCTGAGCATCCTACTTTCAGGATGCTCATTCAAGTGCCATTGATAAGTCATCCAGCCCATCTGCTGGCCACACAATTGTCGTGAGGGGAAGCCCGAGGAATACCAACACAGTAATTCTATCACAGTAATTCTATCAGTGCCAGACATCCTGAATGCTTTACATATATTAAGCCTTTTTGGTTTTTTTTTTTTTTTTTGTATTTTCCTGGAGAGAAGCGGAGAGGCCGAGAGACAGACTCCCACATGCGCCTGACCAGTATCCACCCGGCATGTCCACCAGTGGGCGATGCCCTGCCCATCTGGGGCATTGCTCCATTGCAACCAGAGTCTTTCTAGCGCCTGAGACAGAGGTAATGGAGCTGTCCTCAGTGCCTGGGCCAACTCTGCTCCAATGGAGCCTTGGATGCGAGAGGGGAAGAGAGAAACCGAGAGAAAGGAGAGAGGGAAGGGTGGAGAAGCAGGTGGGTGCTTCTCCTGTGTGCCCTGGCCGTAAATCGAACCCAGGACTTCTACACACCGGGCCGACACTCTACCACTGAGCCAACCAGCCAGGGCCTACATATTTTAAACCTTTTACAGCAACCCTATCAGGTAGGTGCTCTGATTATCCCTATTTGAAAGTTGAGGAAAATGAGTCACAGTTTATGTAACTAGATGCACATGGATTAACAGATGTGTGTCTCCAAGGCTCGGGTCGCCCGCGATTTCCCTCTATTAGAAGGAGCAGGTGTTATCAGGCTAAACGGAAGAAAGAACATCAGATATGCCCCAGGGGACATCTGAAAAGCTCCCTGAGGCCTGCACTTTGCAGTCCCGGATAGAAGGGGTTTTGGGTAGGATGACCTCTCTGCAGTAGCTTATTAAACCATCAAACAGGATGTTGGCTCGTCTTGGAACCAGATTCCGCCTGTACCCTCCTGCATGAGAGCCGCCACTGGGTATACTCAGAGCAGGAGACACTTCCTCAGGGAAGGTAGGTGAAGACCCAGGCTGAGCTCTGTGCCTGCCCATGGTGGCCAGAAGACCACATGGGGGCCACAGCAGGGCTCAGGGCTTCATGACAAGCTTGAGAGCTGACCTGAAGGAAACCCTCAGCTTCCTTCCAGAGGAACCACCAGAGTTTCAGCACTTGTGGTCAGCAGATGCTGCACCTCCCCAGACAACAGCTTTGCCCTTTCCAGACCCTCAAGGACAGACAGAGGTAAGCACGGGGGTCAGATGAGCAGCCTCTCCTTTGCTCTTTCCTGTCCTATACTTCTTCCATCACAGTGTCCTCCCCCACCCCATTCCCTGCAAACCGCAGCAGTTCATGTCATGTGTCCGTGCCTCTGCTGGGCCTGTTCCTCCACTGGAATCCAGTGAGGTGAGGGTGGGGGATGGGGGTGACCCAGAAAGAAAGTCACTTCCTGTTTCAGCCCTCTGCAGGGACGACCCAGCCTCCTCTCTGCTACTTTTGCCCACACCTCTGTCAGGTGCAGGGAGAGACGTAGCTGCACAAACGTCTGTCTGCGTTGCTGGGCGGTGAGCCCTCTCAGGAGCCCCAGTTCAATGGCCCGTGCTCAGGGTGTGCTGGCAGATCTCGACATCGATGCCCTTGTGTTGGCTGTGTGTCTGTGTGTCATGTGTGAAGTTCTAAGACAGCGGAAAGTACAGCCCCTCAACCAGGGAAGCGCCATGCGGAGTCACAGGGCTTAGAGGCGCTGCTGGCCACAAGGAACAGCATCAAGCGGAGGAAAAGGAATCTGTTCAAACCCCCTTATCACTGGTAGGACATCCACTCTAAACTTTCTGCAAAGATGCAGTCTACTCCTATGTGTAGAGTGCCTATTCTATAAGACATTAGAATTCCTTCCTTCACCCGCCTGCTTAGTACTTTCAAGCTCATTTTAGGTTTCATAGAACGTGGGTCACCATTTTTCTTCTTAAAAGTTTATTGTCGCCTGACCTGTGGTGGCGCAGTGGATAAAGCGTCGACCTTGGAACACTGAGGTCGCCAGTTCAAAACCCTGCACTGGTCTGGTCAAAGCACATATGGGAGTTGATGCTTCTAGCTCCTCCCCCCTTTCTCTCTCTCTCTCTCTCTCTCTCTCTCTCTCTGTCTCTCTCTCTCTCTCTCTCTCTCTCTCTCTCTCACTCTGTGTCTCCTCTCTAAAATGAATAAATAAAAATAAATTTAAAAAAAGTTTATTGTCAATGACTCAGGTATGCCATTATAACCTACCGTTAAGCAAAGCTACGATTCACCAGTGCTGATCAGGAAAGAACACAGCCAAATTTAAGCACCTAATTTATATGGGAGGACATTACCCACGTGACGGGTCAGACCCGTGCGAGGGGACTCCAAGCCAGTGTGCTTGAACGGTGCGGGAGCGCTTGGGGACCCTCGAGAGGACAGCCGCAAAGCCAACAGTAGCAGGAAGTTCTGTTACAAAGGGACCTGCTATATCGGGCTCTTCCTGAGCGCCAGACTAGGCAGTGAGACTACGGGGAGGGGCGGGGCTTAGGTTAGATACCAGAGGAGGGGCGAGGCAGGCAAAGAAGGGTCGGTGCTCATCTCAGGCTGGGGAAATGCAGCCACCCTGTCCCCACCCACCCACGGTCCCGGACCCGCAGTCCTACTCTGTGAGCCCCGCCTACCCTGTTGAACTTGAAGTTTACTGCAAGAAGCTTCTACCTATGTCCTTACATATGTAGTAAATAGTTCTAAAAAAAAACGTGGAGAGAGAGCAAAGTCCTAAATGTGATAGTAGTTCTAAAAATTTGGTTTAAAAAGAAAAGGAAAGTTTAAAAAAAATCAAGGTTATACAGTCTGTATATCAGTCACAACAGTTCAATCATCTGGAAAATCCTAGCGAGTTAATAATATCCTGGAAAAATGCACCGAGAGAGCCAACTGCGGGGGCAAAGGTGAATGACGTGGATGGCAGGCATAACCGAGGTCATGCTGAGTGCAAGGATGACCTAGACTAACAACTGGGAACCTTAGAGACCTACATGGGACAGAGAGCAGGCGTTGGGCGAGGCTGCAAACCAAGGGCCTCACGGATTGTCCAGGAGCCCGGCCATGGTTCCGTTGTGCGTCCGACACAAGGTCAGTAGAGCAGCTGTGTTGGTTCCGATGTTGCTTGGACAAAACAGGATAGACTATCACAGGGGTGGCGTAATTTTTCTTTTAAACAAAAACCACCTGACCAGGCGGTGGCGCAGCTGATAGAGTGTCGGACTGGGATGCGGAAGACCCAGGTTCGAGACCCCGAGCTCGCCAGCTTGAGCGCGGGCCCATCTGGCTTGAGCAAAAGCTCGTCAGCTTGGACCCAGGTTCGCTGGCTCCAGCAAGGGGTGGCTCGGTCTGCTGAAGGCCCGCGGGCAAGGCACATGTGGGAAAGCAATCAATGAACAACTAAGGTGTTGCGACGGCAACGAAAAATTAATGATTGATGCTTCTCACCTCTCTCTGTTCCTGTCTGTCTGTCCCTATCTATCCCTCTCTCTGACTCTCTCTCTGTCCCTGTAAAAAAAAAAAAAAAAAAAAAAAAGCTAAACAAAAACCTCCTCTGTCATTAGGGCACCTGATTCCCTAATATGTTTGTGACTATTAGAAATGTAGACATGTCAATGCATTGCATTCCAATTTTCACAGAGCGGTATCGTTTTCATACGGTGTCTCTTTTTGGATTTGTAACCAAACCAAAAATACAGTCTTCTCACAATCCCATCTTTCCAGATATTAAGGGTTCCGCATCACACTTTTGTGGAAATGTGAAAAAAGTAATTATTGTGGTTGCCTTTCGAAATGTAGACAACCTATCCTCAAAGGCTGGGACAATGGCCTAGGAACAAAGTATTAGACAGTGAATGAGTTTAAAAGGAAGAATGGCTTTTATTTCTGTGGAACCAAAATAAAAAAGAAAGCAGTAAATAAAAATAAAAACCAAAGGACCATAACTTTTAAAGTTGTTATGTGATTAAAAATATCTCATTCAATGTACAGGAAACTAGTGCAATTTTTGTGTCATGATTTGGTGCATGTGCTACAGGTGTTGTTTTTTCTTTTGTTTTGGTTTTCTTTTGAGGCAAGACTACACTGGCTTTTATTCTCTGTTCATTCAATGTAAGGTTTGAATGGCCCCAGGAAGTTGTAGCATATGCTGATTACTACCATTTAGGTTCTATCTCACTGGAGAACTGTCTTTGCATAACAGGAAAGACGGTGACAGCCACTTCATACCTAACAGAAGTGATGTTCTATTCATCTGCATTTTGCTTGCTAACAGGTACATTGGTTACTTAGACTGACAGCATGATTTTCTCCAGTGAGGATTTTAAAAATCATTTCCAGTGAGCTTCTAACTTTTGGCCAATTGTTAGTAAGAGCTAGAATGAATGGTTTTCATATAATATGTACTTGCACCTCCACTGTTGATTGGTTTAGGGAAATGATGTGTTTGTGTGTGTGTCTATAAAAAATGACAATGTCAGATATGTTTAACTATATAAATTCACAGGCCACCTCTGGAAGGGCACACAACTAACTAGCAACAGTGATTGCCTTCAGAGGTGGGAATTAAATGACTGGAGGGAGACAGCGGAATTACCTTTTGAATTTTGCTCCATGGGCATATCTTACCAATTGAAAAAAAACAAAGTACATAACTTTTTAAAGAACCAAGAAATATCTCCCACTATGCAAGGCTGAAGAGATCAAGGTTGAGAGAGATATTATATTTGAAGCTCCTGTTACCCCTACTTCCCCACACCTTCAGTTTTCTTTTATTTATTTATTTTTTTAGATGTACCTGTGCCTTTAGTTTAGTTAAAAGATCAATAGTTTCCTAGGTAGGGTTTTTGTTACAGCATACATCCTCGTATTTCCAAGTTTCTCTGCTTGGAACAGAGTCATTAAATTCTCTTAAATACTCAAAGTGCGAAAGTCGATAAAAGCTGAAGGGCTTTTGGAAGGGATCATTTTTCAGGCTCTTAGGAAAAGGAACGCCTGCTTGCCTTCCGAGCCTGCGGGTCAGCGAGCTGCTGTGACTTCAGGCACCCAAGTACATTATCAGCTGATCTTTCACACAGAGACCCCACGTGATCCTGGCTATTCTCAGCTTTGCCTGTGTGCTAAATTTAGAAGTAGGCTGACATTACCATTCACTTGGTAACAGTCTGACCGAGGACTTGACTCACTCGGAGCCCCACGGGAAGCATATCTCCGTGCTGTACACTCTTAGCTGATAATTGCTAGCTTGGGGCATGTCAGCTTCTGCAGCCACCAACAATGGTAAGTCTTTTCTTTTTAAACTTCTTTTCCCCATTCTTCCCATATGAATACATTACTGATGATGCCTATACTGTGTCTGTATGTGCTAGAATATATCACTAAGCTTGGAATTGGATTTAAAAGTCTCTTTGCGGGTTCATGGTCATGCACGTGACTGTCCTTCCCAAGAAGATGGATGTCCCCTCCAAGTTAGAAGTATTGATTTGGAGACACTCTTTCTTTCTTTTGACTCTGGGAAGCTGACTTTCCCAACCATGTCATTGACATCCTAGCTCCACTGCCAAGGCACGTGCTTGTCTGTCAAGGTAACTATCAAGGTAGGCGATCATAGGCCAGAAGCAAAAAATACAGGCATTGTTACTGACCTGTCTGCTTGTAAGGGAAACTGGTCAATGCTTCAGGAAATGGAAGGCTGCCCTGCGGTTCCTGGGGGACAAGAAAATGAATTAGCCCATACCTGTCTAGTGAAATACACATTTGCCTGTGGATAGTTGGGATGTAAAAGAACATTTGATTGTTTGATAAGCAAATAATTCAAACGAGCTCCACGCTGAGACAAACTGTAGGTTGACTGTGATATACTGGGGCAGTTGGATTATCAGCATGCGTATCCCAAGGTTTCTAAATGCTGAGAGATCTTGCCCTCTGCAATAGAGACCCTCTCCTAATGATTTTCTGCCTCTTGGCAATGAATGATACATCAATCCTGAAACTTTTAACTTTTTCCCTCTGCTATTCATTTCTTCTCCCTCTGTCTTGGTCTCTTTCACCACTCATAGTGCATGCTTTTACTTCAAATAAATCGATTATTTACAGGCAGTTAATAATGAAAAGCAACATTATGTACCCCATCTCTCCCTAGAAGTAACATTTTAACTATTTCGCAATTTAGTTTTCAGTGGTTTTCTCCATGTTTCCTTCTTTTTCTTATCCAGACGATGTCATGCTATTTCTTATTTAAGTTAGACATTATCCACAAAGCTTCATTGTGGAAGATGACGGTAGTGTTCTCTTAATACCTCCTAGAGTTGCATCCTATTCCCAGTGTCCCTCTCGATTACCTTTATAACAGTGGTTCTTAACCTTTTTTGAGGTACCGAACCTACCAGTTTCATATGGTCATTCACCGAACCCTTCTTTAGTGATAAATAAAATATGATTTTTTTTTCCAAATTCAAGACATAAGTATATGTTTTTTTACTGGTGCACAAAATGAGCCGTGCATGAACATCACCTTGCTCAAAGAACAAAACCAACAAAGTGCATGAACTCACAACAAATTACGGTATTACTTTATTCTGGCCTCCGCGGCAGAGGCTTCTCCGAAACCCTGATACCGACTCACCGAATCCCTAGGGTTCAATAGAACCCAGGTTAAGAACCACTGCTTTTGGCCTGACCTGTGGTGGCGCAGTGGATAAAGCGTCGACCTGGGAACACTGAGGTTGCCAGTTCAAAACCCTGCACTGGTCCGGTCACGTATGGGAGTTGATGCTTCCAGCTCCTCCCCCCTTTCTCTCTTTCTCTCTCTCTCTCTCTCTCACTCTGTGTCTCCTCTCTAAAATGAATAAAATAAAAATAAAATAAATTAAAGAACCACTGCTTTATAACATTAAACTAAATAATGATATTTCTATGTCTTGTTTCATATAACATCCACAATATCTATTGGCTCCTCACTTGAGCACCAAGAAGATAAAAAACAGAATTTTAGAAAGCATATTGCTTATAATAGCACAAATCTGAAACCCAAATACCTGCATTCATCAGGTGGGTAAGTAAACTGTGGCATAGTCATACATTTTAGAGATCAAGGCATATCAGTTTATAAAGGCCATTCCTTCTCTATGGAGCTATGTGATTTCCCACGATGTGGGTGGACTATCCTTTACTGGTGGAAAGTTATGTTGTTTCCAATCTTTTGCTGTTATGGAAAACACTGAGCTGAAGAACTTTGCAATGTGTCATTTTGCAATGGAAAACATTTGTGGTATAAACTCCTACAAGTAGGAATGTGCATTTGTGAGTTGGATAGCTATTACCAGATTCCTCTCCACGGAGAACATGACAAGAACATACGGTGCCACTTTCGGGGACGGGTGTGCACACTTGTTCCCTATGCCATTGCGAAGTTCCCTTCTCCCTTTCCAAACTTCCTGTTTACTTTTCTTGCATTCCAGGATAATGCTGAATGCACATGGTGATGTGGACATCATGACGTCCTGATTGTGGGAGAAAAACCATTCAGTTAATTGTGAATCAAATGCTTTCACTACTGTTAATGTAGTTAGGTGAATAAAACCAATACCTGATTTGTAAGGTAAAGAGCATTCCATGAACTGGATCTATCATAATTGGCATAACCATTCCCCTGCGGTTATTTTCTTCTTGTTTCTGAGATTCGGGTCACAGTTCTCAATATCACATCTGTTCATTTGCAACTTATTTCACCCAAGAGCAAATAAATCCCAATCTATTACCCCTTCACTGAATTCCAGCTTATTTTATATGTCCACTTTAAACCGTTTTCCTATCGTTGGACATGAAAATGACCTGCAGGTTTTGATTATTGTGAATCACATAGTATCAGAGCAAGTACACTTGGCATCACTGCCTGGTTCTGCCACCCATTAGATATGAAACCTCAAACAGCTGCCCAACTTCCTTAAGGCTCAGTTTTCTCATCTGTACTTTAGAGACAATAAATGTACCCATGTCGTAGTATTTTTATGAGGATGATTGGGTGAGATGTGGCCTGTGACATGTATTCATAGTTTGGGAACAGGAAAAGTGTTGAACATTACTAGCTATTAGGATCATTACTACAGTAGATACTTGATAAACATTCTGAAATACATTGGTGTTTTTATCTCCCCCCTCACAATCAGGTCCTTTCTGAGATGGCATCTGTGACTAAGCTATTTAGAACCAAATGAAGTTGGTGACTGTGACAATGTGGAGAAATCATGTCAGAAAATGTGGTTTGTGCCGGGGCTGTCAATGCTGTGAAGGAACTTTGGGAAAAAAGAATTAAGACGATCAATGAAGACCTGAAGCGAGAGAGGGAATTTCACCAGAGGTAGGCTGTTACCCACTTGTGATTTTGAATTAGTGAAACCTCATAGCATTGCTATGGAAAAGAACATTTATTAAGTGCTTTGTTATTGCCCTGGTCAGCTAGTTCAGCGGTAGAGCATCGGCCCGGCATGTAGAAGCCCCGGGTTCGATTCCTGGCCAGGCACAAAGGAGAAGTGCCCATCTGCTTCTCCACCCTTCCCTCTCCTTCCTCTGTCTCTCTGTCTTCCCCTCCCGCAGCCAAGGCTCCATGGGAGCAAAGTTGACCCAGGAGCTCAGGATGGCTCCATGGCCTCCACCTCAGGTACTAGAATGGCTCTGGTTGAAACGGAGCAACATCCCAGATGGGCAGAGCATTGCCCCCTGGTGGGCATACTGGGTGGATCCTGGTTAAGAGCATGTGGGAGTCTGTCTCTCTGCCTCCCTGCTTCTCACTTCAGAAAAATACAAAAAGAAAAAAAAATAGTAAATGCTTTGTTACTGAATTTCATGGAGAGTTTCATTTATGGAAACCTCACTATATACCTAAAGTAATCACCCAGCTCAATTAAGGGTGGCCATGTGATGGGGACTCAGAAAATACAAGAGTCTGTGTATGTGAAAATCGTAGCATCAAAGTTAGATTAGTACAAAGTTAGATTTTGTTTACTTATCAGTGATTGTTGGCTCAGCATCATACACCCTAAGGATCTAACACAACATCTGGTGGAAGGTTCTGTTGATTCTCACCTATTTAGATGGCTGTGGGTTCCAGCCAGGGTCACTGCGAATCACCTGCTTCTTTGATTTGGGCCGTATTTAAATTGTTTGGCTCCCATGTCCTCTGCCTTCCTAGTAACCCCTTACTTTCCTCACTGAATGTCTCCAAAGTATTTACTAGTTTGCAAGAATAACCCCCCTTTTCTCCCTGACTCCCCATAACTCCTTCCATCTGGAACAGAAAATTCAACCCCAAATGGCTCAGGCGCTAAGGAAGTCCTGGGGTTGGGCCCTTCCAAACCTCTGAGAGCTTTGCAGTCAGCTTCTTTCATTGCCTTCCACTGCCGACCTCAGGTTCACGTCTCTCCGTGTCACAGGGTGACGGGGACACTTCCAGGCATCACAGCCCGGCATCACTGTGTTGTCGGAAGAGTGGAAACTGTTTTTTTCTATTTCTTCTTTGTTGGCCAGGATTGGGTCATTTGTACCCCTCCTCCCTTGGCCGTTACCTTCTTGGGAATGAGATTGTGTGATTGATTTACACATATTGAAACGTAGACCTGGGTTACTTGGGGAAAGTGTAAATACTGGAAAATAGCATTCTCCCAACAAAGAAGAGGAAAGGGTTATTGGGTAGCAACTATATGCATCTGATAACTATTTGTAAAACACAGATCTGGAGGGGGAGGGTCCATTCTTCCCAAGGAAACCAAAAACATGAGAGTGATGCTGACAGCGAGAAGGGTGGCAGCCATTTATTGTGCACTTACTGTTTACTAAGTGTTTTATTTGTACTGTTTCAATGTGCTGATACAGAGTTTCCCAGATGTGGGTTAGGTGGCATTATGTAAGAAGGTCAACCAAAATGGTAGCACCTTAAACAAGCATATTAACTTTTCTGGGTAAAGCAATCCAAGGGCTGGGAGAGCGTGCCACTGAGCCCTATATTTGGGCTTCTACCTTGTTGCTCAACTGTGCATGGCTTCCATTCCTAAACTCACCTCATGGCCCCAAATAGACACACAAACTGCAGCCATCATATCTGATTTTGGCTGCAGGAAAGTGCACTCACCAATTCTGCCAGCATCCCATTGGCCAAGGCGTCACATGACCCATCTCTACCTGCAGGGGGCGGGTAGCTAAAAGCCATTGTACACCCAGTTAAATTTAGAGGATCTATTATTGAGGAAGAAGAGGAGTCCCAGATCCCCGGGACAATCGGCTGTCTCCGCCACATATCGGTGCTATTATTTTCTCCATTTTCAAGGTGGAAGCCCGTAGGACAGTTCTCAGTAACTTGTCAAAGATCACATTGCTAATAAATGCCTGTCTGGTATTCACACTCAGGTCATCTGACTCTGTAGGCATGACATTAACCTCACATCTTCCATTCCCCTAGATTGGCTCTGCGTATAGAGATAGCTACTTGCACGAAACCTCTTATGTTTATATTAACACAGTTAGGATAAATTTGACTTAACAATACTCTTGATAACCCCTGCTAACTTTTAAAACAGCAGTGAGGAGTTATAACTTGGTTCTAAGCTCTTGAATGCCACTTATTACATTTGTCTAGGTAAGAATCATTTCACTTTGGCAGCTCTGTGTGCTCTCGGTACAAGAGTGAGGAGTGGGCATTATTTCCCCTATTGCATCTTCTTTTTCTGGCTTCATGAGTAGATTGGGATTGGGAGGGAGAATCACCTGTTAGTGAAATTTAAATTCCCAAAGTTACACACACCCCTGTGACCATTAAGATTGGGTCTGGCCTCTGCCTGCTTCGCTCAGGCACCTTAGGGTCAGCCCTTTGGGACACTCATTCATTCATGCACCAAACTGACATTCACCTGCTGTGAGCCCATGGGATGCTAAGGATACACCATCCCCAAACTGCGCCCCTCAGGGGACTACAGAAAAGACCTATGCTAACAGCTATAATTAGTATAGGTCATATTAGAGTTTTCTGACAATTTTTAGGGGGGAAAATATCAGAGATTATTTAAGAAATTTAAGGGAAAAATTCCATCTTTTTTTTCCCTCATACCTAGACCAAAATCAGTTCCTAGCTCTACGATCTTGATTAGAAATTTGCAAAATGTGGCCTTTCAAGGCACCGTATCCTTAATCTTAAAACAATCTCATTGTAAAATCAATTGTATAGCGTTATAAAACTTGATTTATGGTGAAATTAAGTCCAGGCCACCTCAAAAGTAAACTATATAGACTTAAAACCTCTAGTATTACTAAAGAAATAATAAGCAAACAACCACAACTGATGCAAGATGGTAAGGCGCTGGTACTCCGTTTGGAGTATGACAAAGAAACTGATTGCTAGAAGAAAAGAAAAAAGGCTAATGGGAAAAAAATCATATATTTAAAAACTAACCAGCCATAGTTCAAAGAAAGGAGGTGTTCTTTCTGTTTTGTTTTGATTTGACTAGAGCAGAGCTTCTCCAACTCAGAAGTATGTAGGAGTCAGCCATCTCCTTAACATCAGGATTCTCCTTTAGTTAGTCTGGGTGGGGTTGGGGAGGGCTGGGACTCTGGGTGTCTAAGAAGCTCCAGGGCTGCTGCTGCTAGATCATAGCACCAGCAAGGAAGTAAACAAAAGAAGCAACAGGTCTCAAACAGGCAAGGGGTGAAAAGAGTAAGGATGTAACACTGAGTGCTGCTTGTCTCAGCTAAATGTGGCTAACACTTTAGCTCATAAAACATAGAGTTTAAAGGCTTTTGAAACCACACTGCTCTGAAGACCCTAAGGCATTGGTTATTAACCTGGGTCCTATCGAACCCTAGGGGTTCGATGAGTCGGTCTCAGGGCTTCGGAGAAGCCTCTGCCGCGGAGGCCAGAATAAAGTAATACCGTAATTTGTTGTGAGTTCATGCACTTTGTTGGTTTTGTTCTTTGAGCAAGGTGATGTTCATGTACGGCTCATTTTGTGCACCAGTAAAAAAACACATATACCTATGTCTTGAATTTGGAAAAATATCATATTTTATTTATCACCAAAGAAGGGTTCGGTGAATGCGCATATGAAACTGGTGGGTTCAGTACCTCAAAAAAGGTTAAGAACCACTGCCCTAAGGGTTGGTGTGACAATGTCTGGGAAAGGCTTTAGACTGTAATAAAAGAGATTTAGAGGAGGTGGGAAATTTCTATCGAAACTTGAATGGACGTCAAGCTTGAAATAAGCAGCGTAGGAATTAATACTAGAAAGACTAGAGTTGAAAATGACCTTAGACAGCAGTGTGAGATGACTTGCCTAAGGTCACCAAATTATGTGGTACATTCTAGATGTAGGCCATAGACATTCAGGGCCAGAAAGAATTCAGGAATCATCACAGAGATGAAAATAGACTTGTCTAATAACAACCTCATTGTAAACTCATAAAGGGGAGACCTTTTTATTTGGCTTATGAGGGATCTTGATCAATTCATTAACCGAAGTTAAAGATCAGGGAGTAAGACAGTTGTATTGTCACTTAATCTTGCTCTGAAATACATATCTCTCTTGATGAGTAGAAGTAATTAATAATCACTATGTCTACTCTTTGAATAGTTCTATTATAAAAAGTGATGTGATTGAAGAAATGACTTTATACATTTTGTCTCAGTTACCCACACTTATCAGTCTAGAAGGTCACACGCATCAGCATTGCCACAGTGCCCTTGTTAGCAGACTAAATTTTAGGCAAGTAGCAGACGAAAATATACCGACTCTATAAAAGTATACTGCTCACAAACATTAGGGGATATTTTATTGCTTCATATTCATTTTGAAATATCCCCTATATTTTGTGAACAGTATATTTTGCAAACACAAACATATACAGTAACTATTGTACTCTTAGAGATATTGAGGTTTCTGTTTATTAAAATAAAACTCTTTTTTTTTTTAGTGAGAAAGAGAGAAAGAAGGGCACACAAACAAGAAGGAAGAGAGATGAGAAGCATCAAGTCATAGTAGTGGCACTTTAATTGTTTGTTCATTGTTTTCTCATATGTGCCTTGACCCGGGAGCTCCAACTGCACCAATGACCCCTTGCTCAAGCCAGAAACGTTGAGCTTTAAGCCAGCAGCAACCTTTGGGCTCAAGCCAACAACCCATAGTGTCATTTCTATGGTCCCACTCTCAAGCAGGCAACCTTGCTGGTTTTGAATCTGGGTCATCAGCATCCCAGCTCAATGCTCTATCCCCTGTGCTACCACCTGGTCAGGCTGGTGGGCCTTTCTTTATATAAGAGGGAATGCTATCTTTTCTCTGCCTTTTGGCTAAGACCAAGTTAGTATCTGCTCTTATCAGTTTAATGTAAGAGTGAACACTGCCTATGTCATTACCTGTGAGCTGAAATGACTCCCTGGTCTCCCAGGCTCGTACGGATCTGGGAAGAGCGAGTAAACTTGACCAGGCTGAAAGAAAAGGTCACCAGGGAAAACGGAAGAGTTATTTTGAAGATAGAAAATGAGGAATGGAAGGTAAGCTTTCCAAATAACGTTTGATTTTCTACATTTTGCTTTTTGGAGGAGAGTTGAGAGAATTATTCTGAAACTGGGTCGTTACAACTGGAAGAGTTAGATGATTTTAATAATACACCCAAATGAATTTGGATATTGGGAACAACAGAAAAGAAACAATGTCATTCTTTGTGTGTGCAAAAATTCAATTTGCTTCCACTCCGTCTAAGCTTAAGTCATTTGAAGTACTTCTTCTATGAATCCTTCTAATAATTTCTCATTTTCCATAGAAATATGACCATCTAAATAATGAAAATTTTATAGCTTTTCCCAAACAAATACTCAGTTAAAACTTCACCAAATGGAAATAAATATTAATCTTTCTGATTTGCATCTCTCTCTCTTCTCTGTCCCTCCCTCTCTCTCTCACACACACACACAAACACACACTCAGGCACACATGTGATTGCATGCACACATACGAACTGCTTAATTATGTGAGGAGTACTCTAGTTTTTACAAGGGCCTCCATCCCTTGGGTCAGTGTTGTTATGCATGTAGGTATATTTAGCTAGGGGTTAGCTCCTTTATTCTCTCTTTTGACTTATTTTATGCTGAAAGGGAAAAGGCAGAGACTTTAACATAGCTAAAAATCCTAAGATCCTTCCATTTAAAAAATCTCTTTAAAAACTTTTATAACCTGACCTGTGGTGGCGCAGTGGATAAAGTGTCGACCTGGGAACACTGAGGTTGCAGTTCAAAACCCTGCACTGGTTTGGTCAAGGCACATATGGGAGTTGATGCTTCCAGCTCCTCCCCCCTTTCTCTCTTTCTCTCTCTCTCTCTCTCTCTCTCTCACTCACTCTGTCTCCTCTCTAAAAAGAAAATGAATAAAATAAAAAATAAATAAAAAGAGTAAAAAAAAACTTTTATAAAATGCTTCAAAACAGAAGGGAAAGAGAAGTGTGAATTATTTTAAAAAAAAATAACACTGGGAGCCCTGGCCGGATAGCTCAGTTGGTTAGAGCATCATCCTAAAGTACAAGAGGTTGCCAGTTCAATCCCCGGTCAGTGCACATACAGGAACAGATTGATGTTCCTGTCTCTCTCTCTCAAATCAATGAATAAAAATTAAAAAAAAAAAATAACACTGGGAAACAATTTCTTTTTCATTTTCTGTTGCATGAGGTTTTAGAACTTTTTCTATATATTCCTGTATCACTGATTCCAAATCTGAAATCTGTTTTTCAGTGCATGCTCTAGTTTTTATGCATTTTAAATTTCTTTTTGTTACAGTTAATGGCATGCACTGGTTTTTAAATTGGAGTTAAATGTCAGTGACTCTTGGATTGAACATAACCACAAGGCAATTAATGTTTTACAAACATCGCTTTTACATAATTGTAGTTGTTTTTAAATGTAAAAAATTATTATCTGATAAAAACACCCTCCTATTTTGTTTTAAGATTGAATCATGGCTTCTTCGAGTAGGCGTAAATGTAAGAATAGTCCTGACACCTTCTGTTATATATGTGGCTGTTACACACTTCAACGTCAAAGGTGCAGTATTTCATCATTTGTGACACGTGCATATATTGCCTATTTTCAAGTTCCCTATGGCGATCAACACAAGAATTGGGATCCTTATATTGTGTGTCATAATTTTGAGGAAATGCTTCGTGACTGGACAAAAGGAAAATGCAAAGGAATGCCTTTTGGCATTCCCATGGTTTGGCATGAACCTAAGGACCACAGCAGTGACTGTTATTTCCGTCTGATCCATACAAAGGGCATCAGCAAGAAAAAAACGGCGTATGATCGCATATCCTAATAATCCTTTAGCAATATGACCTATCCCACACTCTGAGACACTCCCAGTTCCAGTTTTCAATGGTTTTATTTCTTCTAAGGATGAAGAAAGTGAACATGGTGATCAAGTGTATTTTGATAAGATGCATGAGGAAATGGTTGTAGAATCTGAAGGGTCTTCTTCTGATGCCAAGCAGTCATTAACCCCTCAGCAATATAGCCAACCCAAATTGAATGCCTTATTAAGAGATTTGGGCCTATCAAAGAAAGCAGCTGAGTTATTAACCTCCAGGCTTCAAGAAAATAATGTACTTCTCCAGTCAGTTAAAGTATCTCATTTCAGGAAGCGTGAACAAATTTTTGTGGACTTTTTTCTGAAGACAAACACTTTGTTTACTGTCATGATATCAGTAGTCTTCTCAGCCAGCTAGGTATTACCACTTACAGTCCAACAGAATGGCAGCTATTTCTTGGCAGCTCTAAACGGAGTCTGAAATGTGTTCTCCTATGCAGTGGTTCCAATTGGTTACTCAACTCATCTGCGAGATTATAATTACATAAAAATTGTCCCTGACTTTCTGAAGTATGAGGAGCATAACTGGATCATTTGTGTGGATCTTAAAATTGTAAATTTCCTGCTAGGACAACAGAGAGGTTTCACGAAGTATCCTTGCTTTCTGTGTTTGTGGGACAGCCAAGCTTGGGAGAAACACTGGACACAGAAGGAGTGACTGAAACATGAAGCTCTGAAACTAGAGATACAAAATATTGTGAATGAACCTGTAGTTAGTTAATCGAGACAGGATCACTTCCCCCCCACTTCACATCAAACTTGGCTTCATGAAGCAGTTGTTCAGGCTTTGAATAGAGAAAGTGAATGCTTTCAACATATTATTTCTGCTTTTCCTACCTTGTCTTTTGAGAAGATAAAAGCAGGTATATTCGATGGACTTCAAATTTGAACACTCATACGTGACGAAGAATTTTCCAGGAAGATGAATAAGGAGGAGAAAGCAGCATGGCAGTCTTTTGTGGCAATTACAAAGAACTTCCTTGGCAACAAAAAAGCAGAAAACTATGAACTTCTGGTTCAAAGGATGCTGTTGGTTTTCCGCGACATTGAATGTAACATGAGCGTTAAGATTCACTTTCCGAACAGTCACCTTGATAAGTTTCCCGAAAATCTTGGAGCTGTTAGTATGAGCAGACTACTGCTTTCGTATCAAACGAGATTGTTCTCAACAGCCTGACCAGGTGGTAGTGCAGCGGATAGAGTGTTGGACTGGGATGCGGAAGACCCAGGTTCAAGACCCCGAGGTCGCCAGCTTGAGCACGGGCCCATCTGGCTTGAGCAAAAGCTTGCCAGCTTGAACCCAAGGTTGCTGGCTCCAGCAATTGGTGGCTTGGTCTGCTGAAGGCCCGCAGTCAAGGCACATGTGAGAAAGCAATCAATGAACAACTAAGGTGTTGCACCGGCTGAAAAACTAATTATTGATGCTTCTCACCTCTCTCAGTTCCTGTCTGTCTGTTCCCATCTATCCCTCTCTCTGACTCTCTCTCTGTCCCTGTAAAAAAATAAAAAATAAAATAAAAAGATCTCTAAAGAAAAAAAGAGATTGTCATCAACAAGTACACAAATGCAAGAGCTATAAATGCAAATTTTTGCCTGAATAGAATTTAAATACATTTTGCGCAAATTTTATGATTAAAATAAGTGTTTTAATATGTTCTGTTTTGAAATTGTAGAAAAATGCTGATGCAATCATATATTTTAGTGTATTTACTGCATTATATAAATTATTATATTTTCACAAAGATCATGCCCAAGAAGACTTTCTACTTCATTATGTTAAACTAAATGTTGAAAATTTTACAATAAGATGAAAACCTAAAATCTTGAATTGCAAAGAAAACTGTAGCTTACAGAGAAAAACTAATGTCATATTTGAGATCAGCACACTCGAATTAGGTGAGAACAAGTGTTTTTGTGGATGCAACAAAAATTTTGTTCCCGAGTATAATTATTATTCTTTGTAAAATGTTTTTATTTTCCAGATACAGTTCATGTATATGAATTAAGTAGGTTATTTATTTAATCAAGTAATTATTAAAATGATTTTTTGGTTTCTCTATGATTTCAACTAACCTCCATATTCTCATTTTCAATACGATATGTACCCCAGGAAAGCCCAATACAACAGACTGTTTAGGACACAGCTCTCTGTGCATGCACTATTGACCAAAATATACTATTTTTTTTATTATTGTTGGGGTTTGACGGTTTAGCAAAAAATAAAAATAAAAATAAATAATTAAGTAAATAAAACAAAGCACTTGGATACAAACCACTTGAGAAAAAATACTCCACGTTCTTTTGCAAACCACGTCATCCCTTGATAGTCATACTTCAGTGAGGCATGACAGTAAAGTAATTTAGGTAACATCGTGACTTGTCATTTCTTTTTTCTTGGGCTTAGAGTCTTCCTTCTTCTCTGCTGAAACTGAGTCAGCTGCAGGAGTGGCAGTTGCATAGAACCGGCCTGCTGAAAATCCCCGAGTTCGTCGGGAGATTCCAGAACCTCATTGTGTTAGATTTGTCTCGAAACACGATTTCAGAGATCCCACGAGGAATAGGTAAGGGCAGCTGCTTTTACCCCACGCGCTGTTTTACCCACCTTGAGATGTGCTTGTCACTAAGATGTTGGTTGGCTATGTGGAATCACAATCTCATCACCACGTAGCCCTGAGCCTTGAGAAAAATTTTAACATCTCCTCTACACCAACAGCCTGGGGGCAATCCAAGTTTCTGGATTCACCAAGGTGATGCAGGAGATGTCATCCCTTTGAAAATATGAAAATATGATTGTATCACTCCTCAAACCAATATTGCTGATTTAGTTCTTCCTCCGTGAAGGGGACAGGTTGAACGCAAAAAAGAAAATTAGATTTCGTAAAGGAGGAATAAAAATCCAAATAGGAAATTGGTCAGGATAAAGTACAGATGAAACAGAATGAAAAAAAAATGTGGTTTTTTGCCTAAAGCACTGATAAAACCTGCCCCTTATCTGGGAAGCATTAAGAACCTGACCAGTGTGAATTTATCAGTATGAAACTGGTGAGAAAGTTACACCGTAAGACTTCATAACTGAAAACGCTATTTTCTATCCACCTGCTGCTCTCTATTGTGTAATATTTTTTCTTGTAGGACTGCTCACTCGACTTCAGGAACTGATTCTTAGTTACAACAAAATCAAGACTGTCCCCAAGGAGCTAAGTAACTGTGCCAGCTTAGAGAAACTAGAACTTGCGGTCAACAGAGACATATGTGATCTTCCACAAGAGGTCAGAGACATATAAATGCCGACAGTTGTCTCCTCCACCTGCTGGTGGCTGATTTCTCTCAATGGTGTGATGGGTCAAAATAACACCGGTAAAGAAAAGCTATACATTTCATTTCAGGAAGTATTTAGAGAAAGCCATTTCCTGTTATCTTTAAGCAAGATGCATTGTTTGAATAAGGGAAGCCTCTATTTAGCATTTATAGATCACATAAAAGATACTTCTGTTATTGTCACAGTACTGACATCCTGTGTTTACTGAACTGTCATGTCTCTCCTTGAAGGCCAGAGTGAGTCTAACTTATTCCTATTCCCTGAGTTGAAGGAACAGCCTAGGTTGTAGTTGTCATTGTCACCATAAAGCACAGACAATGTGTTGATAGAAAAACACTTTTTGGCTCACTCACTCGTTGGTTGTTACAGAGGGCTCAGTTGTTTTTTTTCTTAATTTATTTTATTTTATTTTATTCATTTTTAGAGAGGAGACACAGAGTGAGAGAGAGAAGGAGAGAGAGAGAGAAAGGGGGGAGGAGCTGGAAGCATCAACTCCCATATGTGCCTTGACCGAACCAGTGCAGAATTTTGAACTGGCGACCTCAGTGTTCCCAGGTCGACACTTTATCCACTGCGCCACCACAGGTCAGGCCAGAGGGCTCAGTTTTGAGAGAGGTTTAGTAATAAGACATGAATTCTTCAGATTAGGAACAACTGTTTCCTTTTCAGGAAAATATCTTCCTGGGCTCCGCCAAGTACAAAGCAAAGCAGTGGACTTGGAAAGCCTTCCAACTCTGGTTGGCGTTCTGACGATGTCTTGCTGTTGGTGAAAACCAAACGGAGCACAGCGATACAGACATTTGTATTGCTTTTCAAACACATTTGATGCTCTTAAAATCAGCAAAGAAAATTCCCATGGTGCCTTGCCTTGAAAACAATGACTCTGCAAGGGAAACATTAAGAAAAGCAGTAAAATTCATAATAAAATAGACGATTACCTTCTCCCACTGTATCTTGGTGAAAACATCCCTTTTCTTTTCTCCAAACCAGTCAACAGTCACCCATAATTGTTGCTCTTGAAAGTGAAATGTAGTTTGTCCCTAAAGCTATCTGTTCTTCTAATAGTTCAACTTAATGGAAAGTATGCATTTGTTTATGATGAAAATGGAGATCACAGGGACAATTTCTTTATACCAACAAGAGGACCAATCAATATTTTATTTCTAATTTCTAATTCCTTACCTCTCAGCCCTGACATTGCATACACTCAAGATATAAACATTTATGCGGATTGTGAAAACAATCTTCTTATACTCTATTCTGAGCCATTTAAATAATGTAAAAGTCTGATGACAGATTTTGAAAAAGTGTTTTATTCAGGGCTAGAATTCTAAACCTGGAGAAACATCAGCTAGTAGTAGATGGAAACTTTCTGCTTTTTTTGGCCCACATAACACTGGATTGGTGCATTTTTCTGTGCTAAAAGTTGTGGATTCTGAATATGCCCTGATACAGAAATAAAACATAGATCTTTCCTAGCCAGGTAGAGAGGTTTTATATGAAAGTGAACTGAATCCTCACACCCTGAAACTGTCACTGCTCTTCTATGGAAAGAGGGGCAAAATTTTATGGCTTTAGCTTTCATGAAAATTTAGGCTCGCCTTATAGCTGTATCTTTTATAGTCACATGACCTCTCTAAGCCATTCCGTCCATGAAACAGAAATAAGGTAAAGCTGATGTCAAAATTTTTCATTAATTTAAGTAAGGTCTGATGGTAAAGGACTCATGTACTCCTCTCTCTTTTCTAAACTAGGGGAGCATAGATAACTAAAGGGCTATTTTATTTATTTATAAAGATTTTATTTATTGAGTTTTACAGAGAGAGAGAGATAGAGAGAGAGGACAGAGAGAGGTAGAGGGGAGCAAGAAGTATCAACTCATAGTTGCTTCGCTTTTTTTGTTCATTGATTTCTTTTGAATGGTCATATGTGTCTTGACCGGGCAAGCCTAGGGTTTTGAACCGGTGACCTCAGCATCCCAGGTCAGCACTCCATTTGCTGCACCACCATAGGCCAGGCTAAGGGGTTATTTTAAAATGAATAAACTATAAGCATCAATGTGAAGCCATTTTAAAATATTGATACTGATATTGAGAGACAAAAAAGCCAGTTAAAGAAAGATAGGTCCTCCATCATAATCTTTAAATAAAATTTAAAAGCATAAAAATACAAAAGTGTTTAGAAAAACATATCTAATAGTAATGTATATAAATAGAAATCTACAGAAAACATATCTTTATGTAGAGTAATAAAAGCACTGCAGAGGCCTGTGAGTGATAGACATCAAGTTTAGGACAAGAGCTTCCTCTGGAGAGGAAGGAGGATGAGATTCCAGAGTTGCAGTCATACCAATATATTTTCTTTCTTTCTCTCTTTCTTTCTTTCTTTCTTTCTTTCTTTCTTTCTTTCTTTCTTTCTTTCTTTCTTTCTTTCTTTCTTTCTTTCTTTCTATTTTTCTGAAGTGAGAAGCGGGGAGGCAGTCAGACAGACTCCCGCATGCTCCCGACCAGGATCCACCTGGTATGCCCACTGGGGGCCATGCTCTGCTCATGTGGAGCATTGCTCTGTTGCAACCAGAGCCATTCTAGCACCTGAGGCTGAGGCCATGGAGCCATCCTCAGTGCCCAGGCTAACTTTGCTCCAATGGAGCCTTGACTGTGGGAGGGGAAAAGAGAGATAGAGAGGAAGGAGAAGGGGAAGGGTGGAAAAGCAGATGGGCGCTTCTCCTGTGTGCCCTGACCAGGAATCAAACCTGGGACATCTACACACTGGGCTGACGCTCTACCTCTGAGCCAACCAGCCAGGGCCATATTGTCTTTCTTAACCTGAGCACACTGGTGTTTATTGTATTAATCCTAATAAGTTTCTATTGATGTTTTTATTTAAACAACAGAGTTACTAAACAGTAAGTTCTATGACTGAGATAGCATCAGGCACAAAGTAGGGGTGTTTCAATAAAAATTATATATATATATATATATATATATATATATATATATATATATATATATATATATATATATATACATACACACACACACACACACACACACACACACACACACACACCCTGGAAAGCATAATATTGTGTATATATATATATACCCCCTGCCAGACAGGTTCACAGTTAACCTTGGAACTTGGTTATTTTGGAAAAGGCATTTTCTTTAAATAGGTAGAATTTCTACGAGAGAGCTTTTCATTTGTCTGGAGGTTACTTAGGTTTGTTTTGATTTCACAAATGCCATGGACGACTGTGATGACATAAAGCCTAAGCATAACGTTAGCAGTCCTCAATGGGGAGTAGCCCCCTTACCCATGGGGGTGTGCTAGTTTGCGCGGTGGTCCCTCATTTTGAAAAGCCCTGTTTGCCTCTTCAGCTCGGCGGTCTGCCCAAGCTCACCCACCTTGACCTGAGCATGAACAGCTTCACTACGGTCCCCGCTGCTGTGCTGGCCATGCCGGCCCTTGAGTGGCTTGACATGGGCAGCAACCAAATTGAACAACTTCCTGATGCTATAGAAAGGTAACATTCGATGACTTTTCATGCCACCAACAGAGATGATAACATCATCAATAAGAAATGACAAACAAGACAAAGGGGACCCCGAACATAATTAATCACAATAGATACATCTAATTCTAATTGGGCTACCATTGAATAGACTGTTTTTATTTACTCAAAAAAAAAGTAAAACTGGCTACATGACTTCCACAAATTGGCAAGAATTTTCCACCACAATAACCACGTGGCTTAGTGCGTGCCAGGCACTTGTGTACACTTTACACACGGGCAAGGAGACACAGAGATGTTAGCTGAGTTGCTCAGGATCATAGTCCGTTTGTAAAGCTAGAATTTGAACCTGGGTAGCATGGCCCCAGAGTCTATGCTGTTAACCATATTCATACTAACTTTGACTAAATGGGCATATCAGTAACTTCTGATTTTTCTCGTAAGACTAATTCAGGTTAGATCACATTTACAGCAGTTCTCCTCGAAGAACTTCTACGAGAATAGTGAAGAATACATTGATTTCATTTCCACCAGTGCACAATGAGAGCCAGGCTATGCAGAGATGAACTCCCCATTGCAGTTTCCTTAATGCTGTGAAGTCAGTTAACTCAGTAGGCATATACTGATTAATGGAGATATTTTGAAAGGGAACATTGTTTTGATTTTCAAGGTAATAAGAAGCAGGGTTTTCGTGTTACGTGTGATTGATTAATCGCAGAAAGCTCTCTCAATTCCCCAGAATGCAAACTCTGCATACGTTATGGCTGCAACGGAATGAAATCACGTGCTTGCCGGAAACCATCCGCAACATGAAAAGTCTGGGTACCCTTGTGCTCTGCAATAATAAACTGCAAGATATCCCAGCATGCCTGGAAGAGATAAGCAGTCTCAGGTAAAATGTTCTCCACGCAAATCTGATGTGCTCTTTTCTGGCTGCAGAACAGAAGAACATAGAGAAATTACTATAACTGGATTTGGGTTCTCACACAATCTTGTCCAACTTTGAAAGCCTGTAATTTAAAGATAGGATTCACATATTACTTGTCTGAGTTATTTAAGAAAGACTCCATCAATCCAGAGCAGGGCTGGCATTTATCAGCTTTGAGGAATGCCCTCTGTTGGTGACATTTTCATGAAAATCTCACATGTGACATAAAAACCAAAAATATAAAAATAGTGAACGTTTTCCTTTTAAATAACCACAAACGGACATGGGCAATTATGTTAAAGATAGAGCAAACATAACCTTTTACTAAGTTAATTACTATTAAACCTCCTTTGGAATCTTCTTTCCAAAATTCTAACTTCCTGACAGTGAATATAAAACACAAGAATTCACACTGAATCCCACCGAATGTCCATAACAAAATCATCCAACCATTCATTCGTTCGTTCACTCACTTATTCAGCAGCTACTAAGTTCTGTGCTAGATGGCGAAGATACGATGATAAAAAGACACAAGGAAGTCTATAAAATATGCAGACTTTAAGTTCATGGCATTAACTGTACAGATGGTCCCTGGGTTTTACAGTGGTGCAAAGGTGATATGCATAATCAATTACATGAGATATTCGACAATATTATAAAGTTGGCTTTGTGTTAGATGACTTTGCCCAATTGTAGGCTAACGTATGTGTTCTGAGCATGTTTAAGATAGACTAGGATGAGCTATCATATTTATTAGGTTAGATGTACTACATACATTTTCTACTTATTTTCAAGTCAAAATGGGTTTATTGGGACGTAACCCCACTGTTAAGCTGAGGCTCATCTATGTAGTTGAGATGCATTGAACTTGCCCTTGGAAGTTCAACTGTGCCACGTCCAATACGTGCCATGAGCTAACAGCGGCTTTTACAAGCTTTAAAAGCAAGTTGTTTACAGCTAGTATATATTTTTTTCTCCTAGAAAAGAAGCGTAAAGATTCTTGGGCTATACCACATCTCACCAAGATGTTCAGTTATTGAAGCTAGCTAAAAAAAGTAATTTAGAATTTTATCATGTGCTATGTCTCCAGGGAAATAAGTGTATGCTTCTAAGGCATCTCTAAAAATCCCATTGTTTTGTGTTTTATTGTTTGTTGTTATTTGGTAAACTGCTAGGTTTGTCAACTTCAGAGACAACCCGTTGAAGATGGAAGTGAAACTTCCTCCCAGTGAGAGTGCAGAGGAAGAAGAGGAACAGGAATTATTTGGCCTTCAGTTCATGCACACCTACATCCAGGAGGCACGGAGAGGAGCAGGTAGGACCTGGAGTAACACACAGCCCCTCAGCGTTCCTTCCAGTTGAGGATGGTTTATGTCCATTCACTCTTGCGTGGAGTTCTTCTAGCTCACCTTTACTGTCCCTTTCTGGTCTCTTGGCCGATGTTGTGGGAGGAAGAAAAGTGAACCTCAAATCAGTTCACACTTTTCACAAAGGCCACCTCCAAGTGGAGGGAGGAGACAGATTTCTTTGTCCAAGTGCTTGGAGCCCAAGCAAGTGAAGATGCGGTCCCTGCAGCTGTGCCATCTCGTTCTGTCAGTTTGTCATGTGTCAATATATGCCACTGTCCCTGCCATCTCCTCTTTTTTCACAATCAACAGAGAGCAAAATAGGCTCTGCCCAGGGATGGAAAATATTAAGGAGAATACAGGGTTTTAACCAACGGCTAAAATGTGAAGTTTTGAGATACAGATTTCTATCAGTCTCTGATAATTTACAATTAAATCACTTGGGAAACTAAGGAAAGAAAGTCTTTTAACATTTTTTAAAAGATTTTATTTATTGATTTGAGAGAGAGAGAGAGAAGAAAGGAAGGAAGGAAGGAAGGAAGAGAGAAAGAAAGGAAAGAAAGAAGAAAGAAAGAAAGAGGAAGGGAGGGAGGGAGGGAGGAAGGAAGGAAGAAGGGAGGGAGGGAGGGAGGGAGGGAGGGAGGGAGGAAGGAAGGAAAGAAGGAAAGAAGGAAGGGAGAAAGAAAGGAAAGAAAGAAGAAAGAAAGAAAGAGGAAGGGAGGGAGAGAGGGAGGAAAGAAGGAAGAAGGGAGGGAGGGAGGGAGGGAGGGAGGAAGGAAGGAAGGAAGGAAGGAAGGAAGGAAGGAAGGAAGGAAGGAAGGGAGAAAGAAAGGAAAGAAAGAAGAAAGAAAGAGGAAGGGAGGGAGGGAGGGAGGGAGGGAGGAAGGAAGAAGGGAGGGAGGGAGGGAGGAAGGAAGGAAGGAAGGAAGGAAGGAAGGAAGGAAGGAAGGAAGGAAGAAAGGAAGGAAAGAAGGGCCCTGGCCAGTTGGCTCAGCAGTAGAGCGTCGGCCCGGCACACAGGAGAAGTGCCCATCTGCTTCTCCACCCTTCCCCCTCTCCTTTCTCTCTGTCTCTCTCTTCCCCTCCCACAGCCAAGGCTCCATTGGAGCAAAGTTGGCCTGGGCACTGAGGATGGCTCCATGGCCCTGCCTCAGGCAATAGAATGCCTCTGGTTACAACGGAGGAAGGCTGCAGATGGGCAGAGCATCGCCCCCTGGTGGGTATGCTGGGTGGATCCCAGTTGGGTGCATGCAGGAGTCTTTTGTCTGTCTGCCTCCTGGCTTCTCGGTTCAGAAAAATACAAAAAAATAAAAAAAAGTATCAAATCATAGAAGTTGTTTATCACATGTGCCTTGATCAGGTAAGCCCAGGGTTTCAAACTGGCGACCTCAGCATTCCATGTCTGTGCTCTGTCCACTGCACCTCCACTGGTCAGGCAAGCCTTTAACTTAAACCAAGATGAGGGAAGGACAAAAAGCACATTTTTTTTTAATTTATTTTTTATTAACTTTAATGGGGTGACACCAATAAATCAGGGTACATATGTACAATGAAAACATCTCCAGATTATCTTATCATTCAATTGTGCTGCATACCCATTACCCAAAGTCAAATTGTCCTATGTCACCTTCTATCTGGTTTTCCCTGTACCCCTCCCCTTCTCCCTATTCCACCCTCCCTTCCCTCCCCCCATCCCGTGACCACCACACTCTTGTCCATGTCTCATAGTCTCATTTTAATGTCCCACCTATGTATGAAATAATGCTGTTCTCAGTTTTTCTTTTTTTCTGATTTACTTATTTCACTCCATATAATGTTATCAAGGTACATCCATTTTGTTGTAAATGATCCGATGTCATCATTTCTTAAGGCTGAATATTGTTCCATAGTATATATATACCAAAGCTTTTTAATCCACTCGTCTTCTGACGGACACTTGGGCTGTTTCCAGATCTTTGCTATTCTGAACAATGCTGCCACAAACATGGGGGCGCATTTCTTCTTTTCGAACAGTGTTATGGTGTTCTTAGGGTATATTCCTAAAAGTGGGATAGCCGGGTCAAAAGGCAGTTCGACTTTTAATTTTTTGAGGAATCTCCAAACTGTTTCCCACAGTGACTGCACCAGTCTGCATTCCCACCAGCAGTGCAGAAGGGTTCCCTTTTCTCCACATCCTCGCCAGCACTTGTTCTGTGTTGTTTTGCTGATGAGCGCCATTCTGACTGGTGTGAGGTGATATCTCATTGTGGTTTTAATTTGCATTTCTCTAATGATTAGTGATGTTGAGCATTTTTTCATATGTCTTTTGGCTATATGTATGTCTTCTTTGGTGAAACTTCTATTCATTTCTTTTGCCCATTTTTTGATTGGATTGTTTGTCTTCCTGGTGTTGAGTTTTATAAGTTCTTTATAAATTTTGGTTATTAACCCCTTATCAGACGTGCTGTCGAATATGTTCTCCCATTGTGTAGTTTGTCTTTTTATTCTGTTCTTATTGTCTTTAGCTGTGCAAAACCTTTTTAGTTTGATGTAGTCCCATTAGTTTATCTTGCCTTTTATTTCATTTGCCCGTGGAGATAAATCGGCAAATAAATTGCTGCTACAGATGTCGGAGAGCTTGCTGCCTATGTTTTCTTCTAAGATGCTTATAGTTTCACGGCTTATGTTTAAGTCCTTTATCCATTTTGAATTTGTTTTTGTGCATGGTGTAAGTTGATGGTCTAGTTTCCTTTTTTTGCAGGTAGATGTCCAATTTTCCCAGCACCATTTGTTAAAGAGGCTGTCTTTACTCCATTGTATGTTCTTTCCTCCTTTGTCAAATATCAGTTGTCCATAAAGCTGTGGGTTTATTTCTGGGTTTTCTGTTCTGTTCCATTGATCACTGTGCCTGTTCTTATGCCCGTACCAGGCAGTCTTGAGTATAATGGCCTTGTAGTAAACCTTGATATCCGGAAGAGTGATGCCTCCTGCTTTATTTTTTCTTTTTAAGATTGCTGAGGCTATTCGTATTCTTTTTGGTTCCATATAAATTTTTGGAATATGTTTTCTATATCTTTGAAGTATGTCATTGGTATTTTAATTGGTATTGCATTGAATTTATAAATTGCTTTGGGTAATATAGACATTTTAATGATGTTTATTCTCCCTAGCCATGAGCACGGTATATGCTTCCACTTGTTTGTATCTTCCTTGATTTCTTTTATCAATGTTTTATAATTTTCCGAGTACAAGTCCTTAACCTCCTTGGTTAAATTTACTCCTAGGTATTTTATTTTTTTGGCTGCAATAGTGAAGGGGATTGATTCCTTAATTTCTTTTGCTGACAGTTCATTGTTTGTATATAGAAATGCCTCTGATTTCTGGGTATTAATTTTATATCCTGCCACCTTGCTGAATTCATTTATAAGGTCCAGTAGTTTTTTAACTGAGACTTTAGGGTTTTCTATGTACAATATCATATCATCTGCAAATAGTGACAGTTTTACTTCTTCTTTTCCAATTTGGATGCCTTTTATTTCTTCTTTTTGTCTGATTGCTGTAGCTAGGACTTCCAGAACTATGTTGAATAAAAGTGGTGAAAGTGGGCAACCCTGCCTGGTTCCTGATCTTAAGGGGATTGCTTTTAATTTTTGTCCATTTAGTATGATGTTTGCTGTGGGTTTGTCGTAGATGGCCTTTATCATGTTAAGAAATGTTCCTTGTATTCCCACTTTACTGAGAGTTTTAAGCATGAATGGGTGCTGGATTTTATCAAATGCCTTTTCTGCATCTATTGAAATTATCATGTGATTTTTGTCCTTCCTTTTGTTTATGTGATGAATCACATTGATTGATTTACGAATATTGAACCTGCCTTGCCTCTCCAGAATAAATCCCACTTGGTCATGGTGTATGATTTTTTTCATATATTGCTGAATCCGGTTGGCTAATATTTTGTTGAGAATTTTAGCGTCTAAATTCATCAGGGATATAGGCCTATAATTTTCTTTCTTTGTGTTGTCTTTGCCCGGTTTTGGGATCAGAATTATGCTCGCCTCATAAAAGGAGTTTGGAAGTCTTCCTTCCTCTTGAATTTTTTGAAATAGCTTGAGGAGGATAGGAGTTAGTTCTTCTTTGAATTTTTGATAGAATTCACTTGTGAAGCCATCAGGCCCAGGACTTTTCTTTTTTGGGAGTTTTTTGATAACTGTTTCAATCTCCTCTGTTGTAATTGGTCTGTTTAGGTGCTCTGATTCTTCCAGATTGATTTTTGGAAGTTTATATGATTCAAGAAATTTGTCCATTTCATCTAGATTGTCTAATTTTTTGGCATAGAGTTCTTCATAGTATTTTCTTACAATGCTTTGTATCTCTGTTGTATTAGTTGTAATTTCTCCACTGTCCTTTCTAATTTTATCTATTTGAGACCTCTCTCTTTTTTTCTTGGTGAGTCTAGTTAAGGGTTCATCAATCTTGTTTACCTTTTCAAATAACCAGCTTCTGGTTTCATTGATCCTCTGTATTGTTTCCTTAGCCTCTATGTCATTTATTTCTGCTCTGATCTTTATTATTTCCTTCCTTCTACTTGTCTTGGGTTTTATTTGTTGTTGTTTTTCAAGTTCTTTTAGCTGCAGGGTTAAGTTGCTTATATGCTCTTTTTCTAGCTTCTTATGATATGCCTGTAGTGCAATAAACTTCCCTCTCAAAACTGCTTTTGCTGTGTCCCATAAATTTTGAGTTGACGTATGCTCATTATCATTTGTTTCTAGAAACTTTTTTATTTCTTCTTTGATCTCAATGTTAATCCATTCATTATTTAATAACATGCTATTTAGTTTCCAAGTGTTTGAGTATTTTTCAGCTTTTCTTTTGTGGTTAATTTCTAGTTTCATGGTCTTGTGATCAGAGAAAATGCTTGATATAATTTCAATCTTCTTAAATTTGTTGAGGCCTTTTTTGTGTCCTAACATGTGGTCTATCCTAGAAAACATACCATGAGCGCTTGAGAAGAATGTATATTCTACTGCTTTAGGGTGAAAAGTTCTGAAGATATCTATTAAATCAAGTTGATCTAGTGTATCCTTTAAGTCTGCTGTTTCTTTATTGATTTTCTTTCTTGTGGATCTATCCAGTGTTGTTAGTGGGGTATTGAAATTCCCTACTATGATAGTATTACTGTTAATCTTGCCCTTAATGTCCATCAAAGTCTGCTTTATGAATGTCGGGGCTCCTATATTTGGTGCGTAGATATTTATAATAGTTATATCTTCCTGTTGAATTGTTCCCTTTATCATTATGTAGTGTCCTTCTTTATCTCTTACTACAGTCTTTGTTTTAAAGTCCATTTTGTCAGATATAAGTACTGCTACCCCGGCTTTTTTTTCATTTCCATTTGCATGAAATATTTTTTTCCACCCTTTTACCTTCAGTTTATGTGCATCTTTTGTTTTAAGGTGTGTCTCTTGTAGACAGCATATGTATGGGTCCTGTTTCTTTATCCACGCTGCTACCCTATGTCTTTTGATTGAATCATTTAATCCATTTACATTTAAGGTTATTATTGATATGTAGTTGTTTATTGCCATTTTATTCTTTAAAGCTGTATTTTTTTTTTTTTTTTTTGCTATATTCTTTTCTCCCTTTGAACTGTTCACACTAGGCCCCTTAGAATCTCTTGCAGGATTGGTTTGGTTTTAATGAATTCCTTGAGGTTTTCTTTGTCTGGAAAGCTCTTTATTTCTCCTTCAATTTTAAACGTTAGCCTTGCTGGATAGAGTAGTCTTGGTTGTAGGTTCTTGTTCTGCATTACTTTGATTATATCTTGCCATTCCCTTCTGGCCTCAAGTGTTTCTGTTGAGAAGTCCGATGTCATCCTAATGGGGGCTCCTTTGTAGGTGAGAGTCTTTTTTTCTCTAGCAGCTTTTAAGATTTTTTCTTTATCTATTAGCTTTGGTATTTTAACTATGATGTGTCTTGGTGTAGATCTTTTTGGGTTTCTCTTTAATGGAGTTCTGTGTGCCTCTTGAACATGTGGAATGTTTCCCAGCCTTAATTTAGGGAAGTTTTCTGCTATGATTTGATTGAACAAAGTTTCCATTTCCTGTCCTCTTTCCTCTTCTTCAGGGATCCCTATGATGCGAATATTGTTTCTCTTCATGTTATCACAGAGTTCCCTTAGAGTTTCCTCACATTTTTTGAATCTCTTTTCCTTTTTTTTCTCTGCTTCTGTAACTATGTTTATTGTACAATTTTTTTTTTATAATAAA
The DNA here is from genome assembly GCA_037038555.1 of Rhynchonycteris naso. Classification (NCBI taxonomy): domain Eukaryota; kingdom Metazoa; phylum Chordata; class Mammalia; order Chiroptera; family Emballonuridae; genus Rhynchonycteris; species Rhynchonycteris naso. Next base: position 205,360,646 of record CM072999.1, read on the forward strand.
AAAACCCTGAAACAATAGTGTAGTCATGGAAACCACAGCTTTATAATTCACTAAAATGTCAAAAAGAGTTTTTCAGTCAAAAGGTGGATTTCGGTTACATCTCCAGACCGTTTCTTGAGAAAGAGTACAAGCTGAGCAAACGGTTCCAGAGCTTTTCAACTAGAAGACATCGTTTTGCCAGTATCCAAAGGAGGGTGTTTAAGCAGTGGTTAGACATGATGTAGGGGATAGGTTGGAGTTGTGACAGTTTTGGAGAGTGCGGGATAAAGACAAAAGACAAGTGTGGGGCTAGGCTTGATGATTGAATGGAGGTGAGAGAAAGGGGGTTCCAGGACGAGTCTGCTTCCGGAGAGAGCGGCTGGGTGACTGCGGGTGCGGGCATGGGTAGGATGGGGCTGGCGTGGTGGGCGGGACCTGGCGAAGCTGGGACGATCTGGTTTTAACTCAGTGAACCTGGTGGTATGCCCATGGGCCGTGCAGGAAGAGCTGGTGGCGGAGATGAACCTGACGTTCAGGAAGGGGTTTGCCAAGCCTGCTGATTCTGCAGGTCAAGGACGAGCTGTAGGCACACCCCACATGTCCCTCGGTCATGATGTGTCACGGGAAGTGAACAGGGTTGGGGAAAAGTGCAGTTGACCTATGACTGGTATGGGGAAAGGCTAGCATTCCTTCCCGGAAAGTACTTGGTACCCTTGTCGGAAGCATATCATTGAGCTAAATGGGCCACCAGACTGTCATCAGCTTAATTCTTGTGTCTGTGTGTTATCTGGAACATAACTGATCAAGCCTTTTGTAGAGTATCATTTGCTTCTGGGCATAAATTGTTGAATGATACAAAACAGATCGTATGACGCAAACTAGCATTTGTCCTACCCAGCCAATTAAATTATTGAATGATGTATTACCTTCATTTATGTTTCCTTGATTGGGGGCCATGAGTATCTAACTTGAAATAAAATGAAACTACCTTACTTTAATAGTGTTTAACATGACACTTATAACAAGAGAAAAAGGTGACAACTTCAAGACATAATTAAACCAAGTCTGTTTATTTATTAAAAAGACACATGAATTAGTACTATTCATAACAGTTCGTATTTATTGAGAACGTACTCTATGATCCAAAATGTTCTAAATATTTTACAGTCTCACCTGATGTCCACAACAACCCTGTGAGGTTTTATTGCTGAGAGGACTGAGGCACAAAGAGATTGAGTAGCTTGTCTAAGGTCATAATGGAGGGGTCATAGGGAGCTTGCCCACAGTCACACAGCTGAGAGGTCACATGGCTGAGATTTGAACATAGACAGTTTTACAAAACATAAGAGGTTAAATTAAAATAGAAAGGTCAGCAGTTAAAAATAGGCTAGCTGTCTAATTTATAATTCATGTAATCATACACCTACAAGATAAAAAGTTACCAAATAATATATCTAAAATGAGTAATTCTAAATCTGTCTTGGCAAATGTACCAATGCTTAACATTTTTTTTTACAAATAAAGGCAGAATAACTTGAGAATAAGATGGAGAAAGAGTTAACAGTCCTACCATATGTTTGGCTTAATGCTTGCTTGTGCATAAAACTGTTTATGAGTTACCTGAGGCCTAAATGTGAGGTTTTTGGTTTCACTATCTAATTTTCACTTTACTACAATTTTTTTTTCAGAGACAAGAGAACATCCTTATATTTGTATTTATAGGTGTAAAAATGGCCTGTTAAAAGATATGAGATAATTAATTTAAGAGGTTATTAGCAAATTGCAACTTAATTTGTGAAGTGGGCTTGTGTGTGTCTTTTTGGAAGTTCTAACTAGATAATTATCCAATAAAATAAAATAGTCCCCCCCCCCCCGAAAACTCTTTTCAGTTTCAGTGTCTGCATGGACAAACTCTGGTAGTATATAAATACATGTATGACTCTGGAAATATGAAGGTGGATTTATAAAATGATTGTAAACATCTCTGAATCTGCTTGCCTCAGAAAAAAATTATGATTATCCTTTCCAGATCTGCATGGAAAGAAAAATCCATACAGAAGCCAAATTCTTAGATTGGCCCTTGTTAGAAACTGATAATTAATCATTTTGTCTCAAACTTGAGAAATAAAGTGCTACAGAAAGCCAGAGGAAAGTGGATTTCCGCAGTTAGCGCGAAAAGGAAGTGAATGTATAGTCAGTCACACAGTGACCTGTTGTGTGTTTCAGATAACTCAGCCGGCTGTGTGACAACTTCAGCCACCTCCGTAGACACAGATGGATAAAGACGCTATGCAGAAAAGTACTTTGGGAGCTAGGTGAGTTCTCTCAAGTTTGGACTTCTCAAATAAAAAAAACTCCACAAAGCTTTATTAGCAAAGTTCAATGAGGCCACTATGTGTTTTTTTTTTTCAAAGTTCCTATCATCTGCTATTTGAATTCTATTTTAATGAATATAAAAATACAATTTCAAAAGCCCCCCCCATTTTTTTTGGGTGGAAGACAGGTGTTGCTCTGGATTTCCTTTCCGTTAAGCGGTTGCCTCTGCTGACGATGGCTGACTTGGCAAAGCAGTTAACAGCACGTTTTCCAGAGACACCGCGGGGTCAGTGTAGTACTGCAGCGCGGGCCGGAACCCCTGCCCCCGCAAGTACTCAACACGGCCCTGGTCAATCAGCAGCTTACAGAGATGCCCTATTTTCTTCTTTTCTTCAACCGGAAGACACCTGAAGTCAAACACACACACACACACACCAATGTTAAAATTCTGTCCATGATTATAATTGGTCACTTCCACTTATTGAGAAGCCGCTAGAGAAGCCACAGAGCTTCATGCTGGGTCCTATACTTCCAAGACACATTCGACTTATGACCACAATAAAAATGTATTTTAACTTCCTCTAGAATCGGGTGGTATACTAGACTCCCCCGAATAGATTTGGGTGGTATTCATCGGAGAAGAAAGTATAAGTGTTAATAAAATATTTCCGCCCCGTGCCGGCATTTCAGTCACGTACCCAGGCAGACTGTCGGCATGGCCATCGGTGGCTCCGTGTCCCCCGTCATCATTGTCCTCACTGTTGTCACTCTGATCATCTTGGCCCGTGGGGACACCGGAGGCATCCACAGAAGTGTCCCGCATCCCACAAGTCGCCCAGCTACTCATGCGCTGGAAATAGTGGAATTCCACAGCCCCGAGGCCACGAGCCCTGAAATAGTCTCTGCCCACATAATGTCTCCAGTCACACCTGTGGTGACAACAGAGCGCAATGACAATGCCAGCCACAGGGGTCCACTTCTCCGGGATGTTGTTCCCACTTCCTTCCTGGGCCATCGTGTTCATTTCCTCGTCTGTTTTATTGTTCTTCATGCGTTTGGCTGAAGGTTCTTCGTTCCTTTCCTCAAAACTGGCCCCGTATGTTTCAACCAAACATCGTAATGCGAGATCTGCGAACACAATCACGGGCCCCCAATGACATCTTTAAAATGAGTCTTTCCACATCAATGAAGAACTATGGATTGAAAAAACCCCAAACCAAAACAACCAGAAACCTACTTAGCTTTCTACCCGTAAGAATTATTTGGGGAGTTACCAGCCTTGCTCACAGTGGCTCTTTCCTCATTACTATCCAACTTTTCCGCGAATGATGTCTGCTTCCCAATAAAACTCTCTGAAGCTTAAGTTCTACAGTCTGCAACAACTCTCAGTCCAAAGACTTCGACTGACTCTCATTTCTCCTACCCTGGCTGAGGCGATGACGTGTACAGAAAAAATGTATCCACCTACACTTATAATCAGGGCAGTTTTCATCGCAAAAAAACTAAAGGAAGGAAGGAGGGGGAAAGACCCCTGTTGAGGCTGACATCAGCTTTGGTCCTGGGAGGTGAGATGTCCCAGCAGACAGCGGACAGCGGTGAGCTGAGTTGGGAAATGGGGTCAGACTGGAAGCCGGCCTCTCTGATTCTCCACTCCCTTAGCACCTCGTCGCCGAATTGCATTCACGTGCCAGTCATGGCTGACATAATGACTATGAACACGCATCCGCTTTGAGGTGGACATGCTCTGTATTATGGTGAAAATTTTATGGTACGTTTACCCACCAGCAAACAGATTTGATGACTCTAACTCCTTCCCACTGAAGTCTGCTAGTCGTCTTCTAGTGGGAGAGGTCTTGGGGTCCTTTGCAAGCAGTGCCTCTAAAGAAACCAGTAGCTTTTGGGGTAAAACCATACAGTTTCCATAAATGACTCATTTACTTTCTGGTTGAAATAAAACCTGAAGAACATGCCTGACCAGGTGGTGGCACAGTGGATAAAGCGTTGAACTGGGATGCAGAAGACCCAGGTTCGAGACCCCGAGTTCTCCAGCTTGAGCACAGGCTCATCTGGTTTGAGCAAAAGCTCACCAGCTTGGACCCAAGGTCACTGGCTCCAGCAAGGGGTGGCTTGGTCTGCTGAAGGCCCGCGGTCAAGGCACATGTGAGAAAGCAATCAATAAACAACTAAGATGTCGCAACAAAAAACTGATGATTGATGCTTCTCATCTCTCTCCATTCCTGTCTGTCTGTCCGTCCCTATCTATCCCTGTCTCTGACTCTCTCTCTGTCTCTGTAAAAACAACAACAACAACAACAAAAAACCCCAAAGAACACAAAAGTCCCACATGACAGAGCATTTCCACATAAAACCCTTAGTTCGTCCCGCAATGTGGCCAGAGGAGCAGGAAAACCCTGATGGAGGCAGCACAGGGCTAGTGTGACCAGGGAGATGGTCGAGTTGTGAACACAGTGACAAACTGACCGAGGGAGGCTCCTGAGATGGCGGGGGTCGTGGGAAGCTGAGACTAGCGCGCTGACCCACACGTCATCGGCATGTTTACACACCTGTCGCTGCACCACACAGGTGCTTCCCGATCCCGACCACGGGCAGTTTTTCTCTGCTCAGCACAGGGATCTTGTCTGAAATGAATGGAAATGTGAACTAAGTGAGCTTCCTTCTGAGATAAGGCCTTATCCTGCCCCCCAAAACGGAGAGCCAACTAGAATCTTTGAATCCTAGGGCTCAAAAGAGACTCAAACAACGAATTCTCTTTGTGCAGTTTAGGAAGAAGAGGCTCGCAGATGCAGAGACTTGGTAAGCAACACACATGGCTACGGATGGAGCGAGAATGAACGTGTCTGGACTCAGCAGCACTGTTTCCCCTGCGCTGAGTCAGGGCTCTAGTCCGTCTTTCCCAGAACCCTGTTCCGCGTGGCTGAATCTCTAGGCAGGGAACTTCTGGGGTTTTTGGTAGACGATGGAAAGTTATGCAACTTACTCAAACACAAGTGTTGAATATCAATCTGAAGTCTTTCAAACACTGAATCTTTCCTTTTGTGTTTGCCATCTACCTGCACAAACAGAACATTATGATAACAATGGCTTTGTATGTTCTTTTTTTTAAAAAAAGCTTTATGAAAATAAAAAAAAATTTTGTTTTTGAAATTCAGAGCAGGTAAGTTTCCATCTTATTTTTGCAGCCTTTAAAAAAAAAGGATTGTCATTACCAAAAAATTTAAGATTGCATGTTCTTTGATGAAAACTCCAAAGTAATAGTATTGTCCATTTTTATAAGACTTGAGAATTTTATAAGTTCTCATGGATACTTTATTTCCTTTAACTCTAAATGTCCCCAATTCACTGATGACAGGACTCAGGATCCCTAAGATCATCTGCCGGACCCTTTTTCTTTGCCCCTAGTAACACTATTTTTGGTCCATTCCTTCGCTTATTCCCCCTGAGAGATCACAGCCAGTCCAACCTGTACCTGCCTGCCTGTGACTTCCAAGTCCACCTGGTGGGCCAGGCCTCTACGATGAGCACCAGACACCCACATCCCCGTCTGTGGCTTCTGACATCTGCACATTTCTCATCTCTTCCCTTCCTCTCTGTTCCCTGGGCACAGCCCTAGCTCTGGTCCCTTTCTTAATTGGATTATTGGATAAGAATGGTCTTATAATTAATCTTCCTGCTTCAAGTTTCAGAATCTTTGATCAGTTTCAATGGTACTGTTTTGAAAACCCTTCTTTATTTACTACACCAGCTCTTATACATTCTCAGTCTCCTCCTAGCTGTCACTTCCTCCAGGAAAGCTTCTGTGACCGAGATTACGCTGAGGTTGATGTTCTAGCTTCCTGCTCTGATAGCATCTGGGACTTACCATTATCATAAGACACTTAGCATACTGAACCGAAACACTTGTAAGGACGCCCTGCTAGACTCAAGTGTCTTACAGGAGCTGTCTCCCCAGCATGAAGCAGGATAAAGTCGGACTCCTTCCGTAGCAGAAGTGAGACCTTCCACAGCCGAGCCTTCCTGTGCTTTCAGAGCTGCTGAACTCACATAGGCCTGTGTTCTCCCATCCTGCAGAGAGGTTTCCACGTTGTTCTTTTGTTCCAGGCACTTGGGTCACCCTGTTCTCGCTTCCTACAATGCCTCTCAGACCCTCTGTCTAGCAAACAGAGTCACCTTTCCAGACATACCTCAAGCATGACCTTTTCTATGTAGTCAAATGCCATCCCCGCCCTTCCCTCTTTTGAACCCACACTGACCTCTCTTTCATATTTTAATACTTTTCTACAGTCCTTTATTGCTTTGTCTGTCCTACAGATAAGTCAGTTCCTATATATAAGTAACAGAGATAAGGACCCTGTCTTTTCTGACTTTACCTACCCAACATCTAGCATGGTGCCTGGCAGTCTACTGACTAAATGTTTACTGAATGAAGAGTTAGGAAGTGGCAGAGGACCCAAGACTTTTAACACTTAGCTTGAGCTTGGCTCTTTCCACATATTTTCTTGTCTCTGTAAATAATTTTAAGAACTCAGATCAATGAACTATCAATATTTGGATTTAAAAATTTTATCTTCAGTTTAAGTCACCAATATAATTAGAATAAAAAGCTATAATTAAACACACAAAAAATTTCATTTTCTTTAAGAGACATGTCTCTTTTTTGTTTCTATTTTTATAACAGAGTGGAAACAAACAGAGTTGGATTACTAATATACTGCAATGGTTTCACTTACCTTAAATCTCGTGGTCACCTTTTCTACTAGGATGAAGTGAACTTTTTCAGCATCTTTTAAGGCAATATCAACCCAATGAGATAATTTCCCCTTTCCTGCTCCAAACTCAACAAAGCATCTTCTTGGACCAAGTAACTTTAACTTTTCAATGTTACCTAAAATAGAAGCCTGCAAACTTCAGGAGGTTATTTTATAAACTAGAGCAGACGGGGAAAATAGCAGGGCAGTTTCCACATGAGGCAGCGCTCACACTGAGAACTCGTGCTGCGCTGTAAGTTTTCTCTTCGCTTTGAAATATTTCACACGCAGCATTCAGAACCATATCCATGCCGAAAATTTAATGTATGTGCATAGATAATTTTTTGGAAATGGAGAGATTCTGTGCCCTGAAAGGTCAACTACGTGAAAGCTCATTAGTAACTACATTTAGAAAGAATAGAAATGTTAGCTTTTGACAAATAGACAAAAGGCCATTTTTAGTAGATAATGGCCTAAACATACCTGCTGCTTCAGGTGTTTGGTTGCAGAATCACCATTCTTAGGGTCATTCAGGGCGTCATGCAATGCTGGATGGGACATGATTCGACCTTTCAGTGTGGAGTTCAAACCTGTGGCAAACACAAACCTTAGGCATGAGCCTAAGCGGCCAGTCCTGAAACCAGGGGCGCTGACCACAGTGGTCACACCTTGCGAACCACACTGGTGTCGAGCTGCACCCCAACTCATTGTTCTTAAAAACCTTCAACTTGCAACTTTAGGCAGACCTACCTTCACTTGCTCTTTTCAACTTCTTAATTAAATTTTCCAATTGCTCTTCAGTGAGAGAAGAAATTGGAACCTACATACAAAAAACGAGGCGTGGGCTAATCACGAAGAATATCGATTCTATAGGAAAATGCATTTTAAATTAAAAAAAAAAAAAAGAAATCAGTTTGTTCCAAACAAAAGTTGAAACACAGCTTACTCAAAATGTGGAGATAGCTTATAAATGCTGTTTAAAAGTAAATATTAAGGCCCTGGCTGGTTGGCTCAGCGGTAGAGTGTCGGCCTGGCGTGTGGAAGTCCTGGGTTCAATTCTTGGCTAGGGCACACAGGAAAAGCGCCCATCTGCTTATCCACCCTTCGCCCTCTCCTTTCTATCTCTCACTTCCCCTCCCACAGCCAAGACTCCATTGGAGCAAAGTTGGCCCAGGCACTGAGGATGGCTCCATGGCCTCCACCTCAGGTGCTAGAATGGCTCCAGTTGCAATGGAGCAACACCCCAGATGGGCAGAGTATCACCCCCTGGTGGGCATGTTGGGTGGATCCTAGTCGGGCACATGCAGGAGTCTGTCTGACTGCCTGCCGGCTTCCAACTTCAGAAAAATAAAAAAAGTAAAATAAAAAAAGTAAATATTAAGTCAAGTACTTACTAATTGTTCAGGTATTTCTGTTTCATCTTTTAAGCCGGCATTGATATCTTGAATAAAGAAGTCCTTAACAAAAACAAAACAGACCATAAAAATACTGTTATTAATGTGAACAGCCCATGAAAATTAAGCAGAACAAACTGATCCTTCCCTTCCTCCTGGGATTGGAACCTCCCTTCCTCTCCTTCATTCATTACATAATTATTGAGCACCACCTGTGGTGCGCAGGAGTTGAGGAGTTACCACAGCAGAGAACAAAATGAAAGAAAATCTCTGTGTTTGTGTATCTTATATTCTAGTGAGGTGGTTATGGGAACACTTGTAGTTTAAAGAAATTCCTTAGTAACTTTTATTCAAGTGTTTACCTTCCTACGGTATAGACTGAAGACCATGCCAATTTAGTTCATGGTGTTAAAGCAAAAACAGAGATGAGATACAGATATTATAACAGGTTAGGTCTGATTTCTTCTACTTAAAAATATGAATTACAATAGATAATTATTCTCTTTGGGAAGCCTTTCTTGACCCCTTGGATTTCAATGTAATTTTTTTACCAAGTATGTGCTCTTACCAAGTGTGTACTTCTTCCATTGGACTTACTAAATGATACTCACTATTTACAGCGTCAAATAAGCTCCTTAAAGGCTGGGATCATATTTTATTGAAATACATTTAGTAGGCACTCAGTAAATATTGTTGAATATGTAAATTGTGAAATTATTCTTTGAACAACATTGTGTTTGCCTAAAGTTCTATTATCTGAATGAGGACTCTTCAGTGGATTGTCAATGTGATACAGTGACCTTCACACACTCAGATGTAGTGACCACATTCAAACCTTCTGAGGGGAGAGCTTTGTTAAACATTGTAAACATTCACATCTGCAATCTACTTAGTATATCCAACTTTACTCGCCACGCCTTCTCCATTCAGTTTTACTGTGGTTACTTACAGGTTTAGGCTTTTCTCTTGAGTTACATTTTTTCAAATGCTTTGCAAGCTGATCTTCATATACTGTGCTACATTTAAAGAGAAAATTATTTCAATTCGCTTGTAGCAATTGCTGTTTTAGGCACATAAAACCCCTTATCGGACCCTGGACCCTGTTACTTACTGTTTTGGATCTAAAGGACACAGGATTCTTTTCCGAGCATTTTCTTCCTTGTGAAGAAAAAGGAGATATGTATTTGAATAAAATATCAAATTCATTGCTTACAGGGACTAGATTTGTCTTCAGTGTAATCCACAATTTATGCATTCCCAGAGCAAGGCAAGGGCACCTGAAAAGGCTATTAATAAACACTGGCACAAATAGGTCATAGAGTTTAACAACAAGTGTCCAGTGTAGCTGGTTTACGTATATATGAGCAAATACTGCTTTGGACAAGGGTCTGTAGCTTCAAGTAGGCCTACACAGGAAATTCTGAACTTATGATAGCACTGACTAAAATACGCACTATTATAGAAGGCACCACTAAGAAAAAAAATACTGCCAATTTAAATGAGGACATGTCATTGATTTCAAGATACATTGTGATTTCAGAGATGTTAAAGTGTCTTAGAAACAGTGAAATATGTGTCATTTTAACAGTTTGCTGGGTGGCCAAATCCTACTGGCTTTACAACTTATCAGGAGTGCAGAGTTCCATCCTGTTTGTTTCCAAGTTACATGGATTTAACTATATGCACAAGGGAGAATGAAAGGAAATGAACAGAGAGGGCAATTCTTCCCAACATTCACACAAATCTGTATGTGACAGGGTAGTCTAGCAGTCAGAACCACAGGTTGGTCAGAGTGCAGACCTCAGCTCCATCAGCTCCTAACACTATGAACTTACTAGGCTTCTAGCCTTATCCAAAACATGACAATATAAACATGAGCTAATAGTTTTAAGAAACCTGCTTAACTCAGTGCTGGTCATATACCTCTCCAGGACTATCTATCAGCTTATAAGGATCTATTCGTATCTACTACTATCACCACCTGTTGTCACCTTCCAGCCGTGTGGTTAAAGTAAAGCCTAAGGTCTCATAACAAAGGGACAGCAAGGTCCCTCTCTTATAAATCTCATTCTTCAATCAAAGAATGTTTGCTGGTCTCCTCAAAACCAGTTAATACAGCTGTGGATAGTAGCAGATGGAGGGACCCTGAGACAGGACTGTGCTATGCTGGATACTGCCTAGAAGGGTAAATCTTGGGACTAACAAAGACGATGTAAACAATACTGGACATTCCGAAGGTGTATATTCCATTTAATCCTTCTAAAACCGATTCAGCAGGGTCTTTTTCCACAAGCATTTCCCTACTCTTCTTCTCATTTTTATTTTCCTATCATCTATATTCTAAAGAAATACACGCACATAAAAATATAGACAGTACAGTTATAGGTGTAACTGTATTAGCAAACAAAAATGCCCGGTATGTTTTCGGTTTTTTTTTTGTAAAAGGGAGAGTTGATTCTTGACATGTTTTAAAATCTTTCTTCCCCATTAAGTAAATTGTCAGTTATAAAAGAGTGTGGAGGGGTGAGGGTTCATAAAGTGCAGCACAGGGAATATCGTCAATAGTATTGTAATAACTATGTATGGGACCAGGCAGGTGTTCAAGTTATTAGGGGGATCCCCTCACAAGTTATATTCATGTCTAATCGCTGTGTTGTGTTCCTGAAACTAATACATCGTATGTCAACCGTAATGAAAAATAAAATAAAAAACCCCCGCAAAACAAAAACTTGTCCCTTAAGGAGCTCTGGTGAGGAGTCCAGCTGTCCCCGTAGATTGTTATTTTCAACGACTGGAAATTCCCGGGGGATCCCTTTGTGAAGGATGTGATTGTCTAACCACTCACTATGCCGTATACCTGAAACTAGTACAAAATAACGCTGAATGTCAACTGTGATCCAAAAATAGAAACAGAAAAGGGGTGGGGGATAGCGTTCCTAACCCCTTTCCAGCAAAGGAGGTATAACTTGCTTTCAAGTTAATCTTTTTTTAAAAAAGTTTCTTTGCAGCGCGTGGACCACAAAGGACGCTCGCTCACGAACCCACGAGAACAGACACGGGGTCTGGGATCGCTGCACGCGGGCAAAGAGCGCTGATTTGGGGTAAAACTGGCATCAGTAGTCCTTCCGCAGCCGGGTCCCCGCTCCGGTGAACACAAAGGCGGGAGCCCCTGGGGCAGGAGCAGAACTTGCTCCGAGATGTACACGTACGGGGCCTGGACACTCATATATTTCCGACTCTCGGGAGGGCAGGGCGATACCAGACCTCCGCGCCACCAGCGTGCTCGCCGCAGAACCTTTTCCCGGCTGCCGCCACCATCCTGCAGAACCGCCTCTTCTTCGCCACATAGTAACCGCACCGACCCTCGGCCGAGGAGCCAGGCGCGGGAGGTGTCGGCGCAGAAGCCGCCATACTTCAGGGCAAGCATCAGGCGAACGGAGGGAGAACTGTCTGCTTCCCGCGAGTCTCCTGCCCTTACTAAAGATGGCTGCCTCAGGCCCCCGCCACGGAGGTGAATGCCCGGAACTATCTCTCCCGAGGCGCCCTCCGCCGTCCAAAACCGGAAGAAGCTGACGGTGGCTGGCGAGGTTCAAACCTCCCCCCACCATCTACTTCTTTTCCCCGCCCCTCAGCGGAAGTCGAGCGCCAAACTCAAACTTGGGCGGATTCGGGACGTCGCTCCTGTCGGCACCGCTGCCCGGGCCGGTGGGACGCTGCGCACGGCGGCGGCGCCGCGGCGGCCCAGCATGAGCCAGGTTCTGTTCCAGCAGCTCGTCCCGCTGCAGCTGAAGTGCAAAGACTGCGAGGAGAGGTGAGGCCCGCGTTCCCCGCTGCCGGCGGGCGGCGGTTAGGGGCGGGCCGCGGGGGAAGATGGCGGCTCGCGCCGGTGGGCTGCGGACGGATCGCGGGGTGTCGGGCGGGCGCCCGGAAACGCGGGCCCTTTCGCCCCGAGCGGCCGTTGCCGGGGACGCGGAGGGCAGGGGGAAGAGGTGGGGCGCTGACACGCCTGGAGTTCCTGCGGGGCTATAGACGTTTACTATTGTTATTGTTTCTGTTTAAGAATTAAGTGTCCGGGGGTGACGTTGGTCCTTGGAACACTTAGGTTTCAGGTAGAAACACCAGGGGACCACCAGAACTCGCATGCATTCGTTTATCCACCCAGCAAATGTCGCCGGCGTGCAGAATGCGTGGGGAAGGCGGCCCGTGGCCCGGTGCGGGAGGCAGGCGCGTGGGGTGGGGAAGTAAGCGCGTCCCGTAGCTTTCACCGTGGAGGCGGCGTGGAAGCGGGGAGATTGGGCCCGAGATCAGGAGGCGGCGATTTTGTCACTGTTCCTCCACTCGTGGGTGTCTCTCAGCTTCTCAGCTGTCAGACGGAGACGGCGTGCCTGCCCACGGGGTGATCACGGCGGCCAGCTGCGGCCACGTGGCGTGGGAAAGGAGGACGTGGGTGTGTCGAGTGGTGTACCACGAGTATGTCGTTTAATCAGGTCCGGAGTCAGTTGGCACCATAAGCAGCGGCTGCAGGTGCAGGTCTGTGAGTTATTTCAGTTGGTCATTCTTGCACTGCTGTCGGTTTTTTGTTTTTTTAAAAAACTTAATGTCTCTGTGTCCACCTTTAATTTGATGATGAAAGTCCTTGCCTCCAGGAGTTGTTACGAACGTGAAATGAGTTAATACATGTTAAAGTGCTTAGAACCGTGCCTAGAGCCTGGTAATGTGGTTATTGGACGTTTGAGTTGGGGCTAATCCGAATTGATGAGCCATAGGGTAAAGTGCGCATTAGACTTTGAAGACTTACTGTGAAAAAGGGGAATGTTAAGATATCTCCATTTTAATGTTGATTATATAGGTTAAGATGACAGTACTTGGGGTATATTGGGTTAAATAAAATGTTACTAAAGTTGATTTACCCGATTTCTTATTTTCCTTTTTTAATGTGGCTTCTTGAAAATTTAAAATTACATACATGTCTCGTATGTGTGGCCCCGTTCTTTCTCTATTGGACACAGCACCATTCTAGAATGATTACAGAAAATGAAGGGTGGGTGGGGGTGTAACTTCTTAGCTGACTCATTATATTGTTAAAGGAAAAAATTTAACTTCCACAGCTGAAACTCTTTTGCAAAAAGAGTTAATTAGGCCATTGATACCAAAAAAAAAAAAACACCCCAAAACAAAAACAAAAAACAAAAACCCTGAACTATCTGTAGCAGCACCAGGTGGAAAGGCCTCCTGGCCTTGGTGAGTTTTTATACGTCTAGGGGAGAGGAGACAGGTGTAAGTTGTTTTAAAAGGATTGATTGGCGCTAGGTGGAGAGGTAGGAGAGGGGGAAACGGGCTAGTTCCTGGGTTGGGTGCAGTGTCCCCAGCCGTGTCCTCTCCTGTGGATGAGCTGTGGGGAGCATGTGGCGAGTCCCCATGTACACCTGAAGCTGGGGGCTCCTGAGGATGCCAGTAAGCCCGCAATTCCAGCAGACCCACAGGAATGTGAGCAGTCCTGAGGTGTCCGCTGGCCCGCAGCTCTTCTGTTGCTAACTCTTCCTTCTCTCTCGCTGCTGTAACTTAATTTAGAACATCTCAGAATTCTTTTTGGTCAACATTATCATCACAGTTATCTTCTTAAGACACAATTTCACCCCTTCCACCCCTGTTTAGCTTTCCTCTCCTGTAGCAGGGTCAGTAAACTAGAGACGGTGGGCCAGGTGACTAACTGCCTATGTGAATGTGGTTCTCATGCTCCAATAAGGAATTGTCTGGGTTTTCGCTATGAGGGCAGACGTAATTGTGACTGAGACCTATGGTCAGCAAGTGGAAAATATTTACAGTTTGCCCTTTACAGAAAAAGTTTGCTGACGCCTGGACAATAACCATGCAGACTCTTCCATTTAGTATGGAAGGCCAGTTCAGCTCAACAAATTTATGAATGGCTACGAGGTACCATTTATGAATGGCTATGAGGAACTGTCCTAGGTGCTAAGACTATATATAAAGCTTTCTTCCTCCTCACCCCACCCTCAACACCACCACCACCAACACCCAGTTTTCATTCTTGTCCTGCAGGAACTCACACTTTAATGGGGACTAAAGGTTTCCCTTGGAGAGGCAGCATAGTGCTGGTCAGGATTCTGGCTCTGGAGCCAGATTGGGTTTAAATCCCAGTTCTGCCACTCATCAACTGTTTGATTTTGTACAGGTTTTTTGGTTTTGTTTGTTTTTCTACTTAATGTCTCTGGGCCTGTCTTTACATTGATGATAAAAGTACCTGCTTCATATCTTGTTATGAATATGAAATGAGTTAATACATATTAAAGTGTTTAGAACAGTGCCTGGAGCATAGTAAGCACTCACTAAATATTAGCTTTTTTAAAGTGTGACTAATGCATGATGTTGATAAATGTACTGAAGTCATAGAGTAGAAAACGATTCAGTTGAAAACAGTGGTGTTGCTCAGAGAACTCTGGAGGAAAGGGATGAAAAATTTTGAAGCCCAGGATTTGACACGAACTTGCTTTTCCGTTGCTGTGTCCTGAGCTCCTCTCCCCACATAGGAACCAGTCACTCTAGACAGCACCTGTTCTCTCAGTTCCGTCCCCCCAGTCCTGCTCTTCCTCTGCCACTACTGCTTCCTTCACAGCTTCCAAGTTCTGTCTGAAACCCTCTCCGCATAAGGACCTGTGCAAAGTTGCCTAAGTTGAAACTAATTGACCTTATTCATTTGCTAGATCACATGGGGTACACGCAAAATCTGAGTTCTGATATGGACTCTGCAGCGTGACCTTAACCAGGATTGTAAGTGCACCGTGAGTTCTTCCTTTGTAAGGCAAAAACAGTCTTCACTTACCTGACGAGATTATTGGCACGGCAGGTACCCAGGAGCGTAGATGCTTGGTGAGTGTTAGTGACTCTTCCTTTCCCTCTGTGGAAGCCCTAAAATACAGTCAGAAGCAAATCTGGGGTACAGTAATGTACTGTGATCTCAGTTTGAGGACATGGACTGTGTTTGCTTCTGTTTGTATCCCTAGCACCCAGCACAATACCTGGCTTAGAGTAGTTTCCATTTGTTTGAATTGAGAGTTTAAGGTCACAGCTTCTAGGTGGCAGAGGTAGACTGAAATCCAGGTCTGCTACTGCCAGACTTAACCTGCTGGTAAGCTGTTATGTAGATTTATGCAGTTCAGAATGTGACATTTATATTGAGAAATAGCATTTTTATTGAGTTTTTATTAATTTGCTTTGTATTGGTCCTATGACATTAACCATCAGAATAAAGAAAAGATTTCTGATTTCAGATAGTATATCATCTGAAAGCTCAGATTTCTTTCTACAAAATATTTCTGGGGTGGAGGTCACTTGAAGTAAACACAGGGAACAGGTTTAGTCTGTGGGCCTTTCCTTTTTTCTCCCAACATTGAATGCATATAAGCATTTGGAATATATGCAACAAAATTATTAATACAATTAGAAAACTGTCATAGTAATATAACTCTTCCAGCATTATGTAAAGAAAACTTTATTAGATGGATGCTCCTTGAATGTTTTTGACAAATTTATCAAGTATGGCAGGACTTTTAAAACAAGTCACCCACCGGTGTCACTCACCGTGGCAGTCCACACTAGGTGAGACGTCAGAAGATGGAACCCGATGTAGGCAGGAGAGCGGAAAGGCCTCGCGGACCTGATGCAACCCATTTACTTACAGATTCGGAAATTGAATGGTTTTCTTTCCCCCAAAACAGTTATTTTAAGTGGACTCTGAGTAGGAATCTGATGTGTTTTGCATATATTGCTCTAGATACTAGAGAAAATAGAAACAAAACATTCTGTTGTTTTAAAGATAATTCTTCCTGTAAGGTATTTTTCCCGCGGAGAAAGAAGGAAGGGGGCCGGAGCCACGAGGTGTGGAATAATAAAAGACTTTATTGAGTATAGAGCGCATCCCTTCTGACAAGGTTCCCTACCCCCAGGGACAGAGGCTAGAGAAGTTGCACAAATTAAACTGCATGAGAGGTGTTTAAAGGGGTCCTCTAGCTTGGGCAAGCTAATATGAGCTGGTGAAATCTCATTGGCTAACGGACGGTCGCTTTTTCCTACGGACCTCTGGGAAGTTTCTTTTGGCGCGCTTGGTTGTGGGCGGCCCTAACCAAAGGTCCTGGGTCTGAGTTCCTCACGTGATGGTCCCCCATTATCCACTGACCTTACATTCTGACCTTTTGTGTTAAATAGAATAGGTGTGCCCTTTATTGGTCTGGCTACTTCCTGCTGGTTAGGGGTGTTGTGGGGAGGGGAGGTTGGCAGGTGGTGGCCTTGAGGGATGTCAGGAGAAATACCTGTTTGGTTGTGAGTTGAGAAACTTCACGGGTGCGGTTCTGTAAGAATTTAAAAAAGAGAAGCAAATTTGAGTTCTATGTTGATAATTAGAAGAAGATTTAGGATAGGAGCAGACCAGGTAATAATGGGTGGCTGCCATCAGGAGTTAAGCAGGTTGTAGGAGGAGAGATTCTTGCTTAATTTTTCTTGCAGACGGTTGGGGAAGTTGAAGCTTCTTTCATCAGGCCAGTCTTACTGAACAGCATTGCTCCCTGCTTCAGCTCACTCTGGCGGCAGGTTCCTGGTGGGAGGGAAAGGAGCAACAGGAGGGTCTGCAGGGCCCAACCTTTTGGTGAGCCGCAGACAAGTAGGGCCCAGTGGTTCTGACTGCCAGCAATCCTGCATGGGAGCAAGCTTGAGGCGAGAGACATGGTTAGAAATGAGGGTAATATTGATTATGGGGGAGCCCTTGGTATTGAGGAATGGTAGGAGTAAGTGGGAAGATGATGTCAGTTGGTTAGTGGCTCCAAGACTGTGTAGAATGTCTCAATCCAGAAGGGCACTATGGCATAACTAAGAAGGAGTGCAAAAACGGGGATTCCGGCCTGACCAGGTGGTGGCGTAGCGGATAGAGCAGTGGACTGGGATGCAGAAGACCCAGGTTCGAGACTCTGAGCTTGCCAGCTTGAGCGTGGGCCCATCTGGCTTGAGCAAAAGCTCGTCAGCTTGGACCCAAGGTTGTTGGGGTGGCTAGGTCTGCTGAAGGCCCGTGGTCAAGGCACATGTGAGAAAACAATCAGTGAACAACTATGGTGTCGCAACGGCAACAAAAACTAATGATTGATGCTTCTCACCTCTCTCCCTTCCTGTCTTTCTGTTCCTATCTATCCCTCTCTTTGACTCTCTCTCTCTGTCCCTGTAAAAAAAAGGGGGGGGGGGATTCCGTTCAAACTGCATGTCAGGGGTGGAGTGCAGAGGGGAAAAGAAGGGGTCCCATCCATTCTCATAACCGAGACCTGTGAGGGAATTAGAGATCTAGAGTGTGATGACAAAACAGAGAAGGCAGCTCCCGTGTCCACAAGAACTGAGATGGACTTACCCACTAGTTGCAGCATACCCTGGGTTTTCCGAGTCCAGGCCGTGTCCTAGGAGTTTGAGCGATGTGCCCACTTGGCTGGCTCGTCCTCCATGTAGAGGCATTGAAGAAAAAGCCTGTTGCCCAAAGGGGCAGTTGCTCCACCAGTGACCGGGCTGCTTGCAGTAAGAGCAGGGCTCAGTGGGCAACCGTGGGCAGGGGCCCTGTTGGGCACAGTGGTCCTGCTTGCCACACTTAAAGCAAGCTCCTGGTGGGGATCCTCTTTGTGGCCCGGACTTAGGTCGAGCACCTTCTGTGCCTTGCCCCTGTTGCTCTGCTGGCCTCAGGGTTGCCACAAGAGCCTGGGTTTGGAGACTTACCTTCTGCATGCAGGCCTGGTGAACGGCCTTGGCCTGTTCCTACTAACTGTGACTTTAAATTGAAAACTTTAAATGCCATGTTCACAGGTCCCGGATAGGGGTATGGGGGTTGAGAATAAGAGGAGGAGGGCTCCTAGGGAGCCCGGCACCCAAATCCAGCTGGAAACGCTGGAGCTAGAGCAGTGGTTCTTAACCTTTTTTGAGGTACCGAACCCACCAGTTTCGCATGTGCATTCACCGAACCCTTCTTTAGTGATAAATAAAATATGATTTTTTTTCCAAATTCAAGACATAGGTATATGTTTTTTTACTGGTGCACAAAATGAGCCGTGCATGAACATCACCTTGCTCAAAGAACAAAACCAACAAAGTGCATGAACTCACAACAAATTACGGTGTTACTTTATTCTGGCCTCCGCGGCAGAAGCTTCTCCGAAGCCCTGAGACCGACTCATCGAACCCCTAGGGTTCGATAGAACCCAGGTTAAGAACCACTGAGCTAGAGGCAGGACAGGGTCAGAACTTCCTGCAAGTAGATTGGGTTGTATGTCCTGCAAACCGGTGTAAGAGCCAATTGTAGGCGGAGAATGGCCTGACCGAGGAGGGACTTAACACAGTGGAGAAGGGAGGGGCCCCAGGCCAGCAGGGGAGGAGAATGAGAGCCTGATATTTGCCCGTGAATGAGAAGAAGGATCCTGCGAAGGGAGGGGGCTTTTGGGAGAGAGTTGGGAGTCTGTGGAGAAGGAAGGATCAGGAGTGGAGGTTTTAGGTGTAAAAAAGGCCTGTGCATAGAACAGGTTGCACAGAGATTAAGGACGGGCGGGTGAATAATTTGAAGCCCTGTGTGTAAGGGATCTCCAATCAGCTCCCAGCTTTTTTGGATAAAGTTAAATTGGTGAGGGTGTTAAAACCGAAAGTCCCTTCAGGAGGCTACCTGGTCCGATTATCCAGTGGGTTCTGTGGCCTGGCCACAGTGGATAAGAAGAACAGTTTCCTCTTTTTTAGAGAGGGAGAGATTTCGGATAAGGCAACTCCTGGAGTGTTTTGGGATTCCTGTGCCTCCACAGCCGCCCTCAGTCCTTTGAGTGGTCAGAGTTGATATTTGGCATCCAAAAACTCAAGCTCTGGCCACGGACGGATAGGGAAAGTGAATGTGCTTGGGACGTCTCCATGGGCACACATGCACTCGGACAGAAAAGACTTCCCTGATGTAGCTATGGTTTCGGACACGGAGTCTTGGCGGAAAGAATTGAGGGGAGTTTGGAGGCAGGGGACTTACAGCACCGTGCGCCGAAGTGAGTGGAAAGTCGGAGGTCCTGGTTCTTTCTTGGAGGGGACAGGAAGAGGAGTGGCCCCAGTGGGCTTCTACTCCTTCCGGGTTTACGGCACCAAATGTAAGGTATTTTTCCCCGCCGAGAAAGAAGGAAGGGGCTGGAGCCACGAAGTGTGGAATAATAAAAGACTTTATTGAGTACAGAGCGCATCCCTTCCGACGAGGTTTCCTAGCCGCAGGGACAGAGGCTAGGGAAGTCTCATGAATTAAACCATGTGAGAAGTATTTAAAGGGGTCCTCTAGGGTGGTCGAGCTAATATGACGTGGTGAAATTTCACTGGCTGACGGACGGTCGCTCTTTCCCAAGGACCTCTGGGAAGTTTCTTTTGGCGCACTTGGTTATGGGCGGCCCTAGCCAAAGGTCCCGGGTGTGAGTTCCTCACGTGACCGTCCCCCATTATCCACTGGCCTTACACTTCCTATTTTGTGGTGGCCACCAGCACTGGACAAGTTATGGTGACCTCATTATATGAACTAAGATTTAGCATCCAATCATATAGCCAATAAGAAATTTAAGTAAAACAACGTGTTTTAAACCAGTGTAAAATTTTAAGTCAGAGCATAAAAAAATTCTTATAGTTGAATCTAGCCTTGGTGAACCGTTACCAGGTTTTTCCATCAGCACTCAGTTACTATATCTGTACTTTTTAATTCTGTAGCAAGTAAGTTGTGGTAGAATGTGAGACAGGTTTAAATCAAACCTTTAAGCCCTGGCTGGGTAGTTTAGTTTGTTAGCATTATTGTGATATGTCAAGGTCATGGCTTTGGACCCGGGCAAGGCTCATACAGGAATCAACCAATGAATGCATAATGAGTGGAGCCGCAAAATTGATGGTTTTTCCCCTTTCCACTTCCCTTCCTTTGTCCCTCCCTTTATCTCTTCCTTCCTTTCTTCCTCTCTTTCTCAAGTCAATAAAAAATAAAACACACCTTTAGAAGAATAAATTAAGATGGGACAAATTCTGTTCACTTTCTTTCCCCTTTCCATTGTTGCTTAATTCTAGCAGAATCGTCTGACATCCACTTATGTAGAGGTTTTTCCCTTCACTTCCTACTTACTTAAACATTTTTGTGGGTTTAATTAATATTGTGAGCACCTTTATTTGTATGCAGCTTTATGTATGCGATCCGCCTTCTCCAGGGTGCAGCATCGGCTGTGGGAAGCTATGGCTTCTTCCTGTGGGCTGAGAGTCCCTCCAGGATGAGACGGGTGGTGGTGTTGTAGTAAAGTACCCAATCCACAATTCCGTGGGTTTTCGTAGAGGCACGTAGTCCAAATAAGTCTAAAAAGTTTTATTAAAGGAGGAAATTTATTAAATATTCTGGCCACATATACCTTACATAAATCTTACACAGGGCAATCTCAAATTGTGTGTGTGAGCCCGCAAAATAGTTCAGGGGCTGTTTATATATTCTTTTTAATTTTTATTTTATTTATTTATTTATTTTACACAGGGACACAGAGAGAGTCAGACAGAGGGATAGATAGGGACAGACAGACAGGTATGGAGAGAGGTGAGAAGCATCACTCATTAGTTTTTCATTGCCATTCATTTCCAGTGAACACCTTAGTTGTTCATTGATTGCTTTCTCACATGTGCCTTGACCACGGGCCTTCAGCAGACCGAGCAACCCCTTGCTGGAGCCAGTGACCTTGGGTCCAAGCTGGCAAGCTTTTTGCTCAAGCCAGATAGGCCCGCACTCAAGCTGGCGAGCTTGGGGGTCTTGAACCTGGGTCTTCCGCATTCCAGTCCGACACTTTATCCACTGCGCCACCGCCTGGTCAGGCTATATATTCTTAATTATACATGGGTGGGGAAAAAAGCCTGACATCATGGTATAAGCTTTGCTTTCTCCTATACAGGTTTGAGAAAAGGATGAAGGGAGGAGGTATGGGACACAATTCATTAGCAATTTTATAACATCTGTGTTGGGCAGATAAAATATATTATGCTCCCTTTGTTAAAGATGGCGCTGCCCGCAGGAAAGCCCCTTGCCCAGGTGATATTAGTTGCCCTTATGCTTGGGATGGGCGTAATTATATTATTGTGTGTGGAGGACAGGCTGTAAGCAGGCAGGGTCTTTATAGCCCAAGGCTTAGTTTTAAGAGTAAGCTTTTCCCCACACCCTTGACTGATTGGATGATGTTGGGTGGTGCACTCCTGAGGAATCCTCCCATTATGCCTCAGATAAGTGACTTTGTATCAGAGACTTTCTTGTTTGTAGTTTGGATTAAAGGTTTGGATTACTACCCTATAAAGTGGGGCAGCCCAGGAGCTTGCTCTCTCTCGGTTCCTGAGGTTAGCATTAGAGAGGAGAGCAGAGAAAGGCCATGTGGTGGAGGCCAGGAGAAGCAGCCAAGATGGTGGAGTGCTGAGGGAGAAGCCGATTTGAACAGAGTTTGTACTGGAGAAGGAGATGGGGAACAGAGGTGAATAAATAAGTCTGGTGAGCTAGAAACCTTTGATTCTAGGAAACTCGGGTAAGTCAGTAGCTTTGTGAGCACTGAATGAGTGGGTTTTGGAGCCCAGCGTGTGTTTTTACTTGCCCGCTGGGTGCAAGCTAGAATTAAAGATAAGGGCCCACCAGCTTTTGGCTCCATTGTTTCATTACCGACTGTGCGAATCAAATGCGAACCTGCATTGGCCAGGCGGCTATGATGGTGGTGTTGGCCACTGGCTTTACAGTCTGTCTATAGGATTCATAAAAAGACAGTTCTACACATTAAAACTTACAGGGCAACACAATGGTAAAAATGTCACTTTACATACTAAAAGACATTCCTATATTTTCTAGTGTTCATTTGCTACTCCTTTGTCCAGAGATACATACATTAACTACATGCTTTCAGGAGAGGGAGAGGTAGTGTCCATGGGACAAATGTCTGTAAATGGCCCATTAGTATAAGAAAAGGTTTCTTTTAATTTTTCTCTCCCTACACCTGGCTAGCTATTCACTCCCTTAAAGACCAGAGAATCCAAGTCTCCTTCCCCTCTGCATTTACAACACAATGTCATCAGCCATCTTGGTTTTATGCTAATCACACAAGTACAGAGATCATTTACAAAACCTCTCTGCACACCTAGCCCAAATTAATAAAATGTTCTTTAAGCTTCCTAAAATATTAATATTAATTCTGTAACTTTTGAAACCTTACAATAGTGGTGACTAGGTGACAGTACTTCTGTAGACTTACTGCATGGAGTGATGTACTTTGTGGATCTGAAACACTTTATGTGCATAAGGAGGTGGGGGTTATGTTATCGACTCAGCATTCCAGTATTTTAATATTACTTCACTATAGGGCAAGGGCTTCTACCATCATGGCCATGCACATTCAGGTTCATACTGAATTCGGACAGACGGTAAAGAAACAGTGAAGCCAAAAAATGGTGGGTGTTGGGCGGATAAAATATATTATGCTCACTTTGTTAATGATAGCGCTGCCCACGTGGAGGCCTGTTGATATTAATGTGTGTTGGGGATGAGCTGTGGGCAGGCAGGATCCTTGTAGCCTGGGGCTTGGTTTTAGGACTGAGCCTTTTCCACCCTTTTTGATGTAGGGTGGTGCACGCTCATGAGGACTCCCATTATGCCTCAAATGAGTGACTTTGTATAAGAGACTTTCTTGTTTGTAGATTGGATTAAAGGTTTTCAATCTACACTATAAAGTGGGGCAGACCGGGAGCTTGCTCTCTCAGTTCCTGAGATTAGCATTAAAGAAGAGAGCAGAGAAAGGCTACATGGAGGCCAGGAGAAGCAGCCAAGATGGTGGAGAGCTGAGTGAGAAGCCAGTTTGTGCAGAGTTTATGCAGGGAGAAGGAAGGAGATGGGGAACAGAGGTGAATAAGACTGGTGAGCTAGAAACCTTTGATTTTAGGAAACTTGGATAAGTCAGTACCTTTGTGAGCACTGAATGAGTGGGTTTTGGAGCCCAGTGTGTGTTTTTACTTGCCTGCCGGGTGCAAGCTAGGATTAAAGATGATGGCCCACCAGTTCATGGCTCCATTGTTTCATTACTGACCGTCCGAATCTAATGTGAATGTGCATGAGGCAGGCGGCTGTGGTTCTGGCCGTGGATACTGGCTTTACATCGAATGTCCAAATCAAATGCTAACCTGCACTGGCCAGGCGACTGTGATGGTGGCCGTGGCTACTGGCTTTACAGTGAGCCATTCCTTTATTAAAGTCTCGCGCTGGCCGACGAGCACACACACAGGAAAGACCTCTTCCCTCTCATTCAGGGGCTCCCAAAGCCTCTCACCTCTGGTTCCTCATCTGCACACCTTCTCTCTCTCTGTACAACACCTGCTTCTTCTTCAGCTCTCTGCATTCTTTCTGCTCTTTCTCTGCAAAACTACCTGGGCCCACAAAGACTCCTCCTCCAGCAAACATTAGCAAAACAATGGCCCCTCTTCCATTTGCAATTTCACAGATCACATATACAGTACTGCCCAGCCCCCAATGCAAACTATAAGCAAGCTAACATAAAAATCATATTTTACAAACTTATTTGACCAACATTCACAGTTTCAATTTTTCAAATGGAATCTCTCAAATCATTTGATGATTTGAATTGGTAATTTTTTTTAATGTGAGAAGTTACTAAATTGATGGTTTGTCTTTCAATAGATGCTGTTTTAGAATCAGGGTAGTTAGGTTATATATCAGGCTAGCAGGAGGCATTCCTCATAGTTTCACTCTTTTTTTTTTTACAGGGACAGAGAGAGGGATACATAGGGACAGACAGACAGGAACAGAGAGAGGTGAGAAGCATCAATCATTAGTTTTTCATTGCCATTGAGACACCTTAGTTGTTCATTGATTGCTTTCTCATATGTGCCTTGACCGCGGGCCTTTAGCAGACTGAGCAACCCCTTGCTGGAGCCAGCGACCTTGGGTCCAAGCTGACGAGCTTTTGCTCAAGCCAGGTGGGCCTGCGCTCAAGCTGGCGACCGATGCTCTATGCAATGTGCTACCGCCTGGTCAGGCCATAGTTTCACTCTTAATCCTCACAGCGACCCCTTTTACAGGAGAGAAAATTTCAGCTTCAGGTTAAAGACCTGATTACCACTTCCTAGTGGGAGGATGAGGACTTTGGCTTCAAATATGGTTCCCTTTCCCTGCATGCCCTAGGAGTGGAGCCCCGGGGAGCTAGCTTGCGCAGGTGATACAAGCAATAGTGATCACTGTTGCCTTTGTCTGTGAGTGACGGTCCGGCTTGTCTTTTTACACAGGAGAGTAAGCGTTCGAGTGAGCATTGAGCTGCAATCAGTTTCTAATCCAGTTCACAGAAAGGTTGGTATTCACTTTACTAAAAAAATATAATTTCTGTTATAGATAAGTATTTTCTCTAGGAATGTAGTATCTGTTGTTACACACATCTTGCTTTTGTAACTTGCAGATCTGGAGTGGTAGAATCTACTAAGGTAGCAACTGAGAGATTACGGTACCGCATAGTTCTAAAGCACGCAAGAAGGGCCTTCTGTTTGCCAGGCACTTAGGAGGCTGGAGTGTCTGTTACTCCCTGCAGAGCCCACATTTCGTGGTGTGAGCATGAGAGCACAGTGAACTCGTGTCTGCGGGGAGATAGTTCTGAACCTTTTACTGCGCCTTTGAAGAGAGGCGTTCATAGCTTCGGTCCTGGATGGTCTTCCGAAGTGCAAGTCATTAACAGGGACACAGACACAGGAGGCTGGGCAGGAGAGCGTGTTTTCTTTGCCATCGCTTCCCTAAACACTAAAGGACCTGGTGCTGTCAGGAGCAGCGGCAGCTTTTATAGCACTTTGGGGTGGTTCTTGAAGCAATTGCTTCAAGAACAGGGAGTTCAGGGCAGCAAATACCAGATGGCTCGTTTAGGGAGATGATATATGTTATTTCCTACATGCTGTCCTGTGCCTGCCATGTACCTCTTCATGTTCTGGCTCTGTTCATACCTGCTTTAGATTTTTTAGAACCTCTAATGGTTCCTCAGCCATACGTTGCTTTGATTCCAAGTAGAACTTCGTTCTTATTTATTACCCTTCACCCCGTGTTGCTCTGCTCGTTTCCCTTAAACGGGTGTTCCCTGAAGTGCGTCATTCCTGTGAGCTGTCCTGGCCTCTCTAGCTGCTGCATGAACAGCCACACTGTAAACTTTGTCTGGAAAGAGGTCTTTGAGGAAGGTATTGACCTCCTTGGAAACTGAAAACATAACGGAACCCACGCTGCAGCCATGTGGAGTAGGAGCCAATGGGCCCTGCTAAGGGGCCCTGGCAGCCTGTCACCTGGCAGCTGTCCTCTGCTGAAGGGACAGATACTCCTTTTTTTAGGGTGGTTGATTGTCATTTCTGCTGATGTATTTGCCAGTTGGAGGGGCCTTAGTCTGCAGATGAGTGGAGGGCCCACAGCACCAGGCAACGGCCTCTAAAGGGTACTGCTGGCACAGGCTGGGTGACTTCGCTTGTCACTGTGAAAGCACCATCTACTAAACACATTCAAAAGTAACCTTTCTTCCAGGATTTAGTTATCCGCCTGACCGATGATGCTGACCCATTTTTCCTCTTTAACCTTGTTATATCTGAGGAAGATTTTCAGAGGTAACTGAATTTATATTTTTGGCCTTATATTAATCTAGAAATAAGTAATTTTTAATTTTTATGAATATATTGGTACTATTTTCTTTGAAACACATACCTATTAGAAACATTTAGGTATTTTGGGAATGCTGGACTATTTATTTATACTATAATTATTCAGAATATTTTTGAAAATAAATATTTTATAGATTATTAGAGTTATGCTCAAAATAGCCCAGAAATTTTGATCTTTAGCTAAATTTATTGAACTTTTCCCTCCCATTGAATAAATTCTATAAGAAATCAAAGTTCCCTAGTTTACTTCTTGATTATAGGTGTTCAGTAAATAAAAAATAATTTTTCAGGGTATTAATTATAATTAAAGAGAGTAATTAAAAATATTTTAAATGTACTTTTTCTTGTTTTCTCTGTAGTTTAAAATTCCAGCAAGGTCTTCTGGTAGACTTTTTGGCTTTCCCGCAGAAATTTATTGACCTCCTCCAGCAGTGCACGCAGGAGAATGCCAAAGAAGTCCCCAGGTAGGTCCCCTGAGTGTGCCACGCCAGCCCCCTGCTCTGGGGGCATAGGGCTTCTCTGTGAGACAGGCGCTGGCACAGTGCTTCCTATGTAGTGCAAGTGTCCCCATCTATTTTAAAAACTGGGGTTCTGGAGCTCCAATGAACCTTAAATTTAATTACTCTCATGATTAAAATCAGAAATTTTTACCCTTAATTTTCATGTATTCATAAAGCTATTAAAATTATCTGAAATATTTAATTGCATCAAGTATGTATTTTTTTCTAATTTTATTGATTTTAGAAAGACAGCAAAGGGGGGGAGAGAAAGAGAGAAAAACATGGATATGTTGTTCCACTTACTTGGTTGACTCGTGTGTGCCCTGACGGGATCAAACCCACAACCTTGGCATGTTGTGACAACACTAACCAACTGAGCTGCCTGGCCAGTTAGGATAGTGAACTTGGAAAAAGCAGAGAATAAGCTTGTGTGTGCATTGATATTCACGAGATGCTAACGCCCGGTCCTCTCCTTGTCAAGTTCACCATTGCAGACTTCAAGTGAGGGTTGATTGAATAGCGGTGTCATTAGGGTCTACAGAATGACGCTTTTCTGAGTCTGTTATTCTTTCTAATTAGGAATAATTATTCTATAGAGAATTTGCCCTCATCAATTAGAGTGATTTGATTCCTCTGAAAATTCATATGGGAAAGGATAAATTCTTATAATCTTTTAAATTGTCAGCTTTCAGTGTGAGGAGTTGTCACTCCAGTTATTTTGACAGTTTCATTGAGTTTTTGGTTGTTCTTTTCTTTAGTTTTTTGCTTTCTCTCATCTGTCTCTCATTGTGAACTCAAGGACATTTATTCATTATGTTCAGTCAGTCTTTTCTCTTGTCTGATTTATACATTTTACTATTTACACCAGTTTACTTAATTTTCCCATTGGGAGTCCTTACATATTGGCCCCTGGGGTTCCAGGATGTCTTTTTTCCTGATCCTTTTAATCATTGATGACCCATGGAATTATAGCTCGTGATTCAATGGGTTATAATGGGACACTTTCTTTCCAAAGGTTTTTGCTACAGTTAGTTTCTCCAGCAGTTCTTTTGGAGAGTTCTCCTGCCCTTCTGAACGTGGTAGAAACAAATCCTTTCAAGCATCTCACACACCTCTCACTAAAACTTTTACCTGGAAATGATGTGGAAGTAAAGAAGTTTCTAGCAGGCTGTTTGAAATGTAGCAAGGTAAGATTTAAATTTGTTATTCTTTTAAAATAACTACCAAACAACTGATAAGTCACTGAAGAGCTATACTACTTTCAGATTTGGTATTCTGAATAAAGATTTCCAGTAAGTTTTTATAACGTGTAATGAGTTTATTTTATTTTTGCTCAAGGTATAAGGACAGAACTGCACCAGGAGTTGAGAATCTTAGGTCCCAGGGTTTTTACCGATTTTCTGTGATCTTGGGCAAGTTACTTAAACTCTTGGTGTCATGGTTTCATCAGCTTACAGACATGTGCAGAAATACCTAGCCTATCTTAAATGAAATGAACCAATGACAGTGTCTTGAAAATTACAGTGTGCTCTATTCCTTTCTGAGGTAGGTGGGTGGCATCAGGAAACAACACTGGGATGCCTCTTAAGTGTTTTCAGGAAGCCTCCTTGGTCCAGTGTTCCAGGTCCACGCATCCCAAACCTGAGTGGTTACATAGATCTTTTCGGCACATAGATTCTGACTCAGGCAGTCTGGTGGGCTCTCCGGGCTGGGGCTGTGTTCCTAGCAGCAGCTTGTGCTGATGTTACACTTTGCTGCAGTTTGAGTAGTGCTGGTGGTTACTTTATAAGCTATATCATCTTATTTTTTTCAACAGGAAGAAAAATTATCATTGGCTCAATCACTAGAGGAGGTTACCAGGCAACTGAATTTCACACAGAAGGTAACTCAGACTTCCTGGTTCTGTGTGTCACCCAAACGTTGACCCCGGGTGGCCCCAACTCCCATCCCGGCTGTTGTGTATGTTTTTTCAAAGCTTGCTGCCACAGAACTCCCTCTTTGCCACCTTTTCTCTACCTGTGACTTCTCTTAATCCGATGCTTTCTTTTTGGTATTTTTTTCTACCCAAACATGTTTGTTATCTCCGCCACATGGCACGTTCCCTCCAGGTTTTCGCTGAATAACATAGCGTTTGGTAACTGTCACACGTCCATTCTCTGTTCTTTCATTCACCTCATTCCTCTTGTCTAAAGTGGCCTTTCAGTTCCCGACTTGTAAACCTTTCCCTCACTTTCTTCTGTATATTTAGAATGAATTCCTCCAATAGCTTTATCATTTCAGTCGTAGCCACCACCTTTTTGCTCCTAGTTCCTGAGACTGAGGACTAGAGTATCTGATGATGCAGTGTCCTGCATGACAGGGCCCGTCTGGGGAGCCCGTGCTGCTAGGTGTTATGTCTGTAAATGGCCCGGGTGTGCTATTCCTCGAGCCACAGCAGAGAATTGGGCGAAGAGCAAGGGTTAACTGACGGGCTGATGGCAGCTGAGCCTGTCTGTGCAGTGCTGTGGGCCTGACATGGCTCTTGTTCTAACCTTGAAAGACTTCCTGACACTCAGAAAATCTTTGAGTCTGTCCTAAGAGCTATAATTCCATTTTCTTTAATACCCTTGTAAATATTGCCGTGTTCTAGCCTAATAACCTATGCAGGAGACTTAAAACATATTTTCTACTGAACTCTGATACAGACATTATCAGAAAAAACCCAGGAGTTGGATAAGCTACGGAGCGAGTGGGCCTCCCACACTGCAGCGCTGTCCAGTAAGCACTCCCAGGAGCTGACCAGCGAGCGGGAGAAGGCCCTGCAGGTAGGGTACCAGGAGATCCTGGGGGCGTCCTTTGTTATTGCTCTCCGCCACCTGGTTAATTGTGGTAATTGTCACAGTGGGACATGCTGCTGCAGAGGCTCAGAGGTTGAAAAAGTCTATTAAAATCAAGTTTCTTTCAAAGTCTAACTGTTCAGAGATAATCTGTAAATATTTGAGGATTTTACAGACTTTTCTTTGTATTTGTAAATATATATATAAATATTGGCTTATACTAATAAAGTTTGAAATACATGTTACATATAATTATAGATAAGTGTACACACATTGGGTTTTGTCCTGTGCTAATGAGATCTTAGCTGATATATTGGCTGTCTTTTCTTTTTTTTTTTTTTTAAATCTAACAGGACGTCATAGATACCATTCTTTACCCGTTCAGATGTTCCTTTTCAGTGGCTGCATAGTGTTCACTATTTCGATACAACAAAAAGTTGCTAGCAGCTTACCCGACTGGTGGACATTGAAATGCTTCAGAATTTTGGTTATTGCAAATAATACTATAGTGACCATGTTGTTCCTAGAAGTGAGAGTGCAGTATACCTGTGTAAAATATTAATGGATATTACAGCTTCAGAGTGCCGGAGGGTGTGTGCATTCCTTCCTGCAGTTTCTAAGAGGGTGTGCATCCCGCACCCATCCTTCTAGGCTTTCAAATTGGCCTCCTGCTGATAGGTACTCTGGGGCAGGGATTTAAAACATTCATGTGTATTAGAGTCATCTGAGATAGAGTAGAAAGTGTAAATGTTGTAATTCTGGCCCTCACCATTTCTTTTACACAGTACTCCCAGGACTGCAGTGAGCGCTGGGGTAGAAGCAGGCGCTGCTGCCCGTGTGCCCGCTTGCCCTCGTAGACTGCCCCAGTCCGCGCCTTCGCTGGCCCCGTCTTGGCCCTGGACTGCTCCATGGGGCTTTCTTCGGGCTGCTCTTCGGTTCTCTGTGCACGCCCTTCCACTTTCTCTCGTTCTCTCCTCCGCTTTCCAGTTTTCCAGATGAGAGGGAATTCTGAAGTCCTCTCCTACACTTGTGGGAGGGAGCTCTCAGTGGCTCCAACTTTCCTGGAATGCAGTCTTCACTCATTCATTTATTTCAAGCACAAGTTGATTTGTTAAGTCACAGAGGTAGAAGGAGCGAGCCAGCCGGTGGCCTGGGCTTGGAGAACAAGTTCCAGGGCAAAGAAGGTCCAGGTTGCTCAGGAGAGAGGGGGGGCACTCAGAGGGTAGGGGCAGGCGCTGAGTGGAGGGCGGGACCGGCGCAGGCGGGCTGCAGAGAGCCCCCAGGGTGCACTTGCATCTTGTGCCAAGCTTTGTCTTTGTGTGGGTTCTTTGACCTGTAATTGGTCACCAGGAAATAATCTGGGTTTGGATGTGTCCTATACAATAATATGAGTAATTTTATTTGTAACTGTGACATCTTGGAACTCCGTGTCTGCAGTTGGGCAGGTGTGAATGAATGAAGGTACAACCAGGGTTGGAATACTGGGCAGCTACTAACGGGTTGGCTGAGGGTTTTAATGATGTGAGAGGTGCGTATGGCAAGGGAATAAAAAGCATCATTACATTGTATAAATAGTTTGTTTTTAATTCTTAAATTTAAATATATTTACTGTATGTGTGGGCGACGTTAATTTGAATCACATAAACCTCTGGAAAGGAATAGTCCTAAATCTTCAGAGTTGACCCCGTGGATGAGATTATCGGTTTTTTTGTGGTTTCTTTCTTTGTGCCTTTAAGAGCATGCATAAATTGCATCATCAGAGAATTATACTTTATTTTTAAAGCATTTATTAAAAGGTATTTAGGATTTGATTAGTGCTCCTCAATGGCAATCACTTAGACCTGGTAATGGTAAGACTCAAGCAGGCCCTGGATAGAGCCCACCTGCAGATGTTACTTTTGGTAAAATGTAACTGCTTGAATGCAAGACTGAACTAGTGCACAGCCCCTTGCTGACTTTGCAAGTTTATTTGGGGC
Source organism: Rhynchonycteris naso (assembly GCA_037038555.1). Classification (NCBI taxonomy): domain Eukaryota; kingdom Metazoa; phylum Chordata; class Mammalia; order Chiroptera; family Emballonuridae; genus Rhynchonycteris; species Rhynchonycteris naso. The sequence goes on from CM072999.1 coordinate 205,392,120, forward strand.
TTTTTCATATAAAACATAGATACTTGTAAAGAAACAGGAGCAATATAACTATGTTTAAAGCAAATACTGGAAGTTCCTATGTACCCACTCATTTTTTGTGAGTGCTTTACATATTAATTCATATCATTGTTAGCGATTTCTCATATCAGCTCCTTTAAAGTGCTGGTCTTATTATGCCTGTTTTACAGGTGGTGAAACTAAGGCCCACAGATAGGTTCACATTATATATACTGTTTTGCAGTTTAGATTTTTACTTATTTGTATATTGTTCTTCCCTGCACTTGAAGACAATTACATCTAAATGTGTGTAGGTTTAGGAGAAGCAGAAACTATGAACGAAGTTCTAGTTGTAAATTTTCCTCCGTTGACCTTTCTCCTTCATTAAATCTATTATTGAAAATAGATTTTCAAAACAGGAGAATCTTAAAATTATGTAGAATACTAGTTTTCCCATGTCTGTCTTTCTGGTTTCTTCCCCTTTGAATTTGGTCCTGTATGTATTTTATTAACTAAAGGCGCAGGTTCAGCACCAGCAGCAGCATGAGCAGCAGAAGAAGGACTTGGAGCTCCTCCACCAGCGAAGCCTGCAGCAGCTGCAGAGCCGGCTGGCCGAGCTGGAGGCCGCCAACAAAGACCTTACCGAGCGCAAGTACAAGGGCGACTCTGCCGTCCGGGAGCTGAAAGCCAAGCTGTCCGGGCTTGAGGAGGTACTACTACCCCTCTGTGGTGGTGTCCCTCTGGATCTGCACGGCCCTCTTGGGGGGGGGGGGGTCAGTTCAGACAGTGCAGGGTGCTCGGTGCAGACTGCCCTTTCTCTTTGCTTCCTGCGTTCCAGATGACTGTGAAGTTCAGTGTCTGGTCTTAACAATGCTAATGATAGTGATGGTAAAGCTAGTGCTTACTGACTGCTTGCGATGTGACGGGTGCTGTTGCAGGTGCTTTACATATTGATTCATATCATTGTTAGCAATTTAATTCTCATATCAACTCCTTTAAAGAGCTGGTCTTATTATGCCTGTCTTAGAGGTGGTGAAACTAAGGAACAGAGGTTAAGTAACTTGGCCAAGGTCACACAGCCAGTAAGTGGAAGAGTGAGGATTGGAGCCCTCTCTCTTATTGGCCTGTCTTCCCTGCAACCTTTCTTTCAGGCCGCAGAGAAACTTTAACAGGTCTTGCTGCAGTAGCACAGTTGTTGGCGCTTTGGCACTGATGGTAGACGTCGTCTTAGCATTATTCTGTATTGTTATGAATTACCAGAAAACGTGGATTTTGTTAAGGCAGTCAGATTTAAATACACAGGTCACCTTGTTGCTCTAGTTCACAAGACTTCCAACCCCCATCCCGCACTTACAGGCTTAGAGACTGACACCTGACTGACGGTGTGGTTGGATCCTGTCAGCATTCTGCCTCGACAGTAGGTGTCTGCACTCCCCACCCCTTCCCCTTGCACAGCCGCTAGTAAGACATTTCCGTCTCTGTAGTACTCTGGGCAGTTGGAATGCTTCAGTGTATGCTAGGTGACTATTCTCTCTCAGCCCTGGAACTGGCCAGTGGGTGAACAGAGTGCTCCATTGCTGAAGACTGTTTTAAACATCTTAGTTACAGAGAACAGATGAGCAGACTGCACTGTTTGCAGCGCTCATTCTTCCCCCTAGGAGCTGCAGCGGGCTAAGCAGGAAGTCCTGTCTCTGCGCAGAGAGAACACCACGCTGGACGCTGAGTGCCATGAGAAAGAAAAGCACATCAATCAGCTGCAGACAAAAGTGGCTGTTTTAGAACAGGAAATCAAGGACAAGGACCAGCTTGTTTTAAGAACAAAAGAAGCATTTGATACAATCCAGGAACAAAAGGTCTATTTTAAATTTTTGTAAACAAATTGGTGATTGCAGTTATAGAGCGATGCTTTTCCTAAACCAGTGCCCTAATTATTCATGTTTTTACAAATATATCAGGTGGCTTTAGAAGAAAATGGTGAGAAAAATCAGGTGCAACTAGGAAAACTTGAAGCTACCATAAAATCACTATCAGCAGAACTTCTTAAGGTTTGTTTTTAAAAATTAATAGAACATTAATATCTCTTGGATTATGTAGAAGTACACATACAAAGCTCTTTTATAGGCAAATGAAATCATCAAGAAGTTACAAGGGGATCTGAAAACTTTAATGGGTAAATTGACACTGAAGAACACAGTTACCATTCAGCAGGAGAAGCTCCTGGCTGAAAAGGAAGAGAAACTACAAAAGGAGCAGAAGGAATTGCAAGAGGCTGGGCAGTCTCTCCGAAATAAAGAGCAAGAGGTAGTTGATACTGCGTACTGTGCACGTGTGATTATTTGTAAAGTGCAACAAATTTCCTCGCATGCATATTTTAAATTTGTAGTTATATTAGAAATTGGCTTGGATATTTTTATTTTCGAAGAGCATGATTAGCTTCAATAGAAATTAACTTATTTTTCGTAGTTCTTCTGAGTCAAATAACTTGAGTGTGCATGTGTGTGTTTACTGCATAGGTTAGCTGATTCCTTTATTATTTATTAACAAGAGTTACCAACCATTTGATTAATAGCAGTATATTCATTTTTATTTTAATCTTTATTGTACTTATGAGGATTGACATATTTCAGGTATGCAAATTACAAGAACAGTTAGAAGCTACAGTTCAAAAACTTGAAGAAAGCAAACAGCTATTAAAAAATAATGAGAAGTGTAAGTATGTGATCTTTTTATTTAAGTGAAATTTGTAGTTTTAGTCTTAACCTGAATATTTTATTTGAATTCATAGAAGTCTAGGGAAATCAGGATATTGCTATATACAAATAATTCTGCTTGAAGTACACTGTCTTAATTATGTCACCTTCCCTGTTACAATTACCATCATTATAAAAACTATCTCACATGTATCAGTAACCCAAAATCAAGTGTTAAAAATATTTAATATGCCTGACCAGGCGGTGGCGCAGTGGATAGAGCATCGGACTGGGATGCGGAAGACCCAGGTTCGAGACCCCGAGCTTGCCAGCTTGAGCGCTAGCCCATCTGGCTTGAGCAAAAAGCTCGCCAGCTTGGACCCAAGGTCACTGGCTCCAGCAAGGGGTGGCTCGGTCTGCTGAGGGCCTGCGGTCAAGGCACATGTGAGAAAGCAATCAATGAACAACTAGGGTGTAGCAACGACAACGAAAAATTAAAAATTAATGATTGATGCTTCTTACCTCTCTCCCTTCCTGTCTGTCTGTCCCTATCTATCCCTCTCTCTGACTCTCTGTCCCTGTAAAAAAAAAATATATAATATAATTTACATTTAAAATTCTTTAGTACCATTTTTTGATTGCTGTATGTGCATATAGCAATATTATGACTACTTGAAACTAAAATATAAAATTAAGCCTTCAACATTTTTCTGAGTTTCTAGTATTGGTTGTCAAATCTGAGTGTGAACTTTTAAGTAAACTAAAATATAGTAATCAAAGCCTTCAAAGACACCCTTTACTACCAGAAATACATACTTCAGATAGTAACAGAGTAAGGGGTCTTGTGTTACAGTTGCTAAAATAAGAATCCTGAATGTCAGAAGTTTAAGTTAACCTTTATTATTCTAAAAACTTAAATGTTTAAAATTATTAGGAACATAAATATAGTCTAATAAAATTCTTTCCCTTGTTCTTGTTCTGTAAGTAATCACGTGGTTGAACAAAGAACTAAATGAGAACCAGCTGGTAAGGAAGCCGGACGTGCTGGGCCCTCCCACTACCCCACTTGTGCATTCTGGCGGCAGCGTGGCCAGGAGTGGGCTGTCCCCTAACCCTGGTGCGGTAGGTGACTTGCAGACGCGGGTTCAGGGACTTCTGGAGGTGTGGATCCGGGCTGGCAGGCCTGTGACAAAGGGGCCGGCACTGGCAGACAGGCAGGTGTGCCTGCTCTTAACAGAGGCTGCGTTTCTGGGTCACTTCCTGTAAAGTTTTAATAGATACAGAAATCAGTGGTAATTAAAGTGATGCCAGGGGTGCTGAAAGCTTGCACTCACACGTGCACGCAGTATTTAGGAGGCGTCCAGGAGGGCGGACAAGGCGAGGCATGGGCTTGGGTTCAGAACTGCAGTGGAAGGGAGCTGAGTGGAATTCCATCAGAAAGAGAAGCCTCGCTTGCGAGCTTGTGGCCTCCAGGTTCCGGAGGAAACTGGCTCTGACACAAAGCGTCCTGGCTTCCAGGACAGACCATGTGCAGTTCTTGTGCAGGAAGGGAAAGGTAGGGTTTGGGGGCTGGCCTGGCCCTCAGGCGCGACCCTGAGGCTCTAAAGTTTTCAGATCCCCTTGTAACTTCTTGTCGGTGTCAGGGAAGACCGCTCCATAGTAGTGTCTGAGCTCAGAGACACACATTGCCAAGCCTTGGAAAAGGACAGCCATCCTCCTTGGTCACGAGTGCTTGGCTGCCATTTGTGGCTCTGGCCCTAGCACATTTCTTCTGCCTTACAGATGAGTTTGACTGGGACACCCAGACAGCCTGTCACCCCCATTTCTTGATGGCATCCGATCATAGCCAAGCCCTGGTTTCTTAAACTGCCCTTAGCTCGTCTAGCGCATGGCTGTAAGTCCCTCCAGTAAGTGACTCCCTTTACTGGCCTCCCGGAGCCGCCCTGTGGTCCTTGGTGCGTGTGGGCCAAGCCCGCCGCAGGGTGTGCTCAGCCCGGGGCGTGTGTCCTAGGTCCCTGGCACAGCGCAGGCAGAGGAGTTAAAATCTGAATGCCCTGTTGAATCTGCTCCAGCAGTCAGGCTGTACTGGCGTTTAAGGAAGAGAAAGGGTTTCTGTTCAGTGGGAAGAGCACCTAGTTCTGTGACAGTTGAGAAGAGTGGTGACAGACAGCTGTGTCAGAAGCACTTCTGACACACTGCACTGGGGCAGTTACTGCAGGTGTGTGTCCGTCGGCCTCTCGTTAAATGCCTCATGACCTTGGTTACTGGTGGTGCTGCTATATTAAAAGTTACTGGCAAAGCAAATAATTGTCTCAGTTAGTTTAAAGACACTGATGATCTTGTTTCTACTCAGTCTGGCAGAAAATAATTTTTATTTTATTCCTGGTTAGTCTGTTGATCTGTGATGTCACCCACCTGGGGGCCGGAGCAAACCCAGTGGTGGCTATGGCGGGTCATCGGCAGCTGTGCAGCCCTGGGAGAGGCCGGGTGCCTGCCCATGCTGTGTGCTGGCTGGCCGGGGAGGCTCTTAACCCCGGCTGCTACAGCGGGGGCATGCCCCTCTTGGCTGCGCAGATACTCTTTAGAACAAATTTCTCATCAACTTTTTTTCTTTTTTCTTTTAGGTTGATGGGAGACTGACTTACCCAGCCTGTGGGATTGGTTATCCTGCCTCCTCTGTGTTCGCTTTCCAGAACACCTTCCCTCATCCTGCATCTGCCAAAAATATCATGCACCCCGTTTCAGGACCAAAGGTAAGCAAATTAATACTTTTTTTAATATGGCAAGTTATTAACATGCAAATCTTTTTCATCCTTAAAACATTTATTTGATCGATTGCTGAGTGTTGGTGATGTGCGAGGTGAATGTTGCTGAGAATCTCTGGTCTGTGCTTACAGGAAGTGTTGCCTGTGCTCTAGGGTGTGTCCCGAGTCATGGGATCTGTGACAGTCTGCACACCCACCTGCTCATACTGCGTCCATGCCTGTCCAGCTGTCTCCTGTTACTCCTTCTGCTCACCTCTCCTGCAGCTCCCACCTGGCTGGGCGAGCTGTCCCACAAGCCGGCCAGCTGCCGGGTGACTGTTGGGGTCTGCAGGCAGGATGCAGGCTCTGGGTGGGCAGCTCGAGCAGACTGTGGCTGCGGGCTGATGGGATTTCTCTGCTGAGGCTTTTCTGTGCCTGTTGGAGTTCTTCATCTTCGTTGTTATTACTGATGTTCTAGGTTTATAGATTATGTGCACGGTGGTCTCATCCACCCAGACCCACCACTGATCTTAATTTCTTTTCTAACTTCAGGTCTAAATTGATTTTTCCTCCTAAATCATGGAGACAAACATTTTTGAAAATATATTATAAAAGATAAAATTGAGGATTTTGAAAATGCTGTTATGACCTTTTTCTCAAGTTAATTTTGGGCTGCTCTGAAAGTCAATTTGCTATGTTAGGCTTGTGCTTATTTTTTAGCCATAGTCTTGATTGTCTGGGACTTTGAGAGTAGTTTTTATGTCTAGAATATTATTATGTAAACAGTATTGTAGGTGCATTTCATTCACTTTTCTTGCACTGCTTATTGAGGAGAATTAGATGTGCACAGAGGAATGTTCTTGTTTTTAATATCAGTATATGCAAAGTGTGATTGCATTACAGGGTCAGTTTTTTCTTGAGAATTATGATTGAATTCAAAATTGCTTTTTATTTTAAATAGTTTCCCAGGAATTATATCATGTCCAAAATGAGGACAAGAGCAGGTAGATAGGGATGAACACGACCTATAACTAATAGGGTTCCCTTTCTGGTAGGTCAGCAGGGTTCATTGTAACGAGGACATTCTTAAAGCCAGGAGCAGGACTTCTATGTGTCCTGTGTCATTGATCTCCATGTCCTTTGGTCAAGTGTGTTCCCAACAGTGAAAAACAAGTGAAAACAGAACACTTAGAACTTGGTCTGAGGTGTGGATATTTATGTGTGAATTACATGTGTGAGCTACTGCACTACTCCGTTGAGTTCTGTGTATGTTAGTGGTGAAGCGCGTGGAGCCTGCAGGGAGGGTTCACCCTGCTCCATCTGTGTGGGGCTGGGCAGGCGCTAAAATCAACATCCGGCCTGTGCTCATTTCCCCTGTAAATGGTTCTCACCTTCCTGGACTCTTGTGGGCTTGAGTGCATTAATTTGTTTGCTTGTAATACCACCTGCTTTGTAACTGCTTCATAAGTGTCTGTTACTATTAATAAAATGGACTCAAAAATAGAAATTGAAGAATGAGATTAAAATTGTATGTAAATCATTCTGGCCAGCTGGCTCAAGAGATAGAGTGTTGGCCCGCATGTGGAAGTCCCGGGTTCGATTCTTAGCCAGGGCACACAGGAGAAGCACCCATCTGCTTCTCCACCCTTCCCCCTCTCCTTCTCTCTGTTTCTCTCTTCCCCTCCCACAGCCAAGTCTCCATTGGAGCAAAGTTGTCCCTGGTGCTGAGGATGGCTCCGTGGCCTCTGCCTCAGGCACTAGAATGGCTCTGGTTGCAACAGAGCAATGCCCCAGATGGGCAGAGCATCGCCCCCTGGTGGGCATGCTGGGTGGATCCTGGTCAGGCGCATGCGGGAGTCTGTCTCTGCCTCCCCACTTCTTACTTAGAAAAAAAAATGTATGTAAATCAAAATTACAGATTTCTTCTCACACCTCAGGTGATGGCTGTCGTCATTGCCTGCTTTGGTGACCGCTGCTCCTGCTGTGAAGCAGCCGGCACACCTGTGCCTGCTTGTTGACAGGCGCTGTGTTAATGTGGGATGTGGCTTTTCCGCCTGCTGCTCCTGTGCTCAACAGCTGTTTCGCCACCACGCAGTATGTCTGCCAGCGGGTCACAGGCCCTCTGGCCTGGGTGGACTGTCCCGATTATTGAGGAACATCTGTTTTCCGTATTTATGTATAAAATTTCTGTTTATTAATTTTACTTGTTTGTGTTTGGGATATTAAACCTTATAAAATGATGTCACAAATATTTCTATGTTCCAGACATTAGTCTGCTGTTGGCTTCAGTCACAGCAGACTAATTATTCATTATTCCCCTGATTGGGACTTGTCTTTTTTAGTCTCTTTATGGTGTTTTTTTTTTGTATTTTTAAACTTTACTGAGGTTTGATTTACATACATAAAGTTCTCCCATTGTTAAGTTTCCATGAAACCATCACGACTGTCCAGTCTTAGAGCATTTGTATTTTACTAAAACATTCCCTAGTGCTTTTTGCAGCTAATTCGCTCCCTTCCCCTAAGCAGTACTGACCTGCTTTCGGTCTATAAGTTTGCCTCTACACGTCATGTGAATGGAACCACACTGTCTGTGGTGTCCGTGGCCTATCTCGCTCAGCGCCATGTGGGGCGTACCGGGCAGGTGCGCAACAGGGGCTCATGCTCTGCGCTGTGCCATCGTCACGTGAATGTACTACAATCTTTATCCATCTGCGTTGGGTGGGCGTTTGTGATATCTGCCATTTGGGGCTGTCACGGTAAAGCTGCGTGAGCATTGCTGTGCAGAATGCATTTTTCTGGCAGGAGCACCTGCGACTGGACTTGCTGGTGGCATGTGGTCAGGTGTTAGGGACGCTGCTCAGTGCTGGGAACATCCCTTCTGTTTGTTCTGTCCCGTTTCTCACTGTGTATGACTGCTGGCCAGAAACTATTATGTATTAATGTCTCTTAATTTTCCTCTTTTTGCATGTTTTTTTATAAGAAATATTAAAATTGTTGTCTTGCTTTAAAAAATCCTTTGTGTTTAATGCAGTGGTTCTTAACCTGGGTTCTATCGAACCCTAGGGATTCAATGAGTTGGTCTCAGGGGTTCGGAGAAGCCTCTGCCGCGGAGACCAGAATAAAGTAATACCGTAATTTGTTGTGAGTTCATGCACTTTGTTGGTTTTGTTCTTTGAGCAAGGTGATGTTCATGCACGGCTCATTTTGTGCACCAGTGAAAAAATATATACCTATGTCTTGAATTTGGAAAAAATAATCATATTTTATTTATCACTAAAGAAGGGTTCGGTGAATGCGCATATGAAACTGGTGGGTTCAGTACCTCAAAAAAGGTTAAGAACCACTGGTTTAATGTTATCACGTTAAACATGTAGATCAATGTGGGAAAACTGGTATCTTTGGAACGTGATTGCCAAGTCTGGCTGCACGTCCCTCTCATTCATCCCTTTACCTGTCAAGCTCGTGTCTGTCTGGCCTATATATTATAGGGGTTTACCAAACATTGTGTTGTTTCCCTGTGCTTTTCTTTCTGTGTCCACATACATGGTCATGGTTTTTCCTCTTTGTTAGTATGGTGATTTATGTTTCTGGACTTTTTAATGAAGATCCATTCACAGGTTCCTGCTATAAAACCCACTCAGTTATAGTCATTATTGCTTTAAATATACCTTTGTATCTTCCATGCTGATGTTTCGGTTCAGACTTCTACATAGATGTTTGGATTACTGCTGAGTATTTCAAAGTTCAAGTTTCTAGCCCTAGTTGAGAATCCTTAAGTATAACATAGGCATTAGAAGTTCTTAAAAAGGAAAGAATTTTCAGAGAGCGTGTGGGGAATGTGTCATTTCAGAACGTGGTTCCTTGTAAGCACTGTGACACTTAATGTACTAGTGTTCATGTTTCTGTTGCCGCTGTTCGTCTAGCTTGTATGGCAGGAACTTTCTGGGCAAAGAGATAGGCTGCTGCTCACGAAGCCGCCTCAGTGAGATGCGTCTGTGTGGCGCACTGGAGGCTGGGCCTGGGCCTCTGCCATCAGAAGGAGTGGGACCACCTCTCTCCACAGAGCAGCATCTTGGTTCTCGGTAACTCAGTTACGTGAGGTGTTTCTCCGTAGGTTCAGTTTAACTTGCAGTTTACAAAGCCAAACACGGCCCTCGGAGACGTCCCGCTGGGAACAACCGTGAGTGAGCCGGGCTCAGCTGACAAGGAGAAGTAAGTACTCGACCTAAAACTCACTGTTTGCAGTTTTGAGAGTCATCTTAAGGAATTTTTATCAGTGCTTGAAAAGCTATGGCTTCTACTTATCTGTGACATTTTAAGTTGATGGTCATGCAACTCCAGTTCCATCCCTCTGGCTGTAAAAAGGTTTTTCATGTTTGTTTATTTTTTTCAAACTGTAGTTAGGTATAGTAAGATTTTATTTTATAAAAGAATTTTCTACGTAGCTGAATGCCCTGTCAGATGTCCTTCGGGAAGTAGATGGAGACCTTGTCACTCTCTGACGCTGGGCCTCCGGGTCTCGTTTCCCTGCATGGCCATCTTCCTCTCATGACGCTCCCAGAGTGAAGTGATGTGACAGCCAGCTAGTGAACCGCCAGAACCCTCTGGTAACTAAGAGGATGGCCCTGGCCAGCAAGCTCAGCTGGTTAGAGCATTGTCCCAATGCCAGGGTTGTGGGGTCGCTCCTGTTGGGGTGCACAGGGAAACAGCCACCTAAGGCACACAGCTCAGTGGGACAACAAATGGAGCCTTCTCTTTCCTGCCAGCCCCTCTCTGAAACCAGTTTTTTTTTTTTTAAATTTTTATTCATTTTAGAGAGGAGACACAGAGTGAGAGAGAGAGAGAGAAAGAGAGAGAAAGGGGGGGAGGAGCTGGAAGCTCAACTCCCATATGTGCCTTGACCAGACCAGTGCAGGGTTTTGAACTGGCGACCTCAGTATTCCCAGGTCGACGCTTTATCCACTGCGCCACCACAGGTCAGGCCTGAAACCAGTTTTTAAAAAAAAATTTTTAAAGGCTGATGGGATTGTCCTAGAGCTAACATAAGTAAGCGTTAATGTCAATTTGTGACCTCTGTTGTGCCTGCTCAGAGATTCCTTCCTGTTTTTATGGCTTAAACAGTGTTTCCATAGTGAAGTTGGTTGAATCAGTTAGTTGTGGCTGAAATAACAATTCATACGTGCAGACTTGCCTCCCTGGGTGGTCTCCACATTGATGCTGTTTTCTTATCTGCTCCTCATTGCAATTGGATGGCCTTCACGGCTTTCTGCTGGCACTTGTCATCAGCCGTCACCCTCCCTATATTTGTAACTGAATTACTAATACGGCACAAAGAGGTTTCTTGTTCCAACTTTCTGGCCTTGATTTGTTGGCTCCTCTAAAACTGCACCAAGATGGGTATTAACATAGATAATGTTGTGAGCCTCTTTTTTTATTTTTTTAAGTAAGGTCAGAATTCTTTGAGGTCCTGAAATGTGTGTTTGTTTTATCTCACACTCCCTTGTTTTTAGGAGGCAGAATTCCAAAAGTTCACAGCAGTGGTGGAGCTCCATGTTTATGTATTTACTATGTCACACACACCAGAAGCCAGTTTACTTGCAGAAAATGTAACAATCATATTTACAGTACAAAATCAGACATCAAATTAGGACTGGTCAGCTATTTTTTTTTTAAGTTCTTTCTATTTAAAACTGGTTTGTTTTTTGTTGTCAGCTAGTGAAAAGTGGTAGTGAGTATTGAAGATTTAAAAAAATGTTAAAATTGAAAAATACCTATTCACTTACTTAACTCTTCTCTGAAACTTGAGAAAAGACCATTATTTAATTTTAAGGTTGTAATGCCATTGTTTTGTAAGAGCTTTTAATTTCTTATTTACTGCTAGAGAAACTGTTTACAATGGGCAGGTTTGGAAAGAACAAATATAGTGATAAAAAGGGGAAAAACATAAGCATATACTTTTTTTGAAATATAATTGTATTTGTATTCGTCTAATCAGAATTCCTTACTGTTAAAATATGTAATAATGACAACTTTGAAGCACAAACTTTGAAGAGCTTTTGGTGAAAGAAAATTAAATACAGGATGAGATGGGACATCCTACGTCATACTGACGCTCTCCAGGCACGCTTGTGTTTATAGCACGCACAGAACGTGCACGCCTCCATGGCCCTTACCCCAGCTCCTAGGCTGTGCAGTGCTGCTCACGGAGATTTCCTCTGTGCTGGGAGGAGGGTGCTTCAGCTTGTGTATGGATCAGTGACTTGCTTAAGTAAAAAGTCTGTGAAGAATGTGATTTGTCTTGAACAAACTACCAATGTATATTATGTGTAGTATTTAGATTAGGTAAACATTCAGAATTACTAAAGAGAAAATAATACTTTGTTAAAACACTCTTTTCCTTCTAAGTGTTGAAAATTCAGGGCTAGAATCCAAATATCTGAAGAAAAGGGAAGATAGTATTCCGTTACGCGGGCTCAGCCAAAACCTCTTCAGTCACCCAGGTGAGACGATGTTTCGGACACAGGTGGTCAGTGTGGCTGCAGTGAGTGGGGAAGGCTGAAGTCGGGACACATGGTCTTTTCTGTCTCATTTGCAGACCACCAGAAGGACGGCACATTGGGAGCACTGCAGGCGTCCTCCAAACTGGCCGGGGCCCCTCCCGCTGCCTCAGCCTACTTCCCTGGACAGTGACCAAGTAGTTAGTCCTGGCAGCACCCTGCTTCTCAGTGCTGGCCCAGCCTCCAGATGGTTTAGAGGTGTCAGTGGCCTACCTGATGGCGGTGGGTTGTGTGGGTCTCTGAGTGCGGCCGTCACTGATGGTGGACAGACAAGCGGAGTGGATTTGTATGGGGGACCAGAGAGACTGAGTTGGGGACCTTCTTTAGTTTGTGAACATGGGATCAGAACAGTAGTGTGAATTTTATTAAACTCATCCTTAGAAATGCTTACAAGTTCTAAGGCACGAGTTGATCTTTATAAGGGACCTTCTAATCATGATGACTTGGGTAAATTAACACTTTCCAGACATAATAGGAGACCAAAGAATGCTAATGATTCATTTTACCATTTTCATTGCTAATAAAAATTTAAATTTGCCACCTAAGAATAATGAGGGAAGGTGATTATCTAAGATGTCTATTCTCGATGGTAATTGACAATAAAGAGAAAAGTACTCAAATTGACACCTTCAGAGCAAGTATTTTCCGTGGCACCTTTCAGTTAGCCTACCTAGTAGTCTATTAAGTCATTCTGATAGACTTATTGTAGAGGTACTCAGTGTGTGTTTACACGACCAGATTAGGTGTACAGTGCTTGTCATTGGAGCTGCAAAGCTTATGGACCTCATTGCTTCCTGAAAGTCCATACCCACCCAGTTTTTCTCTTTCGTTTGTAATTGCATTTGTTTTTTTATGCAGTTAAATTTATATTAGTGGAATTTTGTTTTTAAAATTACCGTACAAAAGAACATCATGAAGAGTCATTGATTTTTTTAATTTCAGATGGGTTTTTTATTATTTATTTATTTTTTACAGAGACAGAGAGAGAGTCAGAGAGAGGGATAGATAAGGACAGACAGACAGGAACAGAGAGATGAGAAGCATCAATCATTAGTTTTTCGTTGCCTTTGCGACACCTTAGTTGTTCATTGATTGCTTTCTCACATGTGCCTTGACTGTGGGCCTTCAGCAGACTGAGCAACCCCTTGCTGGAGCCAGTGATCGTGGGTCCAAGCTGGCGAGCTTTTGCTCAAGCCAGATGGGCCCGCACTTAAGCTGGCGAGCTCAGGGTCTCGAACCTGGGTCTTCCGCATCCTAGTCCGATGCTCTATCCACTGCGCCACCGCCTGGTCAGGCCAGATGGGTTTATTTTAACGTTTGTTTAATAAAGTAGGCAAAATCAGTAACTGCTAAAAGTTAAAACTTCCTTTTTGTAAGTTTCAAGTAAGGTTAGAAAGTTTGGAAAAGAGTAGGTGATTTTTAAAAATTCACCCAGAATTACAGGGCCCATTTTTTTTGTTGACAACTATCCAATCAAGAGTAGCCTTCTCTTAAGAAATCTCTAAATCAATTTGCAGGTATTGCTAATGTTCATTTAATCTTTTAAAAGTTATTTTCAAGGACCATATACACACGAAGAGACATTTCAAGATAATGACATAGCAACAGTTCTGTGTTGAAACAGAATTTTTGTTAATTTTTTAAAAATTTATTTATTTATTCATTTTAGAGAGGAGACACAGAGTGAGAGAGAGAGAGAGAGAAAGGGGTGAGGAGCTGGAAGCATCAACTCCCATATGTGCCTTGACCAGACCAGTACAGGGTTTTGAACTGGCGACCTCAGTGTTCCCAGGTCGACGCTTCATCCACTGCGCCACCACAGGTCAGGCTTTGCTAATTTTTTATTGAGGGCATATTGCGTCTTATTCTGTGACACTTCTGGCAACTGCAAGGTGTTCTAAACTGGAGAGTCTGTCACATTTAGTAACCACTGTTGGCAGTGACTTTTTTACATGTTCTTTCCTCATTTGTATATACGATACTGCTCACAAAAATTAGATATTTCAAAATGAATATGAAGCGATCAAAAAATTTGATTTTTCTTATTAAACAAGAACATCAGAAAAGCAAACGGCAAGTCAGAGAAAGTTGTTTGATTATGCAAATGAGATGCAAAACCAACTTTTATTTCATTGGTGGAAATGCACTGTACAAATGGCTGAAAGTACTGTAGCATTGCCCGATCCCCTAATTTTTGTGAGCAGTGTATATTGGGAAGAATACTCGGTTACAGTCACTTGATTGCACAAATAACCTGGAAGCAGCCTCTGTGATTACAAAGTGTATATGGACAGCTTTAGATGGGATGGCGTACAGGCAGCTTTTCTGTTTTAAATAGAGCTATTTTCTGTATCCACACATGGAAAACGACCATTTCTAAGAGGGAGTTTAGAAATCACATTGTATTAGTTGGCCATGTACGGACTTCAGAGTGTGCTAAATCTTTGCTCCACCTCTTCAATGTTGAGATTGTTTTGCAGTGTGAGGTGTACATGTGTTAGTAATCAAAATCTTACACTTAATGTACTTCTGTGAGCTTGGTTAGTAAGCATTAATATTTTGGGAGTAGGACATGTAAATGGTACATAAAAACAGAAAAAGGATCTACAACATTTCTGCTTAGAAAATTAACTTGTAGACTAAGTTTTCATTTTTTTTTTTTGTCTTCCTCCAAGTGTATTTTATAGTGAGGGAAAATTAATGGACTCAAAGACAGAAGGTATAAAGCGTTGGTTTGTTTCTGTAAAAATGATGGTAGCAAAGCCAGAACAAGCCCTAGAGGGAATCATAGATCAAGACTTTATTTTTTTTTAAAAAATCATTAAAATATTTAATTTTATTAACAGAATATTTACATTTCTCTTAAGACCTTATTTAACCATAAGTGAATGTTCCAAGTTTAAAAAGCATTAAGCAATAACCACACACAAGATGAAAACAGTGTAAACTATACAATACTTTATGTACAATTTTTACAAAGTAACACTTTTTTAAATAATATAACTGGACACAAAAATATACATTTTAGAGAAATTCACATCAGTAATTGTATAAAGCTCTCTTCTAGGGTCCTGAAAATTTAGGACATTAGCTCTGTGAATAAAGTGTTACGGTGACAGTCCGGAAGGCCACTATATATATTTATCTACATACAGACATCACATGGGCATTTTCAAGGCTACCAGCTTGACTATCTATTTTTAGGTTATGTATTCAAGTGTTGAGGTTATGATTATGCAAACATTAAAAGAATAGCAGTGTGAGGAGCTGGGGATAGACCCGAGCCAGTGTTTCGAGTCAGAGGCTCTACACAGCCCAACTTGATGGGATCCCACGTGGCTGAGATCTGTTTAAAAACCAGTAGTGAAGTGTTTCATTACTCCCAACCAGCTTGAAACATGATTGAGATTCAGTCCAGTCTAAGGGTAGTTTCAGTGCACATGGTTCACTCGCCATTTCTTAAGTGCATCTGCATTAAGGCTTTGAATTTCTGACCCAAGACCTGACAAGGATGGAGCCTGCATCGAGGTTTCCGGGGTTAAAAGCGACAGGTCCGCACTGTCCTCCCTGCTGTCTGGCTGCGAGTCAGCGCAAGGAGCTCAAGCTCAACACCTGAAGGAAATGGCGGCAGAGACGTTGCTAGTATCTAAGAAGTCACATATATAGTTTTAATTAAAGGGTGTATGTAAGAAAACAAAACAGCTTAGTGGCAAGAAATTGGTGCTAATAAACAAAAGGTTTCTTCTCAAAAGAAAGTGTAACATCTTTGGAAAACTGTCCGGCTCTTTCCTCAGTTCCTGTGAGTCCATGCAGAAACGCTGGCCACCCGACAGTGCACGGGATGGAGTGGAATGTGCGTGGGCACTGCAGGGCGGCCGGCCTGGCGCCTGGTCACACGTTCGTGTCCTGGAGCAAGGGCTCTTTGGCCTCACCTGGCGCCTGTGCACTGTGCGGGTGGCTATGGCCGCCGCAGTGCTTTCTCCAGCTGCTGGACCGCAGGCTGAGGTTGGTGTGTTCCGGAATGAACAAGGCCACCAGCAGAGCCAGCAGTACTGAACAGGCTCCAAAGAGAAAGGGGGGGCCGGGGATGATGGAGTTCTGGGGAAGCAAGAGGGACAGTCAGGTTTCTACCTGCACTCCCTGCTGGGAGGGTTGGAGGGCGTGCTTGTTTTAGTGCCAGCAGCCCGTGTGGCAAACGGGTGCTGCTGTGATGTGAGAGCCAACAGGCCATGTCTCAGCTGGGAACCCGCTGCTGGGATAGCCGGTGCCAGACTCGGCTCAACAGGGGGACCGAGGAGCAAGCTATCTGCTGGGGTAACGTAACCCATCCTGGGCTGAGCGCTCATGTCACAAGGGGAGTCTAGCAAATGAGGACAGAGGTGCATAGTGGCCCCGCGGAGGCGGCCCCTCCAGGCCTGAGTCACACAGGCGCTGGTGACACAGAGCCCCTGAGTTACATGTTGCTCTGGAGGAAAGATTGTCATAGCACAGCCTTCGTCAGCGGAGACCTACCTGTTCTGAGTGGTGCTGTGGACTGGCGTTGGTCCCCAGGTCCGTCCCAATGGGCAGCTCCTTCAGCTCCACGTGGAAGATGTAGAAGATGAAGCCGTAGAGCGCAGGCCCCAGCCCGTTGCACAGCCCCCGGATGCCAGTTATCATGCCCTGAACGACACCTGCAGTGGGGACAGAGGTGCTCAGTCCTCGCTGAGCTGTCCGCCCTGCAAGCAGTGCTACCACCGAAAGGCCCTGAGGGCCCGGCCCCCGCTGGGGCAAGCGACCCTGGGGCAGGAGGCACGGGACAAATGGCAGAGCCTGTGTTTCCCTGCATGGAGTCCCCAGCTTGGAACCAGACATGAGTTCGCAAGAACAACTGACACTGCATCCCCAGTCAGACCCAAACCCTTTTTCTAGATCTGTCTGAGAGATTCCCAAATTTAAAATGCAGCTTGTTCTTTCCTCATTTATCACCAGGTGGCCACATTGCCACTTGTGTGACACCCTTTATGACTAGATACCCTTTTCAAAGAACCATTAGTATTTAAAGAATTAGATGTTCCCACCACAGGGCATCAGGTGACAGAAACGTTTGCTATGTGTTAGGTCACAGAACCATACAGGTTGTCACAGGCTACACGTGCCCACCCACACACATGTCCAGTGCATCAGAGCAAACGTGGTCAGTGAGTGTGAGGTGGCCACAGAGTCCAGGCGAGCAGAGCTGGAGCCCTGTGCACATCATCGCAAGTCCCAGCACGCACCTTGCTGGTCGGCGTCTGCAGTCCGTGAGACAAGCGCACTGACGGCGGGGAAGGTGATACTGGACATGGCAGCCACAGCGCCCGCAGCCCACATCATCCTGCGGCAGAGGGACACGGCTCAGACAGCCCTGAGGATGGTGCCCGCTGTTGGGTGGCACCACGTGACTGCTGCTGGGACAGTCACAGGTCCTGCGAAGCCCCCCATCTCATGGGGACAAGAACACAGCGTACAAATAGAAGGGACATTAACTGTTCCCAGGCATGTGAAGCCAGTAACTCCTGCCAGGTCCCAACCGACTTACGAATCAGTGTGGACACTACTGATTTGATCAAAATTCAGATGCTCCTGGTTTTAGAGAAATGTCTGAGCAACTCCTTGTGGAAGCTAGACTATAAAACAAGCGCCCACCAAACACCAAGTCCAGGCAGATGTTGTAGACGGCTGGGTGGGACATGAGCAGAGTGGCATGTAGGCCAGTGAACAGGACAGGCGGATGCAGGCAACCTCACACGCCTCCCCTAGGAGCAGACAACTGGACTCTGAGACTTTGCCATTGGGAATGGTCACTGGTGTTACTCAACCTTTTCTTTTTACCCAGAAAAACAAAGCTAAAGAACACTTTCAGGGCCCTGCTGCCATGGGATTACAGGCTTTTTCATAACAAACTGATTAAGAAATTAAATGTTTGTTATTGATTTAAAGGCTCAATAATGTGATTCAAAAACCCAATGTGTGACCGAGCCTTAAAATGCCAGCTTTCTGTGCTCTGGCCATCGTAGACCCTTGAAATACCCAGGGGAAGGTGTGATTATACAGTTCGCGAGGAAAAAAAGCACTCGAGAAGCACCTGACCAAGTGGTGGCGCAGTGGATAATACAGCATCGGACTGGGACGCGGAAGACCCAGGTTCGAGACCCCAAGGTCGCCAGCTTGAGCGCAGGCCCATCTGGCTTGAGCAAAAGCTCTCCAGCTTGGACCCAAGGTTGCTGGCTCTAGCAAGGGGTTGCTCAGTTTGCTGAAGGCCCGTGGTCAAGGAACATATGAGAAAGCAATCAATGAGCAACTAAGGTGTCACAACAAAAAACCGATGATTGATGCTTCTCATCTCTCTCTGTTCCTGTCTGTCCCTATCTATCCCTCTATCTGTCCCTGTTAAAAAAAAAAGGCTCGAGAAGGAAATCATTCCAGTAACTGTCAATTATACCTCAAAGTGAAAGGCACACACCAACATTTTTAAGAAAATTGAAATATACATACCATGGTTCTGAACCGAAGCCATACCACGCCAACTGTAATATCTGAAATCCCAGACCCAATAAAATGGTGTTCTTATTTCCAATTGATCTCATAAGTAAACTCAAGACTATGGTCTGGAAAAGAAAAATACCAATATGGTTTGTGAGAATACAGTTTTTACAACTAAAAAGAAAATAGTACTTGGTGAGTTCTTTCAACCTATAACACGTCTGTTACCTTTTCCCACATCTTGGCTTGTCAGCAACAACTGCCCTGAATCTATCTGATCATCAGTCCTGGCCGGAAGTGGGAACGAGAGGCTCCATGCTGACAGACCAGAGGCAGGGGGACTGGGCAAGGACACTGGGAAGGTGAGCTTTATTTATCCAGTGCTTTCTCAGAAGTTACAACAGTGGGTCAGTGTTCTAATGATTTGGAGGTCCCTATGAAGTAATAACTTAAAAAAGTTATAGGTCCAATTTACTCTTAAATGCTTATTCCCTCGACTGAAGAAAACCTAAATAGTACAATCATATTTCCTTCATGTAAGTTAATGGACTGGTGAAACCCTGCTGCATTCTGAACAGTTAAGTCAGCTTATCACGTGGGTGCAGAGGGATGTCCAAGGGCCCAGACCCTGGCTGCACCTGTGGCCCTGGGCAAGTCATTCACTGACGCTCGGGCCCTTACGAAGTGGCAGTACAGCAGCTACTTCAGAACTGCCACTTTCCCACCAAGGGCTCGCATTTGCCTGGCACCAGGCAGGCACTTAGTAAACACTATTACCAGCTGCTGGGTTTTCCTACCTTTTGTTCAATGCTAACAAATTATGCAGTGATTTTGGGACATTGGAAAACATATTTTGCTATTCTAGTTAAGGTATCACATATGCCACATAAGGCAGCTACCAAGTCCAGCAAGGAAGAAATGAAATTAAGGAATTCACAGTTTATGACTACTGACACTAAATGCACAATCATCAAGGTTAAAATTCTTTAAACTGAGACAGTCATCTAAGAAATCAAGCAGATTTAATCACAATAAGCCAGAAAAAAGCAAAGGATTTTTAGACAATTAGGACTCATAGCTTTTTTTCCGATTTTTCCCTTAAATCATCTGAGCCTAGGACTGAATTCAAAAGGGATTTGTTGGGTTACTCTTCAACCACATCCACAAGGGACCACGCAGAGGACGCACACTCCCACTGGGGACACTGGTTTGTCCCGAAGGACACCCGGCACGAGTTCTCACTGTTCACGGAAAGCACATCTGATTTTGTGTATCACAGTATTCTCAATAATAATGGAACAAATAGTATATACTATGTATATAAAATAGAGGGGGAAACCATAGTATCCCTTAATTTAGTATAACTAGATTATTTGACTTATGGACTTAACCAAGATGACAGAGCTAACTAATAGTTAACAGACATCAGCTTTGGTCAGTCACTCAACAAACATTGCCACGGTCCTACTATGGCCAACTCTTCTCAGTCCGAGGGCAGTGACCTATGTGGGTCAGTTGTAGGTCAGCATACTAGTCAGCAGAGTCACCTCCCCATGCAGGGAAGATGGACACGAGCACGCGTATTTAAATAGAGACTACCAGGCTGTGGTGGCCACAGAGGAAACGGCAGTGTGCGCAGTGCTGCCTGACCCAGCTAGGCAGGAGGGCCCTCCAAGGCAGTGTCTGGGGACAGGGCTCTGGGAGGGGAGAGGGCGTCAAGTCTAACATCAGGTCTAGAATTGATTCGCGTTGCAAAGTGGATCTGTTTAAAATTCCACTTTTCAAAAAACGACTGCTGACTGGTGATTGCACTGTGGGGAGACGGGTGGAGAGGTGTGGGACAGTGAAGAATGCCACTATCAGCATGTGCTGGGGTGGAGGAGACGGGAGACCCAGTGATGGGCTGGGGGTGGTGAGGAGAACAGGGATCAAGAGTGACACCCGAATGCTGATTCAACAAGAGACGGGTGACTCGGTAAAGGAGGGAGTACAGGATAGGGGAGGAGGGAGTGAGGCCGGCACAGGTCAGTGTCTTGTCAGAGGAGCTCACGCTGGCCATCGGGCTGGCCGCTGCACATGAGACGCACCAGCATGCAGAGCGCCCACTGAGAGCACCAGCTACATGTGAATGTTCAGTTACTGCAAAGGTCACAGATTCAGGCCTGCTGGGCCCGGAGGGGATGGGACCTACCGCAAATGGGAGTAAAGGCCCCACATGGCTTCCCTCGAAGGTGCATCCATCTGGAGTTACCAGAGCCAATGACTTGGGGGGGGGGGGGAATACACAGCCATATTTTCATATAAACCTCCCTACTTCTGACATGCTTACTACAGACTTTTCAGGTTTTTAAAACACTATGGAAAAAAACAGTGACCTCTAAGTTAGCCCTGCTGGGTACTGACATGGTGCAGGTGGGGGGCCCCGTTCAAACAGGGGCAACCCTGACCTCACGATGCACAGAAGCGAAGCCACCGGAAGTAACCAGGTAAGGTCTGCACAACGACAGAGCAACGCCCAAGTCACACGGGAGTCAGAGAACGGGCACTGAGGATGGAGGGAGGGGTGCGGACAGCAGAGGGGCAAAGACAGCACAGGGTACACGGGCATGTGCGGCAGCAACAAGCAGCCTCTAGGCAGGAGGCTGGAGGACACAGCCTGCCACTGCTCAGAGGTCACCAGGGATAGTCTCTCTCAACTGAGGGCTCCAGGTAAACAAGAATCCTTCAGGGCTCCCTATTGATGTCAACATTGCAGTTCATGTAATCACATAAAAATGCAATTACCAGATTTGCAGACTATACACTCCTTCTAGTCATGTTTGTGAATACCTACTGATTTTCTCTTTTTAAAATGTAATTTTATATCCCAAACTATGTCTCTAGGTAGGCCCCAAGTGAAATGGTCACTTCATATCCTGCCTATTCCTGGGCCATAACCCTGGTGGGGACGTGGCCGCTGCCCAGCCCTCCTGCAGTCACAGGACTGCCCTCCAAGCTGAGCGCTGGGGGACGGGTCCTCATGCCCCTGTTCAGGCGCCACCTGCCAAGCAGGGGGACTTCCTGACACCTCCAGGTCATCACTAGATTAGTGCCACAGTGGGCACACGGGTAGCTCAGGATGGCGAGGCAGTCATGACCTTAAACTGCTAATCCCTTGTCACTGTCGTGCATGTCCACCTGTTCTCCTCCCATCCGAGACAAAACACTAGCAAATCCGATCTCAGTCCTATCTGAAAGAGATACACCACGGCCAGCGTGGCTCTGGCCCAGGACTTGAGGTCGGCTGAACAGCCCAGCTCGCCCATGACTCGTCCATCTCCCCTCGTGTTCTCTAGGTTACAGCCAGGCAGCGAGGTCCCCTGGAACGGAAGAGCCCTTTCCGGAGGGACAGGAAGGGACATTCACAGGCAGTGTTCCCAGGGTCCATCTGGAGTCAGGAACAGCATTAAGTGCCGTGTGCACGCGTGGGTGGGGCATGGAGGAGGCATGGCACAGAACTGAAATTCGAGGGTTATTGCCAAACCCACCAAAAACCCACAGTGGTAAAACCTTCAGGGAGCACTCCACTAAGAGACGGGGAAACTTTCAAGAGTCCAACTGCTAAAGGGCTCTCTCCCTTCCACTTTCTTACAGCAAGCTGGGAAAGCGTGATCATCTGCAAGGTCCAACAAAGCAAAGCCAATGGGCTGGGAGTGGGGGGTGGGGGGCTTCCAAAGACAGACTCAAGTGGGACAAGTTCCCACAGGACTGGAATTCACTGTGGAGCACACAGATTGCAGGCCAGGAAATCACATCGTCTGAGAAAATGCAAACTCCTCTTCCTCAGACACTGCCCCCTCCAAGCTACCAACAAGCCTCCCGCACCCCGTCTGCCCGGAGCCACCCCCCCACTCCAATTTCCTGTTTCTCCTGCAGGTCGGAGCAGAGCCACCCTGCCAGGCCCAGGACCAGTCCCTCCACCTCTTGGACTTCCTGTCCCCACACTGCCCCCTCTCCCTCCCATAGTGGCCCCGGCCCCGCCCTCATGCTGGGCAGTTCCCTGGTGTGACTGGGTCCCTGCTGCAGGGCGCCCATCGTCCACCTGCCCCATGGCCCACATCTCGCTCCTCCAGGCCTCTGCTCCAGTGCTGTCTTGGGTCAGCCGGGCCACCCAGAGGGGACCACGCCCTATCCTCTCGACACCCCTGGGCCCCTAAGTCCCTGCTGTCTCCCCAGGGTCTGCCACGTGGTCGGGAGTCCAGATCTGTTGAATGACGGTCAGTAAGAGAACAGAATATAAAACTTCTTACTGTATACAGGCATACATCCTGGTGTCAGTCAATAAACCATCTGATTGATGCATGTCAGTCCCCAGAATCTGACCAACATTAGCCACCTAACAAAACTCAGTCTCCAACCCTCCAGCCCACAGACCCAATGCTGGTGAGCAACTCCTCCCCCACTGACTCCGCTGGGATACCAGCTGGGCCCATGACTGCTCTCTGGCCCTGGAACGACACTCACCTGTGCAATAATGGACAGAATGCCCAGGACTGCTATAAACGCTGCAACACTCTCAGGTGAAAACTTCATTATCTAGGAGGTGTCCAGAGAAAGTGATAATCAATTTTAAAAAGCACAGCAAATACCACACTAACGCAGCTACTTGTGCATTAACATTAACCGGGCCAGGAAAAAACCAAACTACTCATTTACAACCAAAGAACTCATCAGAGAAAGAATCTGGCTTTCACTAAGGGCCAAAAGTGATAAGTGTTAACATGGGTAATGTGATACCCAGTTAATTTAGGTTAAATAGGGCTAAATGCCTTCGTTTATATTAAACTGGAAACAGCTACCCAGCACCCAGCGTCTGTTTTACGAGCAAGTATCTGTGCTCTGCCCGGGAGCCCCACGCCTGCCCCGCGCAGGCTCAAGTCACCAGGACACTGAATAGGGGAAGCACCATCACCTGGAGGACTCCTGTCCCTCTGCCCACGGAACAGGAGCCACGTGAATGGGGAGATGGATGGTGCCGGGAGTCACTGAGCTGACAGCGTGCCCCCAGAGGCCTGTGCGGCCCTGGCCGTGGCCACGCTCAGACCTGTGCCCTCCAGCACCGACGGGGACAGGGACCAGGCCAGAACCGCGTGGCACTCACCTGCCGGAGATACAGGAAGAAGCTGGAGTACTGGCCGGCCTCAGGGAGGTAAGACAGGAACACCGTGATACAGATGAGCAGCACAATGGAGTCCTGGCCCACCTTCTTCAGGGACTGCAGCGAGAGGGGCGCTGTGAGTGCCGCAGACTCTGGACCCTGTCAGACGCTGCGTAGCACGCGCGCGCGCACACACACACACACACACACACACGCTCTCTCCCGTACGTGTCCTCAGTTTACGTCACTCTCCCCACAACTGTGCTCGTAAGTATTTCAAAATGTTTTTAAAATCATTGAAATATTTTCCCCAAAGAACCACACCAGCAAAACCTTCCTCAACGAGTCCCGCTCGTGCTTTCCCGCCCAGAGGGGAGGCTGGACTTGCCGCGAAGGGGTCGGCCTGCTCCCAGGAGATGGGCGCGCCCCAGGACGCTGGCCGCATCTTCTCGGGCAGCGACTCAGGCACAGCCACCAGGATGAAGCAGATGTCTAGCAGAGCGATCGCCGTGGCCAGGACCACCACCAGGCTGTCCCCGTACACCCGTCCCAGGTAGGCGCCGATGGCAGGGCTGATCACCAAGCTCGCAGCAAATGTTGCTGAAACCTGGAACAGGCCAAGGGCAACTGTGAGGAGTGGGGAGGCTGGATGTCCTTCTGCCCACGGCAGACTGTAGTTGGGCCCGCTGCTCCTCCGCGGCTCCCTCCACCTCCCAGCCGCTCCATGGCCTCCCCCCTGCTCCTCCAGGGCTCCCTCCTCCGCCTCCCTGGCCCTCTCCTGCAAGAAGGAGAACCATCACTGTGAACCGGAATCTAAGGAACAGCCTCCAAGAGGTGTTTGTTCAAGTAAATTCTACTGACCAACAAACACATGGGCAAAATGGATTAAAACATAAACAGATGGCTGGTGGAGCTGTGCACGGGCCAGGCACTGTCCCTAGGACCCCCCCATAGGCCCCCAGGGCTCTGTAAAAGGAGTCTAAACACATGCTTGGGGAAGTCCAAGGTCACGGGGATTTAAAATTAAGTGAATGTTTACTCTGACACATATTTAAGGCCGGCTGAAACAGAGTGCAGGCCTGGGGTTTACCTTATCGGTCAGCGGCCAGCCTGGGTAGCCCCTGCACGTGGCAATCCTGCTGGGTGCCAGGCCCCTCTACCCACCTCTCTACAGTGCTGGGGACATCCTTTCCTCAAAGCCAGGGGAAGCTGTAGGTCAGAGTGGAGAGGACACGAGAAAATAGCCCCAGGCACTCAGGCCTGCCTACTGGACAAGATGGCCTACGAACCAGCAGTTGAGACCGCGGGACTAGAGAGAGCCCACTGCGTGCAGACATCACAGAGGGCTGCTGAGCAGCGGGAGCCTGCTCAGGTGTCCCTGTCCCATCTGTCCCTGCACATCTGTCCCTGCATGTCTGTCCCTGTGCCCCTGACTGTGGAGGGGTAGTGAGAGGGCACAGCAGAGCTCGTTTCTAGCTGTTTATTAGTAACTGCTCAAGACAAGCAATTCCATTTCGAAAGGTCAGTTATCTGCCAAGTACACACGACTGCAGTAACTTTAAATATCCAGTTGTCAGCCACAGCCCCCTGGGTGAGGACGCAGTGTATCCCACGCAGAGAAACTACACGGCAACAGACACGGATGAGCCTCCGAGAACTGTGATAAGTGCAAGAAGCCAGACACGAAGGACTACCTCCTACTTTATTTCACTACTATGAAGCAAAGACAGAAAGCAAACTGCTGGTTGCCTGAGGTCAGGGTGAAGCGTGGCTGGGTGACACTGGCCTCAGGGAACTTTTCAGGCTGATGAAAATGTCCCAGACAGACAGACTGTGGTGTGCTGTGTTATGACAGCCCAGCAAATTCAGTACAGTGAGCTGCAGTCTGGGGATGCCTGGGTGGGGGAGGGGGCTCAGGGAGTGTGGGGGTCTCAGGGACAGGAGGGCCGGCAGCGAGCAGCGGCCCCATCGTGGGTAAGGTAGGGAGTGTGGAGTCCCAGGGATGCAAGGGCCGGTGCTCCGGGCATGTCCCTCCTTCACGGTGCTCTCAGGCGGCAGGGAAATCTTTCTGGTCAGAGTGACAAGGACCACACAGATCACTGCTCCCCGCCACCTGCACCCACATTATCTGTAGAAGATTTAAGTTGATTTGGTAACAGATGCCTTTAATACATAAAGCCTCCAGGTTGAAAGTGATTAATTCCAAAGATCTGGCTTTGACAAATTATTTCAGCAAAAACAAAGATTGGATTTTGTTTTTGGATCATGGTCATGGCTACAGAACTAAATAAGTTTACTCAACTTCACGGAACTAGACACATAAAGGATGAATTTCATGGCATGTAAATTATGTATCAATAAAACTGTTAAAAAATTCTGGCTGCCATCAATTTCCTATTGTTCACTGTTTCTAGGAGTATCTGAGACCACGCTCCAGCATGTCAGCAGTCTGTCTCAAACTCTAAAAACTGTTCTAAATCTACAATTGCAATCATTAGTTCTTTCTCTAAGGTTCCCACTTTGGGTATTTCCTGCCTTCCCCAAACCTCGCACTCCCATGGTCCTTTGCTGCCGTGTCCTTAGCATCAATGAATGTCTCTCAGAAAATGAAGATGTGGCCTCACACAGTCACTCAGTCATTTATCACAATATGCTTGTCCCGTGTTTGCTGAGGTTCATCATTGTCCTACTGGCTATCTGTGCATCTCTGTGCAAATGTTAATTATCTTAGTCCTAGATTTGGTAGCTAACAGACTGAACTGCAGTCAACTATTTAGTTTAACAAAACAGCGCCCAGAGCTCGGTAAACTACCACCTACGACCTCATCCAGCTAAAGTGGTTCTTGCACTTTAAGAGATGTAAACCCACACAAAAGGCAAAACCAGAAGAGGAGAGAGGACGCGGGGCCCACAAAGGCACAGAAGAGACCTGCTGACCTCTGAGCAAGATGTCAGCCTATTGGTTTTAGATTAGCCGTTAAGTGTTAGTAATTTTTAACTCATGACATATTAAATAACTCCCTAGTTTTAATATTCTCTTCAGAAAAAGTTCAATATTATAAAAATACTCCTGTAACTTCAAACCTGACGTGTGTGACTAACAAACGCATACTGAATAGAAGTATCAGTACGTACACAGCTCTGTTCAAAGCATGCTCAGTGCAGTCTGATGGGATGAGTTCACTATGAAATGGGTTTTATGTGAAAAAGAAAACTTTGTCATGCAAAGACTTGCACTCCTGTGTGCGATAATTAAAAAACAAGGCGCTTTCCAATAGAGACAAAGGTACAGAGTAAACACGTACCTGCCCGTAGGCCATGCTTCTTTCGTGTTCTTGGGTTATATCTGCCACATATGCAAACACCACAGAAAAAGTCACTGCAAAAACCCCAGACACAGAAATGACAGCGAAGTACCACCTAGGATGGAAAGAGAGCAGACAGGAATCGGTAAGAACAGCTGTTACCTTAACCCGCCTCCCCCTGGAAGGGAGTTAGAGCACCATGGCCGCTCCAGTCAACGGGGCACTGGGTCAGGTCAAGTCGTGCATCAGAAGCCGGACAGTAGGAAGCACAGGGCCGGAGTGGTCCTGGAATACCACCTCGGCTCCATGCAGGAATACTAAGTATTACATAATGGATTCTGGTCAGTCTTTACCAAACTGTTGAATTTTTAAGTGGCTTTGTTGTTTCTACTTAAAACAGCAACAAAGTCTATTTTAATTCAACCATACTACCTCCCGCAGCACTAGCACAAAAAATTCAGTAAATAAAACTGAGGAACGCCTTACGCTATATTTACTTTCAGCCTATAGATAGAACTAGATGTTTTTCCATAAATTAGCTTTTTAAATGTTGGCAAAACAAGTAACTCAGTCTTCACATAGAACACCTAAGTGTTTATAAACACTTGTACAGCAGTGTTTATAAATAAGATTGAGAATACTTTCTGTAAAGAGTGAATGAAAGATATTCTAAGAAGCTATCTGATTCCAAAACACACGCTGGGAATATGAAGTTTCTAGAGCCATGCTGATGCTTAGTTTTTAAAATCACATGTGACCATTTGAACTTTCAAAACATCACTCCACTTTGCTGCTCACTAACTGCTACTGGCACACTGCTTTCCACAGCAAGTGCTTTGTTTGTTCCCAAGATCTGGGTGATCATTTCATCTGTGTCACGAGCACACACTGAGGGTCTGGTCTTTTGAGCTGAGGAAGGCCCTGCCCCACATATGTGCATGGCTATTCTAGACACGCCATGGAAGCTGCCCCTTGACAAGGAGGAATTAACCCACGTAACACTCAGTGGAACAGAACGTGAGTCAGAGAGTGAACAAAGCCACACCGAAGCTGGGCTGTCCCACCTGGGAACCCTTCTCTCTGTAAGCTGTCCCTCCAACCCGGACCGTCCTGTGTCCCTCTCCCCTCCACCTTCCCCCTGTCCTCAGTGAGGAGCCCTGCAGTCACCTGGCAGCAGGGAGCCCGCCAGCTCGGGAACTGCCTGCAGCACGCGGCTGCTGTCAAGGCCCAGCAGTGGCTGGGCAGAAGCCCTTCCATCCCGAGAGGAAGGTGTAGTGCCACCCTCAGCCAGTCCTTCCATTGTGCCACCTGGACAGCGAGGTGACAGCCGAGCACAGACAGAAGTCCAGGCCTCTCTCACCAGGAGACAGAACTCGGTTTCCTTTACTAATACATCACAAAATCTATTCCTAAGTCACATAGGTGATAATAATAGACTGTGTGTTCTTAACATTCTGCACAACAAAACAGAGGTGGCAACCTGATCCAGTCCCTCCAATGCCGGTGACTAGAGCTCTGAGATCCGGGGGCAGGCCAGCCGGTCCACCCTCCCCGCGGAGTCTAGTTGGGAACCCTGCCTACCGAGCAGCTTCGGGACTGTTAGGGGCCTTTGTGGCTGTGCCAGAGAACTAAGAATAAAACCAAAACCCACGGACAAGCCAGCCAAAAAGGGAAACACAGGAGGGAAGGTTCAGACCCCGGCGGGCCCCCATGGCGTACCAGGGACTGATCTTCATCAGCGGGATGGGCGCACACGTGAAGAACACGGTGAGCAGCAGGAAGGACTTCCGGCCCCAGACGTCAGAGAGCGCACCAATCAGCGGGGCGCTCAGGAAGGACAGCAGGCCCTAGACGGGGTGGAGACAGCGCAGCGGGCACACCGGTTAGCCAAACGGAAGTCCTCTTATGGTGAAGAGACATTTCAAACAAGTTTGCTTCTAAAATAAGAGTATCACCAAACTTTACATCAAGAACTGACTGCCTATCTATAATGTTTAATTTCCAGGATCGCCCAGGATTACCTGCGGGGACCGGCTGTGTATTAAATATGAAACAGCCCAACGGCTCCTCAACCCCCAATGACTCCCATTAGCGATTCCGGAAAGGACAGCATGCTAATGATGTTTTCATACCCATTGCTATTTATTGGTTTATAAAATTTGTTGGTCAAAGGAAATCAAGAGTAAAGAACATACAGACTAATCAAGACTTTGCCATACTGATAAAGTTGCTATTTCTGCGTTGCTGAAACAGTTCTCTCTCCCTAACTTCTATTCGTGCTGGCTGTGTACAGAGCTTTCCGATCCCGGAATAAATACGCCAGCACACGCAACAGGGACGGTCTGCCCTGACGTGTCATCATCACACAGCTGGTGATATCGGAGTCAAGTTATATTTAAAAGCCAGTCAGTTTAGAAACTTAATTCCCCAAGATGTACTCTAACTATAAAAACTAACACGTAGGGGATTAGTCCACTAGCTAACCTGACCGGCAGAACTGCATGTAATGCCAGTATGTTAAGTGACTGCCTACCTTCACTCCTTGAATTAGGCCATTCATCAGAAAGGTATGTTTAGGGAAGGTTTCATGTAATACCTAAAGAATAAAAACAGAATAAAAATCACATGCTGTGTTTTAGTTTCAGTAAAACTTCTATATTACATTTTAAAACATCCCTGTCATATAAATTGTCAGCTCTGTATGACCCTAAACATGTGAGTAAATAAATACTAATAATACCAAACACTCATAGGGCACTTACTCTGTCCCAAGGAACTGATCTGGGGACTTTGCACACGTTTTCTCCTTTAATTCCTCACAATGACCCTATTAGAAACTGATATATACATGGTTTGACGTCTTGTCCACGGTCATGCAGTAAGTGTCAGAACTGAAAGTGACCACCAGAAGCCAGGTCTGAAAGGCCATGTGTTCTAACCACTGGCCTTCCCTGGCGTAACTGACTGACCATGCAGCTACTAAGATCATAAAATAAGAAAACAAATCCCAGCTTATGAAAATGTCTAACAAGTCATCCTGCCCTTTCCAAGGCCTGGTGTCAAAGCATGTGGCATCATGTGCTCACCAAGTAGCAGGCGAACCACAGGTGCCCATTGGTTTAGAGAGCAGCTAGAGGAAGGGTCACAATAAACGAAGAGTGGCAGCTACAACTGTAGAGCCTGCAGGCCGGGCCACGGCCGCACACCCCGAGGGAGGTAACATCCCTGCTGCAGAGGTGGCCATGGCCCTGCCTGACTGAGGTGTCCTTCCCTGCTGTGTCACCCTGTCCCTCCACAAGGACAGCAAAGACTGGTGATGTGGGGGACAGAAAAGGTGGGGACTCCCCTTGTGTCCAAAGTACCTCCTCACACCTTGCAGGGCAAGACCTTCAGAACGGTTAGAACACCCCCCTTTCCAGTGACTCTACTTCTGCCATGAACTAGAACTTTCTCAACAATGAACTCAGATGTAAACATACAGAAAATCAGAAATGAAGTGTTTCAACAACAGCCTGGCCTGTGGTGGCGCAGTGGATAAAGAAGCAACCTGGAACACTGAGGTCACCGGTTCAAAACCCTGCACTTGCCCAGTCAAGGCACATATGGGAGTTGATGCTTCCTGCTCCCTCTCCCCTTCTCTCTCTCCCTCTCTCTCTCCCCTCTCTCAAATGAATAAGAATCTTAAAAAAATAAAACAAAAAAACCCCTTAAACAATTCTAAGGGCAAAGTGTCCTTAAACTACTAAGTAACTCAGGACCATCTCTGCAGCAAAGGATGGGAAGCCACTCACACAGAGGTGGCAGGAGGCCGAGGGCAGGTCTTGGCTCCACGAGGGACCGCATTTAGCAGCCTGGCCCACAGGACAGTGGGCTAGTGTTTCCGGAACCACAGGTCGGTCAAGAAAATGAAGTCACTTCTTAGCATGACAGATCCTTAGACCTACTGTCATGAACTCTCTTTAAATAACATTTTAAGCAAATCAGTGCTCGCTGACCAAACACTCATATAGTCCTAACCTCCTCAAGTGCCAGACTTAGTTCTTTAAAGTGTTTTTCAGTGTAAAATTCTTCTTTGTTGTTAACTTAAATCCCCTTGCTGGTGGAGACTTCCCGTCCTCCCTGGCTGGTCCCACCCTTAGATCTCAGCCTCTGTTCTTTGTATTCTGCGAGAGCACAGCGTTCTTTGAGCTCTCCGGCTTTAATCAAAGATAACTGCAACCACACAAAGTAAAAAATAAAATTATTAGTTTTCCGTTTATTTTACAGACTAAAGCTACCCTAAATCCAAAACCAAACATTTATAATTAATATGTCCTTTAAAAAAACATGTTTTTTATTTATTGATTTTTAACAGAGAGAAGGGGTGGTAAAACAAGAACTATCAACTCATAGCTGCTTCACTTTAGCTGTTCATTGACTGCTTCTCATATGTGCCTTAACTGGGCAAGACCAGGGTTTTGAACTGGCGACATCAGCATTCCAGGTTGACGCTTTATCCACTGCGCACCACAGGTAAGGCTAATGTCTTAAGACTGGTTATCTGTTAAATGAATTAACTAAAAAAAAAATCTTTGCAATTTAAAATGCTGACACTTAAACTATACATTTTGATAGTTACGCAAGAAGTAGTTAACACACAAACAGTGAATTATACCCTCACCCTCCTTTCCCCTTTAAATGACCGTTATGCTCTGCCTCTCTGGCAGGCACCATTCATAATCAGTTTCAAAACACGTAAGACAAAAATAGAACGTTTAAAGGTTAACAGACTTTAAACAGATCAAAGTGATCTGCCTGGTGCTTTCTACCCTGAAGTCTGCCTCTGCCCACAGCCCAGCACGCGGGCTGAAAATAAGACTGCCAACAAAGTCAACAACAACTCAAACCGGTAAGCAAAGAGCTCAAAAATTAGTCCTTAATTAGCGATATATACCAGGTACCTAAAAAACCACTTCTAAAAACTACACATGCCTGAGCCTCCTCCTGGACACTCTGATCCCGACAGGACAGGCTGTGGGCTGAGGTATGTAGAAACCACCATGCAGGGATCACGGGTACTGGCCTCAAAGGCCAGTCCGTCCTGCTGGGGCAGGCTGAGGCCGGCTCCCGTCATGTCATGCTGTTCCTAGCAGCCTGGGGGGTAGGAAGTCCATCCTTACACACTGCCTGTCGCTGGAGGTTCATAGCAAGCATTCCTCGTGCCTCTCTATTAGAGAAAGCACTATGTATTTTATAGAGAGAGGAACGCAGACACACAGATTGATACATGTGTTCCCTTGCACAAGTGTGCTGCTCCAGTGCCCAGGGGCCCCAGAGTCTGAGCACCCAGGGCCCAAACCACAGCATGCAGACCCACCGAGGCTAGGAACTCAGTCCTGCTTTGCCTGGGTCCTACCCCACTCCGGGCTCTCCCCATCACACACAAGGAAAATGGAGAGCAGAAAATAGCAATCATTTAAAAATGTTTTAAAGAAGTAGGAAAATATAACTGTGGGCTTACTATTGACTAGTATTAAACTTTTCAGAGAGGATGTTTGAATTTAAAAATACAATCAAGTAAAAACAAAAAATGGTAAAGAGTCAGGGCTGAGATAATACCAAGGAAAGCTCTCCCTAGTAATTGTAACTCCCCACTGTGCCATTTTAAATTCAAGTAGAAAGAACAAATAGGGCCCTGGCTGGTGGCACAGTGGATAGGGCATTGTTCCAGAGCGCCAAGGTCACCAGCTCAATCCCAGGATCACCAACTGAATCCGAGGGTGCTGGCTCAACCCCGAGGTTGCCCTCGAGCCCCGGACCAGGCATTATAAGATGCAATCAACAGCACACCTAGGTGGAACAAGTAGATGCCTCTCTCTCACCCCTTCCCCCTTTCTTCCTCTCTCTCAAAAACAAACAAAACACACAAAAGAATTAAAAGAACAAAGGAATTAAGAGTAACTGTTACAACCACCATGGGGGGGAGTCTTGCTATAAATCAAATAATTGGCAATAATGTTACAGCAATTACTCAAAAAAAACCGCAGTCATACTGGCAAAAAAAGACATAGTAAGTCCCTTTCATTTTCCTGACCAGAATTGAATTCAGTACTTTAAAAAGTAAAAAAAGAGAAAAATCAAGGGTAGGTACTATCCATTTTTTAATTGACAAAAATAAGAATATACTAAGCACAAAGTTAGTTTTCCCATGTTTACTAAAGCTGAACTAATAAATAGGTCTTTATGTCTAAGAACTGAATTCCTTCCTTGTTCTTAAAAAAGACAGTTTCCCTTTGTCCAGATAAGAATAAAAATGATATTAAAGTCAGACAAAAATTTGACTGATCTAAAAAATATAAACTAGAAGCAAACTTTAAAAATGGCTATATACACTTCAGACCTTGATGACAAATTGTGGAAACACAAGGAGCTTTTCTGATGGCTTGCTAACAATTTACCCAACATTTTCATCTCTCCTAAGGCTTGTGTTGGGCTGCCCATAACCCCGAATCCCTGAAACACGGTGCCACTCCCGACCGCCTTCCTTGAGCTTGGGTGCTGGACTAGGGTGGGCCTGGGCTCAAACGCCAGCACACCATCAAAGTAGCAGGCAAGTTGCTTATCTCTTCCAAACCCTAATTTTCTCATCTGTACTGTGTCTACCACTCAAAGGCGGTTCTGAGGATGAAAAGGGATAATGCATTCTAGTGCTTACGGCTGTGCCGGGACCCACAGGACCCACAATGATGTGAACACACATGGACTGTTTACTGTTACAAAGCTCAGAACTTCAAACCACAGGACCATGAACCACCGGACAGATTTACACGCTGCACTGGCAGGTTATAGACAGGCCGACTGCAACATGAGACAAGCTAGCATAAAAGGGTTGTTACAATATAATGAAGTTGCAAATGTCATCATGAACTTGCATCATCTGAAGAAGTCCCACATCAGTGTACTTGGGACTATGAAAGCAGGAAATGTGTCAATTCATGTTTAAAAGATCCAGATCAGAAATTATTAAACTAAAAAAGATCAATTTTAAAAGCATGCTTTTATTTACTTTGAAAATCTTTTTTTGTAAAGCTGATGACCCACTGCAGGTAAACAAGCTGCTGACAGCCCCTACCCAATACACACCCTCACCAGCCTTCCCACAGATGCCCGCCAGAGACCTGGCGCCACTAGGGGACCTCGCCTAGCTCGCAGTGCGGGGTTAGTACAGAAGGAACGGCATGTCTGAGGCAGTCTTTTCTCCTCAGCCTTGTTCTGGCAGCACCCTGCATGTGTCCTATTTATTCAGTCACTGTCAGGGGCACTGTATATAGACACAGTAATGATTACCTGGCCATAATATAAATATGCAGAGAAATAGAAAACATGTTTGTTTGTTTTTTAAACCCTATTGTCCATATGAACTCTTTTTTATTTCATTTTACCTTTTTTTTTTACAGAGACAGAGAGAGAGGAGAGAGAGTCAGAAAGAGGGACAGATAGGGACAGACAGACAGGAACAGAGAGAGATGAGAAGCATCAATCATTAGTTTTTCGTTGTCATTGTGACACCTTAGTTGTTCATTGATTGCTTTCTCACATGTGCCTTGACCGGGGTCCTTCAGCAGGCCGAGCCACCCCTTGCTGGGACCAGCGACCTTGGGTCCAAGCTGGCGAGCTTTTGCTCAAGCCAGATAGGTCCACGCTCAAGCTGGCGACCTCGGGGTCTCGAACCTGGGTCTTCCGCATCCCAGTCTGACGCTCTATCCACTGCGCCACTGCCTGGTCAGGCAACATGATTTTTTTTTTGACAGAGACAGAGAGAGAGGAACAGATAGGGACAGACATGAGAAGCATCAATTCTTCGTGTGCCACCTTAGTTGTTCCACTGATAGCTTTCTCAAATGTGCCTTGACCCGGGGGATGAGGGGCTACAGCAGAGTGAGTGGTGACCCCTTGCTCAAGCTAGCGACCATGAGGTCATGTCTAGGACCCCACGCTCAAGCCAGTGACCCTGTGCTCAAGCCAGCAATCTCAGGGTTTTGAACCTGGGTCCTCTGCATCCCAGTCCAAAGCTCTATCCACTGCGAAACTGCCTGGTCAGGAAGGGAACATGATTTTCTTAGAATACTTCAATCTACTTAGTAGAATCATTCAATTTCTATAAGCCTTTCTGAAAAGCCTTTTATGTGTAACAACGAACAAGCTCATGAAAACAAAAGGAGCATATTTCCTTGACATTCTGGCTTTTTGGGGATCTGGTTAGCTGCACATATACCCCAATCACACCTTTCAAAAGAAAGACTTCTTCCTTCTAGCACCGTGGGGGGTGAGCTGCTGCTTGACCACGTCCACCTGCCTACACCCTCCCAACCAGTGTGGACAGAGGCTAGAAGGACTACGCAAGCAGTACAATA
Organism: Rhynchonycteris naso; assembly: GCA_037038555.1. Lineage (NCBI taxonomy): Eukaryota > Metazoa > Chordata > Mammalia > Chiroptera > Emballonuridae > Rhynchonycteris > Rhynchonycteris naso. Next base: position 205,427,447 of record CM072999.1, read on the forward strand.
CAGGATGGAGAGGCCGACTCTATTAGTGGGAGAATTAGTCCCACATGGAAATGAAAAATGCCTCTTTCCCCCCCAACACAATGGAAAAAGAGACTTTGAATAAGTTAAACAGATTACTTACCACCAATGTGGGTGCTGTCAATAATCCCCAAGCAAAAAATTCCAGAAAGATGACGATTACCGCATGATAGACACTAGGAGAACCTATTCCTTGAGGCTAAAAAGAAAACCACAAATTTTTAAAAAGTTAACAGTGCACAAAATCAGGTATCAGGACTAAAAATCTGCTTCTCTAGGCCTATTTCCTTTTCCTCAATTTTACTTTTTTCAGGTGGTACTTCCAACAAAGTGACTCATGCCTTGCTCTCTACCTAGTTTTAAAGTCATTTTACCAAATCACGTATGAAACACTGCTATTCAATCTGTCAGAGATGCAGTCCCAAACTGTATTCACAAAACAAAGATCATATTTAAAAAACAAACTTTAAAAAACCCATAAGAAAAATTCTATTTTTGATAATACAAATATAACTCTTTGGCTCAGCCTCTAACAGGAATGCTTATGAATGATCTGTTAATATGTGATAATAACCTAACAAGAGACTGGGGACTTCATCAAACGAAAAAGTTTTTACATAACAAAGAAACCATTAACAAAATGCAAAGACTGCCTATGGAATGGTAGATGTTCACTAATAAAACATATATCCGATAAGGAGTTACTATCCAAAAATACATAAGAGACTAATACAACTCAACACCAAAAAAACCAACTCGATTAAAGAATGGGCTAAGGCTTGACCAGGCAGTGGTGCAGTGGATAGAGCGTGGGACTGGGATGCGGAAGACCTCGGTTCGAGTCCCTGAGGTCGCCTCGCCAGCTTGAGCGCGACTCCATCTGGCTTGAGCAAAAGCTCGCCAGCTTGGACCCAAGGTCGCTGGCTCCAGCAAGGGGTTGCTCGGTCTGCTGAAGGCCTGCAGTCAGGGCACATATGAGAAAGCAATCAATGAACAACTATGGTGTTACAACAGCAACGAGAAACTAATGATTGGTGCTTCTCATCTCTCCTGTTCCTGTCTGTATGTCCCTATCTATCCCTCTCTGACTCTCTCTCTGTTCCTGTTAAAAAAATGGGCTAAGGACCTGAATAGAAACTTCTCCAAAGAGGACATACGAAGGCCAGCAGACATATGAAAAGATCTGAGGGTGCAGAGTAAAACCACAATGAGATATCATGTCACACCTGTCAAAAAAACTATCAAAGATTTATCAACAAACAAGAGTTGGCAAGGATGTGGAAAAAAGGGAACCCTCATGCTGTTGGTGGGAATGCACCATGGAAAACGAAAACTGAGGGTCCTCAAAAAATTAAAAATAAGAACTACCATACAACCCAACAATTCCACTTCTGGGTATCTATCCAAAGAAATCCAAACATTAATTCAAAAAAATATATGCACCCCGATGTTCATTGCAGCATTATTTACAATAGCCAAGATCTGGAAGCAACCTGTGTCCATCAACAAACAAATTGATAAGAAAGATGCATGTGTACACACACACTCACACACACAAATATTACACAGCCATAAAAAAGAATGAAATCTTACCACTTGTGACAATATAAATAGACCTAGAGGGTATTACACTTAGTGAAATAAATCAGACAGAGAAAGACAAATACTATATAATTTTGCTTATTTTAGAATCTGAAACAAATAAACACACAAAACAAATAAATGTACTATACAGAGAACTGATGGGAGCAGGGCAAGGGGATTGGGAAAAAAAGACTAGAGGGATAAAGAAATACAAACTGCCAGTTACAAAGACAGTGGAGTGGATGTCAAGTACAGCATAGGGAATACAGTCAATAATATTGTAAGACCTCTGCTTGGTGGCTGATGGGGACTAATGAGACTCATTGTGGTGAGCATTTCGCAAGGCATAAGAACGTCTAATCCCCACGTTGGTCACCTGAAACTAAAAAACATCCCCCCACACACAAAAAAACCAAAGTATTCATTTGTCCTAAATGATCCACACTAAATAACAGATATGTCGAAATGTTACATTCATTAAGATTAACTAAAAGCTGTTATTTCTAGATATGGGTACTTCAAAAAGCAAATTCATGATAATGTTAATGTCATAGTATTTCATAAGGGAAATGGTACAGAACAGATTAAATAAATAGTTACTGACTTAAACCTGTGGAATTATTCCCTAGTGAATTATGTTGTTTTCAAAGTTAACAACCATTCTTAAACTATTGGGAAGTATGGACCACTTTGGAAGTCTCTCTAGAAAAAAATCAAAGAAAACTATGCAAACAACTTCAGGGTGAACAGGCCTGAGAAAAGAGCTCCTGACACACAGGGTAGGCGAACGTAGGTTTACAGCTGTGAGTACTCACAATAGTTCATTTTTGTATTGTTATTATTGTGTTATTTTCCATATGAACAACTGTAAACCTACTTTTGCCCTGCTCTGCAGAATCACACAAGTTCACGTCATTTACCTTAACCATGTACTACTCAAAGATAACCCATAGGCTCCAGAGCCAGCTGAAACAGAATTTCAAGAAAAAAAAAAAGACATTTAGCAACTTATGATGGCCTGGTTCATTTGGAAGTGTTCCCTTCTTTCAACTGTTAAAACCTATAATAAATCTGTCCTAATTTTTAGACAAACCATTAACAACTCCTTTATTATGTTGTTGATAGATGTTAAAATGGGCTGATCAGGCTTACAAAGATGTCATTAGCAGAAGGATGAAGCCAAATCATTTTATTAACATTGCTGAATGCTAACAAAAAAGACTGGAGGGGTCAGCTCAGTACCACTGGGCAGGGATGTGACCCACTGTCCAGAGCCTGACCTACACGACCTTATAGCCTGAGACCCTTGACTCTGAATGAAGCCAACTCCTGGTGAAACACACACAGGAAGAACAGAACATCAAAGGGCAATTTTACTCCCTTTTTCAAAAATGTTCATATTGGTGGTAGTCTGACCAATTATAAGTAAAGAGGCCAAAAAGCAAAACATCATTTTAAAATCATGTGTATGACTTCATGAAACTTTTAAACTTTCTTTTTCATTTACGGCTAGAGTGGATTAAAATACAAACCCTGCAAAATATTACCCTGACGTAGCAATATAAATATCCCAGTTATATATAGGAATAAATAAAATTACAATAAAAACCATCTAGGAATGTGTTAGCACACACATTTTTAAAATCACTTTAAATGTGTTTTTTACCACTTTAAAGTCACATATCCAAGCCCTGCAGGGTTCAGAGCACAAATAAAGCCTCTATTCTAAAGAGGTGTCCAGAGCTCTTAAAGAGTACAGATTGCAACATAAGATGGTAAAGAACGCCCCCCACCCACAGCCCTCCAGAAAGTTTTCATTTATTCTCTATGCCTGTTTAAAAACATTGCTGGTGTAAAAATTGTATTGTGTCCAAAAGCAAGGTATGAATTCACAATTTTGATAAACAAGATAAAAAATAATCTCACAGGATTTGCAATGAAAGCATCTGGTAAGTGAATCAAAACCCCAAAGAGGAAACAAAACTGAAATGGACAAGAAAAAGGAAGGTATTCCTTAATCACAGCTTCATTCTTAACTTTTACAAATACGGATCTTCCATATTACTTGCTTTTATAAGTCAGTCCTGTGTTGCTTGTATATGCAGATTGTACTAAGTCCCTGTGGTTGACAAGTCAGCCAGTACTCTTTAAAGCTATTTCTCTCTCTCCACATGGGAGTTTTTACCAAATCAATCTGAAGAGCCAGGCCTACCCACACCTGATTTAATCAAAGTCATGCTTTAATTAACCAAGCACAACAAAAAAGATCGTATTACTTGAACTGCAGTTTCCTCTATCACCAAATGTCAAATCTATGACATCTAAGAAATTTGACAGTCAACCAAAAGCACATTCTGAAATTGTTACACGTGTCCCAAGCTTTCTAAAGTTTAGCATATTGACTGAACCGTGTTCTGAAGTGTCAAAAAAAAAAAAAAAAGTTATTCCAAACGAATTCAGCTAATCTGCCGTGGTGGCTTACTCAACTGATAAAGGCTACCACAAAACGTTACCAAAGATGGGGTAAAAGGAACATTTCTGCATACTTCGCGAGAAACTGAAACACGAATTTCCCCTTCTCGTTCTGCTTCGCAACGGAGTATCAAAGAGGGAGAGCAAGACCGGAAAGCGTAGCAAACGGAGAAATGACAGCCTCCAAGCGTCTGGGAGAGTGGTTCTCAATTAAAAACCCTACGTCCCCTGCTGGTTAACTACAGCGTGCTATGTCAAGTTTATTGTGATGACAACTGTTTCTAAAAAGCAAAACTTTTTCTCGCCCTCGATCTGTCTTCCTTTCCAGGTGTCCCCCTCCGGTCCTCGGTCCATGGTCAGTCCTAGTGCTTTTTACACGGAGACACACAAGGTGCTCTGGGAGAAGCATACATAGGCTGATGTGCCAGCCTAGGCCCGGGGTCCGCGGCGCTGAGACGCGGGGGCGCGGGGAGCCGCCCGGCCGGCCGGCGAGGGGGGACCCCAGCCCCGGAGAGGGGCGGGCGCACGGGCCCCGCGCAGGGCCGCGCCAAGTGCCGCTGGGGAAGCAGCATATGGAGGGCGGCAGCGCTGTCCCGGGCGCACGGGCCCGGGCCCCCTGCACCCGCCGGGGCGCACGTGCGCCAAGCCCAGCCCCGGATCTCGGAGCCGCAGGCAGCAGGTGCGGCGAGGCCGGCGACTCCTCCCCGAGCGAGCGTGGGCCCCGGAGGCCGCAGGCCGGCACAGACAGGAAAGCCCAGGGAGCCGGGAGCGAGACGGCGGCCCCGCGGCGGGCGGGCGGGCCGGCGGCCACGACAGGCGGCGGCGCGGGGACGGAAGGGCGGCGGGGCCCCAGGGGCTCCGGGCGGGCACCGCGCTCACCGTGCCTCCGTCTTTAATGATGATCTTCTTGGCCAGCATGATACTGCGGTTCGCGGCCCGTTTCTTTTTCTTTCCCTGGGTCATTTTACCATCGTCGAGTCCTGGCGCCGCTGCAGCCACTCCTGGGGCGGCCGGCCCCCGCGGCGAGTGCCGTCCCGCCACTACTGCCGGGCCAAGCCGCTCGGGATGCCCGCCGCCATCTTCAGGGCCCGGCCTGCCTCGGGCGGCGCGTCACATCGTGCGATCGGCGACGAGCCGCCCGACCCCGCCCCGTGACGCCGGCCGCCCAGCTTCCGTGACGCCGGTCAGCCCCGCCCCCGTTACCACGCCCCCCCGCGGCGTCGACGGGCGCGCCCCCGGCGCCACGCGGGAGGTCCAGTGGCGGGGAGCCGGTGCTCGCAGGCCGGCTCGGTGCTCGCGCGGCCCGGGGCGGGGGCGACGGCGACGGCAGAGACCCTCCGCAGGTGAAGGCGTGTCGGTGCCTGGAGCTAACCTGCGACAGATGGTTCCCCGGGACTGCAGCGCGTGGACCCGAGGGGAGCAGCTGAAATCGCGAGGATGAACCCCTTTTCAGAGAGCCCTCGTCCTCCGGTGCGCAGCCCCTCGAGCGTACGGGAGCACCGGTTCCCCGCCACCCCTGGCCCCGGGAACTCTCCCTTTTCCCCGCCACTGAAACCCACGTTACCCGTCACTTCGTAGCCATGTTGTTTAAAAATCAATTTGAGGGTTTGGGGGGCTGTTGGTAGAGAGTACGTTTGCAGAGGAATGTATGATGATGCTAAGTTTTGAATTTGATGAGTGCACTGTGTTATATAAGAGAAGGTCCTTTTCCTTAAGTATGCCTGACCTCAAGGAGAGAAGTGCGGTGACGCTGCTACCCATCGTCAAATGGTTAAAGAACCAACCGTGTGTGAGTCTCTGTGAGGAGGGGGAACACGATGACAAAGCAGAACGCATGCAACAAACGTGGACTGGGGTGTGTGTCTGTAAGACAGGGTCGCACGTTCAGGGAGGTTCCTCTTTGGGGAGGTGGACGCTAATGCCCCTCCTGAATGCAGGCTGTGCTTAGTGGCTCTTTTCTGACAGAATGAAGCTGAGTGCTGCAATGGAGTCTAGAGGATAGGTCATAAACGGCACAGATTCGTCCTGTTAGCCTTTTTATTCACAGTGGGCTCAAGTCTAGGGCAAGGCAGCTGCCCAGTCATATGGGGACTCAGCAACCTTTGGAGGTCCAGGTGTCCAGGAACTGAGGCCTCTGCCCAACAGGTATGTGAATCATCTTGTGAGCAGACCCTCCAGTGCTGGTGGGGCCTTTGGCTAACTACAACACCTGCCAACATCCTCTGCAACTTCTGGGGACCCTGAGCCAGGACCACCCAGCCCAGCCACAGCTGGTTTCCTAACTGTAAGATAATAAGTGCTTGTTTTAAGCCTCTGAGCTTGGGCATATCTGTTACAGTTATAGATTACTAATACACAAGTTAAAGAGGACTGTGTTCTTTGTATTATTCTTGCAACTTTTCTGTAAGTTTGAAAGTATTTCAAAATAAATTGTAAAAATAAATTTTGGTTCAGTTTTCTGTTCTATTTCTGTAACTGAGTAGAAACAGAAAACAAACCAATTTCCATGGAAAAAAGGCATTTTAGCCCGATAGATACTTCATGAGACAGACTGCATAACTGAATCCCAAGCATCTTGGATGGGTGTAGAGGGCTGGGAATATCAGTTGTGTGGCCACTGACTTATCCTGACCCCTCAAAAGTGTACTTCAGCCAGCTGCAACAATTTTATCATCCTTAACAACTGGTTATTGTCCAGTCATTCAAAAACATTCCCAGTTTCCCTGGACACTGGGGAGATATCAATAATGAAGTTATATTTATCTGCACGGGGTTTACATTATACTGGAGAACACAACTACAAAACAAAAGACAATTGCAGATTGTGCAAGTGCACAATGATGTAATAAGGGGAGTTGGAAATGACATAATGAGAAGTTGAACACATAATAAGAGAAGTCTAGCACAACACAGGCGTTGTGCGACGAGTTGTGCTAGAATTATTGCGTATACACTTGTGGCTTTGTATGCGACTTGGAATTGTGAAGACTCAAATTTTACAGTGAGGTTGTATGTCAGGGATATCAGGTTACAGCCAACAGAAACGAGCACTGGCTAACATAAGCAAAAGGGAATGATTCAGAAGGTAAAGGAAATGGTTTAGAAGGAGATTGGGAGTTATCCAGATTAGTAAGAAGGCCAAGAATTAGGCTTAAAAACACACAAGAATGAGGTTTTGGAAATTTCATGAAACTACCTCATGAAGCACTTTGGAAGGGAGTGGGGTCCCTTGGAGAGCAGGGCAGGTAGGTGGCTGAAACAAAATAATGTATTCTTAAACTCCCCAAATGCACCATTTACTAAAGAAACTGCAGTTCACTAGCCTACCGTGAGAGGGCCTCCTCTGTGAGACTGAGTTAGTCACTACATCCCTGCACCTCTCCCACAGAACTACCAGTTCTTGCTGACCCAGGAAAATCCTATGCATTTTATCAGCAAAAGAAAAAGCCACTGAAAACTTATACAAGGCTACTATAGAAAGAAAACAGAAAATGAAGACTTTTCAATTAATAGAAAATACTACACTCTAGACCAGTATTTTTCAAATTTTTTTTTTACCTCATGGCACACATAAATTACTAAAATTCTGAGGCACGCCGAAAGTATATTTTTTGCTAATCTGACAATTCTGTCAGATGGCTATTGGTATGTTGGCTGCTGTCGTTTCTTTATTTGACAATCTAAGGGAAGAGAGGTCAGTGCCCTGCCTAAATAGTCAGGGATTGCATGTTTTAAAAACTCTTGCATCACTCTGGTTGAAAATCACTGCTCTACAAAATAGGAAGCAGAGAAAAACTATATCTAAATTAAATATCATTAAATAAGCAACTGCAGATATAAAAGGATGCAACAAAAAATTTAAGATTCAATAGAAAGATCTGAAATGGGAGTTGATCAAATTCAGGCAATATACTGAAACAAAAATCATCCAAAAAATGAAAACCGGGGGTGGGGAGGTGGAAGAGGGTAAAGGGGCACAGACGGTGATGGAAGGAGACGTGACTTGGGGGGGCTGAACACAGTGCAGTATAGAGATGTGTACTGTAGAACTGCGTGCTTGAGACCTATATAATTTTATTAACCAACATCACCGCAATAAATTCAATAAAAATAAATTTAAATAAATTCATTTAAAAATACCCAAAGTTACAGGGTTCCTAAGAAAATAGTTCCAAATGAAAGTAAAGAAAGAAACTTGGAGGTGAGGAATAAATCGGCTACAAGCACAAAAGAAAAAAAGGATCAGAAAATCAAAAAGAAAAAGATATGAGTTGGGCCTCCAGGTGAAAACCAAGAACAACAGAACAAAATTAACATTTCCAAAAGGGCGAGAGTCAAGTGGGCCAGACATCTGGACAATAACACCAATCCACACAGCAGTGAAGCAACATTTCCAAATCACCCAAGGGGAGTGGGAGCCAGGACTTGTATACCCAGTAAGGCTACTCTAGGAGTCATTCAGACAGGCGGACGTGCAGACTCCTATTTGTACACTGGGATGCGGAGGACCCAGGTTCGAGACCCTGAGTTCGCCAGCTTGAGCGCGGGCCCATCTGGCTTGAGCAAAATCTCGTCAGCTTGGACCCAAGGTCGCTGGCTCCAGCAAGCGGTTGCTCGGTCTGCTGAAGGCCCGCGGTCAAGGCACATGTGAGAAAGCAATCAATGAACAACTAAGGTGTCGCAATGGCAACAAAAAACTAATGATTGATGCTTCTCACCGCTCTTGGTTCCTGTCTGTCCCCGTCTATCCCTCTCTCTCTCTCTCTCTCTCTCTCTGTCGCTATAGAAAAAAAAATTCTAAAACTGGACACAAGTAAACCCAGTTACAAGACATTCATAGCATAACCCTGTACAGAAGAGGGATTTCCATTAATCCCTGAACACTACACTCTGACTATACATGATCCCTAGTGGAAACTTCTTAGGACAAAGAGAACTGCTAAGAAGTCTTAAATAGTATTCAGTATGTTTAGCACTAGCAGTATTGGTAATTCTAGTGTAAAAACATAAAGTACATAATAAAACATGTAAGCAAATATATGGATGTTGTTTCTGGAACCAATTTTTTTCACTGTAAGAAAATAGAGGCAAATCTAAAAAAACCCTTGCAATCCTTAATTTTAATTGTAAATTGAAAGATTCATTTCATGATCCTTTAAAAAAATTTGTTCCTGAGCTCTGTCCAAACTGAACTGACTTAGAAGCAAATATGGGAGTCCCAATTCCATTTGGAGAAGTGGCTAAGACTGTAGGTGGGGGACAGGACCAATGATGAGCCTGGGATGTGTGCCTGAAGCAAGGAAGAGCTCAGACTCATGGGGTCAGGTAGAAAGGACGCAGGAGGTAGGTAGCTTGCAGGGATTCCCACTGGCTACTGGCTGGCGATATGAACATCAAAAACCCCTGTAACTGAAACTAACTAAAATATACTGAGTCATTTGAAGACATAGTGATAGCTGAATAAAGGGGGCATTTGGAATAAAAGGGGGAAATAGTCTTTTTAACAATATAAGAACATAAACTAAATCAGTGTAGAAAACTTGAGAATCAAAATTTTCTGAATCATCGTTTTGCATGATTCAGTTAAGAATCATTAATTAATGCTAGAACTATCAGATGAAAGGATGTGGAAAACAATATTCCCATGATGCCAAAACATTACTCTAGAGATTATTAATTACTAAGGGGGAAAATGACCTTGGCATTTTTAAAGAAAACTGGAATAATCTGAACATGAATTTAGATGATACACTGAATTATTTTAAGTTTTCTTTTTTTCCCTTTCTTTTCCAACTGAGAGGACGGGAGATAGGCAGACTCCTGCATGTGCCTGGACCAGGATCCACCCAGCAACCCCCATCCAGGGCCGATGCTCTGCCTATCTGGGGCCATGCTCATAACTGAGCTATTTTTAGCACCCGAGGTGGAGGCTCCATGGAGCCATCCTCAGCACCTGGGGCTGATGCACTCGAACCATCACCTGTGGGAGGGGAAGAGAGTGAGTGAGTGAGGAAGAGAGAGAGAGAGAGAGAGAGAACAAAGGATAAGGGGAAATGGGCGGGGTGGAGAAGCAGATAGGCACTTTTCCTGTGTGCCCTGACCGGGAATCGAACCCAGGACTTCCACACGCCGGGCCAATACTCTACCACTGAGCCAACCGTCCAGGGCCTTAAGTTTTCTTAAGTGTGATAATGGTATTGAGCTTAATTAGGTAAATGTCCAAATTTTTAGATTATACACACCTAAGTATTTAGGAGTAAAGAGTTCTGATGAAGCTGCCTTGACAAGATGTTAATAAGTATTGAATTTAGGTGCAGGGTAAGTGGCTATACTATTCTTTCAACTTTTGTGTGTGTTTAAAATTTTCCAAAATTAAAAGCTGAAGAAAACATCAATTTTGTGTATAAAAAGGTCTTTAACAAGGCCTATCTTGTGAGCCCATGGAGGTGAGCCATGACTTTTTCAAAGCTACACTGGCACAATCTGTCAGCATGACGGAAGCCTTTAAAATGGCAATAATATTATAAAAACAGAATATTCAAAACAAAAGTAAAGCTGGCTTATAAGGTGAATGGATACAAGTAACGTGGAGTAATGGATACCTGGAGTATTACGCTTCTTACAGCCAACATCAGCTGCAGGTTCAAAACTCTAGACTTCTCAGCAATACTTCTGAAAGTCATACAAGGAAACACGGGCTTCCTCTGTCACGATTTCTGTGATCGTGTAAGTCTTTCAAGAAATTACTTACCTTTGCTATAATACTTAGGAAACCTATCGAAGCAGCTTGAATATATTAGAAAAAGCACTTGGCATCATAATTTTTAACTGCTGTAATTACCATCTAAGCAGAGTAAAATAAATTAGGACATAATAAAACTTGGGCCTAGAGGAGAAAAGTTAAAAACCTCAGTGATTAGAAACCATGCCTCTATATGTGCACAGTGTCTTTTAAAAGAAAGAGTAAACACGTAAGTAGACATTCACGTAGAACTATACAAGTCAGGTCTGATTTAGCACATTTAACTAAACCTCATAAATACCCTCACTTAAAGTACATTTGCAGGTGATTACCCCAAAACATTATAATTAATATTCATTACTCTTTTGAATGTTCAGTGAGATCTACTTTTAAAAGGATGGAAGTGTGTATCTTGGGTATACTGTTTCCAAAGGAATACCATGTTATTTGTTTTACAAAGTTATTTTAACATATTAGAAATCCTAAATTAATAAATTTAAGTATATATGTAAAGGAAAAACAACTGATTAGATCCAATAGGGTATCAACCCAACCCTAGTAAAGTATGAGGGGAAATGTGGGCCTATCGACAGTGAAGCCCTACTAGCAGCGAGCCAACGTAACAATTAATTCCTTGTAATAGTGAGTTACTGGTCATTTAAAATTCGCTCAAAGCCATACATGAACATATAGCACAGATGAAAGGCTTGCCAATTTAAATTTGATCATTCTTTAAAATATTCCAGCATTTAATGAAGTTGTCATTAGACATCAGAACTGAAAATTAAATGAATACTATGTATGCTCCTTAGCACCGTAACTGATTATAGCCACATTTCTCTACCCTTGAGTCATGTTTTGTTCAGAATCATTTGATAAAATTTCTGAAATTAAAAATGAAAGAGATAAGAACCATATGATTTCACTCGTATGTGGAATATACACAGACAAGACAAATCACAGACACAGACAAGAGTGCGAGGGTAACCGGAAGGGGGTGCAGGGGGCCTAACAGACGGCGACGGAAGACAGTTTGATTTGGGGTGGAGGGGACACAATGCGATATACAGATCATGTATCATAGAAAGGTACACTTGAAATCTATGTGAGGATGTCACCCCAGTAAATGTAATTTAAAAAATACAGTATTAATGAAGGTCTCTGTGAAAACCATCATTGCTTGTGACATCCTCATTGGCTGAGGATGATGTATACAGACGGATGGCCATGGACCGCACAGTAAGGATTGGCCTTACCCACCCAGAGAAAGTGCCAGCCCACATGTTTGGGAGGTCCCAGTGATGAGAGGGTCTCTGTTATTCTTGGGGGGTCCCCACAAACCACAGCTGATCATTTAAGCTAACCCATGACTCTGGGAGAGCCAGCTCTCCGGGGAGTGGCAGGGGATAGAGCATGAGGTCAGCCATGTGGGCACAGAGCCAATCATTTATGCCAAGTAGCAAAGCTTCAGTAGAAATCTAGACACCAGAGCTTTGGGTGAGCATTCCTGGTCCGCAGTACTCTGTGCTGTCATTGTAGCCATGAGTAGGTAATGCTGTCGAGACTCCAGGGGCAAACAACGGGAAAGGACACCTGGAGTGGCGCCCCCTAGCTGCAGCTCTATAGGTCGCTGCCTTTGTCTGGTTCTAATCTGTATCCTTTTCTGTAATAATGGATGGCGGAATATAATAGCTTTCAGTGAGTTTTGTTTATCTAGTGAATTATCAAACCTAAAGGTGAATTTGCTGTTACCCAACCACTTTCTACTATAGTAGAATTTCAAATCTTTGGGATTGGCAGGTAATTATTTCCTCTTTGCTGTTTTCTGGAGTGTGTATGTAAACAGTCCTGCTTTGAAGGAATTCCTTGTTTAAGAACAGTAAGAAAGACCATTATGATTATTATTGCTGGTCACTATTTGTTGAATGACAGCAAAATGTATTAAGATTTAGATTATGCGGTGTATCTGGATAGCCCTGGGATTCAAGGATTGTGGTATATGACACTTCCAACAAAAGAAATGTTCCCATACTGAAAAAAACAACAAAAGAAAAAAATTATAGAAATGCTTTTCATGAGAAGATACCAAAGAAAAATATACATTTAAAATACTCTTCTTGCCAGACCAGGCGGTGACGCAGTGGATAGAACGTTGGACTGGGATGTGGAAGACCCAGGTTCGAGACCCCCGAGATCGCCAGCTTGAGCGTGGGCCCATCTGGCATGAGCAAAAGCTCACCAGCTTGGACCCAAGGTCGCTGGGTCCATCAAGAGGTGGCCCGCTCTGCTGAAGGCCCGCGGTCAAGGCACATGTGAGAAAGCAATCAATGAACAACTATGGTGTCGCAATGGCAATGAAAAACTAATGATTGATGCTTCTCATCTCTCTCCGTTCCTGTCTGTCCCTATCTATCCCTCTCTCTAACTCTCTCTCTGTCTCTGTAAAAAAAAAAAAAAAAAAAAATCTTATTTTAGTGATCTTTTAAAACAAAGCATTTTGTACGAGTTACTTCAGTAATACAGGTGCAAACAAAATCCTTTACATTGGTTATCATTTGATCTCTATGCATTGAATTGACAGTCACAAAAGAAGCAATTATATTCAAGTTATGAAGAAAATATACGCCAATTACTGTAATTACCCAACCTCGAGGTTAGCAAAGAGATAATTTAAAACCAAAAATGTTATATTACCATCATGATACAGGTAGAGAAATTCTAACTAGTTTAAATGAAACCCAGTCGTTCAGACTTTAGCACAAGCTAGAAAAAGAACCCTGTGATGAAGGGAACTACAGAGGCAGGGAGAGATCAGCGAGTCACCTCAGACACACGGACAGGAGACTCACTCAGGGTTCAGTCAGCACCGGGGGACTGGGAAACCAGGGAAGAAATACTGGAAGAAGTTTACATAATTACGAAAATAGTCTCATAAATCTACTAAGTAGATAACTGGATACAAAAAAAACAACAACACAATTTATCAAGTTTAAAAAGCCATTTAACAATGGCCAGTTTATATTTTCTTTGAATTATGTCATAAAAAATTTAAATATACAATTACATTCCCAAGCCAAAAGGAATCTTTCTACACAAATAAAATAAACAGACATACAAATTCAGAACCCAAATCATTAAAAATCTGTTTCAATCACAGTAAATTATATCCCATAAGAAATAAAACAAAAACCTGACCGTTACATACAATTGTTAAAGTGTGAAAAGCTCAATGATGAGGACTGCGTGATCATTTATTTAAATAAGCTCTGCCCACTAGTGCTTGTATAGTACACCTATCTTCATATGCTGTTAAGTAACGGATTTAAACAGCAATAGGCAAAACAACCAAAAAAACTGAATTATAGTTATTCTTGAAACGTCCTAATTTTGCTCATGTGGCCAAAGTTGTAAATTACAGTAATACTCTCCAGAAAAAGTCAGGTATTTTGGTAAAGCAAGGCACACAGGACCAGATTTTGATAATGATGCTTTTTCTTTGGTCCTACAATTATTTTAAATATGCTACATATACTAGATCCTTAAAATGACTTCCAAGATAGCATAAATAACTTTATAAACCTTTTCTTATGTAAAGCATGCATCCACATGTAATTAAATATTATAACAATGAAAGTGTAAATAAAGTGAGTAATGCTAGACCCTGTTTAAAAAGAAACAACTCAGTTGAATGACTATACAATGACATCTTAAAAGCCCAATAATTGGATATGTGGGAAAAGTGTATTAATTCTTGAGAATAGTCAGCATTACCCTATACCTACTGAGCACAGAGTCAATGTTCCCATTCAGATCCTGTCTCCTTAGAGTCTAGTTTAAATATCAAACTACCCTTCCTCCTAGGAGCGCGTGATATTCAATATAAACCGATTTAAACATTTAAATTTTGCATCTCTAAATTACATTTTCCACCTTAACAGTAGCCTACAACCTCTCCAAGATCACTTGTTACACAATCAACAAATACTATTAGTATTGAAACACCCACATGTGGTATTTCAAACTCTTATTCCAAATACCACGTTCTTCATTTTTTAATAGAATGAGCGGCTGGCACTTTTCTTCCATGAATTAGCATATTTTTATAATGAACAAAGTAGTTAAGAAATGATAAGTAAACTTCAAAAAGTGTAAGAATTTAAGTAATCAAGGAGTCATCAAAAAAGAAGAAAAAAAAGGAGGCATCATTATAAGAGATGAATGCAATAGGTTTCTGGAGATCACCAAAACATACAGCACACACGAGCAAATGGCATCTGTGTAAATACGTGACTGGGAGTACTGTTCACCTTCTAGAGAACCTTGTGATTCCTACACAACCAATCCAGAATGCTTTCAAACTAACTAGAAAAGCAAAATACAATTTTAAAAAATGTTTTGAAAATATGCTTTAGATTATTTCCTCATTTCTCATAATTCTTGAAAATAATTTTATAAACTTTGTTGGGAATCTTAAAAACGGTGGTACTCTGGACACCTGAAAATGTATTATTACCTTAGCTAACATATCTGATATCCAATCATACCCTCGTATTATTTCTTGAAGTGTTAAAATAGGGACAGACTAAAACTGAATTAACAATTAATTGTGAGTACATATTAAATTACTACCTAATTACCCAACCAGTACTTCCTATGGGCTGAACATACATATCTGTATTGAGTCTTGAACTGCATGCATTTGCAGGGTTTAGATTTCACTTGGCAGGAGGTAATACGATGTACGTCTGAATGTTGTTAAAGTGTGAAAGCACCATGCTTGAAATGTGGTATACTAAACAGATCCTCTAAAAAGGATTTTTACTTGGTCATCAAAAATCATGAGTCAGCCTTCCAGAAGTCTGTCTGCTTGGTGCCAATTTGGAACCACCAGCAAAATTATTTAAAATATTTTGTAAATTTTAAACACGTTTAAACTCTGGGTGAAAGAGATTAGGGTGTCCTGGAGAGACCAGGTTAGAATCAACAAATATTAGCCAATCCTAATTAACAAAGAGTTACCCAAGTTTGTAAAATAGTATTTTTGAGCCAAATTCCATTCAACAAAATCCAGCAAGATGATATAAAAATATTTACTTTTTTACAGTTTTCATACCATTAGGGCAGGAAACTTTAAAATATATATATATAAAGCATGAGTAAAAAAATAAAGTAAAATATTCTTGTACTCAATAGGTGATTCTGGCTAGTCAATAATTAAACCCACACTCCAATGTTAGAAAGTATTTTTGCCCCCAATTTATCTTACCACTTCTGCTCTATTCTCTCTCCCTTGTACCAACTTATTTAATACCTCCTATAATTTGCAACTTCCACTCCAGTGCTAATCAAAATGGAAAAGAAGCCACTATTCTAAAGCCAAGTGGTGGCTCCTCCTAGCAGCACAGAAAGGGAGCTGGGAACGAGCGGCCTCTCTCACACATGTGATCAGTGTTCCCCGGACAAAGGGTCTATGAAACCGCCATGAAGTTCTGAGCAGACTTGTATTAATAGTTAGCGTGCCATTTAAAATCATGTAATATTGTGGCAACCTGGAATGTCTCCAAAGAAAGTCATTTGGTCTCAATTCCTTGATATCAGGCCTACTATTTTTTTGGTGGTTGCTCTCGTCAACAGTTGTAGATGAGTAAAATACTCATTAAAAAACATATCGATGAGTAAAATACTCATTAAAAAACATTCTAAGTGTGTACAGTACATGCTTTGATAGTTCAAAACTCTCCAAATGGAGATATTTAGATAATAATCATTTTATTTTAAATTATTAAATGAGTTATTTAATCCCTTTAAATTACATATGAAAACTTTGATGGGAAACACAGAAATTTAATTTAAAGTACTATTAAAGATATACCTGATTTACAGAAGAAATGCAATTAAGATGAAATACAAACCCCATTCGTGTAATGGCTTACCCCTAGCAGAGGGACACTGGTATGCTGTCCGCGTCTGCAAGCGCTAAAAGGTCTCACAATGCAGGTGGAGAAATAGGTGAGGTGAGTGTGTTTCTCTACATGAAATGTAAAGAGGGATCATGAATCCTATTCTCTGACAAACCAGGTCCAGAATGTTACTTCATCAATTTTTATGTAGTTGAACAAATAACATTTAGCAATCTTTTGCTGACCAATCTTTTATATAAATATAGAAATCTCAGATATGTGAAAATGTTTTTCAGCTCATACCTCTATTTCTTCACAGCTTTCTAGGTAACTGAACTTTTCAAACTTAGACCGTCCCAATGTGGTTTGATAAGAACGTTGACTTAAACGGAATAGATCCAGTTTGCAGAAACGGGTCTCTGACAGCTGTGTGCGGGGTCTTGCAAAGCGTGCATAGGACGTTTCTGCAGCAGCCAAAACGGCAGAATCCTTCTAAACTCACATTTCAAGTTTCCTCCAATAATTCTAATCCCTGGAAATACTTTCAAGTTTTCATTTCTAGATGCAATAGGCATTCTGTTATACATACACATATTTTATCCTTAAACATTGCTATTCTCAAATCACTTGAACACTGTGATAAGATGCAGTGTGGTACCTTCTCAGAATCTGCAGCAGTCTTCTGTGGGAGCGGGGCCCCAGTGCACCACTGTGAAAAGCCAGTTAAAGACAGCACCCCGCTACGCTTTAGTGGGGCTCCCTGCAGGTGTGGGGTCATAACCATATAGAAAAGTAGCTGCTATCACGAGGACGGCTCCGAGGAAAAAGACACTGAACAGATGAAGAAAAAAGACAACATCAGATTAAAAGCAAAGCAAGTTCCTTCTATTTCTTTCCTATAAAAGCAAATATTGTGTGGGGAAAATGTTCCAGGAACGTGTCTAAAAAACATGGTGCATTTGCTGCATTCCAGGCATTCAGCCAAGTATTTATGTGCATTCTGTCCATTCTCACGGCACCACAGGAGGAAGGAGCAGTCCTGTTCTCACTGTTTAATGCGTGAGGAAGCTGAGGGTGAGAGACATCACATCACGTCCTGTGCGCCCAGTCCCACCAGTCTGCATGGAGGGTGGGGCTTAAGTCAGGTGTGTCTGACCCCAGCCTTCACTCACACACACCAGCCACACTGTCCCACCGCAAAGATGGCTTACGTATTTTTCATCTTAATATGCCTTTTGCCTGCAATATACTGAATAAGATCTCAATTTTTAAACAAATGTTTGAAAATATAAAGGGAAATCGACATTCTGTTCAAACCAAAGTAAATTTCAGCTTAAAATCCAAGGTAATCATAAGTGAAACTCAGGACCAATATTTTTAGGATGGTTTTTAAAAAGAAATATGGTCAAATGCAGGGAGACGTGGTTTTTTCTTTACTGTATCCATAAATACGATAACTTACTATAAACGGGAAATGAATTTAAACTGGTATTGGAATTTATTTATTCTGGACGTAAACTAGAATACCAATCTTAACTTTTGACACACGTATTCTTTAAAAAATGAAATCTTCAAAAAATTTTTAAATGTCATTATATAGCTTATTTTATGACTTTATAGAACTCGTTAACTTTTTAATATGACTTTATATGACTTCTTAATTTTGGGGGGGGAACCCATTCAGATCTACTGGGAAAATTCTGGCCAGTCACATTCATATAAAAAATTTTCCAGTGGAAGATTTTTTTTCATGCATTTAATTTAAAACCTTTTTAAAAAGATGTTAAATGGATCTTATACTATATTTTCACAATTTTTCAAAAGTTGTAATAAAACAAAATTTTCACACCAGATCTTAAGAAAAATTCTTATTTTTCTACATACTTTTGGAGAGTTAAAGAAATAGAAAAGAAGGTATTACCTGGTTGGCACAAAATCTTGTAGCCAAAAGTAGGATATCAGTGTGGATAATATTATGGATAAAGAAGTTGCAAATCCTTTTAAAATATTATCTGCATACTTTATAACAGCAGCTATTACAAGGCCTCCGAGTGCCTGCAGAAGTTTTAAAAGATTATTTTAAAAAACAAACATAGCTTTTTAAACAGCCATTACTCAAGGAAGCTTTTGTCTGATAAATTTAATCCCATCATCGTGATTGTCATTAAACCTCTCTCATAACCAGCAGCCTTCTAGGTTTTGTTCAATGGCCCTCTTATTTCCAAACGTATCTGACAAAGTAACTACATGTACCAGCGTAACCTGCAGTTAGTTATCATGGAGTTTAATTATTACAAATAAAATACCTATCCTCATCCAATTTAGAATAAACACCACTGTTCAGATCAATGTGGACAGACTGGTCCCCACTCTCTGAAGTGTTTTTACTTTTGATTAAAAATAAAACGTAACTTGAAAGTCATTTGACCAGGCTTCAACAGCTTCCTAACTTCATTTCTTCCTGGGGTTCCTCCCCATTCTGATCCACCTTGCCTCGCTATCGCTTACTTTTCCTAAAGCACGGTTTTATTTGTTCTCTTTAAGAGTGTCAAAAGAACTTTCTGTCAAATTCCTCTCAAATTCCAACTGTGGCCACTTAAAACACAAGGTTTTATCACTCCTAACAGATGTGTTTTCTGCCATCCCTGCCTCCCTGCCCCCAACCTGGGCCAGCCACACTGTCGGCGTTCACCGCACCTCTGGGCGACAGAGCTTCTGTAGAGAAAGCCACACTTGATGCAGCTGAGCTCACTGCAGTTGACGTCTGAGTCCAACACTTCTCTGAAATGTCCCAACTCGTCTATTACTCCCTGCCGAGTCCCTCACACCAACTGGACCAAACCTCCGGACTGAACTCAGTCTTCAGCCACTTCTTAAGGGAAGAGGGCTTCGCTCTTTGTAAAGATAAAAGCCGTCGTACATGAACTCTCCTGACTTACCCTCTCCTGACTTCAAATTTTCTCTGCATTTTCACTTACCCTTATCTCTCAACTTAAAGACAGAAGTATCCTTCCTGCTTTCAAAACACAGCCATCCCTGTGCTGCCCCCATTTACCCCCCTTTCCCACAGGCCTGCCCCTCCCGGTACCAGCACCACTGCGGGGAGCTCGTTGCCGCCAGATACCTGTTGTACACCTACACGGCCTCCAGAGCGATCAGGAAGTACCCACTGGACAGGAAATTACTCACCCCCTGAACAATGTCATAATATAAACTGAGGGAACCAGCAGGAATATTCCCAGAGGTAGCTACAACCTGAGGAATAAATGGCTACAGGGTAAACCTCTGGGTCTGCTACCCGGGAATGAAAATCGACATGGGCTGACCACAGACTTCCTGTACAAGGAACTCTGTGGCGGAGGACTCAGGAGGTCTACTCACCCCCAGCTTCAACTTGCTTCTTCTTAACTGTGTGTGTTCATCATGTTAAGTTGAAACAGCACAGAGCCCATGTGCCCCCTTGAGTCCACGCCCACCCCCTCGCCAGGCCCCTCTTCCTCAGAGTCCACACCACCCTTCCCTAGAGTCCACACCCCACCTTCCCCAGAGCCCACGCCCCCACTTCCCCAGAGTCCACTCCCCCCTTCCCCAAAATCAGCTGTCATTACAGCACCAAGAGCAGAGCCACTTCCCTTCCCCAGAACCCCCAGGGGCCGCGAGAGCACGGTCACTGTTGGGAGGGGCCTGTCCTCCTCAGGTCACTACGTCAGTAGCTACTATGATTCTCTAAGTTAAAATAGAGTTTATTAGCATTAAATATAAAACTTCAAATGCTTTACCTGAAGAGAAACGACTATCCAGGTCAGTCGATTGTATCCCTGAAAAAACCCATTCTTTGTTATCAATTCTCCATCATAAACGTACACACCCATTAATCCAAATATACTTCCAAAAAAACCTTAAAAAAAAGGAAAGTTTATGTCATACATTGGATAGTTGTCCCTTGGCATTCCAAATAATTTTATATTTCTATTTTTTGATAAAATTTGGCTATTTATGGACTTTTCTACTTGAATAGTTATATAAATTAAACAGAAGTATACTTAGTACTAAGTTAAGTGTAGGACAAAGACATGAGAATAGAAAAAAGAACAGATTATCAATCTTAGAGCATTAAAAATATATAATGCATAAAGTACATGACTACATGGATGTCTCACTGAAATATTTATAAACTGCTCACTCTGGGCATATTTTAATGCGTCTTGTATCTTCCTGACACAGGTTGTCATACACTCACATACAGACCTACAGATGTGAATGAAGCTCACACATGTGGTGTGCATTTTTCCTTATAAAGAAGTTCTGCAGGTTTAGTAAGTAGCAGGCAGAAAATGAGAGCTAAGAAATGGTCACAGGCGACCCAGACTGCCGTTACTGGCGACCCCCACGAGGGACAATCACTGAGTCACGCTGGGTGCGATGTTATCATCTCTACCACACAGCGTCGTGACTCCTGCAGCCGAGAGAGCTCCAGACCCACACTGTGAATGAAGTATGGGTGCCGACAGGGGCCACCTCTTAGGGGCAAAGAGAGCAGGGTGAAGGGAGTTGGTTTTTATTATGGAGGTAACATGGGTAACTACAAACAAGTATAAAACAAAGAAGGTGCAACCACGTCAGAATGTACAGACCCACTGCATTCCTTCTATCCACGGCATCGCAGTCCGCTGTATGAACAACTAACTGCATGCAATGCGTGCACACGTGCTAACTCACAACAGCCTCCGAGAGAGGTCCATTTCAGACGGAGAAACTGAACACAGAGTGTTCCATAACGTGCCTGAGCTCACCCTGCTGCCAAGTGATGGACACAGGACTGGACTCCACCTCTGTGCTTCTGGTGACCATGACCTTAACCCCATCCCCACCCTGGGTCATCATGTGGAGACTTTATTTCACAAGTTCTGCATGTGTCCCAATTTTCACAACTGTAGCCAATGCTGAAAGGAATGACCTATCTCTGTGCTCTTCCGCAAGCACATCTGTAGGTGTGGAGTTTCACAGCAAGGCTTTCTTTCTGCTCAGTTTTGTTACACATTCCCAGGGACCCAGTAACGAGGCTGGGCAGCCCACCCTCCTCACGGCCAGCCAGGCAGGTGATAAGAATCCTGTCTCTCCACTCTCCCTGTGGGAGGTAATTAATTCCCCGGTCTCTGACAGTCTGATGTTTGAAAAATGTTACACATTGTTTTATGTTTTTTTGTAATTCCAAGTTATCTATAACTTATTTATATCAAAACTGTCAGCCAAAAAAAAAAAAACAAAACTGTCAGCCAGCTTGCTGGTATGAAGCCTAACCCGTGAACAAGAAATCCATGAAGTTCTACAGAATCATCAGTTCTAAACTAATATTTTTGTTTATTTTATAACTCCAGAAAAGTTTGGGTACCTCCCACAAACCTTGAATATTTTTCTTTTTTTTTTTAAAATTTATTTATTCATTCATTTTAGAGAAAAGAGAGAGACACAGAGAGAGAGAGGGAGAGAGAGAGAAAGGGGGGAGGAGCAGGAAGCATCAACTCCCCTATGTGCCTTGACCAGACAAGTGCAGGGTTTTGAACTGGCAACCTCAGTGTTCCCAGGTCGACGCTTTATCCACTGCTCTACCACAGGTCAGTATTTCTTTCTTTTTTAAGGATTTTATTTTTATTTATTTATTTTTTTTACAGGGACACAGAGAGAGTCAGAGAGAGGGATAGATAGGGACAGACAGACAGGAACGGAGAGAGGTGAGAAGCATCAATCATTAGTTTTTCGTTGCCGTCACAACACCTTAGTTGTTCATTGATTGCTTTCTCACATGTGCCTTGACCACGGACCTTCAGCAGAAGAAGGCCAAGCAACCGCCTGCTGGAGCCAGCGACCTTGGGTCCAAGCTGACGAGCTTTTGCTCGAGCCAGATGGGCCCGCGCTCAAGCTGGCAAGCTCGGGATCTCGAACCTGGGTCCTCTGCATCCCAGTCCGACACTCTATCCACTGCACCACCGCCTGGTCAGGCTCTTTCTTTCTTGATACTTGCACATCTGTGTAAAGAGTGCATGCATCTCAGTGCTTCTTCTACACAAAACCTTTTCGCCTACACACTCTGCATGTGCCACCTCACTTAACCCTCACAGCAACATGCGAAGTACTACAATTAATTAAGTGCATTTTATAGGTGAGAAAGTATACAAGTCATTTGCGACATCTTCTGGAAACAGGTAGCAATCAAGGATAAAGTTACTAAGGCTCCAAACGGTGAGTCTACCTTTATGTCTCAGACCTAAAATTCCAGTCTTGAATAAAAGGTGCTCATTTAAAATAGTTACTAAGTTATTAAAAGGCCCAAACCTTACCAGATACTCGGATTAACAGCACATTTTTGTGAAAGGCTTATTTATATCAAGATATATAGAAATCGCCTGACCAGGCGGTGGCGCAGTGGATGGAGCATTGGACTGGGATGCAGAGGACCCAGGTTCGAGACCCCGAGATCTCCAGCTTGAGCATGGGCCCATCTGGCTTGAGCAAAAACTCACCAGCTTGGACCCAAGGTCGCTGGCTCAAGCAAGGGGTTGCTCAGTCTGCTGAAGGCCCACGGTCAAGGCACATATGAGAAAGCAATCAATGAACAACTACGGTGCTGCAACAAAAAACTGATGATTGATGCTTCTCATCTCTTTCCATTCCTGTCTGTCTGTCCCTATCTATCCCTCTTTCTGAGGGGTAAAAAAAAAAAAAAAAAAGATATATAGAAATCTTCAAGTATGATGACATAATCACTTTAAAAGATAATATTAGAAAATGTCTCAAACTTACCCAGTTGAATGTTCCTGATCCACACCGACTGTTTGGTTTCTTTTAAGATTTTCTCAAAGTACACCCCAGCGAAGCCGCTTGAAAAACACGCGGTGAGCACAGCCATGAGGCCCACAAACTGAGAGCCAGCCGAGAACTCCCTGGACGTCAGCTCCGGAGGGTCCGAGGGCCACTGCGCACATAACACAAAGCTGGGGTTTAGTCCCAGGCAACTCCCGGCCCAGCGCTCATGCTGAGGCCCGAAGATAAAAACACCCCCACACTGTTCTTGGGGACTGCAAAGGGGAGCTTCTGAAAGACAGCCCTACAATTGTTTCCATTTTTCCCCCACAGCGAAATTACTGTTACAACTTATAATGTCAAAAACTTCCCTAAAAAAGAGAAGGCAGGTGAACAGATGCTCCAAGGCATGGGGCAGCCTCTGCAAGCGCGCGGTGACCCCAAGTCTGGCACTGTCCTGATCATGGTCAGGCACCCATCCAGGTCGCGTGTCATCTTTGCGGTCTCTGTCAGACCCATGATCCGCCTGAACGAGTCATTACTCCATATTTTAATTTAAAATATTTCACTTTTTAAAACTGAGTATCTACTTTGGCCTATCCTAGTAATATCTATGAAAATATGCGTTTAATATGCCAGTTATTTTGTTCTAATACCCTTGTAAGAAATATGGAAAATATTTTTTCAAAATATACACTCACTACACTCTGGGGAAAGTGATGCTAGCCAGGAAACAAGGTGGTTGGGCCTGTGTTTGGACAGACCCCAGTGGTGAGCATGTGGAGGCTGGAGTCGGGGAGGGGCCAAGACCCTAAGAAGAACAGACGGCCTGGGCTGGGGGTGGGGGACAGGTACACCAGATTCGGAGTATCAGAAAGCAGACCAGAGCGGTCTGAGTGACTGACAGCACACAGCAGGAGGAGGGGACCGCCCAGGCTGAGTATAAATGATGGTCAGAAACAGAGACAAGAGGGTTTAGTGTGTAAGGTCCATGGAACAGAACAGAGACATCTAGGTGTCAGACACACAGACCTGAAAGGACCAGTGACAACCAGGGCTGCCAACACATGTGTTAATAAAAACCTCCCGAGTAGATGAAATCTCCAAACACAAGGTCATAGAGAAATAACCAGGGACCTGACAGCGGAAGGGAGCAGCAAGGAAGGGGCGCCGGGAGGGGGCCGAGGAGGAGGTACCGAAAGCTGTGAGACAGTAGGACAGAATGGGGTCAGGCAGCTGCTGGACCACAAGAAGGGGTGTGGAACCCCCCACACTCTGGAAGCCGGGAGATCTGCTTTGTTTTCCATGCGGCATCCTACTATTTCCCCAACAAGATGGTTCATTTCTTTATGTCCTTTGATGTCTGGCTTATTTCACGATCGGAACTTGCTCAGAGGAAGCCCTCAAACAGTATCTGCACCCCTGGCTGGTTGGCTCAACACTAGAGCGTCAGCGGGGCATGTGGAAGTCCCAGGTCTGATTCCCGGCCAGGGCACACAGGAGAAGCACCCATCTGCTTTTCCACCCTTCCCCCTCTCCTTCCTCTCTATCTCTCTCTTCCCCTTCTACAGCCAAGGCTCCACAGGAGCAAAGTTGGCCCGGGCGCTGAGGACAGCTCTATGGCCTCCACCTCAGGTGCTATAATGGCTCCGGCCGCAAAGGAGCAACGGCCCAGATGGGCAGAGCATCACCCCCTGGTGGGCATGCAGGGTGGATCCTGGTTGGGCACATGCAGGAGTCTGTCTGACTGCCTCCCCACTTCTCATTTCGGAAAAATACAAAAAAAACCAAACAATATCTGCACTGTTAAAAGAAACGCTCCAGTGGACAGCAGAACTATGTTTCCCACACATAGCAAAGAAGCAAAGGTTTGGCACCATGATGAAATGAAAGACATACTTGTCTTGAATAGTTACCTGTACAAAAGCAACTCCTGCCATCAGAATCACCAAGGAGAGCCATTGGTACATGCCGAGCTTCTTGCTGAGCATAGACACTGAGAAGAGTGCCGTTGTCAAAATTTTCAACTGATATGTGACCTGGAAAAGAAAGCAGCGAATATTATGACTGATCGTGGGTCTGCTTTGTAAAGGACAATTAGAAATGTATTTCCAGTACCTGATAAGTGGCTGCATCTAGATTTGACAATGCCACATAGAGCAAATTATTCTGAAGAGTGTATATCCCTGATGGAATTGCGAGTTTAAGCGTTTCCATTGGTTTATTAAGAATTTCATCACGTAGTACTCGATTCAGTGCTCTGAGACTGCATTCTAGAAAACAACAGAATGGGCAAAATCAATCATTAAGTAACTGAGTAAGTTCCATACCCTCTCTCAAGGGCTCGGTTTCTTCAGCTGTGAAAAAGGGAAATCGGGCACATATCAAGATTCTTTGGGTCTAAACTCTACCTCTACTGATGCTAATTTTTCAAATGTTAAATATAAGGGAGCATATTGAGAATAGCACTAACCTAGCCTTGAGCAGTTGGCTCAGTGATAGAGCATCAGCCTGGCCTGTGGAAGTCCCGGGTTCTATCCCCAGTCAGGGCACACAGGAGAAGCATCCATCTGCTTCTCTTCCCCTTCCTTGCCCTCTTCTCTCTCTCTTCCCCTTCCACAGCCAGTGGCTTGACTGGTTTGAGCATCAGCCTCAGGCACTGAGGATAGCTTGGCTGATTTAAGTATTGGCCCCAGATGGGTTTTGCCGGGTAGATCCCAGTCAGGGCAAATATGGTAGTTTGTCTATCTCCCCTTCTCTCACTTAAAAAATAAAACAAAATAAAATAATAATAGCACTATCCTTATATTCTTGTATTGGGAAATACAAATTAATTATACAGACATATTTACACATATATGCAATATGTATTTGTGACAACCTAAAGCTCACAGAATTAATTTGTCAACCAAGTATTCTTAACTTTATTTTATATTTGTGTATCCCATTTTTTTGCTTTTTTTTTGTATTTTTCCAAAGTGAGAAAGAAGGTGGGACAGAGAGACAGACTCCCACATGCACCCGACCAGGATCCACCCTGCATGCCCACCAGGGGGCGATGCTCTGCCCATCTGGGGTGTTGCTCCTTTGTGGCTGGAACCATTCTAGCACCTGAGGTGGAGGCGGTGGAGCCGTCTTCAGTGCTCCAGCCAACTTTGCTCTAATGGAGTCTTGGCTAAGGAAGGGGAAAAGAGAGACAGAGAGAAAGGGGGGGGGGAAGGGTGGAGAAGCAGATGGGCACTTTTGCTGTGTGCCCTGGCGGGGAACAGAACCCAGGACTTCCACACACTAGGCCAATGCTCTACTGCTGAGCCAACCGTCAGGGCTGTGCATCCAATTTTACCATCAGCCATTCATGCCCATTCATAATTGTGAAGACATTAATCATGAAAAGGCGGAAAGTTTGGCTGCAAACAGAAAACCCAACCTGCAATGGTTCAACCCCACAGGGACTTGTCTCTCCGTCTGTGGCTTGTCTTCTCATTGGTCTGATATATACAAAGGTTTTACATTCTAATGTATGCAAAATTATCTATTTTTTTCCCCTCCACAGTTTATTTTTATTTTTAATATCTTGTTTGAAAGCATTCATAATACCAAGGTCACAAAGTTTTGTTTTTTAAATGTCAATGTTGCCTGACCAGGCAGTGGCGCAGTGGATAGAGTGTCACGCTGGGATGCGGAGGACCCAGGTTCGAGACCCTGAGGTTGCCAGCTTGAGCACGGGCCCATCCGGCATGAGCAAAAGCTCGCCAGCTTGGACCCAAGGTCGCTGGCTCCAGCAAGGGGTTGCTCGGTCAGCTGAAGGCCCACAGTGAAGGCACATGTGAGAAAGCAATCAATGAACAACTAAGGTGTCGCAACAAAAAACTGATGATTGATGCTTCTCATCTCTCTCCATTCCTGTCTGTCTGTCCCTATCTATCCCTCTCTCTGTCTCTGTAAAAAATAAATAAATAAAATAAATAAAAGTCAATGTTTATTTTCTAGAACACATTTATTACTTCTTTGTTTGTTTTACCTTCTATATTATTTTGCATTCATTAGCTGTACAGTGGTTATAGAACTGTGTACTTTAGAAAGGGTTCCCCCTGATATTTCCAGTACCCCCCTGGCAGCATGCATAGTTATCACAGTATCACTGACGACTGTTTACGTCCCGACTGTTCTGTAACTACCAGTTTGTACGTCTTACTCCCTTCACCTCTTTCACCCGGGCCCCCAACCTCCGCTCTGGCAACCACCGGCCTGCAATGAACATGGGGGTGCATATAGTTTTCCGAATTAGTGTTTTGGGTTTCTTCAGATAAGTACTCAGGAGTGGAATTGCTGGGGCATAAGGCAATTAGTCCCATTTTAAATTTTTTGAGGAATCTCCATACTGTTTTCCACGGTGGCTGTACCAGTCTGCATTCCCACCAATAGTGAGGGTTCCCTTTTCTCCACATCCTCGCCAGCACTGGTTTGTTGATTTATTGATGATAGCCATTCTGACAGGTGTGAGGTGATATCTCATTGTGGTTTTAATTTGCATTTCTCTGACGATTGGTGGAATTAAGCATCTTTTCATCTGTCTATTGGCCATCTGTATGTCCTCTTTGGAGAAGTGTCTATTCAGGTCCTCTGTCCATCTTTAATTGGAGTATTTGTTTTCTTGGTGTTGAGGTGTATGAGTTCTTTATAAATTTTGGATATTAACTCCTTATGAGATGTATCGATGGTGACTAACTTCTCCCTTACTATGATTTCAATATTCTTAAATTTATTGAGGCTTGTTTTGTGGGCTAACATGTGGTCTATCCTAGAAATGGCCTATCCTAGAAAGTTTTCCATGTGTACTTGAAAGAAATGTATATTCTGCTGCTTTGGGGTAAAACACTCTGAAAATATTAACTGCAGTGCCATGACTGTATAGCTGTTGGTCTTTCCTTTTATGTCCATCAAGATTTGCTTTACATATTTAGATGCTCCTATGTTAGGTGCATAAACGTTTACAAGGGTTATATCCTTTTGTTGGATTGATACCTTTATCATATGTAACGTCTACCTTTGTCTCTTATTATAGCCTTTATTTTAAAGTCTATTTTGTTTGATGTAAGTATTGCTACCCCAGCTTTTATTCCTTTCCATTTGTATAAAATATTTTTTTCCATCCCTTCACTTTCGCTCTTTGTGGTTATTTTCATTTGAAGTGGGTCTGTTGTAGACACCACATCCATCTTTTATCCATTCAGCACCCTATGTCTTTTGATTGGAGCATTTAATTCATTTACATGAAATGTCGATCTTTAATCCAAACCTGGGTTTATATTTGTACAGGGTGTTTCTACTCGTGTGTTGGTTCACTGAAAGTTGGTTTCTTACTGCCTCTCTCTGTAAACCAGCTGCTCCACAATGCTGAGTGGACACTTCCACTCATCTAGACTTGAGCAGCAAAGACAACCCTTTCTCGGTTCTCCTATCACACTTTCACAGCTGTTTTTCTGTCTTGCTGGTGACTCCTTCGGGCTTTCCCTGATTCGTCCTTCTCAACCTGACCTCTAAATGTCGGGAACACTGCAGAGTTTCGTCTTCAGCCTTCTTCTCCTCTCCTGTTATCTCATCCAGTCCTTGACTCCCAAGCAATATGTAACATGACAAGTTCTGGAGCTCCAGTTTTGTAAAATATATTCTACTGTTTGACATCTTTATCTGATTGACTGATAGGTCTCCCCAATTTAACACGGCCCACAGAGAAGGCTTGATTTCTCCCAAATCCACCTTTCACATGTCATTCATCACAAGGCCCGTTCACCCAGTAATTTCACCTGAACACCTGGGAATTATTCCTCACACTGGATTCCTCCACACATTCCTGACCTTCACACATCTAATCTAGTAGCGTCCTGTCAGCTGTCACTCAAACAGACATCCCATCAGCACCGTCCCTTGCAGGGACATGTGCAACAGCCTCTACAGGTGACTTCTGGCACCTACTCCACACCTCCTCTCCTGTCACAGAAGCTGCAGCAAGGGTCCTTTTGTGTGCACAACAGCCCATATTCTCCACACCTCCACTGTCTCTCTTTGCTGCCACAATGAAATCCAGCCTCCACAACGACCCTGAACGGCCTGTTTTTCTGCATACCGATCGATCAATCTCTCTCCGTTCCATTCTTCTCCCAGATCGGTATGCACTCACCACCCTGGCCTCCTTGACAGTTTTGAAAATGTACCAAATTTACAAACATCCCACCTGAAAAAAGGGCAGCGGGCTTTCTCTAATGACATGCAAATGGCCAATCAGCACATGAAACAATGCTCAACATCCTTATCCCTTCAGGAAATGCACATCCAAGCCACAAAGAGATACTACTTCATATCCATCAGAAAGACAGTATTTTTTTTTAAAGTAACAAGGGTTGGTGAAGATGTGGAAAAACTGGAACTCTTGTACTCTGCTGGTGGGGAGGTAAAATGGTGTTGTCGTTGTGCAAAAAATTTTGGTGTGTTTTTAAAAACTTAAACACAGAATGACCACGTGACCTGGCAGGTCCACTGCAGATTTCCTGGGAAGGAGAAATGACAGTTGACAGTGGGGACCCTGAACAGATGTGCACGTCTATTGCAGCATTATTCAGTTCACATGGCATTTTCCCAGCAGCCAAAAGTTCGAAATAACGCAAGTGCCTATATGTACATGAATGGATAAAATGTTTATGTGTACACACATGCACACACACACATACACCCATACAAATGGAATAGATTTAGTCATAAAAAGAAATCAAGTTCCGATCGTGAAATAAGCCAGACATCAAAGGACAAATAGCGTCATGATCTACGTGGATGAAAGAGCTGAAGCAGGCAATTCGCAGAGACAGAAAGGACGCGGGAGCGCAGCAGTACTGCCTACTCGTTACCCAGTTTCTGCTTGCGCTGATGGAAGTTTTAGAAATACTGCAGATAGTTGTATAACCCTGTGAATGCACTTCTTGCCCCTGATCTGTGCACTTAAAAATGGTTAAAGCTGCAAATTTTATATATGTGTGTGTATACATATATATAAAACTTCAACAAAGAAGGTACTATACTAAAAAGACCAATGAATTATATACACTTTAAAATCAGTGAATTATGTTCATGAACTGGATCTCAATAAAGCTGTTTAAAACTGTTGGACTAATTAATACAGCAAATAAAAGGCCTTCCACTGTAGTAAATGTCTAAGCCACAGATTCATAGAATTTGCTCCTATTCTCAAATTATTATAAATGAAAGAAACTAGAAGACATGATTGTTATAGATTAGAACAAAATGCCTTTATTTCTATACTAAGACTGTCTTAATAAAATGAAACAGATTGAAATATTCTTAATACTAGGGCAGTGATGGGCAATCTTTCGAGTTTGGTGTGTCAAAATTCACCAAAAAACCAAGCATAACTCAGGTGGTGTGTCACTTTGAGAAAAACGGCCTAACTGGAAGTCCCAGAACTAGATGCTCTGTGTCAGAGTTCTGTTGTTTTGGCCTCCAGACCTCCGGCACGGAGTGTCTACACTACAGCAAATGTTTTATCCTCGGCTACTGCACCTGGCCGTGCAGGAGCCAAGGATGAAACGTCCTTCTTGGCATGCGGCCCCATACTTCTCTGGTATGCGGCCGTGTGTCATCAAAAATGGCTACGTGTGTCAGTGCTGACATGCGTGTCATAGGTTCACCATCATGGTACTAGGGCATTAGATAACACAATAGTGTTCAAATGTGTGGTTACCAACATCTAGTTACACTGTTGTCATATATAATAGTAAACAATTAAATTTTCATCGCTGAAACCCAGAAACCTAGATACCTACTGCTGTCTTTGTAGACTAAGAGAACGCAAGCCATTATCTTCAGGAGCTCGGCCACGACCACGGCCGTAGAAGACAGGTAACGAGGCCCATCTTCTTTCAAAGTCCTGGAGTAACGCATCGTTAGGACCAAACTGGTCGTCTGAAAGACCAGAATTCCCAAAGAAAGGTATTTTAGGTTGGCAGACATTGTTTTATCTGCATCTGCCTGAAAGATAAAATAAACAGGGCAAATAAAATTAGAAAACACCTAAGCGAAGACGGCCCGCCCCAGACGGGAGCAGGGGCACTCCACCCCATTCCTCTGGCTTTGGACCAAGCACAAAGGGCAGCTACCAGG
The DNA here is from genome assembly GCA_037038555.1 of Rhynchonycteris naso. NCBI lineage: Eukaryota > Metazoa > Chordata > Mammalia > Chiroptera > Emballonuridae > Rhynchonycteris > Rhynchonycteris naso. The sequence goes on from CM072999.1 coordinate 205,459,136, forward strand.
AGACTATGAAAGATGGAGAAAGTAAGACAAACAGGCTAGAGACCTCAGATCGTGGGTGATGCCCCACCAATGGTTCCCTGGGGGCTTTTTGTCACTTGTGTGTCTCGTTCTTCCAGAGGTTTACAACCAGAACCACCAACAGCAGAGCAACAACATAAAAGCCCCAAGAGAAACCCATGTTCTAGCCAAAGGAAGGGGCAGAGAGCAGCCCTGCAGCAAGTAACCCTCCCGACTGGGTGCTGTGTAACCTGGGGGCAGAGTCTTGCCGACCATCCCCACACTGCAACAGTGACAGCAGAGGTGGCAGACACCGCCCCCCCCCCCCCACCAGGGACTGCAGCCACAAGGACTGCGGGGCAGAGCCCTGTCCTCTGCTCCTGCCCTGTGCAAGGTGTCAGCATAGAAGCCCTCCCTCCCTCCCCAGGGGCTGTCTACTAACACAGGAGTCTCATCAGTGTAGCAGTCAAAATGTCCACCACACAACCCAAAGATACATATATGCATCATACCAAAAAGCAGGGGAAAAAGTCTCAACAAGGATAAGTGAGGACCATCAACAGACAGTAAGCTGACGCAGATGTTGGAATCATCGGACAAGAATTTTAAAGGAGCTGCAATAAAAATGCACCACCAACAAGCAATAATAACACTCTCGAAATAATTTCAAACTCACGTAGAAGTTGAAGAATAGTGCAGGAGCTCCTTACCCATTCTTGCACTGCTCCTGAGTACCTGGGACCTTTCCTTTTCCTTTTCCAAATCCAAAGTTTAAACATGTTAAAATTTTCAACAAATAGTTTCTAGCCTGACCAGGCGGTGGCACAGTGGATAGAGCGTCGGACTGGGATGCGGAAGACCCTAGTTTGAGACCCCGAGCTCGCCAGCTTGAGCGCGGCCCATCTGGCTTGAGCAAAAGCTCGCCAGCTTGGACCCAAGGTCGCTGGCTCTAGCAAGGGGTGGCTCAGTCTGCTGAAGGCCCACAGTCAAGGCACATGTGAGAAAGCAATCAATGAACAACTAAGGTGTTGCGACAGCAATGAAAAACTAATGACTGATGCTTCTCACCTCTCTCCGTTCCTGTCTATCTGTCCCTGTCTATCCTCTCTCTGACTCTCTCTGTCCCTGTAAAAACATAAAAATTAAAAAAAATTAAAAATAAAAATAAACAAATAGTTTCTAAATAATATGTAAGCCACGAGTACACGATGCACTAATAATGTGACTCATCTTTTCATACACAGATAGGTCCTTGTAGGTAAATGAGAGTCAGGCTGGCTACAGACTTTCCAGTAGCTCATATGCGTGTATATCATCTTTTGCGTCTGTGTACGAGGCCCATCATTCCGCGGAGACAACAGTATCTGTTCTTTGCTGATATATGTCTCCAGCCACTAAAAGTCCTAAAAAACTAAATGCTTAGTCAGTCTTAGAAATGTAATAAATTTTTACAGACTTTTAAAGACTATCAAGTTCCTAAGAAGCCCTGCAAATCAATTTTCTTTCTATTATAAAAACAAAAGGCTAAATTTCTACCTTATCATTTTGAAAGTGAGCCATACTTACATTTTCTAAGCACAAGTCCTGAAATATACTCCCTAAGTACAATGTAATAATCTTCTAGAGTACATATGAAAGCACACCGGTTATAAAATGCTATGCAAATACAAGTTCACATTATACACCTGTCAGAAACAGCTATTGGCATAAAAACAAACCTATTAAAGTTTCTTCAAGTAAATGAACAGAAAAAGACAATATATATATATAACTGCTGTGACCACCTATAACCTACACACTAAGTGATGACAGACAAAATTCATCCAAGAGGCTTTACTTCTGACACATTTATGTAACTTCTTTTCAAACTGCCTCAGAAACAGACACAGTATTCTCAAAAAGTGGCAAGCATTTGTAGGTGAAATCCATAATAACCTGTGAAAACCCCAAAACCTTATTTTTTGATAAAGTAAAACAAGTATGAGTCATAGGTAATTTACAGTAGCAGTAAATTCAGTTTTCTTTCTATGACAGATGACAAGGGCCACTATAGTAGTTCACTCTGAAGGGCCTGCAGAAAAGTGCCACCCTACTCACAACTCAGCCACTCTAATCTTCCCCATTTCCGGTTCTGGTAACAGCCTAGATTAGACAACTTCTCATTGTTTCTCCCTGCCCTTTCTTCCTTCACATGTCCGGTGACTATTTACATAAGATAATGTCAGCTTCCTGTAAATTAATTTTTACCTTGGTCTCTCACAGTCTGCAGAAGTTCCATTACTACAATCTGGTAGAATAAATATTTCCTTAACTTATATAAATATACAACTTACTTACATTTTAACTTTTAGATTAAAAATTGTTCAGTATTGTTGTAAGCTTTCCACAGTCACAGGTCTGGAAGACAGACCTCTGGGTGTGCAGCGCCCTATGACAGGTGCTCACCTGCCCACCTGTGTGTCCTGCCCCACCCCTTCCTGCTATGGTCACTTCCTGCCACGCACAGCCCGAGACAGAAGGCCCAGGTATTATACAAAGGAACAGTAGTGTAAAAGCAAGGTAGGGTCCAGGAGCACTAACCCTTAGTAAAGGTTCAAGATTAAGGACATTAAAAATCAAGGCCGGAGTAGAAAATAAAGCTGTCCCACGTCTGCCCTCCCTATTTAATCCGCACTTGCTACGGTCATGCCTGGTAATGAGCGCTGGGAACACAATGATGAACAAGACGAGATCTGTGTCTTCATGGAGCTTATCCTCCAGTACAGAAGACACCTATTACTCTAATAATTCAAGAAATAGTCTGCTATTACACGGGGTGCAACAGGAAAATACCACAGGGAATTATGGTACCTGGTATTAAATTATGTCCACTTGGCTGAACTCAAATACATTTCCCCAAATCCCCTTCTCTGTGTGGTGTCAGGCTAGAACTGGCACAAGATTTGGAAGGTGGACGTGAAGCAAGAGCCATTACTCTGGAAGGTTCTCAGGGTTACGAGGGTATCCCCAGGTTCCAGCGGACCCCACCCTTCCCTGCTTCAGGTCAGCTCTCCTTCCCCACTACCGACGTGCTGAGCAACAGCGGGGCCACAGGCACTCCACAGCACTCATGACCGTGGGCAGAGAAAGGCGCCATGCGGAGGGGACCACTTTCTGTCGCCTCTCTCCCAGAACCACTCAGGGGCCTGCTCTGGCTGCAGCACGTGCAGCTTCCTGGACTCCTCTGAAAGCTGTGACCCATCTACTCACGCCAGTCTTTCAGGAGGGCTGCCCAGTCACTTTTCAGGAATCTCCCAACACTCTCTTTTCTGCTTTTTAATTTAAATTTTACTTTGCAATGACTAAATGCAAAATAATTCTATATTGATACTGATACAGTGGGAACCAAATGTGGTTCCAGAACCGGAACAAGAGGAATCTGGAATCGGTCTTCTGATGACTAGATATAAAGATAGTAATGGCCTCTTACCAGTGGTAAAGGCAACCCTGGTAGTTCAACATGCCAGGGAAATAATACTTATCACCTATAATCAAGACTGATCAAGTTGTCGTTGCCACAAACATTTTATTGAACAAGGGCAAATAATGGTGCTCACTGGTAGCTTCTAAGTCACCTAGAAAGCTTGGAGAAAAGAAGAAAATGCACTTGAGGCCAAAATTTACAGCCCAAGGTCCAAGTGAGCAATAAGAAAGCTTGTACGACTGCCCTGAAACAACTGCCTATCTCCTTGAGCTGCAAAGTCAATATTTCTGAAAACCAGATCCAGAATCTGACCCTGTGGTAGGCTGAAATAAAAGGTAAACTGAGCTTACAACTTTATAGGATCTCACGATCCTACATTCTCTGGATTTTTATAACCTCTACATCCTAGAAGAGCTCATGACCAGACACAAAAGATGGATTCCTAAGGATTATCAGCAGGCTGAATAATGGCCCCCCCAAATATCAGGTCCTAATCCCCGAAACCTACAAATGTCACCGTATTTGGAAAAGGAGATTTTTTTGCAGATGAAATTAAGGACCCCGAGCTGGGAAGAGTCTCATGGATGAGCGAGGTGAGCCTTAAATGCCAACACAAGGGTGCTTATCAGAGACACACAGGACGGACACATAAGCAGAGAAAGCATTATGAAAACAGCAGACATATACTAGGCGAGGTTGGCCTTTCCTGGGATGTCGCAGCCCCAACTGGGTGCTAGCAGCACCAGAGGCTGGAGGAGGAAAGAGAGATTCTTCCCCAGAGCCTCCAGAGGAAGCATGGCCCTGTCGGCACTGTGTTGTCAGCCCAGTGGTATAAACTTGAGTTTCTGGACTCCAGCACTGTGAGAGAATACTCAGAATACACTGCTTTTTAGAGGGTTGAAATCTAATGTTCAGCTACCCGTTCGTATTAATCTTAAGCATACATGTTTTATAAATGCGTTTTTTTCTCTTGCTAATCTGTCTTTTATTATAGGGGTCACAGCTAAGAACTCAGAAGAGTAGAGAGAAAATTAATTTCCCAGAGGGGTGAGAATAACTATACTACCTCAAAAATGCATTACTAAGATCACGTGATGTATTAAAACATACAACAGGAAAGTACTTCTGAATGTAAGATTACTAATAGAAGTCTGAAATCAGGTCACACACAACACAGGAGTTATCCTTGCCTCTGGGAGCACTCGAAGAGTTTGATTATCTCATTTTATAATTTAATGTAGCAGTTATTTATTATGAGTCTAATATACATCTTAATACTATGCTCAAATAGTTAAATGTTAAAGGAATTTAAATTTACCCTAGTATAGATAAGTTTATCAAATAACTATAGTACAATGCAAATTTTAAAGTATTATAAGATTTATAAAGCCCAACACGCAAGGGAAAAAGTATGCTTTGGACTAATGCTGGACTTCAGAAAGCTTCATAAGAAGGTGACATTTAAGGCATTAAAGATTAATTTTTACAAGGAGGGTAAGGAAGACCTTTCTCGTAAGAAGAAAGGATGTAAGCCAAGATCAAGTCAGGCAGGCAAACAGCATGTTTGGAAACTCCATTTCAAACTAACCAGTCCATGCCTGACCAGGCAGTGGTGCAGTGGATAGAGCGTCACACTGGGATGCGGAGGACCCAGGTTCGAGAGCCCGAGCTCTCCAGCTTGAGCGTGGGCTCATCTGGCTTGAGCAAAAAGCTCACCAGATTGGACCCAAGGTCGCTGGCTCGAGCAAGGGGTTACTTGGTCTGTTGAAGGCCTGTGGTCAATGCACATATGAGAAAGCAATCAATGAACAACTAAGGTGTCGCAATGAAAAACTGATGACTGATGCTTCTCATCTCTCTCCGTTCCTGTCTGTCCCTATCTATCTCTCTTTCTAACTCTCTCTCTGTCCCTGTGTGTGTGTGGGGGGGGGGGAATAGACAAAGTAACCAGTCCAGTTTGGCTAAAAATTAGGCGTGTGAGATAAAATAATTTAGAAAAAAAAGTACATACTGATCTAATCGGAGCCATGGACATCTCCATATTTTGAAGGGCTTTGAATGTCAACCTAAATAATTTTGAATTTATTTATGAGCTAAGTCACTGAGCATTTCGGAGTAAAGAGTGACCATGGAATGCATAAGACCCCCAGCTTTAAGGAGTCCTGGCTGGATAGTTCCGTTGGTTGGAGCATCGTCCTAATAAACAAAGGCTGTGGGTTTGATCCCCAATCAGGGCACATACTAGAACAGTCTCTCTCTTTCTCCCTTCCTCTCTATCTAAAATCAGCAATAAAAATAACTAAAAAGAAGAATTAGAAGAAGAAGCAATGTGGAGGTGGGTGACTGAAAGGGATCTGGTGGAGGACAGCTCACCTGGTCTGGAAGCCACCGCTGCTGGGCAGAGAGGAAGGGAGAAAGGCCAGACAGCACAGAGGAGGTGGCACTGGGAAATGGAAGAATGACATCCAACCTGAGACTCAGAAGGTATAGAACAAACACTTGGGAGGACAGCGCAGGCCAGAAATGGAAAATTCAAAGTCCATTTCCTTTCAAGGAACCAACGCACGCTGACCAGTGAGAAGTGGCTTGGGGCACACCCAGGGAGAACTGTCCCAAATTTCATCTTGACCCAAGCTGAAGGTTTCAAGCACTGCACGTAACGGAACAGAATGAGTCTTCCACTGTCAAGTAAGGACTTGCAACTTCCCAAGCAAGGTCCATTCTTACATTGAATCCCGTTCTTCCATTCATTGGGACCGACGTTCGGGAGAGGCGCTCAGCGGCTTTAAGTACAGATGTTACAAACCCCCCGCCCCGCGACCCGCAGACCCTCCCCCCGGGCACCCCGGGCACCCCGGGACCCCGGGTCCGCACCCGCCTTACCATCCCGTGCGGCCGGTGGCGTGCGCAGCGTGGGCGGGCCCGGGGCGCGGGGGCGGAACCGGGACCACCCCGCCCCGGGTCACGGGTCACGGAAGCACGCCCCCAACCGGTCTCTGTGTTCCCCCCAGCCCCCGCCCACACGCCGTGCGCTCGGCCCTTTCCCTCACCCCGGCATATCCCGCACGTCGTCCGGGCGCGCAGCGCGTCCCTGCCCCGTCCCCGCCCCACCCCGCCGCTCGGCTCTGTCCCCTCGCCGGCCGCTCACCTGCCCCGCAGCCAGGCCGGCCGCGCGCTCGCGGGGCGTCCGGGGCTGCCGGGTCCCCCGCGCCCTGTGCCGCGCAGCGCCGCCTGCCGCTCCGGCCGCCGCCGCAGCCTCCAGCCCCGGGCGGCCTAGGCGCTTCCGGGCGCCCACGGTCCCGTTCCCCAAATGCTCCGGCTGCCGCCGCGGCCTGCGCCACGCCGTTCCTGGCTCCGTCGTAGTGGCCGCGCTGGCCGGGGAGGTGGCCGCCCGGGTTGTGGCGTCGCCGTCCGCTCACCGCTGCCTGCCAGCCGTGTCCCGAGCGTCCGGGGGCCCGTCCCGGGGCGTCGCCGTGCGCACGGAAAGGCAGAGTCCTTCGGGGCAAAGGCCTCCGGGGAGGGAGCGCGGAGGCGGGCCCAGGAAGCCAGCCGCCCGCGGGGACAGAGGACGGTCGCCGGCATTGACCGCGGGCGATATGGGCGCGAGCACGGGCTTGCTCAGCCTGGAGCCCAGATCGGGATTACTCCTCGCTTCCTTCCTCCCGGGGCTCCGATAGCATCTGCAGCGCCCGGCGACTACCTCGCGGTGTCCGGAGCCGTGTGGCACCTGTCCCCTCTGCAGGACACTGCCCTCGAGGCCGGCACTGTGCTCGCGGTCTCTGGTTCTGCGGCCCCTGCCACGGTGCTCAGCGCTTAGTAGGAACTTCATGCACGTGGTGCTGGCCTGAGCTGAGCCCGCGGGTGACCGTGTTCAAGACCAGCAGGCGGCGCAAGAGTTCACGGGGGCCCGCCCTCTCTCAGGAGCCAGGTTCGCGTCCGGGGCCCGGCGCTCCTTGGAGAATAAGACACTAATTAGGGTCGTGCCTTTGTGCAGCGGGCCCGCGTCGACTCCCTCCCTACGGCACTAGAAGTTAGGCATTTGACCCTGTATTTTGCAGGACAAGCGGAGGCTTTCAGTAGTTTAAGTAACTTAACCCCAGTTCCCCTAACTGCTGAAAAGGTAAACTGGATTTCAGGCCCTACTTTGTCCATGCTTTAAAACATGACACTGAGCTGTCACAGGAAGAAAGAGATTCAGAAAAGGGATGAGCACAGTTTAGGGGATAAAAGGTGGCCGACAGCAAAGGTAGAAATAGGGATTGGAAGTGTTGGTGACAACAGAGATGGCCCTGAAGGAAGAGAGAAAACCAGCAACCTGGGGTAAAGTACCAGCTTTGGCCTCCCTCTCAGAACAGATTGAGAAGGTAGAACTTTGGCTCCCGAAAGAGACAAAGGATCAATGTAAGGACAGCTCCGGGGCAAACAGGACAATGTGTCTCATTGAGGACAGACACCTCGTTAAATTGAAATTTCAAATAAAGACATAGTTGTTTAGTCTTTATGCAATATTTGGGATATACTTATGCAGTGTACTAAAAAAGTATTCATTATTTATCAGAAATTCAGATTTAACTGGGTAGCCTGCATTTTTAGTTGCAAAATCTGGCGACCCTGTTGAAAGCATGAATGCGTTATAACATTGCATGGTAAGAGGCTTCTCATGGTGCCCCAGAGAAATTAATGCTAAATTAAATTATTCTGGGGCAGTTGATCCTGTTAGCGCTCTGGACACAAAGTAAGACACCTGGCGGTGTCTTCAGGGAGAACCACCTGGTAGTTTAGGGACTTTAATGACTTAAGACTCAGTAAGAAAAAAAAAAAAAAAGAGAGAGAGAGAGAAAGAAAAGACAGCAAATAAGGAAGAGTGAGGCCTGACCTGTGGTGGCACAGTGGATGATAAAGCATCGACCTGGAATGCTGCTGAGGTTGCTGGTTCGAGACCCAGGGCTTGCCTGGTCAAGGCACATATGAGAAGCAACTGCACGTTGGTGCTTCCCTCTCCTTCCTTTCTCTCTCTTTTCTCTTTAAAATCAGTAAATGAAATCTAAAAAGAGAGAGGGAGAGAGAGTGGGGACTATGGTGACATTTTAAAAAGCTGTCTCATCAAAATACTGAAAATGCAAAAACAAGTCAGTGTTTTGAAAAACTTCAGGTTTCCCGGTGTCACTTACACTTTGTTCCTCCTCAATTACACTTCTTAAAAGTATTGACGTGGCCTGACCAGGCTGATAGAGCGTCGGACTGGGATGCAGAAGACCCAGGTTCGAGACCCCGAGCTTGCCTGCTTGAGTGTGTGCCTGTCTGGCTTGAGCAAAAGCTCGCCAGCTTGGACCCAAGGTCACTGGCTCCAGCAGGGGTTGCTCGGTCTGCTGAAGGCCCGCGGTCAAGGCACATGTGAGAAAGCAATCAATGAACAACTAAGGTGTCCCAACAGCAACGAAAAACTAATGATTGATGCTTCTCACTTCTCTCCGTTCCTGTCAGTCTGTCCCTATCTATCCCTCTCTCTGACTCTGACTCTCTCTCTCTCTGTCCCTGTAAAAAAAAAAAAAAAAGTATTGATGTGAAATCACAGTTTATGAACGAGAAAAAACAGTTGGTTCCTTCAAGCTGCCAGATTAGTTGACACTGGTGTATCCTTGTTGGTTGGTTATTCAAGGCAAAGAATGATTATTATCTACTTGTCCATCACTTAGCTTTAAGAGGAGTTCATTGAGGTCACTTCTGTGTCATCAGGAGCAGTCAATGGGATCCTTCTGCTCTGAGACGTATCAGAAGAGTGTAACACCCTATAGACCACCTACCTGATAGATTTGGAATGAATTTACTTTTTATTTCGCCCATTAGCCAGAGGAGCTTTTGTGAGGCTTTCTTTTCCTATTATACAGACTGACTTGGTAGTTTAATGGGAGTGAGGTCATCTGCTCTGTCTATACATTCAGAACCAGGGGACATTACCCTGGATGATGGCTGCCCCATGGAACTTGCTGGTTCTGGTCAAAGCTTCAGTGATTAACCAGTGCTCTGAAGTTCCTGCCTGGTGGGCAAACTTGGTGGTCTGGGCATCAAAAAAAAAAAATTGGTCTTATCTAGTGGTGGGATTCAGCTGGTTCGTATTTGTTCAGCAAAACTGATTCGTAATTTTTTTGTTGAGTTCAGCAAACCGGTTGTTAAAATGGCACTTGTAGTCAGAGTTGTCTGTAAGGAGGACGCCTGCGTAGCTGCCCAATGTGGAAATCACAAATTTACACTCCTTACTCTTTTTTTCTTTTTTTACAGGGACAGAGAGAGTCAGAGAGAGGGATAGGTAGGGACAGACAGACAGCAACAGAGAGAGAGAGATGAGAAGCATCAATCATTAGTTTTTCATTGCCATTGCAACACCATAGTTGTTCATTGATTGCTTTCCCACATGTGCCTTGACTGCAGGCCTTCAGCAGACTGAGCCACCCCTTGCGGGAGCCAGCGACCTTGGGCCCAAGCTGACGAGCTTTTGCTCAAGCCAGATGGGCCCGCGCTCAAGCTGGCGACCTCGGGGTCTCGAACCTGGGTCTTCTGCAACCCAGTCTGATGCTCTATCCACTGCGCCACCGCCTGGTCAGGCTCCTTACTCTTTTTTAACGTTCATCTGCACAACACCGTATTCTAAGTGCCCATAGTCATGTTCATTCCGTCCACTGATGAAAAAAATTTTGCAAGTGAAGATGCCAATGAAGAAGCAATATGGCCTGACCAAGCAGTGGCACAGTGGATAAAGCATCGGACTGGGAAGTGGAGGACCCACGTTCGAGACCCCAAGGTCGTCAGCTTGAGCGCAGGCTCATTTGAGCAAGGCTCACCAGCTTGATCCTAGGGTCGCTGGTTTGAGCAAGGAGTCACTTGGTCTGCTGTAGCCCCCCAGTCAAGGCACATATGAGAAAGCAATCAATGAGCAACTAAGGATCCGCAACAAAGAATTGATGTTTTTGATGCTTCTCATCTCTCTCCCTTCCTGTCTATCTGTCCCTCTCTCTGACTATCTCTGTCTCTGCCACAAAAAAAAAGAAAAGAAATATGGATATACCTTAAATAACAGTTGTATTGTTTTTTGTCAGGAATTATTTAGTATTTTTTCATTAATATCTTAAAACTCTGCCTTATAATCTAGTTTTGTGATCTCTTTTATTGTTCTTATTTAAGTATTAAATGCATGAAATAATAAACTACCTTTGTTATATCATTTTTTTTAATACTTACCGGTCATTAGGGCAGAGAACTGGTTGTTAAATTATTTGGATCCTACCACTGTAGCAGAGAATCTGGTCAATTCAATTAAGAATTTGTACCTGTTGGGAGGAGAATATTCCTCTATATGAACTGGTGGGTTTTGTATTTCTGCTTGGTTGAAATACAAAATGAGCTGAAATACTTTCATTGAAGCTATAAGCTCTCTCTCTGGGTCTGTCTACATATACATTTATGTGTCTCTGAGTGGGTAATATTTCCTTTCCTCCATATGGTAATACCTGATTAGATTATAAAATTTCTTCAAAGAGATCTGTTTGGATTGGTATAGAGATAAGTAAGCCTTATGTAATTCCTAACATTCCCAGAAATTAAGGAAAGTAATCTTGTGATAATTTCAATGTGCCAAAATATGTATTGTGATAGAAACTAACTCAAATGGTTGTAGAATGTGAGCTTGTATTACTTAGGCAAATCTTTGGTAAATGAGGCTAGTTTAATATTGTTGGATTAATAAGATAGTTGTGTCTTCTTTCTTTCTTTTTTTTTGTATTTTGCTGAAGTGAGAAGTGGGGAGGCAGAGAGACACTCCCTCATGTGCCCAACTGGGATCCACCTGGCATGCCCACTAGGGGGTGATGCTATGCCCATCTGAGCCATTTCTCCTTTGCGGGAGCCATTCTAATGCCTGAGGCAGAGGCCACGAAGCTGTCCTCAGTGCCTGGGGCCAACTTTGCTCCAATGGAGCCTTGGCTGTGGGAAGAGAAGAGAGAGGTAGAAGGGAGAGAGGGAAGGGTGGAGAAGCAGATGGGCACTTCTCCTGTGTGCCCTGACCAGGAATTGTACCAGGCAGGTCCGCATGCCAGGCCGATGCTCTAGCGCTGAGCCAACCGGCCAGGGCCGGACATTTTTATTCTTATTGAGTATGTTTTTCCTGAACTTATACAGATTTACCAATCAAATAAGCTAGGTCAAACATCTACTAAATATTTGAGATGACAAAAAAAATGCGTATTTGTGTTTAACCAAATTAAATCACTTCTCTGGCATGCTTTATTTCAACAGTCATTCTGTTTTGTAGTATGTCAGCTTGGAAATAGTTACCAAGATCTTTAGGTAGCTTAAAATTGTGTAGTGATGCCAAATTGCATTAATTAGTGAATCTTCATGAGCTACCCAGATCATTTCTAAATAGGGTACTAAAACATTCATTGCAGAGCATAATTTTAAATTTACATCATTTTATATACCTTTTGCCTTTCATTTTATTATGTAATAATGTAATTTTTATTCTGTAATGTCAATGAATATGTTCAGTTTTGCAACTTAGGATGGGTATGGCTATTAGCAGTTATGAGCTGCATATTCATACGCTCTGCTAGCCTGCTAAACACGCTAATATATTACAGATGGTCACAACCATCTCAACTCCTAGCTTTCTCTATAAAACAGAAGTGACTGTGTGTTGGGCAGATAAAATATATTATGCTCACTTTGTTAAAGATGGCGCTGCCCACGTGCAAGTTTTAAGAGTAAGCTTTTCCCCACACCCTTGACTGTTTGTATGATGTGGGGTGTTGCACTCTCATGAGGAATCCTCCCATTATGCCTCAGATAAGTGACTTTGTATCAGAGACTTCCTTGTTTATAGATTTGATTAAAGGTTTGGATTTCTATACTATAAAGTGGGGCAGATTGGGAGCTTGCTCTCTCTCGGTTCCTGAGGTTAGTATTAGAAAGGAGAGCACAGAAAGGCCACGTGGAGGCCAGGAGAAGCAGCCAAGATGGCGGAGTGCTGAGGGAGAAGCCAGTTTGTGCAGAGTTTGTGTAGAGAGAAGGAGATGGGAAACAGAGGTGAATAAGGCTGGTGAGCTAGAAACCTTTGATTCTAGGAAACTTGGATAAGTCAATAGCTTTGTGAGCACTGAATGAGTGGGTTTTGGAGCCCAGTGTGTTTTTACTTGCCTGCCGGGTGCAAGCTAGAATTAAAGCTGATGGCTCACCAGTTCTTGGCTCCATTGTTTCATTACCGACTGTCCGAATCAAATGAGAATCTGCACAGGCCAGGCAGCTGTGATAATGACCTTGGCTACTGGCTTTACACTGTGATTAAAACAAAATCAGTATTTGTAAATGAGACTCTGCTCTGAGCAACAGCTTTCATGAAGGTGTTCAGGATGGGTCTTTGTTAAGCAAAATGAGAGCAATTTTGTGCAGACATAAAGTGACACTTTGTTGCAGAAGGACAGTGAGTGTAGCAATACCTCTGAACGAATGTAGATGTTGTAGAGGTTCTCAGAAAGGGAAATTTAATTGTGGTCCAAGCAGGCTGCGGTTTGATGAATTTATAAGATTGTCAAAAAGTTTCAATAGCAAGTATACCACAGAAAAACAACAATTCAATTTTCTCTCTGTTCACATGGCAGAATCTTGAATCCCTTATTTGCTCTAGCAAGAGGTCATAAAATATTTCTCTTTGCCTTCTAAGTCATTTGCCTCTATAACAACAATTCTTTGTCTCAACTAAATTGTTTCCCGTGCTTTACATAGATTTTTATCATGTTCTTGGTTATTTACGAGGAGAAAGTCTTCCCAGTTTTGAAAGAGGTAAGGTTCTTTACAATCATATTAACCCACTACGAGCACTTTTAAAATCTTTTATTGTCCCTTTGGTTAAATATGTAGTCAAGCCCAATTTCCTGTGATCCTAGTGAAGCAAGTGTTCAAACCTCTTGACAACTATTGATAGATATGTTGCCTTTCTGTAAAGCCAGTAGCCAAGGCCACCATGACAGCTGCCTGACCCGTGCAGGTTCGCATTAGATTCGAACAGTCGGTAATGAAACAATGGAGCCAAGAACTGGTGAGCCATCAGCTTTAATTCTAGCTTGCACCCGGCGGGCAAGCAAAAACACACATTGGGCTCCAAAACCCACTCATTCAGTGCTCACAAAGCTATTGACTTATCCGAGTTTCCTAGCATCAAAGGTTTCTAGCTCACCAGACTTATTCACCTCTGTTCCCCATCTCTTCCAGCACAAACTCTGCACAAACTTGATTCTCTCTCAGCACTCTACCATCTTGACTGCTTCTCCTGGTCTCCACATGGACTTAATCTGCTCTCCTCTCTAATACTTCAGGAACCAAGAGCAAGCAAGCTACTGCTCTGTCCCACTTTACAGTGTAGAATCCAAACCCTTAATCTAATCTACAAACAAGAAAGTCTCTGGTACAAAGTCACTGATCTGAGGCATAATGGGATTCCTCAGGATTGCACCACTTTACATCATCCAATCAGTCAAGGGTGTGGGGAAAAGCTTATTCTTAAACTAAGCCTTAGGCTATAACGACCTGGGCCTGCTTACATTACAGCCTTTCCCCCACACCCATCCCAAGCGTAAGGGCAAATAATATCACCTGAGTGACGGGCTTCCATGTGGGAAGCACCATCTTTAACAAAGTGAGCATAATATATTTTATCTGCCCAACACCTTTCCCACATCCAATCCTAAATGACATATTTTGCACCTGAAACTGATGTCCTGGAGGGCCCCTGAAATATTGTTGTAAGGTACTGTAGGGCCAGTGGCCAAAGCCACTATCACAGCCGCCTGGCCCATGCAGGTTCACATTAGATTCGGACAGTCGGTAATGAAACACCGGAGCCAAGAACTGGTGAGCCATCAGCTTTAATTCTAGCTTGCACCCGGCGGGCAAGAAAAAACACACTGGGCTCCAAAACCCACACATTCAGGACTCACAAAGCTACTGATTTATCCAAGTTTCCTAGAATCAAAGGTTTCTAGCTCACCAGCCTTATTCACCTCTGTTTCCCATCTCCTTCTCTCTACACAAACTGCACAAACTGGCTTCTCCCTCAGCACTCTGCCATCTTGGCTGCTTCTCCTGGCCTCCACGTGGCCTTAATCTGCTCTCCTCTCAAATACCTCAGGAACCAAGAGAGAGCAAACTCCTGGCCTGCCCCACTTTATAGTGTAGAAATCCCAACCTTTAATCCAATCTACAAACAAGGAAGTCTCTGATACAAAGTCACTTATCTGAGACATACTGGGAGGATTCCTCATGAGAGTGCACCACCCTACATCATCCAATCAGTCAAGGGTGTGGGGAAAAGCTAACTCTTAAAACTTGCACGTGGGCAGCACCATCTTTAAAAAAGTGAGCATAATATATTTTATCTGCCCAACAGGTACCAAAAAGCTGCAAATTAATATTAATATTCTGGGAGAAAAGGTCAGACTTTCCTGTCCTTTCTTTGGAAAATGGAGGAAAAGGAATGTAAAAGTCTCCTGGCTTACAAGGAGTACTAGGGTCATTTGGTTTTAAGTTCTCTGAAGGGATTAAGGTTATCTGAAAAACTTCTCTTTCAATAGGAGACAATTTACATACCACCTTGCATTGATTGTAGCTCCTCCCCTTCCTGGAATCCTGAGAGTAAAATACCTCTAGGCTAGTGAGGGAAGATGAACCCTAAAAGATTTGTAAACATCTTTGATTGTGTTACCTTGAAAGTCTTAATGTTTCTGAATATCTTCTAGACAAATGTTATAATCTTGTTAATAATTGTGCCTGTTGGGCAGATAAAATATATTATGCTCACTTTGTTAAAGATGGCGCTGCCCACATGGAAGTTCATTGATATTAATGTGTGTTCTGGAACAGGCTGTGGGCAGGCTGGGTCGTTATAGCCTAAGGCTTAGTTTAAGAGTAAACTCTTCCCCACACCCTTGACTGATTTGATAATGTAGGGTGGTGCACTCTCTTGAGGAATCCCATTATGCCTCAGATGGGTGGCTTTGTATCAGAGACTTTTTTTATGTATAATTGGATTAAAGGTTTGGATTCTCTATGCTATAAACTGGGGCAGTCCGGGAGCTCTCTCTCTCGGTTCCTGGGATTAGTATTAGAGAGGAGAGCAGAGTAAGGCCACATGGAGGAGAGGAAGCAGCCAAGATGGCAGAGTGCTGAGGAAGAGTTTGCGCTGGAGGAGATGGGAAACAGAGGTGAATAAGTCTGGTGAGCTGGAAAGCTTTGATGCTAGGAAACTCGGATAAGTCAGTAGCTTTGTAAGCACTGAATGTGTGGGTTTTGGAGCCCAGTGTGTGTTTTTGCTTGCCCGCCGGGTGCAAGCTAGAATTAAAGTTGATGGCTCACCAGTTTTTGGCTCCGGTGTTTCATTGCCATCTGTTCGAATCTAATGCGAACCTGTGTGGGTCGGGCTGCTGTGATGGTGGTCTCGACTACTGGCTTTACATTTGGCGTAGTCTTTCGCAGGATTCGATACAGATCGGCATGGAGCCACCACCACCTTTGAGTGGTGGAGTAGAGGAGTGGTTGCTGTTTTGGTTTCCCATAGCTGTTTTTTGGGGGACTGTAGGCTGGCTGAGTTTTACAGCCATGTGTGAGGAAACTGAGAGCTCTATGGAAGAGGCTGCCCAGGACCTGCAGGACGAGCAGCAGAAGGAGCTAGAGGAAACGTGGGAGAAACAGATGCTGACCCTAGAGCTGAAGGAAGCGCTGGAGGAGGAGGCTGACCAGGTTTGCGAGATTCACCTGGAAATGGAGCAGATGCTGGAGAAGGAATCACAGGTTCGTGAGTTGGAGATTGCCCTGGATGTTGTGGAGAGCCAGCAGCGGCATGAGGCCGGGCCTGAGGCTGGGGCCGGAGCTGTGGCCAGGACCGGGGCTGAGGCCGGGGTTGGAGCTGCAAGGCCTGCTGAGCAGAAGGAAACGGTGGCCCAGGGCTCAAGCCCAGCAGCAGGAGCTGATGTTTCCAGTTCCTCTTTGGAGGATGAGGAGAATCAAGCTGGAATTGTGATCCGCAGCCTCCAGAAGGTGAGAGCCCAGCAGCAAGGAGTAGCTACGCTGCTGGTAGGTCTGCGATTTTGGGACATAGGGGTGGATGCCATCATGCTCCCCAGAGCAGAGATGGAAATTCTGACTGCCATGGCCACGTGCTCCTTTTTGAGACAGTGTACGAGCTGCCAGGATGGCAGAGATGAGGGGGGAGGCTAACACCCTATGTGTGTGGACTGATTTCCTGGACTATGACAGGATGGGCACAAGCTCCTTTGTTGAATGGACTTACGGATTTTGGATAATGTGAAATACCCTGATGGGGGTGGGGGTGGCTTTGCTGGAGGCCCTCCCCTTGCCCCGGGAAGCCTTTCAAATGGCAAGAGAGAAGGCCGAGGACATTTTGCACTTTTGGCAAAGTGCTTAGAGACTGGTGAAATGTGTGTATCTTTGTAATTGTTGAAATTGTATGATTTGTCATGTTGTAATTTGTGTAATGTGCCTAATTTCCTTGTACAGGGATGCCAGTGGTGTAGATTGTGGGTAGTAAAGTGAGCATAAGGGTGGATTGTTGGGCAGATAAAATATATTATGCTCACTTTGTTAAAGATGGCGCTGCCCACATGGAAGTTCATTGATATTAATGTGTGTTCTGGAACAGGCTGTGGGCAGGCTGGGTCGTTATAGCCTAAGGCTTAGTATAAGAGTAAGCTCTTCCCCACACCCTTGACTGATTGGATAATGTAGGGTGGTGCACTCTCTTGAGGAATCTCATTATGCCTCAGATGGGTGGCTTTGTATCAGAGACTTTTTTTATGTATAATTGGATTAAAGGTTTGGATTCTCTATGCTATAAACTGGGGCAGTCCGGGAGCTCTCTCTCTCGGTTCCTGGGATTAGTATTAGAGAGGAGAGCAGAGTAAGGCCACATGGAGGAGAGGAAGCAGCCAAGATGGCAGAGTGCTGAGGAAGAGTTTGCGCTGGAGGAGATGGGAAACAGAGGTGAATAAGTCTGGTGAGCTGGAAAGCTTTGATGCTAGGAAACTCGGATAAGTCAGTAGCTTTGTAAGCACTGAATGTGTGGGTTTTGGAGCCCAGTGTGTGTTTTTGCTTGCCCACCGGGTGCAAGCTAGAATTAAAGTTGATGGCTCACCAGTTTTTGGCTCCGGTGTTTCATTGCCATCTGTTCGAATCTAATGCGAACCTGTGTGGGTCGGGCTGCTGTGATGGTGGTCTCGACTACTGGCTTTACAGTGCCATAATGTCATTTTCTACCCGCCCACATGTGATCAAGGGTATACAAGCAGCCCCTGAACTATTTTTGCGACTGCAGAATTTGGGACTGATGCCCTGTTGGGCATATAAAATATATTATGCTCACTTTGTTAAAGATGGCGCTGCCCACATGCAAGTATTAAGAGTAAGCGTTTCCCCACACCCTTGACTGATTGGATGATGGAGGGTGGTGCACTCTCATGAGGAATCCTCCCATTATGCCTCAGATAAGTGACTTTGTATCACTTTCTTGTTTGTAGATTGGATTAAAGGTTTGGATTTCTACACTATAAAGTGGGGCAGACTGGGAGCTTGCTCTCTCTCGGTTCCTGAGGTTAGTATTAGAAAGGAGAGCACAGAAAGGCCACGTGGAGGAGAGGAGAAGCAGCCAAGATGGCGGAGTGCTGAGTGAGAAGCCAGTTTGAGCAGAGTTTGTGCTGGAGAAAGAGATGGGGAAAAGAGGTGAATAAGTCTGGTGAGCTAGAAACCTTTGATTCTAGGAAACTCGCATAAGTCAGTAGTAGTAGCTTTGTTAGCACTGAATGAGTGAGTTTTGGAGCCCAGTGTGTGTTTTTACTTGCCTTCCGGGTGCAAGCTAGAATTAAAACTGATGGTTCACAAGTTCTTGGCTCCGTTGCTTCATTACCGACTGTCCGAATCAAATACGAACCTGCACTGGCCAGGCGGCTCTGATGGTGGCCGCAACTACTGGCTTTACATGCTCCATGTCAGCCATATGCAGCCGGCATATTAATAAATCTCCTCCTTTAAAAAAATTCTTCAAAATTTACCTGGACTGGTTGTCTCTACATGGACTCGATGATATGAGGTACAGTGCCTTTCAGAATCTGGGGTGCAGTACTTTATAACAAAATTACAATTTGTTCTTTTATAAAAAGAGAGGTTCTAGCCTGACCAGGCGGTGGCGCAGTGGATAGAGCGTCGGATGGGGATGCAGAGGACCCAGGTTCAAGACCCCGAGGTCACCAGCTTGAGCGCGGGCCCATCTGGCTTGAACAAAGCTCGCCAGCTTGGACCCAAAGTCACTGGCTCCAGCAAAGGGTTGCTCAGTCTGCTGAAGGCCCGCGGTCAAGGCACATGTGAGAAAGCAATCAATGAATAACTATGGTGTAGCAACGAAAAATTAATGATTGAGGCTTCTTATCTCTCTCCACTCCTGTCTGTCTGTCCCTATCTATTCCTCTCTCTCACTCTCTCTCTGTCCCTGTTAAAAAGAAAGAGAGGTTCTAGAAATAATTAGGTTTCTCTGCTATGCTGCTATGGGTGAGTTGTGTGGGAAGAGTTGTCCAATCAGAAGAGATGGCCGGCCTAAAAGCCAGCGCCCGCAGCCACCATCACAGCCGCCTGGCCCATGCAGGTTCTCATTAGATTCAGACAGACAATAAACAATGGAGCCAAGAAATGGTGGGCCATCATCTTTAATCCTAGCTTGCACCCGGCAGGCAAGTAAAAACACACACTGGGCTCCAAAACCCACTCATTCAGGGCTCACAAAGCTACTGACTTATCCGAGTTTCCTAACATCAAAGGTTTCTAACTCACCAGACTTATTCACCTCTGTTCCCCATCTCCTTCCTTCTCCCTGCACAAACTCTGCACAAACTGGCTTCTCATTCAGCACTCCACCATGTTGGCTGCTTCTCCTGGCCTCCTCCATGTGGCCTTTCTCTGCTCTCCTCTCTAATGCTAAGCTCAGGATCCGAGAGAGTGAGCAAGCTCCCAATCTGCCCCGTTTTATAATGTAGAAATCCAAACCTTTAAGCCAACCTACAAACAAGGAAGTCTCTGATACAAAGTCACTTATCTGAGGTATAATGGGTTTCCTTCTGAGAGTGCACCACCCTACATCATCCAATCAGTCAATGGTCTGGAGAAAAGCTTACTCTTAAAAGTAAGCCTTAGGCTATACCGACCGAGCCAGCCCACAGCCTGTCCCCCAATATACATTAATATCCACGAACTTACACGTGGGCAGCGCCATCTTTAACAAAGTGAGCATAATATATTTTATCTGCCCAACACTGCCTTCTTCAGGCTAAATCTATATGAGGCCAAGTTGTTTGTATAAGTTATTTCAGAAATGGTTTGTGTTGGGAAGTTAAATATATTATGCTCACTTTGTTAAAGATGGCGCTGCCCACATGCAAGTTTTAAGAGTTAGCTTTTCCCCACACCCTTGACTGATTGGATGATGTGAAGTGGTGCACTCTCATGAGGAATCCTCCCATTATGCCTCAGATAAGTGACTTTGTATCAGAGACTTCCTTATTTGTAGATTGGATTAAAGGTTTGGATTTCTACACTATAAAGTGGGGCAGACTGGGAGCTTGCTCGCTCTCTGGGTTCCTGAGGTTAGCATTAGAGAGAAGAGCAGATTAAGGCCATGTGGAGAAGAGGAGAAGCAGTGAAGATGGCAGAGTGCTGAGGAAGAAGCCAGTTTGGGCAGAGTTTGTGCAAAGAGAAGGAGATGGGAAACAGAGGTGAATAAGTCTGGTGAGCTAGAAACCTTTGATTCTAGGAAACTCGGATAAGTCAGTAGCTTTGTGAGCACTGAATGAGTGGGTTTTGGAGCCCAGTGTGTGTTTTTACTTGCCCGCCGGGTGCAAGCTAGGATTAAAGATGATGGCTCACCAGTTCTTGGTTCCATTGTTTCATTACTGAGTGTCCAAATCAAATGTGAACCTGCACGGGCCAGGTGCCTGTGATGTTGGCTGTGACTACTGGCCTTACAGTACTTTATAACAACTTACCAATGGAGTTGTATGAATACAGAAAGGTCTAGGACTTACTCCATGCTTACTGAATCTCTTTACTAGATAAATGTGATATATTTTTGGCATATTCTAAGTACATACTTGGTATCTCCATGGAATATTATGGCTCAGGATTATTATATATTAAGTCTACAGATTTTTTTCTCTGTAAAGACTATATTCATTTAGTTTTATAAAGTACAGTTCATACCAGCTGTTCTTTGACATTGCATTAATCATTATACTTATACTTTGTGTTCCTACCAGTAGATGGAGTCAGGATGTCCAGACCCTAGTCTAGGAACAAATGGATTCATGAGACTGTTCATCCAAAGTCGAATGGAACAAAAATGAATTATATAGCGCTGAATAACCGATGGGGATGATTGAGGTTTTTTTTGTTTGTTTTGGTTGTTTTTAATATTACTGATGTTAATGGTATGTTTTTCGGATTTAAGGAAACCCTGTCCCTTTCCCCTTAAGCTCTCTATGACTCATAGTAATTTGGTAAACTCTGTCTTAGTAAACAGAAATTTACCTTATTCTCCCTGCCTGACCCCTCCAGAATATGTAAATACTAAGTATTCTTATTTTTTTGTGGCAATATAGTTGTGGGGTGGCTAATGGGGGATGGTCAGGTGGGGAACTCAGAGCCTGGGAACTTTGGCTGGGGCCACCCACACAACCAAGCGCGCCAAAAGAAAGTTCCCAGAGGACCTTGGGAAAAGATTCACTGTGAGATTGCCAGTGAGATTTCACTACGTCATAACTACTTGCCCACCTAGAGGACCCCTTTAAATACCTCTCACACAGTCAAATTAGGGTGACTTGCCTAGCCTCTGAACCCCGGGGCTGAGGGACATCATCGGGCAGGATGTGCGATACTTAATAAAGCTGTTTGTTATTCCACACTTTGTGGCACTCAGCCCTCCTGTTCCTTCTTTCTCGGCAGGGAAAAATACCTTACATTTTGGTGCTAAATACCCAGGAGGAGTCAGAAACCCGCTGAGGCCGCTCCTCTCCCCTTTCCCTTAAAGAAAGAACCAGGATCTCAGGATCTCCAACCTTCCACCCACTTAAGCGCACGGTGCTTCACGCTTTCCCCTCAGTTCTTTCCGCTGAGACTCCCTTTCCAAAACTGTAGCTACATCAGGGAAATCTTTTCCGTCTGCGTGCGTGTGTGCCCTGGAGACATCCAAGCGCATCCACTTTCCCTATCCATCTGTGGCCAGAGCTTGAGTTTTGGGATGCCAATCCTCAACTCTGACCACCCGAGAACTGAGGCCGGCTGTGGGGGCACAGGAATCCTAAAACACTCCAGGAGTTGCCTTACCCAAAATCTCTCCCTCCCTAAAGAAGAGGAAACTGTTCTTCTCTGCTGTGGCCAGGCCACAGAACCCACTGGATAATCGGACCAGATAGCATCCTGAAGGGACTTTTGGTTTTAACACCCTCACCAATTTAGCTATCGCCAAAAAAGCTGGGAGCTGATTGGAGATCCCTTTACATTCAGGGCCTCTAATTATTCACGTGCCCGTCCTTAATCTCTGTGCTGCCTGTTTTATCGCTCAGGCCTTTTTTTGGCCAGAGAAAACCCTCCGCTCATAATCTTTCCTCCTCCTCGGACTGTCAACTTTCTCTCTCTCCTGCCTGACCCCCAAGGGCGCCCCTGTCTCTCCCCACTCTCTGGTCCCTCGGCAGACCTCTTTTGCTCTGGTCTCTTCTCTCCAGAGAGCCCCTCCCCCTCCCTTTGCTAAATCCTGTTTCTCATTCACTTGCAAATACCAGTCTCTTTCTTCCCTTGCTGGCCAGGGGCCCCTCCCTTCTCCATTATGTTCTTTTTTGTTTTTGTTTTTTTAAAAAATTTTTTAATTTTATTCATTTTAGAGAGGAGACACACACACAGAGAGAGAGAGAGAGAGAGAGAGAAAGAGAGAAAGGGAGGAAGAGCTGGAAGCATCAACTCCCATATGTGCCTTGACCAGACCAGTGCAGGGTTTTGAACTGGCGACCTCAGTGTTCCCAGGTCGACGCTTTATCCACTGCGCCACCACAGGTCAGGCTCCATTATGTTCTTAAGTCCCTCTTCTGTCAGGCCATTCTCCGACTATCATTGGCTATTACACTGGTTTGCAGGACGCCCAACCCCAACCTGCTTTCTGGAAGTTCTGACCCTGTCCTGCCACTGAATCCAGCGTTTCCAGCTGGATCTGAGGGCCAGGCTCCCTAGGAGCCCTCCTTCTTTTATTCTCAACACCCAAAAACCTATCTGGGACCTGTGAACATGGCATTTAAAGTTTTCAATGGTCACGGCTAGTAGGAACACGCCAAGGCTGTTCCCCAGGCCCGCATGCAGCAGAAGGTAATGCTCCAAACCAAGGCACAGGAAGTGCCCGACCCAAATCTGGATCGTCACCAGCAGCTTGCTTTAAGTGTGGCAAGCAGGACCACTGTGCCCAACAGGGCCCCTGCCCGTGGCTGCCCACTGAGCCCTACCCTAACTGTAAGCAGCCCAGTCACTGGTGGAGTGACTGCCCCTTTGGGCAGCAGGCTCATCCTCAATGCCTCTACATGGAAGACAAGCCACCCGAATGGGAGGACAATCCAGCCACGTGGGCACATTGCTCAGACTCCTAGGACACGGCCTGGACTCGGAGAACCCAAGGCATGCTGCAACTAGTAGGTAAGATCATCTCATTTCTTGTGGAGGTGGAAGCTACCTTCTCTGTTTTGCCACCACACTCTAGATCTCTAATTCCCTCACAGGTCTCAGTTATGGGAATGAATGGGACCCCTTTTCCCCTTTGCACTCCCTGAAATGCAATTTGAACGGAATCCCCCTTTTTTGCACACCTTCTTAGCTATGCCATCGTGCCCTGTACCCCTTCTGGGTCAAGACATTCTACACAATCTCAGAGCCACTATCCAGCTGGCAGCATCTTCCCCTTACTCCTACCATTCCTCACTACCAAGGGCTCCCCCATAATCAATATTACCCTCATTTCTAACCATGTCTCTCACCTCAAGCTTGCTCCCATGCAGGATTGCTGGCAGTCAGAACCACTGGGCCCTACTCATCTGCGGCTCACCAAAAGGATGAGACCTGCAGATCCCCTGTTGCTCCTGTCCCTCCCACCAGGAACCTGCTGCCAGAGTGAGCTGAAGCAGGGAGCAATGCTGTTCAGTAGGACTGGCCTGATGAAGGAAGCTTCAATCTCCTCAACCGTCTGCGAGAGAAACAAAGCAAGAATCTCTCCTCCTACAACCCACTTAACTCCTGATGGCAGCCACCCATTCTTACCTGGGCTGCCCCTATCCTAAATCTTCTTCTAATTATCAACATATAACTCATATTTGCTCTTATCTTTTTTTTAATTTTATTCATTTTAGAGAGGAGACACAGAGTGGGAGAGAGAGAGAGAGAAAAGGGGAGGAGCTGGAAGCATCAACTCCCATATGTGCCTTGACCGGACCAGTGCAGGGTTTTGAACTGGCGACCTCAGTGTTCCCAGGTCGACGCTTTATCCACTGCGCCACCACAGGTCAGGCAGTTGCTCTTATCTTTTTAAAATTCTTACAGAACTGCATCTACAGAGTTTCTCAATTCATGGCCAAACAGATGTTCCTCCTGACACCCCTCAAAGCGACCACCAGCCAACCTCCCCTCCCCATGATGCCCCTAATCAGCAGGAAGCAGCCAGACGAATACACGGAGTCTCCCCTTTTTTTAAAATGTTTTAATTATTTTTTTTAGATTTTATTTATTCATTTTAGAGAAAGGAGACAGAGAGAAGTGGGGGAGGAGCAGAAAGCATCAACTCCCATATGTGCCTTGACCAGGAAAGCCCGGGGTTTCGAACCAGCGACCTCAGTGTTCCGGGCTGACGCTTTTACTCACTGCGCCACCACAGGTCAGGCGCGTCCCTTTTCTATTTAACAAAAAAGGCTAGAATGTGGTGTGGCTAATGGGGGATGGTCACGTGGGGAACTCAGAGCCTGGGAACTTTGGCTGGGGCCACCCACACAACCAAGCGCGCCAAAAGAAAGTTCCCAGAGGTCCTTGGGAGAAGATCGACTGTCCGTCAGCCAGCCAGTGAGATTTCACCATGTCATAACTACTTGCCCACCCTAGAGGACCCCTTTAAATACCTCTCATACAGTCAAATTAGGGCAACTCGCCTAGCCTCTGAACCCCGGGGCTGAGGGACATCATCGGGCATGATGCGCAATACTTAATAAAGCTGTTTGTTATTCCACACTTTGTGGCTCTCGGCCCTCCTGTTCCTTCTTTCTCGGCGGGGAAAAATGCCTTATAATAGTTATTGGCACAAGTTCAGTCAGTCTGTGCTCCTTCGTAAACAGGACTTCATTGAAAACATTGTTTACATAACCAAGGAAGGCCTGGCCTGCAAGGAGAGGGTTAAGAAATAAAATGAAGTCACTACAATCAAACTGCTAAGTTAGCTAAAATTAAGTAGCCTGAGGCATGATGAAACCCTTCTTGCCTTAAAGAGCCTGGGAACTTAGTCTTGTGGCCTTCCCAGTCCTGCGGCAATGCCTGGGTCTACATCAGACCTCCTGATAACCCTCTGAGTCCCCACTGAATGACCGAGGAAAGAATGTTCAGGCCCCCGCTGGTTGGCTTAGTGGTAGAGCGTTAGCCTGGCATGTGGAAGTCCCGGGTTCAATTCCTGGCCAGGGCACACAGGAGAAGCACCCGTCTGCTTTCCACCCCTCCCCCTCTCCTTTCTCTCTATCTCTATCTTCCCCTCCGGCAGCCAAGGCTTCATTGGAGCAAAGTTGGCCCCAGCACTGAGAAGGCTCCATGGCCTCTGCCTCAGGCGCTAGAATGGCTCCAGTTGCAATAAAGCAATGCCTTAGATGGGCAGAGCATCGCCCCCTGGTGGGGGTGGGCATGCCAGGGTGGATCCCGGTCTGGCTCATGCAGGAGTCTGTCTCGCTGCCCCCCCCCTTCTCACTTAGAAGAACACACACACTAAAAAGACTGTTCACGTGTATCGACCACTGATATTTGAGGGTTAGTATCTCAGACCAGTCCAGAGGTTAAGAATGCAGGACTGACTCTTCTCAAGGCCAGGCTCTTTATCGTGAGAACCCTCTGCTTTTCTTTTCTCTTGGGGACGCTCTGTGTATTGCCTAGCTGAGTTTTCACTTTGCAAACCGTATGACCCTTGAATACATCTTTATAATTTCTCTCTAGCCAAGCCTCACAGCTCCTTTTGAAGTTTGTGGATACCCAGGATGTCAGATTTGAGAAGAATAATGTCACTTAATCAGACATGACCAGACCTCTTTTAAGGAACTACAGTCATTTTAGGGCACTAAATCATACTAAGCATGCTTAGGAAAATTGGACTGGCATCTAGTTTACAGGGAAATGCAAGTCACACCCTGCCAGGCTTAGGAACCTCGGGATACCGTAGGGAATTTGAAAAGCCAGCAGTTCACCCAGATGTATAGGGACTGCAGGCTTGGCTTCTTAACTCACAGGCTTTTAAAAGTTCAATCTGACATCTCTTATCAAACTTTCAGTGAGGCAAACTTAAGAAGTACTGTGTGATAAATTTACCATTTTTGCCTCACCTATGTAAGTAATCAAACCAAATCTAATGGAAGCGGCTTTGTTTTATGGTCAAGAATTATCTCTCCTTGAGATTATCCTTTCATTTATTTTTTTAAAAGAATTTATTTATTAATTTTATAGAGAGGGGGGAAGGGGAGAGCAAGAAGTATCAACACATAGTGGCTTCATTTTAGTTGTTCATTGATTGCTTGTCATATGTGCCTTGACCAGGCAAGCCCAGGGTTTCGAACCAGTGACCTCCACATTCCAGGTCAACGCTCTATCCACTGCGCCAGCACAGGCCAGGCTGAGATGATCTTTGATTCAAAGGGGAATGGCTAGAGAGAGAAATTTTGTGTGTCCGTGGAAAACTAGAGCATATCCTGCCCACTCTAGTCTTGAGTTAACAATGGTTGGAGTTATTAGACTCTAGTCCAATTCTTTGTCTGAATTGTTTGCACACTTTGTAAATTGCAGGTAATAGATAGATATAGTGTGTGTGTGTGTGTGTGTGTGTGTGTGTGTGTGTGTGTAGATTTAAGTGACTTCCTTCCTTCTTGTGGAAAAGCCAGTTTGGGTATGTGCTTGTCACTTGGACTGGATCCTGTTACCTTGCATGAATCATGAACACTCACCCAGTGTTCAGTTCTTCCCCATCCCTTTAACATCTGGATAAAAATCTCTAAACTGAGTTTTCCAAATTCTCTTCCTCCTGTCTGACTCAGCGTATTCAAGAACTAAAACTTGACCACTACTCAGATCCCTTTTGAGGCTGCACTGGCCTTTCTGGAGAATCAGTTGAATCATTTACGGAGAGGTGATAAAAAATGTCTGTAGTTTTCAAGTCCCAGACATCAGATAACGTAAAAAAGGAATCCCTGAGATGAAAATGGTGAATTTTAATCTGGAAGTCTGTACTACAGTTAAAGAATCTCAGGAGCCGAACTGGAGTACCAGTTCAGTGGGTTGTTAGAAGTGGTGGGAGCACCCCTCCCTGGGTTCCTGGAAGCTAAGGTGTGGGTGCCCGTGGGAACGTTGTGCACAGCCTCGGGCACCTGTTGTGTAAGGGCCAGTGTGGACCAGTATCTAGCCAAGCTGCCTAACTGGCCTAGTGAGTGGCTTGTGCAGCAAAATACCCACGGCATAAGTGGTCTGTATGGTATTGAGTTCTTGAGTCCAAGTTTTATATAAAGTCGTTGGATTTTACTGCCCTGGTGTTCAGCCGCTGCTCCAACTTGACTGGCCTAACGGATTCCCCTGCCTTCTTGAGCACACATCGCCCCCTGGTGGTCTTATCCGAAGTTGCTCTGGCTCCAGAGCAGCAAAAGGCATCCGTCACAGGGTGGGTCCTTGGATTCAGCGAGCTTGCAGAAGGGGCCTTGGAAGGGTCTTTTTACATCAATCCTAAATTTAATCACCTGGCAAAAAAAAAAAAAAAAAAAAAAAAAAGCGCCTAATCGTACTTAAGTTTCTAAAGATGATATTCTAAAAATAATAATTAGGTGCATTTATATACTTATTTCTTTTAAAAATTTACCGACTTTTTAAAATATAAAAAGAATAACCATGGTTCATAGAAGCCAAATACTTAAAACAAATGTTGATGTCATTCTGATGTGAATTCTAAGTCCTTGAATTTCCTGACCTTTCTCTCCACCATATGGTCACCATTATGCCTTGGTATAAATGACTGGAGGGCCCTGTGTTGTCACATCCTGTGACAATGCAGGTGGCACTTGTAACAGGGAAGTTCTCCAGGGCCGTCCCCCCCCTTTCTTATTTTATGGAGATAGAGGGAAAAGGTTGCTGAGCTGAGAATCAAGATATCTGCATCTAAAAAATCTATGTCACATGAGACAAGGCACTGACACCCTGATATTTTTTAGAAGCGTGTAAAAAGGTGTGTGTGTGTGTGTGTGTGTGAGAGAGAGAGAGAGAGAGAGAGAGAGAGAGAGAGAGAGAACTGATTACAAATGCAAAGATTTGGGATATGCTAGATGCCTATAAAAGAGCCAAACTAATTATATACATACAATCAGGGTAAACAGAGGTGGACTGATCAAACCAAGGGATAATTTTGAAAGAATAAACTGAGCATGAATTAAAAACAAGAAGGCAGCCCCGCACCAGGAACCTCTAAAACAGTAAAGCACAAAATACAAGTTCAGAGATTGCTGAGATAACACTAGGGCCAAGGGCCGGGTGACAGAATTTTAAGGCAGGGGCGGGGGATGTTTCATTGAACTCCAACCTAATGGCAGATAAGTGCACAATTTGTTAGGTGTGCAGCTCGGGTACTTTTCACGAACTGGTTGTCTGAATGGCAGCTGATCAAGGGACTCAGCAATGCCAGTGCCCACGGGGGCACTCACATCCTCTTCTAAGCACTGCGCCCTCTGTGGGTAACATACTCATTTCTGGGTGAGCAGAGCCGAAATCCAGTAAGTTAAGTGAACCTTAGTTTCACATAACAGAAATTTTCTCCAAGCTGTAGAGTTAGTGCTTTTCAGTTGCTTAATTTTTTTTTTTAATAAAGCTTGTTTCTAAAAATACTCAAACAAGGAAGGACTATGTCTGTTAAACAATCACACTCTAGGTTATTTATTCCTAACCATTTCATTGATTGTCTGCTGAAATACATGTTTCTTTTTTTGTCTCGTGACAGAAAGACCAAAGTAAAGTCAGACAAAAAACAACAACAGTCTGCATAAAATTCTATCTTCCTTTATGATAGACATCAATAAATAAAATTTTGTTTCTTTAAACATTTTTCAAAAGATTTTATTTTTACAGAGAAAGAAGAAGGAGAGAAGTGGAGGGAAGTGAGAGGTATCAGCTCCTAGTTGCTTTATATTAGTTGTGCATCAATTGCTTGATGTACATGCCCCAACCAGGCAAGCCCGGGGTTTTGAACCAGCAACCTCAGCATTCCAGGTTAACACTCTATCCACTGCGCCACCATGGGCCAGGCGCTTCTTTAAAATTTAATGAGTATAAAACATGAATTTTTAAAAATGTAAATATAAAATTATGAATTATAAAATTTGGTCTTATTATAAGCATGCCATAAAATTTGCAGCATATTTGGATGATGTAAACTTTGAGTTCTTGTTTTCCCAATATCAGGCTGTCGGAAGTCAAGAGGCAAAATAACTTGGAGAAAGTCCTGATTAAAATAAGTGAACAGGCCCTGGCCGGGTAGCTCAATTGCTTAGAGCGTTGTCCCCATCCACCAAGGTTGTGGGTTTGATACCTGGTCAGGGCACATAAAAGAATCAACCAATTAGCCTGACCTGTGGTGGCGCAGTGGATAAAGTGTCGACCTGGGAACACTGAGGTCGCCAGTTCACAACCCTGCACTGATTCGGTCAAGGCACATATGGGAGTTGATGCTTCCAGCTCCTCCCCCCTTTCTCTCTCTCTCTCCTTCTCTCTCTCACTCTGTGTCTCCTCTCTAAAATGAATAAAATAAAAAGAAATTTTTAAAAAAAGAATCAACCAATTAATGCATAAATAAGTGGGACAACAAATCAATGTTGTTTTTTGTCTCTCTACCCCCCTTCCTCTCTCTCTAAAATCAATAAACAAAAATTAAATAAACAAATAGATTATTGCACACCTCTTTTCACAAAATCTAGGAGATAATGAATTGACATTATCTGGAAAATTATAGGATATTCTTTGTTATTAGATGCTGACCTTGGCCCCTGACAACCACAGACCAGTGTATCAGCCCTGAACTAGGTTTCAAGAGATACCAGTGGGTGTAGAGTTGCTAACAGATTTATTTATACATCCAAAGTTTATTAGGCTCTAATCCAGGGGTCCCCAAACGTTTTACACAGGGGGCCAGTTCACTGTCCCTCAGACAGTTGGAGGGCCGCCACATACAGTACTCCACACACTGACCACCAATGAAAGAAGTGCCCCTTCTGAAGTGCGGCGGGGGCCGGATAAATGGCCTCAGGGGGCCGCAATTTGGCCCGCCGGCCATAGTTTGGGGACCTCTGGTCTAATGTTAACATGGTTCATTAAATACATTACCAAACAGCCCCAAATTCTTCCTTCTCTCTCTGCCTCCCTTACACCCCCCCTCAAATAAAAACCCAGAACAACAAGCCTTCCATAAAAGGGAGCAGTCAGCACCAACGCATTAGTTTTGTGGGAAATAATGAAAAGAAAGCAAAATACAAACCTTCAGAAAAGATTTTTATTTTCTTAGCACACAGACACAAAGAGTGACACCTGCCTACTAGATAGAATAGCTGGAAACATGTCAGGAAGGAGTTACAATTCGCACAGGTTACAAGGCCCATAGATATGACCAGTCTCATGGTTCCTCAGTTACCTCTGAATCTTACCAAACCATCATAGCGCGCTGGCTGAACTGGTGAACACCCTTCTTGTGTGAGAGGGTAAGATGAGTGTGCATTTGCGAATTGCCCAGGTGCAGAGAGCCCTTCTCAAAACGTACTCAGTAATGAAGCGCTCTACATCAATGTCTTTAAGTCAAATGATGTTTGTCCCCCTAAAGTCTGAAACTGTTATCTTAATTACCTTTGACCAAATAATGTGTGACATGCCTTCTGACACCTTACAATGGCCCATGCAGATCACAACAATGTTCTTCCGTTGTTGGGGGGACTGTAACCACTTCCTTTCAGAGTGTAACAGGATGTCTCAAACCAGTACTGAAGTGGACATCTGTCCTCCACAGTGCTATGTTTTCAAAGTCATCAACTCATTACTTATTATTCATTAATTAACTTATTTGTCCCATTTGTCAGCCAGTCATTCTTGCTTTTGTTAAATACGTGGGTTTTCAGTTACATTTCTTCCACCTTGAATAGCGAAGTTGAAGGAGAGAAACAGAGATACATGAACCCTGACAACTAACGTTCCTCTCTCGGGAGGTCCTGCCTCTGAACCGTGCAGGTCAGGGAAGGGTGTACACTGAGCAACAAAGAAGGAAGGGAAACTTGGAAACCACTGCACTGATAGACAGCAGTCAGATTGTTATCACTACTGACCTTAATTTTGTAGGGCTCCATCTGCTGTAGGTTGGAGAACCAGAATGCTCAGCCTGTTACAACTATTTCGAAAGTAGAGTCAACTTTGAAGAAGAGTGTGCCAGTGATCTTGTGGTAAATTTCACTCACTTTCAGGCACGGGTATCCAACATCAGAGGCATTTATAGACTTTTACTATCCAGGACTTTTAGTTTGCATGGTCTTCTTAATTTTTATTTCTTAGTCATACTTAATGTGGTTGGGTATGTGAGAAAGCATTGCTATTCCATTAATTTAACTATATGCCATTGAATATTATATAGTGATGAAAGGACTTTTGCAACAATTTTCTTTCAGCTGAATGTGTGACAATCTATTTCAAATGTTTTCTTGAGACAAAAACAGTAAAACAGTAAAAAGAAATAATTCCACCTAAAAAACAAGTACTATTCAAAAATGTCAAAACACATAAATGTTAAAAACCTTCTTTCCTTTTATGACTTTTTCAGATTTAAGGTATCTTAAAATGACATGAAAAACTTTTCAAATGATTTTACTGAATGAAATATAACTATTGAACTCATAGCTCTGTTTTTATTACATTAAGGTTATTCTCAATGCTATGTTCGTCGATCGTAGGTTTTGGTTCATAACAAACCAGAAGCTACCATTATCTATCAGTACACTTTACACACAAACTAAAAATAGTTAATCCTTAGAAAATTAATGTAGCATTTTTTTCTCTAAAGGTCTCAAAAAATATGTCCAAGGTTTTGCATTTTAAAAATGTAAACCATCTCATAGTAGGAAATTGAAACTCAAGACTAATTATATAAAACTGTTTTTAGGAAATAAATTTCTCTTTTTTTTTAATCTATCCTATGCATCATTAGCACAAGTAAATTATGTTAAATATACTGCAGGTATTCATGATAGTAAAACACATATTAATCAGTGCACCAATAAAAGCACATAGGAACATCTGTGCCCCACGTAGGAACACATATTATAGGCAGCCCTTTCCATAACTGAACATTCAGTGAACAGTTACTGAATGCAGTGGGGAAGGGGCTAGAAATACCATGGCAAAAGGTGAGACTGTTAATTAACTACAACCTCTTCAGTACCTATTGTTACTGTAGGAAATGTAGACCATGATTTAAAAACACTCCTCCTTCTTTTCATGATTACAGTCTCATACTTCAGTTTCACTAATGTACAAACAGAAGATTACATGATTTCTTCTTTTTCAAACTTGTTACCTGTAGGCATTTGAAGAATGCTTACTAAATTAAAAGAAAACAAAAACTATTCCATTGGTAATGATAATTTTCTGACTCAAAAGTAACCTCTGTACATTAAAAAGAAGAAAAACTGGTCTTTACAGTCCTAGCCTAATTGTGCATCAATATGAAATGAATGAGGTTTTTAATATGACTCAAGCCTGTGCATATAAAGCATTTACATTATATTATGTCCTTGTATTCCATAATGCAAGTGATTGCATACCTAATAAATATCAACAAATCAACTACAAGTCATAGAGTGTTTCCAGAACAGTGGCGATTGACCAGGCCTGTGTCTCACAGCTGAAGGGACAGTATTGGCCATTCTCGTTTGTCAGTTCCGGAAGTCCTTTCCAAGGGGATCTTAAAGAAAGAAAAACTATTTTATGAAATGTAATCTAACACTTATCTTAACAAAATAGGAAAGGGACTTGGTGCTTTTACATTTTTATATAGAAAACAAACACAGTCCTTTGCTGCAAAACAGAATGTCCTAAAGGTCTATGTATAAAGAATTTAGATTGATATTATTCTTTGATACTCAATCTTTGGGATTTAAGACTTTCAAACACAAAACAATCTCTTTAAATATTAAAAACATAGAAGAATCTACCATTCCAAGCAATATGTAAACATAGAGACAAATATCTCCCTAGCTTACTTTTATTCTTTTTGGATTAAGTTTGTGAGAGACTCAAATTATAATTACTTAAATGTATTAAGTTTGATCTTGACATAATTGTAAAACTTAATATGAAACAAGAAAGAAACAATTATTATGAGGAGAAGGGTGGTAATTAAAAGCAAGATGAGTTTCTACACTGATTTCTCATTCTATTGAATAACAGTATTTATTGTTCATTTATTATGTTCATATACTAAGTGCTTACATGCATTATTACATTATTTCATTTCAATGCTCATAGAAACCCTGTATGTAGGTACCATAATCATGCTTATTTATATAGGTTTATAGAGGTTAACGACTTGTTGCAGATCTTGGTATCAAAATACACTATTATTAGTATATCAAATTTATTCTTAATTTCAATGTAAGCTCTTAAGTATAAAATATAAAGTATAAATAGAGAATTCTATAATTTTTCATTTTTTAAGTTGGGTGTGGGAACATGTTTGTTTCATTAGTATGCTTGTGACACATGGCTATGTTATGGATACTTCCCTGTAACTATCAAATATTTCATAATAAAAATACAAAGCATAATTCCATTAGGTAAATGTGGAAATACTTTGAATAATAACTACTAATAACACCAGCTAGTACCATATTTTAAAAAGCCGTCATAGAGAAATGGAAAATACAGAAAAGTATTTGTTTCCAAATGTTGAAGCCAATTCAGCGGGAAGTGGCAGTTTCTGAGGTTGGGTACTTGAGCATCTGTCATGGTTGAACTGTGTCTCCTTCACACCCTTGGGCCCTGGAATGTCAACTTAACTCGGATACTGGGTCGTAGCAGGTGACAATAGTTAAGGTGGAGCGGGGTGGACCCCTAATCCAGTAGGACCGGCCTCCTGAGAAAATGGGGGATTTGGACACAGGCACGCACACAGGGAGGACGCCACGAGGAGGCTGGGCTTAGGCTGCCACGGCCAAGGGGCTCCAGGAGCAAGGGGCGGGGCGGGGGGCTGGGAGAGGGCCCCCTGCACCATCGGGAGGTGCAGGCGCTGCCCAGCCTTGACGGCAGACCTCCAGCCTCCGAAGGCTGGAGGATGGATTTCTACTGGCTTCGCCCTGGGTGTGCGATGCTCTGCCCCGCAGCCTGGGGGGCCGGGCTTCCCCTGAGTGCTGGGAGCGAATCAGACACCAGACTCTGGGGGGTTGGAGGGGGGTGGTGGAGGTCAGATGGCAAAGGGGCAAAGGAAGGAGGAGGTTAGTCCTGCAGGACGTGAAGAGAACAGGATGACAGGACAAGACTCGGCTAAGGACTTTACGTCAGGACAGACTGATGGATATCCTCGGGTCACGAGACACGGGGGAGGGGCGGGACCACAGGTGGACAGAGAGAGTGACCCTGCAATGCAGACATTCTTACTTCCCAGGGACAGCGTGAGGAATACCCTGGGTGACAATGGCGGGGACACAGGGGCACTCACAGTAGACCGACCCACTCTCTAGAGGAGCAGGAAGATGTGTGACATTTAAATAAATGGAAACAGACTGACCCCTATTCATGGCGATGGATGGCAGTCCCTCCTGCTCCCGTAACATGGGAGATAAACGTAGGCAGAGTGTATGCAGTTATTCTGAGCAGTAAGCGGTACATATATTTAGGTTTAATCTAGAAATTGGAATATGAAGGGCTTTTTGACTAAATTTCATCACTGAACAAAGACACATAGCTCTGAGACTTATTTACCTGCTCATAGGACAAAGGATGTGACAAATAGGTTTGAAATAATAGTCAAAAGACCAACTCTAATATTTTGATTGTAATGAAAGCATTTCTTAAAATGATTTTTTGAAATATCTTTACATCAGTAAACTCAAAAGGCCCAGCCTGAGTGTTTTCTGTTTTTTGCATTTCTTCTGTGCTAACTCAATCACAAAACACCGTATCAGCTGAATTTAAAAATGAAAGACTATTTCACATGTATAAATCTTGCAATAAAGTTTTTGACTTAAAATAAACAGCCAAACATAATGAAAGGAAACTAAAAATTACACCATAGATCTTACTGTGTTCAAGAGTGAACCTTTCAAGTTTCTTTGGGATAACTAGAGTATGTAGAAATGAATTTGAAGGCATGTCAATTACCTGACTAAAAGCTAGTTATGGAAATTACATGCCTCTGACGGCTTACCTCTCTAGATGAACGTAATGCTGAGAAAGAACATTTTTAACCAAAAACATAGTCTTGGCATTAGTCTCTGGACCCATCAGTCTGGAAAAATATAATTTTGCATGAAGAAAATACCCAACGGGCCACAGCCACTCCTAAAAACAAACAAACAAAAAATGATGATTTAATTAGTAAAGGGGGATAAAAAAGAGCTGTGAATATCTAAAGTTATATAAAAAATAAACACTGAAAACTCAGCAAAGAAAAATGAAATTCTTACAGGTCCTTGGTGATAATTGAAACCTTTTGCAAGGTTGTAGTTATCGTTGTCTAAGGCATTGTCATAAATTCCACAGTAAACCATATCACTGGAAAAATAAATGACATTTAGATTAAAGAAAATCAGTATATAGGCAGCATTAGAAAAAATTTTCAATGGCAAAGGTAAGAGAAATAAATCATATTGTGATCCAATCTACAAAATGAGATCATCACCCATCTAATCTCACATTTGTAAATACTGAGTCCAGAAGACTTTGATAATGTATGAGGAAATGACTAACAAATACTGGCTAATTCAAAACAATATAAAATATTCAGGTATCTTGTCTTCAAGGAGTTACTCTGACACTAAATATTAAATTATTTCACTAGGCCTCTGATATATTTATAACAATTAAAATACACAAAAAGTAATCTGAATTAGTGATGATTAAAGATAAAGTTTTATTAATTAGTAAATATTGGAAAAGTGGTTTTTAAAGTTCTCCATAAAATTATTTTAAAATGAATGAAAACTGGAACATTATCAGATTACAAACAGCAACTGAATGCACAGAGAATCTGTACACACTTATAAACCAAATGAAGTACTGCATGCTTATTGTGACAGATAACACAAGACAGTTATCTATGCTCAGCTTAATTTTTTTTTTTACAGGGACAGAGAGAGAGTCAGAGAGGGATAGATGGGGACAGACAAACAAGAACGAAGAGAGATGAGAAGCATCAATCATCAGTTCTTCGTTGTGACACCTTAGTTGTTCATTGACTGCTTTCTCATATGTGCCTTGACCGCGGGCCTTCAGCAGACCGAGCCACCCCTCACTCGAGCCAGTGACCTTGGGTCCAAGCTGGCGAGCTTTCGCTCAAGCCAGATGGGCTCGTGCTCAAGCTGGCGACCTCGGGGTCTCGAACCTTGGTCTTCCACATCCCAGTCCAACACTCTGTCCACTGCGCCACCACCTGGTCAGGCTGCTCAGCTTAATTAAATGAT
This sequence comes from Rhynchonycteris naso, assembly GCA_037038555.1. NCBI lineage: Eukaryota > Metazoa > Chordata > Mammalia > Chiroptera > Emballonuridae > Rhynchonycteris > Rhynchonycteris naso. Next base: position 205,495,643 of record CM072999.1, read on the forward strand.
TACTTTTTTGTTTTCTCTTTTAGTGAGAAGGCAGAACTTGCCACGACTTACTTTAACTGTGGGTTTTAGTTTTGACGAGTGGTTCTTTTTTATTTTCCTTTAAAAGTTTTTATTTATTGGGTTTTAGAGAGAGCATAAAGGAGAAAGATAGAGGAAGGGAGAACGAGGGAAAAACATTGATTTATTTTCCCCCCAGTCACACCACCATTGGCTGATTCCTGTTTGTGCCCTGACCGGTGATTGAACCCACTACATTGGTGTATCGGGATGATGCTCTAACCAACTGAGCTACCCGGCCAGGGCCTGACTAGTGGTTCTTAACGCCTCTGAAAATGTGGAGAATGCCTCAGAATGCAGTACATACATACCAATATTAAATTTTACATCTCAAGAAATATTATTTATTGGTTTAAATAAAAATAGTGGTGCGATGACAGAAAGGATGGAGGACTGGTGGGGGTGAGGGGACAGGGTTAAATCCTCTTTTGCCATCACAAGAAGTAAAGAATGTCTAATGTTAGAAAACTAATAAAGAGCAGCACGCACATATACTTTAAAATATTAAAGGAACTACTAGGAGTAACAACTTAGAAAATAAAGTTGTCTTTGAGGAGATAATGTATCTATACTTTCAACATCCACAAAAATCACTTTCACAATCAGAAAAACAGACATTTGAAAATATTCACGCCTGACCAGGCGGTGGCACAGTGGACAGAGCATCAGACTGGGATGCTGAGGACCCAGGTTCCAAACCCCAAGGCCACTGGCCTGAGTGCAGGCTCACCAGCTTAAGCAAGGGGTCACTGGCTTGAGTGTGGGACCACAGACATGACCCCATGGTCACTGGCTTGAGCCTGAGGTCGCTAGCTTGAGCCCAAGGTCACTGGCTTGAGCAAGGGGTCACTGGCTCAGCTGGAGCTCCCATGTCAAGGCACATATGAGAAAGCAGTCAATGAACTAAGGTGCTGCAGCTATGAGTTCATTCTTCTCACCTCTCTCCTTTTCTGTCTGTCCCTATCTATCCCTATCTCTCTCTCTCTGCCACTTAAAAAAAATTCACATGTTAGTTTTATAAACTTAAAAACTCTTTTACTGGTTATTGAGAACAGGACAAGCGAAAGGCATTTTGAACAATGATACTTAATGAAGGTATTTTAAAAAACCCAGTTTGAATGCAATTTTTTAGAGGTTTTACTGACAAGCAAAACAATTCTGGTTCATGTAATACAATATTGACGGCATTCTTAATACTTACATTCCAGCTCCATCTAGACCCAAATTTCCATGACGGGATTAAATATAATTATATGTTAAATATACCACGAACTACATTCTTAATACTTGTATTGGAACTTACTCTGGGTCCAAAGTTTTCATGCCCAGGGGGCCAAGCAGTTTCTTTTCTGCCATCTCCAAAGCTCTCCATGCTTTTTCCGCAGTGAAGAGCTCAGGGGCCTGGGGATGTCCGAAACAAATACACAGAACTGTGAGGGTCACTGAAGAATTTGTTCCCACTCACTGGGGTGGGGGTGATGGACATAAACTAGCTATGAACTTGGAGATGAAGGAAAGCTATTTGAAAGTACAGTGCAGGCCAGAACTCACGCACAGACACCAAACCACATCTAATCCGGCAAGACTGACACGACAGCTCCATGCTTGGCCGTGGACATTAGGGAAGCTGTCAGATCTGATCGTGTCTTCGTGTCATTGTAAGTGCAAGTACCAGCCCCCAAAGGGGCCGCCACAGCGACCATGAAGGCACCGCACGGAGGCCCATCCAATTCAGTCTTCATAAGACTTATAATCGCTTCCTTGAGTGTACCTGGCCACTGTGTTTTTGCTCCTGGGCCCTGAATAAAATATAGAAGGACTTTCCCTCTACTAGCACGAGCCATGGAGAAGAAGGAGAGAGCACTGGGGACTAAGAATCTGCATTCATTTTAATGGGTCAATGAAGTCAAGAGCACTCCGAACTGAAGCAACCTTGATGGACCCTGGCGGTTTTTATTCTACTGTAAATCAGGACCACGTTCAGCACTCATCCCAACAAAGTGAAACGGCCAGGTGGACACAGAAGGACACTTTCCCTTCCCACGCCACTGCCCTGGTAGTCTAAGGGAGAGAGAAAATAAGGAAGGTCTAGGAATTTGGGCTTGCTAGCACTGACTACAAAACAAAGAAAACAACATGAGTTGAAGCTACTCATGTTCGTTGCCTCGTTCGGATGTTTCCAGCCAGTGTGCCGGGCACTGGCCACCGCCCAGGTGCGGGAGGGCCAGGTGTCCTCGGCTCCCAAGGCAGTGGTGGTGGGAGAGGGCTGGGGCTACGCAGGATTCGGCACAAGCTAGCCAATCCACTGAGCCCTCTGAACTGTACGAATGTCTCATTTTTCATGTGTGCTCTGGTGTAAAACATGCTGGAAGGCCTTCACTAATCACCATCCACTGCTTTCTATTTCTTCTGACTGTGAGAGGTCCAGGGAGACATGCATAATGCTTCATTCAGCAGAAAAGCGTATTTAAAATCAGCTAGCAAACAAAAATCTACGTTCTATCAACTCAATGCGTTTGAAAACAGATGGGAATCAAGGACAAAATCAACCCCCTCACAACATTTTTGACATGTGAAAAAAAGAAGCAAACCACTCACGACAACCATCGCGATGGTGAAATTAGGCCTGAGCTGGTAGTCACACCAGGGGCTCGAGGCGCCGTAACTGTCCTTATAAATGCCACGTTTGTGGACCAGGTTGGGGTTCTTCTCGTTCCAATCGGATGGGTCCTCGGACACATAAAAGAGCTTCTCAAAGTTGTCCTGTATTTTCCTGTTCCACTCCTCATAGGAGACTGTCACCATCTTGCCTGAAATGTGATCAAAGATTTGGCAGACTGAGCCTTCAGAGAAAGCCACACATGTAGTTAAGAGCCAACGAGGAATATTTAGGGAGTAATGTATCCGCCTTCTGAAAGTGTCAAAGAGCCTTTTTTGAAGGGCATCCGCTAGAAATTAGAAATGATCTTTTGTGATATGACCCAAGAAGGGATTAGACTCTGGTGAAGGATCTCTCGTCGGTCTTTGTTTGGTAGAGCTACCTTTACTGAGCACTTGAACGAAGGCTGGACTGATGTGTGCCCGAGCGCAAAATGTCCACTGGACCTCAAGACTCAGCCCCCCTCACAATTGTAAGACAGGTCACAAAAAATCACTGTCTATGTGTTAAAATTATATTTGGCATAGATTGAGTTGATAACATTTATCATCCTAGTTAATGGTGCCTATTTCTTTTGAGGTTCTTTAACATGGGTCATTTAAAATAATTATGTCTGTGGCTGAAGTTCGAGCTCTTTTGGACAAGGCAGTCTAGAAAAAGAGATGTCAAGATTTCACGATTGTTCACAGAAACGCGGCTCACACGCGCACAGTCATGCTGAGGCAGGGGACAAGCAGGGTTAGGCTGTAGCAATGAAAACCTGGTGAGCAACCTGGTTTGTTACCATTCTTTTTTTTTTCTTTTTGAATTTTTCCAAAGTTAGAAGCAGGGAGGCAGAGTCCCACCTGTGCCCAACCGGGATCCACCCGGCGTGCCCACCAGGGGGTGATGCTCTGCCCATGTGGGCCGTTGCTCTGCTGTGGCTGGAGTCATTCTAGCGCCTAAGGAGGAGGCTATGGAGCCGTCCTCAGTGCCTGGGCCAACTTTGCTCCAATGGAGCCTTAGCTGTGGGAGGGGAATAGAGAGATAGAGAGAAAGGAAAGGGGGAAGGGTGGAGAAGCAGATGGGCACTTCTCCTATGTGCCCTGGCTGGGAATCAAACCTGGGACTACTTCCACACGCCGGGCCGATGCTTTACCGCTGAGCCAACCGGCCAGGGCCTGTTACCATTCTTAACAGTTTCTCTTTCCTCTTCATCTTAAGGATTTCCTAATATAAGTTCATGGAGTCAAATGATGGTGACGTAGGTTAAGAATAGAGACAGTATAACTAGAGTTTCTTTGTAAATAAAATCAAGAGCTTACCATGCCTTTTCACTGTGACTGCATGGTAAGGGAAGATGTTTTTTCGGGATAGTTCCAGCAACCAACGAATGGCAGATTTACTCAGGCCCACGATCTCCACCGCAGACCCATCTCTAAAATTAAAAATAAATCTTAATCTTGGAATTGGAGTCATTGAAGCACTCTTTCAAGGGCATTTAATAAAGGATTCTGATGGACTCTATAACCAACATGTTATAACAATAACTATCTTTAAAAAAAAAATCTTCCACTTCATCGGAATGGGTATAAGAAATCTCTCTTCTTACTATGTGCCATCGACCACCTTCTAAATACACTTTTCAGAAATTGTATGAAGGGGATGGGGTTGTGAAGGAAAAGGGGCCAGGAACTGGAAGGTGGAGGAAGGACCCGGAGACCACTGTCACAGCCTCACAGAGGAAAGACAGCAAACACGGATGCCGGACCGCAGGAAGCCAGGGAAAGGGAACGCGATCTCTGGAGAGCTCGCTTTTCATGTAAACGAAAGGGAAGTACAAGTGCTCATAGCACACCCAAAATAAACAGGTTTTTTTTTTTTTAAATAAAAAGAATTTGTAAAGCATGTAACAACAGATACTAATATGCAACTTTTTTTTCTTTTGACAATGCTGACTGAAAATAAGATCTAGAATAAGAAAATTAGTTTCTCAGACTGGATACTGTATTCAGTATTTGATACCGTGAAATAAAATGATGGAATAAAAGATTGAAAACATAATTAAGGGCCATAAAATTTCAGAAAGTGAAAGGGTTTCATAAAGAATGGGGTAACTGGCTGTTTTCTATATTTATCAGAGAGGGGCGTAATGAGGTGCTTACAAGGAGGGCACGTCAAGTTCAGGGAATATCTAAACTATGGGGATAACAGGTCATGGGGGGTACTTGTAGACAATGCACCCGTGAGAACTTCCAGAAGAGAAGAGATACTTCACCTGATGATGACACCCAGAGGACCTGTCTGTGTACATGGGGGAGGGAAGAGATAGTCAGGGAGGGGGAGGGGTGAGAGAGACTACTGCTGGTTTGTTATGAAGACCTCCTGGTTAACAGAAGAAAAGCTCCCACAAGTACAGAGTGTAATTACATAAGCACCAGCGAGTGAACGTGCCTCGGAGTGGCCGGGATGCCCCTGTTCCTGGCTCTGTCGCTTTCTCCCATTTTATCCATCCATGTGCCGCAGTTGAAGCGATTTCCTCCGTACACAAATCCTGTGTCTTCATTGACTCCGGCGGTGATGTTAAAACCTAGAAGAGCCAAATGAGACATTTATAACATTCTAAAGGGATACAATAAAGTAGGACAAGGACTCCAGAGAGCAGCTGGGCAGAGCGTGGACGCTGGAATGTGCACACCACAGCATGTGGCGGCTTTGTTTCCCAGTACACACTGCGGAGCAGCCCTCCCCGGGCGCACGTGGAGACCAGGGTGCTGTCAGGACGCTGCTCTCAGGGGAAAGCGGAGAGGTGCTGCTGGGCAGATGACAGCCCGATCTCTGCACTTGGTTCCCACGATGGCAGACTCCTTTCCGTGCTGAGAGGGGAGGCACTGAATCTACAGGCATCAAACGGACAGATTTCCCAAACAAAACGACTGAGCGAGCTGGGTGCAAAAGGATATGCAAGCTACCTTCTCTGCACAAGTTTAAGAAGTGGATCACAGTAATATCTATAGCCACGTGTGTGCAGGTGACTGCATCTGACGTGATTATACTAGACAAAGTTTACACACATATCAAATAATTATATGTAGTACAGATACATTATACCACAATGTACTGACTATGTACTATATGATTTACTGAATCTATACTACATAATATATATCCTAAGCAATTTACACATACTCAAACATACAGAAGCATAAAAACATCCATGCAAATAGAAACCCTGATTACACAAAGTCATTATTATTCTGGGAGGGAGGGAGGGGAGACACAGACATGAAGCTTTAGTATATCTGTAATGATTTCTTTCTTTTCAAAACAAAAGAGAAAGATCTAAAGGAATCCTGGCCAAATGTTCATACTCGTCTAATATCAACCAGTTCCAGGTTCAAAGGTGAAATATATATTATTTTCTGTGCACTGAAATGTTTCATAATTAAAATTAAAAATTAAAGTAATTCAGAGATACCGCACAGTATAAACCTATTTCTTTTTTTAAAATTAATTTTAATGGGGTAACATTGATAAATCAGGGCAAATATGTTCAGATAAAATATTTCCAGGTTATTTTGACATTTGATTATATTGAGTACCCATTACCCAAAGTCAAATTGTCCTCCGTCACCTTCTATCTGGTTTTATTTGTGCCCTCCCCTTCCCCCTCCCCCTCCCCCCATAGCCATGTCTTGTCCATGTCTCTGAGTCTCAATTTTATGTCCCATCTATGTATGGACTCATATAGTCCTTAGTTTTTTCTAATTTACTTACTTCACTCAGTATAATGTTATCAAGGTCCATCCATGTTACAAATGATCCGATGTCATCATTTCTTATGGCTGAGTAGTATTCCATAGTATATATGTACCAAAGCTTTTTTTTTTTTTTTTTTGTACCAAAGCTTTTTAATCCACTCGTTCTCTGACGGACACTTGGGCTGTTTCCAGATCTTCGCTATTGTGAACAATGCTGCTATGAACATGTGGGCACATTTCTTCTTTTCAAACAGTGCTATGGTGTTCTTAGGGTATATTCCTAAAAATGGGATAGCTGGATCAAAAGGCAGTTCGATTTTTAATTTTTTGAGGAATCTCCAAACTGTTTTCCACAGTGGCTGCACCAGTCTGCATTCCCACCAGCAGTGAAGGAGGGTTCCCTTTTCTCCACATCCTCGCCAGCACTTATTCTGTGTTGTTTTGCTGATGAGCGCCATTTTGACTGGTGTGAGGTGATATCTCATTGTGGTTTTAATTTGCATTTCTCTAATGATTAGTGATGTTGAGCATTTTTTCATATGCCTATTGGCTATCTGTAAGGCCTCTTTGGAGAAATTTCTATTCATATTTCTTTTGCCCATTTTTTGATTGGATTGTTTGTCTTCCTGGTGTTGAGTTTTATAAGTTCTATATAAATTTTGGTTGTTAACCCCTTATCCGATGTATTGTCAAATATGTTCTCCCATTGTGTGGTCTGTCCTTTTATTCTGCAAAAACTTTTTAGTTTGATATAGTCCCATTTGTTTATCCTGCCTTTTATTTCATTTGCCCATGGAGATAAATCGGCAAATAAATTGCTGCGACAGATGTTGGAGAGCTTACTGCCTATGTTTTTTTCTAAGATGCTTATGGTTTCATGGCTTACATTTAAGTCTTTTATCCATTTTGAGTTTGTTTTTGTGAATGGTGTAAGTTGATGGTCTAGTTTCATTTTTTTGCAGGTAGATGTCCAATTTTCCCAACACCATTTGTTAAAGAGGCTGTCTTTACTCCACTGTATGTTCTTTCCTCCTTTGTCAAATCTCAGTTGTCCATAAAGCTGTGGGTTTATTTCTGGGTCCTCTGTTTTGTTCCATGGATCTATGTGCCTGTTCTTATGCCAGTACCAGGCTGTCTTGAGTACAATGGCCTTGTAGTATATACCTTGATATCTGGAAGAGTGATACCTTCTGCTTTATTTTTTCTTTTTAAGATTGCTGAGGCTATTTGTATTCTTTTTGGTTCCATATAAATTTTTGGAATATGTGTTCTATATCTTTGAAGTATGTCATTGGTATTTTAATTGGTATTGCATTGAATTTGTAAATTGCTTTGGGTAATATAGACATTTTAATGATGTTTATTCTTCCTAGCCATGAGCACGGTATATGCTTCCACTTGTTTGTATCTTCCTTGATTTCTTTTATCAATGTTTTATAATTTTCCAAGTACAAGTAAGTCCTTAACCTCCATGGTTAAATTTACTAGGTACTTTATTATTTTAGTTGCAATAATGAAGGGGATTGTTTCCTTAATTTCTTTTGCTGACAGTTCATTGTTGGTATATAAAAATGCCTCTGATTTCTGAGTATTAATTTTATATCCTGCCACCTTGCTGAATTCATTTATAAGGTCCAGTAGTTTTTTGACTGAGACTTTAGGGTTTTCTATATACAATATCATATCATCTGTAAATAATGACAGTTTTACTCCTTCTTTTCCAATTTGGATGCCTTTTATTTCTTCTTCTTGTCTGATTGCTGTGGCTAAGACTTCCAGAACTATGTTGAATAAGAGTGGTGATAGGGGGCACTCCTGCCTAGTTCCTGATCTTAAGGGGATTGCTTTTAATTTTTGCCCATTTAGTATGATGTTTGCTGTGGATTTATCATAGATGGCCTTTATCATGTTAAGGTATGTTCCCTGTATTCCCACTTTACTGAGAGTTTTGATCATGAATGGGTGCTGGAATTTATCAAATGCTTTTTTAGCATCTATTAAAATTATCATGTGATTTTTGTCCTTCCTTTTGTTTATGTGATGAATCACATTGATTGATTTGCGAATATTGAACCAGCCTTGCCTCTCCAGAATAAATCCCACTTGATCATGGTGTATGATTTTTTTTCATATATTGTTGGATCCGGTTGGCTAATATTTTGTTGAGAATTTTAGCATCTAAATTCATCAGGGAAATTGGCCTATAATTTTCTTTCTTTGTGTTGTCTTTTCCTGGTTTCGGGATCAGAATTATGCTCGCCTCATAAAAGGAGTTTAAAAGTCTTCCTTCCTCTTGAATTTTTTGAACTAGCTTGAGAAGGATAGGAGTTAATTCTTCTTTGAATTTTTGGTAGAATTCCCTTGTGAAGCCATCAGGCCCAGGACTTTTCCTTGTTGGGAGGTTTTTTTTGTTTTGTTTTGTTTTTTACAGGGACAGAGAGAGAGTCAGAGAGAGAGTCAAAGAGAGGTATAGATAGGGACAGACACAGGAACGGAGAGAGGTAAGAAGCATCAATCATTAGTTTTTCGTTGCCATCGCAACACCTTAGTTGTTCATTGATTGCTTTCTCACACGTGCCTTGACCACGGGTCTTCAGCAGACCGAGCAACCCCTTGCTGGAACCAGCGACCTTGGGACCAAGCTGACGAGCTTTTGCTCAAGCCAGATGGGCCCACACTCAAGCTGGCGAGCTCGGTGTCTTGAACCTGGGTCTTCCGCATCCCAGTCCAACACTCTAACCACTGCGCCACCGTCCTGTTGGGAGTTTTTTGATAACTGTTTTGATCTCATTTGTTGTAATTGGTCTGTCTAGGTGTTCTGATTCTTCCAGACTGATTTTTGGAAGATTATATAATTCATGAAATTTGTCCATTTCACTAGGTTGTCTAATTTTTTGGCATAGAGTTCTTCATAGTATTTTCTTACAATACTTTGTATTTCTGTTGTGTCAGTTGTTATTTCTTCACTCTCATTTTTAATTTTATTTATTTGAGTCCTCTCTCTCCTTTTCTTGGTGAGTCTAGTTAAAGGTTCATCAATCTTGTTTACCTTTTCAAAGAACCAGCTCCTGGTTTCATTGATCCTCTGTATTGTTTCCTTAGCCTCTATGTTATTTATTTCTGTTCTGATCTTTATTATTTCCTTCCTTCTACTAGTCCTGGGCTTTATTTGCGGTTGTTTCTCTAGTTCTTTTAGATGCAGGGTCAAGTTGCTTATTTGAGTTTTTTCTAGCTTCTTTTGGTATGCCTATAGTGCTATGAACTTCCCTCTCAGTACTGCTTTTGCTGTGTCCCATACATTTTGAGTTGATGTATGCTCATTGTCATTCATTTCTAGAAACTTTTTTATTTCTTCTTTGATTTCATTGTTAATCCATTCGTTATTTAATAACATGCTATTTAGTTTCCAAGTGTTTGAGTATTTTTCAGGTTTTTTTTGGTGGTTAATTTCTAGTTTCATGCCATTGTGATAAAAGAAAATGCTTGATATGATTTCAATCTTCTTAAATTTGTTGAGACCACTTTTGTGTCCTAACATGTGGTCTATCCTAGAGAATGTACCATGAGCACTTGAAAAAAATGTATATTCTACTGCTTTAGGGTGAAAAGTTCTGAAGATATCTATTAAATCGAGTTGATCTAGTGTATCCTTTAAGTCTGCTGTTTCTTTGTTAATTTTCTTTCTTGAGGATCTATCCAGTGATGTTAGTGGGGTATTGAAATCCCCTACTATTATAGTATTGCTATTAATCTTGTCCTTTATATCCATCAAAGTCTGCTTTATGTATGTTGGGGCTCCTATGTTTGGTGTGTAGATATTTATAATGGATATATCTTCCTGTTGAATTGTTCCCTTTATCATTATGTAGTGTCCTTTTTTATCTCTTACTACAGCCTTTGTTTTAAAGTCCATTTTGTCAGATACAAGTATTGCTCCCCTGGCTTTTTTTTCATTTCCATTTGCATGAAATATTTTTTTCTATCCTTTTACCTTCAGTCTGTGCATCTTTTGTTTTAAGGTATGTCTCATAAAACCTATTTCTATTTAGTTCTCTAAGTGAAGGATAAAAAATGTTCTCAGTGATTCTAGTCAGCTCAGCTGGGTATAAAATTTGCATGTTACCACTAGAAACAATCAATAAACTAAATAAGGTTTAATCACTGCTTAAAATATAATTTACAATGCACAAGGAATTTGGATTCTTAAGTGTATATCAAAATTTGCCAGTGAGTTAGTGAGTTATTTGAAATACCTGGAGAAGATTGCTTAAAAAGCTTATCATTTTATATTAAAAACAAGTGTGAAAAAAAAAGAAAAAAGTCCAGTCTTATTACCATAACAAAGTGATTGTACACAATCATCTTATCAATGAAAATGGGAACAAGAAAACTCATATTCAGTGGTCTCCAGACGGTCAATGGGAATATAGCACGCAAAGTGGGTAGCACATGCCAAGCACACAGTAAGCATTGCACGATTAGCAATTATTGTTATGATAATAACTACCTTTCACCCTGGCTGACAAAAGGTACAGAGTTTTATCATTTCTCTAGAAATGGAAACTGAGCCCATGGAGCAGGAACTGCAGTCATCCTTCCACAGTTATAGTCTGCAGTGTTGCCCACCCACGTCACTGACATCACGTTGGGTCCGCCCCATGCCAGTAAACCTGTGTGGAGAGACGCACCTTCGTCCTTCATGTGGCGGTCGATCTGCGGCCCGGCGTTCCTTTCCCGGAAGTGGATGCCCTGCATGTGCCTCTGCATGGCTTCCTGTATCACCTCAAACAGTGGCTGGTCCTGTTGGCGACACAACGGATGCTGCCTCTGTTAGAAATCACAGTTTTCTTACCTTCCCCTGATTCCTGTGCCTCGAGTTCTGTGAGAACGTCTATTTTCCTTCGGAGGGGGAAATGAGGCTGGGGGGATGAGGCTGGGGAAGAAGCAGCTTCCATCCTCCAAATAATAGAGCCCAACTCTGGCACGTGAGCATCTAGCATAGTGTGACCTGACGACGCATGTCTGTGACATGAAGTAACTTGTATCTGTGCTGCCATGTGGAAACGAACCTTGGGATGGTTTCTACTAGAGTAAGCTGTTCAGATAGTCAGTGAATCCAGCTTATTTTACAAAAGGGTGAACTGTGAACGCCCTGGACTGGTGGAGGGCTCTCAATGGCCCGGCTCACCTGGTCTCTACGACCCCACAGGTGCCACCCACAAAAGGCCAAACTGGACCAAACAGAGGGTTTGCGACTGTTTCCTTACACCCTGAGCTCCATTAGTCCATTCTCTCCGATGCCTTCCCACAACTTCCTCATCTCTGCTGACCTCCTACCCACCTGGTCAGGTTCAGTTTCGGTAAAGTTTTAGTTACCTCCTGAAGTCTTCCCTGAGACCCAGCTCCTAGGCCATCTTTCTCCCAGTAGGACTACGCACACCTCTCTGTATAGTGACCACAGTATTACAAAAATGGTCACCCTCTGCCATGTTCCAAGCTCCTTAGGCAGAAGCAAGTCTTAGCTCTATAGTGTCTCAAATCACCAGCAGGAGCTAACTATAATATTTAAATAATTCTTGATTACGTGTATTTTTTTTTAGTAGAAGCTGAGTCATTTTTCAGGAAAAGAAATGGTTGTGAGAAAAGATGCTTACCACAGTGCCAGCCGGTAAAGCAGCAGAGTCATCCGTAGGGTACATTCGGGACACGGGACACTTGAGGATGTCCAGGCCGTTGGGGACCAGGGTGCAGTAATCCTGGATACACTGCAGCCACCACCACACGGCGTCCCTGCAGTTGTATCTGGCGTACGTCCCTTCCCCCAGGAGATTGGGAATGAGACCATGTCTCAGGGTACCAGCAAATGCTAAGATGATATTCCTAAAACAACAGAAGTGGGTCTTTCAACATGAAAACCATCACGTAAGAAATGGAAGACAAGAAGGTCACTTTGGGTGACTAGTATTTCGGATGCATTTTCTTTCCTGTCCTGAATTCTTTGCATTTTCACATTGACAGGGATCATAATACAGGACGAGCACTGAGTTCAAAGTCAGAAACCTTGCTTGTGGAGCCCTGGCTTTTTTTCTGATGATCTGCATAACTCACCCTGTTTGAGACACTTTTTCATCTGTGCAGTTAGGGATGGGACTGGGAGACTGAGGGCCCTCACAGCTACAGATTCAACTTTTGAAATCCTTGGTGTTTCAAAACCTAAGTAACTAAAAGCACACCTCTATTATTTTAAACAGCAGAGACCAAAAGCAAAGCAAAGGCGTACGAAAAGAAATGGGTGAAAGCTGACCTTGAAAACCATGATTCACTTGCAAACACTGCTCAAAGGGACTTTATCTTTTAACGTGGTTAGATGGCAGATGGTGTGGCATTCTAAACAGAGCAGGACACTAGGGGAGAGGAAGGCTGGCTTACCCTCTGGTGCTACTGTCTGCAAGCCTTGGAAAAGTTGTTTAAATTGTCCAGGCCTCAGCGCTTTCTGGCTAAACCACCTAGAAATGTAATCAATCTGTGTCTCCATGGAATGCCCATCTCTTAAGTCAGTGAGCTTGGTGTGTCAAAATTTGCCAAAAAACCGAGCATAACTCGGGTGGTGTTTCACTTCGAGGAAAAAAAAAAACCCATAATTTTGCGATATTTATAGTTTAACAAAAATGTTTTGGCCTACAGAACTCCAGCACTGAGTGTCTACACTACAGCAAATGTTTCATCCTCGGCTACTGTACCTGGCCGTGCAGGAGCCAAGGATGAAACGTCCTCGGCATGCGGCCCCATACTTCTTTGGTATGTGGCTGCATACGGCCGCGTGTCATTTAAAATGGCTACGCGAGTCAGTGCTGACACGCATGTCATAGGTTTGCCATCACAGGCTTAAGTAATAGTGCAACAGGAGACTTCATTTTCCATAGTCCGAAAGCATTAGCATGGCCCATGACACTTCCAATTGACAAGAGCTCAGAGTGCCAGCGATTTCCCCCAGAGCAAGCTCCCACCCACACTTGAGAGTGGAATACACAGACCCCTGTCCGTGGATACGATGTGTGGCAGGCACAGCCTGTGTCCACCAACATGGCTTTCCCACATGTCCCCACCCACCTCAGAGCTGGCTATCGTCAGATGACCGTAGTCGAAGGCAAAGAGAACGTACATGGAAATGAGGCATGTTAAGTGCCTGAATGTGGTTATGCCTTTTCTTTAGTTTGTTTTACTGAAATAAACCAGCAAATCTGAAAATAGCCTGACTCGTAGAAATTACTGACTTCTCAGATTTTCACTCCTTTGAAGTCCTACAAACATGCAGAAAATCAAATGAAAAACCACCTGAAGGGAGCGTGCCTCCCAGATGTTGAGAACAGCTGGGTAAAAGGATGGCTTGCAGAGCATGTGACAGACATTCAGACGTGGACTTGCTGCTGGGCGGAGCTCCCTTACCTGGCCTCTAGGTGGCGTCCGGTGATCAACAGGAGACCCCTGAGTGCAATGAAAGTGTCCCTTCCCCAACAGCGGAAAATCCCAGATGAGAAATGAGGCAGGCCTAACAGAAAACACGGCAAAGGCGTGTCAGTCTGACGTTAGCTTGTTGGTCTGCCTTCTGCTTTGTCGGAGCGATGACTGTTCTATCCTCAACGGAGAACAGGACCCGAGCTAACAGAAACCTCCACTGTACACATCACCAAAGTTTATCTACCGCTGAAGATGGTAACTGGTACCTGATGCACCATAAGGAGCATTGATTAAAAGAATGAAATAAAAGACTAATTACACAAGGTAAACTGAGAGGTAAAAGGAGATGACTAAGATCAAATAAAACTTGGGCCAATCATAAGAGGAGGTCATGATCTAAGTTTCTGCTTACATGAGTCTTCACCCTCTCGGAGATTAGGCGTTCTTGCCTCCTGCTAAGAAAGACCAGAACTAACAGTACGGTCTCCAGAATAATGATACACACTTCCCCGAACACTCTGTGTGTTATTTACATGTAGTGGGTACATCTCGCTCATCTAGGGTTGCTGATGATACTTTCGCGACAGCCGCTAACAAGCAGAGGCCGCCTGCACCAGACTGCCCAGCACTGGAACCCATTAACACCCTGTATGAAATATGAGTGTAGACAAGCCCAAGGGTGAGTCTGAGTTGGTGTGACCTAAAACAAAGGCAGTCTGCCTTTGTTAAAAAGTCAAAATGATAAAATCTCTAATACTGATATGGGGAATGTCTGTATTAGCTTTTTGAGTGGAATACTTGAAGAGTATTTAACTTATAGATCACATACCTTCTGAGTGATTTCTACCTTGTTAATGAGTATAAAAGTTACCGTTATGAATATTTCCCCCACTGCTGTCGTGAAAGGAAGGTATTTATAGGCTTTGTTTTCATTTTTAAGTAAACCCCCCAAACCCACATGCAGAATGGAATATAAGAAACACTCCCTTGGAGGCCAGAGCACATATTAGACCTTTTCTTTATATTTATCAACTTAACTTTTCAGTTTCTATTTTTGTTTTGTACAATAGCTGATATGTAAGTATATCAGGTATAACAAATCAGAATGTCATTTATGTTTTCTTTAAAAAAAATAATCATTTCCCCATAACTTTTCCTCTTTGAATAACACTGACTCAGGCCTTCTCACCTCGTGTGAATTCCTTACCTGCCGCCAAGGACACACAGCATTGCTCTTTTTCTCTGGTGATCTCATTCAGCCTGTAGGGCACGTCCATGAGGGAGGGCGACAGGCGGGGCAGGGAGGAGAATTTCCCCACCCCGCACATCTGCACTGACCCCAGGGAAAGGTGCTTCACGAAGGTGGAACCATTCTGCACAAAGCTGCAGGAGAGCGACAGAGTTTAAGTTATTATTTGTAGAAACACAAAATATTATTACTTATTTACTTAAAATTTTTGTTACTATGGTGAGAACACTTGCGACCTCCACTCCTGACGGGTTTTTTTTTTTTTTTAATTTTTATTTTTTTATTTTATTCATTTTAGAGAGGAGACACACAGAGAGAGAGAGAGAGAGAGAGAGAGAGAGAGAGAGAGAGAGAGAGAGAGAGAGAAGAAAGGGGGGAGGAGCTGGAAGCATCAACTCCCATATGTGCCTTGACCAGACCAGTGCAGGGTTTTGAACTGGCGACCTCAGTGTTCCCAGGTCGACACTTTATCCACTGCGCCACCACAGGTCAGACCCTGATGGGTTTTAAGTGCATGGTATGACGTTATTTACGGGCACACCTCGTACAGCAGAGCTCTAGAACCTATCTCCTACCTCGCAGAGCTACAACTCTATGCCCATGGACTCAAAGAATTTTCAGCAGTGTGATTTTATTTGGTGTCTTTCTTTCATCTCTCTTTGCAAACGTGGCACAGTGATCCTATCGGCTGAGAAACATTTCCAACTGGCTTTGATTTGAAAACTGTTTTCCTTCCCCCCAGTGGTCCAGCTGATGTAAGGGCCTACTGTGAGAACCCAGTGGTGGGGATGTGGGGCTGAAATTTGTGCTTTCTGAAATGATTCCCAAATCAGCACGGTGGCTCTTCCCCGGCACATTCTGATCTGTGGTTTCAGTTTAGGGCAGGGGTCCCCAAACTACGGCCCAGCCCACAGGCCGCATGCAGCTTCCTGAGGCCATTTATCCGGCCCCCACCGCACTTCCGGAAGGGGCACCTTTTTCATTGGTGGTCAGTGAGAGGAGCACAGGATGCATCCGCACCCATAGTTCCCATTGAAATACTGGTCAGTTTGTTGATTTAAATTTACTTGTTCTTTATTTTAAATATTGTATTTGTTCCCATTTTGTTTTTTTACTTTAAAATAAGATATGTGCAGTGTGCATAGGGATTTGTTCATAGTTTTTTTTATAGTCCGGACCTCCAACGGTCTGAGGGACAGTGAACTGGCCCCTTGTGTAAAAAGTTTGGGGACCCTTGGTTTAGGGTAATTCATCCTTAAAGGCAAATTTCATTCATTTTTTTTTTATTTTATTTTAGAGAAAGGAGAGAGAGAAAGGTGGAGTGGGGGGAGGGAAGCATCTACTCATAGCAATTGCTTCTCCTATGTGCCTTAAGTGGGCAAGCCTGGAGTTTTAAACTGGTGACCTCAGCATTCCAGGTCGACACTTTATCCACTGCACCACCACAGGTCAGGCCAGGCAAGTTTCATTCTTAGTAATAGCAGAATATTTTTCTCTTAATTAATGAAAAATGAAAAAAGTAGCTTTGTATGTATGTTCTAAATAGTGTAGCCATTAACAAGTCAACAAATAAGTAGAAATGAATAGTATACAACAAACATGCCCATCACTGCTATTTTAGCTCCACAGAACAGATTTTTTTTTTTTTTTTTTTTTTTTACAGGGACAGAGAGAGGGATAGATAGGGACAGACAGGAACGGAGAGAGATGAGAAGCATCAATCTTCAGTTTTTCGTTGTGACACCTTAGTTGTTCATTGATTGCTTTCTCATATGTGCCTTGACCGCGGGCCTTCAACAGACTGAGCCACCCCTTGCTGGAGCCAGTGACCTTGGGTCCAAGCTGGTGAGCTCTTGTTCAAGCCAGATGGGCCCGCGCTCAAGCTGGTGACCTTGGGGTCTCGAACCTAGGCCCTGAGCATCCCAGTCCGATGCTCTATCCACTGTGCCACCGCCTGGTCAGGCTCCACAGAACAGATTTTAACAGCTCAGTTTTGGTGTGCTCCTCACCGCAGAGTACTAATAAACTTCCTGCACTCTCACAAATGCTTCCAACTTTGCGGGTCCACGACCTCGCTGTGTCTGGTCCCTTTGGAGCATGTATGACTGACTGTGTATGGTCTCTACACAAGCACGCCTGCCTGCTCAGGCCCCACAGGGTACCTGGACATCTGCTTCCACACCGCGTCCAGAAGAGTGGTGTACGAGCCAATGAGTATGGCATCAAAGTAGCAGGGGATGAGGTAGCGTGGGATCTGCTTCAGGTAGAAGAACATGGCCTGCAGCCACTTCCCGACCTGGTACAGAAATGATTTTAAAAGTTAATTTGTTGGCTCAGTGGTAGAGTATCAGCCCTGCATGTGGAAGTTCCAGGTTCAGTTCCTAGTCAGGGCACACAGGAAAAGCACCCATCTGCTTCTCCACCCTTTCTGCTCTTCTTCCTCTCTGTCTCTCTCTTCCCCTCCTTCAGCCAAGGCTCCACTGAAGCAAAGTTGGCCTGGGTGCTGAGGACGGCTCCATGGCCTCCACCTCAGGTGCTAGAATGGCTCTGGTTGTAATGGAGCAACGCCCCAGATGGGCAGAGCATTGCCCCCTGGTGGGCATGCCAGGTGGATCCCGGTTGGGCACATGCGGGAGTCTGTCTGACTGCCTCCCTGCTTTCAACTTAAAAACAAACAAACAAACAAACAAATAGTTAATTTGGCATGCTGACAGGCTGGGCTTATTTTAAAAGGGAAATCCAAAGAGCAACCCTACTAACTTAGTGATCTACCAACCAGCTACGGTATCCATTTTTTAACACTGAGAGATAATAGGAAAGGAAGGAAAATGTCGGCAAACAATGTAAATGGGAAAGGAAGGAAAATGTCGGCAAACAATGTAAATGTTATATATCACATGTTATGTTTCACTGTGTCCGTCTGGACAACCATGTAGCTTTACTCACCTCACCTGGACAACCATGTAGCTTTACTCACCTCACCTGGACAACAATGTAGCTTTTACTCACCTCCGCAATAGCTCCAGATCTTGCAATCAGTCGGCTACTGACGTAGTCAATCATCCAATCTCCAGATCTCAAATTATCGCAAAAGGGATGCCCCAAGTCATTCTTGGGTCTTATTTCTGCCAGTACAGACATTAACCCTGAAAATTCACAGACATGTCACACTATGTTACCGGCAGAGACAATGTGTTCCTGGGCTGCTGCGAGTGTCTGATAATTTGGGGTGAACACAGAGGCCGACCAGGGCTGCACAGCCCACGGGGTGCCTGCGCTGGTTGGAGATCATTGTGGTATCTCAGGCTTGAACCACACTGCGAGGACACTGGGAAGGGGCCTGCTGTCACAAGAACTAGGCAGACCTTTCCAAGAGTCCTGTCTTTTCTGACTGGCCTTGTTCTTTCTGGGTTTAGTGTCATACTGTTCAAGGGAACCAGCACGGTTCGTCAGCCCTATGGCATCTGGGGAAGTGAGACGATGTCTCTGTCCTTCTGTGTCGACAAGTACCAGGTTCACTTAGGCTTAGGCAAGACTTAACGCAATCGTGGAACTGGTTTCAGAGAGAGCCAGACCATCTGCGACGATAATGAGACTAAAGCCCACTTTGGAAACAACTGAGAAATATAACCAGAGGGAATTGCACCTCAGTGAAGCAGAGAATCATCTCTTTAAATAACACTTAGAAGCATTTGAATTCCTAGGCATACATAGCACTGCCTGCTATTTCAATGAATTACATCATTTAATCCTCAAAAAAGCCTCCATACCAGACTATGTGACTCACATTTCATGGGGCAGAGCTGGGGCAGGCAGACATTATTCGCCAGAGGTCAATAAGTGGAGCCATCATTTCAACCTGAGCAGTCCAACACTGAGCCCATGCTCTTATTTTTAATAAAAAGACAGCATATGACACTTAAAAAAAAAACCCAAAAGTTTAAGTCTTCTCATACGTGCTCACCTTGAAGACCCGCATATTTAAGAGATGACCAGTTTGGTATGTCGTAACACCCGCCCCCATCCTCCTGTTCTTCGGACTCACATCGGTATAGCACCTGGTTCAGCTCGGCCAGAGTCAACTTAGCGGCGATCCTGAGAGGTGAAAAAATACGGAGAACTGGTTAAATATACTGACATTTCACTTGCTGTCAACAAAAATTAAAGAGAAAATCTGAATAATAACCATCAAATGTCTTCACATTGTATGTTTTAGGAACTCATTGTTATAATATACATTATAAACAATATACATTATAAATAATGATTGAAGGATAAAACATGCTAACGGCGGTGAAGCTGGACTTAAACCCAGCTCAAAATTTCTTTCTTTCTCCCTTTCTTCTTTCCTCCTTCCCTCCCTCACTCCTTCCCTTCATTTTTTTCCTTCCTTTCTTTCTTCCTAATTCAGTGAGAGGAGGGGGAGAGGAGGGGAGGCAGAGAGACAGACTTCCACATGCACCCTACTGGGATCCACCCAGCAAAGCCCAGTAAGGAGTGATGCTCTGCCCATCTGGGGCATTGCTCTGTTGCTCAGCAACTGAGCTCTTCTTAGCGCCTGAGGTGGAAGCCATGGAGCCATCCTCAGTGCCTAGGGCTAACTCGCTCCAATTGAGCCATGGCTGCAGGAGGGGAAGACAGAGAAAGAGAGAGAAGGGAGAGAGGGAGGGGTGGAGAAGCAGATGGGTGCTTCTCCTGTGTGCCTTGACTGGGAATTGAACCTGGGACTTCCACATGCCAGACCAACGCTCTACCACTGAGCCACCCGGCCAGGGCCCTGGTTTTAAATTTCAAAACCCATACTATCCCTGTATATGGTATCATCTAGTAAGTGAAGAAGTGATGATTTATGCAAAGGTGAGTGTGCAAATGCACACATAATGGGAAATAATTGGAAGCAACCTAGACACCAAAAATGGAGACTAATCAAATACATTATCATATAGCTATATAATAAAATACTTTGTTGGCATTTTATTTTATTTATTTATTTATTTAATTTTTTACAGGGACAGAGAGAGAGAGTCAGAGAGAGGGATAGACAGGGACAGACAGACAGGGACATAGAGAGATGAGAAGCATCAATCATTAGTTTTTCGTTGTCGTTGAGACACCATAGTTCATTGATTGCTTTCTCCTATGTGCCTTGACCGCAGGCCTTCAGCAGACCGAGCAACCCCTTGCTGTAGCCAGCGACCTTGGGTCCAAGAGGGCTTTTTGCTCAAGCCAGATGGGCCCGTGTTCAAGCTGGTGAGCTCGGGGTCTCAAACCGGATCTTCCGCATCCCAGCCTGACGCTCCTGACGCTCCACCACCTGGTCAGGCCTTTGTTGGCATTTTAAAAAATGTGTGAAGGAGTATGAGGTATGTAGCTTGGTGTCAAACAGTTCAGAAAAATTGTGTGTGTGTGCAGACAGACATGTATGTGTGTGTGTTTGGTCACATCTATGTATCTGTATCTATGAGAGACACATGCAAACACACACACAAATGAGAAAGCACTCGGGAAAATGGTGACAGTGGTGATGCTAAGACTACTGGTCCTTGGACCACCCATGCAAGGGTACAGGAGGAACCCTTAAAACTACTTAAATCAGGCTGGTGGTCGCTCACCAGTTATCAAAGTGGCAGACCTCCATAAAAGGAAGCATACTTACGCAGCAAAAGGAATTTTTAATATGGGATCGGCGTTGTCAACCACAAGGCTCCCGGATTTAAAGTGAGGGCTGAACTGCGTGAGATGGTTCCGAAGAATTCCAACCGCGACTTGTGCGTGCGGGTCAAGACTGACTCTGAAAACATCAGTTGAAAATTGGTTACTTTTTTAAGAGAAACGTATCTAAAATGAACAGGATACATAAACTAGGGGAAACATAAGTGAAGGCAACATTTGAACTCTACCATACCTGAATACAATAACACTTCCCGGAGACAAGTTTTCAAATTCTATTTCTTGAATATATTCATGGGGTCCCTTTGTGGTAATTCCAGCTTGTCTGACAATTTTACTTTCGTTGAGCTTGAAAAGAGTTACAGGAAAACTGGTAAATAATTCTAATGTCCTTAAAAGGTGAAACGCAGCAGTAAGCTGAGAATATCAGGTACCTGAATATGCTCTCTGATTTCTACTGTCATGTTTGGCATTCCGTTGATTGAATTCTCATCCTTCTTATAAGGTTTTGTATTCCTTTCAATTGTTCTAGCTTCAAGAACTACTTCTTCAATTTTGCCTAGAAATAGATTAAAAAAAAATGTTAACAGGATTTCATATTAAACCATCTGAAATGAGGAGTTGCTTTAAAGGTTTTAAGTCATTTCATTGAAAGTTAAAGATGTCAAGTCAGTTAATTAAAAATAAAAAAAGCAAGACAATCTGAAGGTAGATGGGTCTACCCAAGATGCATTTTCACACAATGCTTTTGGTTTTGTTTTTTTTTTTTTTTACAGGGACAGAGAGAGTCAGAGAGAGGGATAGATAGAGACAGACAGACAGGAACGGAGAGAGGTGAGAAGCATCAATCATTAGTTTTTTGTCGCCGTTGTGACACCTTAGTTGTTCATTGATTGCTTTCTCACATGTGCCTTGACTGCGGGCCTTCAGCGGACCAAAGCAACCCCTTGCTGGAGCCAGCGACCGTGGGTCCAAGCTGACGAGCTTTTGCTCAAGTCAGATGGGTCCGCATTCAAGCTGGTGACCTTGGGGTCTCGAACCTGGGTCTTCCGCATCCCAGTCCGACGCTCTATCCACTGCGCCACCGCCTTGTCAGGCAATGCTTTTGCTTTTAAAATCACAAATTAGTTCACAAAGCTTTAACTTGAAAAGAGAGCTTATCAAGTCTGACATGATAAAAATGGTCACAGCCCCTATGTGGCCTTTCCTCTCTTTCTTTCCCTGGAGAGGTAACCACAACCTGAGGGGTGACGTTTGTTGAACCTGTGCATTTTTATTAACTATGTGTTTCCCTAAACAGCATATATTATTTTCCATATTTCCAAGTTTTATTAAAGTGGATACACATTATATGTACATGTTTCTGCAACTTGCTTTCTATTGAACAACACTGGAATTTTTAGATTTGTTCGCATTGCTACATTAACACTAGCTCATGTATTTCAAATGCCAAGTAATATTTCTCACTGTATGAATGCACCAAAAGGCATTCACTCTTTTAGCATTGTCACTCTGTCATAACTATATATTTATGTTATGAGCAACGATCGGATGAGATTATTACTAAATGTACTTTTGTGAACACATAGAAGAACTAATGAACATTAAACCTAAAACTATGCAAGTTGATCACTTTTAAAAATTTGAAGTTAGGCATATTTAGCAACTGGCTACCAATATAAAATATGATGCTTTTTATGGAACTCTTCACTCAATCAACAGACTTGGACAGCTGCTATGTGCTCAGGGACATGTTCTGCCAATAATATATGTAATCGTAAGGAAGGAAACAAAATATACTCATCTAGAAAAAATCAAGCCATAGTAAGAACATACCTCAAGGAAGTAGTTTAGAATTAAGTATAAAAGAATGATATAGAGAGACTATAATTGCGACATGTTCGTAGAAGAGAGAGATTACTGGGCACTTAGAGCAGGCTCCCCAAAGCGGGTGAAACTATAGTCCTTGAAAGGGGTAAAGCATTCAAATATAGGTGGAAATAAGAGATTGGGGAGCAGTGAAACTTTCTATTTGGCTAAACCAGTGGAGTGACCTAGGCTGGGAAGCCTTATATATTAAACTAGTTCTATTTTGTTTTCCACATGTGTGTACGCACATGCACACACATACAAACACACACACGCAAATATTCACCTACATTTTCCTGGTATAAAAGAAATCCATGTTCACTTTGAACAAATTAGGAAACCAGGAAATGTACTAAGAGGAAAAAGACTATTTCACAACTCAAAAACTATTAACACTCGAGAACACTTCCGGCCAGGTTTTTGTTCCACGTAATAAAAATATAAGTTCCCAAGATTTTGAAACCTTTTTCTTCAAGTGCATCCACATTTGCACGGTGTTAGAACACATCGAATATACAACAGCAGTTTAATATAACAATAGAATATAATCGCAGTGACATCCTGAGGATGTCTTACCAGGGATGCACATCTGAGGCACTTCCTTGCTGTAGAATGATGTCTTGGGATTCCGGAAAGCTGTTCTAGACACGGCCACGACAGACTGGTGGCTACTCGGGGAGTGTCTCGTCACGGCCACGATGTCTTCGTCCACCTGATCCACGTACACCTGAGACGCAGTGGGGGCAAACCCGTTAGTGCTCTTGCTGAGCCGGCTTCCTCTGAAACTGAACCTGAAGAAGGAAACTTAGAAAGCGTAGTTCCTTGCCTGAATGAAACCCTGTGCCCCCAGCTCCTGATGAAGTTTATTGATAGCACGCCGGGCCGCAATTATTCCACTCTGGAAATTAACATCACCTGTATGGGATGGAGATACTCCCGGATTCCACTTAGTGTAAAAGCGTTCTTCCGAAACCACTGAAATCTGAACAAGGTTCAAGCTTAGGATACGCGGATGCTTCATGCCACTGAGAACTTTCGGTGAAAGCGCTCAACGCGGCCAGCCAGGTGGGTTTTAAAGGATGGCAGGTAAACGAACCTGGTGGGGCACTAACTCGTCATAGCCCTTGGTGCTCCCGCTGGCACAGCACGCCATGGAGACAATCATGGAACTTGGGAGGGCATCGTAGACTGACCTGTGCTAGAAGGCAGACAACAAACAGAACCTATAGTGAATTTCCTTCCCCATGCGAACTGCCATCCCAGGGCATCCTGAAGTAAAAGGGTTGTTACAGAAATACATCCTACCAGATACATTCCTCTGCTTTAAAGCAAACGATGAAACACTGTAAACACCACGACCTCAATCACTTAGAACTATGTGGATAGTATTGCCACCAAGTATCAAAATGAAAACATTGAGCAACAGAAGTAAATGCAAGACACAGGTCAGACGCCTAGCTTACCACGATAGGACACTCGTTGTCATGGGTGACGTCCATGAACAGGGCGTGCGCGATGGCCGGCATCAGAGGCCGCAGGCAGGGCTGAACGAAGGAGCCCACGGGCTCGCCGCCATACCGGTACACTAACCGGCCCTCTTCGTGGCTGTTGTGCGCACTCATCGCCTCTGCAAAGCACAACGGGATATTTTAATCTTCCTCATTAACGTCCAAGAAGAGGTGACATTTCCAATCATGACTGACTTTCAAGACAAAAAAGAAAAGACCATGTAAGTATTATAAAAAATAAAACTGCTTTAAGCATTTCACCAACTATCCACTGGCGTAAGGGACAGAAAAATCTACTCTATAACCGGGAAAATGGCCGATGGAGGTAAAGGGAATGGGCGTTGTTTAATAGGATGTTGGTTAGATAAAAATCTATGAGAAAAAATCTAAAGGTTATATTGTATATCCAGGTAGTCAGGATGAAAAACAGCTTTGTATATTTTCAACAGCAGCAAAAAAATAGCAGTTTTCTTCATGAGTCATCGATTCATTCCATTGGTCTTTCAGTACTTTTTTATTTTTGTCTTTTTACTTATCAATTTTAGAGAAAGATGAAGGGGGGGGGGAGAGATAGAAACATTTATCTGTTCCTGTATGTGCCCCGACGGGGATGGGACTGTCACCTTAGTGCATCGGGATGATACTTGAACCAACCGAGCTATTGGGCCAGGGCTCAATTAAAAATAAGATGTTTTACAGCACACTGTAAATTTTTACTGAAAGAAGCAGACTGAGTAATATTAGCAAAATTTTGTGTGGAATATTTTATTTTAAAACTGTGTTGAAAATTATTAAACATTAAATCTAGAGCTATGAAATGCCTCTCAACCCACTCAAACGAAGCTAGAGTTTTGGATGAGCAGCACACCGCAATGAGCCCACCTCTTATCAAGGAGCTGATGCCCAGTCTGGTGACGAAGATGTTATCAAGGTCTTCGCTCCCCGTGAACAGTTCGGCCACTACGTACAAATTGGGCTGCAACTTCCTAGCAGCATCCAGCATGTACTGTAAACAGCATGGTCAGGGATGTTACAGGAGGGGCAGAGAGAGATGGGAGAGGGCAGAGGAGGTGCCACAGGCATGGGTTTGACAGGAAGACACCACAGAGTGAGACAAAGAGGAAATCCAAGAAGAGTTGCCAAATGTCAAAGCAGATCAATATATATAATAATAAACAAGAGGACTGACAGAGAGAATGAAACTTAAGAGGAAGGTTACATTATGCAAAAAGATAACGGACTATCGGGGGGAGGTAGGAAAAAAGCGGTAAACCATAACACGCAATTCTGCTAGGCTTTCCCCCTGTTGCGTGTGTGTTTATTGTTAATACCGCTAATTTCCAACAGTGGACTAAGCTATACTGACAAAGTCCCTGCTGGTTAGCCCTGTGCAGAGAGATTGCAAAGATTGTATCAGACCAACTGGACTGAAGTCAGCTGTTCCTACAGATGACAATAAACTCTTCCTCAGAAATCAATCTGGTTCCAAAATTTTTCACATAATATTTGCACAGAGGTAAATAAAATACTTGAAGTTCTATCAGCTAACAAGTAGGATCTAGAATGTTTCATAACTTAAAATTAAGCACATTAAGTTTTCATGTTATGTTTTGCCAGAATGTTACAACATTCTTACAAGTATGTATTTTTTTGCTGTTACTAAAGGCACTATAAAAAATAACAAAACACCTCTGTCGTTTTTTTGGAGCTAAACAATGTTCTATCACCTGAACTAATAGCCATTAAATACCATCAGATCAAATCAATTTTTTTATCACAGGACTGGAAATACAGACATTATTAATAATGTTTTAAAATTATAGAAATTGATATTTTTCAGATAGGCACACATTTCTAGAGAACATGGAGTTGTCACTAGGAAGCTGTCAAAGATCTTTAAACAGGATGATAATCATCAGTGTTTACGAATTATATTGGGTAGAAGATAAGGCTATCAATGTTGTCACTGCTTAAGTTACTGTATAAAAAGACCAAAGAGGAACAGACTATGTTTACAGTTACATTTTTATAAATAATTATTTAAAATAAAGAAACTGAATCAATGATGCTAAAACTAACTTCAATATGCTGTAATGTTAGTATTTAAATAATCACTATAAATTAGTATATTGAAGGCAACCTAAAAACAAGAATAAGACAAATTAATATTTGTAAATGTTATATGTTGTAACTGTATTAGAATTAGATTACTATATCACTAATTAATTAAAATAACAAATATATCACTACTATTGAGTTAAAATTAATATAAAATTAAACATGTTAAGAAATGATTAAATCATAGTTATCACATATTTTGATGCTATATAAATATTAATTATTACTGTTATTTTTAGGTTCCAATTAATACTATGAATCCTTTCAAGTTATTATTAAATATTAATATTTCCATACTATATGGTAATATGGCTATATGGATATTAAAAGAGCTGGTATGCTCCACTTCCCTAAATTAGAGTAAAAATATTAACTCAAATGTCTCATAGCCCAGTATTCCACAATAACCACATCAAAAGAGCCCGCTAGAAT
Organism: Rhynchonycteris naso; assembly: GCA_037038555.1. Lineage (NCBI taxonomy): Eukaryota > Metazoa > Chordata > Mammalia > Chiroptera > Emballonuridae > Rhynchonycteris > Rhynchonycteris naso. The sequence continues at coordinate 205,522,403 of CM072999.1, forward strand.
TAGGTAAATTGTACGGAAGTGTTCAAGACAACCAGTGGACCAGCCAGCAAGGAGAACTGTCTGCACCGCCCCCTTCAGGAGGGAACCCTGAGCCCCGCCTTTCCACAGAGGAACTGTCCCCGTACCTCAGCCACATGAAGAGGCGTGGAGTGGCAGTTGTCCAGACGCACGCCCTGGAAGTACGTGGCTGTGATCTCCGTGTATTTCCTCATGTGCGCCCAGAGGTATGGGCAGTCCTCTGGCTTCTTCCCATACCGCAGCTTCACGCTGTCACCCCAGCAAATGAGCTCCCTCCTGAGATAGACGTCTGACCCTGTTAAGAAAGGAGCTTACTTTCAATGATTCAAGAAATACAACAACAACAAAAATTACTTTGAGGAAACACTGTTGTTTTTAAATTACAGGGACCATTTCTACCAACACCCATATACAAGCTGGTTACAATTACATTTAAAATGGTTTAGGGAAAATGTTTTTAAAAATTAATATTAATTTCTATCTCACCTATATCTTTTGCAAAATTTCAAGCATTATAGTCTCTTCTAAAAATGTGTACTATTCAAATACTTTAGTACTCTCTGGGATGATGTGTGAAAACACCTCTTGTGGCAATATGAGTATAAGAGCCGTGGTTCCAAATGTTTTTAAAAAATGCAAAAAAAAAATACATTTTTTGCAAAAATATAGTCTTGTGCGCAAGCACAGTAAAAAACAGCTCGACAAAAGCCATTCCGTCCGAGGACATAGAGAATGGACAAAAATGACGCACGTACCCGGTTCGGCAAAGTTCCGAAGGGGATCATCCCCCATCACCCATCCATTGTGTGCCATCAGGAAACAAGCTTTATTCGGGAGATGAATCATAGACTCTTCCGCGGAGAGGGTCATCTCTTCAAATGGGAAAGTAAAGTATCTGTGGGCAGATGATTAGGTGTTAGATCCATACAGAAACTCTCTGTTGAGAATTTGAATCAGACCTATTAAAATGAAATTTCCTCCCCAGCGAACAGAATGAAATGTGTTTGACACCATTTATAGGAAAATAAATTTCAATACAGGTCAAAACCTTCAGTAGACTTCTTGAGTAAACCTAGTAGAATCTGAGGAATGGGGGAGGTAGCATTATAACATATCTGGCCAACATTTTAAATAGTTTACAAAATCTTGTAATTTACAAATAAAATCACTGAGGGACTGAGGTCACTTTGCTACTCTTTAGCTACCTAATCTATGCTTAACGTGACTTAAAAGGAGCCAGGTGCTTGCTTGCTTTAACACTGAAATTATTGGTAAGTGTGCAGTCCTCCAGAAACATTAATGTAAATAATTATAAATCGGTTCATATGATGATAGTTTCTATAACTAAAGATCTGGCTAACAGAATTAATTAATAGTAAGCCTAGTTACCAAATCGAAACTTATATTTCCATTTAAGGAAGGTACTGGAAGTCACAAGTTAAAGGAAACATTTTGGCTAATTTGAAAAGTTAAATACAATGTTTAACCTTTAATGAAAAGAAATGGAATACCTGGTAACCAAAGGGTATTTCCGAGTGACAGGTCCTAGTTTAGGACCATGGCCAGCCAGTCGCTCATAAAACACATTTCCCAGAAGACAATTAACTGCCTGGAAAACATTAAGTTATGTTATGTCAATAACAACAACAAATAGCATTAACATTCAGAGAAAAGCAGCAGTTGAAAAGCAGGTGAAACCTGTTCCTGGTGATAGTTCATGAGTTGATGTTTCTCTGCATTTAATTCCTCAAGTCTCTTCTGGAACCAATTACAGCATTCATTGACTGCGGCTGGCCCATTGCTAAAGCAGAGAGAGCAATACAAACCTATTATCTCATGCTTTACAAATTCTACTTATGAAAACTTTCTGGGGGCTGGGTGAAAAAGGTGAAGGAATTCGGACGTACAAGTTAGTAATTAAAGAATAGTCACGAAATATAAAGGGAATGTAGTCACGAATACTGTAATAACTATGTACATTGCTAGGTGGCCGCTAGACTCCTTGGGGGAAATCACTTCATACGTACATAAATATCTAAGCACAATATTGTATACTGAAACCGATATAATATTGTATGTCAACTGTAATTGAATATATTTTAATTATTTAAAGTAAGAAAATGTTTTCGATAAAATGAAAATAAAATTCTAACCAGGGTCATAGATTCTTTAAATGTATTATTCATCAGGACCGTAATTATGGCTGAAGAAGTTTTCCAATTGTAAAAATTTTTACACAGAAGAAGGGGAAAAATGTTACACGCTCGCAGTACTAGAATTATGGTGGATTACTTTATTTCATTTTCTACTCATACTTTTAGTCAATGTTATTATGCAAATAGTACCAGCCCTAAGGGTATGTAAGTAACTTTGTTCTTTACTTCACAGCACACAAAACATACTCATGCGGAATGAACGTGGCAAGTGCGATGTTCATGTCCACAGTGCAGCCAAGCCGCCTGTATTCAGGGTCCTGAATAATCTGCAGGTGTTGCCTGGGATCAGGTGTGGTTGGTGTTTTCCTGTTTCCTTTAAGAGGGAAAAGGTGATATGTAAATACGAACATCCACAAGGCAATTATAACTGCTACTGTGTCCAAGTTCTTCGTCTGTAACTTTTTCATAGACAATAAAACAAATGTTTATTTAACAAGCATCCTTCCTGCCTCCCCTTCCATCTTCCTGCACCTCACCTAACACACACACACAGACACACACACACACATGGGGGCGGGGGGAGATTGAGAGAAAATAACCTTACAGAAGAAAAAACACGGGGATTCCTACCAGTTCAACCCCAGCTCCCCTTTTCTGCCTGAGTCAGAAAGTCTTATGAACAACCTGACTCTTTGCCGTCATAAAAGCAGCACACAGGTTGTTTTTTACATTTTTCTCTTTTTCACCAACAGGCATATTCCTTCCATAATAAAAAATAAAATGGAAAGAGTAAATAAATGTCCTGTGGTGGGGGGCAGATTTCTATTCCTTTTCTGGAAAATGTTCCTAATAAAAATCAGGTGTTGGCCTGACCAGGAGGTGGCACAGTGGATAGAGCGTCAGACTGGGATGCGGAGGACCCAGGTTCGAAACCCTGAGGTTGCCAGATTGAGCGTGGGCTCATCTGGTTTGATCAAAGCTCACCAGCTTGAGCCCAAGGTTGCTGGCTTGAGCAAGGGGTCACTACCTCTGCTGTAGCCCCATGGTCAAGGCACATATGAGAAAGCAATCAATGAACAACTAAGGTATTGCAACGAAAAACTGATGATTGATGCTTCTCATCTCTCTCTGTTCCTGTCTGTCTGTCCCTGTCTATCCCTCTCTCTGACTCTCTGTCTCTGTAAAAAAAAAAAAAAAAAAAAAAAAAAAATCAGGTGTTGGCACACAAATTGCTTTCCCTGGGTTTCATCTTACATTAATACCTGGTTTATCCTAAAGAGACTTAGAAATGGTTTATAGACCTAGTGACCCCTTGCTCAAGCTGGTGAGCCTTGCTCAAAAAAAGCACACACAAAATAAGATAATATAGATTCTTAAAATCTAGTTTCTCGGGTTCACCTAGAAGAGTAAATATACAAAACCTGTCAAGAAGTGTTTGGAAAAGAGAAAAAGCTATACAATCAGTATAAATCATAAAAAAGTCTTCAGTATTGTTAGAATAAACAATAGATCACTGGACGATCACAGATAGCGGACCCACATGTACTGAGTGTACAACTGTATACTATGAAGTATGGGGTGGTATTCCAAATTCGTGTAGAAGGATGGATGATCCACTCGACGTGATTTCTGAATAAAAATAAAGTTCAATACCTTCTTTATATAAATACACAAAAATAAATCCCAGGCATATTAAATATTCAAATGTAAAATACAAGTAAGATTATTAGAAGAAAATATATGTTGATGGAAGGTCTTTTCTAAGTATGATGTGAAATCAGAAGCCATAAAAAAAAAAGGAATGACAAAGTCAACTACATTGGAAAAATACCCCCCACCGTAAACAAGAGTTAAATGGTCAACAGCATACTAAGAGGACATAAACTGCTCACAAAAATTAGGGGATATTTCAAAATTAGTATGAAGTGATAAAATATCCTCTAATTTTTGTGAGCTGTATATCTGAGGAAAGTATAAGAAGGGATCACGAATAATAAGTCAACATAAAAAAGCAACCCAATAGAAAAACAGGGAAATCACACAACTAGACAATACTGGAAAAACTATAAACGGCTGCCCTGGCCGGATAGCATCACCCCAAAATTCAAGGGTTGCCGGTTTGATCCCCGGTCAGGGCACATACAGGAATGGATGTTCCTGTCTATCTCCTGCTCTCTCCCTTCCTTTCTCTAAAACCAATAAAATAAATATATATAAAAAAACCTATAAACGGCTAATATATGAATAGATCTTTCACTAGTAAGTGAAGAAATGTAAATTAAAATGAGTACTATTTGCCCGACTGACAAAGATTTATAAAGATTCAAGGCATCTAATGTTGGTGAGGGTATGGCTAGTGATAACATAAACGGCTACCACTTGAGTTTGAAAAGCAATTTGACAACACCTATTGTAAATTTATCGTGAAATCTGTTTATCCTTTGACTGGGTAATTCTATATCCAAAAATTTATCCTATAGATAAACTCACATAAGCAAGTAAAAATAACATGTACAAGGACATATTTTCCATAGTACTGCTTATACGAAAATAAGTTCCACTAGATCAAGGGCTTGCTACGTTTATACCACCGAATCTCCATGCCCAGAATAGGATCTAGCATATAGTACCTGGTTCAATGAATATGTATTGAATGAATGAATGAACCATGAATAAACTGAAAATAATCCACCAAAAAGGCTAAAGAAATTCAAGTATGTTAAAATTGTATTACTATCTAGAAATTAAAAGAAATGATTAGCTGTAATAAAATCATATTGTCTACTAAAAGAACAACTTGTTAAACAGACTCTATGTTGTAGTCTTGTGTATATAAAATAGCAAATATAAAACTGATGTATATAATTTATATACACATAATGGTATAAAAATGTATATAAAGTTTGAATTTCTGTCAAAAAGACTGAAAAGAAACAAACTATTAATTGGTAGTTCCTCCTAAGAAGTGGATTTTGGGGAAGAGGAAGTCACACATCCTGGTTATTTATTACATTGTTGCACCGTTTGGCTTTTTTTCTTTACTGTGAGCACACATTATATCGTTTAATACAGTGTGTCCGTAAAGTCATGGTGCACTTTTGACCGGTCAAAAGTGCACCATGACTTTACGGACACACTGTATAGCTTATAAATATCAGAGCAAGGGGAAGATAGAGGCATTTCAGTAAAATAAAACATGAAGGAAAGTTAGTGTCGAACATTCATTCATGTTTTAAGATCTACACAACTATGAGAACCGAAGTGTGAATCTGACCCTGAACTTCCTGGACCTCGAGTCACAGCGACCTGGAAGGCAGTATTTCCGGTCCTACTCTAGCTCTGGGATGTGAACGAGGAAGGGAAGTCCTTATTTTAAGAGCCAGCAAAGATCCTCACTATTAGACTATCCCACACTCACTACAGATACATTCTTCACAATCTTTCTAATTTGCCTCCTAAAACCCTAATTTCTCTCTCAGCATGGTTTTCCCTATGCTTATTTTGTTGGGAACACATGATTAACTTCTTAAGGTTAGTTACATCCTTAACTGATAATTCGTGTCTTTACCTTTTGTTACTGGCTAGTGCAGTCGTTCTTAACTTTTTTTGAGGTACCGAACCCATCAGTTTCATATGCGCATTCACTGAACCTTTCTTTAGTGATAAATAAAATATGATTTTTTTCCCCCAAATTCAAGACATAAGTATATGTTTTTTTACTGGTGCACAAAGTGAGCCGTGCATGAACATCACCTTGCTCAAAGAACAAAACCAACAAAGTGCATGAACTCACAACAAATTACGGTATCACTTTATTCTGGCCTCCGCGGCAGAGGCTTCTCCAAACCTGAGACCAACTCTTTGAACCCCTAGGGTTCGATAGAACTCAGGTTAAGAACCACTGGGCTAGTGTCTGGCTCAGTCTCTCTAGCGGCTGGGTGGCCACAATGGTGGACACTCTCCCTTAGTTAAGATCCCTGCTTTCACCAGCAGAAGACTGAATCTCTGCTTCAACGCCTGCTTCGAGCTTCTGACAGCTAACACAACCTGCTCTACCTACTGCCCATTCACATCTATAACAAATACATATTTCAGTAGTCTCTGCTAACAACTCAAGCACTTCCAAAAGTATCGTCTTAGTGTACCTAAACCGCACAAATATCATATAGTAACAAACTTAATAATGGGTTAACCAAGAGACAAGAAAAGGTATATTAAATTTCTTAAAACTGATAGGAACAGCCTGACCAGGCAGTGGTGCAGTGGATAGAGTGTCGGACTGGGATGCGGAGGACCCAGGTTCAAGACACCGAGGTCGCCAGCTTGAGCACGGGTTCATCTGGCTTGAGCAAAAAGCTCATCAGCTTGGACCCAAGGTCACTGGCTCGAGCAAGGGGTTGCTCGGTCTGTGGAAGGCCCGCGGTCAACGCACGCGTGAGAAAGCAATCAATGAACAACTAAGGTGTTGCGACGGCAAAGAAAAACTAATGATTGATGCTTCTCACCTCTCTCCGTTCCTGTCTGTCTGTCCCTATCTATCCCTCTCTCTGACTCTCTCTCTGTCCCTGTGAAAAAACAAAAAACAAAATTAAAAGAACATTCTAGCACATGTGTTTTACCTTGAGTCAGAAGTCTTCGAAACTGCTCAACTGCTTTGTGAACATCTACTTGGAAAAATTCCCAGAGTTGGATCTTTGGAAACACATCCTCCCAAATTATTTTTCGAATGCACTGAAAAATTTCAACAGTTCAACAATAAGTATATATTTAAGATCATTTTTTCTTCTAAATATTATTTAGCATATTGAATGGTGTAAATAACCACCCATCCCACTGACACTCCAGAAATTCGGTTACTCTGGGTTAGAGCAGTCTTCCTCTGTGCATACTGACACTCATCTGGTGGTCGTTCTCAATCAAGGCGGGCACGCCTTTGTCTCTGTAATGCCCATCTGCCACGTCACAGGAGAAGTGCCATAGTGCTCTGTCTAAGAGCCAGGCGGGTTTCAAGTGCGGAGAGTTCACAAGGTTATACGCACTTTCCGGATGCTCCTGGATCCATTTACTATTAGTAGCTGAGAGGAGGAAAAAGACACAAAGGGAGATCTTGTAATAAACTGAAGTTGGTGGTATCTATGTCGTGTAAAGGTGCAATCAAATGTCACTATCGACCACTTATTCCAGTGGTTCTCAAAGTGTGCGCCCTAGATTTCCAGGTGCGCCCTATGGTCCAGAGAAAAATGTGCCTGTTGGGGACCAAAAAACCAACAGGGTTTTTGGTGTTTAGATTTTGGGAGGACAGAGGTGTGGGGAATTCGCTATAAACTGATAGTCTGCCCAACCCCCACCTCACTTGGCTGATTAGGTTGCAAAAGGCTGTTAAGCTGTGGTGCTGGATTGTTTACACTACCCCCCATGTTCCCCAGAAAGACTGGAGGCAAGTTTCTTCTATCCTTTGTTTGGTGTAAAGGTAAGATGATATTTATGGTGGGGGTTTTGGATTGATGATTAAACATAAGGAATTGTCTCCTGAAGCCTTTTGGGTTTCTATAAAAGAAGAGTAAGTGGCAATATCTATAAAAACTTTGAACATTTTACTACAGTTTTCAACATCCTATTTATGTGAATTAGGATTTTCTACCCTCAACACAATTAAGAGTAAAAAGAGAGGAATTCTTCAATATATTGATGAAGAAATGAGAGTTTGTCTTTCAAATAGATGCCCAAACATTGCAGAAATTGCTAGGACACATCAGGCTCATTTTTTTCATAAACACAAGAATGAAAAACTTAACACATTAGCGCCAGGACCTGCCGAATTTACTAAATCTTACTAAGAATGTATCTATCTGTATAAAAAGACAACATTTTTGTTGTTTTTTAAATTTTTTAACCCCTCTTTTTTACAAATTCTAAAAAGCATAACTCAAAAAATGTAACATAAAAATGTATTTTAATGTCAGAATAAATTTAATTTTGTTGTATTTATTTTGTTTAATTACCATAAAAGCATGCTTGGATTTTATATTTCTTTTCTTTAATATTTGACTTAATTATTATAACAGATGTCTCAGAAACTTGTATATAGTATGCCTCCAATTATTTGTAGGATTTTAAATGCTCCCTGACTTCAAAAAGTTTGAGAACCACTGACATATCTTCTTATATAGTAGCCATCAGAATGTTATGACATTGTAGTATCAAAAAAAGTTTTGGTTGGGGTATCCAGTCATCCAGTTCACCATCCATTTTTCTTTCGTTTGTTGTGGGACTTTTTAATTGATAGTAGGTAGGATGCAAGACTGATGTATTAACACTGTTGGGATAACAGTTACTGTAGTGGTGTGAGTTAAGAAGGGTCGTGTCCTCGGCCTGTTGTGATGGTCCTTGAGTTAACTACATTTTGGAATGCTCCTTTGAAGCCCGAAAGACATCTTTTCCTGCAAGGCAGGCTTCAGCCCCGACCTAAGTCCTCTGGCCTTCGGGTAAAGCAGAGAGCCACCTGTACGCTTAACCCCGGTTCAGGCTGTTCAGCGTCTGGCTGCTCGGTCTTAGGGCAGGAGAACTGTCCGCTTCCCCATTTCTCTTCTACTTTTAGTCTCCTGAGCAAGAGGGCTCCCTTCTCTGGTCCCATCTAAGCTCAGGGTTCCATCTTTTCCTGACTTCAGAACTCAAAAGGTCCTGTGCACCTTTTCTGCCTACACGCTCATTTCTTCCTGAGTGTTTCTGCGGGGGGAGGGCAGGTGGGTGGGGGGAAGGTCTGGCTCCTTCCTATGGATCTTGAAATATGCTTGTTTCTCCCCAAAGCTAAGGATACAAACACTCACCCTGTCTAAGAAGTTATTTCCCTAACTTCCGCAGAGTCTCTTCGTATCAGGGATGCCTTGAAAACACAGCCTGTGTCTGCTGTTTCCACTTTCTCCCCAAACGCTCTGCCACCTGCTGTCTCCGGCCCTCGCCAAGGTTCCTCCAAGCCTCCCAACCATGAAACCTAGTGCTACGTTCTCCTCTGCACCAGGTTCATCCTTGGTAATGCGTGCCATTCCTGAGTAGTCCTCCTGCGAGGTACAGAATACCTCTGCCTTGATTTATGTGCAAGTACGTACATGTTGATTATATATTGAACTAACACTTAGGCTTTCTCTGAAGGAAAAAATGAGTAGTATGATAGACTGTGATTTTTAAATTGAGGGACACCTATGCGTCATTTGTGTTTTTAATGTGATATAAAGCTGAAAGGAACAGAATAATTCAAATGTAATATTCTTATCAAAATGAATGATAGTTGGCCCTGGCCGGTTGGCTCAGTGGTAGCGCATCAGCCCAGCATGTGGAAGTCCCAGGATTGATTCCCAGTCAGGGTACACAGGAGAGGCACTCATCTGCTTCTCCACTGCTTCCTTTTCCCTCTCTCTCTCTCTCCCTCTCCCGCAGCCATAGCTCAAATGGTTTGAGCAAGTTGGTACCAGCACTGAGGATGGCTCCATGGCCTCACCTCAGGTGCTAAAATACCTCGGTTGCTGAGCAACAGAGCAGTGGCCCCAAATAGGTAGAGCATCGCCCTGTAGGCAGCTTGCTGGGTGGATTCCAGTTGAGGTGCATGCGGGAGTCTGTCTCTCTGCCTCCCAGCCTGTCACCCTCTCACTTAAAAAAAAAAAAAAATTAACAGTAGTTAACAAAGCTCATACCAGTGTGGTTGTAGACAACATCAGTGATACAAAGAATATTCCACTCCTTTTTCAGTTTTTCCACTAACTGTCCAACATCATTCCAGGTACACTTTTTATTAGGTCTTGAAAAGTCAGGGTTTAATTCCAACTGATCAGCAAGGGAGTAGCATGACCTAGATTGTCCAAGGGTCTGCAGCGGGGTGAAATGAATCATGTTGTAACCTGAGACGCAAGGAAATAAACAAAGATCATTGCAGAGAAAACACCTCAAGCTAAGCAAATTACAACTTCCTTAAAGTGATTCCAAACAGGAAGGCAACCATGGTACTAGAAAAGGAGTCACAGACTTGGGTTCATGTCTGGACTGTAACACAGCTGACCTCAAGCACGTTCACTTAACTTTTCAGGATATCAGTGCCTTCAGGTACAAGGCAGAGACAATGAGCTGATGTATTTGAAAACAATTATATACAGTGTGCCTAGTTCCTAGTCGGGGTTCAATGTCTATTTGTTGAATGGATACAGTTACTTGTGGAAAATATACCCTATGTAAGTACACCAGCATGACTTTCTCCTGCTTTTAATGTTCCACAATACCCGTATTCTGTTTTCATCAAGACAGTGAACTTCTTGTGTCTTTCTTCACACGACATTCAGCTCGAAAGCAGAAAATTAATATGACCTTTTATCAAAGAGTAAAATACAACTTAAGTTTCGTTCTACCCTTGGCATGAATGGCAGACTTTCGTACAAGCCTTCCACACGGAAGACAGTTATGTAGTGCAGTATTTATTGACTTAAAGTTATATGTAATGATAATACATTTTCCAACACATTTTAATAAGATACTACTAATTTTTATGTCAAAGTCAAGTCTTAGAAAAACAATAATGACCCTACTTTAACACAGAGCTCCTTAATGTAAGTTGAACCATATAATTTATCATTTTTATAGGTCAAACATGGTCCAATATCAATGATTTCGTATGTCCCATATATTTATATTGCTAACTATACTAAGAAACAAAATTAAAAAGGGAAGCAAAGCCTTTGCAATCTGTATCAGAGACAAAAATTATGATTTTAAAAGAGAAGGAAAGAAAGACAGATGACACTACCTGATTCTTTGGCAACCTGTAGTCGGCTTTCCCATTCATCAAAGGGTCCCAAGCACTTAGCTAAAAACGTCTGGAGCGTCACACAGTCCAAGGGTAACAGCTGACTGTCAGCACCGACACGTAGAACAGGGTCCACGACTATGTAGCCCCCACCGCTCCTCTCGCTCCTCAAGCAGGGAAACCAAAGAAGAGCTTCTCAGTTAGAGGTAGGAAAAGCAAATCCTTATCTAATAGCCTGACTCTCTAACCGGAAGTGAGCTGTTCCAGTTAATGGCATATATCTTAAGTGAGTAAGTTATCTAAAGAGTTGCAATAAAACTCAACGAAAAGCCATATTTTATCCTTTTCCAATCTTTATATAATAATATGGTAGAGATACGAGGGGTCCTCAGGTTACAAAAGTCTCAACATATGATGTTTTGAGTTTCTGATACTCACTCCCATAAAAACTTAAAGAAATTGAGATGTGAGTGTTTTCCGGCTTACGCTGTTAGCGTTGTACTTACAGACTATGTGGGTGAACTAGTTTGGCTGCGTGTGGTGGAAGATTTTGCAGGAATGCGGTGTATGAGTGAGGGCGTTGACGTCCCCAGTACGCTTACCTACGTCATCTTGGACTGTTAAAAGCGCAAGTGTTGCATTTGTGTAGGGTGTGTTTTGAATTATACCAAAATTCAGGTTATTTCACTGTCATAGGAACAGAACTATGTCATAACCCGAGGACCCCCTGTATAATATCCAATAATGTTGCTTTAGGAAAAATAAGTGTACTAAAACCTGTCAGTAGTAACAAGGCACTTAAGTAAACAGCACCCTCTGATCAGGTTGCATGAAAAGACTCAAGTATTTAAACTGTTACTAAAAAACTAATAATAATCCTTTGAATCTGCAATGAGCCTTCCAATCACTTCCCAGAAGAACCATAATCTGTTTACATCTCAAGGCATTCCTACAAAAACTGCAACACCGTGGTTAATCTGTTTACATCTCAAGGCATTCCTACAAAAACTGCAACACCGTGGTTAATACGTTATGTTTTACACAGTGGATACATTTAAATTATGGAATAAATTAAGTTCTTTTTCGCTCATTCAGAACTCCTGACTTACCCCTGGAGGAAGTAATACTGAAATGAGCCCGCCTGCTGAAGGTAAAGTTTACAGAATTTGTCAGAATCATCTTCTCTTTCTGAAGGATTTTCCCATTCCAGGGAACGAAATTTTTCCCGATTAAATGCTTCTCCAGGAAATGGGTAATTTGTAAGCACAGTGACTGCTTTTCCCTGTAAGGTCGGGCCCAACCGGAACTGCAGTTCAAACCCTAAACAAAAAGCACATTTTGATACACTTACTAAAAGACTTAAATTATGTAACCATGTCAAAAAAATATAGATATTTTAGGTAAAGTATTACAGAAACTCTGATTTCTCGACTATGTTTAAAATCACCCCAAATACATAATGCTGTGTTTTGAACTACTTTGCCTTCCACGTGAGCTGAGCTTTCTATTTGAACGTATAGCACACGTCATAGGACCGTCTGCTCTGTGCTCTCCCTGTCCTCTCCTGGAAATGGGTTCCTATTCGCATGCTACACTGCGATGTGCAAGTTCTTACGTGACCCCATTTCACACCATCCCCTCCACCCCTTCCAACCCCAACCCAGACCCCTGTACTCACTGCCTAGCAGTGGCTGTGTGACTGGAGACCTTCACTAGCACCTTTGAAACTGCAACAGAAAAGTCAGTTTTCAGTAGTGTCCGAGTGTGTGACAGTATGTAAAACTTGGGAGGCATCGTGGGACAACTGTTTCACCACACAGAGGAAGCCAGCCTTCCCTGAGAGAGGCCAAGTTCTAAAGAGGCAGAAGGCAGGTATCTAGCACGAGTTCTAGGGGTATCTGAGCCCCTGACCCCAGCTGTCCCTGTTACCTGCTCAGAATCAGAGTTGTGGTGACAAAGGATCAGCACGGAGCTAGGCGGGGAGTGGGGACAGGGGGTGAGGACCTCTGATTCACAGCGTGGGCTGACCTCCTGGTATGAACAGGCTCACCACGGTCCTTCTCACGCTACCAACACGACATCACTGAACTGGGAATACACACAGTCAGCCTACACGAGCTACGCAGGCAACTCTAGCCTGTTGCCCCCTCTCCGTGGTCTGGTGATTCCAGCCTTTCCTGGCATTCTGAGAGCCAACGATTCCTTCCCACTTGTGCACAAATCAGGCTCTTTCTGTTGAAATACATCTGAGACTTCCATACTACACTACAAGTATTTTGCCAGAGAGGTAAAATAATAACAAAACCCAGCCCTGGCCAGTTGGCTCAGCAGAAGAGCAGCGGCCAGGCATGTGGAGGTCCTGGAGTTCAATTCCCAGCCAGGGCACACAGGAGAAGTGCCCATCTGCTTCTCCACCCTTCCCCCTCTCCTTTCTCTCTATCTCTCTTCCCCTCCCGCAGCCAAGGCTCCATTGGAGCAAAGTTGGCCCAGGTGCTGAGGATAGTTCCATGGCCTCCGCCTCAGGTGCTAGAATGGCTCTGGTTGCAACTGAGCAACGCCCCAGATGGGCAGAGTATCGCCCCCTGGTGGGCAATCCAGGTGGATCCCGGTCAAGCGCATGTGGGAGTCTGTCTCTCTACCTTCCACTTCTCATTTCGAAAAAAATACAAAAAAATAAAACAAAAACAAAAACAGAATACCATATTGCAGTTGTAACTTGACTGTAAAAGAAACATTTTAGTTGGCTTGAGGCAGACTTTAAACCTTGACTGTAATTACCAGAATGTAAAAGCTTGCACTAAAATCTATTAGAAATATAAAGTATATAAATTTTAAACATGGATGGAACACTTCAATTAATAAGCAATAATAACAGAGGCAGGTAGGAAAATTTAGTTCTGTGGCTTATAATATTTACACCTAAAGAACTTTTTGAGAAGAAAGAAGCATACTAATATTTACACTTTGAATAATCAATTTATTAGATATCCAACAAAGTAATAAAATGATCATGTGCTGCCCGATCAGGAGGTGGCGCAGTGGATAAAGCGTTGGACTGGGATGCAGAAGACCCAGGTTTGAGACCCCAAGCTCGCCAGCTTGAGCGTGGGCCCATCTGGCTTGAGCAAAAGCTCGCCAGCTTAGACCCAAGGTCACTGGCTCCAGCAAGGGGTTGCTCGGTTTTCTGAAGGCCCGCGGTCAAGGCACATGTGAGAAAGCAATCAATGAACAACTAAGATGTCGCAACGGCAACAAAAAACTGATGATTGATGCTTCTCATCTCTCTCCGTTCCTGTCTGTCTGTCCCTATCTATCCCTCTCTCTGACTGTCTCTCTGTTCCTGTAAAAATAAAAATAAAAAAAGATTATGTGCCGAGCACACACCATGTAACAGGACAAAACAGACACTGTGTTTTGCCCTGAGGAGCCTGAGTTCTAAAGGGGGAAGGTAGCCACTGAGCACTGAACACAGCAAATAAGTAAGAAAAAACAGTACGTTGGGGAAGGGTAAATGCTAGAGAAACAAAGAAAAGCCAGAGCAATGGAAGGAAAACAGGGGAAGGAGAGGACGGGAGGCGGGACAGAGGGAGAGGAAGAGGAAAGGAGGGGAATAGGGGAGGAGGAGGAGGAGGGGAGGAGAGGAAGAGGGGAGGAGAGGTGGAGGGGAGAGAGGAGAGAGGAGAGAGGAGGAGGGAAGAGAGAGAGGGAAGGAAGGGAGGCGGGGAGGAAAGAAGGGGAGATGGGAGGGGAGGAAGGGAGGAGGGGAGGAAAGAAGGAGGGAAGATGGGGAGGAGGGGAGAGAGGAAGGGAGGTGAAGAGGAAGGGAGGAGGGGAGGTGAAGAGGTGGGGAGATAGGGAGGCAGGTAGGTGGAGTATTGAGCAGCTCATGTTCATGAGGAAAATAGTGAAAAATAATAGTGCTTGTTTTTACCAGGTAGACTGAAAAACCTATAATTCATGAGGCACAAGGGTAGAAAATTCAAAAGGATCTTGCTTCAGTAGTGGGGGCACAGTTCTATACTGGCTTTGCAAATCATAAAAGTAAAATTAAAAAGGATTAAAATATTTCCAAGTAACTTCATTTCATTCCATAACAAAGACCAAGTATAAGAATCCCAAATTTCCCAATATCCAACAAGGTAAAAATTCACAATGTCTGGCATCCAAACAAAGATTATGAGACATACAAAGAAGTGGAAAAACACAGCCCAAACAAGGAGGCTAAATCAGTCAGTGAAAACTGACCCAGCAATGACACAGATGTTGAACTAGCAGATAAGGAAGGTCATCTATTATACTAACTTGCAATCCATATGTTCAAAAAGTTAAGACATGAGGAATTTGAAAAACAAAACAAAGAAAGACCCGCAACAAACTTTTAGCGATAAAACTACAATGTCTGAGATGAAAAATACCTAAGATGAAATTAATGGACAATGAGACATGGCAGGAAAAAAAGTTAGTGGTTTTAAGGCACAAGATAGAAACTATGCAAAATTGAACAAAGACAGAAAAAAGAATCTAAGAAAATAGAAAGAGCATTACTGACCTGTGGGACAACTGAAGTGGCCTAATATATAAGAAATTAAGATGCCTGTCCTGTGGTGGCGCAGTGGATAAAGTGTTGACCTGGAATGCTGAGGTCGCCGGTTCGAAGCCCTGGGCTTGCCCGGTCAAGGCACATATGGGAGTTGAAGCTTCCTGCTCCTCCCACCTTCTCTCTCTCTCTCTCTCTCTCCCTTTCCTCTAAAATGAATAAATTAAAATAATTAAAAAAAAAAAGAAATTAAGAGTCCTCAAAGTAGAGGAGAGAGAAGGGGGCATAAATTATTTGAAGAAATGGGTTAGCCTGTCCTGTGGTGGTGCAGTGCATAGAGCATCAACCTTGAATGCTGAGGTCGCTAGTTCGAAACCCTTGGATTACTTGGTCAAGCAAAAAGCAAGCAACGAACAACTAAAGTGAAGCAACTATACTTCTTGCTTCCCCCGTCTCCTCTCTCTGTAAAATCAATAAATAAAATATTTTTTTAAAAAAATAAAGAATAGGTTTAAAAAATCCCCTATTTGATGAAAACAATAAACTTACCAATTCAAGAACTTCAACAACCTCCCCCGCCCAAACAAGAAACATGAAGAACTCCAAGGAATATCCAAATCAGACTGCTCAAAACCAGTGACAAAGAGAATATCTTACAAGTAGGCGGGGGTGGGGGTGGGGGTGGGGACACAGTATGTACAGAAAAAAAAGATAAGGATGATGCAAACAAGAAGAAAGTGGAACATCTTCAAAAGCACTGAGACTAGAAATGGCAGACTAGAATTTTATACCTGGTGAAAATATCTTTCCAATACAAAGGTGCTGAGAGCAGGTTTCCATTATCAAAACAGTAAGGGGGGCAAATTACATGAACCCTGTTGCGGTGGATATGAATCAGAGATACCGAGTGAACTGCTATTTATTTATATATAAAGAACATCAGTTTGGCTCATGGTGAATCCTGAAATGGGGAACACGTATATATGTTTTGGTCATGTCTAACATTGCTCTTTGGTAGGACTCCCCCACTCCCCCCCAGTGCTCTTTGACAGATGGTAGATTATGCACCACAATATAAGATATTCTTTGTGGACCAGAGGCTGCAGTGAAAGACATTAAGAGAATGCTACACTCTTCCAATTCACTCTAATCCAGAGGTGCCCACACTTTTTCAGCTTGCGGCCTATTTATAAGATGACCAAGTCAAAATGATCGACCTATAATAAAAATGCAAAACATAAATTTATTTCTTCTAATCTATATTATCATTATTTAAGTTACTATTATTACTATTTAATGTTGTGTATTCTTCTTTCACCTTTCTCCTTCTCAGCTCTCTTTTAGGAGGAAAGTCAATGTCATAGTTTTTATGAACAGTCCGAAAAAGCCGCTCCACATTTCCCTTCTTTGGAATAGCAATGGAACACAGATAGATGAGGCAAACGCACTTAGAATATGACAAAGTGAAAAAAATCCCCTCCCATTCTGTATGAAAGTGGTAGGTTTTAGGCTTCTTACTTGGACCAGCTACGGCACTCATTTTTATACCCTTTGTTGTATTCAGTTTAAATAAATTGAAGGCTAACCACGCAGCAATGTAACTGAACAAGTTAGCGCGGTTTAACGCGCATGCGTAGGGTGTCAAAAGTTCAGACATCAGATTGGCTACCCTGTATGCCAATCAAAAGACAATGTCTTTTCAATGTCATGCGATCTACCCACACTTCCTTCGTGATCCACCAGTAGGTCGCAATTGACGTATTGAGCACCCCTCCTCTAATCCAATTAAATAGTTCTGTAATTGCCTAGAGAAATAGCATGGTCTCTTCTGCAAATGCAATGTGGAAATATGAAGGAATAGAAGTTCTAGATATTCCTGGGAAAAGTTACAATCTAATGATAAATACTGTAATCATATTCCTAGGTTGGATTAAGATGTGGCTAACCATGTATTCATGGTAAATGGCTTTAACAAGAAAGAGACACTCCAAATGGAGTAATTAACTGCAAAATTTCAGGGACTCATTTTTATTTCTCATGCTGTACAGCAAAACTAATAGTTTCTTTTCCAAGAAGTTACACAAATTTTCCTATAAAGCTACTTGGCATAAATACAGAAAGAGTGTTAATAAGGTTTATATTTTGACTGAATAATTTTATATAGTCATATATGTACTTTCTGAGGAATTAATCAGGGATGTAAACATAGGTTGTATATAAGGTGTTCATCACACCTTCAATTATAGTTAAATAAACAAAAAACAAACTAAATATCTATTGATTGGGAATGAGCAAATTAACTTGTAAATTATAGTAGTCTGCAAGCTGGACTGTTATAAAGGTATAAATCATGTTATCAAAAGGCATTAAATAACATGGCTACTTTTATATTGTTCTGTTACATTTTTATGTACCTGTATACATCTTTTTAAAATCCTTTCTGGTAAAAAGTATAACTAACATGTGGCAGTCAGCAGGGAGGTAGAATTCACACACCATAATACTATAAGCAGGTTTCAAAGTTCTCTAGACCAGAGGTCCCCAAACTATGACCCGCAGGCCAAATTGCGGCCACCTGAGGCCATTTATCCGGCCCCCACCGCACTTCCGGAAGGGGCACCTCTTTCATTGGTGGTCAGTGTATGGAGTACTGTATGTGGCGGCCCTCCAACGGTCTGAGGGACAGTGAACTGGACCCCTGTGTAAAAAGTTTGGGGACCCCTGCTCTAGACAGTATAAACCCAATTTTGTTTTGAAACAAAATGCATAAAAAAAGAGAACTTTTATACAATGCTAGGATTTTCTAGTTAGGGAAACATCATTTTAAAATTAGAGCTACAATTATGAAGACATAGGCTGAGAAATAATTGTCTGAAGAATTAAAATCTAAAGTGACTATGAGAATCCTAACTATCTACATCTCTGCAAGAATGATTAAATTAATTACAGGATAAATGGTATCATTTTGAACAAGTACAAACATCAGACATTAGCTGTCTGAGCGTATTTAAACAACCTGTCCCTGCTGAGTTTATGCAAATATTTTTTATATTTACACAAGGATTTAGGGTACAAAGGTTGAAACATCCAAATACTCTATAACAGTATTTGGATCAGTGGTCTATCTTCAGAAAAGAAGTGACAAGTATTCTCTAAATATGAATATTTTTTATGTAATAGACATGTATGTTGATTCCATAGATTATGTAAATTATGAAACATAAAACTAATGATAAGATGTCCATAAAATAAAGAATATTTTAAATTACTAATTTTATTTATTAATGAATGGAAAAATCTTTTACCTCTTACCAAAAATTAATAATAATATCTGTCTGTGAAAAGAATGTGATTAAATTTCATTAATGTTAAACATCTTGTGATAAAGTAATTTAAAGACTCCAAATTCTGCTTATTTTGATACTTGGTATAACAGCCTTGGATTTAAAAAAACAGCACCTAAAGATACCCAAGTCAAATGGAAGAAGTTCTCAGTGGCTGTGTTTACTAAGCCAGGACATGAACTTTTCAATCGCACTCACCATTATGTAAAGCAGTGGTTCTTAACCTTTTTTGAGGTACCGAACCCACCAGTTTCATATGCACATTCACCGAACCCTTCTTTAGTGATAAATAAAATATGATTTTTTTTTCCAAATTCAAGACATAGGTATATGTTTTTTTCTGGTGCACAAAATGAGCCGTGCATGAACATCACCTTGCTCAAAGAACAAAACCAACAAAGTGCATGAACTCACAACAAATTACGGTATTAATTTATTCTGGCCTCCGCGGCAGAGACTTCTCCGAACCCCTGAGACCGACTCATTGAACCCCTAGGGTTCGATAGAACCCAGGTTAAGAACCACTGATGTAAAGGTTTTTGTTGAAATGTGCTAGTAAATACATTTTTTCCCTGACATGCATCCATTGTTTTTCCAAGCTAATCAGAAGATAGTCCATATTTATATATGAGACAGATGATTTGAAAAGCATCTGAAAGCCTTTGTTTGGAAGATTTTTCAAGAGAGTAGAAAATTTTGTTTTCAACTTTTTAAAGTGGAAAGCCATTCCTTTATAAGGGTGAAACCACTTGAAAGAAGTGTGACTGATATACATGTTCAAAATGTTCTCACTACATAGCAAGGGCCAGCACACTACACCCACCCTGCCACCTGTTTCTGTGGAGTGTTACTGGGACAGGGCCGCTTCCGTCCCTTTATGGACATGTGGTCTGTGGCTGACTTCACAGTACAGCAGCAGAGCTGAGTGGCAGCAACAAAAAGGATATGGGCTGCAAAGCTGGAAATATTGGCTCTTTGAACCCTTACAGGAAATAAAAGTGCTGAATTCTTCTCTCTAGTATCAATTTCCATCAAAAAGCAGTTAAGTTTCTCATGTTTACTTCAGAGTTAAATTGTATTTATTTTTTCCGAAAATACTTTTGTAGGTATCATACTATTGAGAGCTACATGTCAGCCCTGGCCAGTTGGATCAGAGGTGGAGTGTCAACTGGCATGTGGAAGTCCTGGGTTCAATTCTGGGTCAGGGCACACAGGAGAAGCAACCATCTGCTTCTATTCCCCTCCCCCTTTTCTTTCTCTCTCTTCCCCTCCCACAGTCATGGCTTGATTGATATGAGTGCATTGGGTCAGGGTACTGAGAATGGTCTGTGGAATGTCCACCTCAGGCACTACAAATAGCTCAGTTGTGAGCATGGCCCCAGATGAGCAGAGCATCGGCCTCAGATGAGTGTCGCCTGGTGGACCCTGGTCAAGGAGTATGCAGGAGTCTGTCTATCTTCCCTCCTCTCACTTAAAAAAATAAAAATAAAAGCTACATGTCATTCCTGAAAAGCACAGATCTCAGACAGCAAAGTTCAAACACTTTCTAACTCCTCTTTAAGTTTGACAACCTTTCGAGGTCAAGTGGTATTTACGGTTACACTACCCTAAATTAAACAATACGTAGCCTTCACAATACTAAGTTTTGTATCTTTGCTACAAAAACACTCTACCCCTGGAGATAATCTAACTAGTGTCTCTACTTAACCTGGCTTAGGTACAGTATAATTAATTCACGGCCACACACTGCAGGCAAACCAGTGATGGAGTGATTGTTCACCCCTTCTACACCTAACAACCTCCATTCCGCCTTCAGAATATGTCATTTTGTGTATAACTCACCTGAACTACAAACTGAAATTATCAATGTCAATTCATATATCGGCAAAATTGAATTAAGTTTTTAACAAATATAGCTAGGTAGGTGGGGAGAGAGAAAAGGAAAAAGAATAGAAGACAAGTCCTATAGTTTCTTTCTATATTCCAATAGATAGATCAGTGTACCCCTTTAAAGGTACATGGCCACTCTGCAGACTCTAACCCAAGCTCCTTAATATAAAATTCTTATATACAGTAAATGAAACATTAGAATACCAGGAGTATGTCAGATTCCATAATTAATCGCATGGTATGCTAAAATTAGGTCATAGCGGTACATGGTGTGGCTATCTTGTTCCTCATAATAACTACCCTTCTGCAGACAAGTAGCCAGATGACAGATTAAACTATTACCGTCAACTAAGTTTTCTATCTTGTTCCCTCCACTCCAGCTAAACAGTCTTGAGCTCCTAACCAAGGAAAACTTTATAAATATTTTCTTTGCAAAAAGTAAAGAGTAAAATGTGACCGAACTACATGAAGGATGAGAGGTAACACTGATTTTGTTCATTACTCCACCACTACTGAGACAGGAAAGAGAGGCAAAGGCTATGATTTGGCTGGAAAACATCATTATTTGGCCTTGTACTTGCTCAATTAGAAGACTCTATAGAGATACTAGCCTTAAAAATGTGGAGGAATCCTTTTTTAGGAAAAATGTGAAAAGGAAAGAAAAATAAAGAAAGGCTTGGTGATCAATTAAATATGAAGAAATCAAAAATTGCCAGTTTTTGTTTTTACATACCTTATTGGTTGCCAAGGCTTATGAATTTTAAAATGTTTTAGACTCTGTTCCTTTATTTTTCAACTCTGATGCAGTGAAACTCTTCTCTTTAACTGGGCGTGTTTTTAAAATAGCCTTTTCAATGACTTCTTGTGTCCACCACCCCTCTCTCCATTTTCCACTCTACAATTATCTTCTAAAATAATATGATCACATCATACTTGTACACAAACACTGAATATGTTCCCATTTGTATCATTCAGATGAATTTACTGGTTTTAACTAAAGTTAGAGTCAACCACGTCGTTCTTAGTTTATAAACCCTTCACAGTCCCCTCTTCAAACAGCTTGGCTGAATTTACAATTTTTTGTTAGCTTGAACTGGTGGTTGAACAATCAATCAGCAGGGACTTATGAACTGCTGTCTATTTCACTGGGTTTTCTAACACTGTCCCTATCCTCAGATCCTAAACTCTAGTCAGATACTCTGAGTCTAACAAGCTTTTAGACCAGTGGTAGTCAACTTGGTCCCTACCGCCCACTAGTGGGTGTTCTAGCTTTCATGGTGGGCGGTAGCGGAGCAACCAAAGTATAAATAAAAACATAGATTTAACTATAGTAAGTTGTTTTATAAAGATTTATTCTGCCAAACTTGGCGAAAATCCGACATAAAGTACTTGGTAAGTAATTATTATTATATGCTGTAACTTGCTATAAATTATAACTCTGCATTATAAATTTTATAAAGTAAAGTTACTTCCCTACTTTATAAATCATCATTACTGTGGAACCAGTGGGTGGTTAGAAAATTTTACTACTAACAGAGATACAAAAGTGGGCGGTAGGTATAAAAAGGTTGACTACCCCTGTTTTAGACATTGCTACATTGTTCAGCACAGAAGTCTCCTGTGCCCATTGTATAACCGGAAATCAAAGAAAGCAGTGCCAAAAAAATTAAGTTAAGACTTCAAAGAGGAGATGAAATTCTAATGAAAAGTTGAGAGGCAGTCAACACACAGAATGATAATAAAGGGATGTAATAGATGGAGAGGAATCTAAAAGAGTGGAAGTGTAGAGACAAGCATGAGAAAAGCCCCCTGGGAGGGAATTAACAAGGAAACTGAAAAAGATGTAGGACACTAATCAGGGGTAACAATGAGGTAGGATCTTGGCTAGGGAAGGCGGGTCCCATTACAGACAGTCTTGGAAGCCAGACAAAGACGTTTAAATTTGACTTTATGGACACCAGTTAATAAAAAGGAAAGGGATGGCCTAAGGAGAGTAATCTAACATGAATATTCAGGCACATGGAAGAGACATTGACAGGCAGGCTGAGATATTTGGAAAGAAACGATAGGGTTTATGAGAGATTGCAGTTAAAGAGAAGGAATCGTCAATGAAGACTACAAAGTTTCTAGTCCTGGAAACTATGAAAATAGAGACATCACTAAAATCAACAGGGAACCTGGGAGATAAATGTGGTGTGAGAATGGGGAGGAGATGGTTGCGGACATGTGAGTTAAGTATATCCAAGTGGAGATATCCTAAGGCTATTCTGCAGCATAACCCTGGGATGAAGCCAAGAATTTAGGGCAAGAATAGATAGGTATAGTGATCCATGAACATCTCATATCTATTTGGGAATTGGAATTCATATATTATTAATTAAAAAAAATTTTTATTTATACATTTTAGAGAAGAGAGAGAAAGAGAGAAGGGGGGAAGAGCAGGAAGCATCAACTCCCATATGTGCCTTGACCAGGCAAGCCCAGGGTTTGAAACTGGTGACCTCAGTGTTCCAGGTCGACACTCTAGCCACTGCGCCACCACAGGTCAGGCATATATTATTGATTTTGAGCCCCCACTCCCAGTCAGGTAGTAGAGCAGAAATCAATAGGTTCATTTCACAAATAAAGAAACCACTGTTCAGAGCAAGTGTGACTTGCCACTGCGCCACCACAGGTCAGGCATACGTTATTGATTTTGAGCTCCCACTCCCAGTCAGGTAGAAGAGTAGAAATCAATACGTTCATTTCACAAATAAAGAAACCACTGTTCAGAGCGAGTGTGACTTGCCCACTGTCAAACAATTCGTGAGTGGCAAAGCCAAGAAAATTCTAGTCCCCTGTTCTGGCCACTAGACTTGCCAGCCTTCGAGAGGCAGCCAGAGCTCGAGGCCCTTGTTGCAAAGGGGAGTCTTTATTCTGGAGGCAACAGTTGAGGCCATGAGAAGGTTTGGTTCTTTGAGGGCTGGAGAACAGAACAACAAAAAAGGACCCCTTGCAGATACATACAATTAATTGAAATGTGGAAGACAGCACAGCAAGGGATATGCCCAAGTTGACAGGAGTAATCAAGAGGGTAGGGGGAAAAAAGTCAAAACCAGAAATGTGCAGAGTCAGGCAAGCCAAAAATGGAGTTAAGTGCTCAGTGATCCTACCTGCCAACGTTGGAAGATAAAGGTTTGGTGTGGAAGTAATGCATTTGATGACTGAAATTTCTTCAAAAATTTAACTCAAGATATTGGGGAAGGGAGGTGGGAATTCTCTCAAAATGTTGACCAATACAACAAAATCCATTTGGTACATGAATAAAAGGGGGCCGCATTTTATTTTCCACACATAAAACTTCTATTTCCCAAATTGCATGAACAGAAATGAGTGTGGAATGTTTTTCAACGCTGGAAGATTAAAAAGTCTAAGAAATAAAGCATCTGCTGAATTATTCTTATAGAAATATAACTTGATTTTTTTAAAATCACAGCTCAAATATAACTCAATATAATCTGATCAGTTATTTCACTTTTTATTTGGCAAAAGAAATATTTTCAGCTTGTACCTTCTCCACATTTGAGAGGTTTTTCATAAACATAAATAGTGGTATACTTTTGGCTGGGATCTAGTTTACTAATTCAAAATTTCAGCCAAGAGTGGGAGCTAAAAATAAGTTGTAAGATTAAATTACACCCACACTAACGTTTTAAAAAAATGTGACAATGAATTTAAAAATTTCAAGACACTGAGCTAATGTAACAGCTTGCTACTGACCTTGCTCAAGTCTGAAGAGGGTCTTCTCCAGCTTTTCCATTTCGTTCAGAAGTAAAATTCTAATCTGTTTACTGTGTCCCATTTTGGCTCCGAGAGGATTGGAACGCTTTCAGCAGAATTGAAAGAACTCCGAGATCGAATGAGTGACCCCTGAAACATACACAGACACTCAATTCAAGATACAGAAAATAACCTTCGTCTTCAATTCTCCCAGGCTGACAGCCGCACTTACATGTTCCTAAATGTGCTTTAACCCTTAGCAGAGAGTGAGTCTTATATTTAAAAAGGTCAGAGAAGGCAAACTGATAGCTGTTTCCACACCTGAAGCATAATATGACTTAAGCTTAAAATACTGTTCTATAGATTCTTACAATTAAAAAAAGAGAAAAGAAAACCCCCAAATACTAAAGTAGGCTCAGAGAAAAAGCAATGGCTTTCGGAAAGCAGGCAGGTGGGGGGTGGGGGCCGAACGTCCCTGCCCCCAGGCCAACCCGCTGGGAAGGCTGCAAATGGCACCTCTGCTCTGAGAGGTCAGTCCGCTCCAAGACAACAGGTGGGAGAGCGCCCCGCTCCCAAATTCGGGTCAGGAGCCACCAATGGGAAGATGGGAGCGAGGGAAGCAGTTGCTGCCCCGGGAATAGCTGCGGTGGACATAGGATGTGCAGACAGAGCTATAGATAGACAGAAGGCACGGCCCCCAGAGGCCGGCGGCGCGCCTCGCACTTACACCCGGCAAGTGATACGTGCGGCTCCCGGGACACTGCGGGACCCGCCGCCCTGCAGTAGGAGCCGGGGAGAGGGGACGGGAAGGCAGGCGACAGAGAAAGGCGCAGCGAGGACCCCGCACAGGGAGGGCCGGGCGCCGTGAAGGGCAAAGAGAGTGGCGGCCGCAGGGGAACCAGGCCCTGGACGCTATGGGCGTGGCCATGAGTGTGGGCGTGGTCTGGCACTATGGGCGTGGTCTGGCGCTGTGGGCGTGGCTGAGAGCTTCTCTGGGGCTCCGCCTCTCGCGCTGGTCCCCACGCAGACCCTCAACTTTCCCGGACCCCTAGTGCTAGCTCCCCGGGTGGCGGGCGGACCGCTTTTCTCGCCAGTTCCGGAAGCGCCGGGCGCTGGTCTCGCGAGAGACTGCCCTGGCCGGAGAGAGGAAGAAAGCTGAGGGAATAGGATTGGAGGGTGCAATTCAGTGGTTGGGTCATAGGCTGTCAGCACCCCGGGGAGGATATCTGTCCACGTCTGTGAGGAGACTGTCAAGCCTCCGAGTGCAGGTGTCGTTTGTAGCCCTGATCTCTAACGTAGTGTTTTCCAAATGGTGAATAGTAACTTATTTATTGAAGGTGGTAAAACAAACGAACAAAAAGTCATCTTAGTTGCAACCAGCAATTTGGAAAATAAAATATTAGAGACCCGAATGCATTGCCTCTGGGAGGGTCTTCTTTCACCAGACTGCTGCTTCTGTGACTCGTGTTTTGATGGGTCCTGCATTCCTCCTGGGGGCTGTGGTTAAAAACCCTAGAGCTGCTGCCCTCAAGGGTTTGCATTGTGACCCTTCACACTAGTGTTTGCGATGGTGCGGTGGTGCTCGAGTTTGAATCCCGCCTCTGCCACTCGCTGGAGTTGTGAAGGTTCGGAAGATGCTCAACCTCTCCGTGCTTCGGTTTTTCCATCTGTAAAACGGGAATTTTTAAAAAATAGGGTCTGCTACTCAATTAAACGTAAACCCGGAACGGTGCCTGGCACAAAGCACGTGCTTGTGTGAGTCCACATATTGAAGCAGAGTGGGACCCTGACCACGGGAAACACGTTCACACTGCCCTGTGTTTTCGGGCCCTCCTTGCCGTACCCTCCTCCACACTCATCTCCATCTCGCTGCCCTCCTGTCCATCACTGTTCCCCAAACAGCTAATTTGGACTCCCAAATTAGCTTGTCCTCCAGCAAGACTGTCCCTGTGCTGCCCAACACTTCAGCTGGAAATACGGAGTGAAACAGGTTGATGAAACATTGTCCTTTAGTAGCGAATCATTCTTACATAAATGCTTGAATTTTGAAAGGTCTGTTCATTGAGATGAACTTAATTTTGGAGATTTCATATTGTGGGGGTGTAAAGCCAATGGCCAAGGCCATCATCAGAGCCGCCTGGCTCATGCAGGTTCTCATTAGATTCGGACAGTCGGTAATGAAACAATGGAGCCAAGAACTGGTGAGCCACCAGCTTTAATTCTAGCTTGCACCCTGCGGGCAAGCAAAAACACACACTGGGCTCCAAAACCCACTCATTCAGTGCTCACAAAGCTACTGACTTATCCGAGTTTCCTAGAATCAAAGGTTTCTAGCTCACCAGACTTATTCACCTCTGTTCCCCATCTCCTTCTCCAGCACAAACTCTGCACAAACTGGCTTCTCCCTCAGCACTCCACCATCTTGACTGCTTCTACTCTCCTCCATGTGGCCTTAATCTGCTCTCCTCTCTAATTCTAACCTCAGGAACGGAGGGAGAGCAAGCTCCCAGCCTGCCCCACTTTATAGTGTAGAAATCCAAACCTTTAATCCAATCTACAAACAAGGAAGTCTCTGATACAAAGTCACTTATCTGAGACATACTGGGAGGATTCCTCATGAGAGTGCATCACCCCATATCATCCAATCAGTGAAGGGTGTGGGGAAAAGCTTACTCTTAAAACTTGCACGTGGGCAGCGCCATCTTTAACAAAATGAGCATAATATATTTCATCTGCCCAATGGGGTGGGGGAGAAGGGGAGTGAAGAATGTTAAGTAATGGAAACATTACGGTTCATGTGATGTGCCTCTAGGACTGATTTTTACAGGTGCATAGTGTTTTTCTTTTTTTAAAAGAAAGTGACACTTGTATGCTATTTGTGAAGTTCCTGGAACGGCAATGAATTTGCAGTCTTGGGCTATAGTGGTGCCCAGTGGCCTTCATTTTGGTGCACACTTGTCTTGTGTCTGTCTTGTGCAGGACAGATATCTATATATACACAGTAATCTCAATGCTGGCATTTCCAGGGGGAAAATACCCTTGAGGAACATCTGAGTGATAATCTCAGCTTCTCGACAGCGACTCTGGTGTTTTCTAAAACATTGGAATTAGTGCAGTGGGGGAATGGGAGAAGGGCTGTGGTCAGCAGGGGGTTCCCTCAGGTTTGTGTGTATACCTATATATTTTCTGAAAGGAAGGAGTTATTTGAGGCATTAATTATAATTAGTTCCCAATCCTGTGATCGGGGTCTGAAGTAGATGGGGCTGCCTTATGTAGTTTTTATAATCTTCAGTATTGTCCGTGTACTTTATTTTGTGATTATGTACTGGTATTAATCCTTTTTAATTTTTTGGTAAAATTTGGAGTTGTGTTTACAAAATACCATCTAAGTTGACCAATTTATTCTTCACTTTTTGAAATATCCAGAGAGAGCCAGTGAAGAAAACAAGGGAAGGAAAAAGGGAAATCGAGTTCAAGCCAGAGAAGTAGGAGAGCCTGAATATAATGATACGGAGCCATGGAAAACCAGGGAGAGATTTTTTCTGTTTTTCAAAAGGGAGATAGTACAACATAAAGAAAACGGGCTTTGAAGATAAACAAACCTCAGATTAATTTTAATCTCTCCGAATAGCAATTGATTCATCCACAAAATGGAGAGAACACCTCACTAGAGGTTTCCATGGGAGATATTGAAAGTATAGAATGTGTCTATTTAGCATAGATCTGGCTTCTGATTAATGATAGCCTAGAAAAAGAAGTGATAAACTAGTTGTCTTGGCTGGGTGCAGGTTGGCATTCACACAGATCAGATGCAGAGGAATCCCAGGGCATGGCAGACGCAAAAGACATTTTCAAAATGTCTCTTCCTCTGTGAAGAGAGAGTGGAAAGGTGAATCCAGACAGAAAATTCATAGCCCAAGATTTCAGCCTAAATTAGAGAAAACGGAGGAAGGACAGAACCCAAGAACAAAATAAGGGTCAGTTGGTGTGCAAGAAATATTTGTTAGTGAATTTATATAAAAGTAGAAAACAAAGCTTGGGCTCTTAGAGCTTGCATAGGAAAAGTAATTTAAAAATTCCTAAGCACTGATATAACATGTTAGCTAAAAAAAAAAAAAGTGTATGCAATACTTGAAGAGCATGGTAGGAAAAAACTTGAGAGGTCTTTTTAGTGATGATCTTTACCCTGTTCTTAGGATAGATCTTTTAAAATTCTTTGGCTCAAAATTTAAAGCTCAATCATTTTACCCTTTCAAATACTGTAATTTAACCCCCTGTTAAAATCTTGGCTCCAGTGTTTCATATGGAAGGGTTTAGAGCGGGCAGTCTGGTAGGGGAGAAAAGACCAGGGACAGAGGGCTTAGAGCCAATTTTATCTATTTGTTAGGGCTACGACAGATACATATGACAGAACAGCAGAGGCTTAAACAAAAGATGAGGTTGTTTCTCTCTTACATATAAGCCTATAGTTTAGCAATCCAAAGCTGGGGTGGCAGCTCCATAAAGTCACCAGGAAGCCAGGCTCGCTCTAGCTCACAGCTTTCTCCCTCTTGTTATCTGAACCTCATCCAGTACAAGAGGCTGCCAGAGCTCCAGCTATCATATCCAAGTTTGGGCAATAGGGTGGAGGAAGAAGAAGAGAAGGGTGAACCTCCTCCCTTTAAGAATTCCTGGAAATACCACACAGCATATCCACTTGTATCTTATTAACCAGAACTTGGTCACAAGTACACACAAATACCCCTTATCTAGGCAGCAATAAAACTAACAAGAACTCAGGTTTTGATATTAAGGGAAGAGAGAATAGATTTTAGTGGACAGCTAGCAGTCTCTGCCACATTTGCATGGTGCTTTATTTTTTATTTTCATTGTTATTGAAGCAATACAGTTTAGAACGGGAGAATGGAAGGCTCTAGAGCAGTGGTT
Organism: Rhynchonycteris naso; assembly: GCA_037038555.1. Classification (NCBI taxonomy): domain Eukaryota; kingdom Metazoa; phylum Chordata; class Mammalia; order Chiroptera; family Emballonuridae; genus Rhynchonycteris; species Rhynchonycteris naso. The sequence goes on from CM072999.1 coordinate 205,551,821, forward strand.
CTTAACCTTTTTTGAGGTACCGAACCCACCAGTTTCATATGCACATTCACCAAACCCTTCTTTAGTGATAAATAAAATATGATATTTTTTTCCAAATTCAAGACATAGGTATATGTTTTTTTACTGGTGCACAAAATGAGCCATGCATGAACATCACCTTGCTCAAAGAACAAAACCAACAAAGTGCATGAACTCACAAAAAATTACAGTATTACTTTATTCTGGCCTCCGTGGCAGAGGCTTCTCCGAACCCCTGAGACTGACTCATCGAACCCCTAGGGTTCGACAGAACCCAGGTTAAGAACCACTGCTCTAGAAAGAACATCTCCAAGAGAAAAATGGATCTGATTATGTAACACGCTTGACCACATTGAGAGACGTTTCACGAACATCTCACAGTTTTCTGTTCTGAAAGGGGGCAGTGAGTCAACAACGGGCACACAGAAACGAGGCAAACAAACTTGCCCCCACCCCAAAAAAAGTCTAGCTGGAGACAACAACCTTAGGTCTGTTAGCCAAATGAGCTTGCTGAAACTGAACTCCAGAATGGGCCACCTTCCCCTCCAGCCACAGAATGACTGGTGAAGCCACGTTCATGGCATGTCTATGCCCCAAACGAAGAAGGAGGGAGCAAGCCAAGCTTACCCAGTTATTCTTCCCCATGTAGCAATCAGGTAAGTCTCTCCACCTCCCTAGGAAGAGGGTGAGTCAGAATAGAGAAGCCAGGGGTTTGTTTGGGGAAGCTCTGTTCAGAAAACAGAGTTAGGGAAAGGCATTCTTCTTCAGGCATTATACAAGTCATTTAACTTCTTTTGTGTTCTAATTCCTAAGCTTCTTGAAATTTATCTTTTAAGGATATATAAAACTAAAATGTATGATCTATTTTGAAAATTAATATGCCCTATAAATAATTAATAACAGTTAATATTCAGTGAACATCTAGGAGGTGCCAGACACTGTCCTGAGCTCATTGCATGTACTAACTCAATTCCCAAAACAACGCTATTATTACCTCCACTTTAGTGGCAAGGAAACAGGACTCTTAAGCAACTTGTTTAAGGTCACATGGCAAGCAAGTGGAGGTATGTGATTTCAATTCCATTCTCAGAGATTTTGTTTGGTCAACCCTAAATCTGGGGCACTGATAATCAAGAAAGGTTTCATAAATCGGAGTTAGATGTTGCTCACTTTATCTGTGGCTGGGTCAACAGAGAGTTTGTTTTCTTGTTTCCTGGGATATTCTGGCTAATCTCAGACTCGGTCATCTCAGGACAGCTCCTTCGGGACATCTGCCACTGCCTTGCCCATCCTTCCGTGAGTCTGGGTGCCCTTGAGGCCCACTCATGACTTTGCACATGGCAGAATTTCCTTTTGTCTCAGGGCTGATGAATATTGCATTGTATCTGTCTGTATACCACATTTTGCTTATCCATTACAATATGGACACTTGGATTGCTTCTACGTTTTAGCTACTGTGAAAAACGCTATTGTGAATGTGAGTGTGCAAATATCTTTTCTAGCCCCTGCTTTCTTGGGTATATACTGAGAAGTAGAATTGCTGCATCATGTGGTCTTTCTGTTTTGAATTTTGGAGGAACCACCATACTGTTTTCCATAACAGCTGTACCATTCTATTATACATTCTCATTGACAGAGCACAGGAGCTCAAATTTCTCCACATCCTCATGAACACTGAACTTCTGGGCTGTTGTTGTTTTTTAGTAACATTCTAATGGATGTGAGGTGTACCTCATCGTGGTTTTATCTTCATTTCCCTAATTACTAGTGATATTAAATATCTTATCATGGTCTTATTGAACATTCATATATTTTCTTTGGAGAATTGTCTCTATTCAAGTCCTTTTCCAATTTTTGAATCAAGTTGTTTGGTTTCTTTTGTCATTCAGTTCTCTATGTATTCTGGCTATCTATCCCTTATCAGATATGTAAATACGCAAATATTTTCTCCCATTCGATGGATTGCCTTTTCACTCTGTTGATAGTGCCCTTTGATGTACAGGAGCTTTAAATGTTCATGAAGTTTAAATTGTCTATTTTTCTTTTATTTCCTGTGCTTTTGGTATCATATCAAAGAAATCATTGCCAACTTCAATATCATGAACATTGTAGTAAGTTTTGAAGTCCAGAATTGTGAGTTCTTTAATTTTGTTCTCCTTTTTCAAGATTGTTTGGTATAGTTGGGGTCGCTTGACATTCCAACTAAATTTCAGGATAGATTTTTTTATTTCTATAAAAGTAGTCATTGTGATTTTGATAGGCATTTTAATTAAATCTATAGATCACTTTGGGTAGTATTGACATTTAACAATTATAAGCCTTCTAATCTATGAATATGGGATATCTTATCATTTATTTATGTTTTCTTTCATTTATTTTAGCAGTGTTTTGTAGGTTTCATTTTACAAGTCTTTTATCTCTTTGGTTAAATTAATCCCTAATTTATTCTTTTTATTTTTTATATTTTTTATTTTTCTGAAGTGAGAAGTGGGGAAGCAGACAGACAGACAGACTCCTGCATGCGTCTGACCGGGATCTACCTGGCAAGCCCACTAGGGGCTGATGCTCTGCCCATCAGGGCTGTTGCTCCATTGCAACCGGAGCCATTCTAGCACCTGAGGTGGAGGCCATGTAGCTATCCTCAGCATCCAGGCCAACTTTGCTCCAATGGAGCCTTGGCTGTGGGAAGGGAAGAGAGAGACAGAGAGGAAGGAAAGGGTGAAGGGTGGAGAACCAGATAGGTGCTTCTCCTGTGTGCCCTGGCTGGGAATCGAACCTGGGACTTCCACATGCCAAGCTGATGCTTTACTGCTGAACCAACCAGCCAGGGCCCCCTAATTTATTCTTTGTAGTGGTGTTATGAATGAAATTTTTGTGTAATTTTCTTTTAAGATTATTTATTGTTATATAGAAATGCAACTTATTTTGGTTATTTGACTTTGTATCTTGTTGAATTTACTAGTTTTAACAGTGTATTTTGGTGGAATCTTTAGTTTTCTTTTACTTTAGGATCATATCATGTGTGAACAGAGATAATTCACTTCTTCCTTTTTAACTTGGATTCTCCTCCCCCGGTCCCTCTCTCTAAATGTTCTGGCTAGGACTTAATAAAAGTGTTGAAAGTAGCATCCTTGCCTTGTTTAAGATCTTAGAGGATCTTGATCTCAGTCTTTCACTATTTTTTTTAGTATGATGTTCACTGTGTGTTTTTTTTGTATGTGGCTTTTATCGGTTCAGGTAGTTTACTTCTATTCCTAGTTTGAAGAGTGATTTTCTTTTCTCATGAAAGAGGGTTGAATTTTGTCAAATACCATTTTTCTACATCAATTGACATGATCTTTTATTTCTTTAGTAGAATACGCATTTCCTTTTGCTCTTTAAAATTCCACAGGAAAGGCTAAGGGACTTGAATGAGATACATATCATGGCAGTATGACAAGCCATGAGCCCACGGCTAGCATGGTGCCAATCATGCTGCGTTCATTGTCTTTTCAAAAGTAGCACTCTTCTTATTATTAATTAAGGTTAGGGTTTTAAATTTTCTCAGTTACAAATAGGAGTTGTTTTGATAGCTGGTTCTGCCGGCATTTTGCCCAGCTCAGAATGGTGGAAAACAAATAAATCTCTCACAACAAAGCTTTCAAAATGGAAGAATGCATAAGATATGCTGACACTAACAGTTGTAGGTCCATCTTTCCCACCAGACAGTGAGCTCCATGAGGGGAAAGAAGATATCCTTTGCCCAGCACCTAGAACTGGGGATTGTTTTCTACTGTACAGGAAGCTCTTCATGAAACATCTTGGGAGATAATCAGAGAATAACAGTATGTCCCTTGCCCTCTCTCCTTCTCCTTTCCCCGAGAGAGAGAGCATCAAGTCAGTAACTTTCATGTAATTAATTCTCTATGAAGTATAAACAGAAACCTATTCTGAAAATTGTGCAAAAGGGAGCAGTTGTGCCATTTGACTCAGTATTGTTGAATTAAAATATTTAAATTTTGATATCAAGGGAGGGCTGCACTCCTATTCACCCTGCCATTATTAGTTGCTGTCTTATTTCAAAGAAACATAGACTCATGCGTTATTCAGTTTTCAAAAGTCAAGGCGATAGCCCGCCTAAGGGTAGATGGCCACATAGTAACACAAAGCCAGACTTGATAATAAAGGAACTGACTGATCCCTCGAAGCAGGTTTTTATTTTACAGAGCATCATATAGTGCATTGTGTGAAAATAAAATCAGACGACGTAGTATAATCTACAACGGATACCAGTTATATCAACTCTCTGTTCAGTGACCAAAACAACCTAATTTAGCGGAACACTTGACTGATGTATTTCACTGCCAATCAAGTAAACGTTGAGGAAAGGTCAAGGCTATAACTACAAAGGCCAATCTATTTTAATTGCCAAGGGTTTAAAAAAAGCCATCTTCTCAATTTACAGTGGCTGTAGGGAATCATTTTCCTGCTTACGCAGCGATAAGGGGTTTGTATATTGTGAATGCAGCAGAGTGAAATGTCAGCAAAACCTTAAGGTTAAATTAAATTAATCAGAACTGGAGAAATTTTATTCCATAATCATAGGTTATACGTCCTGTCAAGGAAAATGATTGCTTCTTTGCTTACATAGTGAAACATTGATAAACTTTTCTTTTTTGTGTGTTTTATTGGAAAGAACTTATATAGAGATTCAAACATTATAAAATTGCATTTAAATAATATATGAGGCTGGCGCTCACTTCAGCAGCACATATACTAAAATTGAAATGATACAGGGACTAGCATGCCCCCTATACAAGGATGACACGCAAATTCATGAGGCATTCCGTTAAAAAAATATGGCTTACATTTGGTAATAATGGCACTTTTAAGTAAAATATATGAAAATATACACTTAATTCAGAATGATTCAATATTTAGCCTGTGAACTGACTTTGTAAGTCATGCTATATTCCTTAAATATATGCTCTAGGACAGGGGTCAAGAACCTTTTTGGCTGAGAGAGCCATGAATGCCACATATTTTAAAATGTAATTCCGTGAGAGCCATACAATATGTTTAACCTTAAATACAAGTAAATGTGTGCATTTTATGTAAGACCAACACTTTTAAAGTACAATAAGTCTCTGAATTCTTTTTAATAACGTTGTTATGCTGTTGCTAACCAATAATGAATAAAGTACTTCTTACCATTAATGCGACTTCTGGTGCTGCATGGTTTTGCTTATGGCTTTGTAGTCTGGTTGATACGTGGTGAGGTTAAGCTTCATGCAGGCGTTGAGACTTCCATCTGTTAAATGTGATCGTAGGTTGGTCTTAACATTCTTTAGATGTGAGGAAGACTGCTCACATGCATATGTAGAGCCAAACATTGTCAGTACAGCAATACTCACATGCTACAGTGTGTGGTATGTGACGGGAAGCACGTTCCAAGTTTTAACAATCAACTGATCTGCGGGTTGAAGTTTTATCATTTCTCCCTACTTGTGTTTGCTTGCCAACTCTGCTTGCTGTCATGCAAGCCTTTCCAAATATTCATTCAGTGAGTTGAACTTATTCACCCACATGTCTGAGGCCTTCAGGTCAGCAGCTTGTAGCTCAAAATCTCTGACAGAGACATTGGGGATGTAACTCAGGTCGATGCTGTCCACTGCACACTCGTTTGAATGGGTGATGAACTTAAAAAGACTAGCGCGCTCATGAAATTCTCCAAAGTGCACTTTGAATGACTGCAGGAGATTAGATGTGAAGCCCGCTAGCTGCTGGAGATCAAGATGTTGAGCAGGGTCACTTGCTGTGCATGCATCTTTAAACTCTCCCAGTTTTTCAAAGTGTAGTAAACGACCTGTTTCAATATCAGTGATGAAGAGTTCCAGCTTGTTTTCAAATGTAAACACTGCTTGTTGAAGGGATAAGACTGTATTTCCAACGCCTTGTATTTTCACATTGAGCTTGTTCAGATGTTCAGTCATGTCCACGAGATAGTAGAACTTCATGAGCCATTCAGTGTTAGCTAACTCAGGATGCTAGACGTTTTTCATTTCAAGAAAAGTCCGGATTTCACTCAGACAAGCCGCAAAATGGCTGAGCACCTTCCCTCTTGACAACCAATGCACATTGCTGTGCAGAAGCAGACCAGGATAATTATTCCCAACTTCATTCAGCAGTGTTTTAAACTGGAGATTATTTAAAGCTCAGGAAACAATAAAGTTGACCACCTGAATGACCAGCAATATCACCTCACAAAGCTGCTCGCCACACATCTGAGCACAAAGCGCCTCTTGATGTAGGATGCAGTGAAAACTTAGGATGGGTCTCTTTTCATGTTCTCGAAGAAGTGCTACGAATACTCTGTTTTTCCCCACCATGCACAGAGCACCATCAGTACACACCTAAATAAGTTTATCCATCGGTAGATTTTTTTCCTTAGCAAACTCAGTGAAAGACTGGAATAAATTCTTCCCTCTTGTTGTCTCTTTCATAGACAAAACAGCAAGACTTTCCTCACGTAGTGTGTCACCGACAACATACCTTACAATCACACTCGCTGAACTGGGATAAACGGCTTACATCTGTTGACTCATCCAAAGTGAGAGAAAAGAATGGTGCTGCATTTATGTCCTTCACTTGTGTTGCCTCAATTTGATTTGCCATCATGATGGTACAATCGTGAACAGTTCTTGCTGACAGAGGAATGTCTTTTATTCGTTTGATCATCTTGTCTTTATCCAAAAAGTCATCAAAAAGTTCACTGGCAACATCAAGCATGAATGTTTTGGCATACTCCCCATCTGTGAATGGCTTTCTGTTTCTCACAATTGCTAAAGCACCCACAAAGCTAGCCGAATTCTAGTCACCTTGTTGGGTCCAAACACGGAGTTGCTGCTGACTAGCTTGCACTCTGCACAGTAGCTCTTGACATGCTTTCTTCCTGATGTCCCCGCTGGATATTTCAGTGCAAATGTAGTATGGTGTGTGTCGAAGTGCTGCTTTATATTTGACCGTTTCATCGATGCAATTTTATCATTGCATATTAGACACACTGCAGAACCTGCTCTCTCTACAAAGGCGAATTCCTCTGTCCATTCCTGCTGAAAAGTATGATACTCCTCGTCCTTTTTTCTTTTTGCCATCCTCTTTGTCAAAAGGGTTTCTGCAATTAGCTAGCTGACTACTTGATTAAAAGGAGGGAAGTTTACTTCCTGACCTCACAACGACCCGTGTACGTTAAGCATTATCCAATAAAAATTTGGTATTGTCCCAGAGGACAGCTGTGATTGGCTCCAGCCACCCACAACCATGAACATGAGTGGCAGGAAATGAATGGATTGTAATACATGAGAATGTTTTATATTTTTAACGTTATTATTTTTTTTATTAAAGATCTGTTTGCGAGCCCGATGGAGACATCAAATGAGCCACATCTGGCTCGTGAGCCATAGGTTCCCGACCCCTGCTCTAGGATCTATTTTGACATTTCTCTCTCCTTCCCAAGGCTTATTGTTTCTTGGCTATTTTAAAATAAAATTTAAAAGGTAATGACAGTTCGTGCTGTCAAGAGAAAACCTGCATTAGGAACAGCATCCACAGTGAGGGACTATTCACATTTCAGAAACCAGAGGAAGTCGTGCAGAACACGTGTGATGATACCACACTTCAGGGAATCTTGGGGACTCCTGGGCAGCCAGACCACCATTGAGATAACCGCTTTTTGGGCCTGAAATCAGGGCAGCCTGGCCCCCCTCTCAGCACATGTCCTCACTGGGGCGGGGGGCAGTGATGGAGAAGAGAGATGCCCCGATGCTGGGACTCCAGTAGGTCTTCCTGCCCCCACAAAAGCTACAGGAATGATGGAGACCCTATGTGGGCCTAGGCATACAGGAGAGAGTTCTGATCTTTAGTGCATGGTTGGCATTGCACTTTTTCCTGTGTGACACTTCTGATTGGGGCGGTCATCCTCTGTGGGTCGGGCAGTGCTCCAGGTGAGCGCAAGAATGCCCCGCACAGCCATCCTCTCTGCTAAGTGGAGGCTCGGCCCCAGGGACACTCCCATCACTCTCCAAGCTCTGACTGACAGGGTCCGCCTCCAGGTATTTTGTGTCCCGTGGTTTCTCCTATCTGTTCTCTTTGTTTCCTAGTTTTTTTCCATCTGTGTTATAAAAATAAAAACTCTCATGGAATAGGTTACATTTTGAGATTTATGTGTGTATATATATATATACATGCTATCTTTGCTTGGCTTATGTATCAGAAGTCACACTGAGAAATATTCTCTTTAAGCTACCCTTACACCTTTTTTGGTGGGTGAGTACCAACAACATTATTGTCTGTTTCATAAGACTTCTCTTCACTTTGGAACCATATTCTCTGTTTCTTCCTTTTCTTTTAAAACCACACAAGATGATGAAGCAATATGGTCAGAGAAGTTTTTGACATACACTCACAACGAACTCTTCTAAATGTGATGAACTGAACTGGCCTTTCATGGTACCGGAAGGGAGATGGTCTGAAAGTGAGCCCAGGAGCTCATTCTTGGTTACCTGAACCAAGGGACCACTGGGAACCAGGAATCACTCTTCAGTCACGGGAGAAGCCACTCTCGAACTTAGCTTGCTGAAAGACTGATAGCAAACATTTACCCTCTTTCAGGACAGTGGTACAACCTACCTTTATAGGCTTTGTGAGTCTTAAATGATAAAACGTATATACAATGCTTAGAATGGTGCCTGGAGCAGAGTCACTGTGGTGTAAATGTTAGTGTAATTTTTAAAAATGTGTCATGTGTACTCCCACAACATTTGCTCACTATTTCTATTCCCTCCACCCCCCGCCCCCAACACACATAGTAGATATGTAACAACTGTCAGAGTGTCAAAGTATGTAGAAAGTGCTTGGGGAAAATGCTTTATAAATGCAAAGCATATTAAAAGGATCTCCATACCGTTTATGTAGATGAAAATATAGCAATTTTACACTATGTTATTAAAATGACTCTCCTCATTCACTGTTTTCACTTACACAGACTATGCTAGGAGGAAACTAATGATTTTCTAATTCTAGGAGAATTCACACAATATTTTACTCTAGGTGAGTGAATAATAGAAGAATTAGTGAAGTCAGAGTTTTTGAGTTAAAATACTGCAAGTTGGAAGACTATTTCAAAGAAAGTCCTGTATTAAATGCTGGAGAAGTGGATATAATTTTTTTTTATAACAGATAATGAAAACAAACATCTTAGTCTTAGAGATTAAGGATTATATCACGGGCCATGTTACTTTTAAAATATCACAGATCTTGCAAGCAGACTTGCAAGGACTTGATTTTTGACAACAAGATAACGAGTCGACATAAATCTGACCAGCGGTCTTGGCTCTGTAAGCATGCCCTTGAGACTGCCGATGTGACACTGAGGTCTCAGGGTACTTTGAACCAGTATGCATTATGAGACATTAATAATTTGACATATAACCCTGTCACAGAATCCGTGATACTTCATTGAAAAAAATTCTAAAGCCTTGAAGAGATATTGATAAAATAGTTTATCACCATGTGCATTAGTCAGCTCAGGCTGCCATGACAAAATGCCCTGGATGGGCATGGCTTAACCAACAAAATGTATTCCTCATGGTTCTGGAGGTTGGAGCGCCTGAGCTCAAGGTACCAACAGGTTTTGTTCTTGGTGGGAGCTCTGTGCTGGTTTGCAGATATCTGTCTTTTCGCGTGTCACCACAAAGTGGAGAGAGAGAGAGCTTTGGGGTCTCTTCCTCTTCTTATAAGGGCACCAGCCTTATTGGGTTATGGCCTCATTCTTATGACCTCATTTAACCTTTATCACAGGCCTTATCTCTAAATACGGTCATGTGGAAGGTTAGGTGTTCAACATATGAATTTTAAGGTGCCATAAGCATCCTCTCTATAATACCATTCAATAGAAGGAGGGGCTATTTTTTTAAACGTCTTTTTTTAATATTAATTGATTTGAGAGAGAGAGAGAGAGAGAGAGAGAGAGAGAGAGGAACATTGATCTGTTACTGCATGTGCCTTGACTCGGAGATCGAACCGGCAACCTTTGTATTTTTGGACGATGCTCCAACCAAGCTATCCCAGCCAGGGTGAAGGAGGGACTATTTTTATTTGGGTGAACATGTCTCAAACTCTCAGAGGAAGTAGCTTTGACGAGTGCCTCTAAAGGACTTGGCCTTCAGAGCGAGAAGGGAAATTACACCACAATCCGGAGGTTCCGTGTGAGCGAGAAGGGAAATTACACCACAATCCAGAGGTTCCGAGTGAAAAGCAGCGGGGACGCAGCACCCGCGCGGGACTCTCCAGGGTTCCAGGTCGACCGGTCTCCTAGGGGCTGAGAAGGAAACAAGTGACACAGAGGTGAATGTCAAGTCATTGAGACCCTTGAATGATGCGCTCGGAAGCTGGTACTTTCTTCCGTGAGCAACAGGAAAACACAATTAAAAAAAAAAAACATGATATGATCAGAGCTGGTTTCTCAGAACATTAATCTGACAAGGATGAGGGGCTGACCCTGGCAGCTTAGTGCTCTCTGCTGAGGAGGGTGTGTTAGCGGTCAGGAAAGAGGTCACCAGAGCTGACCTATATACTAGAGGGACCGATCAGTCACCAACGAGTCAAATGTCAATCTCCCCTCCACAAGCTCATACTCTAACAGCAAAATACACAAATAAACCAATGACTTAAATATAATGAAATATGTGCTAGAAAAAGATTTAATTCACCAGTAATATATAACAACTCTAAGCTTGTATATACCTAAAAAAATATAGTCAACATTCCTGAAACAAACATGGACGGAAGACATGGACAAAACCACCATTACAGTGGAATGTGTCTCATACTTCATGAGAGATTAAGCAGACAACATATTAGTAAAGGTCAGAACATTTGACGATGGTTGGTTCGAACTGGTCAACCATACAGGCTCAGAGAATAAGACATATAGCCACTAGAGAACATAGTCATGCTGCTTCTCCTCTCCTCTTTTCTGAATTCTTTCAGTGACTGTTTCCCTACTTTTCACAAGAAAGAAATATCTCTTATCTATCCCAACTCTTCCATGATGCATCACCTGGGAATATGAAAATGTCAGAGGGACAATAAAATATTGGTGCTGGAAAAGCCTCTCATCATGGCACACCTCTTCTGGCTATTGTTTTTCCTGTGTTATGTTAGTGTCTGGTGAGGCTAAGGTGTGACCTTAGAAAAGGGACAATCTTACCGTTGCTGGGACATTCCCAGTTCAATAGTGTGGCATGTTTGGAGTGGTGATTATTGTGTGACTACTTACTCCTTTCATAGTCTCACTATCGTCAAACAGTGCCTTACTCTGAGGATGTCATGTCGGATCAGTGCTCAGGTGGGTACCAAAGGGATCAAGGTGGATCCCACGGAGCTGGCCCTGGTGCTGGAGCCCCAGTTGCCAATCAAAGGGCTGGAGTGTCTTGGGCTTGCCCTGCAAAAAGCACCCCTGACCCAATTCTAGCAGTCAAGTAATATTAACTCACGGATAAAGGACCTTCTAAGCATATTAGAAAATATTAGGCTGTCAGATTAAAAAATTTGTGAAGGGTGCATACATATACTGTTCACAAAAATTAGGAGACATTTCAAAATGAATAAGAAGCCATACAATATCCCTTAATTTTTGTGAGCAGTGTATATGTACCTTTTGAATTTCTTTTAAGGGCTCGCAAGCAAAAACGTTCAGAGACGACTGATCTAGACAAATAAATATGGAAGGCAATATTAATCATGCAGCCCCTTGAAGAGGGTCACCATCTATTTTTAACTGTCTTGTTGGCAGATTTCAGCAGACAGCTATGTCAAATGGTGGAGGCTGCCTGAGGGTGTGTCAGAGCACCGTGTTGCCTTTCAGCTGTGAAACATTTCCACACTCATTTTTTCTCTCTTAATTGAATTTATTGGGGGGACACTGGTTCATAAAATTAGATCAGCTTCAGTTGCACAATTCTATAATACATCATCTGTACGTTGTGTTGGGTGTTCACTGCCCCAAGAAACCTTCTTTTCAAACCCTAGTGTTTAATAAACGCAACTGAGGCTAGCCTGTAGAGTGTGGGTGGGAATATCCCCCTTTTGTGCCACAGGACAGAGATGCACAGACCTCCGTTAGCAGCAGTTCTGGTCCAGTCCCTCAAAGCCCTTCTTGCATTTGTCCCAGAATCCTCGTGTACTTATTGTCACTGGTCAGGACAAAGTCCCAAGACAGGAGTGCACCAGATGTGTTTGAACAGCCGGTGTGACCTGGGCAAAATAGGAGAGATGGTCAGAGAGGGAACGAGGGCCCCGACTGTCAACCTAACCTCAGTAATAAAGTGTATCAACTCCTCATTACAGTCGGACTCAGTATGGAGGTGAAAACTAGTGACGTAGGAGAGAACAAGGTGCTGGTAAGAAGCAGGTTGTGCCTACCGGTTTGATCACTGGAAGAGAGTTTTGAAAGGACTGTTTGTTATACAGAAGTGTGGTCAGGGTATAAGGAAAGCATGGTGAGAGTGTGGCACCCTGGGGTTAGTGACAGATTGGCATCACTGCTTGGCAGGAAGGAGTATGGGGAGGGGACAGGGTACCAGAACCTGGAGGAAGAGAGCAGAGCTGTGTGGAGAGACCCACCGATGCACTGGGTAGATGGACTGAGCCAGCCCATGGAGAAGGGGCTGGACAAGCAAGTCCCCCTTCCCTTTCCTCCTTTCTACACATCCCCGTCCTTCCCGTGGACCAAACGGGTCTGGCAACCAGAGGGCAGGGGAGCCCAGTGATTTGGGCCAGACTCCCTGGCAAAGAGTCAGATAGAGGAGGGGGCGGAAAACAGATCTGGGGGGGGGGGGTCAACAGAAATGTCTGCCCAGGAGAACTGCTGGAGTAATGACCTTGAGTGAGGGAGAGGAAGAGGGGCTGGTGTATAAGTGGAGGGATTGGCTGTAGGCAGGACGACCCCACGGTTCATGCTCGGGACGGGGGAGAAGGCAGACTGCTTATCGAACAACTGTTGCCCCCAATACCCACGCAGAGCCTGTGACAAAAATGGGGTGACCATGCCGGCCGTGACTCTAATGCAGTGGTTATTAACCTGGGTTCTATCAAACCCTAGGGGTTCGATGAGTCAGTCTCAGGGGTTCGGAGAAGCCTCTGCCATGGAGGCCAGAATAAAGTAATACTGTAATTTATTGTGAGTTCATGCACTTTGTTGGTTTTGTTCTTTGAGCAAGGTGATGTTCATGCACGGCTCATTTTGTGCACCAGTAAAAAACCACATACCTATGTCTTGAATTTGGAAAAAAATCATATTTTATTTATCACTAAAGAAGGGTTCGGTGAATGTGCATATGAAACTGGTGGGTTTGGTGCCTCAAAAAAGGTTAAGAACCACTGCTCTAATGTATTTGGTTTTTTAGCTGCGTGACCCAGAGGAAATTGTGTCCACTCCTTAAACAGAAAAAATTGACCAGTAGCACTGAACTGTCTATAAAACCAGACACGGCTGTCCAGGTTGGATAAGGCACTTGTCACATCTGGTAATGACAGGGAACATGCTGTGACCTAAAAGAAGAACATAAATGGGAGGTGTGTTCGCTATTACAAACCAAACTGCTTTGGTCAGACATCCCAAGATGAAACACAGCCCCTCAGTACCAGATGTCACCTGTCTGGGTGCAGACTCTTGAGAAAATGCAGACTAATCAGAAGGGTCTTCTTAATATTTCTGAGTTTATGCATAAAACATAGATAGTAAAACTTCCCTGGTAATAAAACTTTCCTGGGGACATTCTAATCCAAACACAAAATTCCTGTTTTGTTCATGTCAGACCTGTTTACTCTGGGTCATGCTAACTCTGAATTTCTGTGCCGTACGTATGTGAATATATGAGTGTGCATGTGTAGACGTGCGTATATGACACTAAGCCTTTCTCCTTAATATCTCTTGTGTTTAGAAATAATATTCCCCTTTTTATCTGATACTTTCCTCTCCCCCCTGGGATTTTCCCAGTTGTGTCAGCTTGGAATTAGACTGGCTTGACACCAGACCAATTGTGACGCTGTTTTAATTTAATGTAACTCTGAAACATTTGGCTGCTTATACTTGATAAGAGAAGGCTTCCTCCTCCCTAAGACCCTTACTACTGTCCTTAGGAATTGTGGGAGGAATGCAGCGAACTGTGCGGGTCCTCACTCTTCAGGGGTAATGCTTTTGTGGGTTGTGTGTAGAAATATACCAGTGTCCTTTCTCTTGTTCCAATGATCAGACAGGTAAAAACGCAGGTGGCCACATAGGAAGATCAATGTTCTGTACCGTTGGATATCGTACTTAGAATTTCCTGTCCTCTACTGCCACCAGGTGGATCCACACAATTACTGAAGTCAGACCCAGAGAGTTTCCTGTTAAGGCGGGCCCCAAGCCAAAAGAACAAAGCTTTGCAAGTTTGGGTGCCCTTCCGCCTCAATTTGTCTCCTTGGTTCCCTCAGGGTTCCCTGTGCTTTCAGATTCCCAGGGAGGCTTCACTGTAAAACAGTTTTCTCTCCTATGCTGCACCCTGGTAACTCTAGTCTTAGATGATTTAGTTTGAGGTGGGGTGGGGGTGGGGCAAAAATGGTCCCCGATGATCTCTGTTTCCTGGTACGTATGCCTTGTGCATCCCCTACACCCCGAGTATGGGTGGGACCTGTGACTCGCTTCCAACCGATGGAAGAAGGCGGAGGTGGCGAGATGGGCACCTTCTGGGGAGTCTGGGGGCCCATGAAGAGGCGATGGGCTGCATTGCATGTTGTACAATAGGAGGCCCTGACTTGCCGGGGCCAGCCCAGCCTTGAGTAAAGAGTCGCTGATGTGTCTGCACCCCGTTCCAGACTCCTCTCGTCAGCACACACACACACACACACACACACACACACACACACCGCTCCTGTTTGTCGTGTTGTGCTCTCGGGGGTCCTGATCTCGGCCACCCCCTTGGAACTGCATTAGGACCCAGGTTGGGCATGCTCACCCCATACTGCCGCAGGGTCTCAGCCCCAGCCTTCTCATTCGAGTCTCATGCCACTGAAGGCTTTGGCTCCTGACACTGGTTTGTGAAACGAGGGGTGTCTGCAGCCCCATTTGTTATTATTTTTTCCTGCCTGGGATGCGTTGTCCGTCCTATCCGCGGGGAACACGGCTCTGCGTCTCGCTCCTCCGTGAGAACTCGGGCATACGGCTGCTCCCCTGCCCTCCGCAGCCTCCCGCTGCTCCCTTGCCCTCCGCAGCCTCCGTACAAACTCCCACGGTGAGCGAGTCGCCCAGCCTCACACTGGTCACTGCATTAGAGTCTCTCCGCCCCGCTGAGCTGGGTTCCCCAGGGCTAGGACTTAGCTACTGCTCGGCTGGTCTACACTGACATTCTACAACTGGAAGGCTGACCCCGTGGGGAAAAGGGTTCATGCAAAAATGGTTAAATGAGCTGCCGACTTTTATTAGACAGGTTACCCTGACTATCTAATGTTTTGTGTGTAAAAGAAACCAATGATATTTTATTCAACTGATAAATCTATTATTTCTCATTCTGACTATGGAGAAGAATATAGTTTCTCTTCAGTATAAAGCTTTTATTTTCTCTATCTATCTATCTATCATCCATCCATCCATGCATCCATCATCTATCTCTCTTTCACCTAAGATATTACAATATACTAGAGGAGATATGAGCCGCTTTTTACAATTATAAGTTAGTGCCTAGCATGGTATTCGTCCCATAGTAGGTGCTTGACAGAATAGTTGTTGAATGATTGGGATAATTCCTTTTTGTTAAAAAAGGTGGCCTCTTATTCTACAAGTCTAGGGTTCTTCTGGTCCTCAGACCCCTGTACTCAGGATGTGGCATGAGACCCGAGGGAATCTACCTCTCATTTTCACCCTCGTGGTATCAGAAACAGAGAGGACATGATCTGTCAAGGTGACGCAGTGCTCTGCCTACTGCCCTCCCTTGCCTCATTGGGGTCATCCGAAGCCAAGGTCCTCTCGGGCTGACCTATCCGTGTGAAGAGGCAGGGAGGGCTGTTCCCTACAAGAAAGGGCAGTGCTCTAAAGGGCAGTACTCTGGGTCTTCTCCCTCTTGGCATTTTTCTTGAAAGCAAAACACTGCATTCCACTGGGAGCCGGCATTCTTTTTCTGATCGCAGCCATACACAGTGGACTGAGGCATGATTTCTGTTCCCCGCTGCGACATGGGAGACATGTGGTGGTTGGTGTTTTTCTGACTGTCACGACGAGTAGGGAGAGGAGGAACACGGCTCTGCTTCGATCTGCATTTAATAGCTGAGGTCAGGAGGTGGATTCCTGCTGCAATGAGTCGGACTGGACCGTGTATCACAACAAAGCACCATACCACTCGGAAATTCACAGAAGGCCTCTGGGTATTTATATTGGAGCAAACAACTTCAGATCACCTCCAAATTACAGTGAAAATATGAAGTATTTATGAAGAGATTAATTTCGCATAGATAAGTCAACACAGGAGTTCAGTAGTGATGTTATCTGCCTTTGTGACGACACAGGTGACTCTAGCCCAGGGCTGTGGGTAAGGCACAGATTTCCTTCAGGGTCCGTCATCATCGTAGGGAAGTTACGCTATGTGGAGTACTGTAAGGAACAGGCTGTGGTTAGGGGAGCGTTATGTGCGGTGACCTTGAACTGGTGGGTGAGAGAAACACGAAGACAGCTGCTACCCCTTATCTACCTGCCGCTGGGGATGGTGTTGTCTGAGAACACGTGATACATGGGTTCTATGAACAGAGTTTGGTTAGAAGTCTATGGATGATTTTGGAACAACTTATTATTTACAGCCCTGGAAAGATGGGGTCTTTAATCTACAAAGCCACCCTTACAACTTTGTTTTTTCTTTTCTTTTCTTTTAACCACCATTTATTAAATACTTATCTTTGGTCATCTGGTGGAAGGGAGACTGGAGGCGCTCTGTAGAGAGTGGCTGCGGTCCAGCCGAGAAGTAGCGAGGATGACGGCTGGGGAGATGGGGGACAGACAGCCATATGGAGGACATGGGTCTAATGAAAGGCCCGGTGAGGAGGAGTCCATGGTTGATGTTGGGCTGGGACTTCCTGAGTTGAAGCAGGGTCTTCTCCATTCTTTTATGAGATACTGAGTGTAATAGGGAAGGAAAGTTGGTGAGTCTGGCCCATTAGACCTCATTCAGACCTGGCAGTGAGGTTTGGTCGGGAGGGTTGGTCGATCTGGCTTAGAACTCTGTTAATTTTTTTTTCTGACTTTGGGCAGTGAATTGAGCCACACACGTCCTTAGCCTTCTCAGCCCTAGAATGTCCGTAGTGACACCTTTTACTTGGAGTCATTGGGAGGCTTAGGACAATACATGTGCCTCAGGCAGGGTGCTTCATAGATGGTAATATTTTTCTTGCTATAGTCCAGTTGCTTTATTCATTTTCATTCTCTTGTGTAAGTATACACTGGGGTTTTCCCCGTGACTGCATGTGTCATATGGCATCCCGGCAGCCTGAATAGGAAGTGGATATGGGAATTCAGGTGTCTTATACTAAGCCAGGCAATAAAGCGATTTGCAAAAATTTAAACAATGCTCCTCATCTCACTAAATTCTTATGTTTGAAAACAATCACAAAAGCAATAGTAAGAAATATTATGTTAACATGCCGTGAGTTCAGTTTTCATTTAAAAGTGAATTTGTGAACAGGTATTAAACTATTTCTCGGTTTTAATATTTAATATTATAGCTATTGGTAGATATTACCCACAGAAACAAACATCTTGTTTTTTTTGTGGGGGGGGATGGGTTCACAATAATTTTTAAGAGTCAGGAAGGGGTCAGCAAAGTGTTTGAGAACGGCTCATTCAGAGGCCTGAGCGTAAGATCCAGGAGGGTCACTTTTCAGAGGCCAAACTCCAGGGAACATTGAAATCATTTTGGTTTCCTCTTGACTGCTGACAAGTAGCTGATGGAGAAATAGCCAGTTGGAGGTGAACTTCTGGGAGGGAGTGATAAGGGGAGGTCCAGCTGGGGACTTTACGGGGAGTGATAAGCCCGGAGAGGCTGACTCTGGGTAGTGCTGAGCCTCACAATTCAGTTCCCTCCGTGTGTCATATTGCTTCCTAAGCATGCTTGAGGATAAAAGGTTATGCTAGCATATTTGGAGAACTGTTTTATGGATGTGTGTTGGGCAGATAAAATATATTATGCTCACTTTGTTAAAGATGGTGCTGCCCATGTGGAAGCCCGTCACCCAGTGTTGGTCAATTAAGTTTGTAAATATGATATATATGTTTGCTCGCTTATAGTTTGTATTGAGTGTGGGGGATAGGCTGGAAGCAGGCCAGGTCCTTATAGCCCAAGGCTTAGTTTTAAGACTAAGCCTTTCCCACCCTTTTTGATGTAGGGTGATGCATTCTCATGAGGAATCCTATTATGCCTCAGATAAGTGGCTTTGTATCAAAGAGTTTCTTGTTTATGGATTGGATTAAAGGTTTGGATTTCTACACTATAAAGTGGGGCAGACTGGGAGCTTGCTCTCTCTCTCTCTCTCTCTCTCTTTTCCTGAGATTAGCATTAGAGAGAAGAGTGGATAAAGATCATGTGGAGGAGGCCAGGAGAAGGAGCCAAGATGGTGGAGTGCTGAGGGAGAAGCCAGTTTGGGCAGAGTTTGTGCTGAGAGAAGGAGATAGGGAACAGAGGTGAATAAGTCTGGTGAACTAGGAAATTCAGATAAGTCAGTGGCTTTATGAGCCCTGCATGAGTGGGTTTTGGAGCCCAGCGTTGTGTTTTTACTTGCCTGCCAGGTGCAAGCTAGGATTAAAGATGATGGCCCACCAGGTCTTGGCTCCGTTGTTTTATTACCGTCTGTCCGAATCTAATGTAAACCTGCATGGGCCAGGCGGCTGTGATGGTGGCCGTGGCTACTTACTGGCTTTACAACATGTTAGCATGCTTTCGGCTTACAAAGTGTCCACTCGATGGGGACTATTCCTGGAAAGGGTCTAATTATAACTGTGGAAAGTTATGTCACTACCTGGGGCTCTACAGGACAGGACTAAAGATCAGCTGATTTAGTTATAATCTAATCACGTTGCAAATTGGCAACTCTGGGCCAGTTTTGTTTAAAGTCTCTCTCTAAAATCCTGCAGAAAGGGGCTTTTGTTAGTGGTGTTGAGTTCTTAAGGAGAAAGATTCAAGTGATTGTCTTTTCCCCTCTCTCGTCGCCTCTTAAAATGGTTTTAGAGAATTTACTCGTGTTGATGGTCAACCAGTGATCACAGGTCACACAGCACATGTGACCGGCAGTCTGTCTTCCATTCTGCACATTAGTCATCATCTGAACTGAATGTTTAACATTTTCAGATACACTGTTTCTTTCTTAGTGGGTTTTTTTTTTTTTTTTGGCAAAAGAATCTTGTGCAAAACAAGATGAAAGGCTTCAAAGAAAACAAAACTCTTAAAAGTCAGGGTAAAATTTCCAAAATAAAAGAATTCTTTTGTTCTACTCATTCACGCTTTCAAGAGTTTCAGTTCTGTGCAATCGGATTCTTTTATGTCTTTTACAAGTAATTGAAACAGTGTGCTATTTACTTTTATTATTTCCTAGATACGGTTGCCAGATAAAACGCAAGGCACCCAGTGTAATTGTGAAGTTCAGAAAAATAGTGAGTCGTGTGTTAGTATAAGTACGCACCAAATAATTGCCTAAGACAACACTTACACTAAATAATGATTGGGTTTTTTTAAAATCTGAAAATCACATTTAATCAGACATCTTTTATTTGAACTTGCTAAATTTGGCAACCCTACCTTGTCTCAAGTAGGTGCTTTTGTTTGACTTAGCATCCTATAGCCTACATTCACATGCTTTTGTAGTTCAAGACAGAAAACATAATTTTCTCGGAAAACCAATTACCAGTTGTCAAAAAAAAAAAGAAGACTTGAGTTCAGCAGATTGCTTAACTCTCAGAAATGGGGTCCTAAAACAGCACTGAACTCTTGCAAATCAAGTTCTGCTGCTTAGTTGGGAGAAGCTCCCTCCTGTTGCAGGATAAGCAGGCTCCACCCAGCTGCTGAAATATGATACAAGTTGTAATGCACCCGGAAGTTGGCCAGGCTGCCTTGCTTCCCAAGGTAAGTGTTTCTTTCTGTCTTAGTGTCTTAGCAACACGTTTAAAGATTGAATTCAGCTAGGTGACCTTCCTGGGTTGAGCAGTGTGGGCGCGGGGGCTGTTCCTGACACAGGACGCAGGATTCATTAACAAACTGTATCCTGGAGCTGGTTTGGGGCTGAGGAGTGAGTGCTCACTAATGAGTTAGGTTAATAACGTGTCTGGTGGCTTTGACTTAAGGAGCTTCGATCCCCAGGAAAGGGAAGCTCTAAGTAGAGCTGCCTTTGGGATCCCGAAAAACAATGACTTTATTTATGCATGAGTGTTCTTTTTCTTTTAATTTTAAATTATAGGAACTCTCTTTTAAATTTACACCTAATGATAGAATTGCCTGTGTGAGGGTTACTTACAGCCTTACTTGGTTTTCAACATGTCTTTTAATCTAGGACTTTTGACTCCTGCTGACACCCCCCCCCCCCCCCCCCCCCGTGTTCCTGTAGATATTCCCAGAGCCACTGGACTGACAAGGTGTGACCTCTGTCCTGAATTCCTTCTTTGCGTATTGTCATGCTGCCCCAGGGAGCAATGTGGATTTTCCAATTTGTAAAATTTCCCAGGAGTTATTTCTTTACAAAGGTCAACTTTTCAGTTCAGAAATTTTCTTTTTCTTCTGGATTAAAAATAAGGCGGAGAGATTGGAGTGGTGCATTTAGGACACTACAATTTGACCCCTGGGTTTATTGCCAACAATAAACTAGACTTTTTAAAGTAAAGGGATGAGGCTCACCAGGTCTATACCAGCGCCATTTTTCAGTTTTTCAGCGTGGTCTGCTAGCTATTATAAAACCGGATCAATGCAGGGCACATCTGCTGCCTCCAGAAATTTGCCAAAAGACTTGTCCCCAATTGTTGAAGAAAAACGGGACACATTTTTTTTTACTAACAGAAAGGAAAGCGTGTAGACGTTCTAAGAAGAGAGTGGTCACATCAAGTTGGTGGATTTAGGAGATACTTCTGGTTGATAGTTTTTTTGGAGGGGAGGTCAGTAGTGTTACATTTTAATTTTAATTCTTTTCAGTTTACATTCAATTTGTTGCGGTGACACTGGTTAACATAATTATATAGGTTTTTGGTGCCCAATTCTTCAACACATCTCTGTACAACTGTGTAATGTGTTTACCTTCCCCGAGTGGGTCAAGTCTTGGGCACTCAACCAGATGTTTCATTGATGTTATTAAATCTTCACAAAGGCCCTTGATATTAGTTTCACTGTTTTGAATGAAATGAGAAAGCTGAGGTTAAATAATTTGCCCAAAATCACAAAGGTGACCTGCTGGGTTCAACCCAAGTCTATGTGATTTCAAAGTCCGCACTGTTCCTTTGCTCATGGGACACAGTGGTTGATGGCATTTGAAATGGTCGATGTAAGAAGCGTGCAAACCTGTCAAGAATTTTTATGAGTTTATTTGAGCCACATGGACCACTGCCAGGAAGCAAAATCTCAACAGATTGAGAAAACGCTCCAGAGAATGGCAATTTTGCAGTTTATTTTGTATGTCACAATCAAAAGAGGCATAAGGGGGTTACATGAAATCTTTGGGTTGTAGATGTGGGAGGTGGGAGAGAGGAAAGTGGTGGAAGTCTCTGAGATTGAATAAAGACTAAAACGGAGAGACTGTATGGCCAGGAGCCGCCATCTTGGCCATTCACATGCAGGTTCGCATTAGATTTGGACAGTCGGTAATGAAACAACGGAGCCAAGAACTGGTGGGCCATTGCCTTTAATCCTAGCTTGCACCTGGCAGGCAAGTAAAAGCACACACTGGGCTCCAATACCCACTCATTCAGTGCTCACAAAGCTACTAACTTATCCGAGTTTCCTAGAATCAAAGGTTTCTAGCTCACCAGACTTATTTACCTCTCTTCCCCATCTCCTTCTCTCTGCACAAACTCTGTCCAAACTGGCTTCTTCCTCAGCACTCCACCATCTTGGCTGCTTCTCCTGGCCTCCTCCACGTGGCCTTTCTCTGCTCTCCTCTCTAATGCTAACCTCATGGACTGAGAGACAGCAAGCTCCCAGTCTGCTCCACTTTATAGTGTAGAAATCCAAACCTTTAAATGAATCTACAAACAAGAAATTCTCCAATACAAAGTCACTCATCTGAGGCATAATGGGATTCCTCATAAGAGTGCACCACCCCACATCATCGAATCAGTCAAGGTTGTGGGGAAAAGCTTATTCTTAAAACTAAGCCTTAGGCTATAACGACCCGGTCTGCCCACAGCCTGTCCCCCAACACACATTATCATCAAAGGACTTCCACGTGGGCAGTGCCATCCTCAAAAAAGTGAGCATAATATATTTTATCTGCCCCACAGAGGCACACCCTTCTTTTAGGTCAGTGGGTACAGGATAGTTCATAGCATTTATAGCATGTGAAGATGGTGTGCAGGTGTTAGGTAAGTAGGAGGTTAGACATGAGCTCAGGCAGGCAAAGGAGAGTGAGGGATGAATCACCCCCATGCATTCCAGGACTGCAGGATCTACCTCACCACACCCAGACTGGTGGTCTCCAGTTCCCTGACATGGGATCAGCCACATAGCAACACAAGAAGAAAAAGCTAGAAAGAGAAAACAGGTAATGGGAAAGTCCAGGAAGAAAGCCCATTAAATACCTAAATTCTGTACCTAGTCCCGGCAGTCATTCTTGTGAGTTGCCCGCTCAGGCCCTCCTGAGGGTATTCCTGCATGGCCCATCAACCCTTGCTTTGCTTGTTAGACTTTGTCTCTTGATTCCATGTTTTCTCTCAAGCAAGGCAAGAATCGAGGTTTCGTGGCTTCCTGGGTAACACAGGGAACAAGGTAACATAACAGTGAGGGGCTCTGTGGTCTGGTGCTCCAGTGGGAGACCGTGCCTCGAGGCGTTCAGACAAAGAAGGTGACTCTGACATTCTGAAGGTGTGTTATTGTAGATGCAGAAAGACCATGGACAGCCTCTGTTAAGGTCAAGTTTGACCTTAGTCAGGGGAGACACAGACCCTCCATGACTGTCCGTTGGGCAGATGAAATATATTATGCTCACTTTGTTAAAGATGGCGCTGCCCTCGTGGAGGCCCTTTGCCCAGGTGATGATATTGGTTGCCCTTTTTGCTTGGGATGGGCATGATTATATTAATTTGTGTTGGGGACAGGCTAGAAGCAGGCAGAATCATTATAGCCCAAGGCATAGTTTTAAGACTAAGCCTTTCCCACCCTTTTTGATGTAGGGTGGTGCATTCTCATGAGGAATCCCATTATGCCTCAGATAAGTGGCTTTGTATCAAAGACTTTCTTGTTTGTAGATTGGATTAAAGGTTTGGATTTCTACACTATAAAGTGGGACAGACCGAGAGCTTGCTCTCTCTGGGTTCCTGAGGTTAGCATTAGAGAAGAGAGCAGATAAAGGCCATGTGGAGGAGGCCAGGAGAAGCAGCCAAGATGGTGGAGTGCTGAGGGAGAAGCCAGTTTGGGCAGAGTTTGTGCAGAGAGAAGGAGATGGGAACAGAAGTGAATAAGTCTGGTGAGCTAGAAACCTTTGATTCTAGGAAACTCGGATAAGTCAGTAGCTTTGTGAGCACTGAATGTGTGGGTTTTGGAGCCCAGTGTGTGTTTTTACTTGCCTGCCAGGTGCAAGCTAGGATTATAGCTAATGGCCCACCAGTTCTTGTCTCCGCTGTTTCATTACAGTCTGTCCAAATCTAATGCAAACCTGCATGGGCCAGGCAATTGTGATGGTGGCCGCAGCTACTGGCTTTACACTGTCTCTTCGTTAGGAAGGTTTCGTTTCAGACCACCCTGTGTGGCTACTTAAGGTCTCTGAGGTTGTAAGGCCACCGTGCAGGTCCCTGCCCTGAGCTTGTAGGGTTTAGTATGTGGCCCCATTTTGTCTACAAAATGGATCTTAAAAGACGCATAGAGGTTTTATTTGTTAAGACAAAAGCAGTCAAAATAACAGAATATCTGAAAATAGAAAAAGAAAACAAAACCCAAGCACCTTACAAATAATTCAGTGTATTTCTTTACACTCTTCACAGATGCATCTTTTGTGGTGCTGTTAATATTATCAAACACTACACGCTTCTGGGGGGGGGGGAGCAGAGTTTGCCAACCCGAAATATACCTCTTTTGGGACATTGCCTGTTTTAGGATGGTTCGTTTTAGGAGACTGCAGACATGAGATAGTGTTGGGCAGATGAAATATATTATGCTCACTTTGTTAAAGATGGCGCTGCCCACTTGCAAGTTTTAAGAGTAAGCTTTTCCCAACACCCTTGACTGATTAGATGATCTAGGGTGGTGCACTCATGAGGAATCCTCCCAGTATGTCTCAGATAAGTGACTTTGTATCAGAGACTTCCTTGTTTGTAGATTGGATTAAAGGTTTTGAATCTACCCTATAAAGTGGGGAAGGCTGGGATCTTGCTCTCCCTCCATTCCTGAGGTTAGCGAGGAGAGCAGATTAAGGCCACGTGGAGGCCAGGAGAAGCAGCCAAGATGGCAGAGTGCTGAGGGAGAAGCCAGTTTGTGCAGAGTTTGTGCTGGAGAAGGAGATGGGGAACAGAGGTAAATAAGTCTGGTGAGCTAGAAACCTTTGATTCTAGGAAACTCAGATAAGTTAGTAGCTTTGTGAGCACTGAATGAGTGGGTTTTGGAGCCCAGTGTGTGTTTTTGCTTGCCCGCCGGGTGCAAGCTAGAATTAAAGCTGATGGTTCACCAGTTCTTGGCTCCGTTGTTTCATTACCAACTGTCCGAATCTAATGGGAACCTGCATTGGCCAGGCGGCTGTGATAATGGCCTGGACTACAGGCTTTACAGATAGGCTCTGAAAACTAAGTTGAATTGAGCCTCAGTGAAAGCACATTTACGTTTATAAGGGAAACCTCTGTTTCTAAGGGTGTGCCCAGATCAGTGGGGAAAGCGGGTACTCAATCTGCATAACAATCACCCTCATTTACTGTGTTTTTTTCCTGGTAAACTCCTGTAAGGACTCTCCACCTCCAAAGTCTTTTGTCTTTAAGGTAATGGCTTCCACCAACACAGCATTCCTCAGTGTTCCTGAGTCTCTTCCACGTGTGCTGGAGTTCAATCTCTTTCTCTTCCTCCTCCCTCTTGTGTTAATTTGATTATTAGTAAGGTGACCAATTGTCCTCCTTTAGGGAGGAAAGTCCTTCCTTTTTAAGTTCCGTCCTCCCTTGAAAAGTGTCCTTCTACACATCCTCCTTTTTGATATTGGAAGACTAATCTGTAAATGTCTGTATTCAATCGATGCAGAGTTGATCCATTGCATGTGATGTGACGTATTTGTATCTAAATGAGTACTTTTTTCTTATCATTATTATTAAAAATTAATAGGCATGTAAACATAATTACAATATAAAATATTACAAATGTTTTATTATGCATTTATCATATTATAGTGTATTATTTGTGCAATGAATAAAATGTTTCTTTTATTTATGATATTGTTTTCTTCAATTTATTTTTGTTGTTTCTTTCACTGTAAAAAAGTTGGTCACCTTATTATTAGTCCAGCCAGAAGAACTTAGAAGGTGTTGGTCAAATAAGTCTGCAAATATGATATATATGTTTCCTCGCTTATAGTTTGCATTGGGTGTGGGGGACAGGCTGTAAGCAGGCAGGGTTGGTCATTATAGCCTAAGGCTTAGTTTTAAGACTAAAACTTTTCCCCACACCCTTGACTGATTGCATGATGTGGGCTGGTGCACCCTCCTTAGAAATCCCATTATGCCTCAGATAAGTGACTTTGTATCAGAGACTTCTTTGTTTGTAGATTGGATTAAAGATTTAGATTTTTACACTATAAAGTGGGGGCAGACTGGGAGCTTGCTCGCTCTCTCAGTTCCTGAGGTTAGCATTAGAGAGGAGAGCAGAGAAGGGCCACGAGGAAGAGATGGCAGAGTGCTGAAGGAGAAGCCAGTTTGTGCAGAGTTTGTGCAGAGAGAAGGAGATGGGGAACAGAGGTGAATAAGGCTAGTGAGCTAGAGACCTTTGATTCTAGGAAACTCGGATAAGTCAGTGGCTTTGTGAGCCCTGAATGGAAAGGGAAGTGGTTTCCCACTGTGTGTATTTCTTGCCCGCTGGGTGCAAGCTAGGAATAAAGGTAATGGCCCGCTAGTTCTTGGCTCCGTTGTTTCATTACCGTTTGTCCAAACCAAATGCGAACCTGCATGGGCCAGGCGGCTGTGATTGTGGCCGTGGCTACTGGCTTTACAGAACGGTAGAAGAAAAATTATTTTTCTGCCCTGACAACTTCAACTGTCAATTAAAAAAACACACCTCATTTCCCCCTGTGCTTCCTGCGGTGAAAATGAAGTCTGAGACCTTTTTATCTGGAGACGCAGACATGCTTGACCAATTTTTCAGTTTCCTTCTAATTTTAAGATTTGGCAATCAGAGTCAATTTAATTCTCAGTAGGGAAGTTTTCTACGAAGGTAAAGTCATAGTACTGGAAAAACGGGGAGCACATTTTCTGAACTATTTTAGGGGGCTTGAACATATTAACTGAGGAGGGAAGAAATGTATGAATATTCCAGTTGTCCAACCACAACCGTGTTTGGGTGAAATGACCACATACCAGTGACAACAAAACAGAATTTAGGAATTGAATGTCCAGTTTTTTCAGGAGTTTTGGTTCCATGGAGAAAACCTCTACATTGTTTTCTCGGACTCGTAGACTCAACATTCTTAACTAGGCTAAGTTAGATGCCAACTTTTGAATGGGGCATCTAACGTGCCCCCATTCACCTTGTTCATCATGCAATGTGGATCCTTGGTGGGCTTGTATAAGCTCCACACCCTTTTTTCTTCAAGGAGGGAGCCATGATGTTGCGTGAAAAGCACGTGAATGTCGGAGTTAGGTTTCGGTTCTCATCCTGAAAGTATACCCACTCTACTGTACATTCCTGGCCTCTGTTTCTTCATCTCTATAATGAGGTTACTGTCTGCTTGTTGTAAAGACGACTGCAGAACTCATAGCTCCTTATCCACATCCTAGCATTTTAGCGTTAGTGTTGCCATGACTAACTCAACTCCTTCTTCCCTTTCATAACTACGTAATCAGTCAGCCTTGGTTAGCTAATGATTAAATGCAGTTATTTGGACAATGGTTGTTCCTGAAATCCTTAACGGGAAAGCCATCGTTAGCCATTGGAATGAAAATAGCGCTTCACCTTGAATGGTTGGCATCTGACCAGTGAACAAAGAAGTGGCTATTGTTTACTTCCCTCTTTGACCTTGTTGGTTATATTTTCCTAGTAAGTGACAGATGGTGGCCTCTTAGTCACTTCCCTTTTCCATCTTATACTTTTTCCTCTCATAATTCCCAACGTGCTTTGCCACATTGCTCCCCTGAAATTGTTAAGGTTCAAGGCGGCCTTGAATTCATTCTGGTTCACGTGCTATAATTTGCAAATGAAGAAACTGAGACAGGTGAAGTGACTTGACTGATGTCATTTGGCTCCTAAGTGCACAGCAGAGAGAGTAGAAAGCAAGTCTTGTTTCCACTTTCCCCGAACCAAAGCCAGGGCCAAGTAAATATTTGTGAAACTGAACTAACTCTTCCCACTCCATCATTCTGTAGGCGAGTGGCCCATTACTACTGTGTTTAGTCTTTAAGGTAACTTGGCCAAAGTCCCATGGTGAAGACTATGCCTTTGATCTTCTCTGTTTAATCTTGCCTGTTCCCAAAAGCAGGTCTGTCCCCAACAGCCATGTTTGAAACGAAAACCCTCCTGAGGGCTCCACTCCTTAGCAGTTATTTTCTTTTTTTCTTCCCTTCCTCCTTTCTTCCTTCCTTCCTTCCTTCCTTCCTTCCTCCCTTCCTCCCTCCCTCCCTTCCTTCCTTCCTTCTTTTATTATTAATTGATTTTAGAGAGAGAGGAAGGGAGAAGAAGAGAGAGAGAGATAGAGACCGATTTGTTGTTCCACTTATTCATGCATCCATTGGTTGATTTTTGTTTGTGTCCTGACCGGGGAACAAACCTGCAACCTTGGCATATCGGGATAATGATGCTCTAACCAACTGAGCTACCTGGCCAAGGCTAGCAGTTGTTTTCTCAACTATTGCTTCCTAAAGTCACTAACATTTCTAAGATTATGCTGTTCCCTGGAGTCTACAGGGAAACCTCATGTTTCTCTTCTGCTATAGATTATTTTCAGAAGGGCTTGATTGCTTCATTGTTCCTCCAGCTTCCTACTTAAATGGGAAAAATTCTACCTGGTTTCATTGTTAAATAAAAGAAAGGGGTGTACCATTCCACTAGCCCCTCTGCTAATCACTGGTGTTGGGGACAGGGTTGGTGACAGTGTGCAGCCCTCTATGTCTGGTGGCTAGCAGAAATTCCTGTCCTTTATCTCTGCTCCAGTGTGGGGCTTAGTTTATAATTTACATGACTGTAAAAGGATAATTTATTCTAGTGATTCTAAGGGTGCTTTTATTGTATCTGTAACCAGATCTGTGATATGGAAAATGTAATTTTTATGGAGAGTGAGCTTGAGCTCTTCCCATCTGCATCCTGTCCACGGTGCTGGCTTGATTTATCGCCCTGCTAGCCTGGTTATGGCTTGCAGGTTTTGAATATATGCAGAAAGCAAAGTGGGCTAGGAGAGGGTGGGGTTGCAATAAAGCAGCTGGTGCCTACTGGGCCGACGGTAGGAGGTAGCCAAACTGGATGAGAGGAGAAACTCGTGTTTCTTCATTCAGGAGTCTCTGGGCTAGAGGTGATAGAAATATCGTCTCTTGCCATTGGTTGCCTGTTACCCTCAGTTTCCAGTACAACAAATCAGATTACCCACCATGGCACCGTGATTAGTGTAGTGGGAAGTTGGGAGAAGTCATATTAGATTTATGCAGGTGATGATATTTAAATCCAGAAACTTTTCTTCTGTGTTCTGTAAGCTTTCTGGGGTGAAGTGAATAAAACCTTTTGTTTTCATTGGATTAGTTGGGGATTTCCCAGTCATTCCAATCAATTGTTTCTCAGTTGTTCCACTGAGACTCTCTGCTCTATCTCCATTTTACTAAAACAACTTGGAAATGATGGTCTAAGTCTCCTCCTTTTTCATGTAAGGAAATGGAGGCTTTAAGTAGATTTGCTAAACGTCTCCCAGTGGGGAACCAGTAGAGCTGGGATTCAAACCCAGTTCAAACTTCACCTATCATATTCTTTTTGTAACATAGTTTTGAGAATGGGGTTAGCTGATTATTGAAAGCAAGTAGTTCTTTAGAATTCCTGTCCTGTAGTATGAAAGCTTATGTATTTTATTTTAATTACATCTGAAGAATAATGTGCTTTTAATCTTCTTTTCGGAGATGGCAGTTCCTGCATTCACTGCTGGTGCCTCCCTACTTCTGTTGCATGTTGGTCTGGTGGCTAATTATCCCAGTGGAAAAGTAGCAGAGTCATGCCAAGACATGATCCCTCAACATGGTTACACTTCACTCCTTGATCCTGTTCACAACATTTCCGTGAGTCAGACGACATTCACCTCAGGAGATCAGATCAAAGGTACTGTGCTGGGGTTGACTGTTTACATTTTGAGTTTCATTATTTAACTATAAATTGAATTTTTATTATTATTGGAGTTATACAAGTTCAGTTAAATCCCTTCCCCTATTTGGTGAAGATACCATCATTTTAATCTTACGCATCTCCTTTTTGTGTTTAACCACTTGGGATGACTGTGTTATTTAAGTAGTGTATTCACTTGCCATTCAAAACAGGTTTTAAAACCTGTTTTTGTTATATTTAGTATGTCTTCATGAACAATACTATTAATAGAAAAAGAAAATGAAGTTTATTTTTTCCGGTTTGAGATATAATAAACCCTTATCTTTCTCAATATAGTGTCAAAATGTAGGCTGGCTGTTAAAGGTGTATCTTTAGTAGCATTGTGAAAATGCCATTCTCTGCAACTCTAGAGATGCAAACTACTAATAGGTACTCTCTAACCAAAAGAGTATATGGAAAGCATGCTTTGTGCTATGTATATTACACCTTGTAGAGTTTCCTATGGCACAGTAGGATGTTAAAGGACCTAAGGTTTTGCAGTGAAGATACAAGCATTTATTTTCATTCCGTGTTTTCCAAACTAATTTGGCTCCATGGATCTGACCATCGCCTCTAACCTTCTTCCTCTGTAGGATAGCTGTTACCATCTCACGGGGTGAATGTCCTTTGGTACATAGTTTGGAACTTTGTTGAGAGAATGATTTCTCCCATTTTCTTTCCTGGGGTAGTTTTGTGTATGCTACGCCTGATTCTAACTCTGAAGTGCCTCCTCTAGACAGTTTCCTTTCTGGACCTGGCTAGATCCCTCACCTTGTCTTTGTGTCTGTTTCTCAGTGATTTTGTCAGGGCCGGAGTTTAAGGGCTTCTTCTTAGAGGCACGTGATGCTGAGGATCCGAGCGGCTCTCCTATTGGCTCCTTCACATTGATTGACAGTCAAGTGTCACAGCTTCTGACCTGTGAAGATACAGAGGTTTGTGTTTTGTTTGAAATGGATTTCTGTCTGTTGCCAGGGCTCTTTTCACAACAAGGTGGTGTTGGCATGTTAAACTGCGACATTGCCCATGTCCTGCAAACATCTAAACAGATTCATAGTGATCCAACTTTCCCCCTCCTTTTGACATATCAGCATCTTAAGAAAGGTAGGTCAGTTGCCTGAAGAGTGTATAGCTCTTGATAGTTTCTATAAGATTGACTCTTATTCTATTGGTTTGTGAAAGGTGTTGATATTGAAGATAGAGCTCTAGAGAGGGACAGAAACATTATAACTTTTGTCATTCCTTCATTCCCTTAATAAACATTTATTATACTGAGAACTGTCCTGGGTGCAAGGGATGTGGTCACGAACGACACTTACTCTTGCTTCTTGAAGAAGTCATAGCCTTACATGTAAGTGCAGTGTGTGGCTATGAGACATGGGACACATGGGCAGTCCCTGGATCTACAGCAGGCACTTGAGTAGAACAGTGTGATGACTTAAATCAGGAGCACCCACTGTGCAGGGGGAAGCGTAGCTGGGGGTGCCACACGCAAGTTCGAGGGTGTGGAGAGAGCTGCTTGGAGGAGGTGATCCCAAACTGGACCACAAAGAAGGCGTAAGAATTTTCCAGGTGACTGAAAATGGGGAGTAAGATTGTTCAAGAGAAAGGAATTAGTAAAACATGATTACTATATATTTAGAGGCAGTAGTTTTCTCCTGATGAATCTTCTGCATACTATTTGTATGTATGAATGGAAAGGATTTAAATTTATAGTGTAAGTGAAATAACAACCCAGTCTATATAGCATGAACACAGTCTTCATAACTCTCTGTAGTACTTGAATAGCTGCTGATTCTTAATTTATTCTTAGAGCCCGCTGCTAATCTGGTCTTGACCAGTCAACATGCATGTATTGAGTGCGTGAGTCCCTGCTCTAAGTAAAATAGTCTTTACCAGAATGCCAAGGTCATGCAGTAATACATTCCTTTGCGAAATGATAGTAGTTCCAGCAGTGCCAAGCTGTTGAGTGACTGACTGATAGTTCTTTTCCATTTCATTTTAGGGATCAGCTGTGAGCCACATAAATCCAAACAAAAAAACAGAAATTGAAGTCTACTGGAATGTTCCAAAGAGTGCCCCGAATCACATACGGTTTCTGTGAGTAGGAAGAAGAGTTAACAGCCTTGTCACTGGGATAATTGGCCCAGTAATGGTCTGGATTACTTTTTTACACTTATTGGAAGTTCACCTGAGGTTAGGTACTGTGATGTAAGCAGCTGTTCTGCTTGTTTTCCTAGCAGCGTAGATGCAGGACTTAGTACAGGCCTGCCACCTCTAAGAGGCACTTAAGAGACATTTGTTGAGCGAACGGGGCATTGCCCTGCCTTGGCACGAACAGGACCCCTCAATTACCTTTGAGTCTGTAGGGTGTTGGGCTAAGACTGTTATAGAGTTGCTCCTGTCTTGGTATGAGAATATGAAAAAACCCACAAAAAGCAGTCCTGAAATGTGGATGACTTTTATGTGGTGTTACAAATTGCACATTAGATTGTCCGAGGATTTGTTCCTTAATCCCGACAGAATATTGTCATGTCACATGGTGCATGATTTCGGTGTGGTGTCATAGACATGCACGTCCCGGGGGGAGAAGTGCCCTCCTGACACGTCCCCCCAATTTCCCCTCCACTTTGTGCGCGAGGTCCCGGTCCACAGTCACACAGCTCTGTGTGTCATGTCACATGTGGAGAAGGGGATGTCACTGCACTCATGGCTGACGGTGGCTTATGCAGCCTCCATGTGGCCTCTTGCTCCAGTGGCCTGCCATGTGTACCCTCTGAACATAGCACTGTGAGATGGATGAGCAGTAACCTAGTCTCTGCTGGTTGGAGAACCTGTGCAGGTTGTCTCTGGGTCTGGCACTGGGACCATGCCCTCCAACCAGGTACGTGAGAGAAAAGAAGAGACGAGAAGGAAAGAGAAGGAGAGGGTGAGGGAGACGGGAAGGAGAGAGACACCTGAGATTTGTTAGGCCCTATTAAGGCAGGTGTCCCTACTTCATTCTTTATTTTTCTCCCCCTTTTAAGTTTTGACTTGATTGTGATGGGCCACCAGCAGCAGGGTCCCGTCTAACCTCTCTGGTATGACATTTCAGAGTCACGGTTGTCGAGAAGTATAAAATCTACTGGGTGAAGATTCCTGGTCCGGTCATTTCACAGCCAAACGCGCCTACTTTTTCAACACCGGCAGCTACAACAGCTGCTCTGTCGCCCACACCGCCCATCTCCCACTTAACCCAAGCGGTAAGTAACCCTTTACGGTTCCGCCAAGTGCAATCCGAATAACCACCTCCCCGGAAGCGGTGGTTCTGTGCTTGGGCAAGTAGCGGTCCTGAGTTGCGGGGGCAGCGTTTCTTTGGGTTCTCTGCGGGAATGCTGAAGGAGGTCGTCTTCATTGCAACGTTATAACTTCCAGGATAGAATACAGGAGTGCAAGAACCTGCATGCTCAGGGCGTGGTCATGGCATTGACACATAGTCTATGCCAGCAGTGGGTATATTTTCATCTGAAAAGGGATCTGAGAAAGTAGCAGCAATGGACTCCCCCCTCCCACCTCCTCTCTCTCTCTCAAAGATGGAGAGGGAGCTTAAAACTTACACTGCATTCAGACAAGAGTTGGAGCACAATCTTGCAGTAGTGGTATACTGTAGCTCTTAGATCTTATTTTGTGAAGGCCAGTGAGTACCTGGGAATTCTCCGAGCTGGGGTGCAGAACTCCTGCAATCTTCTCGGCTATAACTCCAGGGAGGCCCTTTGGTTTGGAGGAGTTACCGTTGAGAGAAGCTATCTTGCAAAAGGGAATGCATGTCAGATACAGGAAGGTTTTACCAAAGGCAGTTCTGATAAATTAAGGCATGTTACTTCAGAAGCAAACCTAATGAGAAATGTACTAAGGCAGGTTATTACAACTGACAGAACAAGTCAGACCAGCCTGACTCCTGACTTGTCTACTTGGTGTGTGACTTTGGATAGATTACTTGGTTCTCTGAGTCTCAGTCTCTTTACCTCTAAAATGAGAATAATATCTAACTCTTTGGTAGTATCACTATGTGACTGAAACAACGTGATGAAATAGAAGATTGCTAGCTGCTTTGTGTTTAACTGATATTCAGGAGATATTAGTTCCTGTTTTCTTTTCCTTCCCTTATCTTTTTATAACTCTTTGTTCTTATAGGGAAGAAAGACCAAGTAAACCACTCTTACTTCTATGTAATCTCTTTTTCTTCTACATTGTGCAACATATGACAATTGTATTTGGTTGTATTGTTATGAATGTTGCACTATTGTTTGATCACACATTTAGATCTATTATATGCACTAGTCCTTAGTTTATGTTAGTTTTAATGTTTACTTAAAAGCTGCATTAGGGGAAGTAACAGTCTGTTGGGGCCTGAGCCTGCCTAGCAGGGATCTGTTGACAAGATCGTTATTTTTACAAATATTCCCATAAATGGCATTAGTTTTTGGAGCTTTTCTTGCATCTCTATTTTCTTGACTTCTATGAAACCCAAGGAAGAGGGACCCATTAATGGCTGATCAGTCAGTAGTGCAGGGGACAGAGAGCCTGGGACTTGTGATTGCCATCTGAAGAGGAGGCTGTCTTGTGGGACTGAGCCCCTCACCTCTGGGGTCTACCACTTCAGGCAGGTACTGTCAGGATGGAATTGAATCGTAGGGCACCCAGATGGTGTCCACAGGGAACCGCAGAACAACCCAGTGTGGGGTAAGCCCCCACACATCTGGTGGCCAGAAATATTGGTAGAATACTGCCAGATGGTAGAACCAACAGTTTCTTTTTTAAAATTCTAAGTTATTGACTTTAATGAGAAAGGGAGAAAGGAAGGGAGGGAGAGAGAGACAGAGACAGAGACAGAGACAGGAACATTGACCTGTTCCGGTATGTTCCCTGACCAGGGAATGAACTGGCAACCTGTGTGATTTGGGTCACTGCTCTAACCAATGAGCTGTCTTGGCCAGGGCTAGCCCAGTTTCTGATACTTCCCCCTCTTATTTGCCATGCCAAGAAGCCCTAAATTAAGTCACTGTTGATGATTCTTTTTTCTTCCCACTCACTACTTTGCTGTAGCTGTTTGGAGTGGTGATATAATACATGACATGTCCCTTTTTTCTTATCTCATTTTAATATCAAATTATCATAGAAGCAGAGTTCAGGATCTAGATATAAACGTTCCCAAGGGTTTTGTTTGTTTGCTTTTTAAAGCTCCGCCTCTGAAAACCAGAGAGTACCCTGCAAGCAAAAGTATCAACATGGACTTAAGTAGGTCCTAAGAAGTTCCTGAGAACTTTACCAGAGACTTTGCTCAGGAGCATAATTAATGTGAACTACTTTGTGTATTCAAGGGACTTCAGTACTCAGACACAATAACCATCCAACTAATGCACCTTCCAAACTTTAATTAAAGTTAATTAAGTTGAAAAGTTCACGACCTAACTGATGCCTCAATTGGTTCTAATTGGGGACGGGGGTGTCTTTTGTCCTCTGACCTGCATCCTGTTATGAAAAGGTAGATTCATGAAAACCTGTGATTCAAGGTAGGGATTCTCCTGTCGTTAGCGGTGAACTGCTGGTTTGATAAGGCACTTCTACCCCCTTGTCATTTCTCTAGTTCAGTGCCTCCGACTGTGGGAAAAAGAAGTTCTGTGTCCGGAGTCCCCTGGCCTGTGACCCAGAGAAGGAGCGTGCCTGTGTCTTCCTGTCCTTCACACGTGATGACCAGTCCGTGATGGTTGAAATGAGCGGTCCCAGCACAGGCTATTTGTCCTTCGCGCTTTCTCACGACAGATGGATGGTTCGTACGTCTTGTGTGTATAGGTGGCACTGGAATTCGAGTCACTGGAGTGAGCTCCAGTCAATGGGGGTCTATCCGTTTATTCCAGAGTCAAATGGTCGCACTGGAGGGGGGAGGATGGGAAGGGCAGGGCAGAGTAACTGAGGACAGATTCTAAGTTAAACAGCTCTGCTTGCGTCCTGCTTGTCATAGTTGGGCAGTGGCGTACGTCTAAGAATAGGCTGTCCCAAGGAAAGTCAGGGAAATAATTTTACGTCCAGTGGACTTGCTACTTTCTCTTCTTGTCCATCTCTATCTGTCTGTGTGTCTCTCTGTAATCAGGCAGGAAGTGCAGTTAAAAACAAAGAAGTTGCTCTGCGCCAAGTCTCATGTTGTTCTGGGAGGCTTTCCCAGGCCTCGTGGGTTTCTCGAGGGTCCAGCAGGGTCCACCACCAGCCAATGCTCTTGCCTTCAGTTTGGTCATTGTGGGAGCGTTTTCCGAACAGGGCATTAGACCTGGCGTCAGGCACAAGTGTGTTCTTCACTGAGGCACCTCTCTCCGGGCTGTGGAGGGCAGGACCTGTGTGCAGCTGATTGTCACCTCCCTGGGGAGTGCTCACGGAGCCCGCCATTCTGTAGGATGCAGGCAATAACAATCCTGGGGGCCGCGGTGTCTTGTTTGCCATGGGACAGAAATCTGTTCCAGCAGGGTGGGCAGAGAGGAGGGGGGATGATTAGAGACAGAGAACCTCCTCCCTGCACGTGGGCAAAGGCGCGGGTTCTCCCACCTCGAGGGTTTGCTTCCTGTCCTGTTTTTTATTTGTTTTGTTTTGCTTTTTTATTTTTATTTTATTCATTTTAGAGAGGAGACACAGAGTGTGTGTGTGTGTGTGTGTGTGTGTGTGTGTGTGTGAGAGAGAGAGAGAGAGAGAGAGAGAGAGAGAGAAAGAGAGAAAGGGGGGAGGAGCTGGAAGCATCAACTCCCATATGTGCCTTGACCAGACCAGTACAGGGTTTTGAACTGGCGACCTCAGTGTTCCCAGGTCGACGCTTTATCCACTGCGCTACCACAGGTCAGGTTCCTGTCCTGTTTTAAACTGAACACCACTTCTGTGGGGAATCCCATCTCCAAGAAAGAAAAGGAACTCTCCAATTTTGTGATAGAAGAGCTGATACCTTCCCTAAAAGTGCGCTCTGATCGTGTTGGTCTTTGTGTGCTGCTCACAGTTATTTCTGAAAGACAGGTGTGACTTTCCTTCATGGGGGACATCACAATCTATGCATACGACCCTCTGTATTTTATTATACAGTTCTGGGATGCACTTGTTAACTTCTGTTATTCAGTGAATGATATACGGAAACCCACCAACTATTAAGACATGCCATAGGCTTTTAAGAAATAGGTAAGACATGGGGGCTCTTCCCCTTTCGAAGCCGTTTTTACGGGGAATGTTCCACTGGCTCAGATGGTGTTGCAGCTGCTCAACACATTTCCTACATTGCGCTTTTTGGTACCTGCCGTCAGAACTCGAGGCGGTGCTTTTGGGTTGTCTCGGTCCTGGCAAACATGAACCAGGTTTGGGGCATGAGGTGGCTGATGAGGCTGGGGAAACTCAAAATGTGAGGACCATTACGCAAGAACGGGGGACGGTGGCAGTGCTTGCTGTCGTGAGAGGGGGAGGGAGCTGGCCGTGGGGGCAGGTGTCCAATGAGCCGGATGAGGATGAACCATGGTAGCCTGGTGACTGCCTGCTCAGGCGCACTGGGCTTCATCTCTGCGGTGCACTATTCATTTAGGGAGGTGTTCTGGTCAAACAAGAAACTGTCCGCGCCACTTTCTCACCAAACTTCACGCAGACCTACACATGAGCACTTTTCCTTTCCTGGTCCCAGGATGTCCGTCCACAGGAAGCAGAGACACAGTTGTTGCTTCACCTGGGGTGCTGAGGAGCCCATGGGGAGACCAGTTATTTGGGTGCCAAGTCGTAGCTGTGGTTGGCACAAAAGCGTTTATCTCTAATTCTGGCTGTTTTGCTCTGCTTTATGTGTCTAGTACGGTACTCATCAAGGATGTTTAGGAAAAAGACTTAATTATGCAGGTGCAGAGGATTTACAGAGCAGCCCTGTGTAATGATTGAAATCATCTGTACACCTGTTAGACAAGTAAGTCATCCTCAGAGATGTTTTTGCAGTTGCTATTTCTATTTTTGGTTATTTTTAAATTTTTAGGATATTTATATGACTTGCTGTTTCTTTTTGGTGTGTGATGTAAATTTAAATTCTGAAGGTGTATTATGAATACTGATTAAATAACCTAAATTATACCTTGTTTTTCCACTTTGGCTTGAAATTAATAATAGCAATTATTTTTAAAAACTTTTATTAATTTTTAGAGAGAGAGAGAGAAAGACATCATATTGTTGGTCCACTTATTTATGCATTCATTGGTTGATTCTTTTATGTGCCCTGACCAGGGATGGAACCTGCAACCTTGGCTTGTGAGGATGACGCTCTGACCAACTGAGCTACCTGGCCAGGGCTGATAGTAATTGTTTTGATATCAGACCTCATCATTAAAATTGATGAAAAGTATAATTTCTCATACTTTTGCTAACAAAGACTTGCTTATGTCTGAATTTTTTCTGAATTTCAAAGACTATGTATCTTCCTCATCTCAGTTTATTTATTTATTTATTTATCTATCTATCTATCTATTTATTTATTTATTTTTACAGGGACAGAGAGAGAGTCCGAGAGAGGGATAGATAGGGACAGACAGACAGGAACAGAAAGAGATGAGAAGCATCAATCATCAGTCTCTCATTGCGAAATCTTAGTTGTTCATTGATTGCCTTCTCATATGTGCCTTGACCAGGAGGATACAGCAGATGGAGAGACCCCTTGCTCAAGCCAGCGACCTTGGGCTCAAGCTGGTGAGCTTTGCTCAAACCAGATGAGCCCGCACTCAAGCTGGTGACCTTGGGGTCTCGAACCTGGATCCTCCGCATCTCAGTCCGACGCTCTATCCACTGTGCCACCGCCTGGTCAGGCCCTCATCTAAGTTAAAAAAAAAAGTGATATAAAGTATATCAAGTATACATATTATATTTGCTTCTATTCTCTTCCTTTCCCTGCCCAGTCTTATCTTATTCTATAGACAGTTTCTCAATGCTCAACTTCTAGATTGTTCCCAGTCCTGACTTCTCTTGAATTCCAGAGTGGGATGTCCAGATGCCGCCTGGTCTTGTCTAGCCTAGATAAGTCAGAGTCCCCAGACGACACAAACCATCTTCTATAAAAATTGAATGTGCCTGACCGGTGGTGGCACAGTACATAAAGCATCAACCTGGAATGCTGAGGTTGCCGGTTCGAAACTCAGGACTTGCCTGGTCAAGGCTCATACAAAAGTTGATGCTTCCTGTTTCTCCCCCTGCTCTATCTCTTTCCTCTCTATTTCTCTAATAAAAATGAATAAAATAAAAAATATCTAAAAAGATTAAAACAAAACAAAACTGAACGTGTCATCTTTCCCCCAATGTCCTCTGTGCCCTATAGTTCTTGGGGATCAACAATAATGTTGAAAAAAGCAGCTACTATTCCCGACTTCTTGCTACTTTTCAGAGGCTGTCCTGGGCAATTTGTAGACTGTCATTCCTTCCAGCCATCATCCTCTCTGGTGCTCAGGGAAATCTGGCTTGTGATGTAGATTCCTCCCTTTCCTTTACCTCTCGGGTCTACCTCTTCCCCACCCCTGCCTTTTTGTTTTGAAAAGTTTTAAACTTCCTGACCAGGCGGTGGCGCAGTGGATAGATTGTCAGACTGGGATGTGGAGTACCCAGGTTCGAGACCCCGAGGTTGCCAGCTTGAGCGCAGGCTCATCTGGCTTGAGCAAAAGCTCGCCGGCTTGGACCCAAGGTCACAGGTTCCAGTAGGGGGTGGCTCAGTCTGCTGAAGGCTCATGGTCAAGGCACATGTGAGAAAGCAATCAATGAACAGCTAAGGTGTCGCAACAAGAAACTGATGATTGATGCTTCTCATCTCTCTCCGTTCCTTTCTGTTGGTCCCTATCTATCCCTCTCTCTGACTCTCTCTGTCCCTGTAAAAAAAATAAACTTACCTGGCTGTTGAAAGAAGACCACAACCCATACCAGTAAATCCTTCACCCATGGTTGCCATTTACCCTTCTCTCTCATTCTCTCTCTCTCTCTCCATGTGTGTTTTATGTGGGCGTGTCTTTAGGTCGACTTATGGTGTATATAGAAAAGAATTCTTATGGCTCATTGACAATGGCATTCTAGAAAACACACATTGTTTGTTTAAATCTGAGATCTGCAGACTTTGTTGTAGAGGTCCAGACTAACTTTGGACTTTGGGGGCCATCTGGTCTGTGTTGCACCT
This sequence comes from Rhynchonycteris naso, assembly GCA_037038555.1. NCBI lineage: Eukaryota > Metazoa > Chordata > Mammalia > Chiroptera > Emballonuridae > Rhynchonycteris > Rhynchonycteris naso. The sequence goes on from CM072999.1 coordinate 205,591,784, forward strand.
CTCCGCTCTGTTATGCTGAAGCAGATGCAGACAGCCTGTAAGTTAATTGGCGTGGCTGTGTTTTGGTAAAACTTTACTTATGGACACTGAAATTTAAATATTATATATTTTTACTTGTCATGAAACAGGCACCAGGCTGAGTGAGGTCTGTGTGCGGTATCTATAAGTTCCTGGCTTCTTTCGTGGACACTCCGAATTTCTTATCTTGTGTTGGGCTGACTCTGAGTTGAATAGCAGATGGTTAACAGTGGATAATTGCTTTGCTAAGGTTATGTACTTGAAGGTTCTCAGAAGTGGAACTTTTAAAAATACATGGAAACCTTAAAATAGCAGAATTTATGATAACTGGCTGTTCTTGGATCTTGTTTAAGGAGCTCAGTGACTAAAGCCCTTAAAATACCTTGTTAGATAGTTAATGGATGACGATTTTAAGTTAGGCAAAAGAACTAAATCTATACACAATCACTTGAAATCTGGACTATTTATGTGTACTTTAAAATGATACCGTGTACTTTGAAGATGCAGTCTGCCCTTGGTAGTTTATTTAAATAAGATCTAGCTTTTAGAGCAATATTAGAGATGAAAGTATTCATAATAATTAGATTGGCAAAAATGCCTCCGTGAGCTCATTTTGGCCCTAATATATAATACCGACTCTACTGGGAGTATACAATATTGCCAATATTTGATTACAATTTTTCCACCTTAAAAGTTACCCTTGAAAACCTAGTATTAATGCAGTACATTTACAGTCATAAAAATTTGTAAGATAGATTTTTTTTTTTTTACAAATAGAACAATGTTCATGATAAATTAAGTAAAAAAATATAACAAAGCTGTGTACTTTCCTATTTGGAAAGGAATAAAAGGTATACGTATAAAAAGATTTGGATGAATGAATATATATGAAAACATTAACAGTGATGTTCAATTGGGGATAGGCTTATGGGGATGCAGACATGTTATAGTAGTCCCTCGCCATATTGTGGTTCACTTTTTGCAGTTTCACTGTATTGTGGATTTTTAAATTGTATATATCTAATTTTGTATCACGAATTTTTTTGCTATATTGCGGGATTTTGTGGAATATAGGTATTTTTATATATTTATTATTTTAATTATTTTTTCAGTAAAATAAGCATTTTCTAGCCTAAAATATTGAAAAGGTTTATAAGAGTGTGGGGAGGGTTTATAAAGCTTTAAAATATATATAAATAGCCTGACCTGTGGTGGCGCAGTGGATAAAGCGTCGACCTGGGAACACTGAGGTCGCCAGTTCAAAACCCTGCACTGGTCTGGTCAAGGCACATATGGTAGTTGAGCTTCCAGCTCCTCCCCCCTTTCTCTCTTTCTCTCTCTTTCTCTCTCTCTCTCTATCTCCTCTCTAAAATGAATAATAATAAAAAATATATATGTATAAATAATAAAATAAATATAAGGTCGCTACTTCGCAGATTTTCACCTATTGCAGGTGTATATGTCTATTTTAGCATATTTTTTATACTGAAATTGTATTGCTTTCAAATTATAACAAAATCATTTTGATTAATAAATTGGACAGCCAATTCCCTAGAATTCCCAGTCTCATTTAAAACGGTTGATAAATTATGTTTTAAAAATATCAAATACTATTTGATTTTATTAAGGACTTAAAAAAAAATAAAAGACAATAATGATGTCCCTTTAAACTTTTCTCCTGGACAATTATTTTCTAGGGTGATGACGATGCATATCTGTGTATTCGTGACAATCAGACTGTGCACATTCAGCCTTCCCATTTGACGGGGCGGAGTCACCCTGTGATGGAGTCCTGGGTAGGTGTGAAAGTTCTAGGAAGCTCTATGTGGCCTGTCCACCTCCTGGCCATGTGGCCAGATGTCTATGCTTCCACATCCCAGTCCGACGCTCTATCCACTGTGCCACCACCTGGTCAAGCCAGATGTCTATGCTTTAAGGTAGCCTCAAACCCAAAGTGAGTAGCAGAGCCCAAGCAGGGGCCTGGCTGCAGGGTTCCTCTCTTAGAATATTCTGGGAAAGACTTTTCAGCAATTTATTTTATATTTTTACTCTATATACATTTTTTTTTAAAATACGGTAAGCATTTTATTTGAGTATAATCACAGAGAATGTGTAAGTAAAAGTGTCCACTTCAGTGTACCTATTTATTTACTATATATATGTATTTAATAAAATTTATATATATTTAAGGTATAGAACATGAAGTTTCAATATACATATACATAGTGAAATATGTATTAGAGTCAAGATAATGAACATATCCATTTTCTCACTTGGTTACCATGTTGTCCAGTGAGAGGACCTGACACTTACTCTCTCAGCACATCTCCAGTGTTCCATCAGTATTATTAACTACAGTTACTGTGCTGTGCATGAAATCTCCAGATTCATGCGTCCTACATAGCTGCCACTTTGTCCCCTTTGGCCAACACTGGCCCTTGCTTTAGGATGCACAAAACAAGTTTCTTTTGTAGGAGAAATATATTTTTTTTCTTGTGTCGCTTGAATCTTTTTTTTATTACATCTTACAGATAATATTTTATGGTTTGTGAAGATGGTCAAAGCATTGACCCTTTTCAGCAGTGTACAGATTTTTAAGAAGAGGCTTATGTCAGTGACACAGAGAATTTCTTGACCCGTGAGAAAGGGGAACAAATGCGTATGGTAGAGACAGGCTCATGGCTTTGGGCAGTTGTCTTAAGTGGTTCTTGTTGGCCTATCCATGCCAAAGGTGGACTATTTCTGGAAGAGAAGTGTCTTTGTCACAGGGCAGTTGACAAGCAAATGAACTGTGAGTGAACAGTAGTGTTCCCTCATGGGATGTTACATTCTCCATGTATCTTTCTCACAGGGTTGACTTCTACAGGTGAGCTTCTCCATGGTTGCATGGTGCATTTTGGCTGCTAAGAGTTTACTTGCTAATTGTTCCTTCAATGTTTTTGATAGTGTGTTAGTGGCCAGGTGGTGTTTTAACATCAGCCATGGTTTCACACCTGGCAGAGGAATTGTGTGGTTTGGACTTAAAGTAAAAATACTATTTTTGCCAAGTGGGATAAAGACAAACTGGGAGACAATGTTTCTTGTACTCTTCAAAGAGGAAGTGGAAAAACAATGACTTTGTGCAGACAAAACATGCACAGAGGGTCTTGGAGAAAGGAAGTCACACAGGGCAGGGTTTCGGTCCCATCTTATTTTTAGCGAATCTCTAGAACGCGCTGTGAAGACTCATTGTATGTGTTTGTAGGACACACTTGAAGATTTGGCTTGGAGGTTGGAAGACAGTGTTATGCAGTGTTCTTTCAGAAGAAAAATTACCCTTCCTGGGGTTAAGAATAGATTTGATCTAAACACAAGCTACTACATATTTCTAGCAGCTGGAGCAGCTGGTGATGGTAAGTACTGTATATTGATAAAGGCTATCCTTTCAAGATTATTTTCCCTTTCTCTTCTTCCCTTTTCTCCCCTCCTCCTTTTTTTGGAGAGACTACTACTATAATTGTTCATCTTTAAGATATTTACACTTGTGGGTAAAGAGTTATCAAAACCTTTTTCTATTTTTGCTTTCCATTTTGACCTTGGTTGACCTTTAAGCTTTGCTTCCCTGGAAACTACATAAAGGTAGTGTCAGCATGTTATAAGGCAACATGCTTATGATAAAAGTGATTTCTGACTGGTAAACAGCGTTTGGACCAGGGAGAACCATCAATACCTGGTAAGAAGCCATATCTGGGCCTCCCTGAGTGCAGTGACATTGGCAGGTTCCTTGCAGGGACATTAGAAGCAGTGACTTTGGGATTGTTGAAGGAGATATTGGCTCTTGTGGGATAACCTATCCAGTGTGAATCTCATCTGCTTGGATCTGAGCTTTCTCCGGGGAGATGAAGACGGGGTTGGGGGTGGTAGGAGATAGTGGTGGGGTATCTGTCCCGGGGGAAAATAGCTCCGGGACAGCTGAGTACACTGCTGCAGGTGCCCATGGTGGGAGGACCGTGCTGGGGTGCTGCTTCCTGTCCCACATTCTCCTAAGTGAAATCTGATGCCAAGTTCAGCCTAAAGTTGTTTTCTGCATTTGCCTGTTTCTTTTATCCATATGGAGAGTGCCCTGGTGGGCATGGCAACACATGTCCATAGGAACGATTAGATTTTGTTTAAGGTTTTGGCTCTTGATGTTTGGAAGAGCTGCACGAAATGCCAAGGTAGTATTTAAGGACTCATTTCTCTGGAGGTAACGCTGTTCTGGAACTTTGAGCAGAGAGCCCACTTTGAACATGGTGGTGAGAAGCTGGGCGCAGAGAAGGGAGAGTTGGGGATAGGGTGGAAAAGGAGGGAAAACGTAACGGTGGGCAGGCAAATTGTGAAAAGCCCTGAATATTCTACCGTGTTGTAAGACTTAACTACAGGTGAAGCAGACACCCAGAAGGTTTTGAAGCAGGATAAAATATCTCCTCAGAGAAAATTTAGGAACATTTGTACATTTAGTTGTAGGCGGTATGTGTCGTTCTCTTAGCCAAATCATATATTCTTATTTGTACCGGCGACAGCAAATGTAGCTTAAATACTATTTCCTGCCTGACCAGGTGGTGGCGCAGTGGATAGAGCGTTGGACTGGGATGCGGAGGACCCAGGTTTGAGACCCCGAGCTCGCCAGCTTGAGTGTGGGCCCATCTGGCTTGAGCAAAAGCTCGCCAGCTTGGAACCAAGGTCGCTGGCTCCAGCAAGGGGTGGCTCGGTCTGCTGAAGGCCTGCGGTCAAGGCACATATAAGAAAGCAATCAATGAACAACTAAGGTGTCTCAATGAAAAACTGATGGTTGATGCTTCTCATCTCTCTCTGTTTCTGTTTGTCCCTATCTATCCCTCTTTCTGAGTCTCTCTCTGTCCCTGTAAAAAACAAAACAAAAAACAAACAAATCAAAAAAGTATTTCCTCCTGAAGTGGTAACGATAAAAAATACTAGGAACTTAATGAGTGCCAGTCATTGGCTAAGCACTCTACAGAAGTCCTTCATTTTCATCTTCCTAAAAGCGACACTAGGTATATTTTATTTTATTTTTTAATTTTAGTGAGAGGCAGAGACAGAGTCCTGCATGTTCCCCAACCAGGATCCACCAGCAAGCCCACTAGGAGGCAATGCTCTGCCCATCTGGGGTGTTGCTCCGTTGCAACCGGAGCCATTTTTTAGCGCCTGAGGAGGAGGCCATGGAGCTGTCCTCACTGCCTGGGGCCAACTTTACTCCAGTGGAGCCTTGGCTGTGGGAGGGGAAGAGAGAGAGAGAGAGGAAGGAAAGGGGGAGGGGTGGAAAAGCAGATTGGTGCTTCTCCTGTGTGCCCTGGCTGGGAATCAAACCCAAGACATCCACATGCTAGGTCGACACTCTACCACTAAGCCAACCGGCCAGGGCCAGTATTTTTTTAATTACTATTATTTTTCCTATTTTACCTGGGATGAAACTTAGTAAACTAAAGTAATTTTAGTTTACCCAAACAAATGGTAGGGTTGGAATTAGAACTCAAACTCTTTGGCCTTAGAGCCTAAGTATTCAATCCTTTCGAACATGGACAATGTAGGAAATAAGATAAAATGAGGAAATGGTCGAATATTTGTGTTTTTTTAAGCAGACCCTGCTGCATGCAGGTAGTCGTGTGACTGTTGCTATTGTAGCAGTCACTCATTGTACATTACATACGTCTCATTTACTTCTCACAGGGGGCTTTGTACGTAGATATTATTTTGCCCATTTCAGAGACAAGGAAACCAGAACCCAGAATGGCCAAGTCACTTGTTCAAAACCCGAACAAGTAGCACCGTTGGAATTAAAACCCAGATCTGTTCCAGTTACAGTCATGCCATTTCCGGCCTATCAGGAAGAACTTTGTGAGGTTGAATAAGTGGCTCACAAGTAGGAAACCTACCAATTTAATTAATGAAGTAGAGACCCTGTTATCACACAACCTGTTATTTGAACAATTGAGGAATACTGCAGGTCTGGTAATACAGGAGAGCTTTATACTAAACATGTACCCAGCCTCCCTTAGTTCAGAGCTTGGGAGTTATCATGGAGCCGTACCGTGGAACTTAAAAAGTTGTAACAGACTTCTGCTCCACGTGAAGGTTAAGTGCTTGGTTAGTACACAGCTCCGCAGCGAATCAGAGTTTAAAAACACTTCTCTTCCCACTGTATTCTCAGGTGGTTGGGAATGTGGTCTTGTTTTCCTGCATTGCTACTGCTCCACGAATGCAGTATTGTGAGAGGCTTTGGCTCCTTTCTGGTAGTTTTCCATAGTTTTCTTTATCTCTTTCTTTTGACATTTTTGTAGCTCCTGATAGTGTCTCTGTTTGATGCTCTTTTCTTCAGGTATTGATGACATGAAATGTCTCATTTTCTGCTCCGTTATGACAAGCCTTAATACAGTGGGATTTGCCAAATGAATAATAACCAGGTGTCCCAACACCGTTTCTTGATTAGTCCATTATATCTCCCCTGCTTCAAAACATTTGCATCTCACGCTGAAAAACTATCAGTAAATCAAACTGTTTCTAGTTTATTCTTCCGTTGATCTGTTTTTCTATTACTGCACTGAATGACTATAGCTTTATAATAGGCTGTGAATTGTTAAGGATATGGTTCCCCTCCTGGCTGTCTTATTCAGGAGTTCTTGCTGCTTTGTTCTGTATCTGTTGTTTAGATGAACTTTAGAAATAATTTGTCAGATTTCATTAAAAAGCCTATTGGGGGTGTGATTGAAATTGCAGTGAAATTTTAGATTAATTTGGGGAATGATTGACTTCTTTGTAGTAAATAGTGAGTCTTCCTATCCAGGAATATATTGGGGTATTCCATTTGTTCAGACCCTATGGTTTTCTTCGTATCTTCATGTAGGGTACAGGGGTACATACACACACACACATATACACACATACATATATATATATATATATGTATATATATATAGTTACTTTGTTCCTAGGTATTTTATAGATTTCTAAAACTATTGTGAATGGGGTTAATTTTTTAAAAGTTTTTCTAAACATATAAGAAAGTTATTGAAGTTTGAATATTTATCTTGAATTTAGCCACCTAATTCTAGTTGATTATTTTTTAATTAATTAATTTATTTTAGAGAGAGAAGAAGGGAGAGAGGGAGAGAAAGAGAGAGAAAGGCTGAGACATCGATCTGTTCCTTTATGTGCCCTGACTGGGGATCGAACCTTCAACCTTTTTTGCACATTGGGAAGATGCTCTAACCAATCGAGCTATCTGGACTGGGGCTCTAGTTGATTATTCTGGTTTTTCTTGATGAACATCATACATTGTACAGATGGTAACAGGATGAAGAAATCTCAAATTCTTCCTTGCCTGACTGCATTGTTTATTCCTCCCAGAACAATGGGGAATGTAACTGTTATAAACAACAGATGCATGTGGCGAGCGTTCTTGTCCTGTCCCTGAATTTGATGGCAGTGCTCTGATGTTCAGTGCTGTGCCATGTCTGCTGTCTGGTGTTCAGGATGTGTTTTTCTTGGCCTGACTTTACATAGTCCCTGTGACGAGTGTGTGCTGAATTTCTTTTGTCTTTTCTTTCTTTCTTTCAGGTTTTTTTAAATTACATATTTTTTTATTGATTTCTTTAGAGAGAGGAAGGGAGAGACTGAGAGAGAGACAGGAACATGGATCTGCTCCTGTATGTGCCCTGACAGGTGATTGAACTGGCACCCTCTGTGCTTCAGGATGATGCTCTAACCAACTGAGCTATCCAGCCAAGGCCTGGATTTCATCTCATGTCTTTCAGGAAGATGTTGAAATGACATTTTATCATTACTTTTACAATAATATTTCTGGAATGTTCCTCACTTTCCTGGGATAAATCTTGGTTGACCATGTTTTATTATTCTGTCAGTGCACAGTTGATTTGATCCACTAACTTTTCTTTTTGAGCTTTGTGCATTTATATTCATATATGATTTTGGTCTAGGGTTGTGGGATTGTGTGTGTTTGTGTGTGTGGGCCTGCCTGCCTAGTTTTGGCTTCAGTATTATGCTAATCTTGTAGAATAAATCCTAGAAGAGTTTTAATAAATAAAAAATATTTCTATTAAAAATTTTTTAAATGGTATGATAGAACTCACATATCAGTGGGCCTTTGGGGATGAAAATATTTGACTAATTCAAAATTTTTCTATTGTTATTACTCTCTTGAGTTGTGACTACTTCTTTGATCAGTTTTTGTAATTCAGAATTTCCCCCAAATTCATCCATTTCATTTAGGTGTGAACTATTTTTAGCTGTCTTTAGTTGCGTATAGCATTTTCATATGACTTTAAAAAATATTTTCTATATCAGCTGCCATGTTACCCCTCCCATTTCTAATATTGTTTGTGATATATATTTTTTGTCATGTGATCAGACATTCCAGAAACTGTCAATTTTATCGACTTTTAACAAGACTTGATTTTTCTGATTTTTTAGATATAGACGTATTAGTTCATTGATTTCTACCTTTATTTTAATCAGTCTTTTTTTCTGATTTCCTGGGTTATATTTTGTTGGTTTAAATGCATCTTGAATTAAATGACTACTTTAATTTGTCTTTTTTTTTTTTTTAAAGAAAATGCTTTTGGGTGATAAAAACTTCTGAATAGTACCTGGGTTGCACCACATGGATTTTGATATGAAATGTCTTCATTATTATTATTCCTTTTTAGAAAGACTTATGGTTTGTTTTGATTTCCTATTTAACCCAGGGTTATTTAGAAAAGTAGTTTTATAAATACCTAAGTGGACCATTTTTTTTCTTGTTTTTGTTGATAATTTTTAGTTTTGTTGCATTTTGAATAGATAATACAGCTTGTTTTCTGTGAAGTTATTTCTTTTTGGAAATTATTGCCATGTAGTCTGTGGTCTAATACATATTTTGTTTGGGACAAAGATCCACATATAGATAGATATCTGTCATATGAAAGTTCTTAATTATTTTTGACTCTTATATTTTAAAAATAATGTATGTTCCATAATTTATTTACTATTCTCCTAATAATGACCATTTACCTTGTTCAAATTTTTTTGCCTAGCATAAAATAAATTTCTGTGAGCAAATACTTGTACATATATCTTTGGGTAGAAGGTGAATATTTCCGTGGGGTAGATTCTCAGAATAAATGAACTCACGCCCATACATACTCTCATATACACACTAATTTGAACAACTCTATGTATTTACCGATTTAAATTTATACATAATAAGTGATAATATCATAATCCATTCTCAAATTGAGTATATCACTTTTCTTTGGGATTTTGATTTGTTAGTCAAACCCAGTCCAAATTGACCATATGCCAAATAATGTAGCATTAAAATATTCTTGTCTTTCTCCCCGGCCCAATATCTGTTCATTTAAGCTAGGATCTAGATGATTTATCACATGTATTCTCTCTTTCTTTCTTTGAGAGAGAGAAAAGGGGAGGGAAAAGAGAGAGAAGCATCAATTGATTGTTGTACTTAGTTGTGTCATTGATTGCTTGTCATATGTGCCTGGACCGGAGCTTGAACTGGCAATGCTTGGGGATCAAGCTGATGCTCCTGGGATCAAGCAGGTGACCCTGGATTGGAATCAGTGTCCTCGGGATTAAGCCAGCGACCGGCCTGGGCTACATGTATTCTCTTTCAAGAATTATACTTAACATTTCAATGGTTTGTGATCCCATTAACAGTTATTATTTGACTCAACATTGTGGGTGGATCTTTCACTGTAACTTCTGTAGTCCCAGTTCCTGTTTTGATCTGTCTTGGTTGATTAAATTATTTCTTAAATTTTTTTTTCCCAGTAAGGTCATGTGAGATTGCATCCATATTTATGTTGCTTTTCATATAAATGGCATCTCCATTGATATTTCTTTTTTTATCATATTAAGAAATGTTTCCATGTTGTGATGCTGTCTTTTCATGCCTTCTCTCTTGAGGAAATAATCCTTCTTCTCTTTTTTCTTCTTTTTATAATTCCAGGTCGAATTTATAGGCATTCCCAGCAACCTCTGATTACATATGAAAAATACGATGTGACTGATGACCCAAGGGACGTGGGAGGGTCCCGGTCTCTGCTCCTTCTAAAGGCTCACGGTGAGCTGCCTGTGTGTGGTTGTCTCATCACTCTGTGGAATATGTTTACTTGACACCTCAGCACTGGCTAGATAGGAATGGGGGCGAACATAATTTAGCAAGTTGTTCGTGAGTCTTTGTGCATCCATTAACGCTTGCAGGCAGCTATATTTATCTTAATGTTTGTTAATTTTCATTACACAAGAAGAATAGGGATTATTCGGTAGTGTTTAGCCCTGGCTGCATGTTAACATCACCAATGGAGCTTTTCAGGTGTCTCTCATTCCAAAGAGTGCCCTCAATGTTTCAAACTGAATATCACTGGGTTCATGACTTTTAACTTGTATGAGAGCTTCATTCTGTCCCTTAGTAAAGTGAAGGCTAGTAAAGGAGTAATTGGTGGTTTTGATCATATGGCAGTAGTTTGGTTTCCGAGATACAGCTTGTTGTTGAAGATCTGGACAATGCACAAGTAACTGAGGGTATTCGAAGTCCTCTTTGCGGTGCTTGGGGGTCTTGTTCTTAAAATGATGACAGGAACCACATGGGGAGAGAGAGTAGCTTGGTAATGAGGCTCTAACATGCTCTAGTTCTATAGGGGAAGTCAATTCCATCTGAAAAGTAGCCTCGCCTATTGTTGAAAAGATGGGACTTATAAGTAGGGCGGTAATGTGTATGCTATATATATACTGTTGTAAAATATTAGTATTTGGGGGAACATTCCTTATTTGGTATATTCCCTTTATAGTCTCTAGAATTCTCTCTTCTAGTAGAGTTTTAATAAATGTTATCATAGTTGAGCTTAAAAATAACTTTATTCTGGTTCATGTGTTCCCGTTTGAAAGTAATTGGATTCTCAAATAATGTACCCATTTGTTATCCATTATGTTTTACAATGAGAGGTGAGAAGATTCCAAAGAAACTGCTGGCTGTATTAGTCTAATGGTCAAGAGCACAGTCACTTAAACCAGATTGGGTCCTAAACCCAATGTTGTAGCCTTGGGCGAGTTACTCAACTTTTCTGTGCCTAAGTTTCCTCACCCAGCCAAACGATAATAATAATTGCAACTGCTTCATAGGATTGTTGTAAAGATCAAATAGATGAGTGCACGGAGACCAGGTAGAGACAGCACCTTGCACATAGTAGGAGCTTGGAAGAGTTAGCTCTTAGAAGCAGCGGTGGGATAGTAAAAGCTAATGATGTATAGGGTGTTTTGAGGTTATGCTTGTGTCTGTTGAATGGGCTTTGCTGGTTGTTCCTATGTTCTGGGCATTTGGCTTGGTCATTTAAAAGCAGCTTCATTAGTTTGTGATGTCATCCGTCATGTTTTCTGACCTGTAGGTGCCTTGATGTTTGTGGCGTGGATGACTACCGTTAGCATCGGAGTAATCATTGCCCGGTTCTTCAAACCCGTTTTGTCAAAGCCTCTCTTTGGCGAAGCAACTTGGTTTCAGGTAGGTGGCAGAAAAATGCCATTTCCATGTTCTTTGTACATTGCAACATGAAAACATATTGAAGTATGTAGGGTTTTCTTTTTTTCCCCTTTCTGGTGTGTGGTACAGTTGTGATCATTTTAGAATCCTAATAAGTTCTTCATTTTGCTCTTTGGTTTCCTAATCAATTGAGAACAGACATAAGATCCTTAATAGAGATAAAAATTGAGACAGCCTTATGAAGGCTCAGGTTGGGTTGGAGAATGTGCCAGCGCCATGTGCATCTCTTTGTAACATGGACTTTGGGACCCAGATGGTCCTGACTTACAGGTTTAGTTGTGCTAGGTATAGTATAGAAATAGTGGGTGCTTACTGCATTTTCATGCAGGGGTCTGTCAATCAATGTCAAGACTACCCCTAACTCACCAATCAAGGCCCTCTATCTTCTAGGTGGGTGAGAATAGAAACTTTTCATGTTGCCCCTTGGCATGGGATGAGGAAGAGTCTCTTCACAGAAATCTGAGCTAAGGTCCAGCACTGTCCCTCAACATGCAGAAAAACAAACCTTATCTTTCGCGTGTCACAGAGAATAGGTACTTGACATATGGCAGAAGGTCAGTGGGTGTCTGTTGACATAGGATGCACATGTCTATTTGTAGAAAAAGTACAGTTTATTGGAACAGTTTTTGACTTTATAAGAGGGTATTCTTTTTTTTGTGTGTGTGACAGAGACAGAGTCAGAGAGAGGGACAGATAGGGACATACAAACAGGAAGGGAGAGAGATGAGAAGCATCAAGTCTTTGTTGTGGCACCTTAGTTGTTCATTGATTGCCTTCTCATATGTGCCTTGACCAGGGGGCTACAGCAGAGCGAGTGACCCCTTACTTAAGCCAGTGACCTTGGGCTCAAGCTGATGAGCTTTGCTCAAGCCAGATGAGCCTGTGCTCAAGCTGGCAAACTTGGGGTTTTGAACCCGGGTCCTCCGTGTCCTAGTCCAATGCTCTATCCACTGCAGCACTGCCTGGTCAAGCTATAAGAGGGTATTCTTGAAACTTCATATACAACTTATAGCTTTTAAGACTGACCTTATGTAACCTTATTTCTCAATGTTGGTTGCCATGTCCATCTGTTTTATTTATCCTTACCACTGCTTCCTGCCTTCCTCTTGTCTGCCTGCCTTTGCATGCTCTCTGTCTCTCTGCTTTCTCTCTCTCTGTCTCTCACCTGCTCATAATGATATTCCCAACCACAACACTCCTTATGTCTTCTCTCTATTGATTAAAATCCTGCACTGCCTTTAAAACTGTGACATCTCTCTATCTAGGTGACATACATATAGGGTGATGACCTGTCCTTCTTTTTCTCTTCTAATCTCGGTCTGCCCCAGGTATTCTGGCATAATCAATCAACAGCGCCCATAACCACTGTCACTATTCTGATTTGGACAATGAATTACACATTTCACGTATCTCTCTCCTCTACTCAGTTCTGTCCCAGGCTCCTTAGGTGACAGCGTCTTCTGTTTCCTCGCTCCTTCCTTGTCTGTGGAGTGGCACTGTGCCTGGTGGTGGGACTTCCTAAGTATGTTTGGGAGGAAATGACAGGCTTGGCAAGTCAGCCTGCTCTGTGGGAAACGTCCGGTCCCGCTGCTTGGGGCCTGGGAAGCCTGGCAGCTGCTTTTGACTGATGGGATGGACGCTTAGGGATTTCTCTGAAATTCAGTGGTATACTCAGATTTTTAACTGACCACAGACTGATCCGATGCCTTCAGGGAACCTCACCCTGTGATCTTGCCCCCATGGTGACACCGACTCTTTACTCTCACACAGGTAATGCTCTTCTCACGCTGTCATTTCCCCCTTGCAGTTGCATCGGACGCTCATGGTGGCCACTTCCGCCCTCACCTGCATGGCCTTCGTCCTGCCTTTCATCTACCGTGGAGGCTGGAGTTGGGTGAGTACATCTAGCTGGGTGTTTTTATATAAATGCATTTAGATGTCAAAGGAGAGAGCTGTTTTATTCTCAGATGATAGGGAAAAAGGTATTCCTGCATGTATCCTTTTTTTTTTCCCCTCTCTTCTTTGAATCATCTGATGACTGTTTCACACGGTTGGGGGTCTGGGATGGAGTGTATGTGTCAGTGCAGATTACTTGGTCATGAAATGTGTTTTGAGGAGGCATCAAATATTATGTGTACTCTGTGTCGCATTAGTCAGGTTTCTCAGCTTAGTGGGGTGAACTCTCAAAGTGTGATGTCCGGGGAAGGTGAATGTGGTAGGTGGTCTTCGCTAACGAATACTATGGTTACGGGTAGGCTACCATTGGCTGCACACCTGCCACGTGACCAGCTGTGCTAAGTGCTTTACATGTGTTATTATTAAATTTCAAACCTCAGAAGGAAGTAGTTACGGTAATCACCCCATATCACAAATGAAGAAACTGAGGCTTGGTCCCAAACGTGTCATCTCCAGCTTTGACCTTGCTCCCCGCTTGAGACCCACATGTTCAGCTGTGTCCTTGGGACAGGAACCTCCCTGTCTCAGGCGTCTCAGACACAACGTGTCCCAAAGTGGGGTTCCTGACCTTTCCTCTCAATCCTGCTCCACCTGCCGCCATCTCCTGTTAGCTGTTGGCAGTTCCCTTCTTGGGCTAACAGTTCGGAGTCACCCTTAAACCCACTCTCTTGCTCTATATGTAAAATACAGTACTTTTCCCATCACTGATACCACTCCGTGGGGTTCAGCCATCATTGTCTTTTGGCTGGACTGTTACAGTAGACACCTCAGTGGTTTCCCCATGTCAGCCTTTGCCCATGCATGGTCTGTTGGCAACCAAGACGGTGTAAATCAGATTGTGTCATTCTTGTGCCCCAGACTGGTTTCCCCACTGACTCTGTTTTATTCAAAGTCAGGGGTAAAGTCCGTCCAACGACCTCCATGATCTGGCTCCCAGGTCCTCGCCGACCAGACCTCCTCCTGTCCTGACGTCACAGCTCATCTCACTCCACACTGCCCCACAGCCTGGCATGCTTCTGCCGTGGCCATGACAGAGATTCCTTCTGGCTCGGTTATGCCCCCTCCGCCCTGACCTCCTTCAGGACTCGGCTCGAAGTAGAGCTTCTCAGAGAGCCCTGTCCTGCTCTGCTCTGTTTTCCCGTAACGCCCTTCACTGTTTGTCACAACATATAACTTATCTACTGTGATTGGCCTCACCTGCCCTCCCACACTAGTAGGAAAGCTCTGTGTGTGCTGTTACGTCTGAAGCACCTGGCACTGATTCTGGGACACAGTAGGGACTCAGTAAATGTCTCTTGAATAAATAAATAAGGCTTATCAAAAATGAGCCATGCACTAAGGTCAGACAGAGACTATGCTTGTCTTATACTCACAGTGTAATAGTTCCATTTTGGCTGATGCTGCAAGAGCTCTGGGAAACACCGAGGTCTAACCCAATCATCACAATATGTGGGGAGGGGTGCTCTCAATATGTCCTAGCCTGGGGAGGGCCGCACACGGCTGTGGTGCTGTCAGTGGTCACTTAACACCCTGATGGGCAACAGGCAGCATTCTGGGGTTGGGTTCCCCCCCGGGTAGGTTCCCCCCCATGTCCCCATGGTGTGGCCAGGGATGCATTGCTCGGTAGTTCTGAACCTCATTTGTAAAAGCGGGTGATTCACATCCAAGTGTGAGGCATCAGAGGGCACTTTAGTGATACCGTGTGTGCCGGAACGTGCCTGGGATTAAGTAGGTGCTGTCATCATGGTCATCATCATCATTATCATCATCACATGGTTGAAGCTACAGGAAAACGTTGGCAATACATACATGTGCAGTATTTCTGACTTGAGGTTCTAAATTGAGACCACTAACATGATGTCTCTCTGTCCAGCACGCAGGTTACCACCCCTACCTGGGCTGCATGGTGATGATCTTAGCCCTGCTTCAGCCTCTGCTGGCCTTCTGCAGGCCACCCCTCCATAACCACAGGTAATCTCGGCCTCTTCTCTCTCACACACTGCATGCAGTGTCGTTAGCTGGCAAACAAGTGCCTCTCCGAGTGGAGACACTGTGCATCTGTGTGTGTGTGTGTGTGTGTGTGTGACAGAGACAGAAAGAGAGTCAGAGAGAGGAACAGATAGGGACAGACAGACAGGAAGGGAGAGAGATGAGAAGCATCAGTTCTTCGTTGCGGCTCGGTAGTCTCCCTAGTTGTTCACTGATTGCTTTCTCATATGTGCCTTGACTGGGGGGCTGCAGCAGAGTGAGTGGCCCCTTGCTCAAGCCAGCGACCTTGGGCTCCAAGCCAGTGACCTTGGGCTGCAAGCTAGCAACCATGGAGTCATGTTTATGATCCCACCCTCAAGCCAGCAACCCAGTGCTTAAGCCAGATGACCCCTTGCTCAAGCTGGCGACCTCGGGATTTCACACTTGGGTCCTCCACATACCAGTCTGACACTATATCCACTGCACCACCACCTGGTCAGGCAAGACATTGTGCATCTTATAAAATTCGATGATAGACTCTATTTACTTAAAAGGCCTTCAAAGGCATTTCAGAAATCTAATTCCTAGGCCTAGGACATCAGGGAAACTGTATGGTCTCTGTTCTCTTCGGGAATAACTGTAGTTCCGTAACTTTTGAGAATCCTGACTGCTTCCTTATTTTGGTAGAAGACACCTGTTTAACTGGACTCACTGGGGGCTGGGAACAGCTGCTAGAATTACAGCAGGTGAGTGATCGCGACGCCGCTTGTTCACATGTAATTGCCGGTTGTCTGTACTACACATTGTAATTTGGCTGAAATGGTTTGGAGATGCATTAGTAATTGGAGTAATTGGCTGTTGAGGAGAAATCAGCTTTGAACTTTGAAATCCGGGAAGTAATTTCTGGAAGCAACTATTGAAGTAATTTATTGCAGTTTCAAGCTTAAGATTTCTTTAAAATGACTTTAAAATTCTCCTTCTAAGACTTTTTAAAAAAAGCATTTGCTGTGCAAGCAGAATAAACTATGCTGGAAGCCAAAATTTTAAAGCAGCTTAAGTGGAGGGTCATTTGTGAGCTGGGCTGAGGTGGGCTGGGTGGGGGCTGTCCTCTGTCCTTTCCCCAGGAAGGGTGCCTTTCAGGACAGGGTGCTTTGTACAAGTCAGGTCTGATTTTTCCAGTATATTCTGATGCCTCCTATAATATAGACCTAAACTGGCACTGCTGCCTCCCGTTCCTATAGTCTGTAGTATTCTTGGGGGAAAGGGGAGTATAGTCATCCCTGGTTTCCGTACGTTTCTCCTGTCCTACGTTGAAGACTCCAGACTTTTCGGAGAGTTTGGATGCCTCTTTTTTAAGAATCGGTAGATGATAATCATAATTTCCCATCTTGCCATGTCTTGTCTCATAATAAGACTAGGACACACAAGAGGAAATGAACTATTGGGTCTTCAGTATTAACTTAATGCATGTCATCAACTCTTCTCATACGTTTTCCTTGAGAGAAGACACACCCACGTAAGCACACTCACAATGACCTCTCTTGGTGGTGACAACGTTTCAATATGTATTTTTCTTATGGACATAGTGGCTGCAATGTTCCTGGGGATGGATTTACCAGGACTGAATCTTCCTGGCCCGTGGAAAACCTACGTGATGACTGGGTTTGTAGCCTGGCACATTGGGGTGGAGATTATTCTGGAGGTGCACGCTTACCGCCTCTCCCGCACAGGTAACCTGCTGCCAAAGCCGTGTCACGTGCTGTCACTTCTATATAAGTTTCAGTGGATTATAATTGACCGCTCAAGGCTGATGGTGGAACATGACAGGGTAGCATGTGTTGTAGTTACTCAGTTAGCAGTAGACATTGTGGAAATTTTCTGCTTTAAAAAGAAAATAGTTGTTAGTATTAGAAATGGAGCGTAAAATTTAAGGGAACGATTTTATTTTAGGATTTAAGGAAGAAGTCTTCTTTGTAAGTGCTTTGTGCATGCTGATCTGGCTTGGAGCCAGAATGTACAGAGGGCCCAGGAAGTTCCGGAGCATAGAGAACTCTGAGGTGGTAAAGGAGAGATGCCCAAAGTCTACACAGAGCAGGGCCGCAGACCAGTTTTACCCATCTGACCCGCTCACAGTGTTTCGTTGCTTAGTGTGCCTGATAACAACAGATTTGGTTGCTAGCTAATTAGTGAGCTCCGTAGTAGGAAATTCTTACATTGCCCCCCTCCCCCCACCTCGCGCTCTCTAGTGGCAAGGTCCATTTTAGTCTTGGTCCCAGGTAAGGCACTATACCTATAGCCATTAGGAGTGGAGATATATTAGGAGAGAATGTGATATTTTTAACTAGCTTGGATTCTGGGCGAAGTGACCTTTGTGTCCTGTCTAGTTCTTGTCGCCTCCGCCCCGCCGCCCACTTCCAATGATAGATAAAGGTGGTCCTCTAAAAACAAAGCCTCAGTCATCTAGTGTGCATGTTGTGAATTTAGGAGCTGGGGAAGCTTTTAGGAGCTGATTAGAGCTGTCATTCTTGGTTCTCTTTTTTAAAATTTTTATTTATTTATTTAATTTTTTTTACAGGGACAGGGAGAGAGTCAGAGAGAGGGATAGATAGGGACAGACAGACAGGAACGGAAAGAGGTGAGAAGCATCAATCATTAGTTTTTTGTTGCTGTCGCAACACCTTAGTTGTTCATTGATTGCTTTCTCACATGTGCCTTCAGCAGACCGAGCAACCCCTTGCTAGAGCCAGTGACCTTGGGTCCAAGCTGATGAGCTTTTGCTCAAGCCAGATGGGCCCGCGCTCAAGCTGGCGAGCTCGAGGTCCCGAACCTGGGTCTTCTGCATCCTAGTCCGACGCTCTATCCACTGCGCCACCGCCTGGTCAGGCGCCATTCTTGGTTCTTGAGAGGGGTACGTATGTGGGCTTCTGATGCCCACTGAGTTGCATGCTGTTTAAAATACATGGGTACTTAAAACCCGTGTTGTTAGTTTGATCTGGTGTTTATTGACTCAAAAAGAGAGCATATTTTCCGTGCTTGTCCCCACTTAGGAGGGCCTTAAACGTTCAGGAAGTTTCAAATCAGTAGCTTGAAAAAGGAGAATGCTCACCCTGCAAACCAGCAGACAGACGCTACCATTCAGGGCTTTGTGTCGAGAGTATTTGCCTGCACACCCACTGGCCTGACAAACTTACGCTTTTGTTCTTGACAGTGGAGGTACTGGATGATACCAGAATTCAGATTATTCAGTCATTTACCATCGCGGAAGCAGAAGTAAGTCCTTATTTTATTTTATTTTTTATTTATTGACAAAAGCCTCATGATAGGAGTTTCTTTTATAAGTCAAATTTTCTTGCAGGGTCATGCTTTCAAAAAGGCGGTGCTAGCAATTTATGTCTGTGGGAACGTGACTTTCCTGATCATATTCTTATCTGTAATCAACCGTCTGTGAGTGAGCCATGCCCTTGTTGCTGCCGACCAGATAATGATGATCAACCACCAAGCCCAGGAAGCCCAAGGCTGGTACTGAGCGCCTGGAACACATTCGTGACTTCTGACCTAGAGAAGTCATATGCATTTTTTATTGTCCCTAGTGGCACCCTGAGACCAGCATTCAGCAGGGTCCTGTGGACTATAAAACCATGTCAAGACTTTCTGTGCCATTTCGAATCGTCAAGGAAAGGTCGAGGAGAGGCGACCCTCAAATATTTCTGAGCTGAGATTTTAAACATGTTAACCTTCACAAAAGTAAACAAGAAGCCTTTGGGAAGCAAAGGATGGTGTTGGGCTGAAAAGGAGAGTACAGCCAATCTATTTTGGGCTGTAGATGTGCTGTGGTACTTTAAAGACAACAACTATTTTCACTATTTATCTCAATGGCCTTTTTTTAAGGGCTTTTTGAACAATTATGTTTTCAGTCCAGTTTTTGGGACACCTCTGTTGCTGTTTCTTTTTATTTTCTTCTCCGGTGAAGGTGGGAATGTTCTGATCCCCCGTTGTAGGCTTTATTAATTTTTAAGTATACTGCTCACAAAAATTAGGGGATATGTCAAAATGAATATGAAGCAATAAAAAAAGAAGCAGTTGACTTTTTTTATTAAACAAGAACATCAGAGAAGCAAACGATAAGTCAAAGAAAGTTGTTCAATTATGCAAATGAGATGCAAAACCAATATGATTTCATTGATGAAAATGCACTAGACAAAAGGCTGAAAGTACTGGAGTATCGCACGTTCCCTGATCCCCTAATTTTTGTGAGCAGTGTATATTATAAACATTATAATTTCTTTTTAAACTATGAAATGTAAGTGTGCATCTTTTTGCTTAAAAACTGTTTTTATATACTCAGCGACAGAGCGGAAAAGGCATTTTATATGTTCATTGTTTTGACACTCAGAATTGAATCCAATAGCCTTTGGAGATTGTAGGTTTGCATTTCAAAAATAATAAGACTCACCCTTGTGAGCATATCTAAGTTACTCTCTTTCCTCTTTCCTTGTGGTAATAAAATAATATGGGTGGTTCTGTTCTGACAGGGGTCGGGAACCCTTTTGGCTGAGAGAGCCATGAATGCCACATATTTTAAAATGTAATTCCGTGAGAGCCATACAATATGTTTAACACTAAATACAAGTAAATGTGTGCATTTTATGTAAGACCAACACTTTTAAAGTACAATAAGTCTCTGAATTCTCTTTAATAACGTTGTTATGCTGTTGCTAACCAATGATGAATAAAGTATTTCTTACCATTAATGTGACTTCTGGTGCTGCATGGTTTTGATGATGGCTTTGTAGTCTGGTTGATACATGGTGAGGTTAAGCTTCATGCAGGTGTTGCGACTTCCATCTGTTAAATGTGATCATGGGTTGATCTTAACGTTCTTTAGATGTGAGAAAGACTGCTTACATGCATATGTAGAGCCAAACATTGTCAGTACTGCAATATTCACATGCTGCAGTGTGTGGTATGTGATGGGAAGCGCCTTCCAAGTTTTGACAATCAGCTGGTCCGCGGGTTGAAGTTTTTTCATTTCTCCCTACTTGTGTTTGCTCGCCAGCTCTGCTTGCTGTCATGCAAGTCTTTCCAAATATTCATTCAGTGAGTTGAACTTATTCACCCACATGTCTGAGGCCTTCAGGTCAGCAGCTTGTAGCTCAAAATCTCTGACAGAAACACCGGGGATATAACTCAGGTTGGTGCTGTCCACTGCACACTCGTGTGGATGGGTGATGAACTTAAAAAGACGAGTGCACCCACAAAGTTCTCCAAAGCGTGCTTTGAATGACTGCAGAAGATTAGATGTGAAGCCTGCTAGCTGCTGGAGATCAAGATGTTGAGCAGAGTCACTTGCTGTGCATGCATCTTTAAACTCTCCCAGTTTTTCAAAGTGTAGTAAATGACCTGTTTCAATGTCAGCGATGAAGAGTTCCAGCTTGTTTTCAAATGCAAACACTGCTTGTTGAAGGGATAAGACTGTATTTCCAACGCCTTGCATTTTCACATTGAGCTTGTTCAGATGTTCAGTCATATCCATGAAATAATAGAACTTCATGAGCCACTCAGTGTTAGCTAACTCAGGATGCTAAACGTTTTTCATTACAAGAAAAGTCCAGATTTTGCTCAGAAAAGCCGCGAAATGGCTGAGCACCTTGGCTTTTGACAACCAACTCACATTGCTGTGCAGAAGCAGACCTGGATAATTATTCCCAACTTTATCCAGTAGTGTTTTAAACTGGCGATCATTTAAAGCTCGGGTAACAATAAAGTTGACCACCCGAATGACCAGCAACATCGCCTCACCAAGCTGCTTGCCACACATTTGAGCACAAAGCACCTCCTGATGTAGGATGCAGTGAAACTAAGGATGGGTCTCTTTTCATGTTCACGAAGAAGCGCTACGAATTCTGTTTTTCCCCACCATGCACGGAGCACCATCAGTATACACCGAAATAAGTTTATCCATCGGTAGATTTTTTTCTATAGTGAACTCAGTGGAAGACTTGAATAAATCTTCCCCTAGTTGTCTCTTTCATAGGCAAAACAGCAAGACTTGCCTCACGTAGTGTGTCACTGACAGCATACCTTGCAATCACGCTGAACTGGGATAAACGGCTTACGTCTGTTGACTCATCCAAAGTGAGAGAAAAGAATGGTGCTGCATTTATGTCCTTCACTTGTGTTGCCTCAATTTGATTTGCCATCATGATGGTACAATTGTGAACAGTTCTTGCTGACAGAGGAATGTCTTTTATTCGTTTGATCATCTTGTCTTTATCTAAAAAGTTGTCAAAAAGTTCACTGGCTACATCAAGCATGAATGTTTTGGCATACTCCCTATCTGTGAATGGCTTTCCGTTTCTCACAATTGCTAAAGCACCCACAAAGCTAGCCGAATTCCGGTCACCTTGTTGGGTCCAAACACGGAGTTGCTGCTGACTAGCTTGCACTCTCCACAATAGCTCTTGACATGCTTTCTTCCTGCTGTCCCCCACTGGATATTTCGATGCAAATGTAGTATGGCATGTATTGAAAGGCTGCTCTATATTTGACCATTTCATTGATGCAATTTTATCATTGCATATTAGACACACTGCAGAACCTGCTCTCTCCACAAAGGTGAATTCCTCTGTCCATTCCTGCTGAAAAGTACGATACCCCTCATCTTTTTTTCTTCTAGTCATCTTCATCAAGAAGGTTTCTGCAATTAGCTAGCTGACTACTTGATTAAAAGGAGAGAAGTTTACTTCCTGACCTCACAACGACCTGTGTACGTTAGCATTATCCTATAAAAATTTGGTGTTGTTCCAGAGGACAGCTGTGATTGGCTCTAGCTGCCTGCAATCATGAATATGAGCGGTAGGAAATGAATGGATTGTAATACATGAGAATTTTTTATATTTTTAATGTTGTTATTTATTTTATTAAAGATTTGTCTGCAAGCCAGATGCAGCCATCAAAAGAGCCACATCTGGCTCATGAGCCATAGGTTCCCGACACCTGTGCTAGAAGCTCCCAAAGCTCTAATGAATTAGAACAAATCAGTGTTATTTTCCTTCCTGTTGCAGTAATTTATCTTCTCTTTTATGGCTGGATGTCAACACCTGCTATGAGCACTTCTAGCCAGTGGGTGACACCGTAGTACCAAAGCACGGCTTTGTTCCTGTTGGATTCATTTCCAGTACTTATGTGACACCAGGGAATGTTATTTCCCTTAAAACCCACCTACTCAATCTTTTTTGAAAAAAATTCTGTTTTCCTTTTGGTGGAGGGTCGAGATGATGGGTTAGGAACAGAAATTAAAGACCACTGTTATTTTTTTCATTTGGCTTGTGTGTTTTTCCATCTGTGATGATCTTGTAACAATCCTTTGGCATGTCCCTTTACATCCCTCTGACCCTGTAACAAATAAATACCAGTATCTTAGGCAAATGGAAACAAGCAAAAGTGGGCAGTCTCAAAATAGAAACAGTGCAAGGAGGCAGATTTTATTTCTCAGGTTGTTCTGATAGTGTTAGTTTCTGGCTGGCCCAGGGACCTGGTTGCTATCAGTATAAATGACAGCCTCAGCCTGTATCCAGTGTCTTTTACTGGATAAAGTGCTGTAGGAAGTTGTTTTTTCTTCCTTACATTGGTGTTTATCATAAGCAGTGGAAGGTTGAGATGTGAGTTTTCTGTGTTCATGTTTTACAAGTGCCGGGCTCCTCACAGCTTAAACTTTCCTTTTGCATGCATGTTTTTTGTTTTTTAAAAATTTTTTTAGCACAGAGATTTAAATGTATGCTGCAATATTTTTCTCCAGTTTTCAGTGATAAATGGCTTCTTATACGTAGTAAATTTCTCTTGATAGATTATATTCTATACATAATGAGGAAAAACTCTTTCAAGGGGAAGGATTTGGTTGGCTCTTGGTTTTTAAATACATGAACTTGCTGGTTTCCCAGTGCTGAGGCTGAGGTATTTTAACTTGTTATTTTTCACTGGTTCATCTGTTGGCACTATTTTAATATATTATCAATTGACATAGAGTTGCCCAAAGAAGTCCTTGTCATTTAATCTTAATAGACCAAACAATTTGAACAATACCAAATTAAGATTCTTATGTTTATGAGTGGTTGATATCCATAAATTGAAAATGCGTATTCTTTTCTACTCATCTCAATATTCCTTTCCATTTTTTGTAATAAGCAATCTAGTGTATGTGTGTGTGTTTAATGAAACAAATTTCTTTTGATAGAAGTGATTGTTAAACTAAATGTCTTTATAGCTTTAGCACTGCTGTTCAATCAGTGAGCAAAATCATTCGTGTTTGCCTTAGAAGTAGGTTCTTCTATAACATAAAAATAACTGACCTGTGGTGGCGCAGTGGATAGGGTGTCGACCTGGGCACACTGAGGTCGCCAGTTCAAAACCCTGCACTGGTCTGGTCAAGGCACATATGGGAGTTGATGCTTCTAGCTCCTCCCCCCTTAATCAATCTCTCTCTCTCTCTCTCTTTGTGTTTCCTCTCTAAAATGAATAAAATAAAAAGAAATTTTTAAAAAAATAAGTGTTTGTTAGGGGGGAAAAAAGGAAAAAATATTCTAGAAAATTGTGGTTGGGGTAGCATTCACAACTGAGGCTTTTTTGTTTTTGTTATTCCCTGGTTTGTGGACATGAATCTTAAGGGCCTAATAGCTTATGGCCTAAGTTATTGAATAAATGAATCAAATTCACTATAGTGACTACATTTTTTTTTTTAAATCAAGGTTCTGGCTGTAGCCTATGTTAAGTGACATTCATCCCTTCCACATCCTGCCCCAGTCCGGGGTGCAGCGGGGAAAGGCCAAGACAGCCAATGCCAACCAGGAAGTTCTGGGGGCACATGTAGCTTTTGGCTGAAATTCTGTTTATCTGTACACTCTGCTGAAGCAGAAAAGAAAAAGAACAAAGGTCCTTGTGTAAGATAATCCGTCATAGATGAACATGAAAGAAAAGCTCCTGTAAGCTCTTTCCACATTTGATTAGGATGCCCAGTATTCTGTCCACATCCTGCTTCTACCCACCTTTTCCGCTTCCCACCAGTGTGCACCTGCCTGGAAAACCCTCTCCGTTGCCTCCTTCTGTGGCAAAAATGAGTTTATTGTGTTCTGGCTCCACAATATCCTCGTCCTCGGAGAAGTCCCTGACTCTGTCCACACATGGCTCTCTCCCGGTTCCGACCATCCTACAGGTTTAGAAGCTGCAGGTTTGCGGTGAGTCACCAAGCTTCTCAGGGACCCACCCCGTCTCCCGGAGCTGCTGGGGCAGACAAGACATGAGGCCCACAGGAGGTGCTAGGTGCACACTCTTGATGTGGTTGCTGTTTGATTCAAGTGTGACATGCTAGCCGTGTTTACATATAAAATGTGTATTTTAAAAAAAATTTTATACCAAAATGTGATGTTCACTTGACAGACATTATGGGAAGCGAGCACACCAGACACACAAAGACAGTGACTATATGATTGTACTCGTTTGGGAGACTGGGACTAGTCGAGTTCATAGAGATTGAAAGTAGAATGCTGATTCCCAGGGGGACAGAGAAGACAACGGGTTACTATTGAATGGGTTCTAGAGATGGATTGTGGGGATGCTTTGCACAACACTGAATGTACTTAGTTCACTGAATTGTGCACTTAAAAGTGGTCAACTTTGGGTTATGTATGTTTCACCACCATGAACAAAATACAGAAAACAATTGGTGTTTGTAGCAACACTATTCACAAATAGCCAGATGGTGGAAACAGATCACACGTCTACCAACAGACGAATGGAAAAACAAATTGTGGTATGTACATACAGTGGTACATTATTCAACCATAAAAAGGAAGGAATTATTGGTGTATGCTTTAACAAGGATGAACCCTCGAAATGTGCTAAGTGAAAGAGGCCAGACACAAAAGGTCACATGTTATGATTCCATTCATATGAAATATCAGGAATAAGTAAATCCATAGAGACAAGCAGAGGGTGTGGGGAGAAGGGAAGGGTAATTGCATCCTGGGTATACCATTTTATTTTGGAATAATAAAGATGTTTTGGAGAAAGTTACACAGCATTGTGAATGTAAGGAATGCTGCTGAATTGTTCACTTTATGTTATTTTTTTGTTATAAGAATTTCACCTCAGTAAGAACAAATATTAATCTTATTACTGCTCTTCGATTATACCTTTGGATAGAAAGATCTCCTTTCTTATTTTGTTATCAAATAAGTTGATGTCATTTTATATTTTGCCTGGTCATATAACTCTGGTTTAGGGGAGAAAAAGTTCTTAAAGTTTGTAGAAGATATCTTTAGAAGTATTTCTTCTTCATGTGGTATCTTATTCACATATAACAAAAACTGCACTGTATTCTGCATTTCTGTTAAGGATCTAAACAGATCTTCTGATTCCCATTCAGGCACAAATATATGGTAATCAAACTCTTGGGATAAGAATTTCCTGAATCTAATAGTGGCTAAGATCTTTTCAAATGGATTGTCTTCTAGAAAACTGATGTGAACTTCGAAAAAGCAGCTGCCTGAAATTCTCTGAGAGTGGACGGGAGTAGGAGAATTCTGGTGCCAAGTTCACACTCGGGGAGAACTGTCTGGGGTTCCCTGTTCTCACGGTGTTAGCTTCAGGGCGGTTGTGGCAAACTGTGTGTGGTGCTGGGTGGCAGGGGACTGTGGTCTCCGGCATAGGAAACCAGAGGACCAATGGCTGGGCCACCTGCAGTTGTCAGGGAGAGGAGAAGAAGACCTTAGGGAGGGAATCCCACCTCCTCCCTGCTGCACAGCTCCGGTTGACTGAGCTACATGATTGCAATAAATTAAAAGATGCATAGATATGCAAACAACACAATAGGGCCATATAGAATTGGAGAGCTGAAAAGAGTATTTGGAAAATTTCACTGGATAGAATTAATATTAGGATGGAGATGACAGAGAAAAAGAGCCAATGGATTTGAAGACAGATCAACAGAAGCTATCTATTTGAAGAGAAAAAAGAAATTTTTGGAAACTAATTGAACCACAGGGACCTGTTAAATGATAACATCTTTTGGTATTATCTCAGGAGAGGAGGCTCTCTGGATACAATGAGTAGAAAATGCCTCAATTTGATAGAATTTGATTACTGATTCATGGAGATCTGAGACAGGAATATCTGAAGACAGCCATGCTTCTGCAAATCACAGTCAAACTCTTGAAAACAAAAGATACAGAGCAAACCTTGAAAGGAGACAGAGAAAAATGAAACATTACATGCAAACATTACATTGTGAACATCACAACATCTGACTTCTCACAGGAATCTGTGGAGGTGAGAGTGGAATAAGATCTTAAAGTGCTGAAAAGGAAAAAAGTCAACAAGAAGTCTATATAAAGAAAAAATAGCCTTCAAGAATATGAAGACATTTTTGGATGAAAGACATCTAAGAATTTGTTGCTAGTCTGTATGCACTGTAAGAAATGCAAAAGTAAGTTCTTCAGGGAGAAAAAGAAAAGATATTAAATGGGTATATGGTTCCCGAAAGGAACATAAAACACTGAAAATGGTAAATAGTTGGTCAATATGAAACTCTTTAAAAATTTTTCCTATATAACTTCTTTATAATACATTTGTCTGTTTAAAGCAAAAAGAAAAAACAACAACAACAAAAAACCCCACAAAACACCAAAAGCCCCCAAAACAAATGTCTGCATTACTTTGTGGGGTTAATAATGTATGCAGATGTGATACATATAACAAGTTAGCATGAAGGTGGGAAGGAATAATGGACCTGCAGATGTGCATGATGTCTCTATTTTATATGAAGTTATACAATGCTAGTTCTAAGTGAAAAGTTGTAAGTTCTAGTGTGAAAAGTTAAGAATGTACATTGTGATCCCTAGGGGAAAAGAATAAAATGTGTGTGTGTGTGTGTGTGTCCAACACAAAAATTAACATGGAATTTTATATCATTTAAATAATTAAAAAGACAAGAAAGGAGAAATAAAGGAGCATAAAACAGACCAAATAGAGACCAAATAATAAATTTGGTGGGCCAAAACTCAACCATATGAATATTAAACATTAGTGTACCAAATATTCC
This sequence comes from Rhynchonycteris naso, assembly GCA_037038555.1. Taxonomy (NCBI): domain Eukaryota; kingdom Metazoa; phylum Chordata; class Mammalia; order Chiroptera; family Emballonuridae; genus Rhynchonycteris; species Rhynchonycteris naso. The sequence continues at coordinate 205,619,407 of CM072999.1, forward strand.
AATTAAAAGCAGAGGTCAGATTGCTAAAATATAAAATCCACGATGTGATTTAAATATCAAGGGGCAGATAAGTAGAAAGTAAATGAACGGCAAAAGGTATTCTGTGAAATAGTAAGAATGAGAAGGCAGAAATGTGTATTTATGCTAGATAAATTCATTTATAGCTAAAGTATATATATCATTGCAATCATATATATGTATGTGCCTAATAACAGACTTTAAAACACATGAAGAAAATGTTGACAGAGTTAAAGAGAGGTACCCATTCATGATAAAAACACTCAATGAAATGTAGAATAGAAGGCTATTTCCTCAACCTGATACAGGCATCTAGGAAAAAACTACAGCAGATAGCAAGCTAAATGGTCATGGTGACTATTGAACACTTTCCCCTTAAGATCAGGAACAAGAGAAGGGTGTCTGTTCTCACCACTTTGCATCAGCATTGTATTGGAGCTTGTAGCAAGAGCAATTAGGCAAGAAAAAGAAATAAAGTTTAAGCAACCCAATAAACAACTACGAGAAGTAATAAAACCAGTTCAGCAAGTTTGAAGAATACAAAACCAACGTATCAAAAAAATGACTGCATTTCCAAAACACAGTAACACAGTGTGGAAAGTGGAATTAAGAAAATCCCCTTCAGAATAGCATCGAAGAGAATAAAATAGGAATAAACTTTACCAATGAAATGCAAGATTTGTACACTAAAAATTACAAAACATTGTTGAAAGAAGCTACAGAAGGCCTAATGAAATGGAAAGGCATCTCAGGGTAAGACATTTATGGCTGTCGGTAAAAGGTGCATTTGAACCCTCCAGAGAGCTTTCAGTTGATGAGGCTGGAACAATCTGAGCAATGAATTGTGTTGGGTTATTTCTCAAGTGTAAAATAAACATTCATGAGTCCATATTGATTTAAGTTAATAATTGAATAAACAAGTAAGAAAGAATAGACAAATCTATGCAGAAGAATTTGAAATAGTTTATATATATACTGTGCATGTGAGGGTGTTGCATGGTGACTTCCTTTGAAAACATACAATATAGAAAGGGGGAATAAAAGAATAACTTTATAGTGGAGCAAGCTGATAAGCACTCCATTGGCCATGTGCTCAGGGTCCGCCTCAGCAGGGACAAGTCATGTTGAAAGTACTTCACCTCCTCTGTGGTCTTTCTCCCCAAACTCATGATGCCAGCCTGATCCTGAGAGAAACATCAGACAATTTGCAGGAGAGGGACAGACTACAAAACTCATGACGAGTAATTTTCAAAACTGTCAAGGTCTTCAAAAACAATGAAAGTCTGAGAAGAAGTCACAGCCAAGAGGAGCCTAAGGAGACAGGACAACTAGAAGTAACGGGGTTCTCTATATGGGACCCTGGAACAGAAGAAGAACATCAGGAAGAAACTAAGGAAACCGGAAGAAACTAGGAGACTTCAGTTAGTAATAATGCATCACTCTTGCTTCATTAATTATAAAATAGACCATATTAGTTAAGATGTTAATAATTGGAGAGACCGGGTGTGGGCATCTGGGAACTTTGTATTATCCACTGACTTGGTCCTTAGCGGGAGGATGTAGGTGTCTTAAAGCCTTGTTGGTTTGGGATGTCACGTTTACTTGTCATAGTGGAAGGTGAGTATTTCCGTGATGAGGGACAGTGGCTTCCTATGATCTTACATTTGTATTAGCAAAATTACAGTATCAATTAATAGAGTATAGTCAGGTTAGCCTCACCAGGCAGTGGCACAGTGGATGGAGCGTTAGACTGGGGCGCAAAGGACCCAGATTCAAAGCCCCGAGGTCGCCGGCTTGAGTGCGGGTTTGTCTGGTTTGAACAAGGCTCACCAGCTTGAGCCCGAGGTCGCTGACTTGAGCAAGGAGTCATTTGGTCTGCTGTGGTCCCCTGGTCAGGGCACATATGAGAAAGCAATCAATGAATAACTAAGGTGCCACAATGAAGAATTGATGCTTCTCATCTCTCTCTTCCTGTCTGTCTGTCCCCCACCCCCTCTGTCTGTGTAAAAAAAAAATTGTAGTCAGGCTATATAGTTTAAATAACTTTATTCTTATATTTAACACACTCTTATTAGAAATGCTTTGGTATCAATACAATAAAAATATGCTGTTTTTTTCCCCCACTGAATTATGTCAAGTAACTGGAAAAGTTAAGTGTTTGTTCTCCCCAGATTTTTGGCATTTTTTTTGTTTGTTTTTTACAAATAATGACTACTGCTTATTCACATGGCTTAATATGGGTATAAGTATATATTTTTTGGATCTCAAGATACCCAGCAGAGAAAGTTGTAAACATTCCTTAGTTTCTTCTTCAAAGGATGTTTACGTAGATGATACACTTCTCAGATAACTTTTTTCCCCAGCTTTGCCATTCTCATCCTTAAAGCTGCAAAAATAAAAAAGAAAAAAGAAAAAGAAAAAAAGTAGTTATAAAAAAAAGCCTCAATGTTTCAATCCAAATGACCATTTCATAGAATGCAGGAAAGTTTGAAACATACCTCAGATGATTTTGTCCAACAATGTGAGCATTGTTTTAGTAGCACAAAAAGATAGTAGAAATAATAAGCTATGATTAACTTAGGGCAGAAGCAGGTACAGAACTAGAAGGAACCTATCTTTATAAATATTAGAAAAAATAGTAGAGTAAATAGCATAAATTGAGTAAATATGGGATTAGTGCACAATTTCACTATTAGCCATGGATAAATTCCGTACAGGTCAATGGCTGTTTTGTGCGTATTTCTGAGCTATGCACTTATAAAAAAAATGGCATTGATATAAACTCTATTTCATGATTAGGTTATCTTGCAATCATCAAACTTGGTTATACCAAGGGACTTTTTATCTTTGAATAGAGAATGATAAAAACAAAGAAAAAAATATATTTTTATCATGAAACAATGTGAACTGGTAATTAAAGTTGGAGTTATTATAAAATGTTTTTGTCAAGATATGTTAGAGGTAGTATCAAATGACAAATATATATTTTTGAGCATATTCCACCCCTAATGATATACTGGCTATAGAAACCACTTAAAAAAAAGGTAGATTTAGAATTCATAACACTCCTGTGATGTTCTAGTATCAGGCACTCAACAGTTAGGATCTGAGACTATAGCTGCCTCAGTCATGTTCCAGAAATGTCAGATATACGTGCAAGGCCATGATCAATACATTAGTGTGTAACAGAGGTGTTCAACTGATGACAAAATTTTGTTTAATGAAAGAAATAATAAAGGGGAGGCATGTCCTCTCATTTCTCAGCCACACAGTATTAGTTGTCTATTAACAAATGAAATGACCACGTCTCTAAGAAGCTCTTGTTCACAGATATGAAATGCCACTGACATCTCTAAGAGGGGAGAGCAGAAGTACAAGTATGGGACTGAGCTGGTGAGGGTACCAAAGAAAGCCAGCTGCCTAGGTGGTGGGCAGTAGGAAGCCCAGAGAAAGTTTGTGGGGCCACTCACTATGGGAAGTGTTGGCATTGAGCTTTATCTTAGCACATGACCCTGTTAGATTTACATCAGCAGGTAGTTATAACTTGGCCTGATTGTTCTTTTTTTTTTATATTTAAATTTATTGTGTTGACATGGTTTTAAGTGTCCCACTCACGCCTGAACGTTCTTGCTGTGTCTGACCCTGTTCCAAGTTTTGGTTGAAAAACATAATCTCTGGGACCCTCACCCTTTCCAAATTTCCTCCTCTTTCAAGGTAAAACCTGCTTAACTAAGGCTGTCCTCACAGCATTCACACTGAGAGAAAAACAACTCCTCACTATTACATCTTCCAGAAATATTTATATTTAGCAGGGGACCTAGTCCATAAATAAAGGATTTGACTGAAGGGCTGGGTCTTCCAATACCAACAATGGCATTCTGGGGGCTGGGGAGAGAGGCTCAGCCTACTTGATGCTTATGAAATTGAGGGGCACACATGGCTGTGTATTCTGTGGATACGGATTCCCCCGCTGCCCTGGCCAAGGGCATTTCTCAATATGATACACTTATTTAAAAAAAAAAATTACAAGCATAATCAGTTTTGTAATTCATGTACTGAATCAGAAAAGGGCAATATAACACAATATCATGATGAAAAGCAAGGAATTTGGAGCATTGTGTTTATAAGATGCTTTGACTGATAGGACAGAACTCTGCATTGTTACTTTGTCTGGAAGACGTCTTCCTGTTTTCATTATTTTAGTGCAGCGGCATGATTAGTGTTGTCTGGAAACATTACTCACTTCCCGTCTTTTTTTGTGAGGTCAATGTGTTGACATGGGAGGGGGGAAGGGGCGCGGGTGTTCAGGAGGAGCTGGCTAACATCCAAAATCACAAATGGGAGGTTTGTGAGTGGGTAATGTCACTGCTCCTCCCTGCACACAGTGGGTTCCCTTTATATAAGTCTTTTTTATTGTTTTAAAAATGAATTGAAGATACAAGGTTGGCTCAGCCAACAAAGCTCGTTCTCAAAACGGAGAGGGATGTTTACTTTCAGCAGGTTTCCACTGTGAGGCACACACCATTCACCTTGGATTTAGGAAGATAATGTTAAGTGTCCACTCACCAAGAGTTTAGAAATTCTTCAGAGAATCACATTTATAGTTGGTAAGACTCATTTAACTGTGTAAAAGATGGGAAGAGGTCTGTTTTATTGCATTATTGGCAAACCGAGAGTGGGCTTACTGGGTGTAAGGGAAGAAAGCTTCCTGAATTGGACAGGAGCTAGGACACTTCTGTGAAATTGTCAGCTTCTGCTGGCTAGACTAGCTGAGACTCAATAGTTACTGCTTTTTAATGATAATTCTTCTTAGAGACACCTAAAACGACTGTTCCTTCCACATAACCATTACCTATAAGTCTGAGTAATCTGACTACGTCTTTTGCAAAAGAAGTACAACTATTATAACTGATTTTGTCAGATATATGCTTAGTTTTTTATAAATGAGTAGAACACTATTCAAGTCATAACAAGAAATCTAAAATTGAAGAGATATCACTGTTGGAGAAAAAAGTTATTTTCTACTCAATGCTAAGAAAGATAGATATAAAACTTTATAGAGAATGAGAAATGCAGATAGGAAAAATAAATTTGCTGTTAGGGAAGGCTATGCAAAAATAACTTATAATGTACAATAGCTAGATTGATATTCTGTTTTAAAATATAAAGAATTAAGGGAGTAAAGTTAACACTATGAAAGTATAGAGAAACAAGATATAGCAAAGTAATAAAATATCACAGGGAAAATAAAATTTGTTCCTTGTTCTTGCAAAAGTAAGCCAATTTGTTAGCTGAGGCAGGAAGTCTAAGTCACAAAAGAAGCTGGCATCAGATTCTGGAGGGAAATGATAAGGCGATGGATGGTCCGACTTATTAGTGGTCCAAATGTATTCACACACACAGTGCCACACCATGAAAGAAAACGAATTTCAACTTACTAATGTCAGTCAATGTAGCATCCAAATAAGGTGACAATTAAAAAGAAATCATTTTTCCTTATCTTTTGAACTGACTGAGTCACTGCTGGTGACAATACAATCAGTATTAATGATAAGTCTCGGTGTGTATTCGTCTACTGTAGGGATAGCGAACTTTTTTGGCTGAGAGCCATGAACACCACATATTTTAAAATGTAACTCAGTGAGAGCCATACAATATGTTTAACACTAAATACAAGTAAATGTGTGCATTTTATGTAAGACCAACACTTTTAAAATACAATAAGTCTCTGAATTCCTTTTAATAACGTTTTATGCTGTTGTTAACCAATGATGAATAAAGTACTTGTTACCATTAATGCGACTTCTGGTGCTGTATGGTTTTGCTGATGGCTTTATAGTCTGGTTGATACGTGGTGAGGTGAAGCTTCATGCAGGCGTAGAGACTTCCATCTGTTAAACGTGATTGTAGGTTGATCTTAACGTCCTTTAGATGTGAGAAAGACTGCTCACATGCATACGTAGAGCCAAACATTGTCAGTACAGCAATACTCACATGCTGCAGTGTGTGGTATGTGACGGGAAGCGCCTTCCAAGTTTTGACAATCAGCTGGTCCGCGGGTTGAAGTTTTTTCATTTCTCCCCATTTGTGTTTGCTTGCCAACTCTGCTTGCTGTCGTGCAAGTCTTTCCTAATCTTCATTCAGTGAGTTGAACTTATTCACCCACATGTCTGAGGCCTTCAGGTCAGCAGCTTGTAGCTCAAAATCTCTGACAGAAACACCGGGGATGTAACTCAGGTTGGTGCTGTCCACTGCACACTCATTTGGATGGGTGATGAACTTAAAAAGACGAGTGCACCCACGAAATTCTCCAAAGCGTGCTTTGAATGACTGCAGAAGATTAGATGTGAAGCCCGCTGGCTGCTGGAGATCAAGATGTTGAGCAGGGTCACTTGCTGTGCATGCATCTTTAAACTCTCCCAGTTTTTCTAAGTGTAGTAAATGATCTGTTTCAATGTCAGCGATGAAGAGTTCCAGCTTGTTTTCAAATGTAAACACTGCTTGTTGAAGGGATAAGACTGTATTTCCAACGCCTTGCATTTTCACATTGAGCTTGTTCAGATGTTCAGTCATGTCCACGAGCTAGTAGAACTTCATGAGCCTCTCAGTGTTAGCTAACTCAGTATGCTAGACGTTTTTCATTTCAAGAAAAGTTCGAATTTCGCTCAGACAAGCGGCGAAACGGCTGAGCACCTTCCCTTTTGACAACCAACGCACATTGCTGTGTAGAAGCAGACCAGGATAATTATTCCCACCTTCATCCAGCAGTGTTTTAAACTGGCGATCATTTAAAACTCAGGCAACAATAAAGTTGACCACCTGAATGACCAGCGACATCACCTCACCAAGCTGCTTGCCACACATCTGAGCACAAAGTGCCTCCTGATGTAGGATGCAGTGAAAACTGAGGATGGGTCTCTTTTCATGTTCATGAAGAAGCGCTACGAATCCTCTGTTTTTCCCCACCATGCACGGGGCACCATCAGTACACACCGAAATAAGTTTATCCATTAATAGATTTTTTTCTTTAGTGAACTCAGTGGAAGACATGAATAAATTCTCCCCTCGTTGACTCTTTCATAGGCAAAACAGCAAGACTTTCCTCACATACTGTGTCATCAACAGCATACCTTGCAATCATGCTAAACTGGGATAAACGGCTTACATCTGTTGACTCATCCAAAGCGAGAGAAAAGAATGGTGCTGCTTTATGTCCTTCACTTGTGTTGCCTCAATTTGATTTGCCATCATGATAGTACAATCGTGAACAGTTCTTGCCAACAGAGGCATGTCTTTTATTTGTTTGATCATCTTGTCTTTATCCAAAAAGTCGTCAAAAAAGCTCATCGGCAACATCAAGCATGAATGTTTTGGCATACTCCCCATCTGTGAATGGCTTTCTGTTTCTCACAATTGCTAAAGCACCAACAAAGCTAGATGAATTCCAGTCACCCTGTTGAGTCCAAACATGGAGTTGCTGCTGACTATCTTGCACTCTGCACAGTAGCTCTTGACATGCTTTCTTCCTGCTGTCCCCCGCTGGATATTTTGATGCAAATGTAGTATGGCGTGTGTTGAAGTGCCGCTTTATATTTGTTTCATTGATGCAATTTTATCATTGCATATTAGACACACTGCAGAACCTGCTCTCTCCACAAAGGCGAATTCCTCTGTCCATTCCTGCTGAAAAGTACGATACTCCTCATCTTTTTTTCTTTTAGCCATCATCTTCATCAAAAGGGTTTCTGCAATTAGCTAGCTGACTACTTGATTAAAAGGAGGGAAGTTTACTTCCTGACCTCACAACGACCCGTGTATGCATTATCCAGTAAAAATTTGTTGTTGTACCAGAGGACAGCTGTGATTGACTCCAGCTACCCGCAGCCATGAACATAGCGGTAAGAAATGAATGGATTGTAATTCATGAGAATGTTTTATATTTTTAACGTTATTTTTTTAATTAAAGATTTGCGAGCTAGATGCAGCTATCAAAAGAGCCACATCTGGCTCACAAGTCATAGGTTCCTGACCCCTCGTCTACTCGGTGGTCAGAAAAGCATTAAGCAAGAGGATTTGTTCACAACAAAGAAATGAGATCGTCACATGACCAGGCAGCAGCGGCAAGCATTGTCACTTTCCTTACCTGTTAGAGACGGGTCCTCCGTGCCATCGCCAGCCATCTGGGCAGCGCGTGGGGAAGGGTGAACGGGGCTGCCTAGATGTTCCTGCTGCTCTTTCAGGGACATGGAGTTCTTGTGCGGAGATGACTGGTGTGCGTTTTCTGGGGGGCGTTCCTCTGCTCTCTTCCTAGGAAGTGGTGTTGGCCTGGCTGGCTGGTGCACCTGGCCACAGGGCTCTGGGGAGTGGGGGCGTGTCTCCTCAACCCCTCCTGGCCCCCTGCCCTCTTCCTCCTCCTCCTCCTCCTCCTCGTTGATCACCACCAGCTCCGCGTGGATGAGGCCATCATAGCCGGCCAGGAGCTTCTTGTCTTCTGCGTTGTCTTCTGCCTGCTGGTACCCCATGAAAATCATCGTCACAGGCTTCGCTTCATCCATGTCCGATGGCAGGGAATGCACGATGTTGTATCGCACATTGTCCTCATCCTCTTGCCAAGGAGGAGAGGAGGGACCCCGGCCTTCCCACTGCCCAGCGTGAGCTTCCCCGGGGCTCAGCCTCGCCTTTGGGGAGGGCGCGCACCGGTCCTGAATCTGCTCTGAGTCCTCCCAGGGGGTGGACATCCTCTTCTGTACGGTGTGGGCTGTCTCCTGCGCTTGCTGGGTCATCGACCGGGGATGAGGGACTGGCCGGACAGGGCTGACGTGATTGACACTGGTGCCCATCTCCTCCAGGAGCCCATTGTTCACTTGGTGCTCGGACCCATCCCTCTCGCTCCCCAGTCCATTGGCCTTTGTCTTGGTCCTTTCCAGGAAGCCGGGTCCCGGGATGGCTCTCTCCCACTGCGGGGTTGTGGGCCTGCAGAATGGGTTGGCGTAGACGGGCTCGTGATACTCGGTTGGGGACTTGGAGTTCCTCTCCGAGGCTTGTCGCAAGAGGTCCTCTACCTCCACGGGCGCCAGGCCGTCCGTGCCGTTGAACGTGGCCCCATGCCCGGCACTGACTGCATACACGGACTTCTGCCCGTCATCATAGACTTTGACTCCGGTACCTTTAAAGTCATCTGATGGGAGAGGAATGGAAGACAGGACGGTGCTCTCACCAGTCTTCAGGTCTTTTTTAACTTTGATCTCCATGGCGTACAAAGCTGCCAAGACACAAACGTAATCTTTGATTTAGTTTATTTTCTTCTCCTCTAAACTAGCCTGCCTTCACATGGCTTATGTGGATATGAAATTACTCTCTGATGGTTTTCATGGGAGACATCTACTTTTTTTTTTTTTAATTTCCGATTTTATTCATTAACTCCTGCATGACCAATACTGTAGTGACATGGTATTTTTCTTATGTCAGGATGTATGAAATAAGTGAAAAATGGGAAGGAAGGATTGGAGAAGCAGATGGTTTTTATTTTTATGTTTTATTTTATTTTTATACAGGGACAGAGAGGGAGAGAGAGAGAGAGAGAGAGAGAGAGAGAGAGAGAGAGAGAGAGAGAGGGATAGATAGGGATAGACAGACAGGAATGGAGAAAGACGAGAAGCATCAATTATCAGTTTTTCGTTGCGACACCTTAGTTGTTCATTGATTGCTTTCTCATATATGCCTTGACCACGGGCCTTCAGCAGACCGAGTAACCCCTTGCTGGAGCCAGCGACCTTGGGTCCAAGCTGGTGAGCTTTTGCTCGAGCCAGATGGGCCCATGCTCAAGCTGGCGAGCCTGGGGTCTCGAACCTGGGTCCTCCGCATCCCAGTCCGACACTCTATCCACTGCGCCACTGCCTGGTCAGGCAGATGGTTTTTAAATTGTAAGGATTTTCACTGGGGACCCGAAGATGTGTTCTTTCTAATAAATATATCCAACGAGACAGGTTTACACTCTTACACGGGAGTCACTGGGAGGGCTCAGCTCCTTTCTCTTGCTGGGAAGACTACGTCTCACTGTGCATTACCATAGCTGATGGCTAGCACAGCGCAAACGTTTTATTATGTTGTATCCTTGTGGCATAGGTAGGCCAGTAGCCTGTGGAAACCAAAGAAGACAGTTCCTGAAGTTTTCACGTTAGGAAGGCAGCTTCCATGTCAGACGGTTTGTGTGTGTGTGTGTATGTGTGTGTGTGTGTGTGTGTGTGTGTGTGATAGAGACAGAGAGAGAGGGACATATAGGGACAGACAGACAGGAAGGGAGAGAGATGAGAAGCATCAATTCTTCATTGTGGTACCTTAGTTGTTCATTGATTGCTTTCCCATATGTGTCTTGGCCAGGAAGCTACAGCAGAGTGAGTGACCCCTTGCTCAAGCCAGCAACCTTAGGCTCAAGTTGGTGAGCCTTGCTCAAACCAGATAAGCCCGCGCTCAAGCCAGGAACCTCGGGATTTTAAACCTGGGTCCTCCGTGTCCCAGTCCGACACTCTATCCACTTGCGCCACCGCAGTCAGGCGGGACTGGTATTGAAGAGGGAGGGACAAGGTTAGACTCACAGGCTTCTCCCTTCTGCCTGGTGTTTCTTTTCATGTCCACTCCCATGGTCAGGTAAAGGGCTAAAAACAGCTGTCAGCTGTCTGGAAACCAGTGGACGGTGGACAGAGCTGGTGATTTGGGGGAAGCGGAGCTCTGCTTCATGGCCTGGGAGAGGGTCTGGGGCTGGAGGGTTAACTGGTATGGTAGAGCTAATAGGCTTGTGGGCAGGATCACAGTGCCATATCCCCCCTCCCCCCTGAACCTCCTGTCTCCTTCATCGCCCAGTGGCTCTTGGCCTTGGAGACCCAACTACAACCGCAGAGCCCTCATTCTCTCCCATCCCCCACCCCATTTCTGCTTTCTCTTCTCCTTAGCGTCGTCACTTCCTAACGTGATACATTTTATTTACCTAATTTTCTGTCTCTCTTCCCTCGGAATGTCAGCCCCGTGAGGGCAGAGTATTTTGCAGTTTTATTCACTGTGATGTTCTCAGTGTGAGCCCCAGGCATGGCCTGTAGTGCGTGCTCACTAAATATTTGCGTAATGAAGGAGGGAACGCTGCTGCCTGCGCAAAGAGCATAGTGTCCCTTTCTAGTCGAGAATGTATAAGTCCTTTTGCTGCCCCGTACAAGCCTTCATTTCCCCAGGGGCGTGAGGTATTGCTTTGTGAATATCATTCCCGCATGAGGGCAGATAAATGTCTAGCCCTCCCAAGGGGAAAGTTTTCATTTTCACGGAGGATCCTAGGTACCCGAGACAGTGAATGTCTGCTAGATGAAATATGTTGGAAGAGATATTTCTGATCAGAGAAGCTTTGCTTTTTAAGAGCTTTCTGTTTTTCTTCAGGTCATCCTCTCCTCTGTCTTCACCTCGTTTGCTAGGGCGTAAGGGGAGAGGAGTAAATACCACGAAAGAGTAAATACCACAGGGGCTACTCCTGCTCTCATGCCTCATGGAAGTTCGCAAAGAGGACCATGGTTTACCCTGGAAGCAGAGGACGGCATAGCAAGCTGCTGATATTTGACACTACGCGTGGAAATATGAGAACCGGCTTTCAGGGACCGCTGACTCATACCTTTTCTCTTCTGTTCATCATCTTCTATTCCGTCATTTCTTTCCTTCCTTAGTCTGGAAGGGATGTAGGATTTTGGAAGGTCAGGGATATTAGCATAGATGTCTTCAATCGACTCTGTAAAATCAATACCGATTCAAAACACATCTAGAATGTATTTGTAATAGTAGAAAAATTTCAGTGAGCGTATCAAAAAATATCTTAATTGAAGATAGACTAGAATGCTCAAAAACATACCTCCTGACGTTTTTTCCTTTTCCACCTTCACAGACTATAAGAAAAAAAAGAATTTTTTTATGGTGAATATACTGAAAAAAAAAAGTCTACAGGTGGATATACTTTGAGGAATTATATACTATTCGTGGACTCACGTCGAGAGGAAGCCACCATTTTAAGATTAGTTGGTGCTCACCCTTATTATGTCTTCCGTGGTCCTCTCAATTGATTTCAGTTTCTTTAAAATTGCCTCCTCCTTCACTGAGATTTGCAGTTCAGCCTTCTCAAGGTCTTGGATCTCCTTCTCAAGCCTGACAACAACAAGGTATACTTTTTATTGCTTAAGACATACAAGGGCAGAGTTCTCAGATACATCTCCCCCTGGTATAAACGGTTCCTTGGACTATTGCATGAAGGTATCCAGATACCTTCTAAGAATATAGTGTCCCACCAAACATCCCGTTTAGTACAGTCACATAACACCTGACTTTGATTTAACTATTTTCTATTTGAGTTTAATTATTATTTTTTTTGGAGAAAAGAAATTCTTTGGTAAAATATTTGACCCTTGCCCTATTTTCTTCACTGTAATGACTAATGTTACTTCCAAGTGAAATAAGAGAAGTTTCTTTTATAAAGGGACTTAAGTTTATTAAGTTGAACCAATAGAATGGTGCATGTGTAGTTTACCAATTTTTCTTACCCAAGTCTCCATATAAATGATTTGGGAAAAACATTAGAATGATAATTATTTTTCTAGCCTATCAACACTTTAGAACATTATAATTATTAAACTGGATTTAATAATCATAGCCATTTAACACTTACAGACCCCGCATATCCTAACACTGAGAACGACATTTGGTTTTTTTTTTTTTTTTTTTTTGGTTTTTTATTTATTTTATTTTATTTTTTTTATTATTAATTCTAATGGGGTGACATCAATAAATCAGGGTACATATGTACAATGAAAACATCTCCAGGTTATCTTATCATTCAATTGTGTTGCATACCCATCACCAAAAGTCAAATTGTCCTCTGTCACCTTCAATCTGGTTTTCCCTGCATCCCTCCCCTCCTCCCTATCCCACTCTTCCCTCCCTCCCCCCGTCCCATAACCACCACTCTCTTGTCCATGTCTCATACCCTCACTTTCATGTCCCACCTATATATGTAATCGTGCTGTTCTCAGTTTTTCTTTTTTTCTGATTTACTTATTTCACTCCGTATAATGTTATCAAGGTACATCCATTTTGTTATAAATGATCCGATGTCATCGTTTCTTATGGCTGAGTAGTATTCCATCGTATATATGTACCAAAGCTTTTTAATCCACTCGTCTTCTGACGGACACTTGGGCTGTTTCCAGATCTTCCCTATTGTGAACAATGCTGCCACGAACATGGGGGCGCATTTCTTCTTTTCGAACAGTGCTATGGTGTTCTTAGGGTATATTCCTAAAAGTGGGATAGCTGGGTCAAAAGGCAGTTCGATTTTTAATTTTCTGAGGAATCTCCAAACTGTTTTCCACAGTGGCTGCACCAGTCTGCATTCCCACCAGCAGTGCAGAAGGGTTCCCTTTTCTCCACATCCTCGCCAGCACTTATTCTGTGTTGTTTTGCTGATAAGTGCCATTTTGACTGGTGTGAGGTGATATCTCATTGTGGTTTTAATTTGCATTTCTCTAATGATTAGTGATGTTGAGCATTTTTTCATATGCCTATTGGCCATCTGTATGTCCTCTTTGGAAAAATTTCTATTCATTTCTTTTGCCCATTTTTTGATTGGGTTGTTTGTCTTCCTGGTGTTGAGTTTTATAAGTTCTTTATAAATTTTAGTTATTAACCCCTTATCAGATGTGCTGTCGCATATGTTCTCCCATTGTGTGGTTTGTCTTTTTATTCTGTTCCTATTGTCTTTAGCTGTGCAAAAACTTTTTAGTTTGATATAGTCCCATTTGTTTATCTTGCCTTTTATTTCAGTTGCCCATGAAGATAAATCGGCAAATATACCGCTGCTACAGATGTCGGAGAGCTTGCTGCCTATGTTTTCTTCTAAGATGCTTATGGTTTCACGGCTTACATTTAAGTCTTTTATCCATTTTGAGTTTGCTTTTGTGAATGGTGTAAGTTGATGGTCTAGTTTCATTTTTTTGCAGGTAGATGTCCAATTTTCCCAACACCATTTGTTAAAGAGGCTGTCTTTACTCCATTGTATGTTCTTTCCTCCTTTGTCAAATATCAGTTGTCCATAAAGCTGTGGGTTTATTTCTGGGTCCTCTGTTCTGTTCCATTGATCTATGTGCCTGTTCTTATGCCAGTACCAGGCTGTCTTGAGTATAATGGCCTTGTAGTAAACCTTGATATCAGGAAGAGTGATACCTTCTGCTTTATTTTTTCTTTTTAAGATTGCTGAGGCTATTCGTGTTCTTTTTTGGTTCCATATAAATTTTTGGAATATGTGTTCTATATCTTTGAAGTATGTCATTGGTATTTTAATTGGTATTGCATTGAATTTATAAATTGCTTTGGGTAATATAGACATTTTAATGATGTTTATTCTTCCTAGCCATGAGCACGGTATGTGCTTCCACTTGTTTGTATCTTCCTTGATTTCTTTTATGAATGTTCTATAATTTTCCGAGTACAAGTCCTTAACCTCCTTGGTTAAATTTACTCCTAGGTACTTTATTTTTTTGGCTGCAATACGACATTTGGTTTTAACTTCTGCCATTCTATTAAGATCCCTGCATGTCTGTGGGCACACATGGTCTCCTAAGACTTGTGCTGTCCTCTAGTCAGGACTGCAAAGAGCTGAGAAGTGGACAACAGGTAGCACAGGGGACTCAGCTGCTGCTGTTTATAAAAAAATAAATGTTGGGGGAAAACAATGCGCACGTGACCTGGCAAAGTGTAAGGGACCGTACAGGGCTGTAGAGACAGACATGGGAAACGGGACTGTGGCCAACAGTTGGGCATGGCTCACAGTTGCATGTCAGATTTAAGTTCACTCTAGGGTGTGCCATCGTGACCTGCACCCTGCATGAAACCCACAGCCCTTGGCACTTGCACAGTGAGCTAGGCTGGCCCCTGGCAGGCGGGGGCACAGTTGCCCTGCCGCCCTCCTGTCTGCTGCCTTGGGGACCACCAATGAGATGTCATGGAGAGTCCCAGAGATGACAGCTGTGGGATCAGTGTTTGCAAAGGTATTTGTCACTTTTCTTGGCTTCCTCCTTTGGCACAGCCACGGCCACGGCTTAAGAATCATGCGGGATGGCCACACTGGTAGAAGCCCTGCTTGACCGTTCTGCTCACTGCTTCAGTTTCACAGTTCTGCCTGCGCGCTGCCTCCGGCCAGTGGCGGGCACCCATTCATAGCGGGGCAGGTTTTCTGGCATATGGTAGGGCTCCAAGTGGAAAGCAAGACCTCTGGCTTCTTCAAGGTACTGAGGTGTGGCTGCCATTCTATTAAGCTCCCTCCATATCCATGGTAACACATCTGCAGAGGTCCAGGAACATATGTTGCTTGGTGGAGTGGAAAATTCTATGCCCATCATGATAACTTGGGAGCTCAGAGAAGTCTGGGTTTGAAGGGATAGACTCGGGAGTTGGTATTTTTGTTCACGGAAGTGAATAAGATTTCCTAGAAAGCCAGGGGTTCTAGGCCCTGGCCGGTTGGCTCAATGGTAGAGTGTTGGCCTGGCATGTGGAAGTCCCAGGTTTGATTCCTGGTCAGGGCACACAGAATAGGCGCCCATCTGCTTCTCCATCCTTCCCCCTTTCCTTTCTCTGTCTCTCTCTTCCCCTCCTGCAGTCAAGGCTCCATTGGAACAAAGTTGGCCCAGACGCTGAGGATGGCTCCATGACCTCTGCCTCAGGTGCTAGAATGGCTCCGGCTACAATGGAGCAATATCCCATATGGGCAGAGCATCGCCCCCTGGTGGGCATGCCAGGTGGATCCCAGTCGGGTGCATGCAGAAGAAGTCTGTCTGACTGCCTCCCCACTTCTCACTTGGAAAAAATACAAAAAAAAAAAAAAGCAGGGATTCCAAGGACTGAATCCTAGGCCAATTAAGCATTTAGAGGTCTAGGCACTGTTATCTCTGTCATAGGGTTTAATAAGAAATAAAGAAACAGTTGGCAGTAAGCTAATGCTAGTTTTCCCTCCATCTCTGCCCTTTTCTATTCCTGGGGTACAGAGAAGGGGCTGTTGGCCGGCCTGGCCAACCACAGCTCATGGATTACAAAATGCACTGGGGGTTCTTGTCTTCCCCTGTAGAGAGGCCCATGAGTGACAAAATGTCATGTTTTTCTCACGAATGTCCTCAGACTAATGTGTATGTATATAGACATATAGATTTGCATGTATGTATATATACACACACATACGCATCTCTATACAACCATACATACATGTGTACACACATAAATATTCATACATATAGGTACATATATCTAAAATGAATTTTCTTTTCCATTTGAAATTCAGGGGGAAGTCACTGAGGGAGACTCTCTAACCTTCCCCTGCTCTCTCTCCACTGATGAGTTAGAATTTCCACAGTTGCTGCCCTCCGCGTCTTCAGAAGGTATTACCTTTCTCAATGGGAATTAAATTCCTGGAATTGCTGATTCAGTGTAGCAAGGACTCAGAGGGAGGAAAAGAGAACTATTCTTCCTGGGGTCTCGCGGGCTGGGAGGTGGGGCCTGGTGGGTGGGTTGGTCCCTCTCACAATTTCTGAGAGATGGTGACCGGGTGTCATGTGCCAATTTAGATAAGCAGAGTCCATGAGAAAGGGTTTGTAATGCTATACGATATTGGAACCTTTCTTCTCCTTGCCTATTTGCTGGGAAAAATGAGGGTTATTTTCCAGAGTCCCCAGTTGAAAGCGGGTAGCTTTCATTTTGTGAATGAGGCCAGTAATAACCTCCCTTAATCATCGTGAGGTAATGTCCCCAATCCAATTCCAACGTGCAATTTTTTTTTGTCTTAGAAAAAGGACAGGACATAAGTGCTGGATGCATCAAGAAGGGGTTATTTCAGAAGGCAATTTTTCTGCTGCTGAGGATCCATTTATTTCTTTCAGCTTTTGGTGGAGTTAACAAGGTCCAGAACAACCTGATGGAGGTTGTCATCATGGGCCAGACACACTGGAACTCAGGAGAAAAACAAATTCAAAGGTTCATGTCCTATTTCACTGCACCTCTTGTTAGTAATTATAATAACACTTAACATGGACTGAACGTTTACACCAGGGATAGTCAACCATTTTATACCTACCGCCCACTTTTGTATCTCTGTTAGTAAAATTTTCTAACCGCCCACCGGTTCCACAGTAATGGTGATTTATAAAGTAGGGAAGTAACTTTATAAAATTTATAAAGCAGAGTTACAGCAAGTTAAAGCATATAATAATAATTACTTACCAAGTACTTTACGTCAGATTTTCGCTAAGTTTGGCAGAATAAATCTTTATAAAACAACTTACTATAGCGTTTGGTTGCTCCACTACTGCCCACCATGAAAGCTGGAACGCCCACTAGTGGGTGGTAGAGACCAGGTTGACTACCACTGTTTTACACTGTTCCGGGCACTGCCCACTCAGTCCTCATGACAAAACCCACGAGTATCGAGTATCGCTAGTAGCTCCATGTGACAGGTGAGCAAGCCGCCCCTCCTACCCCGAGGTGGGTGGGTGGTGGGAAGGAATTTGAAATCAAGCCTCTGCCTCCGGAGCTGGAGCTCTTAGCTCCTTTCTAATTAGCCACAGTGGGAACTAAACTTTGAAAGATGGATTCTTTGGAACGCAGACACAGCCTTCTTTATGCTCAGCAGTAGAAAGGGATTTCTTACTTTTTATGATAATAAATTGAAGATGAAAACGTGGGGTCCACCGCCCTGTACAAGTGCGAGCTCATTACATATAGAAGGAATACTTCCGTGCTGACCTTCACTAGGGTGATTGGTTGAACTAGGCGTTCTCTGCTTGGTGGACCACTTGGTCTGCCCGAGATTAAAGTCATGGCTCTGCCGCGTGTCCTTGGGCTGCTGGAGTTTGTGTTGTAGTAATATAAGGTTATAGTAATTAAACATATAGAAATATAAAAATATGGAAGATATATAAAAGTGATTAAAAGGATATTAAAAATGATTGTTGAAGTTATGCCATTTGGATAGGAATTAGTATAGTGGCTTAGTGCCATACTCTGTAATGTGATAAGCTGACTCTGACTTACAAGCAGGGCCCAGTTAGTATGTGTGTGAAGTTATACCTTAGATAAGAAGTAGCTTGGTGTTAATTACGTAAACTTTGCATACTGACGTAAATAAAAACATCTTAAAAAGTGGTTTGATGTAAGCATTTCAGTAGATTGACATAGAGGAGATTCTCCCTAAAAGGTGGTTTGAAGTGATAATCTGGCAGATTGACACCTGTTAGAAGGCGTTGGCCAGAAAAGGTACTAAAGCTGAGCGCCCCCCTCTCCATGCTGCAATAGTCGCCCAGACTCCAACGTTGATGTGGACAGTTTCCACACTGCTCTGAGCTCTGACCAAAGCCAGCCGAGAGGAACATGCTAACAGGGCCCCCTTACTGTACCCAGGCACGCCAAAAGGATTTGTGAGTAATAAATTGCCTGTGTGATTACTGAAACTAATTTGTGTTGATTGTGTCTTTCTTCCGGTGGCACTTAACAGTAGTATCCTCATAGCCGCCTCAAGAGTAGTCTTGAAGAGGCTGCCAGCCATCCTGATAAGCAGGAGTGTCCCACTGCACGGGGAAGTTGAGTCAGGGACACCTGATCAACATAGAGCTTGGGCTCTACTGGAACAGTTTGGTTGGTGTTTGACAAGCTAGTACTTAGTACCATCTCCTTCAAAGAGCCTGGGGTGTTCTAAGCTAGAGTTACTTTGTAGGGATGCTTTGCTTCGACGCATGACTGCTGTTCAAAGTAATGGAAGTTTTAGGAATTAAATGTGAAGCTGGCTGATGCAGTTCAATTCTAATACCGCAATTGGGGTATAATTACCAAGGCTGCGTTTGAAATGAAGTTTATGACTGGTTTTGCTATATACTTTGAAAGGACCAATGAATGACTTGTGTCTTGGGAGCCCGGGCTCTCTTATTAAATAAAAGCCAGAACTCCACCCAGAGAGGGCCCAGTGTCATTTCTCTGGATGGCTTGAGTCAGCAGGTGTTAGACCCAGGCTGTGCCAGCGCTGAGTCATGTCTGAGACCAGCTGACAGAAAGTAAGGGGACACCCGCACCCCTCACACATTCCCTGAGCTAGGCAAAGAAGGATGCAGGTTTTTGGGGACTCACAGGCTCCCAGTAGGTGCTAAACTGCGCTTGGAGTGGGGAGCAGGGGTGACCCTGGACCCTTCCTTTAGGCTAGAGAATTGCTTTCCTTTCTCCTGGTCTTGGGGGGGCGGGGAGTGGATGGTGGCTTGTGCCTGTTTTGTGGGAAGGTCCACTTTTTCCCTGGTTGGTTCTCCCCAAGGAGACAGAAAGTGAGCCCACAGCAAAGCAGATGCCCTGGGCTGAATGGTCGAACCCTCCACCTAGGTTTTCTCATGTGGGGAATAAGAATGGCACTCCCAGAGGGCTTTCTTGAGGATGTAAATGAAGTGATGTTTGTCAGCCTCTGGCTCAGGGTGTGAGGAAAAAAGCAGATGAATCAAGATTAGCTGTCCCTTCCCTTCCTAGTCTGTTAGGGAGGGGTGGGCCCTTGGTTGCAGCTCCGGTGGCTGGTGGCTGGGGAGACATAGGGGGTCCTTCTGGGGATTTGGTCCTCAATGTTTACATCAATGAGCAGCAGGTGCTGAGCGAGCTTTGGGGACACATTGTCCTTGAAAATCCTGCTCGAGACAGAAAACCAAAACTGTGACCCCACTTATCAGGCTTGTTATAATGTTTGTGGGGATGGTGTCTATTTAATAAATGTTAATCCGTTTAATAGATGCAAGGACATGCTAGTCTGTCATGACTGCCTGCTAATACCGTCCCATCCCCCCTTTTCCACCATAACCCATTTCTCCGGTTCTTTTCAGTAATAGAACTCCTTGGGCTTAAGTGTCTCCCTGGCTGCATTTCCCAGCATTTAAGTGGTGCCATGTGACTAAATTCTGACCAATAGGATATTAGCAGAAGTGACCTCTGCCATTTTCAGGTCATACCCTAAAAATAGCACTGTCTGTCCTCACTAATCTTCCCCTTCTTGGGCTGGTGCTGGAGGGCTGTCTTCTGCACCAGTCAGGGAGGGAGCAGAGAGTAACGGCAGTCCCAGCAACTGCGTCCCACACGTCTCATGTGCCGCTGCCGCTCCTGTCCCCCTGAGCAGCTCCCGGCCAAGATGGTTCTGAATGTGACAGACGTGAACCTTTCTCCTCTCGTTTAAGCCACTGCCAAATCTTGGCGTGACCCACTTTATGAGCTTTTTCATCTTTTGTTCCCCCCACATCGGTTTGCAGAATTATTACTCATTGGTATTTGTATTTTGGGTAGTTAGCCAATAAAAATAGAAAAATAAATCAGTCTTTGCTCCTGGTGGTTAAAGGATTTACATGCTGGGAAATGATCTATCAAAGCTGACATGGTTTGAATTGACATCGGCCAGTTAATACTGAAGGGCTAAGGTCTGCAGTGGGCAAAGCGGGGGTTAAAGCGTCACCGAGCTGGTCCTTTAAGCGGGCAGCTCTGGGATTGTGGGGGATGCTGTTCGATAATACATAGTCAGGTAAACCTAACAGAAGTGTGCTGGTCCTACGCTAGGGGCAGACAGGTTGTTACTACGGCGTTGGAGGTAAAGACATTTTATCTGTATAGACAGTGAGGCCAAGGGTGATCTCAACCTCTATTCTCTCAATAAAATTGAGAGACTATAGTCTAGTAGAATGTGGGCTGTTTATTATTTTTTTCAAATGGGTCCGATTAATTGCATCAAACATTTAACAAACTTTTCTTAAGCACTTGCTACATGTCCAGCATATTTTTCAACTGAAATATAAGCATATCAAAAAAAGACAAAGACAACTTCTGAGCATAGATGGAGGACAAGGGCTGCCTTACAATCAGCCCTTGCCGAAAGGCATGTATATGATAATAATGAAGATGGAACCCACCAGTGCACAGAGTCACATGCCACAGGGAAACAGGCCAAAGAATTAAAAGTGCACTTGGCACTCAGAAAACACTAAGTTTGCCCCGAGCCAGATCTATTGCATCTAATCCTGAAATTTAATAGCAAACAGCAATACAACAGGCTAACCTAACAATGACACTGAGACAATTGTGAGTCTGCCCTGATAATTGGGGACAGAGCAGCTGTTTAGAAAAACTGAATAATTCATAGTTACATGTGAGGAGTTTTTGCATGGGTGACTCCTGTCACCAAATGCACTGCTGTACCCATTACTAGTCATCTTATGGGAAGGTGATGCTACCTTGGTTTGAGACTGCTGTGCACACGGTAATGTCAGAAGAGAATGATTTAGTAGAAAAGTAAACCCTCTTAATTAGAATAATATTTTGTAAGTGAAGGGTTTCATGGACCATGAAAATGAAGAAACCAAACTGGTTGGCAGGAAACCAGGCACTTTAATGTGCAAGTTACGGATGTCATTTTCAAATGAATGCAAACAAACAAACAAAAAACCTCACACACCCTGGACTTTGGTGTGGTGTGGCGAATTGGTTCATCAGAGACTTTTCAAAAACCTAGACAAGACAGAGGCTAGGTGTGTGTTTTTGTTTGTTTAGTTTTGTTTTTAGGGGAGTGGAGGGAAGATAGTGAAGCAGACTCCCCATGTGCCCCAACTGGGATCCATCCGGCAACCCCATCTAGGGCCCATGCTCAAGTACTGAGCTATTTTTAGCACCTGAGGCTGATGTGCTTCAATGGAGCTATCCTCAGTGCCCGGGGCCATGCTTGAACCAATCAAGCCACTGGCTGTGGGAGGAGAAGAGGGAGATAAAGGGGAGAGGGTGAATGGAAGAAGCAGATAGTTGCTTCTCCTGTGTGGCCTGACCAGGAATCGATCCCAGGATGTCCATACGCTGGGCCAACGCTCTATCCACTGAGCCACTGGCCAAAGCTGGTGTGCGGTTTTTAACTAGAGCCTGCAGAAAACTGTGTAGTACATACCCAACACTTAATAAGAGCTAAATAATTGTAATAATAGTTCAAATTGCCCTTTACCTAAGTGACTTGAGTTTCCCAAGTGACCTTCAAATACTGTCATAGCCAGGACATGGCAAACTAAGTACAGATGTTCTAATACTTGAATTTGGGAAGCTTTATTTATTTATTTTTAAAATAAATGGTAGGGGGAAAATATCTTGAGTGAATAAACTACTTGTAATCCTGTAACAAAACAACGAAACATACTCAATGATGTCTACAGCCACTGACTCTCTCCCTGAGACGTGGCTGCCGGCTTTGTGCCTAGCAACCCTTCACATTTCTCTCTAACGTGCACAGAGTAGCCATTGTGTTTTCCACTTTCTATCCACTTCATTTTCGCTTTGCTTCTAGTGTTCACTGTTCACACTTGACACCAAGAACAGGATGCTATTATTTGAAGACCAAGAGATACAAATTCCAATCTTAATAGAATGTAGATAACCACCAAGGATCCCTTAGCCTTGGGTGGTCTAACTGAGCAAAGTGACACCTGCCTCGTGGAGGACAAGAGGCCACCATTAGGGTGGCGTGTCACACTTCTGAGCTGATGAACTCAGCCCTGAGCTCTCCTGGGGCACTAGGAAGCCTATGTCCTACAGTGGCATGGACCCTTTCTCTCACACAAGGGATCTCTGTCCTTAAACCTTCTTTCTCTGTGACCAGGACCTGGAGGATGGGTCACTGAAGCCAACCACTCTCCCACCTCCTGCATTGTTCAGTTTTTCCTTGGTTCCTTCTTTACTCATGTCAAGATGGCCAAAGATCTATGTCATCCCTGCTGGTGGTCTTATATTCCTGTTTCAAGTTATTGAAACTGTTTTGATTGGGATAATGAGTGGAAAAGCACTTTTAAAAGTTAAGAGGACTTGAGAGGTAAAAGAGCAAATAACACTCTTGTTTTGAGAAGCTTATGATTCTCCAATCTCCTCTAGAAGACCAAAACTTACATGTGGCAGGTTCTCAATGACCGTTCACTGACATGGACCAAGAATAAGCCAGGTGAAGCATGCTGGAAAGGGGCTGGAATCCAAAAGACGGCTGTGTGGCTTGGGCTCAACTGTCACCAGATTCACCAGATTTAGAGCTTTCTCTACTTTAGTGTCCTCATGTGTAAAAACGAGACTACTTAGACCTCCTCAAGAGAATTATTATTGCTCCACAGGGGGTAGTCATTATTATTGAATTTAAGTGGGGTGACAGGGAGCACTCTCAGAGGCTGGTCTAAGCTACCTTTTAGCCTACCACTGTGTGAGGAGTGTGGAGTCTGGACAACTGTTCAAAGCTATTTCTACTACCACGGAAGTGAGATTGGCAGGTGTGGGCCAGAGAGATTGCTGGGCATCAGGGAGAAGGAAATAAAAGGTGAGGTGACCATGGCAGAAAGGTGAGAGAGTCAAGTGGTGGTGGATGTTAACATGTGCCATTGACAACTGCCTCAACACCAGGGCCACCCCTGCCCCCAAACGTTGTCCTTGACTCAAAATAGTTGGCTGTTTATTCTTTTGAAGTTTAAAAAGAATTTCAAGACTTTTCTTTTTAGTTCATTAATGTTCAAGTCATTGTCTAGTCTTCTTCTGGTCCCCTTAAATCTATGGTGTTCCCAAGCCCACTCATCCATCATCCATCCATTATCTATTTTTTTATTCATTCATTTATTAAGCTGTGTTAGTTACATATTTCTGCAATGTGTTATGCATTACATTAGGCATTTTTTTGGAGGAGGGGGTTGATGGATAGATTTCTCCCCCCCCTTTTTTTGGTTTATTTAGCTTCTAAATAAATAAATTTGGTTTATTTAGCTTCTTTTGTTGGGTTAAAATATCTTATTTAAAAATAACCAGAATATCTGGGAAATTAAAAACAACAACATGAAATATTGCAAATCTGGTAAACCAAGGAGTTAAATATGGAGAGTGAAATACAAAAAACATGCTTGGAATGATTTTGACTCATGTAATTGCCTCGGATTAATTTCTTGAGTGTTTCTAGGCAACAGCCCATTTAAGAAGAAGAAACAAATGGTGAAGTTTTTTCTTCCTTTTTGCCTTTCTTTTCTTTCTGTTCTTTTTTCTTTCCTCTTATGTTGCCACGGAAGAGCAGCTTGTCTGTCCCTGCAGCGTAAGGTTGGACATGGCTGGTTGTGTAAGGCAGGAGGCAGAAACATAGAGAGTGTGACATTTTTCATGCGGTGCGCCTCTCTGTGTTGGGGGTGACATTCGTTTCATTAAGGTACAACTGTCTTGCCCAGGTAGATAGGCACGCCAAGTAGGGATTCAACTAGGGTGAAGACAAGAAGGATTTCAATTTTGATAAACCATAACCAGCAACAAAATCCTTCAACTTTGCTTTCAGTATGTCTTTTTGAAATTGCAGCTTGCCTGCTTTCTTTTGGGTCAGCTGAATAGATTGTTGCATTCAATGAGCTGGAGCAGGACACACTTTCCAGTATTCTAACCCCACTCGTGGAGGTATTGCCCTGAAGTTATGTGAGATGGCTGTGCTGCTCTGATGTCCCCATCCTCAGCTTTTCTCACGGCACACACAGCACACACTCATGGCACACACTCACGACACACTCTCGTCTGGAAACCAATGCGTCACGCGCATCTTCTCTCTGATTCCCTATGCGGAGGGCAGTTGCTAACTATTTGGATTCAGTGAAGGTTCATCAAAGGAGGGCAGAGGGTCAGAGGAGGACTTTGGAGTGTTTTAAAAATCCTTACTAGAGAACATTTCATCGTCAGTAGATCACCCTTCTCAAAGAGAATGCAGGGGGTCTGCATTGCTCTTCTTGGCCGGTTAACCTTCTGCATTTTCTGCTTCTGACATGTCTGTCAAGCGCTCTGTGCACTCCAGTAGAAGTCAGAGGTCTTGTCTTGGATCACAGCTGGAGTGGTAGCAAGTATCCGGAGGGGAACCTGGGGCAAGGTGCTTTGGCAGAGAGACTCACGGAGACTGCAGGGTGGCTGGGTAGGAGAGAGGGACCCAGCTCCATGGGACACATAAATTTGCGCACATGGTTGTTTGGACTGAGAAGTCAGTGCTGCATCTGTACCTGTGTATATGATCAGGAAGCAGATGGTTTCACGGTGACAGTCAGCACAAGGCTTGTTTGCGGGGCAAACTTGAAACTGTGTTTAAGCAGAGTGATTCAGAAGGAGAGATGTTCCTCCTGGGAACGTTTGCTACTAAGGTGTTAATCAGGGGGACCAGACAAAATACTCACTGACGTTATACCAAAATTAAGAACGTGACTCAGAGACAAACACCACACAAAGCAATTATTCTCAGAAAGGCTGCCTCTCTTTGAAAGAAAAGACGAGAGGATCAAGAAGGAGGCATACTTCATTCACCCCAGGGTGACAAGTGAGTCAGGGAAGCTCGGTGACTATATTGTGGCAGGGTCACCTGTGAACATCCCTATGAACTGACATGTATGAGCCGGAAGTCAGAGCATGGAGTGGAAATAATCACATGCTGTGGAGGGGTAGCGTTAACAGGATTTTACTTGGGGACAATGCTTTCTGCAGTGGCTGAGGCACAATTTATTTGTATGATTAGGACTTTTAATTAGATTTTAAGTCCTAGCTCTTAATGTTTTGGCTGTACAATTTGGGGCATGTTGACCCCTATCCATGCCCGTTTTCACCTTGAAAGGTTACCTGCCTCACAAGGTGCTGGTGAGGATTCAGTGGGATGATGTAACAAATACACAGTGAAGATGAACCCTTGTTATTAACATTTTTGTCTTTAAACCCTAAGGAAAACCTACTAATTATGCCACTAGTAGTGGTAATCTCAGTTTGCTCAAAGAAAGAGATTTCCTGAGCTAGCCCTAAGAAATGACAGGTCTTAGCCAAAAGATAAAAATTCCCCAAGGAAGCTCTAGACAGCCTCCTCTTTTAATAATGATTTTTGTCTCTGAGAAGGGAACAGCAGCCAATATGTTTTTTTGAACACCTACTAGAAGTCACTTCACTCACAGCAGTCCTGTGAAATGGGCACAAGTGTGCCATTGTCACAGACCAGGAAACAGAGGCCCAGAGAGGTGATGGAACATGGCCACACTAACGCACTGGTGGCCGAGCAGGGATCAAATGTTCAGGGACGGGCTCTGACTGCAGCTCCCAGAACAGAGACAGCAGAAGGAAGGAAGACTTCCCCTGCAGGGGTCTGGCCCTACTATAACCAGTGTTAATAGCAACGTTTCTATTTTGACGTTACTATTAAAATCAAATCCTCAGGCTGAGAGGCCTGGCAGGTGGCAAATGTCAGCCTCAAGTAGTCACCGAAGTCAGGTGATAAATGACATTCGGGGTTTGGGATCCCGGCTCTGCTTAAGGGAGGAGGGTGGTGGTTCTGTCTGCTCCGTTGGTTGGTTGGGGGCCATTGGAAGCTAATGAGAAAACATAGTGCTATGCCCAGCTGTCGGCAAGAGGCTTCCTAAGCCCTGTGGGTAGTTGTTGCAGAGAAAAATGGAATTTAAAACCTGATTATTTAGCAGCTTTAGAAATCTCCCCGGAGGGAATGTTGAGTTGTCAGGCCAAGCTGCTTTGGCAACGGGATCTCCGTAATGCCGGGCTGCGGCAGAGGCCGCCTGCTAGGGACACGGCACGGGTATTTTCTGTCCCTGTGTGCTGCTTCGGAACATCCTGTCTCCTGCACATTTTTAGCGGGATAAACGTGCCTTTATGGGTCACGATGATGCAAATTTTTTACGAACTCTTTGCAAATGTGTCTCTTAAGGGCCGTTCCTTTAGCAGTTTCCTGTCCTGCGTAGGTGTCTTACTTTTTCCAGAACATTTGCACCTGCAGGTCTCTTTTAATTGTGCAGCAGGGGTGCTCTGAATTTGACTTGCTTGGAGGCCCAAGTGTACCCTTGACTGGCTCTGTGACCTTAATGATGTCCCTTGCCCCCTCTGAGCCTAGGTCCTCATCTGTGTGGTGGAGGCGTGCATTTTCTCCAGGACTGCTGGGAGGGGAGGGGCCTTCACCTTAAGGACAGGTGCTTCGAAATGGCACAAGGCCATCTAAAGAGAACCATTGCTGTTATGAAGACTTCTATTTGGAGATTAAAATCATTCCGTGCTATAGAGGAGCAGGGAGGGGTTAAGATCTGAAATCAGGTCTCAGCGAGGTGCTGGGACTTGGGTAAGGGGCAGACATGAAATTAGTAATTTAGCAAAGGCTTGATAGGCACACAGAGGACCCCAACTGTGGAAGGACTTCTGGAAGAGACCCCACCTTGCCCATGCACAGAGGTCACATGTGCCGTCACTGTGTAGGCAGCTGGAGAGCCAAATGAGCTCGTCTTTAATGTCCTGCTTCCCTAACGGTGTGACTGCTTTAATCTTGCTGCAGAAAGTGGAGATAGTAACACCTGCCTCACAGGGGTAAGAAGATCAAACGAGACGATATATATGTATAAAGTGCCTGGAGGGTACTATGGCTAGGAAGTACATTTTTCTCTTCCTCCTTTTCCTCCTCTTTTTTTATCCTCCTCTTCCTCCTCCTCCTTCTTCTTTTGTTTTTATTTCTCTTTTTTTTGTTATATAGAAGCTCTAACTAGGCAAGCCACGGCCAACATCCCTAGAAGCTTCTGTGCTCCTCGGGGCACTCAGGCAGGGTTGGAAGCACTCCGCAGAGTCCTGGTTGCTCCCCAGGGCTCACTCAGAATGCTGCCTGGACTTGGCAGGGGAGCTGGAACACACATAGCCAGTCCAGTTACCGTCGGGAGTGCAGAGCAAGCCATAGGTTCCATCTGTGGGCGGGGTCCTCAGAGGGTCCCTGACAGGAAGCAGGAGGCTTCAACTCAGGGCTCTGTCAGAGGTCAGGGCCCCTGCCGAGCAATCAGCACAGAGATCACCGGCCCAACCAGACTGAGAAGCTCTTGCTAAGTGTCGCCTTAAGAAGATCCAACCTTTCCAAAGTCTCAGGCTGATATTTTGCGCTATTTTTGAAGACTTTGTTCTCTACCCTGCAGGTGCACTTCCTACATTTGAGCAAACAACTGAGGCAGGGTGGGGGTCACAGATGTAAAAATTCCAACGATAAGACACGACTTCTTAAGAATTGTTCATTTAAAAGCTATCTCAATGGAAGTGAATGGTCAATGATTTTAGCTATTAAATACACAAAGATAGGAGATAAATATCACTTGAAAGAGGTCTCTCTTCCATGTTGTCGGTTTTAGGCTTGAGGTGATCTGTTTGCACAGTGTGGGGAGCCTGGACAAAATGTGGTCATATATTCCCAGGTATTTTTTTTGTGTGTGTGACAGAGACAGAGAGAGGGACAGATAAGGGACAGACAGGAAGGGAGAGAGACAAGAAGCATCAGTTCTTTGCTGTGGCACCTTAGTTGTTCATTTATTGCTTTCTCATATGTGACTTAACCGGGGGGCTATAGCAGAGGGAGTGACCCCTTGCTCAAGCCAGTGACCTTGGGCTTAAACTGTTGAGCTTGGGGTTTTGAACCTGGGTCCTCACACATCCCAGTCTGATGCTTTATTCACTGTGCTACCACCTGGTCAGGCCTACTGGGTATTTTTATAGGTCTTATTCTATAGTCCTCACTAAAGAGAGTGAATTCACAGTGAGCGGAGTTTTTGAAGTTGCCCATCTTGCAGATGTGTGTGGGCTTTGCATTATCATTATTACTGAACTACAGAAATCCCGTCTTTCTGCCACGGGTAGGTCAGAAAATGATTCCGACACATCCCATATCTCTCTTTCTTCCCTATATCATATTTCTCTGATTTTGTGGTAATCCCAATGATCCTATCATTTCTAGAAGCTTCCCATTTTTTTTCATGTCCATCACCTTGGTTAAAAGCAAGGCAATTTAATGATGTTGTCCTATCGGAAGCTGCCGACTCTGTAGTGATGACGTATGATGGGCGGGGGTGGACCTCGAGAAGTGAGGTCAACCACCTGTGACCAAGGACTCAGGGAAGCAGAAGAGAGAGAATGCCAGTGAAGAATTCCTCCCGTGTCTTCTCTTCTGAAACCCCCTAGCGTGAGTGGGAGGGCCTGAGAGGGGTGTGATGGAGGGAGACTGTAAACACGCCTGTGGCACTGTCCCTTGTCCTACAGTGAGGGTGGGGCTGGGTCTCTGAAGGACTATGTTTTGAGTGCCCGTCGTGTGCCGGAAAGGTGCTTCTAGCTGGGCATACGGGTATATATATATTTCACATCTGCTCAGTGACTCTAAAAGACAGACACTGTTGCTGCCATTCTGTAGATGGGGAGCAGGCTGGGAGTTACGGGGGAGTCACCAGTATGCACTCTAAAAATCCCCCCGGGATGCTATGCGTCAGTGACGTGTACAGCAGCATCTCTACCGTTGAGGCCTGGCGCGTTTCCCTAGCATTTATTAGGAATTCAAGCGGAAGACCTGGTGGCATCCCTAAAATGCCGACGGCTCTGCTACATGCAGTGTGGGGACGCACGGATGTGCAGGTGTGTGTGTGGGGGGAGGTGTGAGGCTGTACCTGAGGATGCTCTGCTCCAGGGCCTGCATCTGGCGCTGATCCTGCTGATTCTGCCTCCTCATTTCCTCCTGCTCCTTGCTGCTGCTGATCCCGTCCAGAAGCCATTGCTCCCTCAAGGCCTTCTTCTGAGGGCGGGAAACGCAAAGACAGGGTCCTAGGTCAGTCAGCAATTCCCAACCCCTGGACTGCGGCCGGTCTATGGACCCCAGTCATGGACCCGCTGCAGAGACATCATGGCCACCCACGGCCTTCCTGCTCAATCTGCCTTGTCCTGCTTTACACTCTGCTTAACCTTCCTCACGAGCCAGTTTTATGGATCTAAACCCTATTTTCCCTTCAAGTTCTAGTTCGAGCCTTCCTTCTCCATGAGGGCCCCTGAGCCCCCTCACAGACCTCTCTTCTGAGTCACCAGCACCCACTGCGTACACACACTGCATGTGGTGCATCCTGGTCGCGGCATGTCCACAGCAGCGGTGTCGGGCCCTTCCCATGGGGCGCCTATGCTCTTGGCTGGCTTGATGGGTTTATACCTTGTGACCTTAAAGTAAAACCCCCCTTGAGCCACTTTGTTTATTCACCCCCGTGACAATACCCAGAGACTGCTCCCAAAACATCTTCTGAGGAACTAAAGAGAACAGTGGGCAAAGAAGAGGTTGCTGTTGTATCTTAAACAAATTCAGTGTTAAGTCTCAGGCTGTCTGGTCGACATTTATTGATATATCTTCTCAGTGACCTTTCTTTCTTTTGAGAACCTGCCTGGTCCCAGAACCCTCAGTGCACCTCTCTGCTTTTCCCGTAACATGACGCACAGAATTCACATATTGGTGAGTTGAGTTTTTCTTAACTTTAAAACAAACAAAAGAAAACCTGACCAGGCGGTGGCGCAGTGGATAGAGCGTTGGACTGGAATGCGGAGGACCCAGGTTCAAGACCCCGAGGTTGCCAGCTTGAGTGCAGGCTCATCTGGTTTGAGCAAAAAGCTCGCCATCTTGGACCCAAGGTCGCTGGCTTGAGCAAGGGGTTGCTCGGTCTGCTCAAGGCACATATGAGAAAGCAATCAATGAACAACTAAGGTGTTATAACAAAAAACTGATGATTGATGCTTCTCATCTCTCCCCGTTCCTGTCTGCCTGTCCCTATCTATCCCTCTCTCTGTCTCTGTAAAAAAAAAAAAAAAAAAAAGAGGGGGAGGGAAGAGAGGGTGGGATAGGGAGGAGGAGAGGGGCACAGGGAAAACCAGACAGAAGGTGACAGAGGACAATTTGACTTTGGGTGACGGGTATGCAACATAATTGAATGATAAGATAACCTGGAGATGTTTACGTTGTACATATGTACCCTGATTTATTGGTGTCACCCCATTAAAATTAATAATAAAAAAATTAAGAAATAAAAAAAAGAAAAGAAAGATTTAAGCTTCATAGCATGGAAGAAAATCTCCCGCATGTGTGTGAGGGAATCACCTCCCACCCACCCCCTGGACCTGCGCCCAAGAGGTATCTCTGCAAATGGGGGACTGTGGGCTTCAGGGGCTCAGCCAGCCCCGCTTGCTCTCTCGAACAGGAATAGGTACGAGCTGTTTGCAAAGAGTTTGTGTTTTTGCTTTTCTTTTGGAAGAAAAGCACCGTCAATATCTATATACTGCACCATTGTAAGTCGTTTGTACCCTAATTATTCATTGGGCACTCGCTGTGTCTAAAATGGTGAGAAGGATAGAAACTTGATTTTCTGGGACCTCTCTCTGTTACATCATAATTGAGAGCAAGTGCGAAGAATTCTTGTTTTGTTTCCAAGGATGCTAGAATTAATACTACTAGAACATAAATGTCTCTGAATTTAAAGTAAATGAAATAAGGTGACTGTTAGAAAGTGACTGGAAGATGGTTATTTTGAGGCAATGCTTTTCAAATTATTTAAAAATATCACACTGATTACAAGGAAGCATTACATAAAGTAGAATTTGTAGACTAGAGGGGGCCAGGACCGCTCTGGCCGAAGCAGCAAGGGGCCTGGAGGCCTCTGGACACATGGGATCAGTCTGAAAACCACAGATGGAGGTTCAGCCTCGCCCCAGCTCGTGGTGTTCATGTCGGCCTCCCGGACTCTAAGTGCATGTGGGCAGCACGCCCCCCAACAGCAGTTTGTAGCCACTGGCTCTTGGTCCCAGAGTTCTCTTAACCTCCCATTATAGCTGCACAGCTGTTTGTAACAGCGTTTCCTCATAGACACAGTGAATATTATTACTAACGGTCAAGATTTGTCTCCCGAGGGCAAAGATAAACTTTAGCATATCAGCATTTTAAGGATTCACTTGATTTTACTTTATTTCTATTTGAGGGACTATGATGATATAGCTAGTGCATGGTAGCAAGGACAGAGGGTCCCCCCAAAGGAAATTACAGCCTCTGCAGCCAACCTAGCGGGGGAGTTTCAGTCACTGACACCGGTATCACTGTAAGAATTATTCAGATGGGCCGGTCTACAGGATGAACTGCAGGGGACACCCTTGTTCTTAAGTCTGGTCAGGCATAAGAATAATTTTCATTGAGCCTTATAACACTTTGTTCACAGCCAACGACTTGTCCATTACCTCTGTCAGAGACCTCTTGGCGTCTACATATAAAACACATTATTGGGACGTACAAACAAAATGACACGGTACAATATTACAGTAACCAAAACACAGTCATTTTGCTTGTATGTCACAACTTAGCCTTTAAGTATACTAGGTTAATGAACACATTTGCATCTATTTCACAACAGGGACATTCAGAACCAAATGCCACAGTGACTAAATGAAAATGGTAGTGACATGTGAGTCATGGGCAATTTGGCAGCTTGGAGATAATTTACTTACTGATATTTTCCAGTTACTTCTGGCAGATTTTTAAGGAAAGGTTTCCTGAAGCAATTCTACATTCTAGACAGCATGGCAGTAGACATTAAGACTCAATTACCATATTTGCCCATGTATAAGACACACCCTTTCTCGAAAAAATTGGGGTCTAAAAACTGGGGCGTGTCTTATACTGTGGTTGTGGCATTTCAAATGCCATCGATGGAACCGAGGACGAGGCAATATATGAGGACAGTGATTCGTCATCAGACACAGATGAGGACAAGCTAATGGATGGGGGTTTTGACAGTGATGAGGAGTTGTATGGATTTTATGATGAATAAAACTTGAGTTCAATAATTTTAAGTAATACATTTTTTTTTCAAATTTCAGGCCCTAAAATTAAGGTGCGTCTTATACATGGAAGTGTCTTATACATGGGGAAATACGGTAGTTTTTCAACCCATGAATAAATGGACTCCCAGAAAAGAAAGTTTTCTAGGTTGAGTGTTGGTTATGTTTCTTGGTGGCATCAGATTTGTGACCGTGGTACTCAGCAAACCTCAGAAATGCCTAAAAGTTTGGAGTAATGTCCCTGGAAGACATCCCCCCACCCCTTTTTCCAGCAGGTCATTGGTATGTCTGTGAGGACCTGGAGCTGAGAAATGTTAGCGTGAGTCACTGCAGGTTTCTGACGTGTGTACCACCAGTATGGAATGGGCCTTCATACATGTCCGCACTGTGCCGTTCAGAGCAGTGGTGGGAGCGTAACCACAGTCTGCAGTAGGAAGAGTGGTGCAGACGGTCACCTGCATGGGGACGGATGAAGAAGAAAAGCAAGAAGGACACTGGTAACTGCAGAGGCCAGTGGGGCTTTCTGAGCTTGGTGCACATATTTCGGAACCGATTATTGCTGAAAGACTTGTGCGCAGTTCTTAGCTGTGTTTTGAAATGATGCCTTGTTGCTGTTTGGTACAGCCACCCACCTCTGTAGGGCCAGGAAGGACAGACCATATGAAACACACCCCCTTTTCTGTATTCCCCTTGCCGTACGTGTAGTGTTTATTACCGTATAAATGTCATTATAAGTTTATGTGTCTGTCACCACTTTAAGGGCACACATCAAACTTTATGTTCTTAGTGTCCAGTTTAGCACCTTGCACATATTAGGTGCTTAAGAAATATTTATTGGCAGAAAGGTCCTACGTGCATCTAGATAAATTCTACTTATCAGTGAAGAGTCAGTTTAAATCCCACTTTAATACTGTAGAACCTTTTTTGAGCAGCCCAGATGAAAGAATTACTACTTATACTTATATTTAAATTTTAAAAACATTACCCCATAATTAGTTGTTCTTATTATTTATTTAATTTTTAATTTCCCTCTAGATGGCGGGCAGGATGGCTGTAGCCCTCCAGGTCCAGCGCTGGTCTCTATGACATGAATATGCAAATGAGGAAACGGTGCAGTTCTCCTCCCCCACCCTTCTGGTGCCCCCACTTGGGAAGGTGGGTGACACCGCCGCGCAGAGAGGGAGGAAACACCGTGCCAGACAATGCCAGTCCAAGGGCGTGTGGCCAGATTTCAGCAGCCCATTCTCGGGCATCTATGAGCAGTGCCTCATCTGCACACCTGTGCACAGTGTGATACAGGTTTTGATTGGATTGGGTTAGAAGAGGTCTCCTGGGTCCCAGGAAGCAAACCTACAGGAAAGATCACGGATTACTTTTTGGAATGTTCTGGCAAGTCCTGAAATGAGGTGCCTGCTCAGAAGTGGGCCTTTCAGGGTATTACAGATGTCCTTTGGGACACTTACTTTCTGGAATGAACCCAGGAGATATTTACACCTGCCTTCTGTTGTTGTTTTGGGAGAATACCAACTGCTGAATGGTAGGGAGTGATCAGTTAGCTTAGAAGCATAATTCATTCAGTGTGAGGCCCAAATTATGTGTAAATGTATGTGTGTGTGTGTGTGTGTGTGTGTGTGTGAGAGAGAGAGAGAGAGAGAGAGAGAGAGAGAAAAGTGAGCCCACATATACTAATTTTGGAGTTAGAAATGACCTATCTTAAAAATTGTAGATTTGAGTTTTCAGTTGAGTTGCCCTGAAATAACTTGGTGACATTTGTTTATATTTCACTTGGTTTTTCCGGGGGTGCACACAGCATTTTCTGGCCGTGTCTCCCACTCATGTAAATTGGGGCCAGGTGACACAGTAAAGACACCTGGCCAGCCCGGCTTTAAAATGCTCCATCAAACGTGGGAAATGTCAGTTTGTATAGGAGCAAGGCACCAACAGAATCCAGAGACCTGAGGCTGACTGGAATCTTTCTGTCTCTGCCCCGAGGCGGATCCATCAAAAAAGATAGGTTTAGCCTAATTCAGCAAATTTGGCTCAGTCGTGGGCTCCTCCAGAGAAGGGCAGGATTTCCCTGAGGGACCCATTCTGTCTGCTGATGATAGCAGCCTGCCCCACAAGCAGTTTCCTGCTGGGGTCTGTTCCCAGGGAGCCCCTGCCTGTCACTTGGTCACACCCTGTGACTAAGCTACGTAATAAAATGTTGAAACTCAATGTGCTTTAATTGCAGAAGGACCCCGCCCGAGGAAGATGTAAAGTCTGATTCTAAAATGGAGGTTTATTTTTGGTTATGATCTCATGTGCTGTCATAACAAAATAAAACAAAAACCCGATCCATCCGCACTCAGGCGACAGGGGAGACGTTGTGCCGGAGGTTTTAAATGCGTGTGTCCTTGGCCCAGCCAGACCCTGTCTGTGCTGCGCCCCATGGGGCAAGGCTGGCCTTTCATTGATGTTAAAAGGGACTTCCTAATTGGGCCCACCCCCAGGGATATTAAGCAGGACTTGTGTTCTGGGCCACACTGTTGAGGCTGAATTCTCAAGCTTACCCAAGAAAACGGGAAACTTCTGTGACAAAGGATAAATTACGCCATAGTCTCAGTTTCCCATGTGCAAATCTCACTGGCTAGTTGCTGGCCTTCCCTGTGGCTGTGAGGGTACTAGTGAAGCTATGTTGAAATGCTTTCTTTCCTAGATCATCTTCCCGCCTGGAAGTTGAGCGCCACTGGGGTGTCTGAACACAAGATCACTGAAATGGAATTCAAGACGTACTTACCTTCAGATGCTGGTGTTTCAGTCTGTCTTCCTCTATGCTCAGACGCTTCTGTGAGATTTCCTCCTGGATTTTTCTTTTATCCTGAAATTAAAAAAAAAAGTCTGGCATAATCCCCCCCTTTTTTTGGTCCCCAATTTGCTTAAATATGTTTCCTTCAGGTTTTCTCATTGTGGAATGGCTGGGGGCGACAGGCTTCCCGCTCTGGTCTGAGGCTCTTTGGATGCTCCAATTTCAAAGCAAAGCAGGATAAAGTGAGCCCTTCAAAGCACTTCCCTGATGGAGAGCGACTTGGTGCCTTTTCTAAGAGAGGTGGAAAACACTTATACGTCTCTCTTTCCCCTCTCCTCTTCTCTATCTTCCCTCTTAGCCCAGTGGGATGGAGCTACGGAGCACAGGTGGGTCATTAAAGAATAGTCCCAGGGATGCGGGGTGCAGCCCGAGAAGTCCGGCCAATGGCACTGCGGTGACAAGGTCACAA
Source organism: Rhynchonycteris naso (assembly GCA_037038555.1). Lineage (NCBI taxonomy): Eukaryota > Metazoa > Chordata > Mammalia > Chiroptera > Emballonuridae > Rhynchonycteris > Rhynchonycteris naso. Next base: position 205,655,406 of record CM072999.1, read on the forward strand.
TGAGTGGCACTGGGTGGGTGCTGGAGGTCTCTGGGGACCACTTTGTGAGGGGTATGCCATTCTGGCCACTAGGCTCTGCACCTGAAACTATTGCAGAATGGTACTGAGTGCAAACTGCAATTGAAAACTGAAAACAACAGAAAAAGATCATCACGAAAGGAAAGAAAAAAAAGATTCAGCTACTGAATGGAGCGATGGGAAAAGCAAATTGAAGGGGGCAGTTGTGAACGAGGCGTGAGGAGAGAGACTGCTTCTGGTGCGAGGGTAAAGAAAAAGCTCTGTCTCCGTGGGAAAGCAGGACAGACAGACTCGGGAAGCCAGAGAGGGAGACCGCTTCCTCCTTGGATAACGACGTGCAGTGGGAAGATGGAGAAGAAAGGGGAAAGTTAAGGCTTGTTCACACCGGAGGGCTTCCCCCTGAGGTTAAAAACACTCATGGTGCTACATGGTATCCTTCACCACATTTAAATCACATCGCCTCAGAACACCCAGAAAGCACAGCTGTGAATGCACGTGGGTTGTACTTGTTTAGAAAAAAGAGTATATATACTAAATAGCCTACGTTCAATTTCTGGCTCTACCATTCACCAGCTCTGTGTCCTTGGACAAAATTCCTAACTTCTCTGGACCTCCATCAGCCCATCTATAAAATGTGGATACTAAGACTCTCTACCTCCTATGATGTGAGCATTACATGAGCTAATATAATTTATGCAAAACTTCCTAGACTGGTGCCTGACACATGGTGCTCTGTAAGTGTCTGTTTAATAAAACAAAACTAAATAAACACACAGCTTGTTAATCACACAGAAAGCAACACACTAATTCTGATAATGCTGCCATTGGTCTTGAAATGTTTTAGAGATCCCCTCTCCGGAATTGTTTGAGACATTTCACAAGCTACTCGCAAAGACCCTTGTTTCTTTATTGTTATTATTTTCACCAGATGTGACATTATCCTCCACCTTATTTGTAAGCGTTGGTTGTAAATCTGCTTTCAAAGTTGAGAACTCCCAAAATATAAAAATTTGTTGCCAGTGAAGACATCTAAAAGAATTTGAAGCAGGCACAGAAGGTAATTTAGAAGGAAGAGCTCCAAAAATATTTGGCAGCAGTATTGAAATAAGTGCGTGGCTTCCTGACGTGACTCCTTTGAAGATGAGAAACTCTTCTTTGATGTATAAGTTTAGGTACATTTGTTGAAAGAAAACAACACATTGCTCTCCAACTTTATGTCACGCTCATCTTTGCGTGTGAGAACTCTACATGTCTTCATCAGCATTATTTTTTAAATTTCACGAGCAGCTCTTTTGAAAAGAAAATAAAGAAGCTAGGCAACAAGCATGGATCACTTCTCTTCTTTACTTAAAATCTGGTCACTAGAAATAAAAACTCTGAAAACTCATGAGTCAATTCTCCACAATAGCTAGAGGCTGTCATTGAGCAAATATTAGTAATGTTTTAAATTTACTGTGCCAAACATTTTGGTAAGTTTTTATAAGCACTCTTTCACTTAATATTATAATAATACAATATAGTGTAATATTTCACTTAATAGTCACAATTACAAAGAGACATTGTAATAACTTTTATTTTGCAGAAGAAAAGCAAGTTTAGGGAGTAAACTAACTAATCGAAGTTCTCACAACTAGTAAGTAGCCGAAACAGGACTTTTTTCCTCTATAGAAATTTTATTCTAAATTAGGAGTTCAGACTTGGTCTTTGCTTCTCCTTTAGAAACTAAGTTTAAGAGGGTGGTTACTTACTACATCACACACAAAATCCTGTTTAATAAACTAAACCACAATAACTCTCTTTACTTATTTCTATTGCATTTTTATTGATTAAACATTTTCTCACAAGAACAAGAAGCTTCCAAATGCTTTTGTTTTTCGAAGGCAAGGTAACAGTGAAACCAGAATCCACCATAATTAGGACCCCCCCCAAAGTAAACAATAAACCGCTATCTCTCAAGAATATTTAGGAAAAAAGAAAGCTAAATAAAATATTAGAAACAGAATCCAGAGTACAGCAGAATAAATATATATTTTTGTCCAAGTGTAGAACATTTTCAGTATGGCAAAGATGTTTCAGTGTTAGGAATAATGCAGTTATGATTAATTTACTTTATCCCCTCAGCAAATATAAGGGAAAACTCATATTTTCATTTCTATAGATTCCGTTTAAACACATTTGATAAAATTCACTATCAGTTTAAAATATTTTTATTAATAAAACAGAAATGAGCCTGACCAGGCGGTGGCGCAGTGAATAGAGCATCGTCAGACTGGGATGCGGAAGACCCAGGTTCGAGACCCTGAGGTCACCAGCTTGAATGCGGGTCCATCTGGCTTGAGCAAAAGCTCACCAGCTGGGACCCAAGGTCGCTGGCTCCAGCAAGGGGTGGCTCGGTCTGCTAAAGGCCCGCCATCAAGGCACATGTGAGAAGGAAATCAATGAGCAACTATGGTGTCGCAACGGCAATGAAAAACTAGTGATTGATGCTTCTCATCTCTTTCCGTTACTGTCAGTCTGTCCCTATCTATCCCTCTCTCTGACTCTCTGTCCCTGTAAAACAAAACAAAACAAAACAAAAAAGACAAATGAAAGGAGAATTCCACAAGCTGATAAAGTATATTAATCTCAGCTCAAAAATAAATAGTATACTTAGTGTGGAAAAGGTACCTACTAACTCCACTAGTATTAGCATTTTAACTGTTAAATCGAGTTAAATTCCAGTAGTAGCCAATAAAGTTAGAAGAAAAAAGATAGAGGGAATTAGAGAAACACTTAGAAGAATCCCATATTAATTTATAGAAGTCAATTCCTTTAACCTATCAAAATCACAACTAGAAGATATAAAGGAAGAAAGAGCTCTTTCTTTCTTTTTATAGGGACAGAGAGAGAGTCAGAGAGAGGGATAGGTAGGGACAGACAGACAGGAACTGAGAGAGATGAGAAGCATCAATCATCAGTTTTTTGTTGTGACATCTTAGTTGTTCATTGATTGCTTTCTCATATGTGCCTTGACTGTGGGCCTTCAGCAGACCAAGCAACTCCTTGCTGGAGCCAGCGACCTTGGGTCCAAGCTGGCAAGCTTTTGCTTAAACCAGATGGGCCCCCACTCAAGCTGGCGACCTCAGGGTCTCGAACCTGGGTCTTCTGCATCCCAGTCTGACGGAAAGAGCCCTTCTTATAATGGAAACTTTAAAGAAACTAAAATACTTGAGAATGAACTTAACATAAAATGTCAAGAAGAAAAGTCTAACACCTTCCTACAGGATACAATAAACTTGAATGAATAAAATTCACATCATGTTACTGAAGAAAAAGACATCATAAAGATATATTTCATGTCAATTCTCCTTAAGTTGTTATTCTCTGTGAATTGCTTATTCTCCATAAATTTTATGTGATCCCAATAAACGTACCGATAGTTATGTTGTGGGAGGCTGTCCTGTGGCAGGATGCTTACTTATCAGCATCCCTGGCCTCCGCTCACTGGATTCTAGTAGCACCCCACATAGTGACAACCAAAAACATCTGCAGTCATTCCTTCATGTCCACTGCAAACTCACCCCTGGTTGAACACTGCTGATATATGCTAATCTCCAGTCTCCACTAGCTGAGGGAATCCATGACCAGAAACAGGCATCTTCAATAGCTAAGAAAATGGGTTTAACAAATCAACATACTGATTTCCCAGTAAAAGCACACGGGTGATTTACTTATGTCGCTAGCTTACCAGCAGAAGACTAGTTTGTCACAGGGTCATTATTCTTAAACCAGAGTGACACCCACTGGGCTATACTGCAGATAGGATGTGGTAAGTTCTGTAGACACTGAGAAAAAAATGCATCATAAGAAATCCATACCCAGAGGTGTTAGAACATTCAATCTGATGCTATCACCACCTTAAGAGATGTTAGGTATCAATGAAGAGTCATTCTAGCCTGAAAGATGTCTTAAGTAGAAAATGATACCATAGAAATTTTTCTGTTTTCAAAATCATATACCTGGCGATCATTCCTTAAATATGGAATTGGCCAAAACAAACAAACAAAAAAGACCCAACCATCAGGGTAAGTGGAGAGTACCCACCAGGTGGCCAAACCCCTGCATCCAACCCTGCATCCAGGATGACCAGCCTATCTCGGACCTCAGAAACCTACTGGTTCTTCCCCATTGGTCGATTCAGCTGTCCATCTCTCAGACCTGGATAAAATCTGTTGCCCACTCTGGGATTTGACTCATTGCTGGCTTTTACTTTCTGTCACCTCCCATCCCAGCCCTGCGGCCAGCCCATACTCGCCTTCTGCATGAGCCCTGTGGCCGGCCCATACTCGCCTTCCACAAGGAGAGATCGATTCACTCCATCTTTTACCAACCTTCAAACCTAAGCGTTCTCATCAGTTCCCCAAAGCCATGGGGTGCTTTGTTTTTGAACATGGACGTGTTCAACGACACTGGAACATGGGCCTCACTCTACTCCAATCTTACAAAAGGACAGAAACGATGTTAGTGTTCAGAGAGAACTCGCTCTACCTATGAATGGATGGAGACAAAACACTATGGGAGACACCATCATTGTCGGTGTTGATACATAAAAATCCTGAGTCAATTTCACCACTTCCTTAAGAACGAAATTGCAAAATGTGACATTAGTAACCATTCTATATAGAAGAATGAAATGAATCCTCTTTACTAGTAAAAAGTAAATCCCCTGTTTTCCCTTAAAATATCATTTAAATGTATTATTAATACATTCATTTTTATAATAATTAAAGAATGTGCCCATATGTCAGTTTTCTGTACTTTTCAAAATCTGGTAAAAAATATTCTATTTTCTCTAAGTGTTCAGGACAGAGGTCGAGGTCTCCTAGGCCTGGGGCCAGCAGTGGGGAGCTGGAAGTTTCCCTGGCCTCAGAGAGAAGGGAACGTTAGGTGAATTCCTGGTGTGCGCAGGGCACTGGCCTGGCACCTGCATGACCGCGTGGACAGAGGGTCCCCCTATGCCAACACCCCACATGCTGTCCTGGCTCCCTGATGCCAACGGTCAGTGTAACCACCAGCTTCGAATCTTTAAAAAGCAGTAACTACTGGGAGTCAAATTGCTTCTGCGCAACCCTGACCCACTGCGCGGTAATCATGGGCCGCTGCCTGGGCACTGCAAACACCATGCTGCAGCCCCCCGCCCCATGCGCCCGGTCCCACTCGTCCTTCGCTGAGTCCCATGAGCCCAGCCGAAACCTTAAGTCTGTCCAGCCTACCGCTCCACCGGGACTATGCCACGGCCTGGAGGTCCATGACCAGGCCAGCCACCCGGTCAGACCGTGGGGGGCTGCTTTCTTTGGTAATCCAATCTTTGCAGGCTTTGGGCTGCCCACGACCCCAGGTGCATCCAGAGCCCAGTGACCATCCACATTTGTCCTCCTGAGCGCAGAGGGAGCCTCTACATGCGCCCACCCTCCCCAAAATGCCCTGGCCCTTGTGCCAAGGAGCCCCTGCCGAAGGCTCTCAGCCAAAGCAAGAAAGGAAAAAGGAAGTTCCACGGATCATTCTGGTTTGAGACCCTGGACACTAAGAGCCCCAAATGGGGGGGAGGGGAGGCATCTACCATCAAGCCCGTACAGAGACAGGGACTGGTCCTATCTCTTGTGCCAAGGCCTGGCCTCAGCTCCCTGGGCAACAGCCTCCAGAGAAGGACACTGCGGCCACCCTCGCTGAGCCTTCCTCCTCTGTAGCCCACCCTCTCGGAAGGACACCGCCAGCCCAGGCCACATGGTCCCATCCCCAGCGGCAGACCTGGGAGCCTGCGACCACCCTTGTGTCCTATTAGTCAAGGTCCTGCCACCACCAATTCCTGAGCCTCAAATCCCGGTGAGCCCTGCTCTTCCCGTGAATGACTCAGGGACACCACTAGGTCACCCCCCTCCCCCAGAGTGCTGGCCTACCAACCCCCTGTCTGTCCCCCCCAGCTGCAGAATCACTGCTGCATCAAACCTCTGCCTTTCACCCATCTGCCCAGAAACACCCTGTCAGGAAGGTTCCGTCCCCCCACCCCCCTTGGCCAGATTGTATACTTAGAAGTTCATTCTTATTTTCAATAATAGTTATAGGTATCGTCATTACCATGGCGACTGTCATAGTCTTTCTTTCAATTATTCATGTGTTAGGATTTCTTACCGGCTGCAGTTGCTCTGCCTGGACACTGCTCACATCTGGGGCCAGAGCACGCTTTGCTGTTTGTTGGGTGCTGTCCCCTGCATTATTGAGTTTGAGCAGAATCTTTGGTCCCCAGCCTCTAGGTGCCAGCAGCATGCCCACATTGAGAAAAGAAAGTCACTGCCAAGTATTTCAGGGGGTGAGGGAGTGGAGGGTTGGAGGAAGGGGTGTGTGTGTGTGTGTGTGTGTGTGTGTGTGTCAAAAAACAAAATCACAGCAGGAGAAAGTCACTGAGGGACAGTGACCTCTATGGGCAGAACAGTCAAGCTTGATCTTCCCAAATGTGCGATTTTATTCTATTGTATATTTATTTTGATTATAATTGAATTTATATATTTAGGTACTCCTATGTTGGGTGCATACAATGTTTACAAAGGTTATATCTTCTTGTTGGATTGCTTCCTTTATCATCACTAATGTCCTTCCTTGTCTCTAACATAGCCTTTGTTTTAAAGTCTATTTCATTGATATCAGTATTGATACCCCAGCCTTTTTTTCACTTCCATTTGTAAAAAATATCTTTTTTCATCCTTTTACTTTTAGTCTGTGTGTATTTTTCATTCTGAGGTGAGTCTTTTTTTTAATTCAGTGAGAAGCAGGGAGGCAGAGACAGACTCCCGCATGTGCCCAACTGGGATCCACCCGGCATGCCCACCAGGGGGGCGATGCTCTGCCCATCTGGGGTGTTGCTCCATTGCAACCAGAGCCATTCTAGCGCCTGAGGCAGAGGCTATGGAGCCATTCTCAGCGTCTGGAGCCAGCTTGCTCTAATTGAATCATGACTGCAGGAGGAGAGGAGGGAAGAGAGTCAAAAAGAGAGAGAGAGAGAGAAAGAAAGAGAAGTGAGAGGGGGAGGGTGGAGAAGCAGATGGGTGTTTTTCCTGTGGCCCTGATCAAGAATTGAACCTGAGACATCCCTGAGGTGAGTCTTTTGTAGGCAGAATATATATTGGTCTTGTTTTCTTACCCATTCAGCCACCCTATGTCTTTTGATTGGAGCATCTAAGCCATTTATATTTAAAGTAATTATTAATAGGTATGTATTTATTGCCATTTTATTCTTTATAATTATGTTCTTCTGGGGTTCTTCTTCTTCTCCTTCTCCTTCTTCACCCTTTAACATTTATTGCAATACTGGTTTGGTGGCAGTTAACTCCTTTAGCTTTTTCTTGTCTGGGAAGGTCTGTATTTCTTCTTCAATTTTGAATGAGAGTCTTGCTGGGCAAAGTAGTCTTGGTTATACATCCTTGCTTTTCATCAATTTGAGTATTTCTTGATTTCTGTTGAGAAATCAGCTGACAGTCTTATGGGAGCTCCCTTGTAGGTAGGTAACTTGTCTTTCTCTTGCAACTTTTAAGAACCTCCTTTGTCTTTAACCTTTGCCTTTTTAATTACGACACGTCTTGTTATGGGTCTCTTTGGGCAATAAGGTAATGAAGGCGGACAGTCTCAGGTGTTTTGGTAACACCAGGTTTACAGAAGGGTTGCTAAGAAATACCAGTGTTTTGTCACTCAGCTGTAATGTGATGCCTCAGTCTTATCAGTCCAGGTAGTTAAGAAGGTAATTTTATAATGCTGTAGATGTGATTAAGACAGGAGCACTTTTTCCTCATAAGATATTCATCAACAGCAAGTTATTACCCTTCTGCCAAACTTCATAGGAATATAAGCAATATTGAAAAATAATGTAGCAAAATACACTATAAGTCAGCCTTACATTGTGTGTCTAGCTCTATTGTTAGGATGCCAAAAGTTATCATTGCCAGATAATTCCTTCCCAAATCATCATGAAACAAGTAGATGTGAAATGCCATCTGCTTTCCAAAATTTCCCCAGAAGCTTGAGTATCTCTACAGACACCTGTTATATCCTGGTGTATTAGATATTTATTAATGCTAACCATTATGAATAACATATATCTGTTTACTTCTAAAGTGTTCAACTGACGAAGACTTTTTGTTCAAAGAACAACTGTCTAATTCTTAGTTGTCTGACTTAGACTATTTTAGCATTTGAAACCCTCAAATTCCAATTCTGTAGAAGGCCACATACCTATCAATAATCACTTTAAATATAACTTATTTACCTTGTACAACTATGAAACGATTGTGACCATCAACGATTCATTATTCCATCACATACTTGATAAAAGTAAGCACAATACTTAGAAATGTATTCAGAAATGGTATTGATATTGATATAGCTAATATTATAAAATGCCTGAATCTGTCAAGAAGGCAGGCTCGATTCTGAGTTACTTAATTATTAGCTTATCCGAGATTCAGGTTACTTACATAAAATGTTATGTTCAAAGTGCTGTTGGGAATTGCGCAATGTTTAGAAGTAGATACTGTCACCAAGGAGCTTACATTCTCACGAAGAAAGAAAATCATTTGTACAAGTAACTACAGTCTAAAAAGTGAAGTGATAAATGTCATTACTAAGGCACAAGCAGGGTACTGTGGGAGCTGAGGGGTTGCTGCTGGCTGGTATGGTTAGGAAAGGCTTTGAGGTAGCTTCTGAGTGCAGTATGTTGGACAGTCGCTGAGGAACTGGGGACCAGGGAGAAAGGGCATTCAGGTCAAGGGCTCCATGTGAGCCAAGGTTTGGAGTAAAACAGTGGACATGATTTGAAACAGCAAGTCTGGTCCATACAGGGGTAGTGGGAAGGAATTAAGAATAACGGGGTGAGGCTAGATCCTCAATGGAGAATACCAAATGGTAGGACAAGGGGTTTGGAACTTATTTATGTATTGACACAGGGAGAAATGGTTTCAGAGGCAGAAAGGTAACAGAGTTAAGACCGTGTTTTAATAAGAAGTTTACTGTCCTTCCCTGTGTAGCAGATATGGAAGGAGAAGGACCTGATGGGATAATCAGTTGGGTTACAGCTCACACATATGGCTGTGGGCACTTAAACAATTGGTGGCAGAAGGTGTGGATGTCAGAGACACCAAGGAGTTAAACTAGCAGGACCTGGCGACTGATGACACCTAGATGCAAGAGGAGAGCATCCTGCATCGATGGTCCAATAGAGAGCAATCACTCACAGAAACAGGACATTCTGGAGGAGGAGAAGTCTGAGTTTGGAAGGGACCCAGTGGGTTCACACCACATTTGAGGTGTCTTTGGGGCAAGCTGGGGAGTGATCTGGTAGGCAGTCAGGATGCTGGATAGACAGAGACCACAAGAGGGGTCATAGCTCGAGATAAAGACGTGGGAGTTTTGGAAGGGACAACTGAGGCCAGGAGCCTGTCAGAGTATGACAGGAGATATTTTCATGACGAGAAAGGGAGAGTCAAAGACAGCCCCTTCGTGCAGCGCCTACATTTAAGGAGGTAGGAGGAAGGGAACCCACATGGAGGCTTGTGTTGGGGTCAATCAGATATTATTCATAATAGCACTTGGTGAATTGGACCAATTCAACTAGTTAAATGGCTTCCAACTCATTCTGCTAGAAGCCAGCATCTCATAACTTTATAACTAGCTTTACTGACATTTTTATTGTTTAAGATGGTGCAAGCACCAGACTAGAAGCTGTTTATTTGATTGAAATACTACCAACAATGCAGCTTCCTGGTGATGTGCAAATAATGGTAACCATGAAAGATAGGGACGTGCTAACACAAAATTCCTGGAAAAGAATCCCAGGCACAGTGAGAGGTTTACTACATTTCAATGAAAGCAGATTTAAAAAACCATCGAAAAAAATTATTGAAAAAAGGGCAAACCCTTCAAGAGGGAAGACAGATCACGAAGCACAGGCACTTTACAGATGAAAACATGGATACACAATCACAAATGATCTCAGGTAAGAAGAAAAGAGAACTATAAACAAGACCAAACCAAATAGGTTATCACTGGGAGTGCCCAATGAGCCCACCCAACCGAGAAGGAAGATAAGCAGGTGGTACCTATGTGTAACCAGGTAACTAAGGGAAACGACCAGGGAGACGGGAAGATGGGAAGTGTGTGGCAAACACCCAGGGCACAAAAAGCGTGTGTGTGTAAATACAGAGACACGTTTAAGGTTTGTTGAGAGCAACAACAAAAGCATAGATTAAACCACTGCTAAGATACATACTGTAATGCTAATGCTAATATCACAGATAGATCGAACCATTCCTCTCCTATTTTCTTCCATAGTTTTGATTAAGGAGAAAAATATTGATCTGGAGAAGTTAGAACAAATATGCTCCAGGGAAACTGAAGCCATGAGGAAACAGAGTACCCCAAACAGAGCTCCTCAGACTCTGACGGGCTTGTCTCAGGGACCACAACAGTTTATAGATGTGACGGAAATATTGTCAACTGATCTTGGGCTTGCGTGATGTGAAGAGGTATCAGAAGACAAAGCGGCACCATTTTTGAAGATGAAAAAAGGCAAAGTATAAATATTTAAGAAATGGTGAATTGACTGGTTAATCTCCGGCAAACTTGTAGGCTAAATTATTAAAGAGTGTTGTATTTAGACAAAGAAGGTATAAGAGATAGCATTTGGTGAATAAAAATAGAGCATTTATAACTAACCTTTCCTTTTGCTTAACTTTCAAGATCTGCAGGTGATGAAGATTATGATGGTTGTAACCATAAGCTAACACTTATTGAGAATTTTTAGGTGTCAGGAATACTTAAACATTTAAATGTGTCAATTTATTTAAACTTCCCCAAATCTCTATGAAGTAGGAGCCATGTTTAGCCTTATTATTTAGGTGAAAAGACTGTTTTAATACCTTATCATCACCTGAGATACAGTAATTATTCATCCATTTTTTTTCTGCCAGTTTTTTAAATATTACAAACAGATTAAAATATTTTTAAACCCTTCCTTTACTTACTTTCTATATCTTTGACTTTAAATGTTCAGTTATATTTTAATATTTATAAATATAATGCACACATATTACTAGGCCCGTGAATAAAGAAAAACTCTTTAAACTGCTGAATTTATTTTGATTTATGGTAAATGCTGATATAACTATTTTTTTCTAATTTTTAAACTAATCTGAACTTTTATTGAAGAATTCTTTCCTATTGATTTACTTTTGTTTCATTTACTAATTATAGCAGTTGGTAACTTTTATACTTTACTAATTTTCTAATGTGCATTATGGTCTGGTTCCAGGTTATCTGTATAGTTTCTTTAATTATTGATTTTGGTAGATTAGACTACATAGTTTAGATTATTCACCAATGTGGTAAATTAACATTTTATTGGGCAAGTTTTCCTTCATTGATTTTATGTAAGATGTCTTGATTAGTTGCAGTAGTTTATTTCTCCAGTTGAACTTTGGAATAATTTTGTTGAATTCCAATAGAAACAAAATTGAAAACTCAACCAGTTTCTTAGCTGTCCACACTCCCCACCAGGCCAGCCAATACCCAACCAACCAACCAATCAGACAGACAAATATCACATACCCTGTTGGAATTTTAAAAGCTAGTAATTATTATCCAGAGATAACCAGAGATCTGTTATACTGCCTATGATTTATATCTGTGTGATATAGTCCAAGTAAAATTGGAACTGTTTTTTACATGTTTAGTAATTTGACCTTTTTCTTTTAATATATCATAATCATAATCATAATGATATACCATGTCATTATATAGTCTTCTAAATTATTTTTAATGGCTGCATATTATTCCACACACATATACGTGCACAATATTTATTCACCTAACCTTATTTTCAGACTTCGAGGGTTCTTCTAATTATGTTGTGAACATCCAAGAAATCCATCTTTGCATGCCTTATTATTTTTCTTTTTAAAATTTGCCATTGATTAAGAAGTGGGAAGAGGGGGAGGGAGAAAGAGAGAAGCATCAACTCATTGTTTCACTTAATTTTTCCATTTAGTTGTGTACTCATTGATTGCTTCCTGCACATACCCTGACTGGAGGTTGAACCTGTGACCTCTGACATGCCAGGTCGACACTTTATTCAGTGAGCCACCCAGCCGGGGCCCTCTCTTGTTTTTCTTTAGTTTAAGTTCTTTGCTAATGAAAATCCAGGTCAAAGGATAAAGCAGTTTTTGAGTTTTCTTACACCAGTTGCCAAATTTTGGTGTTTTGGCAATTTTGTGCTGCTACCAGCATAGAATAAGAATGCCTCCTTAGAGATTTAATTGGAACTGCATTACACTTAAAATAAATTTGGAAATATGTGAATTTTTTTTTTTTGTATTTGAACTTTAACTCAAGGAATGATGTGTCTCTACAGACATGTATCAAATCACTTAGTCAAGTTTCATTAAGTAAATAGTAAATCCTACACATTTGATTAGCAGGGGTGGGTTACCTTTAAGTCTTGCCCATTTTTACTCTGAGGCTATCAGGAATGGGATATTTTCTCATTCCATTATTGTTTTCCAGATTTCCAATGATTTTTGTATTGTTATTATTATGTACCTGACTAGTTTACTAAGCTTTCAGTTAATTCTTATCTTTAGAGACACAGAAGCTGAGAGCAAGCATTTCTTAACTTTCCCGTGTACATGGTTGGTTCAGAGCTGGAATTGGTGTTGAACCTAATTTTCTGTAACTCCAATGGTGGTGCTTTTATACCAGACCTTAGTGTGCCCTGAATGTGTCAGTAGAAAGACAATTCCCCACAGAAGGGATGTTGCAGATCTAGAGGCTCTGTACTGCTCACAGTGTTTGTTCAAATCCCGACTTTTAAGAGTGACACCAACATTTTGGCAAGTGTCTAGAGTGAACCTGTGGTATGAAAAATGATCAAAACTCAGAAAATAAAGCTGTATGACTTCCATGGCTAAAGTCATGGCAATGGGTGCATGGTGTAGGAAACCAGTTTCCGGCACATTTTGTCATAACTCAACACAGAAAGGTGCTCTCAAACGGAACAGGGAGTTCTGGGACGTGGTACTCCATCTGATATTGGAAGTGTTTAAGGAGAAACTGGGTGAGCATCGCCTGAGCATGGCATAATGAGCCATGGGAATGTGGGCAGAGACCCTCTAACCTTCTTCTAGTCCTATGATAATTTCTGCATGTAGCTCTGAAACACCCTCATTCTTCAGTTAGCCAAGTGGGTTGAATGTGCTTATCACTACTACTTATGGAGTGAGTTAAAACCTCATTTTATTCAGGAATGTCAGCCTATCCCAACCTTACGGGAAATTTGAAGAGATCTCTAAATAGAAGCCGATTTGTGCTCTGCTCTTCCATTCCTTTGTCTATCATCTTTTCTGATTTGTGCTAATGGATAGTGACAAACCAAACCAAACAACAGACACAAAACAAGATCTTGAATAATCCAGGGGTGACGGTGAACCTGGCTGTGTCTTCAGTGGGCAACAGAACCTGTTGGCAGGCTAGAGCAATCTTAGCTTTCTCATCCTTTGCAGCTTCATGGTGTTCATTTGCTCACTCATTCACCCACTCATTTACTTGCTCGCTTGTTCACTCACCCATTCACCAGTGCTTTGTTTTTATGCTCCAGCTAGTGGGAGATGCAAAGAGGTATTTGCTGTTAGAACTCCTGGCTGGCGGGAGGAGGCTGTGTTGTGGAGGTGGGGTGGGGAGAAGGCTGAGAATATGGGATGCTCTGAAAAGGGATAGATTCGGTCCCAACCCTGTTAATGCCATCAGAGAGCTTCTGAAAGGATACTGCGTTCTCTCCCTTCCTACTACCACTCCTGGGGAGGGCAGCGGAGACTGCGGGCATGAGGATGGGTTTGCGTTGGGAAACGTGCTTCAGTGATGCCTACTAGGTCCTTCTCTTTGCTCCACTTTGGACTCTCTTCAGGAGTGAACACCAGAAATCTGAGGACGTTCTGGATGGGGGTGAGTTTTGTGGTTGTGTTTATTAGCATTGGTCAAGATGTTGTGGCCCAAGAATCTGACAAGCAGAGAAATGGATTTGGGTCTTACTGTTTAAAGAATCCCTTAACTCTTCTTGGCCTAAGGTTTCCCGCCTGTAAAATGGGGACAGTGATACACCCATAGGACTGGCTGGACAAATGAGATTAAGTGAAAGTTTTTATTTTCTAGGAGTCTAAATGCTATGTAAGAACAGGTGCTGTTGTTATTCATTTTAATATCAGAATCCTTTTGCTTACGGGGTGTCGTGTATATGCTGAACCGGCGAGCACAGACTGGTTTTGCATAGCTGTTGCAGCTCACAATGACCTGTCTCATCGCCGCATGTCAATCCCTGATGCAGCGACGGATGGAGAACTTGGTGCGTCGCACAGGACCCAGTTTCCATGTGCATTCAGGGCTTCTGAGGATAACCTGGTTCTATCTTATGTGGCTCACCTGCATCCACTCAGTCATTGGGGTTTTACTTAAAAGGCGTTAAGTGCAGATCTCACGCAAACTGCTCCTACGATGTCTTAGGAAAGTACACACCTCATGGGGCTCCTGCTGACGGAGCCTGTCCATTTCTCTCAAATGACCCCACGGCCACTTAAGTGAATTAAAATATTCTTATTAAAATTTACCTATTTTTATTTTAACATTTTTATTTATTCATTTTTTTAGAGAGGAGAGAGAGAGAGAGAGAGAGAGAGAGAGAGAGAGAAGGGGGGAGGAGCAGTAAGTATCAACTCCCATATGTGCCTTGACCAGACCAGTGCAGGGTTTTGAACCGGCAACCTCAGCATTCCAGGTCGACACTTTATCCACTGCGCCACCACAGGTCAAGCCTATCTATTTTTATTTTATAAAGATATTCTTATTATAATATCCTTCCTTTGTTCTAAGAGAAGCCACGTCCTTTGCGGCTGGAGCATGGGAGTGTTAGCACTGAACTGTGCGTCACTAGTTTAGGTGCTCGTTGGACATGGGTGCTTAGACCAATCTGCTTCCATCAGGGGTCTCTGCGGAGACAGCTGTCCCTTTGGACCACCCAGCAGTGTCCACAAAAACGGGGCTTTGCAAAGCAGCATTATCCTCCTGAATACACTGGAAAAACCTCGCCCTGTGAACAAAGAGCCGTTTCCTTAATAAGCTATCACAATTACTGTGCTTCATCACATGGTCTCCTTTGTTGGTGGGCTATTATGTTTGGCAGAGATGGGGCAGAGCACATTTGTTTGAAGGAATCTTTCCTTCTCTGGAAGAAACGTGTTATCCCAGGACGGAGTGGTGGAAAACTAAGCAGAGGCTCCACTGTTGAAAGGTTTTGGCACGGGACATCTTTATTTGGGCGATTTCTGCATCCCCCTGGACCAACTTTGCATGAATGTCTCTAGATTCTCATGGCACACTGGGAAGTTCTTCCTGGAACTCTGTCTTAACCATGAGGGTCGCTGGCCCGGAGGTGCGTGAAGGCTATTGCTTGGAGAAGCCCTTACAATGTGAAACACAAAACACGCTAACGCCTGCTTCAGGCAGGAGCCAGGTGGGTTTGTTCTCGGTCCATGCTCTCACCTGTACAGGCAGAACAAGTGGGGGAAAATGTACACAGCCGGCCTGGGAAGTGAAAGCAGGGCCAGCTCCTCGGACATGTGACCTATCACCTCCTACAAGGCCTCCTGCTAGGAAGGGTCCGGCATGCTTAACTTTGTGAGATTCTGAATGGTTTCTAAACAAGTCTCCCCACATTTTCATTGTGTCCTGGGCCCCATGAGCAGGTCCCGCTCTGAGGTCATTCACTGTCTTAGACATTGACAAAACTAAGATACCAGGGAGTATCCAGTTGGTGTTATTGTTTTAATACTGGTCTTTATGTAAAAAAAAAAAAAATTCTGCCCTTCAGTCCCTGTTTACAAGTCTAGGAAGCATTTCTTGGGAGTGGAAAGAAGTGGGGAGTGGATCTGGGAAATGCGAGCTCCTTCGTACTTTGCGTCACGAGCAGCTCTGGGCGGCAAATCTGGCCCCGCTGCTCACATTCCAGGGTCGGGCCTGGATGGCTCCCTTCCAGATGGAGCCTGTCCTGGGCAGGTGCTGTGCCTGTGATTATTCCGACTGGCTAAGTTTTGACAGAGCTTGCTCGCCCCTTTCACATGCATGCTCAGATGTCACCCTTTCTCTGCGGCCCACCCTGGCCACTCTGCTGCAAATGGCAACCCCCTCCCCCCCCCCCCCGCTGTAATTTCCCTTATTCCACTTCTCATTTAAATGCATCAAGCTTGGCCAGAGCAGGTGCTCAGTAACCACTAATGGAATAAAGGAATGAAAGAATGTCTTGATACCACGCATCCCTCCAGTTCAAGGTAAGCCTGGGTGAGGATTAAAATGCCGGTTATATTCTTCTGGGCTGTTCTCTGAAAACTGACCCAAGTGCATGAAATGGTTCTTCTCTGACCCCCTCAAACATACCAGTTTAAGATGTAGGGGTTTTCCAGTTTGAGTTTGCCCGTGTTATTTTGTAACAGCATTTTCTACCACCGCAGGAACCAGGAACGTAGGAATGGAGCTAAGACAATGTGTCCCTTGTGCAAGAGGATGTCCTGAACGTAGAGATATGACTAATCCTTATGGGATCTTCTATTTCTGCGTGGAATTCACCTTGGCCTGTCCCTGTTCATTATGGGGGGACCCTGCATACTTGTAGAGGGGGACTCCAGGGATAACTCTGTCAGTCCCTCATCTCACTCCTCCTGAGAATACTGGAGATGTTGGTATCTACCGTCATTTCCAGTACGATTAAAAGTCGGTTGCAGACTGCTAGTCTCCTTTAATAACTCTCCTTCTCTATAAAAAACAGCTGTTCGTGAAAATATGTACTGACTTGCAAAGAGCCCCCAGAGATTTTTAATCCAAGCTTGAAGCAGTTGCCATTGAAAACGGAACTCTCAGGCTAAGAGACCCTCTGACCGTGAATTTCGTAGAGGGAAGGTGGTCTCAGGTAAAGGAGGAAGATGAGAGCAAGTACATGAAACAGAATCCGTATTTGTACACCCAAACTGAAACACTTTCCTCTAAATGGCGGCTTCTGTGGACTTCTGTAATTCTGTCTTCATTCTCTCTGAGGAGGCTTCTGAGTAATCTGTATATAATTCAGGTTACGCGTGGGGCTGTGAATGGCGCTGTCACAGCAATTTGCTTTGTGGTTTGAGAGCCCACGTGTCACATTCCCTCTACTTACTGTGTTTAATTCTTCTTCTTTTCTTTTTCTTTTTTTTAAAGAGGAACAAGAAGACTGCTCTTGGTTCTGTCAAGTTGCAGGCATGTACGTTTGTTTTTCCGATTCCACACAGTGGAAATAATTACTTTTTGAATACTCAGCACCAGGTGGAACACATTCAATGATGGAGATCACTTCGTTTCATAGCCAGGAATTGGAGGAAGAAATTTCAATATGAAAATCAAATAGATTTTAATAAAAGTTTTTTTTTCCTTTCTAACAAAGTGGCATCTAGGAGTTGCACTCAGTTTGGAAACACCGGGCAACTGTCTTATGATTTTTATGAACACAGAAGGTGCTCTGGTGCAGGAAAATAGGAAACCGTGCCAATGAGAGGATTGCCCCAGTGCCAGAGAGTCTGAAGGTTTAAGAACTTCCAAGAGTGGGGCAATCCTTGCACACTGTCTGGATACTTGTGTGTGTGTGTGTGTGTGCGCGCGCGCTTCCCCGCGTGCAGGGGACAGCTGAGGTGGCTTCCTGGGGAAGGCAGGGTGCAGAAAGTTGGCATTTCCAGGGTGTCCAGGAGGGAGGCCAGTGCTAGTGTTATTTCCATGGATACAGCACTTGCTCCAGTTTCCCTCTAGGTGGTGACAAATGCGACTGGACTTCGCCTGGGGACTGGCCTCAGCTAGTGGAAATTTGTTACCATAAACGTCTCCCAATGTTTTTTCTCCTATGACCTTTATACAAACATATTACTTCCAAGACAGTGAGTGTTACTTTATGGTCTTACTTTGGAGATTCACTTAATTCTTCCTTCTGGGATATGTTGAGGCTAAGGGAATAAGAAAGTCCTATTTGTTTTTTTTAAAGCATCCCCGAAAGCCCACACCAGTATATTCAGGGGCCCACCTACTCTCTGATCTGCTCATAAGGCACAGGGAGTCTTGCTCTACCTCCGCCTGCCTTGGGCACACTCAGTGCAGCCCCGGGTCCCCCTGAACACCTGCACGTAGCCCTACCTCTGGAACGCGTGCTGCTTCAGAAAGAGCTACGAGGTGCGCTGGGGAGAATGAGGGCTTCGAAAGGCTGGCTCCAATTCAGAAAGGGGATGGGGAGTGAGGGGCTGCTTGTGTGTTTCAGGATACACCACTCAGTTTAATTAATTAGGAGGCCGAAGCCTGGGAGAGCAGAGCCTGTGCCCACATGTGCATGGGGTCCAACAGGGTAACCTTTATACAACAGCTGTGACGCAAAAGGCCCATGCCCAAGCCGACAGAGCGACAGAGCAGGGCCAGAGTGTCTGTTCCTCAAAGCGGGAGAGCTGACCGGTGGCTGAGTTTAACAACAAGAAGAGATCCAACCAAGACAAGGGACAGTCCCAAGTTTTCCGAAAAAAAGAAACTGTCCTAGTGACATAGAAGTTAGACATTTCACAAGCCCTGCCTTACACAGAAAAGTGCCGACCTCACCCGTGGGCTTCTGGTTCCTGGCCATTGGCTGAGAGAGCATTTCAACCTACTGACTCCATTCTGGGTGGAACCAAGACGCCGTGTCCATTTGATAAAAACCCTGAGTTGAGATTAGCGCTATCCTTTATGCCGTGAGAATTTGAAGAGCAAAGAAAACCATCTTCCCACCTACCCTGATTTTCGCATCAGTTTTTAAAAAGTGCTCATTTCTTCCTGACAAGTCATTTCAGTGGCAGAAATGCTGAGAATCCGGGATGTTTATTTGCAAAGTTTCTTCCCTTCAAGAGAATGATCTCATGAATTGTAGCTAATGATAAATGACTGTACCCCAGATTGCCAGGTTACTGCCAAAGAGAGGACTTAATAAAATTAAATGGAAAAAGCTGGATCATTTAAGGAAAGTTAATTCATTTCTTGCTTTGACTCTCCCAGAATAAACATAAAAAAATGCATTATTTTCCTTCCTTGTATTAACGAAATATTTTCCAAAGCCACTGTCCAGCGCGCACCACATTCCTCTGTCAGAGGCTTAGCAGTCTGGGGCTCGGCTGGAAGCCGATATCTGAGAATTAATCTGATACGTGCTTTTACCCACTTCTCTCTTGTTTAACGCTTAGCTTAAGTATAACATTCATTTCCATTGTGTCAGGCTTTCTGGAATACAGTATACTACCACACCACAAATGAAAAGTTTTAAGTTGTTTGCTATATTTCTTTTTCTCTCCGACCCCCCCCCCCCTACTCCTTTTAAAAGGTTTTTAAAAAAACTTTCTGGTGTATTCTTTTAAAAAGTTTCTAAGCTGGGGATCTGTCACTTGAGCTAATAATGTCTGTCGAATATAAATTTCAGGAAAAACTGCGTTCCTAAGGGACAGAGAAGGTCAACCCAGCTCTCTTAACTGCTTCTGCCGGCTGTTGGGAGCGCAGGCACCATTCCTGCAGAAATGGAGAGCCCCGGATGCGCCCGACCGGCCGAGAGCCGGGGTTAGGGGGAAAGGGAAAGAGGGTCATGTGGCTGAGGGTGCAGCAGAGCCACGTCCGTGGAGGGTGACAGTTCTGTCCTCCCACTTGCGGGGCGCAGCGGCGGCGGAGCCAGCTCGCACTGCGCCTGGGAGTGGCCACTTCCACCAGTTACACTGGATGGCGACTTACCGTGATGGCCTGAAGTCTCTCCTTCAGCAGCTCGGCTTCGTCCATTCTAGAAGTCAGGGGCAGGCGGCCGGCGAGGGCGGTCCCCAGCGAGCATAAATTAGGGGCGCGGAGCAAAGGCGACGGGGAAGAGGGCCCCGGGCCGCGGGGAGGGAGCGGGTCGCCGGCCGGCGCAGGAGCGCGGGGAGCAGACGCACCGCTCAGCGCGCAGACACATGTAATGAGGGTGCGCTCGGCAGGCAGACGCCCAGGCTGCTGGTGCCAGCTGACTGACAAGTTTGAACGGCAGCGCACAAGCCCTTTTCCTCCAGGGGTTGCCAGCTCTTTGTTGTGCTGTGCCGGGAGCGCAGCGCGTTCCTTATTAACTGTTCCTTACCCGGTTCATTATTTTCCGGGAGTGGCACCGGGAGCCCACGCCTACGGGCCAATTGGCCCCTGCTCTGAGAGACATTTGCCTGTGTGCATGTGCGTGTGTGTGCGTGTGTGTGTGTGTGTGTGTGTGTTTGCACAGTTAGCTCACCTGCAGTCTTCTGACTCTGCAGGGTCCCCTTGCCTCAGCCAAGCCCCTGCTGGTCTGCCTGCCTTTGACCCCCTATAAATGTTAACACAAAGGTTTATGTAGAGTTTTCTTTAGAACTTGTAATGGCGCGAGGTTTCATCAGGCTGGCCTCCCCTCTTTCATCCCTCTCACTTAGCAGTTTGCTTCAAACTTTGGAACCTCCAGGTCACAGGGAAACCAAAGGCCTTAAGTGACTCTGTCAGGATCTCCGCCCACCAGCCTTGCCCTGTGCCCAGTGTGGTTCCAATGTCAGGTGCCAGCCTCTGTGACTTCTTGTTGGTATCTGCGGAACATAGCTCTTCCCTGGACCTTGTTCAGAAATGACACTTGGCTTTCAAGAAGGTGCTGGTTTTGACCTCACCTGTTATGCAAGAGAAGGGGCGAGTCTCTGGCCCGGAAGCTCACGGGTCCTACACTGTGGCTACTCCTCTGCCCTTTAGAGAAAAGAAGTCAAGCCCTAGGAAATGCTTGGCTCAGAGCGGAGGCTGGGAAGCTTTATACTGGGCTTTGATTTTTAAGTATCCAGGTGCTATCAGACACCTTCGTGTCAGCATTCAGCTGAAGACGTTAAAAGGACCACCCTAACACTGAATGTGTAGCTTAACTTCCTCGGCACTGTTGTTATCAGTAATACTAACAGCTAGTATTTGTTGAGTGCTCTCTGTAGGCAAATGCTTTACATCTTATTTATCTTACAAGATGCTGGGAGATAGATGCTATTAGCCCTATTTTATTTTACTTCTCAAATTGAATTCATTGAGGTGACATTGGTTAATAAAGTTATACAGGTTTCAAGCGTACAATTCTATAACACATCATCTGTATATTGTATTGTGTGGTCACCACCCCAATCACATCTTCTTCCATCACCATTTATCCCCCTCTGCCTTCTCCTCCCTCCCCCCACCCTCCCCTCCCCTCTGGCAATCATCACACTGTTGTCTGTGTCCATGAGTCTTTCTTTTTTTCTTTGTTTAATTCCTTCATGGATCTCACCCAGCCCCCCTCTCCACTCTGACAGCTGTCAGTCTGTTCTCTGTATCCATGTGTCTGTCTCCACTTTGTTAGTTTATTTTGTTCATTAGGTTTCACATATGAGTGAGATCATATGGTGTTTGTCTTTCTCTAAGTTAGTCCCATTTTAAAAAGGAAGAAACAGAGACTCAGGAGGTAATTTCACATAGCTAATAAGTGGTAAGGCCGGGATTGGAAGGCAGAATGCCTGACTTGACAACAGCCATTCCCCAGGCCTGCTCAAGGGAACCGGCCAGGTGAAAATAGGCTGACCTGACCGCTGGATCAGTCTTTGTGAGAAAGAGTGGACCCCACCTTCTCCTCCATATGGTTCCCAGCATGCTGATAGCTGGGCTCAACCACTCAGGTAGAGAGCCCTGTGAGAATCTTCTCGGGATAAACTCAGTGGCCCTTGTGAGGAAAGGATTCTGCCTGTTATCATTTGGGACCCCCAAACCATAGAACCCAAGGTGATACCCACCAGTGTCAAGTTGTCTGTCCTCGCCCCTACGCCCTCAGGAGATGTTAGGCAGACCAGAGAAGAGGAGAAAATCTGTTAGGTGTGGGCCAAGTATGATTACTATTGGATGGATATTTAAGCTTAAAAAAAAATCAAACCTTCAAAACATTTTTTTATTTGCAGATTCTGGCTACAATTAAAGACAGGACAGCAGTGATGATAAATATCTCAGTCTGAACTGTACATTTGCTGCCCCAAACTGATGGGCCTTCATCCAACTATGAGTCTGGATCTTTTCCTGAAAACAATTTATCTCTCAAATTTTGTTTCTGTGATGGGAATATTCACATGTTTTCTAGGGAAGGGGGAGATCAGGTAAGCTAAGAGTATCGTGGGGCTCAAGAGGAAGCAGAGTTGGGACAACTGATTGGTGTCATCATGTGTTTATTCTTTTATTTAGTTGGTCATACTAATAACTGCTATCATTTTAGAACACTTGTTGTTAATTTATTCTGCACATATTTATTGAGCATCTCTGTCAAGCACTGTGCAAGGTATCAGGGATACACAGGTAAATAACATTTTTACTCTGCTGGAAGGCATATTTTAGGGGACAATAAAACGTGAATATCATAAGCAAGAAAAATATAAGAGGTGAGCATGAATTGTGTTAGTTGGAGTCCTCTAAGAAACAGACGCCAAAGTGGGCTGTGTGTTGGATTTCATTAGTAGGATGACCGTGGAGCTGCAAAGGTCTGGGAGAGTGGTCGGACCCAGGTAAAAGTCTGACTAGAGTGAAGGAGAGAGTGCGGCAAAGTTGGGTGGGAACAGGCTCACCTGAAGGATGGTCTAAGGAAAGTCGCCCATGGTAGAGTGGAGCCCAAGTCAGCTACCAGAGAGGTCCTGTGTCTCCTAGGAACGAGCCTGCTTTGGTGTTCCAGACATACTCAGTTGCTGGCTTGGAGCAGCGCGGAGAGGCAGGTCAACAGCTGCTACCCTGGGCCAGTTATGCTCCTGTAGTTGGTCGTCTGAGAGGCACATTCTCGTGACATCCATAGTAATGAATGCTACGGAGAGAAAACAGAGCAAGAGAGGAGAAGAAAGATTGCTTATGGGTGGCAAGGTGCTGCTTAGAACTGGCCGTCAGGTAGCCTCAGCGAGAAGGGATCATTTGAACACAGCCTTGGAGGAGGCATGGGAGCTGGTCATGATAGACAGAACACGTCAGAAAAAGCCTGTGCCCAGGCCCCGAGGTGGACCGCAGCTGGTCTATTCTAGGAACAAGGACGGGGGAATAAAGAGAAGGGTGACCGGTGATGTGGTTGGAAATGGTAACAGGTCTTAATTCTGGCAGGGTCCCATGGGCCAGAGGAAGGTCTCCGGCTTTGACTCTGGGTGCGGTAAGAGGCCGCTGCGATGTTTTGAGCAAAGGAGTGACATGATCTGGCATGTTCTGTGAGGATGGAGGCAGGAAGACTGGGATGCTGGGGCCACAACCCAGCTGAGAAATGGTGGGAGCTCGAGCCAAGGTGGAAGTGATGGGGCAATGGGAAGGGGTTGAACCGTGGACGTTTTTTAAAGTAGAACCAACAGGATTCCCTGAGATTGGATATGGGGTTTGGGAAAAAGAGAGGATTCACGATAACCCTAAGACTCTTAGACTGAGCAAATGGAAGTGGCCATCAATTAAGATCTCACACAAGTCAATCAGTTATTGCATGGAGAGGTTGAGTTGACAATTGGATGTCAGAGTTGGGGAGTTCAGAAAAGAGGTCTCATCTGGTTTATAAAATTTATTGTGTCTCTGGCAGCAACCAGGATCACAAAATATCTAGTATTATAGCCCAAAGAGCATTAACTGTTAAATATGTATCTATGATCGAATCCAGTCTTTGTAAAACAGGTCTAGAGCCCTGTCTACTCTCAATTTTCTTGTTAGACCAAACTTACTTAATATTTGGTTGTTCGCAAGCCAATGTAAATGAGGATGGTGAGAGTCAGAAGTGCCCATCAATTATCTTCTACCCTTGAGTCTTCGGCCGTCACCTGTGCCCAGAATGCACGTCCCCCAGGTATTGTATGGCTCGTCCCCTGACTTTCCAGGTCTTTGCCAAGATGTCACCTTCTCAACCCTCTCTCTGATTCTACCCACCCCCCTGCCTTGCTCTATTTTGTGCCACAGCCCTCACCAGCCTCTACAATACTGTATCATGTGCCCACCGGTTTGTTTATTGTCGGCCTGCTTTCACCAGAGCTCACTTCCACACAGGGAAGGGTTTTGTCTGTATTCTAAGTGTGTAGACCAGTCCTGGTACCTCGTGGACACTCAATGGATAATTGTTGAATGATGGTTATTATCATTTTCTGTTTGCTTTTCTAGTATGTGACAGGTGCCTTACAGACCTGCGTCATCGATCTGGAAATCAACACTCAAAAAGATTAAATAACCTATCAAGGGGGCACACACCCAGTAAGCAGCGAAACCAGGGTAAAATCTAGGACCTTCTGGTCCCAAAGCTCCATCTCAGTCTACGATATGATTCTAACTCTATTTATTCCTAGTTGTAATGAGATACCATAGCACAAGTTTTAACTACACATATTTACGTGCCTAGGGTAATACCTTATGCACAACGAATTGGATCATTTTAATGATTTGTGGCATAGATTTTTAAAGACAGTACACAGCTTATAGCCATTGCTTTCCTTAGGAATTTGTTTAAAGATTACACTGTGACTTTTCTGTACGTGAAGTAGTAGAGTTACCCCATTGGCCTTCACGGCCCCCTCCCCCCAAAAGATTCTTCTAGCCGACAGAAGCATGTGTGTGATTAATCATGCTGCTTTCTCTTTGAACATCATACAGTATTTTTTTTTCAGGCTGAGTTTCCTAGAATTCCAACAACTGCTGCATTTAGTGCAAAAGAATATTTAACCAAACCAATGGGACCTTTGGGACATAAAGGAAGCAGCTGTTTTCTGAACACAATGTCAGTTATCCAATAACTTATTGAAATAGCCACAGATAAAAAAAATAACCTATTCACAGATCAAACGTACATAGCAAAATAATGCCCCAAACACCCACCCAACAAAATGAAAGTGTTCCATAATTTATTCCCTCATGTGCACACAGCAGGAGAAATTAATATTGAACATATTTGGCAGCTTCTATTTGAGTTTTCTCTGAACCCATGGACAAATGGGTATGAAAATAATCAGCATCATAAGGAGTATTAGCATTGCTGTAAACCAGGGAAAAGTGAGAGGCCAAGCAGTCTATAATCACCATTCCACCAAGATCAAGGGCAACAGGGGCTTCAGCACAATGAACTCTTTTTCATCAACTTATGACTCACACATGTAACCCTTGCAGCGTCCATACCCTTGTGCTGGGTGCACCATAGAGGGGGACGAGAAGGACCACCCAGGCTGAGCTTTAAACGTTGTTTTGAGTCACAGTGTCCGCGAGGACCGCTGGCCTTACTAACTTCCCTTCCTTTGTTAGCCGGGTAAGGAGGCTTCCTCCTCATTGTTTTCGAGGTTGGGTGTGTTCAGAAATGCTGTTCCACTGTGAAGCCTTCTCTGGATGCTTTCATTTTTCTCATTTTCAGCCAGTCGAGTCAAAATAATATTTAAAATATTTGGACCAGAGCATGTGCCTGGACTTGAAAGTCTCTTGGTGTCTGCAGTCTGCGACAGCACACGGCAAGCTGGATGCTTAAATGTTCTGTTGGCTTCTGTATGTACTCTGCTGCTTTTTGAACTGGAACATTCTGAGCTTGCTTTGCTTTTTGTTTTGAAAAAGTTATTCCTTCTTTTCCTTCCCAAGTTGATGATTTCAGCTGTAAGAGTAACTGATTGCAAGTTTTCACATTTGAGAAGTTGAAAGTTTCTTCTCTGGGTTCACACAAAGAAATCTTGAGTGGGCGCCCCTTCTCATTACTGAAATGTTTGCATTCCCTTTTGGTTTCTCCGTAAGTTTGAATCTCAGTTTCTTATTGAGATAGCAAAATAAATACCTTTTTATCTGCGTGGGAATCATAAATGCAAATAGAGAGGCTGAACCTGTTCTCTGAGGAACTGTGCTCCCCATAAAGAAGTCATTGACTCCGTAGTTCGGCTTGACTGCTGAATTTTGATTCTGGGATTCCTAGTACTAATACCTACATCTCAAATACCTGCATTCCTTAAAGGTTCAAAGAACAGTCTTGCCACCACAGGAAAGCAATCTGGGAACTGAATAGGGAATTGTAAAAGGGTGTCACTACTAAATGGGAGTGCTGATCATCCGTCCCTACATCCCACACTGGGTGAACATCACTGATGATGTAACCAACAACGTGCCTTGTGCTAGAGACAGAGATGAACAAGACCATGAACTCCTGTTAGTGGCGAAGATGGGAGGTAAACAGCAGACAAGTAAATATTTTGTGGAAGTGCTGAGTCACCAAAGTCAGGCTCAGGGCAAGGGGGAAGCCCATCTCCCCTGTCATCCTGACAGCGGGGACAGCTCAGTGGGGCTGAGTATTTGAGGCTATTAGATCTGGACCATGAGGAGTTAATCAACCAAGAGAATGAATCAGGCTGGTGGGCGGGAAAGCAAACAAAAATTGTATAGTCACAACCTTTGATTTTTAAAATCATTATAGATGAACTGACTAATCTCAGGTACAGATTTTTTTTTACAGATGATGGAATGACATACTTACCAGACTGTCCATGTGCAGATTTATAAATCCCCAGTTTACTATGCAAGATGTGTGGTCTTCAAGGACTATATATATGTATACATATACACACACATTACAAATATACTTCTCTAGATGTATTTATTAATGATCCTTAACCAATTCATATACATCAAAATCTTGATTCTCTACCTTTAGACAAAGGTTAATAAATATAGGTGATTTGGAATCACAGGGACATGGTCTTATGTAACAACTTTTCCACATACTGAATGAATGAACCTTGAAAAATCACTTACTAGAACAGAGACACTAAGAGTAACAACAGTTTTCATAAAATTTTTGATCAAGGTTAAATGATTATTTAAGTAAAGGTGGTCATGGAGCATAAATAGTTCCTTAATAAATGGTAACTATTATCATCATCTTATTGTACAAGTCAAGTTCTGAGAAAGATCCATTAAATCTTGCAGGTATATTCCTGGTTCTTTTAGAACTTTCACATGTGCTGAAGGTATCTTTCTACATGTCTAACCCAACACTGTGACTGACCTGTTCACAGACTCACCCTTCCTCGTGAACCAAGAAGCTATCCAATGTGTTCATTTCCAACATGGGGAAACTGAGGCATAGATGGGCTGATTTGAACAGAGAGCCAATTCATTCAACAGAAACATTCTCTGTCCAGCAGTCTTTCCATTAGGCTGAGGATGGCAATCTTGGGAGGCTTGGTCTGACTCTTTGTCATTATGGAAATATACCATACACTTATTGATTAGATTGGCGTCAGGGCAGACCCGTCCCTCTGAAAGCGAGGGTGTGAGCCTGTGATGTTACAGTGGATTTACGTGGCACAGCAGGAAATGAGCCGGCTGTCCGTGTGTCTGACCTTCAGTTGGCTTCACTTAGACCAAAGGCTCCGGAGTTTTGCTTACTGACAGATTGGATTTCAGACAATTGTAATTCTAGCCTGAAGATTTTTATAAGTATCTTTTTTTGAAAGATGCCAACTGAAAGTTAACTTCTAAAATATTTAATGCGTCTCTCTGTGGAGTGGGGGATGTGAGGTAAGGGCCAGTGGTGATTACATGCCTCAGGGAGGGCTTTAAAAAGGAACCTAAAAAAAAAAAAATTAAAAAAATATAAAGAGGAAAAACAAAACAAAAAACCCCAAACATTTCATTTAGAAGTTTTAATTTGTTTCCACACAGTATAAAAAAATCTCTGTTATTTTATCATTAGCTCCTCTCTTTTGCCCTCCTCTCTTCTCTCCATTTTGGTGAGATCCTAACTGTAGGAGTTATAGATTGCTTAATGGGTGCCCAGGGCAAAGACCGAAAGAAGCCATCTCGCAGTCATGCAATGGCGTGGGTGGGGTGAGGATTTAAGGGAACAGCAAGTTCCAATAAATACAGTTGTCACAAAAAGATCTGTAGGAACTCCCTGAGAGCTGGAGGTTAATTAGAGTCCTTATTTCCTGTGAGATTTGAAGGTCTAGGGTCTAGTCCAAGTAGTGACAGAGATGGCAGCCACTTCATATCCACATCAGTTGCCCATCACTCCTTTAAAAAAGAAAATCTAACAATGAAAATATTCCTTTGCACAGATCTAATTTTAGTCTTGTTGTATAAAAATGTTTTCAGGAGAGAAATTTAAAAAACAAACAAACCGAACAATTTCAATGAAAATTCCCTGCTAAGTGAAATTCCAAAGAGCAATCTACTCTATTGTTCACGGAATTGAGTATTCTTAATTGGAATTCTTAAAAATGAGATCCTAAGCCATCATGGTTCACAACAGAAAGCAGACATCTAAAGGCAGTCCCTGAAAAGGGGAACAATAATAATTCATTTGGGAAAGAAAGGTCAAGCCAGATGACTGTCTCTGTTCATTTTGTCCAAGGCTTTATTAACTTACTACTACAGTTTGCTCATTTGACATTTGATTTTTATCAAGCTATATTCTTATTCTCTCCTTTATATACATATCTCTTTTGGAAATGGATATGAATGAAATAAAAATCAGATCCTTCTAGGCTGTGGGGCAGATCCATTTTCCTTTCTTCGGCTTTACCAGATCTGCGTATGTAAAAAAGCAAGAAAACACATTTTAGGGTGGCTGAATGGAGCAGGTATTATGTCTCACGGAGCTACTGAAGGTGCTCAGCTCAGTTCCAGCAGACCTATGCAAATACTCACAGTCTGTCTTGAGCTTTGTGTGACTGGGGGCCTTCTCCCCTCTCCCACAGCTCTACCCAGCACAATGCACATGCTGATGAATGCAATGTAGACGCGTGGTGTGCAAGTTTTACGATGGCAAAATGTACAGACAGTCTCTTCCAGGCCATTACAAATGGTGCCCCCCAAATGCCACGTTGTTTATAAAGAGGAGAAGCAGTGACTTCCGAACACAGCTCAAAATAAAGAAGGGCTTGTCCACAAGTAAGAATGCAATGAATGATTCAGTTCTGCACATTTGTTTACTGATGGTCACTTTTTCCCCTTACGTCTTGACATTCCACCAAAGAAAACTGCATGGTCTTCCCCTTGGGAACCAACTCAGAGCTTAGCTTTATTTACAAGCTTCATTATGATACTAAAGAGCAAAATGTTCTAGCTGGTTGAATAGATATTACATGGCAACCCACTGACCTCTCTCCATTTGGGAGAAATATTCAACTCCTACAGAGAAATCCTAAATGTTAGCTTTTTCATGGTCGGTTTTTGTTTTTCTGTATTTACTGTACTCCAAACCACTGACGTTAGCCCCTCCTTCTCTCCCTTCTTCCTTCACTCCCTCCTTTTCTCTCTTGTTTCCTTTCTTCTTTCCTTTTTCCCTTCTTCCCCTTGCCTCTGCCTTCCCCTCCCCTCCCCTGCTATCCACTCCTCCCCTCCCCTCCTCCCTCCCTTCCTTCCTTTTCAGTATGGTGTTTCTCTAATTTAGATAAGATTCTGCAATAAACAAAGAAGAGCTTTTAAATTTCTAAATTCCACTTGTTTCAAAGGCACCAACTTCACACCTGTTAAGAGTTTCACCTTCACAAGAGAAGGGTGGCTGGGGGCTCAGGAGTCAAAGCTAATTGCCATTGCCACTGTCTCCTTGATGGTGTCCCTGAGTCTCTAGGGCTGTGTGGTCTGAGGAAGATCTTTCCATGCAAATGGTTATTCCAATATCAAAGTGTAAATTCAACACTAAAGGAAAAAGATACTGATAAAGTCACTTTGATAAGGTATTGGAATAATAGTCGAGAAGAGTTGTTTTGAACAACCATATTATTGCAGCTCTTATTCCAAACTTAATAGCTCTTTGGTTCCTTCCACCAAAGCAAGTAGTGCTAAAACATTTGGAGCTTGTAGCCAACGTTCTCCACTCAGGTGGCATGCATAATTAATCCCGCGTCATGGCCGGATTTATTTCTGCTCTTGCATCCAAATGTGCACACAGCTCTTGGTCATTACCTGTAACCTCACCACCTAAGGGAAGCCAGTCTTCACCTTCCCCCCTTTTTTTCTTCCTCCCTTTAACCACAGAATTGTTATTCTTAGGTAAAACATACCCAAACAAGCCTAAATAAGTTGTCACCCCTCTGAGTGTGAGTGTTTAGGTCTATCTGGGTGATACATTCTCTGGGAAAACACATCCCATAGTCTAATGGCATGTGACCTTGAGCACGTGGACTTCACTGAGCAGTCAGCTCACGTGAGAGCGGAATTGACCCTTTCCCCCGAGGAATGGTCTTGAAATCAGCTGGCCCCCTGCGGGATCGCCCTCCACATTTCACCTGTGTGTCGGTGGGGTTGTGCTGGGGCCAGTGAACTTGGCTGCAGGGGATGACTCCTCGAGTGACATATCTAGGTTTTGGGCGCGCTGCTGGAGATCCAGTGACAACTGGAAGTCTCCGGAGATCCGACACTGCTAACCACGAGACCCTTTCCAGTGATGTCCGTCTGACACTGCGAGGAGGTGACTGCAATTCACAAGACTTGCTGCCCTAGTACCATGAGCCAGGCACTGCACTGGGCCTGGTGATGGGGTTCTGCGCCGCTCGGACACGGTGCTCTCGGGTCTCGGATTTCCGTGGTGAGAAGCACACACACGAGCCCCGTTTGCAGTCGTGTTCAGTGGGGGGGAAACAAAGGTGGGCTTTCGGCGAAGCCTCGGCTGGGTGGTGGCGGGTCCGGCTAACTCAGCCTGAGCAGCTCAGGAGGCAGGGCCTCTCTCGGGAGAGACTGTGCGAACTGTTCCAAGCTGAACACTCAGGGCTCTTTCTGAATTAAATTTCTCCCTTCACAGTTCTGGACTTAGGACATTTAGCTAGATACTGATTTGGTTTTTATCTGTTCTTTCTAAGCATATCCAACCTTTTTGCTATAGACATACGAGCATTTGATAAGCTTGCACAGGGAGCTCAGGGGAGTCGGCCTGCCTTCTTTTAAGAAGCACAGTAAATGTGTCACAATTAGAGGAAGCGGCCTCCTGGGAATGGGTGCCACTTGTTAAAAATAAAATAGCCTCATGACTTTAACAGCCAGACTTTAGTTATGAGCACAGTTATTTGAGAGAGGTTTTGTTTGTTTAATTTCCTAATGAAAAGTGACTTTGCTTTTATTAATTCTATATAGTTAAACCTATCCCAACATTGTGGGCAAGGGAGGTATGTCTTTGTGATGGATTCCAAGCAAAGATACCCAAGAAACTCTGTCAGCCTGTTCAGGATTCAGCCACGTGCAAAGAGAACAGTGCTCCGGGTGTTTCCCGGCTGCGGGGGAGTGACAAGCTCCGGACAGCGCCTCCGCACAGGGTCCGCAGCCCACCCAAACTCACGCGAAGTTTCTTTTCTAAAAAACAGCTTCAGTGAGATATAATTCACATGCCATGCAATTCACCCACTTAAGTGGCTTTTTAAGTATGTGTATTCAGAGTTGCGCATCTCTCGCCACGATCAATTTTAGAACATTTTTATTACTCCAAAAAGAAACTCAGACTCTCGGCCCTCTCTCCCAGCCTCTGCGTACCCACAGCCCCAGAGCGCACTCACTGATCTTGCTGTCTCTACACATCTGCCTCTTCTGGCCGTTTCTTACAAAAGGGTCCGGAAAATAGATGACCTTCTGTTTCTGATGTCCTTTACCTGGCCCAGCGTTTTCCAAGTTCATCTGCGTTGTAGCCTATGTTGTAACTTTATGTATTTTTATTGCCAAACAATATTCCACTGTATGGATATGTCACATTTTATTTATTTAGTCATCAGTCAATGGACTGGTTGTTTCCCATTGCTTGGCTATTATGAGCATCGCTCAAAGCTTGTTTTGTCTTTCCATTTTTCTGCTCAGGTCTTCTGCTCTCACTGCGCAGCCTTACGCTCAGAGACAGGAGAGCACCAAGACAGCCCAATCTAGTTCACACTGAGCGGTGGATGAATGGTCACTGAGCGCCTTTTAGAAGACTGCTATAAACCGGGTAAAGTTTGAGTTGGTGAAAGAGCTGCAGACAGTCCTTTCTGAGAAACAAAAGTCTTCCCAGAGTGCCTTCCTTACCCTGGTCGCTGCCTGCTGCCATTCCCTCCGACAGTTTTGTGTTTAACCCTTTCTTATTTTCTGGTCATTCTCTTTCTCTTCTATACAGTACTTACCCTTGGCTAAATAACTTTATCATCCCCAGGGCAGCTGTCATTGCAACATGTCCATAATGTCTTTCCATTCCATGAGCACTGCTTCCTGTCTCCAAGCCCCTCTCTGTCCGGAACCACAATTACAACAAGATCTCCAGTCCCCAGGTCCCACTGCCTTTTTACTGTCGCTGTCAGCCACTGTCTGGATGCCCTTCCTTCCCTGCTGACCAAGCGTCAACCCCACGCACTATCAGTGCAGTCACTCTCTTACACGTACACTCAATTCCCTTCTCATTTTGGCTTCTGTGTTTTTCCTGCCAAAGCCACCAAATCTACCTCTGTGGTCACTGCACACCTCCAGGGGTGAATCAGGACAGGATTAGAGAAAAGCAAAGACAAAAACAACAACAAAAATAAACCTGTCACCTCGCTGGGTGAGTAGAACAGATTTGTCCCATTGTAAACTAAGGAATACCAACCTCCAGTGGACACTTGATGCTTCATGCTTCATCCTTAATGCTGCCAGTTCATTGTTTATTGACTTGCCCACCTTTCTGGTTAAATTTTTCACATCTCTCCTCAAAACCTGAATACCTTCTCTATCACCCTCAATCACAACTGAGATAGAGAGAATTCTCCAGCTTCTAAACCATGTTGAACCGGCTCCACTCTCCCCACCATCTGCCCTTGTTTCTCCTTTGAGAGAGAGCTGGTTCTTCCACTGTGCTAGACCTCATCCCTTCTTACCCACTGAAGTCACTGCCCCAGCAAACCTCCCCTCTCTTCTGCTTCTTCCACTTTTCACTTTCTTGAAATGTTACTATCAAAATACAGATACACCAGTACATTCCTTATCTTCAAGTAAACAATGAAAACCAAAGTTTTCTACTGACTCCACCCTCTCTGCCACTTACCACCCATTTCTTGGCTTTGCAGCAAAACTCCCTGAAATAGTTGCCTCTACCCATGGCCTTCTTGAAACCTCCACCAGAAGGGCCAATCAATAGCTCAGACTTAAGGGATTCAAAGTGGGACGTCTGATCTTTGCCCTCCAAGTACTTCCTGTGCATCTGTCTCCATCGCAGTGGGTGGCCACACTGCTCTTTTAATGAATTCCTTGAGGTTTTTATTTTTTGTTTTTTTTTGTCTGGGAATCTTTTTATTTCTCCTTGAATATTAAATGATAGCCTTGCTGGATAAAGAAGTCTTGGTGGTAGGCCCTTGTTCTGCATAACTTTGAATATTCTTGCCATTCCCTTCTGGCCTCAAGGTGTTTCTGTTGAGAAGTCTGATGTCATCCTTATGGGGGCTCCTTTGTAGGTGATAGCCTTTTTTTTTCTCTAGCAGCTTTTAATATTTTCTCTTTATCTCTTAGCTTTGGTATTTTAATTATGATGTGTCTTGGTGTAGATTTTTTTAGTTTCTCTTTAGTGGAATTCTCTGTGCTTCTTGAACTTGTGTGACTATTTCCTGCATCAATTCAGGGAAATTTTCAGCTATGATCTCATTGAACAAGGTCTCTAACCCTTGTTCTTTCTCTTCTTCTTCAGGAACCCCTATGATGTGGATGTTGTTTCTCTTTAGGTTGTCATAGAGCTCTCTCAGACTTTTTCAGTCTTTTCTTTTTGCTGCTCCGCTTCTGTACTTTCACTTATCTTGTCCTCTAAGTCGCTGATTCGATCTTCTGCTTCATCCAGCCTGCTTTTAATTCCTTCCAGTGTAGTCTTCATTTCTGATATTGTGTTTGTCATTTGTCTGGTTCTTCTTTATAATTTTCGTGTCCTTTTGATGCTTTCAATTTTTTTACTGAAGTGTTCATTAATTCCATACATTGTAGCTTTGAGATCTTTAAACATCCTAAAAATCATTATTTTATACTCTGCATTTGGTAATTTGATTACTTCCGATTCGTCCAAGACTTTATCAGAGGATTTATCTTGTTGAAGCATATGGCTTATGCTTCTCTGCCTACCCATTATTCTCTATGACTTGTAGGTTTCTTCCAGCTGTGATCTCCTTACCTAGTAGAGTCTCTTTGAAGTCTTGATTTGTTTGTTTTCTTAACTCAGTAGTAGTCTTATTTACTGATCTCAGCAGGGGACTTATTTGAAGCTGTATCCAGGAATGTGGTGGATGTAACCTGAGACTCTGAAGGCCAGCTTCTCTCTGGGGGTTGGGGGGTGGGGGCTGGGTGCTTTCTCCACTTCAGTAGGGGGAGGTGTATCTCAGATTACCTGCGTTTTGTTGCTCTGATTGGAGCTGGAGAGCTTTCTGGAGGTGGATCACCCAGAACCACATTAGGCTTGTGTTTTGTTGAGGGTTCAACCCCTCCCCCAGCTATGGCCGCCTCCGCATTGGATGAGTCATCTTCTCAGGTCATCCCATGCATTTCTCTGCCTGTCACCGTCTGTCTCTCTCACCCCACTTTCCTTTTGGAAGACAAGCCAGCCCTCTCAGCACACCTTGTTCCCTGGTCCCAGGCAAGTGGCTGTGAGTGATATTTTCTGCTCTTCTCCTTCTCAGTGTGACTTTTTCTTTGCTCCTTAGTTCTTAAGACCTGTTCTTTTAATCCAAAGTTGGTTTTTCATGCTGATTGTTTCTAAATTAATTCGTAATCCAGTTTGGTGGTGTGAGCTGGGAGTCTATGTGTCTGCCTACTCCGCTGCCATCTTGGTTCTCCCCACACTGCTCTTTTAATTAGTGTACTCAGAGCCAAATTCCTAGAGTTACCCCATCTCCTTTCTCTCATGCTTCACATCCAGCTGGTCAGAAACTCTCACTTGTTCTACCTTTAATTTGTACACTTTTTCTGAACAATGACCTACATCAGCACTCTTAGTACCCTAGAACATGCCCACTCTTTATTGTCTCTAATCCTGATTGGTCTCCCTGCTTCCACCTCAGTTTTTTATTTGTTTTAACAAGAATTGACTGCTGTAAAGCGTTAAGTCAGGTGATGTCATTCCTCTGCTCAAAACCCTCAAGTGTAAAAGTCAAAACACTGACAACAGCCTATAAACTCCAGTATGGGCCCATCTATCTTGTTACTCTTTCCCTCCTACTCACATAAGCCAATGTACTCTGCCTCAGAGCCTTTTCCTGGAAGTCTTTTCCCTTAAATACTCATGACTAGCTCCTTTACTTGCTGTAAGATTTTTCAAACGTCACAGTCTCAGTGAGATACACCCAGGCCACCTGTTTAAAACTGTATAGCATCTCCTTCTTGATTTACATGATATAACTTTTCCACGTCTATTTTTTGTTTTTTGACTCTTCTCACTAGAATGTAAAGTCCATGAAGTCTGGGATTATTTTTTATGTTTTGTTCACAAGCACTTAGTGCTGGCCCATAGAAAGTGCTTAATAAATATCAATCAATTAATTAACCTGGAATTGAAAAATGCATTTAGCATCACCTATTAAATTTATTGATCAATTGCTTCACTCTGTGAAATAACTATTTTTGAAAGTCTGGTACTGGAATCATATGTTCAATATGATGCTTATTTTAAATATATATATATTATATTATATTATATACATACTTATCACTCCCATTTTCACTTCTATTATAAACTTTCATTGAAATGATTATTTCAACAAAGATCTGCTCTAGCAAAATCTTTGTTTTAGCCTCCATTATATTTAAAAGCAGCCTTCTTTTGATAACTAAAACCTAAAATCATGCATTTATTTTAAAAAGAGAAGTCAGAAGCGGTGTTATTAGTTTCATGTCCTGGAATTTGATGTTGAGAACTCCCCGGAATTCTCCAAGTGCTGGAGACCTTGCTGAGAGCTAAGAATAGTGCAGAACGTAAACTTCTATAGAGGCAACTGGGTGAGGAATTTTTAGAAGCAGTGTGAGACTACGGCATTATCAGAGAGTTTGGGGATTGGCATCCTGTCATTGTCAAATAGGGCATCTATTTAATTACATGCTTTATGAAGTTCTAAATTCAAATGGAAAAGCTTGTAAGACTCCACCTCTTGGTTTCATTCATTCTCTCTATTCAAATCTTATTTCACGTTAACATGAAAGAACACAGGGCAAAGGGCTGTGTTTTGCAAAAGCTGTGCTTATTGCCACATTTTATGAACAGTACTTTGAAGCTCCCCAGAAATGCACGTGGAAATTTTGTTTGGCATCAGATTATAATTTTTTGAACTCATTTTAGACCTGGAATCCTCATTTTTTGTTTGCAAGATTCCAGGGTAGTTGAAGTAGCAAAGTCTGGTATTACCTGGTTTTCCTCTCTCGGCTCTACCAGTGTCCTCATTTCCCCACTTAGCATCTTGATCCTGGGGCCCAGTTTGGTCCTGGGACAACAGGAGCCCGGCCCCCTCAGGAAGGGCTCTATTGCCCTAGCTCTACCCAGCTTCTCCCTCTCCAATGGAAACCTGCTCTTACCTGGCTGATTGCTAAGAGAAACAGTGTTCGTCTACATTTCTAGTCTAGGAAAACAAGGAAATTGGTTCAGGAGCTATCCCATTTCCCTTCCTGCTCCAAAATCTTATGATTCTATGTGTTTTCTGGGCAAAATGAAAACTACTGATTATAAACATTCCTGAGAAACAGTGCCATCTTTACCATGCTGTAGCAGTATCTTTTTTGTTTTGATCTCCCTCATTTCTCTCCCCCCCCCCTCTCTTTGGTATTAACAGAAATATAATATGGACTTAAAATAGTATTCTGCTTCTAGCACCTTTCATTGAAGACAGCTCTGTCTCAAACCCTGCTTCTGGATGTTCAGGATTCAAGTCCCTAACTGAGATCAAAGGGCAGTTTGGTTGACCACAGGCTGGTGCACTTCCCACTTTTGGTAAAGGCACTGCCCAACAGCTTGTAAGACTCCACCTCTAGGTTTCATTCATTCTCTCTATTCAAATCTTATTTCACGTTAATATGAGAGAACAGCCAGCTCTGCCACGTGTTCCCCACTTGTCCTTAGCACAGACACCTGAGTCCTCGCTAGGGTAATTTATTAAAGAGGGTAGTACTACTGCACATGGTTTGATAGACACAGTCCCTGCAGGCAGCTCTGTGTGAGAGCATACCATGGGCTAGAAGGAAGTAAATGAACGTTATTGTCCGTCCTGAAATGCACAAGCCTCTGCGGCAGTGAATTGTTGGCAAATTCTCCCTCAGATCCTTGGCTATAAAACTCTCTGGGAATGCAAAAGATTACAGTCATTACCCTGATGAAAAGCGGAGCTAATTTTGCCTGGATCTGACCCTGTGGTTCCAGGGAGTCTAGCTATTCCAGTCCTGTCACTTGGATGACACACCACAGTGACAACACGCAGAGTGTGGTCAGCTGCTCCTCAGGTGCTGACCCCCTGCCCCCTGCCAGGATTCCCTTTCCAGCTCGCAGATGATTTCCCTGGAATTTACAACACCTCCTGCACATGGGGCCTTCCATTCCTCGCCAGTCCTCCCCGCTTTGCCGCTGGTCAGGTGCTGCAGCCAGAGCATGGAGGACAGCCAATGTCAGACACATGACTCCACAGGGAGCCCAGAGGAGCCACTGGGGGAGAGGGCAGGACAGATGCTGGCACCCTGGGCACAGGCAGGACAATGGCCTCACAGTGGAACACAAACCAACGGCCTGCAGAGGGAACCTGTTGAATTTCGTGTTGTTTTCCGCAGCTTTCTTCTTTGTTCCAGTATGACTGGCAGACACCCACAGTCCCCCTTGATTGTCATGTTGCTATTTGCGTTACCACGGCAGCTTTATTCCTGAAACTCGGTGGAATTTTACAAGAACAGTCATGATGCATCGCTGAAGAGCCCCACGAAGGAAAATAATTTCTTAATAACAGAGAAGTGACGATGTAGATCAAGGGTTTCTCAACATTGGCCCTGCTCTCCTTGCAATGCACAACAAGCCTGTGAGACGGGGGAAGGATTCCTAGTACTACTTTTCAGTTCAGCTACGGTTTCAGCACATGGATGTAAGAAGGGAGCTGAGCTTAATCAGAAATGAAATGACGCTGGCAATATCTACTTAAGTAACAGCTGTCAAAGGGCCTGGCATTTCCTGAGGAGGAGGCATTGGGGGAGGAGCCGGAAGCCCCTAAAATCTTCCCTTCTTTCAAATGGTTAATCCTGAGGAAGCGCCCTCATTGAGGTTATTCCTGCTACTAGGAGATGGAAATTTTTACAAAAGTAGGCCCGTTACAAAGGCAGCAATAACAGGTCAGTACTGTAATCCTGGATGCACAGAGCCCTTTCCACTCCAACTTGCCTCACCCACCCTCCCACTGGGGCAACGTCCCCATTGAGCATGTCCTCACCTGACCTCCCCCTTCCCTGAAGCAACACCCCCACCCCAGAAGGAGGGCCTGGGAAGTGTCCTGGGGGCAAGACCCATGGGAGGGGCCTGCAGGTGGGAAAAGGGAGACAGTCTGTGACCAAGGTCACAGACCAGGCTGTGCTAATCTGAGCATGTCCAGGTGTACCGACCCCCACGGCAGCAAACACCTGCAGTAGCCCCTGTATCAGACACCCCCTTCCTGCAGCTCTCTGCGATAACACCAAGGTCCCAGCTCATCCATTCCCAGATGCATAAAAACACTTCTTATAAAACTCACCGTGCCTCGTGCGTCCCTTTTTTGGTGGAGCCTAACAGATAAAATTTTACTAAAGGGTCATCCGGTACCACCTATCAGTATTTCAGATGCATGAATTATGTGACCTTGCCAATCCGCTGCAGGGATGCATCTCATACACACAGCCTCACAAAGGTACCAACACACAGCTCCACGTGGCAACATTGTTTGCGTTAATACAATTCTGGAAACTTCCCAGATGGCCTTCAACAGAGGGCTGGTTCAATACATGACTGTACGTCCATTCAGGGGCGTACTATGCGGTCCTTAAAGGGAAATAGGCGCTGAGATGTCCACACGGGGCAGACTTACACAATCGAAGCTGCACACACTCTCTTATTAAGTGGAAAGGATATAGAATAACATTCCTTCAGCGCCCCTTCTTCAGAGTTCTCTCGTATGGTTGACTTTTTGCTAAATGATAATATAGATCCCACAAAGCCCGTATAAGCAGGCCTCTACAACGATGAACAAAGAAGGCTGCCTCCACCTGGACGCAGTGGCCTTAGGCTTGACGTCAGCATCCACGTGGCTGAGGGCAAAGCCATTCTCGCCTTGGGGCGCCCACGCCCATTCTTCTTGCTGGGAGGTTCAGAGCCCCACCCTTCTCTCCACCCAGCAAAAGTTGCCATGGCAGCTACCAGGTGCAGGTGGGACCCCTGGCCTGAGCAAGGAGCGGGTCAGCAATGGGGCTCTGTCAGGAGTTGCTGGGGGAAGTCTACCAGCACCACCACCTCTACTACTGGGGTGCTAAGGACGTGTCTCGTCCCCATCACTGGCTGCAAGGCCTCTGAGGGCATGTGACCAGAAGTTCCCAGAAGGCCGTGCACAGTGCAGCCTTCCACAGTGCGGCTGCTGTGACGGTTTCCAGTGGTTCCTTCCTCTCTGGCTACTTCCGCTCGCTCCTTTCTCCCTCTCACGGGTTCCACTAGCTTCAGTTCCTGTCCCGGCTTCTGGTAGTGTCGGGTCCTGAGACCCTGGCTGGCTTGTCCCTGGGCCTAAGGCACCTCGAGTCAGGCTGAGCTGCTCTTTGGTGAGCAGTGACCCCCCTGATAACAGGCGATAGAGAGTGTCCTTGCCGCTGGCCCTGCGGGGCACTGCCCTCTCATGGTTGTTAATGGTGCAGGTGCTTGGACTGTTGTGTCGCTCTTGTGGTTGCATTGACACGAATGTACAGAACTTGAGTGCAGGTTTGGAAGTCAGGACAGGAAAAGGGATTTGTCCTTTAGCAATTGATTGCATTCCTTATTCTACAACCTTTTAATTTTTATTTTTTGCAACCATTTCTCTTTCTCCTCTTCTTCATGAAACTTGCCTTGCCTCGACATGCTCAGTCTATGATAAAAGACCTATTTATGGCAAGTATAGCTTTGTGTGGATTGGAAATCCTGACTCATCCGTTCTCACTTTTAATAACTACCTTGCACTGGTATTCGCCTCTTGACAGTGCTTGGCTGGCTGCGGGAAAGGGACAGTGGCCAAGTTTTGGATCTAAGAGCTAGAAATCACTTTGAAAACAATAATATGCTTCGGCTGTATGTCTGAGAAGTTTCCCACCACTTAGTAATGCATTCTCGAATGTAAAATAATCACGATAAAAACATTTCGTGAGAATTTGCTATGCACCAGGTAGTGTAGATTCTTTACGTATGTTGACACTCTTAAATTTCAGAACAACTCGGTGGGAGAAGTCCTGTCAGCATCAGCTCATGGGAAGGACGGATAGCTGAATTCAACATATGCACCCAGAGTTAAAGAAGAGAGATCAGACTCAGCTGCCCTGGCATGAGGTTGTGCTCTGGGGACAATGGCTAAGCATGTAAGAATTAAATAAGCTTGACATTCAAGTGTGGCCATGACTGTGATCTGGGCCAGTATGGGTGTCAACTTATCCAGTGGATCAAGTATGAAGCTCAAATTTCTCACACTGGCCTGCAATGTTCCTCACCTCTAGTTATTCTTTTGGGGTCCATGATGGGTCTCCTCTTGGATCTAAGTAGTCTAATTTCTGTTTCCTAAATTTATTATGCCGCCTTTGAGAGGAGTAACTCCTCCCTTTCCACTATCCAAATTGTACTCTTCCTCCACTAAAACTCCCATGCCTTTCAGGAAACTTTTCTTTAGTACTGTA
The DNA here is from genome assembly GCA_037038555.1 of Rhynchonycteris naso. Classification (NCBI taxonomy): domain Eukaryota; kingdom Metazoa; phylum Chordata; class Mammalia; order Chiroptera; family Emballonuridae; genus Rhynchonycteris; species Rhynchonycteris naso. Next base: position 205,696,365 of record CM072999.1, read on the forward strand.
CATAGAAATTTCTTCTCTCAATTCCGGTTGCATTTGTTCTTGACATTATTTCTTTTTTTTCCAGAAGAGCAAAGTGCTAGTTATAATTAATTACCTACCCTGTATATTTATATCTTTTCTGCTAACAAGACTTTACATTCTGAGAGGACAGCACCACAAGACTTACCAGTTCTCATGTGTCCTCTGCAGGGCAACTTTGATTAAAAGAAGGAAGTGGTGTATTGAATCAGAAACCTGAATTTTAATCCTGGCTCTGCTGTTTTCTAATTGTGACCTAAGGCAACTTTTCAAGCTTCAGCATCTTCATTCATAAAGTGGAATTAATGATAGCCATCTCGCCGGGTTATTATGAAAAGTCAACATGATAGGGTAAGTGAAAGTAAGCATGGAAGCACCAGACATTTGTAAGTTAGTAACAATATTTGTTCATCAAATCTTTTCCAGATGAATGACTATTTGCCACCACAACTATACTTTCATGTCATTCAGTACCTTTATTAGGGATGACAGAATATCCCAGAATACTTAGGCTTCATTTTAAGCTTCTCCGTTGAAACGATTACCGTTCTTCTAAAAATCATTCAGATTCCTTACAGCAGCTGTTTTAGACTGTTTTCTGGTCTCATCAAATCCTTTTTGCCTCATGCTTCTCCTATTACCAATGATAAAGTGAAGGGATATAGCCTAGCCTGGCAGTTCACAAACCTTGGTGTGATTGAGTTTCGGCTGGAGGCTTTATTAAGACAGAGATGGCTGCTCCAGCTCCATTGTTTCTAATTCAGCAGATTTAGGTAGAGCATGAGAAAGAACTTCTTATAAGTTCCCATGTGACACTAGACTGCAAAGGTTTTTAGTGGTGAGTGGGGGATGGAGCGTGGGGATTGAACCACAGTGGGCTGAGCATAGAACTATGGTAATAATGGATTTGGGGGAAGGGACACAGCATTTTAAATATTTGATAGCTCACCTGAGCCTGGTGTCACACACCCTGCTACAGCGAGAGCTAGCTTTAAGATCTGAAGACTATCCCATGTGTATTTTGGAAGGGGCAGAAACAGGCAAACAAAAACCCCAAAGTTGAATGAAGGCATATCCAGACCATTAATGAGATGGTGAAGACATGGGGAGAGTTCAGAGCTTGCCAACTTAGTGTGGCCATCTGGAAACGACTGTGCTGTGCAGCTATTTCATGTTTGTGGCAGCTGATATCAGTCCCCTGGTTTTGTACCCTGTTGGGATTGAGACACATGGTGTTCTATAAGCACTGCAGCTCCATGGGGGAAATTTTCACACACTTCCAAAAGTATTATTTTTGTGGATCTTTAACTAAACATGGGCAAAAATCTATAGATACGATGAGAATACAGTATTCTTATTGTAGCCATGACTCTCATTTTAGTAAAGGGCACAGACATGTGTGGCAAACTTTAGAGTGACTTCACTTTCTGATGAAGAGGACACTAGACCCAAGAGTCAGGAGCCAAGTTCTAGTCCAGGTCTGAAATTCACATGCTGCCAGATTTGAGCAAGTCACTTAAATAATCTGGTCCCAGTTTTTTGGACTGTGAAATAAAAAGGATTGATGAGATAATTGCAAAGGTACAAAGTCTAAAATCCATTGACAGTTTTAATGGGAAAACAGATTCATTAAGTAGTAGGATGATGTCTTCATTCTGAGAAATAATACAGAGCCATATTAGAAATTGGAACAAGTTTGTGAAGATAGAAATGACCTGTTGTGGCCTCGGATCAGAATCTTATAGGACTACTAATGTTCTAATTGATTTTAGAGAATCGAATTGTTTGAGGAAAGTTGAAAGGGCTGTTCACCTTGGCATACTGGTCTCTTGTTTAAGGTAATTTCCTCTCAAGGGCCAATGTCAACAACCAAGCACACACAAAGCAAGCCATTGAGTCAGAGTTTCAATGCATATGTCACTGTGGCGAGGTGAGCTTTGATGGTGGAATTTGATTAAGCATCTGGATTGTTTACCTATGACCTTCCTCAACTGAAACTTAATTATAAATTGCTCTGAGCAAATTTGACATTGAATATCATCTGTGAAGGCATCCTTTTGGAATTCAGTTACCTCATTTGGTGACCATAATAGCATGAAACAATTTTTAATCTGTTCTTTTCGATCTCAAGACATTGAAATGTAGATGTTTGTCAATGAAGTAATAATACACATTATTTTGTGTTTCTAGGAATGATGGCAGATTAAAAAATAGATATTTTTTTCCTAAGGAGAAGTAAAGATGTATCTATCATCTAAGCAAAACTTAGATGAAACAATTCTCCTTTTACTTCTGTTATCTTAAACAGTGAGAAGGAGAAACCCAGTGCAATCAGCCAAGAGGAAGAGGTGTAGGGTTACAGGGCTTGATGAGGCCCAGGGACCAGCTCTTGAAAAATTGTAAGTGGAGGTTGTTTTGATGGACTTCTCCATCTCTTGTTATGCATTTCCAAGCAATTTTATAAGGGTCTTCCAAGTGTAATGAAAGTGTGTACTGAAATCTGTTCTCAATCCCTTTATCTTTTCAGCTAATATATATATACGAATTAGATCTTATTCTTATATATTGATGGTGAATTTGTGATGGCAACATGACCAAGTAGAAAAGGACCCTGTAGTGATCATGGTCCCAGGGGAGCAGGCTTGAGAAATCTTTAAAGTCTCAGTCACCCAAGGGCATGTACTTTTATAGAAGGACTAGTTCTACAATGACCATTGAGGGTATACCATGTTCTAATTTTTCTCACTCTCTCTTTTTTTTTTTTTTTGCGTAGTCTATCATGGGGAAATATATTGCTTGTGGATATATTAGAAAACCTTTACTACCACATGAACCTTTTCTTCACTTGTTTAAATCAATGGCTAAACAGTTCTAATAAGGTCATATTATATAATACTTCTCTCTGTTGTCATGTTGATCAAGTATTTAACACAAATCTTTTTTGGCTTAAATATTAAGTCTCTTATATGTCTGGAAATGTTATGCTTTTTATCACTGTTTTTCAGTAAACACACCGACAGATGTTGAAGATATAAAGTCTTAAAAATAAAAACTTATAAGCAGAAATAAGTAAAAATAAGTCAGTTTGATATAGTAATTATGAGTCACCTGCTTCGTACATTGCATTGACTTACGTTCTGTGGCTCTTGAACAGTTCACCTAGCCAGGACTACAAAGAAGGAAAGGGGGAGAGAAAAAATATTACTTCTCAGTCTGAGACACATGGGAAACCCAGTTGATCATAGCTGAGTTTTTTACTGCAATGAGGTGTGCACCTGGGCCTCGGGACTACTTGCAAATGCCCTGAGGAAAGAGGGACAAAATGCAGGCATTCTGACCCTAGATACACCCACTTACAGGATCCTTTCTTTCTAAAATTCTTTTTTTTTTTTTTTTTAAATTTTGTAGGTGAGTCTACTTCTTGGAATTTATGCTCAAGGTCAATTTGGAGTTCTTACAAACATAACTTCCTTAACTTAAACAATTTGCATTTGTATGAGACACCAGTGAATAGGGAATGATGTACGAATCGAAACATGGTTTAATAAGCAGTCCATGAAACCAGGAGAGCTCCTGAGCTCTAATCGCAGCTTGGATACCGCTTTCTGTGTTGCTTCATTTTAATTGGGTAACACACCAGAAGATTAGACCCCTTTTGTTGAAAGAAATAAACAATTAAGGGACCAGTCACTGAAAAAATGAATAAGTTAAGTAATTATTTTTTGCCATTTTGTAAGGATGAACTATATATGTTTGCTGCAAATAGAGTTCACTGCCTATAAAGTATCTTTCATAGTGGAAAAGTCTATCATAATCTAGGTCATGATGTATGTGTGTGACATGCTTTATTTTGATATTTCTTTACTATAATGATCTGAAACTGAACCTGTAGTATCTCAATGTATGCCTCTAGAAGGGTTCCAATTTCTCCACAAGCTTGCCAACACTTCTTTTTTTAAATAAAATAGTAACCATCCTAACAGATGTTACATAATGTCTCATTGTCATTTTCACTTGCATCTTCTCATATACCTGTGGGTCATTGAATGTCTTTTTTGTAGAAATGTCTGTTCAAGTCATTTGCCTAAGTTCAGACCATAAAAATAAACCAGGATATCAGCGATCAGAGGATGGATTGTAGACTCTGGCAAATGAATCTGACTATAGTGCAGATGTGCAATGTAACTGCTTTATAGGTAGGGTGGGGGGAGAGCTGATCTAAGCTTTATATTCTGACTAGAAACTGTAAGGATGAAGACAACAAAAACTATATATAAATGCTATGTTAGTTGGTAAATTTGTTTCTTATGGAGGGTTCACAATTCTGAAACTGCATTACATTTACCCTGGGATTTAACAAATAGATAGATGAATGGTAGGTGGTGGGTGCCATGTCTCTCACTGTTAGAATAGGAGATTGCAAGCAAACAAGTGTAATCTTCCTGTGGTATTGAGTTAGAACTAAAGACAACAGTCTGAGCTCATTCATATATTACTTCATATATGCATAGATAGATTAATACAAAAAAGAGTTAGATATGTGTACAATAAGTTAATATACACATATCACCTCGTCCACTGTGAGTTTAGAGGCAATGACATCCCAGGAGAGAGAAGTATTCCCAGGGCACAGATCTTGGTTTCTAAATACGATTTCTATATATAAGCAACTAGGGGTTCTTGGAAAAATGATCAATTCTAGGACCGAGAAGAGAAAATACAAGATGAGTCTGGAGTGTCTTATGGTACCAGAAAGCAGGGATGTGCTAAAAAGAATTTAAAGGATAAAGTATGTCAAAGAGACAGGAGTTAAAAAGAAGAAATGCACATTGTCTAAACCTAGAATAATTTAAGAAGCAAAATGAATTGCATGAAATAAGGTTATAATATTTAATATGAAGGAAATATATAAAAAGTCATACTGATTTTATCTCCCCACCAAGTTTTTCCCTCCTTTGGTTTATTCTGCAAAGTACTTTCTCAATGATCCTCCTGAGACATCTTAATGATGCTATAATCTTCACGATCAAGAACTTCAATGACTCATCATTGTCCTGGGAAGAAAATCTCAACACTTCCATTTTTGTTTTCAAGCCTTTAGATCATTAGCCAAATTACAAAACTTCTCTAGGTATTGCATTTCTCAATTGTAAAATGACATTAAGACATGAGAACTTACAGATGATCTCAACAGCTTAAGAAAGATATAGATCTATAATTGACATTTACAGTGTCTTTTGTCCTAGAACACCAGATTATACATTCTTCTTTAGTACACATGAAATGTTTTCAAGGATAGACCATATGTTGGGACACAAAACTGGCCTCAACAAACTTAAGAAGATTGAAATCACACCAAGAATATTATCTGACAACAAAGCTTTGAAATTAGAAATCAACTGCAAAAAGGAAGTAAAAAATACACAAATATATGGAGACTAAACAATATACTACTAAAAATGACTGGGTCAAAGGAGAAATAAAAGGTGAGGTCAAAAGATATGTAGAGACAAATAAGAATGACAATACAAAATATCATAACTTCTGGGATGCAGCAAAAGCAGTAATAAGGGGGAAGTTTATATTATGACAGGCCTATCTCAAGAAACAAGAAAAATCCCAAGTAAACAATCTAATATCAAATCTTAAAGAAATAGAGAAAGAAGAACAAAAGCAGCCCAAAGTCAGCAGAAAAAAGAAAATAATGAAAATTAGAGAAGAACTGAATGAAATAAAGAACAAAAAGATTATTCAAAGTATTAATACAATAAAGAGCTGGTTTTTTGAAAAGATTGGTGAAATTGACAAACCTCTGGCTGGATTCACTAAAGAAAATAGAGATAAGACTCAAACAAAATCAGAAATGAAAGAGAAGTTACCACAGGCGTCACAGAAATGCAAAGGATCATACAAGAATAGTTATAAAGACTATATGCCACCAAATTCAATAAGAAATGGTTAAGTACCTAGAAATATATAACCGTCTTAGACTGAATTAAAAAGACCTGTACATTCTAAATAGACTGATCAGTAGTGAGGAAATTAAAAAAAATTTAAATGGTTCAAAAATGGTGTTTTGTTTCCTATTTATGTATCTATCTATCTGGCCATATATCTCCTACTAGTTGTAGTATAGTTAGTACTTAGGGTGGATACAAATATAAGGAATTGTTCCAGTTACCAATGTTACATTGATTTATCTACCCAAGGGGTTTTGATTTTAGTCACCTTAGGTGAGATATGCTAAATAAAAAATATCCACAAAAAATGAAAATTTTACTATGTTTTAAACATTATTAGACCAGTCATGGCAATGTTAAAAAATGAAAATGATTTTTGGTGCCTGCTGCATATTTTAAGGACGTTTGGCAAATAATTGGATTAATTCAATCCTCAAAAATCTCTCGAGCAAACCCGATAGCATCTGCTTCCAGTATGTTAATTATAAAACAATTAGGTTCTAATGAGGCCTTTGCTTCCTTATTCTGTTTACCAGCTCAAGTTCAACATCCTTCTATTGATATGAAATGTGTGTAAACATCATTTTCTTCTTCTCTTTTTAATCTTGAATCTGGAAGCACTGGTAGAATAGTTAAGGAGATTTCTTAACAGCGAATAAGAGAAGTCTTTTTTTCTCTTTTGGTTTCAATGGTGCACAAATTAACCTGTTTCCTCTCTCCAACTAGGGATTCAGCATAAGGAACCTGTTGGGAATACGAACATTCTTGTTCTTCCTAACTTTAAAGTTTCATTAGAAAAAAATGTGCATTACATAACTTTCACTATGAGAATGGAGACAGGGTTAGCAGGAATGTTTGTTAATGTGGAACTGCAATACAGCGTAGAATCACCAATCACTCATGTAATGAACAATGTTAACAGCACTGCTTATGGAGTTAAGGCCGAGTTTGACGTTCGGCTCAGGCTTCCATTGGAAGAACTGTATCCATCTCTGCTGAGAACCTACTATGTGCCACGCTTTTAGTAAGGCATTCCCCCACCCCTCTATCCCCTCATCATTTCATTAGATTCTTAGTGCAATCCTGAGTAGCTTTCCAATCCAAATGGTTGAAGATAAGGGGATTGAGATTTAGGGAGTATTGATAACATACATGTTCCAGGTCATGTACCTGCTATATTGCAGGGCTTTATTTGAAATCACTTGGCTTGACCCCAAACTGATAACAGTTTCCACAGTACCATGGTGTTCTCATACCCTTTTTATGGCCTTCAGAGTCCGGTTTCCTGGCCGATGGGACAAGCCTAGTCATCTTGATCTCTTTTGCAAGAATGAATGGTTTTAAGGATTTCTTACTGTAAAGTGTTCAAGTGCTTGTAGAGAACATGTAATTATTTTATATGTAGTTACCTTTGCAGGTTTTTCTTTTTTGTCTTTTTTGTTTGTTTGTTTCTGGTCATGGTGGTGGTGGTGGGTGTAATTTTGTTGTTGCTGTGTTTCACACAGATCGTGGAGAATCTGTGATGCAATCCGTACTCCCTTTAATAACACGAGTTCGTGAAAAGCACATGGCTGTCGCCAACATTTCCCCAATGGTTATTTCACGCTTCCTGGTACTAACTTCTTTCAAACTTGTAGAGTCCTGAGGACATGAAGACCAGACAGATGTTTCATTACATTTTTCTTTTGATAAGAGTGTGTTAGATGCAAATGAGAAATAAATACTAAAGCTCCCTACCTTCCGTCTCTGGGTTTTATAGCCCTGCTTAAGAGGGTGCGTCTACAGGACATACGTGACGGGGAAAGAGCGTGCCCAGCAGTGGCTATGTGATAGGATGGCCGTTTTGACATGCGTCATCCAAAAATGCATGCATCCAGGAAGGATCTGAAACAACGGTGCCAACATGTGAGCCACGGTCCTCCCCCAGGTTAGGACTCCTAGGGAAATTTCCTTTCATTTAAAAAAATACTTTCTAGTTTTCTTTTTTAAGAAAAAAATGTGTTCTGTCATCAGAAGAATGCACTAAATTGCATTTGTGTTTAAAAAAGACACGTCCTCCTGAACACAGTCCTGATGAGGTGTAAGGACATCCTCTAATGGAAATAATTTTGTTTGTCAGGGAATTTAGCTTTTCACTGGGAGCTGGGCGTTCAGCTCCCTGACGCCATGGCAACCAGAGGAAACCACAGAGCCCAACAATGGCATAAAATGTGCCTCTCGAGTGGGTACAAAGGCGGTAACCTTGGACCTCTTTTCTGTCTTTCTTTTCTTTTTCCCCCCCACATCCCCCGGAACAGAAAGCTGCATTGTGTTTTTCTAACTGACCCCGTGGCTTCCCAGCTGGGCGGCCACAACAGCCTTATTCCCTCGTGCCATTTTGGGCCTGGGAGAAATCACCAGAAAACTGTGGGCTCCCTCAGTGGAGAAGAGCTCAGTTTCTTTTGATTTGCTTTCTCTGCCTCCCTCCCCTTCCCACGATGTGCTCCAGTCCCTCTCCATGTCCCATTGGCATTCCCCTTTCTCTGTGGCACCCCTTGAAGCTGCAGGGCTGGTGGCCCTGCTCTGTTGGGTCCCGTCTTCTCACCACGGGCTCCCTCTGTGAGGGCTGTCTTCTTCTCGGCCCTCGCTCCTCAACATGCTGCCATGGGTCTCTGATGACCGCAGTGTCTGGTACTCTCTTTCTTTTTGAAGACTTTTTTTTTTCTTTTCTAAATTTTTCTTTTTATTTTATTCATTTTAGAGAGGAGACATAGGGAGAGAGAGAGAGAGAGAAAGGGGGGAGGAGCTGGAAGCATCAGCTCCCATATATGCCTTGACCAGACCAGTGCAGGGTTTTGAACTGGCGACCTCAGTGTTCCCAGGTCGACGCTTTATCCACTGCACCACTACAGGTCAGGCGAAGACTTTCCTTTTATAAACTGAGTTTTATCGTTCAGGCAAATAGGATTCCTCCAAGCTAGTATTCCTCCCAGCCACTAAGGATGAAGAAGGCTCCTCGTTTTGGCCATACGAATCCAACTATGTTGGTTATAGAGGTTGCCAAGGGCAGGCGTACCCCTTAGACAGGTGAGGGACAAGGTACAAGGTTTTCTCCTGTGGCCCGGGCTATGTTGCCTTCTAGAAGGAACACCAGGCTCCACGCAGCAGGGATTGTCGACCTCGGGGCTGGAACTGACTTTGAGATTCTCTGTGTTTGGGCTTAAATGCTTTCAGTAGCGTAGAAGCCACCAGCAACGTGAGCAGGTGGTCCTCTACTCGGCATACCTCAGACCGCTGTGAACACTTCTTTTCAGTTCATACAAAGCAAAGGAACTGAGGAGACAGACTTCAGGGCAGCTGCTGGGACGCCGGCGAGCAGCTGGGGCGCGAGTGGAAGAGTCTGTGTGCCAGAGCCAGGCCGAGACCCCGTATGACCCTCTGACTCTGGGAATCACGGGAGAGTCACATGCAGCTAGCTGGCCATGCTAGGAAACCGGTGGCTAGGGTGTCATTCCCAGGAGGGTGAGCCAACCCGTGAATGAAGCATTTACAGCCACGGAAAAGCTGCCTGGAAAGATGGAGCCCACAGTTTTCTGGTGATTTCTCCCAGGCCCGAAATGGCATGAGGGAATAAGGCTGTTGTGGCCGCCCAGCTGGGAAGCCACGGGTCAGCTAGAAAAACACAATGCAGCCTTCTGTTCCAGAGGAAGTGGGGAAAAAAAGAAAAGAAAGACAGAAAAGAGGTCCAAGGTTACTGCCTTTGTACCCACTTGAGAGGCACATTTTATGCTATCTTGCCAGGCAGCTTTCCCGAGCAGTTGTGAGTGAATGTTACCTTGAATGTAACAGCCTCATGCTAGCTGCTGCTCTGACAGCTGGGTTGTAGGACCTGTACACCACTCCTCTTGTCATGAGAGAGTTTTATACATCCCTCCTCTTTATATGGATATACACATCCATCCATCCATGTGGTATGCACACACACACAATTATACACAATTATATCTGTATATATGTATATACATATTACACACACGCCTTTGTTTCTCTATATACACTCGGGTGTCCTGGTCTACATAGAGTCAGTGGGTGTTCTTATTACATCTGACAGTGCCTTTATTTTGCTCATACCTCTGAAAGATAATGTGGCTGGGATAGAATTTTAGGTTGAGCATTCTGTTCCCTGAAGCTTTAGAAGATATCATTCCATTATTTTCTGGCACCTGTTACAACTGATGAGAAATCTGTTGACAACAAAAATATTAACAATAGTGTCGATAGTTATGAATTCTTAGTTTTTTTTTCTTCTGGGTAGTTCTTAAAAGTTTACTGTTTACATATATAAATTCTGTTGATTTACTCCCGAGTGTCTAGATATGTATTTATCTTAGTTTATATCCTGCTTGTACCTAGAGTGCTCTCTTGATGTGCATGCACTGTATTTTTAAGATTCATGGTTGCTGGAAAGAATGTAAGTTCATTTTTGGTGGCTGTCGTCAGGGATTTCTTCATCTTAGAACTATCAGCATTTTGGGCCAGATGATTATTTGTTAGTGGTGGGGTGGGGTGGGGGGTGGGTGTTCTGTGCATTGTTGGGTATTTAGCCACGTCCTGAGCCTCTACCCACTGGTGATGACGAAAAATGTCTCCAGATCTGGCCATATATATCCTGGGTGGGGATAGTGGTGGAAGGAATCACCCCTGGTCGAGAACTGCTGCTCTGGCCTACGAATGCCTCTCCCTCTCCCCTCTGCCTGATTCCCAGCCATGTAAAATCAGTGTTTGATTCTTTGCACACGTCAGGAAAACTTAAACTGATTCCTTTCCTAGAGTATGTATCATTCCATCACCAGATTTCTGATGCATTCAGTTAACCGGGTGTCCAGGTAAGCACAATTCACATCTTATTAATTTATTATCTATTTAATAATTTCCAAATATGTATAATTTTATTTACAAGTATTTTTCTGAAATTCGAGTTTTAAAGTGGAAATCTAACCTCAAACCATATCTATTAATAACACATTTTGATTAAATAGTTGCATAAAACAGATGTTTTAAATTAGCAAATGATAAATACACCCGAATATCACTCCAAATTAGTGGTTTTGTTTGATATTTAGTTTTACTAAATGAGTACTTTTTTCTTACAATTATTATTAAAAACTAATAGGCATGTAAGCATAATTACAATATAAAATATTACAAATGTTTTTATTATGCATTTATCATATAGTGTATTATTGTTGCAATGAATAAAATGCTTTTTTATTTACAATATTGTTTTCTTCAATTTATTTTTGTTCTCCTTTTCATTGTAAAAAAGTTGGTCACCTTATAAGAAGGGGAGGCAGACTGACAAGGGAGGCCAACAAAGGTGAGCGCGTCCTGTCACCCGGGACACCGGTGTTGGAACAGGAGCCACTCTGATCTGTCCTCCTGGTCCTACAGAGGGAGCTCTTTGTAACAGACACTCACTGTTGTCCTTGTTCTGTTAGGCGAGTTGTTCCCACAGGGCCTGGAGTGTGTCACTCACCTGCGCGTTGGATGGCTGGGTGAACTCAGGTGTGGCTTTTGTGACCCTCAGGACTCACTGCTGATGACGAGCGGTGTTGTCGCAGGTCTGTCATCGCCAAGAAACGCTTCTGCGCCTCCTGAGTGTGTGTTCCCCTGGCTCCAGGGTTTCACAACCCAGAGCACGGGCATCTTTAACTGAAAAAGAAAGAGAGAGGGAAGGGGATAGAGTGGGACCTCTCTCTACCTGTGGCTGTCGCGGAGAAGTGGCCTTCTCCAGAGGGCTGTTTATTAGGCCGAATGTCACTGCTGCTGCTTGGCGTGGGCCCTTAAGTGATATGAGGATGATCCTCCCGTGGCCCAGAGTTCACGTGGTCTTAGCGGGCCAGAAATGGGTCCGTGGCCATCACTGATCTAGACTTTCCTGAATTTTCCGCATGGAACCCTGGGCCGGGAGGGACCGAGCGGGGCCCCCCTGCCAGGTAGGGGCTTCCTGACAGGCAGCAGGCATTACATATTGGGAGGGGCTGCAGGAGAGCACGTGGAGGGTGAGAACAGTGACCCCCCCTTCCTCTTACAGCGCCTGCACAGACGTTGGGCTGGTCGGAAACTCTGAGATGTGAGCGCGCCCGGCCCGATCGGGAATAAGAACAGGAACTGTGTCACATCTGTGGGAAGCTGATGACTCAGACAGCAACTGCCTGTCAGGTCCACAGCCGAGCCTCTGGGGGCGGGCATGCCGCTGTTGGTTGGCAGGGTGTGGTGGTGAAGAGCAGGGACAAGCTGGGGCCTGCTGGGCAGCTCTGTCCCTCTTGACATCTTTTTATTTTTTAATTTTTTTATTTATTCATTTTAGAGAAGAGAGACAGAGAGAGAGAAGGGGGGGAGGAGCAGGAAACATCAACTCCCCTATGTTCCTTGACTGGGCAAGCCCAGGGTTTTGAACTGGCGACCTTAGCATTCCAGGTTGACGCTTGATCCACTGCGCCACCCCAGGTCAGGCGTTCCTCCTGACATCTTGCTTCAGTGACTATCAGAGAGCAGTGCCCCCTGCTCCACCTCCAACGACCGCATCACACACCAGTTTGTTTCTTCTTTGGCAATGTTAGCTTAGGACTGTTGTTGGGAGGGGATTCTGGGGACCTTGGTCTCCAGCTTAATGGTGTCAATAATAGAATGACCCTGCACAGTGACACTGTCTTACAGCAAGGGGAAGGCATGTTGGTACGGTCTACGACCAAAACACACATCGGTCAAGTTTAGAGGAGATTGGAAAACCATTGAGTTACTTACTGTATGAGTTGAATTACCTTGTCAACCTTTCAGATTCAGATTGTGTTTTATTAGGATGCCCGTTAGAATGAGCTTATCCATTTCCACATGCTCTTCTGACCTTGTGACTTATATGCCCGGAGGTGGGTCTACCAAGAGGTGGGTCTTACCGCCCCCGTCCTGTGAATCTAGGTCCTGAGCAAGCATGGTGAAGGGGATGCTTTGTGACCTCCGAGGCAAGGTCACGAAGGGGATGCAGTTGGGTGTCTCCTCTCTGGCCCTCTCTCACACAATGCTGTCCTGTGGAACCCAGCCACGGTGTTGTGGGGCAGCCCAGGCCACTCGGAGAAGCCATAGGGGGGTGTCCCAGCCCCCAACCTTGGAGACTTTTCACAAAGGCTCACATACTCTGAACAGAGATGGGCTGTGTCCTCACCGTGCCCTGTGCTGTCCATACGCACAGGAACTCTGAGAGATAGAAAAGATTTTTTTGCTTTTTAAATCACAGAGTTATGGAACCGGAGCCCGGCAGACCTGTGTTTGAATCTTAGCACTGCTGCTCAGTGTGATGTCGAGCAAACTGCATGTCCTTGTAAACTTTAGTTTCATTTTCTCTTCAATGAGGCATATCATAGTGTTTGGGTTCATTGTGTAGGTTCATTGCCATAATGCATTATGTCATATATGACACTGTTATTATGTGCCCGACACAAAGTGAGCACCCTTTAGGTGGTAGCTCTCGCTATTCTCATTATAATTGTATTCTTTGGCAAAAGACACTTCCTATTCAATTGTCCCTTGAATCAAAGCCTTTCATGATGATGCACTCACTTTTCTTACTTCCTGACTTTCCCTACAAAGCAAAATGCCATCAATTTATCTTCTGATTTCAACCTCCTTTATGCAATATTCCCTAACACGTCCACCTCACTTGCATTTTCTTGAAATTTCTATCACTCCTATATGCTAATTGTATATACCATACTAGTTAATTTATCACTACTTGTTTTTATCACATGGCTCTGGGAGTGGTCTTGTCTGCTTCGTAGAGTTTCTTTTTTTTAAAGACTTTATTTATTTATTCAATTTTTAGAGAGGAGAGAGAGAGGGAGGGTGGGAGGGAGAGAGAAGGGGGAAGAACAGAAAGCATCAACTCCCACATGTGCCTTGACCAGGCAAGCCCAGGGTTTTGAACTGGTGACCTCAGTGTTCCAGGTCGAAGCTTTCTTCTTTGTAGAGTTTTAAGTGTCTCAATAACAGGGATTATGTTCCAGGTCGAAGCTTTCTTCTTTGTAGAGTTTTAAGTGTCTCAATAACGTATCCTGCATCTACACCGTATGGAGCCTTCTAGACGGCGCTGGGCAAAGAGCCCGCGGCGCTCAAGAAACAACTGAACTGTTAGTTTCACTTTTCATTTGGAAGGTGATGACAATAAAAATCCCCCATTGCAGCGGATCCAAAGGACCGCTCACGAGATGTCACCGATAGCTCTGGGCTAGTCTAGAGAGATGGTCCCCCAGCTACCCGAGGACCAGGAGGGACTCCAGTCACACAGCAGATGTGCGTGGGACGTGTGAGGAGACCAGTGAACACTGAGCAGAAGAATCTGGCTTAGACAAACCCAGTTATCACCTAGCCTTGCTCTGCCCCTGCCCACCCCCAGTCCAAGGCCAGTAGTGTGGGCCGGACAGGTTCGGGAGAGTTCGGAGGCCTGACTGCAGGATTCGCACTGTGAACAACGGGGCTCTGTCTTTACAAATACAGTTTCCAAGGTTTCTCAGCAGGCCAAGGGCAGGGCTGGGTCTAGAAGAGCAGGTTGACAGGCCACAGAAGAGCACGCTCCAGCAGGACTGAGGGAATGGAAAAAGTGAAGCATGGGGCTGGTTCGTCCTGCCAACTTAGCGGCCGTTGGAGGAAGTGCTTTCAAAACAGAGTGTGTGGAGGCTGGCAGACCTGCTCGGGGAGACGTGCCAGAGCTTGCAAGCGTTCTCTCTGAGACGGGGTGGATTCCACACGGCCACATGGCTGTTCCCTGAAAAGGCCGGTGCTGCCCCGCCATCTCCATCACCGCCCGTCTCCCAGGATGATCGGGCCCCGTGAAGTCAGAGACCCACGAGAGAACAGTCCAGGTACAAGGGGAGCAGCGGGCTGCTTGCCTCATAGCTTCAGTTTCCAAAAAGGCTCCTGAGATAACGGTATCTGACGCTGATTTTCTATTCCTTGTGGAACCTGGTTTGAATAGCAAACTCCGTCAATGTAACCAGGTTCGGGAAGCAGAGCACTTAGTGTCACAGACTTTGCATGTGCTCACATCATCGAACAGGTGAGTAGCATGTGGCAACCTTTTGCGTGCCTCCTGGCTCCGTTTCTTTAGGTTGCATAACTCAGGGAGCAACTCCTCAATGACTGCGGCTCACTGTGGTGTCCTATGGAAGGGGCCGGCCTGCTCTTTCTTGACTGGGAAGCAAAAAACCTGTCAAACCAGGTGACTTCATCTTTCTTTCAGTGACTAGGGGAAAAACAACAACCGAAGACTAACTCACAATACGGCGTGCAGAGATGGGTCATAGAATGAGGGACCTGAAATCTGTATAAGTACGTTTGCCAGTGCCTCTGCCCATAATTTCAGTTTAAAAGAGAAAACCAAGCAAACAAACACAATGATGCCCGTTTCCCTGGAGGCACTAATGGGGAGGGTGAGGACGGTGCTGTTGGAGGAGCAGGGAATGACCTGCTTGGAAGCTAGGAAGAAAATGGTGATTAACACGCGTACAGAGCAAGTTTGAACCTTTGACCTGAAGCAGCTGGTGGGAAAAGGAAACTAATGTATTGATTTGAAACACGGGCATTATGGGTTTTCAGATAAGAGAGGAAAATGGAGCCATTGTGACTTGGAAACAGCAAATGCATTCAAGTTTATGCTGCCGAAATCATGTAAGTCCATTTTTCATAGTACTTTGTGAACCCTCTATGAAATAAAAAGGGGAGGGGGAGGGAAAGGAAGGGCCTTCTTCTTAATTCTGAAGGGACAGAAATACGTTTCCTCAACCTCATTCTCACCAGACACACAGACTCCAGACGCATGGCTACTGCTGAGTGGTGAGGGGACCGACGGAGACAAAGCTGAACGACAGAGGGAGACCAGTTTCTTTTGTTTGTTTGTTTGTTTTTTGTGTTTTTCTGAAATTAGAAGTGGGGAGGCAGTCAGACAGACTCCTGCATGCACCCCACTGGGATCCACCCAGCATGCCCACCAGGGGGCGGTGCTCTGCCCGTCTGGGCCTTTGCTCCATTGCAACCAGAGCCATTGTAGTCCCTGAAGCGGAAGCTATGGAGCCATCCTCAGTGCCCGGGCCAACTTTGCTCCAATGGAGCCCTGGCTGCAGGAGGGGAAGAGAGAGATAGAGGGGAAGGAGAGGGGGAAGAGTGCAGAAGCAGATGGGCGCTTTTCCTGTGTGCCCTGGCTGGGAATCAAACCCGGGATTACCACACACTGGGCTAATGCTCTACCACTGAGCCAACCGGCCAGGGCCAGGAGATCAGTTTTTGATGACACAATTGGACAGAGTCCTTTTCTGTGATCAGAGCGTGCTTGAGACGTCCTTGTAAAGGAATGGCTACACACTGACTGGTCACACGAGAGGGTGGAAATGCATTCACTCCCCGTTGTTTCTACAGATGTCCCTTAGGTGTGCTCACCAACAGCGGAGTGCTTCCCCGTTCTGGCTTACCACCAAACGTGCCCCTGGGCAGAAGGCTCATCCACCTGTCTTGGCACTGGTGCTTGGAGTCAAGGTTAACGACTGTTTGGGATGTGGGCACCTAGCTGAATGCTGGGTTTCTTGCACATTATGATGAGTCCACCTTGTTAGTTTGGGAATGGGCCTCTGGAGATCAGGTTTTGAGTTACAGAATGGTCAAGTTCCATAGACTAGAGAGAGTTTGAGTTTGTAATGGATGCAGAGAGGGGAAGGCTTTCTGCTTTTATTCAAGGTTTCACACTCTTAGCTTGTTAAAGGTCAATCCATTAAAAAAACTGAAAAGTTGTCATTTGTGTCAGTTAATTTGTCATTTTTTCTTTTGTACTGCTAAGACATCTATTCCTTTTCTCTGCTTCCAATGTCAGAATTCATGGTAAGGTCTGGAGACTCCTGTCACTTTCATCATATATTTGCTTTATGAATTATTCAGTGTTAGAATTAAGTATGTGCTGACTGTTGGCTGAATTTCTATATCAAAATGGGAAAAATATAAAAGGCATTGGATCACTGAAAAGAAAATGGGATAATAAACTTAGAGAACATTTGCTAGTATAATAAAATTAGAGAACATATGTGCCAGAACATTTCAGTTGAAAAAATATCTGAATGTTATATTAAGTTGATAAAAAGAAATTGTCAACATAGCATTTATATTAAATTTCAAAACATGGTTAAAAGATCACTTGAGGAGGCAGAATGAAGACTTGATGATCTCTCAAGTCCTGTTCTTATATTTTATTTCTATAATTCTTGCCTACATTGTTTTAGACCTTGTATAATTTTTGTTTGTGTCTCAGTACCCGTTCAATATGCCTATCCATTTCAATCCGGATATCCACATAGGCACTAAAAAAAAAAAATCTGCTGATTCAACTTTCAGTACTACCAGAGCATCCTTAAGCGAATATTTCATGTTTGTTGAAGAAGATAACACTGGTTAAAATTAAAACGAAAAAAAAAAAAAAACAACCCAAAAAACCAATGCTTGGCCAGTCAAAAGTTCTACACTGAGCGCCCAATCTCTGGGGGGGATGGTGAAGACAGGTCCTCAGCCTCTGTTTCTAGAACTGCATGATCTGTAATTGGTGTACAGATTGCACACATGTGAGATAATGTGTGCAATTGGTTGTGAATGATAACACTGGGGAACAATTTTTTTTCACTTTCTGTTGCATGGGGATTTAGAACTTTTTCGTATATTTCTGCATCACTGATTCCAAATCTGAAATTTGTTTTTTGGTGCGTGCTCTAGTTTTTATGCAATTTTAATTTCATTTTGTTACAGTTAATCGCTTGCATTGGTTTTTAAATTGGAGTTAAAGGGCAACAACTCTTGGATTGAACATAACCATAAGGCAATTAATGTTTTACAAACATCACTTTTACATAATTGTAGTTGTTTTTAAATGTAAAAAATTATTATCTGATAAAAACACTCTCTTATTTTGTTTTAAGATTGAACCATTTGTTTTAAGATTGAACCATGCCTTCTTCGAGTAGGCATAAATGTAAAAATAGTCCTGACACCTTCAGAAATATATGTGGCTGTTACACACTTCAACATCAAAGGTGCAATATTTTATCATTTGTGACGCGTGCATATATTGCCTATTTTCAAGTTCCCTTTGGCGATCAAGACAAGAATTGGGCTCCTCATATTGTGTGTCATAATTGTGAGGAAATGCTTCGTGACTGGACAAAAGGAAAACGCAAAGGAATGCCTTTTGGTATTCCCATAATTTAGCGTGAACCTAAGGACCACAGCGGTGACTGTTATTTCTGTCTGATTCATACAAAGGGCATTGGCAAGAAAAAGTGGCATATGATCGCATATCCTAATATTCCTTCAGCAATACAACCTATCCCACACTCTGAGACACTCCCGGTTCCAATTTTCAATGGTTTTATTTCTTCTAAGGACAAATTAAGTGAACATGATGATCAAGTGTATTTTGACAAGATGCATGAGGAAATGGTTGTAGAATCTGAAGGATCTTCTTCTGATGCCAAGCAGTCATTAACCCCTCAGCAGTTTAGCCAACCCGAATTGAATGACCTAGTAAGAAATTTGGGCCTATCAAGGAAAGCACCTGAGTTATTAGCCTCCAGGCTTCAAGAAAAGCATGTACTTCACAGGTCAGCTAAAGTATCCCACTTCAGGAAGCATGAACAAATTGTTGTGGACTTTTTTTCCGAAGACAAACACTTTATTTACTGTCATGATATCAGTAGTCTTCTCAACCAGCTAAGTGTTACTACTTACAATCCAATAGAATGGTGGCTATTTCTTGACAGCTCTAAACGGAGTCTGAAATGTGTTCTCCTACACAACAGTAATGTTTATGCAGCAGTTTCAATTGGTTATTCAACTCATCTGCAAGAAGATTATAATGACATAAAAATTGTCCTTGACTTTCTGAAGTATGAGGAGCACAACTGGATCAATTTTGTGGATCTTAAAATGTTAAATTTCCTGCTAGGTAAACAGAGAGGTTACATGAAGTATCCTTGCTTTCCTTGTTTGTGGGACAGCCGAGCTCAGGAGAAACACTGGACACAGAAGGAGTGGCCGAAATGTGAAGCTCTTGAAGTAGGGATGCAAAATATTGTGAATGAACCTGTAGTTAATCATGACAAGATCACTTTTCCCTCACTTCACATCAAACTTGGCTTAATAAAGCAGTTTGTTCAGGCTTTGAATAGAGAAAGTGAATGCTTTCAACATATTATTTCTGCTTTTCCTGCCTTGTCTTTCGAGAAGATAAAAGCAGGTGTATTCGATGAACCTCAAATTTGAACCCTCATACGCGACAAAGAATTTTCCTGGAAGATGAATAAGGAGGAGAAAACATCATGGCAGTCTTTTGTGGCAGTTACAAAGAACTTCCTTGGCAACAAAAAAGCAAAAAACTATGAATTTCTGGTTCAAAGGATGCTGTTGGCTTTCCGCAACATTGGATGTAACATGAGCATTAAGATTCACTTCCTGAACAGTCACCTTGATAAGTTTCCCGAAAATCTGGGAGCTGTTAGTGATGAGCAGACTACCGCTGCAGCATCAAATGAGATTGTCCTCAACAAGTACACAAAAGCAAGAGCTACAAATGCAAATTTTTGCCTGTATAGAATTTAAATAAGTTTTGCACAAATTTTATGATTAAAATAAGTGTTTTAATATGTTCTATTTCGAAATTGTAGACAAATTCTGATGCAATCATATCTTTTAGTGTATTATTGTATTTACTGCATTATATAAATTATATTTTCACAAAGATGATACCCAAGAAGACATTCTACTTCATTATGTTAAACTAAATGTTAAAAATTTTACAATAAGATGAAAACCTAAAATCTTGAATTGCAAAAAAACTGTAGCTTACAGAGAAAAACTAATGTCAAATTTGAGATCAGCACACTCGAATTAGGTAAGAACAAGTGTTTTTGTGGATGCAACAAAAATTTTGTTCCCCAGTGTTATAACGGGATGACATGTAGGAAAGGCCAAGTGCAAGGTGCTGCCCTCGGGGACAGCACTGGAAGCAGGTGGTCATGTCTGCATTGTGAAGATGATGGAACATTTTCAGGGGAACTTTGGGAAAACTGGGGAGTGTTTTTACTGAGAAAGTTGTGTCGCTCTACTAGAGAGCTGCTCCCACCATAAGGAGGAGAGAAAATATATTTTAAAATAAAATATCATTTTATATGCTTACAGAGTTCCATTGTTTAAATGACACTCAACCCAAAGCAGGTGACATGAATCAAGACCTTGGCCACTTTGCCCTCTGTAGGCAATATGCTCTTGTCGGCTGTTGTAACCAGGTCATATATTGCAAACAACTGCAAGATTTTGAAATCATCTAGTTGCATTTGTCCATGGCTGCTATTTTCTCTGGGTGGCGTTGACACAGCGATTTATATACACATTTCAGCTTTTTTTTTCGCCGCTAAGCTGTCACTTAACTAAGCTGACTTCACTGGTTGAGTATTTCTTTGTAGAATTCTTTTGCAAAGCTGCCCATACAAATCAAATTGGGAGAGTACACAGGGAAAGTTCAACATGCAGAATTCCAGGCATGTCCCACACACATACTTGACTCTGTGTAACCTTCACTGAAGAAGTCTTGATTGGTGTTTATCAATGTACATTGACATTAATTCCCCACTTCATCACAGATTATCAAACTTTTGGAGATGTTACAACTCGCTGTTCTCCCAACCCACTGCACCCAGATCACCTTACATCAAAGACCTTTTCCACCTCGTTGAGGAAGGTAACAATGAACCCTGCCGTCTGGAAGCAAGTACTTGGAGATTGCAGATTTAAATCTTTCAGCCTGATTTTATAGCTCCATAATAGCTGTCGTTTGGCTGAATATTCCCAACTAATTTCACCCAAATGAGTCGTATACCGGAGAGACAGGGTACAGGCGCAGATCAGGATGCTGTAAGAAAGTTGGCATCAATGCTAGAACTGTGCACCTTGGAGATACAAAGAAGAACAGAGACATCTCTGTGGACAGACAGGAGGCAGAAGTACTCTCCTAACTCAGTGTTTATGGGAAGCCCACTGAGAGGGGGGCCGGGAAATGGATTGCGCTACTGAAAAGCAGGTCCCGCCTGGTATGCAGAGAACCGCCTACGGCACCCCCAATGTCCCATGGAGGGCTTTGGGGAGACGGAGAGGGAATGGAGCTGGGGGTTTCCTTGTCCTTCTCAGACAAGGCTCAGACCCAGTCTCTGTGCTTTCAGAGCTGCATGACTTTGAGCACTTTACTTCCCCTGGCTGCCTCTGTTTTTCCGGCTGTTGAAACAAAGGCAACAAGCACCACTCAGCCTTGAGGGGAGTTGAGGCTGTCACACCTGTAAAAGGAGCCCAGCATAGTGCTCTGCAAATATCAGTGTTCCCACACCCCCTTCCTGACACTGAACAAATGCTCAGCGTCACTGTGCATGACCATCTGCTGCCTGTACACTCTGAAAGGAAGCTTCTAGAACAGTGGTTCTTAACCTTTTTTGAGGTACCGAACCCACCAGTTTCATATGCGCATTCACCGAACCCTTCTTTAGTGATAAATAAAATATGATTTTTTTTCCAAATTCAAGACATAGGTATATGTTTTTTTACTCGTGCACAAAATGAGCCGTGCATGAACATCACCTTGCTCAAAGAACAAAACCAACAAAGTGCGTGAACTCACAACAAATTACAGTATTACTTTATTCTGGCCTCCATGGCAGAGGCTTCTCCAAACCCGAGACCGACTCATCAAACCCCTAGGTTCGATAGAACCCAGGTTAAGAACCACTGTTCTAGAAGGAGCATAGGGAGCAGCCCAAAGATGGTTTCAAAAATAAAATAAATCCAGAGGAAAGATTTTCCTGAAATCGGTACAGGTAAGAAAGTCAAAGCAGTCAGGTAGGAAATGACTTTTATTCCGGAAAAATAAAAAATAAATAAAAGCAAGCTTTGGATGGAAATGAAAGGATGTCTAGGCGGTCCTGAAGAATGGTGGGTTGGTTGTTGGAGTCATTGGCGGCAAAACGTAAATATCAGGTTGTTTTTGGACCCTCGCGTTCCCTGGGCAAACCGGTGTGGAGGTTCTGTGGGTGGGTGGTGGGTGGCTAGCACCTGAGGGCTGGTCTCTGAGGGGCCGGGTCACAGGGAAGGATGTGGCCCGGCTGTGCAGGCCCCGGGGCCGAGGCTGTCTGCCATTCCACTGTGCACAGCAAAGCCATACTGCGTGTAGGCAGGAAAGGCACGGTGAGTGACCCGGTTCAGCGTGGGCTCAACAGAAACAACTCTAAGGACTATCTGCTTCACCTGCTGCACCCAGCTGGGAAGTTTTGCTCCTGGGCATTTGTTTCTTGGGGTAAAGGTATGATCATTTTGAGATGCTTTCTTCTGAAATGGGAGCATCTACCAGAAGGCTGAATAGGACCAGTTTTGGGTCCTTGCTTTGCTCAGTCCTGACAGGGGGCCATCAACTTGAACTTGGTCTGTGCTCCTGCCAGGGCTCCTGTCTGATGGGACACAGGACAATTCAGCACTGTTCCGATAGGCCGAGCTTATCTGGGAGGACACTTCATCCCAAAAGCAGAAGGAGCCAGTACTTGACTGAGCCCCAAAGCCCGAGACATGGAAGAGGGAAAATGACTGAACAGGAAAGTGTGGCGTTGGCCTTTTGACAGGGAAAGAGAATAAGTAAGAACTAGAACAACCCATTTCACTGAAGCTATGAAGAGTGAAGTCTGAGAAGCACCTCTTGAGGGTGCCTTCCTTCGAGGTTAACACGAGGAGAAGAGAGGCTTTGTCCTCATTGCTCCGTAGGTCACAGCGAAAGCTCTGGTCACTGATTGGTCAGCAGTCTTGGCTGCATGGGAATTTGGGAGCATGGGATTTGCCTGGGGTTGGCGGTTGTGTTTTAAGAGGTGGGAGAGCCTGTGGAATTTGCTCAGGTTGCAATTTAAAAAATGTGTTTATGGCCCTGGCTGGTGGTTCAGTTGATAGAGCGTCAGTTTGGTGTGTAGATGTCCTGGGTTTAATTTCCTGTCAGGACACACAGGAGAAGTGACCATCTGCTTCTCCACTTTTTCCCCTCCACCTTTTATTCCTTTTCCCCTTCTGCAGCCAGTGGCTTGATTGGTTTGAGCATGAAAACGGGTATTGTGGATAACTCAGTTGGTCTGAATGTTGGCCTCAGGTGCTAAAAATAGCTCAATACTCAAGCATCAGCCCCAGAGGAGGTTGCTGAGTGGATCCCAGTTGGGATGCCTGTGGGAGTCTGCCTCACTATTTTCCCTCCTCTCACCTAAAAAAATAATAATAATAATAAAAAAAGAAAAAATGTGCTTATATGATCAGACTTGATATCAAATATGTAAGGAAAGAGGAAACAAAGGTTTGGATTATATTTCTGTTCCTTGAGTGGCAGAGAGATGATGACTCAGTAAGATGGGGAGGGGTCAGTCTGAAATAGCGGTGAACGGTTAAAACCAGCCAGGGAGAAAGGATCCGCATCCTGGATGGACCAATGTTGGTCAGAGAGTAAATTATTAATGAAAAAGAAACAAGCCTATTAAAAATGCGGAAAAAATCCGACGGAAAAAAATTTATTTAGAAACGCTTGCCAAAACCTGGTTGGAAAATTTTACTACCCAGAAAATTAAATAAGTAAAAGTATTTCGTGGATTCATGTATCCTGATAGTGATATCTTTGCTCTAAGAATTATTTGATTCAATGATGTAATGAATATAAGTTGATCCATTCTTAAGTAGATGCTTGAAATGTTTGAAAACAAAGTCAAATTTTTACAAAGCTGGACTCCACGTCCTGGAAGGTTTCTGTTCTCATCATTGGCACTGGCTGAGTGGTGCCAGCAGTTTGAAGGATGAGGTGCAATTGTTGGCTGGGATTTATGAAATCAAACCAGGAGTTACCTCAAAATCCTCAAGTGCTCAAACAATGTGACAGGGAGACATACAGAAGGAAGACTAAGCTGTGTTAATCATGGAGGTATTGTTGTTATTGAAACTTACGGGGAGTGGGACCCTAGGAATCGGGATTTTTGATGAGAAGGAGAGTGGACTTTGCAGAAAGAGATGGAAAGACGTGTGTGTTTTTGAGCTTTGGGGGCATGAGGTGTTTGGGATGAGTGGTGTGTGTGTGGGGTCAGGGCAGAGAACGTAGTGAGGACACATCAGAAGGGTGGCACCCCGTCGAACACCCAGTTGGGATGCTCTCCCTAAGACAGACTCAGGGCTCGCTAGTGGGGTTCATGTGGTGACTTTTCACAACACCTTTAAAGTAAGTGACATAGTTGTTACACACACAGCCACTTGACCCAGCATTGCACACAGCCCTTGGGGGTCATGGCTGCAGCTGGGTTTCCGGAATGAGGACCAGAGTCTGTCTGCAGTTCTCTGTCTCCCTCAGTTCGACATGACAGACATCAGTAAGCGTCCCCATGTGCCGGGTGCTGTGCTGGCCCCTGGGATAGAAAGGTAAACAAGAGATGAATGTCTGAAGGATGGTTTAGCTGCATAGGTGGGGTTTGGACAGGTGGATGAGTGGGTTTTTGTTACAGACAAATGAGCACGAGGACTTCATTACTAAGGAGTAAATATTGGTCAGGGAGAGAAGAGGAAGAATGTTGCAGATAGAGGCATGGCTTCCTCAGGAAACAGTCACTTGGTGGGACTCGAATATAGGATGCGGAGGGAAGAATCAGGGGAGAAAGAGAGGACACAGAATTGTCGCTGTTTATTGAGCACTTTCTTTGTCCGTACAACTAGGTGAAAGTCAGAGGGGAAGACCTTACATGTCATGCTCAGAGACTTAAACCTCCTACCATAAGAAGAGAGCAGGTGCAGCCTTGTGAAGGAGGTCCCAAGACTGTAGGTATCTAATCATGGTCCCGATTATTGTTTATTTTGTGTCAGGCTAAGTATGTGAACGTTGTCTCATGTGTCAGGTCAGAGTTTATACTAGTTGAACAAGACATGATAAGGGCCTAGACTAGATAGATAGTGATAGGGAGAGGAAAAAGTGGAGTTCTTTAAAAATGGCACTGGACAAAAATATATATTTGCACTCACTTCCACATGCACAAGGTCCCTGGCAGAATAAACTGGAAGTTTGTAATGCTGACTCTTTTTTGCAGGCTGGGGTGCAGAGGCTCTGGGTGTGCACTTATAGAAATGGGCAGATAGGTTGGAGGGGCACTTTTTACTGGTATTTTTATAGTTTAAAAAATTCATCTCCACATGTGTATTACTTATCTGAATTAAAAGAAGAAAATAGTAGAATTGGCCATTTTAAGGGTTGGCCAGTTCTGTTTCCTGGAAGTGCTCGAGTTGAGGGTGGAGGCCTGTTAAGGGAGGAAGTTGCAGAGGGACATTCTTTCTATGGTAAGAGGTGGACCTCAGTGTCCCCTGACGTCCTGTGTTGCGATTACCCGACATGCAAGCGACTTCTCTATTCCCCCGCCCTCCACCCAAGTGCCCGCTACGGGGAGCCTGTTGAGTGAAGTCCAGTGAAGAGTGCTTCTAATCGCATGCTCTGTCCACGTTTTATGTTGAGATTGCCTGTGTCACCTAGGAAGGTTTTGCACTAAAGGAGAAATTCTGCTACACCTCCACTCATAGGACTAACATCAAAAGCACCGTCTGGCCAGTCTCTAGCGCCAGACACAGCTCCTTGATGGGTGGCAGCAGAGTGACCCACTGACCCACATTGGCGTCGTCCAAAGACCAAGGCTGCTGATCAGTTCCCCTTTCGTAGAAGGAGGCAGGTTGCCCCACGTCCTTGCTCATCTGACAGTTTCATGCCTACGTCTGCAGGAATCTGAACCGGGCTGCTCAGCTTTCCTGGCCTGACTCTGCTCTGATTTATGAACCTTGTCCTGAATTCTAGTTCCAGTGTTGTTGACCTCTTATCTGCTGGTCCCGACATGACCTATGGCCGACGGCGAGGTTTGATATTTGTGGGGGTTTTTTTTGTTCAGAATTCTACTTTGATTTCTGACAAAGCAGTATGTCAGCTTCTCACAGAGGAGATGATTTTCTGAATCACTGTGCTCATGGAGTTGCCTCCATAGTTATTTCAGCACTAAATTTCATTCTCTTTACGACAATGGCAGGAGCCCCTGATCTAAAAGGACACTTTGTTATTGTCATCAGACAAACCCTGTAGTGTTGTGAGTTCCTGTGACCTTTACAGTGTTTTGGCATTATGAAGAAATCTCATTTATCTGTTATTATTATTATTATTTTAAGCACATTTCATGAAGCTTGATAAAATAAAGTATAATTATCTGGAAGCACTGTGTATCAAATCAATTTTTCTTTCTCTTTGTGTGTTGGGGAGGGAATATTACTAAGACAATATTGGAAATGTTTGACCAGTATTGACTTCATTTAACTAGTGAGTGGGAGGTGAATGACTCACCTTCTGGAAGTAAATGAATCCTTTTAGCTAACTTTGGCACCTAGCAGGGTGCTGGAGACATTTGTTGTTAAAAGAGTTAAGCAATTTATGATCCGATTTCCCTGATTCAAAAGCCTGAGCTTCCAGGTACAGGTCTGATCGATCTTATTTTATGTGGTATAAAATAGAGTCCAAGTGAGCCTTTGGTTAATTGGATTCTGCAAGAGACATCTTTCTTGAATGCTTGTGAATTGCAAAGATTTTTGTCAGAAGCTCCTGAGAGAGTATCTTTGTAAAATTTGACTATATTCTACAACTGAAAATTCCCCCAAAGATTGACAATATTTTTAATTGATGACTTAGTGCCATGTCACTGGGCAAAAATTCCCAAGAGTTCAACCACCTCTTGGTCACAGTCAGTTTGATAAAGATATTTGAAGAGTATACCAAATATTTGTTGGGTCTTGTTTCTTGAAATGTAACTTACATTTATAAACTTACCTAATGCTGTTGTAGGATCCATTCTTTTGTTTTTGCTTTGGATTTGTGTAGGCTTATATGCTTCTCCTATTTAAAAGCACTACAGCAAACAAAACAAAACAAAACCATAAACTACATGAAAACCTTTCTTATCCCTAAACTGTAAAATGGTATAGCTATCATGCACTTCAATCACTTTTTTTTTGTGACAGAGAGAGAGAGAGACAGACAGACAGGAAGGGAGAGAGATGAGAAGCATCAATTCTTTGTTGTGGCACCTTAGTTATTCATTGATTGCTTTCTCATATGTGCCTTGACTGGGGGGCTACAGAAGAGCGAGTGATCCCCTGCTCAAGTCAGCAACCTTGGGTTCAAGCTGGTGAGCCTTGCTCAAACCGGAAGAACCTGTGCTCAAGCCAGCAACCTCAGGGTTGTGAACCTGGGTCTTCTGAGTCCCAGTCTGATGCTCTATCCACTGAGCCACTGCCTGGTCAGCCCATTTATTATTTTTTTTTTAGTTAATAGTTTACTAAGGAGAAATACTGTCACGGTTTCCTTCTGTATTTAGGCAAGTGGCAATTATACTCGCTGTTTAGGCAATTCTCGGGGGATGACTGAAAATTCTATCATTTTATTTTCCCCTTGGATGATCGGGGCAGAAGACATTGGTAAACCTAGAGAGACTTCCTCAGCAACTTTGGAACTCCTTCCTTCTGCCCCGTTTTCTTTCTTTTCTCCTGGGACTTCGGTTCTGAGGAAGGTGGACGTTCTCCCCTGTTTCTCTGCTCTCTTCCTTGCTTGCTCTTCTCTTCTTTCTCTGCACGTCACCTTGATAGCGTTATTACAATTTTGCTTCTAGTTCATCAGTCCTGTCCTCATTTATGCATCATCTAATTTTAGACTCACCCTTTTAGTTTTTTATATGTTATTGTGTTTTTCACGGGTGCAGCTTCTGTTTGCTTTAAGAGTTTCTGTTTCTTGGTTGAAATTCCTAAGGATGTGTTTTGTCTTCCTGAATGTATTACTGAAGGCTTAACATCTTGTGTCTGAAACCTTGGTCGTCTTGCTCTCCTGCCACGCTAATCTCTATCCTCTTATTTTCCTCGGTTTCTAACCACATCGTCTGGTGATGTTTGATTTTGCTAAACAAAGTGTAATGAAGCACAATGAAATTAACTTGAAGCATATGATAGCTACCCCAGACCTTATTAAATTTCTTTTTTTTTTTTTTTGGCAAGAGCCTAGGAACACTAGAATCCCAGATCATCTCTTTCTAATTATAAAAATTAATATGATATACAAAGCTATGTTTCAATTCCTGCAAAGGTCGAACTATTTCTGGCTTATCTGTACTTGTAGGGCTCAGCCCTTTGAGGCCATAACCCAAAACATGGGGTGTTTTTGTTTATTTAAATTTTTGAATTATTATTATTATTGTATTTTTCCAAAGTTAGAAGTGGGCAGGCAGTCAGACAGACTTCCGCATGCGCCCAACTGGGAACCACCCAGCATACCCACCATGGGGCGATGCTCTGCTACAACCAGAGACATTCTAGCGCCTGAGGCGGAGGCCATGGAGCCATCCTCAGCGCCCGGGGCCAACTTTGCTCCAATGGAGCCTTGGCTGTGGGAGGGGAAGAGAGAGATAGAGAGGAAGGAGAGGGTGAAGGGTGGAGAAGCAGATGGGCGCATCTCCTGTGTGCCCAGACTGGGAATCAAACCCTGGGCTTCCACACATCAGGTCAACACTCTACCGCTGAGCCAACCGGGCAAGACCTGGGGTGTTTTACTAGAGAAAATTTCTTCCTCTACCCTGTAAGGCTTTCAGAATCTCTGCTCAGCTTCTCTGTTAAAAGAGGCAGAAGTCTCCAGAAAAAAGTGACCCTGAATGCAGAACGTACATCTGTGGGTTTCTTTCTTTCTCTTCCCCAATCAGTTTGCATTTATAGACATTATCGATGAACTAAAAATATAATTTTGTGTTCCTAACTCATAGTCGTATCATTTTCCCATCCCACCTTTTCAAAAGCTTACTTTTTAGAAACTAGTAACGAAGCTTCTAGAATCGCTGTGGGTCTGGTCATTCTTTGGCCACCGAATCACATTGCCTGGACAGAAACCCAGCTCCTGCACCTCTTCATGAGGCCTCTTTATTGGTCGTAGTGACACTCATCGGAACAAAGACTAAGAGGAAGACTCTGCCTAAGGGTTCAGGAGGACTTCAGAAAACTGTGTGAGAGAAGAAAGGTTAGCTATATTTACTCAATCAACATGATTGGTGGAGTTAACCGAGTGACTGTACCTTTACTTTGGATAAACTGATGTTGGTCAAGGAAGTGGACGCATCTGGTAAACTTTTGACTGATTGATGTGAAGAAAAATAACAAAGTACTAAAAAGAGGTTAACAGGTTCCAAGGTCCTGATTCAAGTCCTTGCTTGCTTACTTACTATTTATGCAGCTTTGGGAGCGTCATTCACTCTCGTCAGACCTTAGTATTTTTTGTTTACGAAATAAGGGGATTGAACCGGAATCCATTTTTCTTTTCCTGACAAGTGCTATCCTTTCTTCAAAGGAAATCTAACATAGAAATGCAAACTTGAAAAATGAATAAAACCATGCTACATTAGACGTAGCGGTGTGTGCAGGTGTGCGTGCATGTATGTGTGTGTCTGTGTGTGCATCATGGGCCAGAGCAGGTGTCCTGTTGGATTCCCCCACCTTTGCCTTTTGTGTGGCCCCTCCAGCACCTCCGCGGAGACTCCAGCACTCCGTGGAGGACATTATGACAATGTCTGTTCTAACCGCAGGGCACCTTGCAGGACTAATACTATGCTCCCTGGGGCGGCGGTGAGAGGGGGCAAGGATGTTCCCTGCAGAGCATTCCTCGGGGAAACCTTCCCACGTCTGCTGGGCCTCTCTATTCTGGGGCCTATAGCTGTTTCCAGCAGCAACTCGCACTGAGGCGGGACTAGCCCCATTGGCCTGGATAGAGAGAGAAGGTGTGGACCTCGGCCTGGGTTGCAGTGGAGGGAAGGGCGGGAGGACGGAGGGATGAGGACTTGCTGAGGGATGCTTGCTGAGGTGGGTCATTGACCCCCAGGAGGGTCATTGAAGGAGGAAACCTATTCTCTAACTCAAGACCAACTCTCTATCCCACGGCCCGGCTGGTGGTATCATATCATTGCAGAGCTAACCTAACAGGTGCTGCAGCTGTTAGCCTGCCTGACCTTGACCTCTGATGCCCGCCCCTGCCCTCTTTTCTATGGAATAAGGCCATGCCGGAGGTCTGGAGGCGTTATGCATGCAAGAGAAAAGTCCGATAGGAGTGAGCTGTAGAGAGAAGGACGAGATAGCTGCAGAATTAGACTTCCTTTGTATGCAGGTAATGTGGACCTCGTCTAAGGAGCTGGTAGGCTGTGTTGAATTGGTGGATGGGCCAAAACAACAACAAACCCAGTGGTAGCTATTGTCTTTGCAACTACAGAGTATGGTCCCAGGCCTGTGACCTGTTGGTCATGACAGATTCCTTTGAACTGAGAAGATTTTGGAAAATTGAAACAGATGATGACTGGTTATCTCCTTTAATTTTTACTGGAATATCTAAAGGAGAGACACTGTTGCTGGATATTTGGTCTTCTGGAAGGTATTCAGAAACAGAAAATAGAGAACAACAGTAATTTCTGATGTGTAAATGTTAGGTCAGAACTAGCTGGAAGTGAAAAAATAGTGTATCCTGTGATGTACTCTCTTTTTTTTATCATATATTAAGAAAATGAGCTATATGTGGGATGTGGTAGATCTAGGGCTCTGTGAGCTTTGCATGGTTTTAGAGCTTTTTAAAAGGTTAGGAGGGACTTCTATCTATTTATCATCTGTCTATTATTTATCTATCAATTACCTATCTATCTATTTATCATCTTTCTCTCTATCATCTATCTATCTACCTATCATCTATCTACATCCATCCATCCATCCATCCATCCATCCATCCATCCATCCATCCATCCATCCATCCATCCATCCATCTATCTATCTAATCCAGGGGTGCTCAATATGTCGATTGCAATCTAAAGGTCGATCGCGAAGGAAGTGTGGGTAGATCGCATGACATTAAAAAGACATTTGTCTTTTGATTGGCATACAGGGTAGCCAATCTGACGTCTGAACTTTTGACACCCTACACATGCACGTTAAACTGCGCTAACTTGTTCAGTTACATTGCTGTGTAGTTAGCCTTCAATTTATTTAAACTAAATACAACAAAGGGTATAAAAATGAGTGCCGTAGCTGGTCCGAGTAAGAAGGCTAAAACCTACCACTTTCATACAGAATGGGAGGGGATTTTTTTCACTATGTCATATTCTAAGTGCGTTTGCCTCATCTGTCTGTGTGCTGTTGCTATTCCAAAGAAGGGAAATGTGGAGCAGCTTTTTCGGACTGTTCATAAAAACTATGACATTGACTTTCCTCCAAAAAGAGAGCTGAGAAGGAGAAAGGTGAAAGAAGAATACACTATATTAAATAGTAATAATAGTAACTTAAATAATGATAATATAGAAGAAATAAATTTATGTTTTGCATTTTTATTGTAGGTAGATCATTTTGACTTGGTCATCTTATAAGTAGCTTGCAAGCTGAAAAAGTGTGGGCACCCCTGATCTAATCTATCATTTATCTACCTATTATCTATCTATCTATCTATCTATCCATCATCTATCACTCTATCATTTATCTATCTATCTATCTATCTATCTATCTATCTATCTATCTATCTATCTATCTATCTATCTATCATTTATCTATCTATCTATCTATCTGTCATTAATCACCTCTTCTCCCTCAAGCCTAGCAGGCGTGGAGCCTGGGAGAAGGTCTGGATTTCCTCTAGACCTTCCCTGACAAGGCAATTCACGGATTCTGACCCCACAGAGCTTCCCCTTAGCAGACAGTGATCTGGCCTGGCCCTGGCACTCGATTTATTTGAAGCCCTGTGAGTCTTACTTTTAAAGTGTTTTAGGGAAAGAAAAGTGAAGGCATGTGCAGGCTCCACACTGAACATGGTTTTTAGAAATTTGTGTAAGGAGAATAGCTTTTTTTTTTCCCTTTGCTAACATAACAGAAATTAGCTGACATGTCTTTGACCAACTTAATATTTTTTCTGCGACAGAACTTAACATGCGGTGTCCCCGGGAATGGAATTTAAAGGCTGGTGGTGTGAGGATAGCAATTTCTCTCTGTGGCTTGGGTGGGGCTCAGAAGAACAGGCCATGCTGAGGGGATTATGGCATATTCGAAACTGACTTAGTTTGCATGTTGAGAGAATTCTAGGAGCAAGAAATTTATTCCCTGAAAAGAAGAAGAAAATACTGTTCAAAGCTTTTCTCCAGTGGGTTTTTTAAAATAAATACACTGTATTTCTTTAATTTTGAAGGATAACCACAGTTGGGGGGCCGTTTTGTAGACCGGGTGTGTGTGTATTCAAATGGTCCAGTGCCTCCAATCTACTGATCACCGAGTTCATTAGTATGCTGAGAAAAGACAAAATTATCCCATGCCAAAAAGTCATTAGGGCCCGAAACAATCCTTGTAGTGGAGTCCAAATTATAACATAGCTACAATGTCCATGAAATCCATCGCCTGATCTAGTGGTATCCATTCCATGACATCGCTGAGGTCAACATGCTATAAAAACATACTAACACAATCTGAGAATTAATTTGGGCTTTATTTAATTTTCCTTCTTCCTGATGGTTCTCTAAAGGAAGATAATACCAGCGAACCTCATTTTATGCACTTGGAAGAATACTTGCAATACACTTTACAAATATATGGAATACATTCTAAATGTACTTTGGAAACTATTTATTCATAATACCTGATACATCATTTGCAAATTAAAGAACTGTTTGAGACACACCACCCAATGATTGTGATACTTGTAAGTTGAAATGTTTTTATTTTTTCTGCTTCCTTAACTTGGGACATAGCTGTTTAACTGTGTGAATGTAATCAGGAAGGTAGCTAACAGGAAGAAGGCATGGTCATGTCCGGAGGCAGGGCCCTTGCCTACTGGCCTTTGGGAAAGGGAGTGAGATAGCTCACCTGAAGCTGCTGAAGGTGAGAGCAGCTTAAGGTGAGAGCAGTTAAGGTGTGGCACCCAAAAGAGCAAACAAAAAGTTGTTTCAGGAAGAAAACCTTTCCTTTCTCTTCTAGTGAGAGTGAGATTACCAACTGTGTCTGCCTGGTGACTCAGGTGTATCAGTCACTATTCTTGTCGGAGTAAGCAGGACACACTTCCTTAGGACGCACAATAAGCAGACATTGATGTTGGTACCTCTGAGCATTGGTGGTTGTCTTTGCAGAGCTTGAAGCACTCAGGCACACTTTCTCTGTTTCTTTCCATGCCTTATCCTTCTGGGAAGCCCGCCTCATCTGGCCTGCCCAGCTCGCAATGGGAGTTCATCCAGAGTTGTTGATTTACTAGATGCAGTGTCTGAGGCTGCCCAGCTCTGCCTGATACTAGATTTGCTGCTAGCCAGAGATGCATGGGATCTGTGGTTGTTCTGCTGGGATCTATTTTTCCGAAGTTAGAAGCAGGGTGACAGTCAGACTCCTGCATGTGCCCAACTGGGATCCACTCAGCATGCCCACCAGGGGATGATGCTCTGCCCATCTGGGGCATTGCTCCATTGCAACCGGAGCCATTCTAGCACCTGAGGCAGAGGCCATGGAGCCATCCTCAGTGACCAAGCCAACTTTGCTCCAATGGAGCCTTGGCTGCGGGGAGGGGGGGAGATAGAGAGAAAGGAGAGGGGGAAAGGTAGAGAAGCAGATGGGCGCTTCTCCTGTGCGCCCTGGCCGGGAATAGAACCCGGGACTTCCACACGTGGGACTGACACTCTACCGCTGAGCCAACCAGCCAGGACTCTGCTGACCATTTCTTCATTGCCTTTCTGAGTTTGCTCATGAGCTCTGCCAAGGTCTGTGCTAAACCACACACCTGGAAAGGCTAAGGTTGACTCTGCTTCCTTTCAAGTTCAGTTCCCCTGTGATACCCCACCCTGACCACTCCCTTACCTCTGAAGGCAGGGAAGATGTCTATTTCCTATTGAAAGCCCAATAGAGTATCGGTTGCATCTCCTGGCCATTCAGTAACTGTCTGAGAAGGCTCAGGGTCCCTGTCCCCTGTAGGGGCCCTAACTGTTGGCTCATTCTGCTTCCATACAGATGACCAACTTTCAGGGATGAGCAGGAAGCATTTTCTTGAAAGAGACTGAGAGATCATGGAACACTGACCTGAACAAGAAGTTTGGGTTGAGAAGTCTGAGTCGAATTACAGCCCAGACTCATTTGTGGGTTGATCTTGGGTTTTAGTTCCCTGACCTGTAAACTAGAATAATGAAGGCTAGCTCACAGGGCAGGGCGAGCATTCATTGCAAGACTGATAGACAGCAGAAGTACTTCGGAGACCATGAAGTTTTGTACCATTTTCTTTATTATTTGGATGTTTGATTTTGTGGATGCATGTTTTCATAAGAACCCAGAAAACTTAGAATTTTCTGGAAATACTGGGAGGATAAAAGTTGAGCGTTTTATGAGAGAAGGACAGAAGGAGAAGGGGAAAATGTCTGCTTCACCCTAATGTGTGTTCCAAGGGATTGTAATTGGTACTACCAAAGATTAGCTTCCAGAAAACAACTAGTTTAACTAGCAATTCTTGTTGATTCTGTTGTGTCTTTTTTATTCTTGCATGAATCTGAGAAAGTTAAAAAGCCATGATAACATGAACAGTCAGATGAATTATTGCTACAATGTTCAGGCCAAATTTTTTGGTAGGGTTTTCAAAAAAATGTATAAAGAACCATTCTTTTGGGGCCTGTCTCCATGAACTTTTCTTTATCTGCCATGCAGAACTTTGTCAATATTTAACTTTCTTCTGAATTTGGAAGGTACAAGTGTGACTTGTTATTTTTAATGATTGGAAAGGGGCTTGGTGTTTGCAAGCAAAACGTAAGCATTGAAAGAGAATTTATAATACAATACGTTCTTTGTAAGTGGTGTAGACACAACAACACCCAAAGGGAAAAAGGAGTGATTCTCAAGATGACTTGGCCTTTGGCAATGCCCAAGAGGAGATGTTTAAAGTAATAACAGCTTCTATTCATTGAGTGCTTACTACCTGCAGGGCTCTCTCTAGACTAAGAGCTTTGTGTGTGAGTTCTCTTTGTGATAAGGGACTCAGAGAGGTTGTAAATTTGTTTGTGTTGGGATTATTTACCTGTCTTGGTTGGTTATAGTACCAATTATTTTCAATTGTGTTTTAAATGATAAAGAAACAGACATGCACACAGGAGAGAGGGAGGGAAGAGAGAGAAAGACAGGGATTAAGACAGACTAGTTGTGAGATTCAGGCTTTTGTGGATAAACTGACTCATGACATGTCATAAAAATGTAACTATTAATTGTCTCAGTCCTATTTCAGACATTCAATGAGGGTCTGAATCAGGACATGGTAGGTTCCGTGACTTGTCTGCTCACACTCAGGCATTAGTATATTCTACCATCTCTTTCAAGAAACAAATGTAGCACCTTGGTCTCAATGAATGAGTCAGCATGGTCGAGTCTAAGATGTTTATACAGACTGAACCTGACTCAATGTCAGACGTTTCTCCCTTTTCCGATGAGGGGCTTCTAGCTGACCTATGTGATAGGAGGGATGTGGTTGTCTTCTGTCTCTTTAGGCTTCATGCTTCCTCCTCCTTAACAGTCTTCTCATCCCTGTTTCTGAGCTCATTCTTGACCCTGGTGAGATTTGAAAGAACAAGAGTAAAAGGGGTTAGAAAAGGTCCTAAATTGGCTCTTATAGGCTGGGTACATTTCTAAGAGGATTTTCTGTCTGGTGGGCGATTTGGTGGGTTCTTCTGGGATTCTCATCCCTGAAGACCTCTCATTTTTGCATTTGTTGACACTGATGTATCCATTTCTATATTATCGCATAGTCTCTTGTAACTCCCTTTCGAGTCCCCAGGAAACAAGTGTCTTCTAATTTCTTGTTTCTGGGATTCCTTTGCTACTCAAGGTGGCTCTGCCTCAGGGGACCCACTTGGACACCACACCAGCTCATTATACCAAGTAATTCGCACCTCATCTTCCAGAAATATTCACACAACCCTCATCCCAACAAAACTTTGGGAGGGTAGCTTCATCCCCACAGGGCCACCCATTGAGGAGCCTGCCACAGGCCACTTTGGCCGGTTCAGGCTTGCGTCAGGCTTGAGTCTTCTGTGCCTATCACCTGCAAGGGAAAGCCTAATTCTTCACTGGCACCATGGAAGAACATTTACTGTGCTGGAGGGAAACAGGGTGACACGGGACACTCCCCCATCCTGGGTGAGCAGGAGGAAACTGGAAACACCAATCTCTCAAAAGAAATCTCTTCTGACACCCATGTCCATTTCTAGCCCCTCCCTTTTCTCCTTTCTACGTTTTCAGAGTGTGTGAGGTGACTCCACGACTTAGGAAGCCTCTTCTCTGTCTTCTTTGTTGGGAGAGAAGTTCTACAAATGGCGCTCTGTCTCACATTCAGTTTGGCATCTGCTGTAGATCACAGGGATGGCTCAGGAAGCCTCACCAGCTTCCGTGGCAGTGCCAGCAGCAGCAGTGACGGGGACCATCGGGTGCATGCACCCTGGGGACCCCACTTCTGCCCGGATCTTAGAGCTCTCCGGTTCCTTTTGTCCTGGGGAAGCAGGACACAGCTGCAGCCAGAGGCTGGAGCCCCACCCCCATTCCAGATTGGGTGGGGGGTCCTGGCTTCTCCCAGTTTCTCCCACCTAGAGGCTGACCCAGCACCCACCTGTAGCAGGTATCTCAAAGGTAGGGTGGTCAGCACTGCCCTGTGCCCCTTCAACGGGGAGGGTAGAACTAAGATGGGTCATGCTGGAACTTCTGATGACCAGGTGTAAATAGAGGTTTGCAAAGATTTCTATATTCATTTAACAAAAAAAATTCTTTAAAACTTTTAATTGAACTTATTCAGGTGACATTGGTTAATAAAATTATACAGGATTCAGATATACAATTCTATACTACATAATCTGTATACTGCACTGTGTGTTCACTTCCTTCCCAGTCAAGTCTCCCTCCATCACCATCTGTCCCCGTTACCCTTCTGCACCTCCCCACCCCCTTCCCTCCTGTAACCCTCACACCCTTGTCTGTGTCCCCCCAAGTCAAGTCTCCCTCCATCACCATCTGTCCCCACTACCCTTCTGCACCTCCCCACCCCCTTCCCTCCTGTAACCCTCACACCCTTGTCAGTGTCTATGAGGTTTCTTTTTTGCTTCATCCCCTCACCTTTTTCACCCAGCCCCCCCCCCGCCTCTGACAGCTATCAGTTTGTTCTCTGTATCCATGAGTCTGTTTGTATTTAGAAAACAAATTCAAAAATGGAACAAAATAAATACCTAATGAGCCACATATATGAGAAAAACAAAACAAAACAAAACAGAACAGCCCCAAATGTTAAGGCAGGAGAAACCCTCTTCTAACTACTCCATTGCAACCTTCTTTGCAGTTCAAATAAGTGTGATAAGACACTAATAAGCTTGATAAGTGAATAAGTGTTTGTAGCAGTTTTATATACTGTAGTCTCAGAGCCTTGCACAGCTCTGGATACCCAGAAAGTACCCAGCGAATGTTTGTTTACAGACGGAAGGGCAGAAGAATGGCCGACAAGCACCTCCGCCAATCTGAGCAGGCTCCACATTCCAATGCCCGGCTTCCTTCCTCCAGCTTCTGTCTGCTTTGACCCTGACTTTGCTCTTAGCCCCAGTGGTCATGTTTACTCTGCCTGCGTCGCCTCTCTCTCCTTTGAGTTACTGAGGATCTGACCTTGGTCATCTCTCTGACTTTGTAGTTACTGCAGAACTGGGTTCTGGTGGAAGCTTCTACTCCTTGATCACGCACCGCGGCCCAACTTATGTTTAGTGATTCGTTAAACAATTATTGAGAACCTGCCAGAAGCTACGGGTTAAGTAAGGGCAGAGGATGCAAGGCTTAAAATGATGCGGTATACGAATAACTGGTATAAATGATAGACGCTAAGTGATTAATGGGGATTATTGCACCATTTACAATAACCCTGAAAGTAGACATTGTTATTATCATGTCTGTTTTACAAACAAGAAAACAAAACACAAGAAGCCTAAATAAATTGCCCAGGTTCCTATAGAGGTAACAAAGTTCTTAGTCTAATTCCTGACCAACCTGCTACACAGCTTTATCCAGCTGGTTCTGCGCAATGTCTCGAGGAACGTTTGTCTGCTTCCAGGGTACAGCTACAGGCTTGGAGACAAGGCTGGTATGGGGGCTGGTGATGTGAGGGAAGCTCCTGTTGGAAGTGATGGAGATGCAATATTGTGTAGTGGTAAGGCGTATTGGTCAAAACTCATGACTTCAGTGTTTACTAGTTTTGTGTCCTTAGTTTTCTAACTTGTAAAATAAGGATAATAAAAATATCCACTCAGAGGGTTGTCCTGAGGATGAGACAGAATGAATTTATTTATATTTTTAAATTGAATGTGTCGGGGTGACATTGGATAGTAGAATTAGATAGGTTTCAAGTGTACAATTCTATAACACATCATCTGTATATTGTATTGTGTGTTCAACACCCCAAATCAAGTCTCCTTCTGAGGATGAGACAGAATTTAATAAAGTACATGACACTCAGCGAGCATTTGATAACTTATAGCTATTATTTTGTTGAGAGATATGTGTGTGTGTGTGTGTGTGTGTGTGTGTGTGTGTGTGTATTTAAAGGTACAATATATTGAAAATATTCAAGTGGCTTGATCTTCCTTCTGAAAATTCCAGGGTTTTGGGCTTAGTAGGACATCTAGGAATGAGACACTGTTATTATTTCTCCTTTAGAGAAGAAAAATGACGTACAAGCTGCCAAAGACTTGGTTAAGGTTGCCTGAGAATTTTTTCTTTAGAAACAAGATCTCCCGTCTCTCTGTTCTTTCTCTGTCTGCAGTGGTGCCCAGCTCAATGGAGAGCAAGTTTTTAGCATGTGTTCCTTTTCCAAGGAAGGTTTTGTTACCTTTCAATCCATACTGGCAGGAGCCTGGTGTAGTCTTTGCTTAATTTGTGACTTTATTTTATTTATTTATTTTTGTATTTTTCTGAAGTGAGAAGCAGAAAGGCAGAGAGACAGACTCCCACATGAGCCCAACCACCCAGCATGCCCACCAGGGGGCGATGCTCTGCCCATCTGGGGTGTTGCCCCATTGTAACTGGAGCCATTCTAGCACCTGAGGCGGAGGCCATGGAGCCATCCTCAGCGCCTGGGCCAACTTTGCTCCAGTGGAGCCTTGGCTGCGGGAGGGGAAGAGAGAAATAGAGAGAAAGGAGAGGGGGAGGGTGGAGAAGCAGATGGGCGCTTCTCCTGTGTGCCCTGGCTGGGGATTGAACTCAGGACTTCTACACACCAGGCTGACGTTCTACCACTGAGCCAACCATCCAGGGCCAATTTGTGATTTTAAAATGACAGGGCTGCCACATAGTAAGACCTGTCCCATGTGGATGACCGCAGGCAGGAAGAAGGATAAGGACCTGCACAGAGATGTGCAGGGCATGCATTGAATAGGAGAGGGGTCCTCGCAGGGTGGACCATGAGCCGCTAAAAGACCATGAGGAATGATGGCGTACTCCGCTTTAGCTATGAACGTAAGCCTGTTGCAGGGATGGAGGGTCTATCTGGAATGGTGTGTGGCTGTCCATAGCCTGCTCATAGCTTAGCATTTCATCTTTGGGTAAGAGTTGTCTAAGTGGAAGATTACCACATCAACCTGAGCAGAATGCTGCTCTGTGACATCAGAGGACCCAGGAAATAGGCAGAAACAACCTCACAAAAGGAAACACAACAAAGCTGCATGTTTGGGGTTCCATTAGCTCTGAAAAGAGAATCCCTAAATTTGAATTTAAAACTATTTTCTCTAATTACAAGGCACTGTTTTTAACTTTAGAAAGAAGAAAAATGACCCTTCAAAACACAGGTCAGAGCTCGGTTTCTGAGATCCCTACTAGCCTACTTACCCAGTTTAGTCTGAAAGGTCCAGAGGGGGTGAACTCTCAGACAGGCAAACCTTCTTAGCTCATGTTGCGGCTTTCTACTAGGCATTCATTCCTTGTGTCTAAGTTCTTGCCCAAATTTCCTGCCAGAACATCCATGGACTCTTAGGGTATTCTTGGTAGAGCGTAGTAAACAGTTGTCACTTCAATATTCTCTTCGGTAGCTGAAGGAGGAACAATTCAGCTGGGGGAGGCCATTCCTTCCATTCATCTACACGTAAGCAAAAAAGCAGCAGAGCCCTGGCCAGATAGCTTGGTTGGCTGGAGCATCTTCTCACAGCACAGAGTTGCTGGTTTGATCCCCGGTCAAGGGGCATACAGGGATGGTTTGATGTTCCCGTTTCTCTTTCTCTCACTCTTCTTCCTTTGATGAAATCAAGAAATTAAAATTAAAAAAAAAGAAAATGGAAGTGGCGCAAGAGAGACAGGGGGAGAGAGATAGAGAAAGAGAGAGAGAGGAGAGAGAGAGAAGGAGAGGACACACATCAGAGATGGAAATAAAAGGAAGCATTGAGAGCCAGCCACTTTGGGAACACAATGCAGTGTGCAGATCAAGGATCATAGAGATGTACACCTGAAGCCTAGATGATCCTGTTAACCAGTGTCACTCTATTAGATTCAACTAAAAATTAAATTTAAATAAGGTAAGCCACTTAACTGCTACCTTATGGCCCAAATAGGAAACCATATGCAGATCTATTCCTAAGCAGGTGAAAGCAATTGTCCACATTTGCTTATAGAAAATAATCTGAGTTCATCCTTCTGACTAGACTGCTCATTCCAAGAAGGTAGAAACTGTTCACTGTGACTATTGTTTTAATAACACGTGGCTTAGGGGTTGGCTTATAATAGGTGATATTTGTTCAGTGCATGCATATGAGGGATCATATTTCTGCCTCTAAATATTACTTTCAGTATAAAAGCTGAGGTATTGTGAATTTGCATACAAATTCTCTTCTCTTAGCGTTAAGACAGACTGCACAATCAATACACGGTACAATTATTGAGCTATAGAGAAAGCACTTTAGCAAGAACATTCCCTGGAAAAGATGTCTAAACAATAACAATTCTATTGCAACCAATTATTTTGAAAGCATTTCTACTATTAAAGTAGAAATAATGTCATCTAGCATGTGTGCGTACGAATGTCAGCCTAACTAGATCTGAATATTCCTTGCAGGCAACCTGGACTTCTAGGATTGATCAGGGAAGGCCATTTGAAGCAGGACCCTGAGGGTTACTAGATTAGTCTGTGCAGTTTGCCACAACAGTCACTGGGTGACTTAAGCCACAAAAATTTATTTTATTTACTTTCTGGAGGCTGGAAGTTCAAGGTCATGGTGCCCACTTGGCTGGACTCTGGTGAGAGCCCTCTTCCTGGGTTGCAGACAGTGCCTTCTCATATTGCAGACACACAGAGAGAACAAACTCTCTGGCGTCTCTTCTCATAAGGGCACTAATCTCATCACTAGGGCCCCATCTTTATGACCTCATCTAAGCCCAGTCAGCATCAAAGGTCCTGTCTCTGTATAATTTATATGGGGGGTTAGGGCTTCAACATATGCATGTGGGGGTGGGGGAGGCAGAATTCAGTCCATAGCAGTCATGTTGACTTGGTTAGATTTGTTCCACAGTGTCCTCAGGTTCTTGAGCTGCCGAACAGGAAGATAAGCCCGAGTCAGAATGGCTATGATTAGTGACATGGAAAGACACGAAGTATGGAGGAAGGAGACGACAGATTCAGGGTGTGGTGCTGGCAGAGGGATCGTGGAAAAAAGCTAAAATCAAAGAATTCACGTTCTTTGGATCAGCAAACGTGGGCGAGAACTTAGATACAGGCAACAGAGGTCTCTGACATGTTGAGCCAGTGAGACAGGAAGAAGAGTGGGTTGCTGATCCATAGGGGAGCTTTCTAGGGAGGAGTCCCCCTGTGTTGTGCGGGGGAGGAAGGGTTGAAGGAACAACCCATTCCCCCACTCCCCAACCACGTCACGCACATGTATGTTTGCGTCCATGCCCATGTGTTCCTATAAATGACAACATGAGCTCTTTGGCAGCTGCAGACTATTTTTAATATGAAGTGCCAGAGAGAATAATACATTGATGTATAAATTGATGAACTCCATACAACACATATTTGTTGCCTGAGCAAAATCTTGGGAGAGGGATCCATTGATTAACAGTCCTGGCCATTTCAGAGATTACAATCCAGTAAAGGATTCATGTACTTTACACAACTTTAGTCTAAACAGATTGGGATACATCATTATGGTAAAAACGTCTTATTCTGGCAAGAAGGCATTGCTTGAGCAAAGACCCAGAGGTGAGGACAGGCAAAGGGGCAGGCCTGACAGGCTCGACAAGAGCGGGAGGTCAGGGCAAAAGTGTGAATGAGGCGGAGGTGCATGTGACAGGACAGACCTGTCCCGCAAAGATGGGTCATGCAGTATATCGTTGGTATTAAAACTGTAAATGGGTGATTTAAAAAAATATCTAAAAAGACTTTTTAAGAGGATGATAATAAAAA
This sequence comes from Rhynchonycteris naso, assembly GCA_037038555.1. NCBI lineage: Eukaryota > Metazoa > Chordata > Mammalia > Chiroptera > Emballonuridae > Rhynchonycteris > Rhynchonycteris naso. Next base: position 205,738,941 of record CM072999.1, read on the forward strand.
AAAGACTGAGAAACATGGCCACAGATGGGGTTTTGGCAAAATGATGGGTTCTGTGGAGCCCCCTAAAGAAAGTCACCGGCCTTACCGGTGACAAAGCTGTGTTCTGGTCTGTTCCATGCAGGTAGGGTACTGAGTTGAAGTGGGTCTCAGTGATTTGGGTAAAAATATCCTACAAACTCAAATTTGTTAATGCTGTTTTGGAAGCCAAAGTGTATTATGCAAATGTTGGTTTTCTCCCCAACTCACGGAGGGAGTGAATTTTTTGTTTCTTTTTTATTTTTTTGTATTTTCCCAAAATTAGAAGCAGGGAGGCAGAGAGACAAACTCCTGCATGTACCCGACTGGAATCCACCCAGCAAGCCCACCAGGGGGCGATGCTCTGCGCATCTGGCCCTTTGCTCCTTTGCAACCAGAGCCATTCTAGTGCCTGAGGTAGAGGTCATGGAGCCATCCTCAGTACCTGGGTCAACTTTGCTCCAATGGAGTCTTAGCTGCAGGAGGGGAAGAGAGAGATAGAGAGAAAAGAGAGGGGGAAGGGTGGAGAAGCAGATGGGTGCTTCTCCTGTGTGCCCTGACCAAGAATCAAACCTTGGACTTCCACATGCTGGGCTGATGCTCTACCACCGAGCCAACTGGCCAGGGCCGGGAATGACTTCCAATGTAATGTTTTCTTTCCCCTGATTTCAGATTCTTGGCATTGGAAGAGACATAGGTTGCAGAGTGCTTCCAGAGCCCATTTGGTCATTAAATAACAAACACTCCACCCTCACCAAGTCCATTAAGGTGACCTCACTACTTCCCAGACTCAGAGACACATGCCCACCCTTCTTCAGGCTGCAGGAGAGCTTGGTGGTGGAGCGAGTATCGCAGCCTGGTATTTTGATTCTAGGAGATGCTCTTGCTTCGTTTTAATTTTTTATGTGCAAAGTATTTATGAAAACACAAAATATGTCATTATTGTAAGTGTTGGGCCTCCTGGGGCCCAAGATTTAGAAGAAGATGTATTCACTGGTCTAAGAGAGAGGAAGGGAAAGAATTTAGAAACTCATGAGAATTTATGTTGGAACAAAATTCATGTAATGATCTGATAACCTAAGTTTGGCAGGAAAAAAAACAAACAACAACTTCAGCCTTTTTAGAATGTTTGTCTTCTCTGGACAGTAACACTGCGGTCAATAACAAAGCACAGAACAGACCAGGAGGTGCACAGAAATAAACAGGAAACATGGAAAAGGCAATTTGCGCAAACCTTAGGAGACAGTATCTACTAAAAGTCGGTGGGAAGAAAATGGCGGTAATGGTGTCAATAGGAACGTGTGGTAGATTATGTTGCTGTTGACTGATGTCCATTTCTCCACCCTACTGAAGACAGGCTGGGCCAAGAGGCTCACTTTGGCCAATGAAGGTAAACAGAAGTGATATGTGTCTCTCATCTGGGCAGAAGCGTGGAGAGCAGGGGCACACACCGCCACACTCCTGGTTTCTCTCTGGCAGTGCCCACAGTGTTCCATAGGCAAGCGGCTCCTTCAGGCTTGTCACAGAATGAGAAGAGGACTGAGCACAGAGTCTGAACCATAAGGCCTTAATCGGGGTGAATTATTATTCATTTCGTTAGTCATGATTAACACTGATGCTGTTGAGGAGGCAGGTTTGCCTACTCAGGGGTCTTTCTAAAGATAGAAAAGTAAAACAAAACCAGAAGGGCTGCAAGAGGTTCACCCTTACTCAGCACAGAGCCGAAGACAGCCAGAGAGCGGGAAACAGAGGGCCTTAGAATTGGGGGAGGGGGACTCCTTACACATAATATACATCAGACATAGAATCCTTTCTTGTCAGAGCCTCCACATTGTGAATGTCTGCAGACGCTTGGGCAGAACCGATCCTGGTGTGGTCCTGTGCCCTGGTCCCATCTTCTCGCTGCTGTCAGGAGCTCTGAGCTGAACCCACTGTGACTTACAGAACCAGGACAGACTTCTGCTTTCCAGGTGTCTGGCTTGCTGGGTCCTTCCCATTGGCTCAAGGCCCCAGCACAGGAGGCATCTGAGTGGCCTACACAGTATATGAAACCAGGTCTGGGCTGACACCAGCGCCTCCCGCACCAGAAGCACTTAATAAGCTCCTTGCCGATAGTCTAGCAAGGATCAGTATAAGCAGACCTTGACTTTGTTCTAGATCACTCAGTCTTTGACCAGAGGGGCTGATTTTTATTAAAAGAACGAATCCGTACATGGATGCAATAGGATGTTGTCCTACTGAGTTCACAAAGTATAACAAATAAAGCGATGGAAAATGCTGGCTGGTTAATTAATTAAAAAAAAAACATAAGCAATATTAAAATGTAGATGACAAAGTTGGAACATTTTATGAGTTATGACAACTGAGAAATTAAAGTGTAAATAATGCTTACAGATCAATGAAGAACATTGTGAAGTTGGAGCCGGGACTGAAAGAGACCATTCCTGGCAGAAACAATGGAAATCAATGAACATGACACGTCTCCAGCTTCACTGGGAATTATAACATGAATAATAAAGAGGTTGGTTTTTCCCCTCCCTCCCTCCCTCCCTCCCTTCCTTCCCTTCCTTTTTCTTTCTTTCTTTCTTTCTTTCTTTCTTTCTTTCTTTCTTTCTTTCTTTCTTTCTTTCTTTCTTTCTTTCTTTCTAAACAGGTAATCATGACAAGGCTCCCATAAACATGGACTTTCTCTTATATTGTCTGCACAGTGCAGGACTTCAGGAACAGAATCTGACCCTATGTTAGCAAGGGCTGCAGGAAAGTCCACACCTTGACTTCCCAGTGATTTCAGTCCTTCAGGGACTTAGAGACTCACAAAAAGTTTTTATGTAATAGAGATGCTTACTACAATTTTCTTTATGATAGCAAATAAACCCAGGAACATCAACAACAAACTGGAAATGCATCTTCTCAATGAGTTAAAAATAGCAAATGCTCAAATAAGTAATACTTCATATGGTAGCATTATTAACCACCTTATTATTATTTTTTTTAAGATTTTGTTTATTGATTTTACAGAGGGGGAGGTAAAAAGAGAAGTATCAACTCACAGTTGCTTCACTTTAGCTGTTCATTGCTTTCTTGTTGTAGGTCCGTTGACAGGGCAAGCCCAGAGTTTCGAACAGGTGACCTCAATGTTCTAGGTCAATGCTCTATCCTCTGTGCCACCACAGGCCAGGCAACCCCCTTATTATTATTTTTTTATTATTAATTTATTGTGTTTACATAGATTCTAATGTCACCTGTGTTCCCCAGTACATCCCCCCTGTCTCCTTCCCCATAACACCCTCCCCCCTACCCTCCAAGATTTGCTTTTCTACTCTCGTCCCATCCTATCACCCTATCATCCCGTTTTCCTCTGTCCGCTTTCCTTCTGGATCCTTTGATCCCGCCTCTGTCTCTATTCCGCTCCTCAGTTCATATTGTTCGTCGGATTCCTCATATGAGTGGGGTCATATGATATTTTTCTTTCTCTGCCTGGGTTATTTCACTTAACATAAGGGTTTCCAGGTCTATCCATGTTATTGCAAAAAATAATATTTCCTTCTTTTTTGTGGACCCATAGTATTCCATTGTGTATATCAGTGGTAGTCAACCTGGTCCCTACCGCCCACTAGTGGGCGTTCCAGCTTGCATGGTGGGCGGTAGCAGAGCAACCAAATGGCCCGTGATTACATACTAATCGACCATCTGTTGACCAGTCAAGATCAGGACAGCAGTCAGACTCTGTTACAGGGCATTTGTATTGGTATCACACCCGACCTCTTTCGCAACCACCTGGCTCGCATCCGTGAGTGGCCAGGTACCTGACCCCAGGTCCACACCTGCCGCCCAATCCAGCGGGCAGTTTATGACCCCTATTGTCGCCCCAAAACTAGCAGTTTGTCGTTTTATTACCCCATAGACAAAGAACTTCATGGTTTGACGCTTCTTTCTATGACAAAAACTGCCGGACAATGGAGACACCAATTAACTCATATTTTCATCTCGATTCCTGGATTTTAGGGTAATAGGGTGAGATTCTTGGAACTCCCCTTTGGACTGCCCAAACTAGCCAATGTCGCGCTACTTTGCCTCGATCACAAAGAAGTGATGCCATTGGCCAACAACCGTTACATAAAATTTTATAAAATGCACAACCACGGATACTTACTAACTTAGTCTCATCTCGACAAACTCTCACTCAACCACAACACTGGTAACATCATGACCACGCAACAGACTTCAAGTGCATACGTTTTGTTCACCTTACGTAAGTGAAGCTAAATTGTTACATAATCGAAACTAAAGTCAGTACTTAGTTAGATTTCTGAGAGCAAGCATGTGCTTACCGCTTCAAACAAAATATTGTGAAATATCTTGAGCCAATGTCTCAAAAAGAAAAATATGCACACGGCTATTTGCCAGAGTATCTGAAGATGGATTTCATAGAATCTGTTGCAAATAAACAACATCCAATTGTTTATTGTGCCATAAAAAATTATCCAATGAGGCAATGAAGCCACGTAAATTGCAAGAACATCTTTCTACAAAGCATCCTAATGACAAGGAAAAGCCCATTGAATATTTTCAGGAAATATATAAAAAATTTCAAAATCGTTCAACTATCGTTGCATCATTTAAGAAACAATATACAACAAACAAAGATGGATTAATTGCTACTTACTGCATTCCACAAATAATTGCAAAAAGTGGTAAAAGCTATAATATTGGAGAAACTGTAATAATACTCTCTATAAAAGAATTTATCTCAACAGTAATGCATCAGGATATACCTCAAATTTTAAAAATGTTGCCCCTAAGTGATAGCACAGTAAAGCAACAAATTGATGAAATGGCAGTTAATGTTGAAAAGAAACTTATAAGTATTCTCCAAAACTCATTTTCCATGCAATTGGATGAATCTACCATTGTAGATAATGATGCTTTATTGATGACATATGTACGCTATTTTGATGAAACAATATATTACAGGAAGAAATGCTATTTGCAATAAATCTCATCACAGATACAAAAGGATTATCTATATTTAATACTGTGAGAACATACTTTACAAAAAATAGTATTTCTTTGAATAATATTGTTGCATGTGCTACTGATGGACCAACATCAATAGTAGGTCACTACCATGGATTTGTTGCTTATTTGAAGCAGGAAGTGCCAAATGTTTTATGTATTCATTGTGTGGTGCACAGACAACATCTTGTAGGAAAACATCTAAGTACAAGTCTCCATTAGTCATTAACTATAATAATTTGAGCCATAAACAAGATCAAATCCAATGCGAAGAATGATAGAATGTTTCAGCAGCTTTGCCAGAACAATAATGAAGATTTTATTAAGTTACTTTTGCACACAGAAGTTTGGTGGCTGTCAAAGGGTACCTCTTTGGCTAGATTTGTAGCATACAATTTTTTGAAAGTAATAATGAGACCAATCTGTGTCAACAGTTAAAAACAGTAAAGAATGACTCCTTTTACTTGGCATAATACAGATATTTTCAAGAGATTTAAGGATGTCAATTTGTAGCTTCAAGGAGCTAATAAAACTCTTATAGGTTGCCAAAGTATTGTGCTATTATTTATTGACAAACTTGAACTACTTCGTCATAATCTATTGAAGAGAGAATTTCATTAGTTTCCTCAATTATCATCTATAAAAGATGATATAACTCTAGAGGATATTGACAGATTCAGTAGCCACCTCAACGAACTTAAATTGGACATGGAAAAATGATTTGAAGATATTTTGAAATTGAAGGTATATAACTGGATGAAAAATCCTTTTACCACCAATATTGAAGAGGCTGATACAACTTGCCAAGAAGAACTGTTAGAAATTAGATATGATGAAGAAAGTAAACATAAATTTGACAGTGGTGGATATGAAAACCTATGGCAAAATAAAAAATGCAGGTCTTATATCCAAATATGTGGAAAATGGTATTCAGTTTATTGATACCTTTCCCTACCTCATATCTTGTGGAATCAGGATTTAGTGCTGTTAATCATATTATGACGAAAGAAAGAAACCGCCTGAACATTTCCGGAAGGGGAGACCTTTGTTTGTTCTTCACAAAAATTGAACCGGATATTCAATATTTAGATTCCCAGCCTCAGGGATCCCACTAATAATTCAATTAACTAATGTAATTTCTATGTATGCAAAGTATAAATAAAAAGATAGATTTAACTATAGTAAGCTGTTTTATAAAGATTTATTCAGCAAAAATCCGACATAAAGTACTTGGTAAGTAATTATTATTATGTGCTTTAACTTGCTGTAACTCTGCTTGATATATTTTATAAAGTAAAGTTACTTCCCTACTTTATAAATCCCCATTACTGTGGAACCGGTGGGCAGTTAGAAAATTTTACTACTAACAGAGATACAAAAGTGGGCGGTAGGTATAAAAAGGCTGACTACCCGTGGTGTATGTGTACCATGGCTTTTTAATCCAATAGTCCACTGATGGACACTTGGGCTGTTTCCAGATCTTGGCTATTGTGAACAATGCTGCCAGCAACCCCCTTATTTTTAATACAGCCACATGAACTGTGTAGGAAATATTTTTTTTTGTGTGTGTGTGACAGAGACAGAGAGAGACAGAGAGAGGGACAGATAGGGACAGACAGACAGGAAGGGATAGAGATGAGAAGCATTAATTCTTCATTGCAGCACCTTAGTTGTTCATTGATTGCTTTCTTATATGTACCTTGACCAGGGGGCTACAGCAGACCGAGTGACCCCTTGCTCAGGCCAGTGACCTTGGGCTCAAGCTGGTGAGCCTTGCTCAAACCAGATGAGCCCACGCTCAAGCCTGCAACCTCAGAATTTCAAACCTGAGTCCTCTGCATCCCAGTCCGATGCTCTATCCACTGCGCCACCGCCTGGTCAGGCTGGAAATAATTTTTAATACCATGAAAATGCATGTGTGAATACATCATACTTCATTACCTAGATTGTATATGATGGACTTATATCAAGCTTTATTAACCATGCTTTGGAGGGACTTTTGTATAACCTATGTTGTAATATATGCAAGTATCATAACACATGATTGTATCATTTTAAAATACTTACATTTTGAAAATTAAATCTATGTATATACAGACACCCATGTGCACAAGGCTAGAAAAAGACGGGGAGAAAATAAAGAAGACCTTAATGGTAGTTATCGCCGGCTGGGAGGGGAAGAGAGGGCTGCAGGAAACGGGAAAGAGCAGGAAGAGTCCTGCTGCAGAGACGCAGTGTGCAGAGCATTGTCGCACCCTTGTTTGCTCCTCACCGTGATCCTGGGGCTCAGTGCAGGCAGATAGCAGTTTCCCTTTTCCAGGCACAGGTGCTGAGGTCCAGAGAGATGCTGGGTGAATCAAGGTCACAAGGCTAACAAAAAGGCAGAGCTGAGATTTGAACATGGGTCCTTTGACGCTCTGGCTGGAGCCACTGTCACAGAACTGAGTTGGCTGTAAGATCATGTGGCTGGAAAATCTACCGCTGGGGAGAGGCCAGCAGGTGGTGGGAGCAGATAGGTGTAGTTCTCTCAAGTTTCGCAGCGTTTACTGTGAAATCAGAAAAGTTTACCGGGATTCTAGGTAGTTGTCCTGGGCAGATGAAAGTTTCTGCAGGCCTCCAGGAAATTATTCATTGTTCAAAACATCTTAGCGCACTGGCTACATTGAAGAGCCTTTTTCCACGAGTCATCCCTGAGACTTTGGAAGGAAAATAGGTGGGTATTCACCCCAGTCTGCACAAAGGGATAGAAACTTGTAAGTAAAAGGTGCCTTCTACGCTCCCACACACTGCAACAGTGGACAAGGGTGGAGGGCCTCCCGCAATCCTGACGTCTGGGTCACAAAGTGGCTTCTTAGTCCTATACCCCAAACACGGCGGCCCCTGAGCAGGGACTTGGACTCCTCTGTGAGTAAGTAAGTGAAGGATCTGCTCGGTGAGGTGCTGCCTCTCTCCTTTATTTATTTTTTTCATAGTCCATTTTTGTGTGTTCCCCAAAATCTGTCTGCTTGTGCATTCTTAGCCAAGAAGTTTGGAATTAGAAAATTGAGCATTAGAGTCATTTCATACTCTTGGGGAAGCCACAACATGGAACCTTCTGTCCTCTTTCATTTACAAAGAGCTGTCCTGTGGTTGGGACACGAATCCCTGTTGGGTCCTATCTCCTGGGGGCCAGTTATTCTTATCTCTTAGGATCAGGTTTGATTTCATTTCATCCATAAGTACTCATTGATATAATTTGCTCTTGCCTCTCAAGAAAGGAATTATCTACTTGATTCAAGCTCTAAAGATTTTTTTCCTTCCCTTTATTTTCTATGTTTGTCTGGCTAGAGTGCTTTTCTTTCTGGATTTTCTAAATATTTTTCTTAATCCACTGCATCACTTTGCATCAATTGACCTAGTGTTCTTTATTCTTGAAATGTGAAGTACTATGTCCATTTATTTCGGGCTTGATTCTACCTCTGTGCTATGGCATGCTGGCAAATATTCTGTACAAAGGAGACATTGGTCACTATAGTAGTAGCTGATCATGAAATATTGTGACTCCTTTATATAGAGAATGCTGTCTGATATGAAGTTTTTGGCAAACTCTGTATGCATCACGAACAAGAGCGCTTTGTTAAGTTCTGATAGTTCTTATCAACTTTAAAATCACAACCTAACACCCTGGCCATGGGCATGCTCATCTCTAGTTACACCTCTGCTGGACCTCTCAACCAGTGCCTTGTCACTGAACCCTCGGCATGTGGACTCTGGAGAAATGGGAACAATTCACTGGCTGGGTTAGATTACTGTACATAAAGATATGCGAGGTGTTAAATGGGGCAACAAAGACACACGGCCATAAAGGAAGAGTAGTATTTGTGTGTGTTTGCAGAATGCAGGCACATTTCCAGCCGTTCAGTGGCTTTAATAGGCTCATAACATCCTTAGGGAAAGAAACAAACGTGTACCTAAAATGTAACAGCAGTATTAAACAAACAGCAACCAACACACACTAACAAAGGTGTGAGAATATGTTTGCACTGGGGGAGACTGCTGTCTGACGGAGCCGAGAGTCTCCGTGGACAGGTGGAAAGAACAGAGGCGCGGAGTTATAAGCGATCACGTCACCTTGGCAGAACGACGGGCCTCGGCTTCATCGCTGACTTTGTGATCCTGAGCAAGTTGCTTTACCTAGTCTGAGCTTTGGGTGGGCTCTGCTAAGCTGGCTTCATACAACTTATGTGGTAGCTGTTGGAAGAAATTAGGTAAAATGAGCCACATGAGGCATGCAGCTTAGGTCCCAGTGCATTGTAAATGTGGAACAGCGGTAGCTGTTCTTTTTTTTTTTTAAAGACTGGGTTAACCATGTGATTTTTTTAAAATTTCTTTTTATTTCATTCATTTTAGAGAGGAGACACACAGAAAGAGAGAGAGAGAGAGAGAGAGAGAGAGAGAGAGAGAGAGAAAGGGGGTAGGAGCTGGAAGCATCAACTCCCATATATGCCTTGACCAGACCAGTGCAGGGCTTTGAACTGGCGACCTCAGGGTTCCCAGGTCGACGCTCCATCCACTGCGCCACCACAGGTCAGGCGGTAGCTGTTCTTAATGACACTGGAGTTTGAACAATATGTCGTGTCTCCATAGAGGGAGTGGGGATGGAGGGAGCAGGAGAGACAGGGCAGAAAACGAAAGGTGAAGGAGAAAGGCAGAGGTCTTGCTGGTGGAGTGGAGACGTGAGCAAGGATGAGAAGACCCTAGACATGCAGGCATGCTTAAGAAGCATGGGAGAGGACCACACTGAAGAGTGGGGGTGGGCTGGGGCTATGTGAGGAGGTGACGCCGTTGGTCTTGAACAGGAAGCAGTTTGCTTCACACCACAGACGACCTGAGCAGGTGGCTTGGCATCTTCCTCTTGGATGCTGAAATGTTGCCATTTGGCAAAGCGCACATCCCATATTTATTTATTTTCTTGCTTCATCACACCTTGGAGTCTCCTACGAGTTATATAGTTTGTTTTTTTTTTTTAAAATAACACACCTGTGGGATAAGAAGAGCTGTGGATAAAAATACCCCACTCAGACTGTGGCTCACAGCAGGTGAGGGTGCCATGGGGGATGGGCCTGGCTCCAGGTGTCCTTCCCAGAGCCTCCCTGCAAAGGCCCAGTGACCAATCACAGCGCTCCCTGTCCACGCCTGCTGGGGTGAGTTGGAAGACAGCTGAGCACAGCAGGGACTCAAGTGAGCACCTTCAAAGTCATCTGCCATTGAGCCACGAGAGCAGTTTTGCTTCACATGCGTGGAATGTGGATCAGTAGTTATAGAAATGTTCATGAATAATTTCCACACTAGCAAGGTGGCGATAAGCAGAGTCATTTTCCTGGATCAAACTGAACTGCGTCTGGCTGTGCCCAGCCAAAGTGTGCCTCCTCCCGGGACAGAAGGATCCGGGAAACCACACGATGTCTGCCAGCCCTGTTTCTGTAACTTAACGTAAGAAGTCTGCTCTGTGCCTCCACTGTGCTGTTGTAGTGTTTGTCTCTACCCTTTGCCTGTTCTGCCTTCCCAAAAGGCTGCGTTTAAGTGATCAGGCAATCATGAAAGCTCTTTAGAATACATATTTCTTCCATAGAGCCTCCCAGAAGGTATGAAGTCTAGCTATGGATTTGTTTGCTGGTTGGAATTCCTACCGTCCCTGTTTTATAGAATTCTTTCTCTCGGATGTCAGCATGCTTGTTCTTCCTACTGCAGGGTTGTAGTTACCTGTAAAGTTATTTACGGAAAATAGGCTTTTATTGTGTTATAGTTAGTAGGATATGAAAGAGGAGAAAGGGGGTATGGGAAAACAAATAAATCACGAGGACAAATCATTGTATTTGAGACTTTATTTATTTAAAATAACTTTATTTAGAAAAGTAAATTTTATGGAGTGACATTGATCAATCAGAGTATGTAGGCTTCAGATAAATGTCTCTATAGCATTTGAACTCTTGGTTATGTTGTGTACCCATCACCCAAATATTTAAGACTTTAAATTTTGGCTATGATTAACTAGCTTGTGAGTTAATTCTCCTCCCACCAAAACACATATAAACAGGGAAAACTATATAAAACAGTTATTTACAGGAAATGGGCAGTAATCAATGGCAACACTGAGATCTCTGAGCTAAAGGAAACACAGGAGGTCTATCCTACACTGACCGTGATTTCTCAAGTGCAAATTCCAAACCATTGTAGAGGTGAGTAGAATACAAGCAGAAAGCAGTGTTTTTATTTTTATTATTATAATAATTATTATTTTGGTAAGAGGATACAGAGACTGGTATTTGGAGTTACTGTAGTGACTGATTTTGCAAAAATTCATGGACCTTCCCTAACAAAGATGAAGATCAAGTTGTGGTAGGGTCAGGGTAATCCTCTAGGATTTTAATTGCCTGCTAGAAAAAAACTTAGCACTCTTCAGATAAGAAGATAGCACACTCCGGAGTGCCTATGAGGCATCATTTATAACATTCAATATGCAATAAGAAACAGCTAGACATGCAAATAAGCAGGAAAAGTGACTGATAAGAGATAAAACAAACAACCAAGGGAGACATAAAGGTGATATAAATACAGACTGTCTAGGTAGTAAGGAATTCAAAATTACTGTGACTAATATGTTAAAAAAGAAAGATGGTCAAAACCAACACAAAGACGTAGTATTTTTACATAAATTTGGAATCTATTAAAAGACTCGAATAGAGATCTGAGTCTGGAAAGGACACTATCTGAAATTAAGGTCTTTATTCCTGACACATGATTGATTAGCCAGGATATTCATGGGGACTGTGCTTACCTGCCACACAGAACACTGTCTGTGATGTGGCCAGAGAAAGCAATAGGTGGAGGCTGATGCATGACAATGACACGGAAGAGACTGACGCTGCCTATATTAAAGAGAAGCTTCTTCTTGTGAGTCGTACTGGATGTGGACCAATCAGATGAGACATCAATGCAACGTGATCCTCCAATAATGAGAAATACTTACTTAGTCTGTGTGTTAGTTTGCTGGGCTGCTGTTACAGGTAACATGTGCTGGGGGCCGGGGTGGTGGTGGTGGTGTCCGTGTGCAACAGGATTTACATGGTGTTTGTTTTTCCTGTGTGTGTCCAAAACTCTCGCCCCCATGAACTGGAATTAGGCTGCCGTGGCTTTCAACCCAGAGACCTAACAGTGGAAATGACTGGAACAAAATGTAAACCTTTGAGACTTCAGCATCTTCGTAAAGGATCAGAACGGAGCAAAACTGGGAGTGTCAGATGGACAACCCATGTGTTTCCTTGGCCGTGAAAAGAACACAGAGCGAGGAGGCCGGAACAGCCTACAGGAAAAGCTGGTGGAATGAAGACAGGGACTGGTTTGGGGGATGACCGTGCAGGGAAAGCCTGACTTCAGAGTCTAGTTATTGGACTGGGTCCTAAACCAAGGGCATGCTAACGTCTACCTCCTTATTCAGATTCTCTAGTTTGGTCACATAAAAGAGCTATAATTGCATGTTGGTTTCTATGTCGTCTGAGGCTAATCTCTGCTTATTCTGTAGTTCTTGGCTGCCTTCTCAGTCAACTCGACCCCCCTTCCTAAAGTGTATTTTCTGAAGCAAGAACATGCCTGGAAAATGGTGCTCCATTGCTCTGAGATATCCTACGTCAGAAAATAAATTCATGGGGAAAAAACCCAGCAAAACCCTTAGATTTTCTTCAAACTCTCCGTGTAGTAAACAATTTAACCTTGCCAAAGAGAGGTCTACCCACTGCCTGCAGTTTCTGGGAGATAATTTCTAAGCCCTTGCAAAGCCATGCCTCCTAGAGTGTCCTCATGTGACTGGGAGTTTGGGTCATGGCAGATTTTCCGATGATGTTCTTAATGATGGGAACTTGGAATCACATGGTACCAGCTTGACTTCCAGAGTTGCTGGAAACGGAGGTCAGCCACATTGGCAGTCAACCCTGGAGCCTGAGTGACGACTCTGACACCGAGGCTGGAGTGAGCATCCCCGGCTGACAGTGCGCGGCATGTAGCATCACACGGTGTTGCCAGAAAAGCAATGCATCTGCGACTCAAGGGGAGACGACAGATTGAAACTCTGTGTCTGAAATGTTCCTGGAATCTGCCCTGTGTGCCTCTCCTCCTGGCTGATTTTAACTGGTGTCTTTCCACCTTAACTAGCCTGTATCCTAAACCGTTGTCATGAGTGTAGGAGCTTCCAGTGAGTTCTGTGAGTCTTTGCAGTAAGTTATGGCACCTGAGTGTGGTCCTGGGGACCCTGAACTTGCAATTGGTGTCAGAAGTGAGGGCTGGGAGTTGGTGGACTGCTCCCTAACATCATACCCTTTATAAGCTATGTTTCTGTGGCTACTATAGTGACGATTTACCTGTGAGGATCCACTCGTTTGAGCAGCTGGCCTGAGTGAGAATAATACTAATGGATGTTCATTATGAGCAAGAGCATTTGGGTTTAAAATCCCTGAAAGGTCCTCTAAGTTCTGATCTGTCCATTCATTCAACAAACATGTGCTTACTTGTTTTTATTTAGAACAGCCTATTCTATGCCTATAAGACACAGTCCCTTAAATTGGGATTATTCCTAAATTAAAAAATAATTAATCATAATGATGAACAGAGAACTCTGATTCAATTCAAACAAACATTGGTTTGCAAGAGCAAACATGTCCGGGGCCAACGAAGACGAGAGCTATGAAGAAGCTGTCGGCTTTGAAAATTAGAACGTGTCCAAGGACTCTCACTCGGGGTCATGACTCTTGGGACCAGGAGCCAGATTACCAAAGGAACCGAATCAAGGAAAGTAAAGTAAGGCCTGTCGTTCTAGAAAACTGGCAATAGAGGGGAGAGACCAGGGCGGCTGTTCCAACTCTTCCTCCCTTTCTATTCTCGCTACGTGGAGCAGTTAAAAAGAAAAAAAAAAAGATGCATGCACCCTTTCCTTAGTGGATGTTTACATCTCTCAGCAAGGTCGCCATAGGTTGAACGGGAGAATTTAGGCCTGCAGAGGAGTGAATGCTTCCCATGGGGTAGAAATCCATCCTTCTGCACCCCGCCAGTGAGCCATGTAGTGGTAGTGGTAGTGGCTGTGGTAGTGGCTGGAAACATTGTTGCAGCCTCTGAGAGCCTTATCCTCAAACTGTGGGAGCAGCTGGCCTTTAAGAGGTTTAAGAGGCCAGAGTGTTGGAAACTCTGGTTTGCTGCGTCATGCAGAGCTGAGAGAAATGTCAGAGCAACCGCCGTTCCTGAAAACACAGGGTGCCTAGGTGACAGCGGTGGTGGTGGTGGTGGTGGGGAAGGAGCAGGAGATTGTTGATTTTGCTTTTCCCAGAAGGTAGGGGAACATGGATCATGTTTGAACCTCTGGAAGGGTTCAAAGCTCTCTTGCTGACACTCAAGGCCAGAGATATGAGAAGGCGGAGTGTTTTGGTCAGTCTCTAAATTAGAGAAGTGTCACTGGCTGAAATTCTAAATGATGAGTTTCTGTCTGCAGCCATCTAAGTTGGGGGTGCTGGGGACCTGATGGTAATTTTGAAGAGAGTCGGAATATTTGCCTTTTTTATTTTTGCAAATAAAATTTAAAGGGAACAATTGCTTTCAGAGTAGGTTGTTTAGAATGATTCATTCTGCAGAACCTGAAATTCTTTTCATCTTTTTTTCTATTTTTTTTTAAAATTTAGACAATTTAACAGGGTGACATTGGTCATCCAGAGCACATAGATTTAGAGAAAACATCTCCACACCATTCAGACAGTCAGCCATGCAAAAAAATTTTTTCATTGGATATTTTTAAAGTATTATGTGAAATACTTTAAGATTACAAACATGAATATCTTGGGTGATCCACTATGGAATCCTGACTGGAGGTCAGAGGTCTCTGATGTTTATAGCTGTTTAAAAAGTAGTCCTTTAAAATAAAGGGAAATATGAATTACCTATGATGTCATGAATAATGGGTGCCCACAAATAATCAATCTCAAGCCTCAATTAGCTGTTCTGCAAGATTCTGTATCCAGTAAAAATAAACATTGTATCAAACTGGCTCATAAATTGCAAACCCAATGTAATTCCACCATATTAAATATTTATCTTTCCATTTTGATAATGGCAACTTGTGACCTGCTCAAAGAATTGTTTTCTTAATTTCCACTTCAATCTCTTTGGGACCCTGACACCTTGTAGACAGGTAAAGAAGCATAGAGGGGTAAGATGAGGCATTTTTAAGTGTCATAGCTCCAGCCCACCACTATTTCAGCCCCCTTTTCAAGGGAAGGCAAAACTGTGACGAGGCCGAAAATGATTCAAAAGAAAGCCGGAACGTTCTACAAGAGGCCAGATGGTGGCAGCAGAGGATGTGTGAGAAAAACTCTTAAAACAACAACATACAAACATGTCGTAAACAGCCGCAGGAGTAACTTATTGATGCCAATTAAGATAAGGAAACTGCTGAGGACATGCACTGGGGTACCAAGGTTACCCGAGTTTCACTTATGGGCACTGTGAACTTGGGCAGGTCCTATTTGCTCCTTTGAAAAATGGGGACACTAATAGTGATAGGATTGTTTTGGGATTAAAAGGGTTGGCTGCTGTCTACAATGTTGTAAGGAGGGTGGTGGGGGGTGGGGAGAGAGAGAGAGAACGAATCATGTCCAATATGATCATGGTTCACAAGGAAGTCTCTGTAACTTATTCGAACCCACCAGAGTACCATGGGGGTCCGAGAGCAGTCAGCTCCTGAGTTCAGGCAGAGAGGTAACATGTTGACTGTTCAGAGTTTAAAACAGATAACAAGACCAACTGAAATCAGTTGGCTTATTACAAACACTGTGCACCAGCTGATTTTCATCATGCCAGGGATTAAAAATGGGTTTCCTTTCGGAAACTCTTCTGTCCCTAACAGATTGAGGTTTTCACGACCAAGTATGCCGTCGAAGGCCCTTCTCACTCCAGCCATGCATTGTCTGCCTTTTGTCCTCACCACTCGCTGAATCTGTCCTTCCAGTCCAGCAGACCGTTTGTTCCATGGAGACACCTCCACGTTCCCCTCACACAGGTCCTGCCAGCTGAAACTCCCTGTTATCTTCCCTTCCTTTATCTAGACCTGACGTTTCCATCACGGGCTCAAGGAAAAGGCTACGTTTCCTTGGGCGCCTCCCTCCCCTGCCGCGGGGTCCCGGGGGTGTCTCTCCCTTCTTGTGCACGGAGGGTTTGCCCCTCCTTCGCTCTCAAGGTGGAGGAGGCGCTAGTTCCTGGGGCTGGCACTGGTTTCCACAGTCTCTAGACCAGCTTTGGCGTTTGCTGTCACTTGAACGCTTGGTGCTCACGAGAGTACTTAGAATTCAAGTGATTCTGTTTTGCAGAATAGTGAATATAATAATAACATTATTATAAACAGTGAATATGATGTCATAGCACCATGCATTATTTAAGAATGAAGAACTATGTCTGCCTCAAAGGCATTGCTAGTTGGGCTCTGATGAATCATCCCTGTCAGGAAGCAGGGATTTATTTTGGGTGTTCATGGAGAGATGGGGACGCATAGAAGACGTCTTCCAAGCCCCACAGTAAGTCAGGTATGGGAAGTTGGAACAGCAACTCTTGGAACCTGGCTATTTGGTCATCCACTGAGAAATGGGCACCTGTGAATTCTTTCTCTGGGCATTCTGTTGCGACTGGTATAGAGAGGCCATGTGGCAACAACATGGCAACTTTCATAGAAGACGCTGTCTGCAGTTGCTTTTCTCCCGGGGCGGCTGAGGGCATGATGGGTACCCAGATACTCCTCAATACAGAGCAAACTGGCAACCCAAGTTTCCAGCTCTATTTACTGTCATAGCTGTGAAATACGGCAATGACAATGTTGTGCTAATATCATTAGAATGTGGATTGTCAAGAAGTGGTATCGTTTTAATTTCTGCTTGAAAATAGAGATGGAGGTTGTTCACTTGGCGACTCTTCCACTTTGGTGATGTCTAAGGGTACCCCACTACTTTATAAAGATCCAGGGAATGTTCAGGTCCAGTCCTGGCATCAAGTATCTCATTTAATTTATAGACCTTTCCTACAAAGGTCTAAATGTTTGTATTCCCCTCAATATGTTGCAACCCTAACTCCCCATTAAGAGGTGGGGACATAGGGGGGTGATTAAGTCATCAGAGCAGAGCCCACATAACTGGGATTGCTGTCCTTATGCATGAGACCTCCAGGGAGATCCCTAGCCCCTCCCCGACATGTAGTTGCCTCTACAAGGTGCTACGGGCCAGAAACAAACCAGAAATTGGGTTCTTACCAGACCCTGAATCTACTGGTGCCTTGACCTTAGACTTCTCAACCTCCAGAACTGTGAGCAATGTTTCTGTCATCGATAAGCCACCCAGTCGACAGCATTTTTTTAATGGCTGACTAACAGACTAAGACTTTGCCCTAGAACTAGTCTTTCTTATCCCATGAGGTATTTGCAGTCATAAGAATACTGGGCTCAGACTCTTCTGTATCACCAGCTTCTGGGTCTCATGTAAGTTTCCTTACATTTTCTGAGCATCTGATTTTGTATGGTATTTAGAACAAGGCTAATAATTTTTACTTTGCTAGAAAGCCATAATAGTACTTCTCTGTGGAACAAAAGGAAAGCTTGCAAAATATATTGTATTTGAATCATTCACCAAGCCGTGTCTTGAACAGAGAAGGGGTTAACTGAATTCTTGTGGAAGGCATTTAATTGAATTTGCAGGGATTAGAGGATCACAGTTTTCCCTTTAATCTTCAGATTTTGAGACCTTTGCAGTCACGGACTCCTGAGAACTACCTTTCAATTAGATTTAGTGGGGTGTGAGGGAGAAGGGAATTATCAAAGGGCGGGTGGGGAGAGGGCAGAAGCAATTCCCCCTTTTCTCTTCTGACCTGCAAAAGTTTTCCTGAGACGGCAACTGTGGCCTTGAATGAGTTCCTGGAGTCGCCCAGCGTCTTGTGCACCTGCTCTTGTGCATCAGAGGACTGGCTGTTCCTGACCATGACGTCAACGCTCACGGAGTCAAAGCCCACCACAGGCACAGGGAGGCGTCTGCTCTCTGTTCCTTTTGAGTAGTTTCCTCTTCTGGCCGAGAAAGAAATGCATGGATTAGGGTTTCTTCTAGGAAGAAAAAACAAATTTTATTTTTTAAAAGACCAGAAGTGTTTCTGCACACAAGGGTGGCAGTTGGAGGGCACACAGATGCGTTTGGGGTGAACACAACTCATCTGTGATGATTCCTTGGGCTGGTGTCTGTCCTGTTCAGGACACAGAGTGTGCTTGGGCGTGGTGCATGGGGGCCTCAGTGTCCCAAAACGGGAACCAACCGACGGGCGACTGGTCACACTTTATTTGGAAATGAATATTTCACAACATGCCGGCCAAAATGTAAAACCCACACTCACCACAGGCGCAGAGAGATGATCGGGCTTTTAAAATCCCACTGTCTCAGTGACTGCGCTCAAAGGAAGGACGGACTGTCTGGCTTTGCTTCCAGCAGCTGAGACTCGGTGACCCTGCAGGCTCGGGGAAGGAGGGGTTGAGAGTTGAGCCAGCTAGCGAGTGGTGTTCTTGTGCAGATTTGAGGGCATTTTAATCAGAGAGTATTTTTTTAATGCTCTTATTGAACCCGTGGGTGGCTTCCCTGCTTAGCTCTGCCTGTCCCACTCTAGCTTCTGAGAAATAGGCAGATCACGGTCAGAAGGACAAACACGTGGGTTTGTGGACCCTGGCACGGTGGATCCCAAGTGCTGTGAACAAGCACATTTGCAGAAACGCATACTGTAACAGCGCCCCCGTGATGGCACAGGGGGAAACCCCCCCACACCCTACTCTGCAGATGGATTCAGCTCAGTGACTTGCCCTGCCTTTATTCTCTTGAACTCTGAATTTCTATTCATGTCATTCCGGTTGCTACTCCACCCTGGGCCTTCGTGCAAAAGAGAAGTGTCCAATGTGCCTGCTTAAACCATCTCTAGGGACATTTTGCAGACCAGAGTAGGTTGGGCCCATCTTCTTTCTTTCTGCCATCAGATTAAAGTGTCTGAACCTTTCTAACCGCTGCGAGACAATATTGATTCTTCATCAGCAGCCAACTCTGTGGGTCTCTCGCACAGTGTAACAGATGGGACGGCACTGGACCAGGCAGCTGCCTGAATGAGAGGCCCGGACTTTGACAGGAAGAGGCTGACTGTTCTCTGAGCGAACTGCTCGGGGCTCTCAGAAGGGTCAGACGTCAGTCTAGAAATAGAATGGAAAGGTTCTCAGCGCAGTTCAGGAGGAAGCCAGGATGCCCGTGTCTGGGAAGGCCAGCCAAATGTGTAGGCTGGAGGACTCTTTGTAGAGTTCTGCCTGGTGATGCTAATGGGAGAAGGGCAGTCACTGCAGTAGAAACCCTGGGAAAGGTGACCAGGAAGCGGCCCCTGGGTGTGACTTTCATAGGATAACAGGTGGATTCCCATGCCTTTGCTTATTTCTGTATTATTATTAAAGAGCCCCAGGGAAGGATTCCTGCCATGCACCTTCAGAGCCTGTGTGTAGAATCACCTTGGGGACCAACTAAACATGCTGGTTCTTCTTTACGTCCTTTAGACTTTCTGGTTCAGATGGCCTAGGGAGGAGCTAAGAAATTTTCCTATTACATAATCATATCAGGTAACTAACACATGTGATTTAAGAATGACTGCTTCAAAAGAAGAAGGATGAGTCTAGCCTTCTTTATTTATATTTTACTTTTATTTTTTGTATTTTTCTGAAGTTAGAAGCAATGAGGTAGAGAGACAGACTCCCACATGTGCCTGACCAGGATCCACCAGGGGACAATGCTCAGCCCATCTGGGGCGTTGCTCTGTTGCAACCAGAACCATTCTAGCACCTGAGGCGGAGGCCATGGAGCCATCCTCAGCGCCCAGGCCAACTTTGCTCCAATGGAGCCTTGGCTGCAGGAGGGGAAGAGAGAGAGAGAGAGAGAAAGGAAAGGGGGAAGGGTGGAGAAGCAGATGGACGCTTCTCCTGTGTGCCCTGACCAGGAATCGAACCCAGGACATCCACACACTGGGTCAATGCTCTACTACTGAGCCAGCTGACCAGGGCCAAATCTAGCCTTCTTATTGCCCGTGATTGACACTCATTGCTAGTTCATGAATATTTGCGATGAACAAATGGGTCATGAAAAAATTTTTGTGTAATTGGATTGGAAGTGATGGGAAAGGTACTTCCCTTTCCTTCATCCCTAATCTGTGGGTGATTGAAGCAATGTAAACATCATTCATCTTGATTACAATCTGGTATGTCAGTGACACCATTCTACACAGGGTAAGCAGGCTCAGAGAAGCTGAATAACTTGTTCCCAACGACGTATAGTAGTAATAACCACGACCTCTGGGCTTCTCCTTCTCCCTGTCATTATAGGGATGTTTGTTGATCCCTGGCTTCTGTGACGATGACTGTCTGTCCTCTGTTGTCTCAGGGTTTCCTTGTCTCCTTGAGTTCTGCCTCCTCTCTGTTGTCCTTACCACTTCCTCCCCACTTCTCTTCCTCTGTCACCCTCAAGTGCAAGTTCAAACACAGTCCAAACCCTAAATCACGACGTTCTTTTGATTCCAATATGTAGCTATCTCCTGGTCCAGAACAAGGCCTATTGGGCCGAATCCTCTGCATTACTGTCAATGAAAATAATTCTTGTGATCATGCATGAGTGCTCACTGGTCACCAGGCCCTGATGTCCCCTTCCCTGTCACGCTCACCATGTGTCTGTGTGAGGGGCTGTTATCATTATTGTGCACAGAGGAAGTTGCCAGGGAGGAGAGAAGTTATGGAGCTATTCATTTGTGTGCTTCACCAGTACTGGGCACGTACTGGAAGCTTGATGAGTATTTTTTTTTGAAATCAATTTGCTTTTAGGTTTGTTAATATTTTCTAGTGGAATCCACTGACATGGTTGAGTTTATTTGGTCAGAATACATTTTAAGAGTCTATTTACAGGGAAGACATTCACAGCTGCCTGTCCCCCTCCCTATACTTGTCCTTGTGTTTCTATCGTCGCCACGCCTGTGAGTGTTCGTGGTGATGAACAGGTCAGATAACCTTTAAGTACCATTGCAGGTAAGGATGAAAATGTGAAATGAGATTTTTAAATTCTGGAGATCAGCATGACAAATGGCTAAGGACAATTTTTGAATACATAGGTCATTTATATTTGGCTTTGTAAAGCATTATGGGGGATATTTTTTTCCTTCAAGAATTTGTGTTTACTCAGGATGGTGGTCTAATTGCCTGCATTTCCTGAGCACACCATCTGGTAAGAGGGGGCGGCACTCCTGGACCATTCTGTGTGTGTCCAGGCGCCAGCCCGAGGTTCCCTGATGGGCTCTGGTTCATCCATGTAGTTGAAAAGCCACACAGGATGGCCCTCCCACGGGCAGTGTGCCATGGTCAAAAGTATGCGGTGCAGAGAGGGCACCAAGCAGGGTCATGGACAGTGGGAACACCACCCACAGCAGTGGACACGGGAGGCAGTGCGGAGTGACCGGCCGTGGGTGGCAACCCACCTGGAAAACACGGTGGACGGCAGTGGGTGTTCATTCTCCTCCACGAGCTGTTTGGCAGCCAGCAGTCCTTCGAAAGCTAAGTGACCGGGGACAAAAGCAGACACTGCACTTGAACATTCTGGGTCAGTGACAGACAGCAAGAGGGGAGAAACAGTGTTACCAAGGACGTGATGCTCTCCATGTGTTAATTTGTTGTGTTTAAGATTTAAAGGGCCAGGCTCATGAGGCTAACTTACAGTTAGATCGGATGCTCTTCTCCATGCCAAAATAATGCTGCAGCCACAGCTTTATGACGGAAATCTGAGCACGGCCATCATCTCATCGGTCTTCGTGTGTTCACAAAAGACAGTGCTGTCAGTGACCCATCTGTTCAGCAGTCACTGAGAGGTGACCTGGGGCAAGCGTCCCATCTGATGGGCGAGAGGGTCACTAAAATCCACCTGTACTTACAGTTCTGGTAGAGGCCACATGTTGTTCCTCAGCACCATATGGAAGGACCTGGTCCAGACAGGTGTGTGTGTGTGTGTGTGTGTGTGTGTGTGTGTGTGTGTGTGTGTTGGCAGAGAAGCAGGGTGGAGAGAAGTTGTCCCTGAATAGGGGACACACAGGCAGGCTTGAAGAGTGACTAGGATTGGCCAGAGGAAGGGTGTGGTGGGAAGAGTGAGGGTCTATATAACCTATCTCACACTCTTCTTGGCATTCAGAGGTCTTGTGACTTCGAAGAGGGGTGCAGAAGAACCATACCCAGTGGGCTGTTTCTGGTGCAGCTGATTGGAGGGAATTGGAAATGTCACACAATAATAACAGGGCACTGGGTTGACATATGCCCTTTGAAGACACCACTCTCTGGAAAGCAGAGAAGTGCGGTAGAATTATAGAAGCGCTGGTGGACAGGTTGCCTTTTTTGGCTTTGAAGGTGTCAGAAGAGGGAAGGGAGAGTCAATGGATTGAGCAGAGGTAGAAGACAGCACCCGAGAACAGGGAGACGGGGCTTTTCACTGTAGCTGATCGTGGCCTGGAGGGACCCTCTCTGGACAGACAGGGAAGGGTGTAAAATGCCTTCTAAGAACAGCATATAGAAAAATCCCCTCTGTATAGCCATGTAGATCTATGCAACCTAAGACTGGCGTTGCTGATCATTTCAGATATTTATTTTTTTGCTGCGATATGGGGAGAAGGGAGCTAAACCATTTTTTATTTTCTGGGCTTAATGCTGAATTCTGTCAATTGCCTCAGAGTAACTCTGACATTAAAAGTAAAAACGAGTTTAAATTACAGGTTTAAAAAAGAAAGCCACGTGGGAGGCGGCCCTCAGTCTGGGAGACTCGAAAGAAACGCTCTCTCTGTGCTCACGGCCCACGTGATCACATGGGTGTGAGTTCTTGGGGAGGGAGGTCGTGGGCAGCTGCACGCAGATCATTTCATTTTCCTCAGGGCAGAAGATGCGGAGGCAAGTTTTTAATTCATTACAAAGCTGCTCTTTTTTTGATGAACATGGCCACACGTTTTCCCACAGTACCCTTTCAGAAAACAGATAATCTTGAGGAATGACCTACCCCGAAGGTTAGAGGGAGGGGAGGAAGATACTGACTTGCAGGCTCTCAGCTAGGAGCAGGTATGCGTGCTTAAGGCGCGAGCTCTGGAGGGATCACGCGTCAAATTACTCTATTTTCCTGTGATGATACGGATGAGGGAGCCAATCCCACACGTGTGGAATGGTAGTTCCTTCTCAAGCTCAGATTCCTCCACTGGGAAACTATGTACCCAAACATTGCCTGCCCGCTCTTCATGATTAGTCTGGAAATTGCATCTATGCTAGATTGGCACGCCAGGGCCAGAAGCATTCCTTGTTCGTAGACACCTCAGTTTTCTCATCTTGGGAATGGGAATAACAATGACTTTGTTTTGAGAACTAAATGAGATCGTAGGAACAAAGCACTTATTTCAACGCAGTGTTCAGGGAACATACATCGTAGTTCCCCCCCCCCTCCCCCGCCCATTCAATGTGAAAAATACAAGCCTTCCTCTCACGTCTTAAACCTCGAGGTTTTCTGCCATGTTTCCTATTCTCTGCCTGGCAGGGTAAGCAGAGATTTTGAGACTCAAACTCTGTTAATATCACACACACACGCGCGCGCGCACACACACACACTCCTCAAGCACCTGGCTGTGCCCTCACCACTCCAATGAGCTGTCTCTGATTTTCTAGGAACACATCTGATGGAAACTAGCTCTTCCATCACGCAGCCTTTCTGAGATACGTGACCCGAGGACCACACTCTCTTTCTGAGATGTCCCCTTTTCCTTCCATGTCCTCTTCCTTCCACAGTTTCCGAGCCACTCTTTCTCGGTCTCCCGAGAGAGTCTCTTTTTTCCTCCGACTGTTCCTCAAGTGTTAGTATTCTGCTGATAATATAATCCACCCCTCCGGTTTCGATTGTGATATATATATATATATATATATAGTGCTCTTTTCGTCACCAGCACACTGTGCTTGACTTCTATACTAAGGTAACCAGATTTTGAAATTGGTAAAGCGGGACACCATTGACCGGGGTGGGGGGTGAGGTTCTTGATTAAAATTTGGTCTATATGGAGCAAAAAAAATTTTCATAGAATACAAAATTAGTATTGTAATATATTTTTTAAAATGTCAACATAAGTACAATTTACAAATATAATACATTAAAAATTATGTATAGTATTATTTTATTCTTTGGCATATTTCTCATTTGAGTGATTTTTTTTTAGTAGATTGCTGTTGTTTAAAAGGTCATGAAATTTTCACAAGAATTTGTTAAATTATATTTCACACATAAAATGGCTTTCCAAGTCTCAATACTTAATTGTGATTTTTCTGATGTCCATACTTTATTTACCATAGAAAATAATGCATTGAATTGCAGCATTAGTTCCTGGTAAAGACAGCATGTATTCCACAATTTTTAGTGCATTATTGTATGGAACATGGTTTGTTTGAAAATGATGAAATATTTCTAAGCATTTGTTCTCTATTGTGATTTTTGCTGATGCCCAAGATTTCACCTTTTCCTTATCGATCTATTTTTTAATAATGATACCTCATTAAAAAGATCATTTTCGGAAATATTACCATATGGGAAATTTTGAGTGAGTCAGAGGGATCGGGTTACACGGTCCCAAAACCGATGCTGGAGCTGCACGAGTGGGCAGGAGCAGGCAGGGCAGTGCTGCCAGCGGGCCTATGGGTAGTTGGGGGACTTGATGCCGCCGCCCCAGCAGGTGCGCCCTGCTGGAAGTTCTTTGTTTCGGGCCCCACACGGAGCAGCCAGCTCTAGTGGTAGTGCGGGTGCTTCCAGGTCAAGGCGAGGTCTCCCGGCCGAAAACCATCTATTCTCTTCCGGTTCTCCCGCTGTTCCCTAGCTTTTTGTGTATTCTTTCCAAAAATCGGGACTTTTTAAAAATGCCATGGGACGCGGGACAAATTGTTAAAAACCAGGACTGTCCCGCCAAAAGTGGGACATCTGGTCACCTTATTCTATACCCATTTGATCAACTCCTCTGTGACATTCTTGGTTTAGCTGCCATACAGAACCTCACACTCAACGTTTTCTAAAAACCAAATTCATACTCTCTCTCCCTCTCCATGTCTTTCCTTCTAACATCTCTCTCTCCAAACTCCCCTGTCTCGGTGATGAGCTCCTTTGTCTAAGTTGGAAATAGCACATCACTTTGGATCTGCTCATGGCATCTGCGATACCCTATCAAGTTCTAAGTCCTGTTCGTTAACGAAAAATTCTATTTCCTAAATATCATTCAAGGGGATGGGCTTCTTTTATTCGTCCTTTCCTACCATGAGCCATTACCCCATTCTCCGAGTTGAATGCCTACCTCAGAAAACAGCTTTCATATTTCCCAAAGGGTCTGACCATTCTCTCCCTTTTATGCTTGGAAAACAATCTGTCCATTGTCATTACTGTTGTGAACCTTGTGAAGTGCTCCCCCTACTCTCCCAGGAAGAGCTGGCTGCTCACCCGCCCCTCCCTGCAGGGTTATCAGGGGACTTGTCACTCATCTCCTTTTTAAATAGTTGTCAAGGGGCACAAAGAAAACCAGATAGAAGGTGACGGAAGACAATATGACTTAGGGTGATGGGTATGCAACATAATTAAATGTCAAAATAACCTAGAGATGTTTTCTCTGAACATATGTACTCTGATTTATTAATGTCACCCCATTAAAATTAAAAAGAAAAAAAAAAGAAGATGTGGTACATATATACTATGGAATACTACTCAGCCATAAGAAATGATGACATCGGATCATTTACAACAACATGGATGGACCTTGATAACATTATACTGAGTGAAGTAAGTAAATCAGAAAAAACTAAGGAGTATATGAGTCCATACATAGATGGGACATAATAAAAAAGACTCAGAGACACAGACAAGAGTGTGGTGGTTACTGGGAGGGAGGAAGGGAAGAGAGGGAGGATATGGGGGGAGGGGAGGGGCACAAATAAAACCAGATAGAAGGTGATGGAAGACAGTTTGACTTTGGGTGATGGGTATGCAACATAATCAAATGTCAATATAACCTGGAGATGTTTTCTCTGAACCTTTGTACCCTGATTTATCAATGTCACCCCATTAAAATTAATAATAAATAAATAAATAAATAAATAAATAAATAAATAGTTGTCAGAGAGTTTGCAGCTGTTTGTGTATTCATGGCTCTTAGATTTTGAAAGCCTTAAGGAAAAGGGAGTTTGTCTTTGTTCCAGGGAGTTGGGCACTTCCTAAGTTGAAATGCATTCGCTAAAAGACCGGTTCACTGGAAGGCCATTGGCCAAGGGACCATAGTCACCAAATTTATCCATGTGTTCCACACAGTATAATAGTTAAACCCATCAGGATGTTTCAGTTTGGTTCCCAGGCATGAAATATAATTTTCTGGTTATTAAATATTTAAGGTTGTGGCACCTGAGAACCTGGACCCCCACCCCCCGCCCCCCGCCAAAAAAAAAGAACCCATAAATGCTAAAGATGAACAAAACAGAATCATTATTAAATTAAAAAAAATAATGATATGGACCTAAAGAGCCTTATGCTTAGTGAAATAAGCCAGTCAGAGAAAGACAAGTGCCATATGACTTCACTTAGATGTGAAATCTAGTAAACAAAGTGAATTAAGGAGCAAAATAGAGACAGACTCATAGATACAGAGAACAGACTGACAGCTAGGGAAAAGTGGGAGGGGGAGGTAAAGGAGGTAGAGAAGGGTAAAAGGGAATAAATGGTGATGGAGGGAGATGTGACTTGGGTTGGTAAACACATAATACAATATATAGATGATGTGTTATAGAACTGTAGACCTAAAACCTGTATGACTTTATTAACCGGTGCCACTCTGATAAATTCAATTAAAAAAATGAAAAAAATATTCTCAAAGAGAAAGCTGTTCCTAACATCCCAGCATTTTTATTTTATTTTTTGTATTTTTCTGAAGTGAGAAGCGGGGAGGCAGAGAAACAGACTCCCGCATGCGCCTGACCAGTATCCACCCGGCAAGCCCACCAGGGGGTGATGCTCTGTCCATCTGGGGTGTTGCTCCATTGTGGCCAGAGCCATTCTAGCACCTGAGGTGGAGGCCATGGAGCCATCCTCAGCGCCCAGGTCAACTTTGCTCTAGTGGAGCCTTGGCTGCGGGAGGGGAAGAGAGATAGAGAGGAAGGAGAAGGGGAAGGGTGGAGAAGCAGATGGGCTCTTCTCTTGTATACCCTGGCTGGGAATTGAACCTGGGACTTCCATACACTGGGCCAATGCTGTACCGCTGAGCCAGACGGCCAGGGCCACTACCATCACTCTTGTGGACACTACTATAACAGTTCTACCTTACGGGGTTGTGAGGATTAAATTTCCACCCCTGAAATCTTAGAACCATCTGGCCTCCAGTGAGAACTCACTACACATGTGACAATTAAATACAAGTCCTGTATTATATCATCACCCCCATTTCCTCTCCTTAAAATCTAATTTTTTAAGTATTTCACACATCTCTAAAACAGAAATCAGATGATGTTGCCCTTCTCTTTAAAACCTTTCAATAGCTTCCGATGGCTCTTAGAAAGTAAAAGCCCAAATTCATAACACGGCCCATGGGGTGATGCAGGTTTGGGCCCCTGAATGCTTTTCCATGTTCTCTGGAGACCCCTCTGCTTCCCTGGGGTTTGACATGCTCAGAGCCTGGAACGCACCATGCCACCGTCCAGCCCAGAGCCTTTATTCCTGTCCCTTCCCTTAATACTTCCTCCGACCTGCCCCAGTGCCTTTGCAATGAAATGCTTTTTCCTTTTTTTTTTTTTTTTTATTTTAAAAAATAGACTTTATTTTTTAAAGCAGTTTTAGGTTCACAGTAAAGTTGAGCAGAGAAAGCACAAGAGATTCTCACATACCCTGACCCACCCCTCCCACAGCCTCCTACCTTTTTCTCTTTCTAGATTCTTCTCTTTGATCCTGCTGGCTTTCACAGAACCATAACCTCTTCTTCAAGCACCACTGTGAGAGTGTAATGTTTTAGTGGGTTTTTTGTTTCTGTTTGTTGCTTGTCCTTTTTCTTCATAAAGCAAAAATTCTATGAGGGCAAAGACTGTGTTTATTATCATTGCTCATTTGCTTCCTAAGATCTAATCCAGTGACTAGCATATAGTGAATAGGTCTTCCATAAGCATTCATAATCCTCTATCGCCTCTGGGTTAAACACAGCTCTGTGTAATTACTAGTATAGGACTCTGAAAACCTACAATAAGAGTGAACCATGATTTTTCTATTTGTTTCTCTCTCAGAATAATTTAGCTTCTGAGTTTATCACTATTCTTGTATAGTTTCAGTAGCTTTTACAAATAAACCACGGATGTTACCCTAAGAATACACATGTTGATGAAAATAACAATTATTCTGTTATATATTAAATATAATCACTTCTTTCTACTTTCATGGTTTCTTGTCTGTTTTGAAACCTCAAGAGTTTGTTGTCCTGTAAAAAATTTGCTTTCCTTACCACAGAGGCACCTGCCACCACAAGGGGGCAGGGATACAGAGATAGACAGTTCTTCTGACTCCGTTCTGCAACAGGAGAAGATCCTTCTTTGACAGAATAAATGTGGGCCATTATTTTTTGTATGAGTCTCTTCTTTTATATTTTTCATTTGCCATTCAGTGTAAAACCTGTAAGCACTGTTACCCTTTTGTTATGGTGTGTGTCTTTTAAAAGATGAATAGACTTCCAGCTACACCAACGGTAGCCGTGAAAGGACCCGTTTCTACAGCACTTTAAGGAATTTTAGAAAGTTACAAGAATGATATACCAGCATGGCAGAAAATTGTTTATCGGTAGTTATATAGCTAGTTTTCATTCTTTTGTTTTGTCTTTAGCACACATACACACACACACACACTCACACGTTGGTAGAGGAAAGAAAGGAGATTTTATGGTTTTAAAAAAATAACCATTTAGGGAATATTTAGGAAACTTTGACATAAAAATGAGAAATTGAACTTTTTTTTTTTGAAATAGGAATTCACAGTACAATTTGCTTTATTGTTCTACCTTTTGTGCACCAAACACACACGTGTCTTCCTCAGTCAAACAAGGAAAAACACACCCTGAACTCTCCGTGGCTAGTGTGGCCTAGTTCGCCTGAAATTTGGGTAAGACTTTATGGGAGTGGTCTAGTCACATAGCTAACTTTGTTTTATTGGTGACTCTGAAATTTAGTTCCTTGTAAATGATCAGTGCAGCATATGTAGAGTTGAAGTTTAAGAATGTTGAGTTTAATAATAATGATAAAAAGATAATTTGTATGTGAGCAGGTACTTTGGTTAGAAGGAAGTTTAGAGAGAAAGAGAGCTTTTTGGAAAAACTAATAGCAAAAGGAATGAGACTTCAATTCAGACTGGGAGCCACCGAAGAGCACATGGAAAGTTCGGAGACAAGTCACTTGAATTTGATGCTTTTCTATGCTTCTGTGTCTGCCCCTGCTTGCCTTCCTACTCTGGAATAATACCTCCTCTCACTCCACTCTTTTTCTCCAGATATTGCAAGTCATCAGACATACCTGTCATACTTTACTGTCTTGAACCCAATAAAGACATTGCTCGTAATATCCCAACATTCTCCCCACCCCAATAAGTCTAGCTTCAGTATGCTTCTTGATAGAGCTTCTCAGAATGGCTCAGATACCAATAGGATTAATTACCCTCGGTTCATGAGGTGAAATGTTTTTGCCCTCTCGGTGACTTAGCTCAAATTGGCAGCTGGTTAAGTCTGACCAAGGTTTATGGCTTTGGCAAATGTGTTTCTGGCTTGAATATGAAGATGGTAGTAGAACAGAATGTTTCTTCTTCCATACACATGGTGACGGGAGAAGAAACCATTCAGTTTGAGGTAAAGAAAATAAAGCAACTAACAATTCTTATAATTTTATTCATCTAACTCAGGCTGATTAGAACATTAGCATCTATAAGCTCTACTAAAGAAAGAAGGTTTTTTTTATTAGGAGTATTTATTATATAAGAATATTATATAGGAGCATTTTTTGCTCATTACTCTATCTTCAGCATTTGATCAAGGGTCTGACCCATACCAGCAAATAGTACCTGCTGACTGAATAGGTGAATAGTGAATAATGCTAAATACTGTATTTTATGCCAATTACTAAATTAGACATCAAATATTAGACATCGGTACTCCTCTGAGACCCAATTTTTGGGAATAGTTAAACTCTTAACTTTTTGAGAAGAAATATTTCAAAATCCTTCAAGGATATTTAAGGCGATTCCTATTTCTCAAGGTCAGTTAAGGTCTTAGGTTAATTGTTCTTATACACTGATATCCTAGACTAAGAACAGAAGGCTTGAAACTAAAATTGGTGAACACACAATACAGTGTACAGATGATGTGTTACTGAATCTCACACCTGACACTGGCATAGTTTTGTTAACCTGTGTCACTCCAACAAATTCAATAAAAAGGAAGTAAAAATCTTAATATTCATTTGCCCACAATAAGCATGAACAATTCTCAAGATTAATCACTTGTGCCATAGAAGCAGATGGCCTCTGGACCATCTGTCATTTGTTGACACATTAGGAAAAGGTGTTGAAATGCTTTGGAGCTAGGCAGTGGGAGGATGAGCAAGTTCCATGGGGACTGTCCAGCCAATGTTGGAGCCGTGCTCGGAGCTGCCCCATGCAGTGCCTGCTCACCGTTGGCACCCATGAGCCCTGGAAATACAGCCAGGGAAGCTGAGAAGTGGAACGTTTCATATCATTTAAACATAAGTGATTAAAATTCATATTTAATTAGCCACCTATGCCGAATGGTCCTGTATGGGACAGTGCAGGCTTAGAAAAATAAATGCCCAAGGAGAATGTTCATATTTTTGAGAGGAGAGACTGGATGGAAATTTGAGCAAACAAGTCATCAGATGAAAACCAGCAGGGAAATGAAGAATCGTAGCGCGGGATTTTAAAGTGCCACAAGTTCAGCCCTGGTCGTGTGCTAGAGCGTTTGCTAGGCAGGTTCACGTTTATCCCCCAGGGGGCGCTGGTGCTGACTCTGCCAGGATCTGTTTTATTTTTGTGTCAGAGGCAGGAAGGAAGTCCAATATACGTCACCCCCCAGTGGAAACAGGATGGGAGCTCATGCCCACCTGGGTGCAAAAGCCACGCTTTGGTCCCATCTCAGTGAGCAGAAGAAAACTGTTCAGGTTTTCCGTTGCGCATGCGTGTTCTCGGAGGCAGGGTCTGGACTGGAATGAGTGTCACATCCCAATATTGGTCTAGGATTTCTTAAATCCTCCTGGCCAAGGCTGGAACTGGTTTCTGGTGCTGGCCTGGGTTGGGTGGCATAAGGGAAGGGCGGGGAGGCTGGGCAGCGGGCTAGCACCCACGGAGAGTGATCCTTGGTGAGCATCGTCCCGTGGGTCCCCGGCCCTCGGGCACCAGGGTCAGGGGTACCAGACTCCCTCTTCCCCCCCGAGGGCCGCTGGGCTAGAACAGCATCCTTGGCTGCCTTTTCATGGTTGGATTCTCTGACGCTCTTTTTTTCTCCGACGATGCTCTGTGACCTGCTTTCCCCCTCACGCGTCAGAGGGCTGATGCGATGTGGCATTCACCTGGTGAGTGTGTGAGCCGGGGCGTTTCCCCGCCCTAGCTGTGTGGAGAAATAGCTCCCGGAACCCTAGAAAGCGTGCTTCTCGTGGTCAGGAGGGTGGAGACTGGTTTCCACCTGTCGGCTGCCACTAGATCGAATGTCTCTGCGTGCACCCAGACCACCCTGTGGAAGACAGATCCTGTATTTCTAGGGGTGGAGGGAACCAAAAAAAATAAAGAAGAGCGTTTTTCCTGGCTGGTCTTCAGAATGAATTTCATGAAAGAATGATTCTACAGGAGCTTGAATATTAAATGAAGGCGTCTGCCGAGAGGAAGCTGAGTGTCTTCTCTAAGAACCTGGCTTTCCCAGGGGTTGGAATGAACTAGCGAGCTATGTCAGGCTAGCCTGGTCTTTTGCTAATCTGGGGTTCTTTCAAAACCAGAAATACAGTCTTAGAATTCTTTGGTAAGAGAGTCAAGTTCAGAGAGCAGGTAATCTGACCTTGCTTGGGTAGCACTGGCCTGCAGCTCATGCCCTGGAGCCACGAGGGGCAAGGTTATCTGAGGGCCAAACGTGAGTTTGCTGCAAGAGGGGGACTCTTTACAGATGGTCGGTCAGCAGGAACAGTGGGGTGGTGGCAGCAGGCAAGCCGGACACGAGACACGAGAAGGGAGCTGGATTTCTGGAAGTGCAGGTGACATGGAACATCATTCTCCAGGGCCAATGCAGGAGGCAAGCTGGGGAGGAAATGTAGGCAGACAAACAAGATTGTATGCCTGACCAGGAGGTGGCGCAGTGGAAAGAGCTTTGGACTGGGATGTGGACGACTCAAGTTCGAAACCCTGAAGTCACTGGCTTGAGCAACGAACGGTTCATCGGACTTGAGCGAGGGGTCCCTGGCTTGAGCGTGGGATCATAAACATGACCCCATGGTCATTGGCTTGAGCCCAAGGTTGCTGGCTTGAAGACCAAGGTCGCTGGCTTGAGCCCAAGGTCGCTGGCTTGAGCAAGGGGTCACTCGCTCTGCTGTACCGCCCTCCCCCCTCCCCCTAGTCAAGGCACATATGAGAAAACAATCAGTGAACAACTAAGGTGCCGCAACAAAGAACTGATGCTTCTCATCTCTCTCCCTTCCTGCCTGTCTGTCCCTATCAGTCCCTCTCTCTGTCTCTGTCACACACAAAAAAGTTGTCACAAGGTTGTTAGGGAGCCAGTTACTTGAATGGCAGCTCAATTACATTGAGCATGTGTGCTCCCTGGGGCTGGGGGCTTGTTCTTAAAAGAACTGGTCCTGTAGGACAGGTGCCTTGCCAAAGTGTGGTAGGCTTCAGTCCTGCAGAGACAGGCACGATTGTAAAATTCATGTTCATAGCTGGGGGAAGAGCTTGGTTCCCGGGAGATGATTGTTCATTATTAGATATTCTTAAGCACCAACCATATCTCAGACAATAGCCTGGGAGAGTTTAATGAAATTTCTGCAAGTACAGCCGATTGCTGGATGTCTTGCAGAAAAATAAGAGGAAACCCAGCTGAAAAACCGTGTCTCAGTCAACCACTGTCTGTCCATCTGTGTGTCTATCTGAGCTTTATGAAGGAGGGTAATACATCTTGATCCTAATGCTTAGCTCTGGGTGAGGGAAGCAGAA
This sequence comes from Rhynchonycteris naso, assembly GCA_037038555.1. Taxonomy (NCBI): domain Eukaryota; kingdom Metazoa; phylum Chordata; class Mammalia; order Chiroptera; family Emballonuridae; genus Rhynchonycteris; species Rhynchonycteris naso. Next base: position 205,772,333 of record CM072999.1, read on the forward strand.
AGGTTTTGTCTATTGAGAGAAGGGTTATCTAAGTATTATATTATGTTATTTGTTAAAGCCTGCTTAATTTAAACTGATTAAGTCCCAAACACTCAATTCTGCTTCATCTAGGGCCAGAGGTCCCCAACACCCATCTGCCCATGTGTCCCCTGGTCATGCACACTTGCCATCCACCTGAAGGGGTAGACAGGCTGTTAGTAGCCTGTAGGAAGCTCGACCTGGGTTTCCTGTACTATAGGGAGAGTGTTCATCTTTCTCTTATTTTAGCAACAGGACTGGCAGTGTCTTTGTACATAGGTGGCCACAGAGCTGAGTCAGGATGTAATGCCATGACAGGTGGTACTAGGGGGCAGGGGAAAGAACCTCATGGCTCCTGAAGTTCAGGGTCTGGTGTAGTCTTTTCAAAACTGAGCCTGAGATCGCCTGTCAACATGGTGCCATAACAATGAAGCTACATGATTCCATGGTGGGACACTCAAACCGATGGTTATTTTACTGCTTTTGAAAGACAGTGAATGCAGTTGAAAACAGGGTATCTTGGCTTACTGTGTATCTGTGGAAAGAACAATCAGGCAGCAGCAACAGAATGTGCAAAAGTCCTGGGGCAGAAACAGGCCCCTTACAGTGGAGGAATAATGAGGAGGCCAATGTGGCTGGAGCAGAGTAAACAACATGGCATGGAGGAAGAATGTGAAGTTTTAGAGGTAACTGGGTTAGGTCCTGAAATGTCAAGGACACTGAAGCTATTTATACTACACTCTTTAATATTTACCTTGAAGACACACAGTAATTTCAGTCTCTGGATAAACATTTAGACAGCACATTTTTATTGGTTACTAGTTATAATATGAATAAAGAATTGTTTTCTTGATCAAAGACACAGTCCCTTGTTATTTTATAGTATGCAGTCACATTTACACAGTTTTCATATTAGGCAGGTCAAAATAAGCTTGTACACACAGAAGCATCTGACAGGCTTTTTCCTTTCTGTAAACAACTGTCACCATTTGAATTTTCCAAAAGAAAAAAAGAGAAAGAAAGAAAAAAAGAAAGATAAAAGGACACGAGAAAGTCCAAATAAATAGTTCCCCCCCCAAAAAAAATTATCTGTTATAATAACACACACACTTTCCTTTTTCTGAAGCTGACTTCTTTTTCTCCAAGAGCCTTGACTTGTTTTAATTTTTATCAGATTTGATGAGTTCCATACCCACTTGGGGAATAACATAGCAACACTGTCTCCATTGGGTCTTTAAAATCAGCCCTTTGAGTGGAAAATACAAATACATATTTTGGAAGCAACGTTTCAAAATGATAATGTCAGTTGGATGGTAAGGGAAAAAAATGGCTTTAGTATGAACTCAGAACCACAGAAACTCTGAAAAACATTTCAGAGAAAAGGAGACCTTTTCAGCCAGTAAGCTAGTTTTTTAGAGCTACCGCCAGTCCTGCGTGTCCCTGAAGCTGTGTTACCCAGCCCCTACCATGGACCTGAATGTGGATTTACGAATTAAATGGAACTCTGACGTGAGGGCTAGAACTTAATGGGGAGGGAGAGAAAGGACAGAGAGCGGGAGGCTGTGTGTAATCTGATATCAAACTTCTGTTGAAAGTACGGACCTGAGGACCTGACCTTCTCCATTTTGGCTGGATTGTTTTCTTACAGTATCTGTTGTGGAATGTGCTGTGTCCCTTTTCCAGAGCACAAACCCTGACCCTTTTGCCTGAGAGTGTATCTCATTTGGAAATAAGGTCTCTGCAGACGTAATTACATGGGGAGGGCGATGGTGGGAGCCCCTGTCAGAGTCTGAAAGTCTGAGAAGCAGGTGCCGATGTCCAAGGACAGAAGAAGATGTCTCAGCCCAGCCAGCGTCAGTGAACCCTCCCTCTCCCGACCTGCCCATTCTGCTCGGCCCCCAAAGGGCTGGACGCTGCCCACCCACACTGGCAAGGGCCATCTTTCTTCAGTCTACTCATTCAAAGGCGAACCTTTTCCGGAGACACCGACACAGACACACCCAGAAGTAGTGTTTCACCACTTCTCCAGACCCTTCGCCCCATCAAGGGGACACATAAAACGAACCGTCACATATGGCGTTGTGGGGGAGGGAAGAAAGTATTCTATTATATTCGTGGGCCTGCGTTCCTGGGCTATGACCTCGGTCAGTGTTTCTTAGCTTTGTTACCTTGTCTTCAGTAAGACAGGAAGGCTAGAGGGGGCTGGACTATGAAAAATGCCTTGCTCCACGTGGGCAAATAGTATAATTTATAAATAAGAAAAGGAGAACTCTTTGAATACATGTTAAATCCACACTAAAAGCGAGCCAACCTTCTAATCACGACTGAGCTGTCTGGAGCAGCTGAGTTGTTGCCCACAGCCGCTTGTCAGCCTTCTCTGCGTGGTTCCCTACCAAGGGCAGGAGGGAGGGAGAGGGGACGTTTTCACACGACTCGGGGTGTGTTCTCCTTGGTGTCTTGGTGCCCGTGCCTTTGGTGAAGAATCTTTGATGTTGGTAATAAAAAGATAAAAGGAATGCTTCATGTAGGGTTTCCAGTTGCCTTCAATTATACCAGCTGACATGCTCCAAACAAGCCCCACCCAGACCGTGGTGCAGGAAACGCCAATCCAGGCTTTTAAATTCCCTCTACGGTGATCAACCAGCCCAGTCTGTGTGGTCCTCGGGGTGCTCAAACCACAGCAGCCCCCGGCAGTCCAGGAAGGGTTGGTCATCACCATGGGGAATTCAAAACCCTTATTTAGAAGAAAGAGTGAGAAACGAAATGCGATGAAGAATGCTTCCCCTTTGCACTTGACCCGCTCAGAGCATGCGGTGTGTATAACGGGGCGCCTTCCGGGATGCTCAATTTGCCGGCAAACAGTTTATGAAGTGACCTCATTACTCACATGGGCACCATCTGAGGTTTCTATCTGTCTGACTAAACCAAACATTCAAGCAGGCAGAAGATTCTCTTTCCACGGGAACTGACCACATGCCACGCCTCTCCGCCCATCCACCGGCAGCCTACGCTTGGGTGGGCGTTTGATGGCAGCTCTGAGTAACTCTTTTCTCTCCTTTGATGTTCCCATTAGAATCAGGCGTGGGAGGGACACAGGCTGGGGCTGGAGGGAGGCCTGGGGCTCAGCAGACCAGGAAACAGCTCAGCCTGTCCCTGCTGTCCCCTCCACTGCAACCCGATTGCTTTCTTGAGTGTGGTCACGGACAGTGGTCCCCGGTGCGTCCTAGCGCCAAGTGGCCCCTCAATCCCCGGTCAAGTCACTGTGACCGCCGGTTCTAACTTCCCTCCAACCTGGTACCGAGGCATTGTTTTTCTAGGCAGACCCTATAAAGTCTTGTCCCCGACACCCACCCAATTGCTAAGGACTCTCTCGAATAGCACCAGGACAGATGCCTGCAAAAGTCAGTCACTCTCGAAGCGCTGACGGTCCCAGGTAGTTTGGCTAAGACCGCGTTGGAGACAGCTCTCTTGCGCAGGCTCCATAGAGTGATGGCCGGCTGAAATGCTGCTTGTTTGCAGCTCCTTTCGGTCCTGGTCAGGCTGAGCCGGGGCAGGTGCCCCACGGCTGGGTGTGCTGCTGTGGGACCAGGAAATCTGCGGAAGATCTGAGATGGGGGGCAGCAATCTGAGGAGCTGTGTGGAGAACCAGACCCCACGTATGGCGGCACCTTGGGAGCCCGGGGGACAGGGGAGCTGTGGGCCATATGTGGGGGCAGAACTGGGAAGGAGCTGTGGACAGGGCAACCTTGGTCCCTGGGGCACCGCAGACTCAGGGGTCATGTCACATTTTGGTAAAGAGGTAGAACGGTGAAAGGGAGGAAGCAGTACCCTTTGGCAGCCACAGAATCATCACGGGGTGGGGGTGGGTGGGTAAAGTGCAGCATGGAATAGAGTCAATAACATTGTAATAACTGTGCATGGTGCCCAGTGGTGCTGGACTTCCAGAGGAAATACTCCCTAAGTTATGTAGGTGTCTAATCCCGAAAGAATGTAACATTGTGTGCCAACTACAATGAAAAATAAATTGGAACATTTTAGTTAAACAGGATAGATGGGATTGCCATACACTGGGTCTAACAGGCAGGTTTATTGTCCTGGACTTCCCGTGAGCCATCTGCCAAGTCTTCCCAACAATTTCAGAACAATGTTGGACGCTCTCTGTACCCAGCCAGCATGCTGACACCTGTCTCATCTAGGTCAAGATCTGAGATTGGCTGTGGTCGCCACTGGCTTAGAGATGTCAGGGACTGCTTGTTCAGGTGGGTTTTCCCTCTCAGTCAGGAGGCTGACTAATTTATTTACTGATGATGCCACGCACAGAGAGAAATTGCAGTGATGGTAACGGTCATATGGAGAAAGGAAAACAGAGACTGCCTTAGGTCACCCTACAAACAGAAGCAGAGCCGTGAGAAGGGTGGACTGGCAGGAGAGCATGAACCCGGCTGTCCTGTGGTGCTGAAGTTTTGTCCAGGTTTCCTACCCAGAATGACCTGTTAGAAATGCAAAAGATGGCCCTGGTCGGTAGCTAAGTGGGTAGAGCGTCAGCTGGCATGTGGATGTCCTGGGTTCTATTCTTAGTCAGGGCACACAGGAGAAGTGACTATCTACTTCTCTCCCCCTCATCCTCCCCATCCCCCACATAGCCAATGTCTTGATTGGTTCAAGCATGACCCTGGGTACTGAGGATGGCTTGGTTGATCTGAGTGCATCAGTCTCAGGTGCTAAAAATAGCTCAGTACTCAAGCATCAGCCTCTAATGGGATTGCTGGAAGCCTGTCTCTCTATCTCCTCTCCTCACCTAAAACAACAAAAAAAGAAATGCAAAGAACACCTAAGTTTGTTGAAGCCATGTTCTGTTTTGGGGAAGGTGACAGTTCCTATTATTCATAGCTGAAGGCACTCAGTACCCAACATAAAGTTCTTGATGTTGCTAGGTACTGGAATGGCTGCATGGACCATTAGCAGGAGCCCCTGTGTTTCCAGGTGTTTCGGCAACCGCCCACAATACAAACCCTGCTTCACTGACAGTTAAGGGTTGTGGTCTGATTTTGCGCCCCAAATTCAGTCTTGTCAGCCCTTGTAGACCTTTCCCTCCATCCATTGCTTATACTCCTTTCCACATTAACCTGCAGCCCCAGGTGAGAGCTCAGTGTGAGAGGGCAGCCTAACCTCTTCTTGTCGAGGTGGACAAGCCGTTCCTCCTGAGGAGAGTTCAGCAGAGGGATGGATGCTCCATGGAATGGATGTCCCCATGGCCGGCTGGCGGAGGCTGCTCAAGCCCCTCACACGAAGACAGCTCTTGGCCAGCCGCGGCACCGGCAGCATGATGTGTCATTTAAATGTAGAGCTGTGGCTTTCTCACGCCTGGACATTCCCCATTTTCAAGAAGTCCTGGTTATCAAACCAGAAAATCAGCTGGTTTTTGCATAAAAAAGAGGTTTCATTTCCCACTCATTAAAAGAAATAGTCCATATGAACTTTTAAAAATTTATACCTTTGTTGTAGTCATTTTACAAGAATGAACCTTTTTATTCATAGCCACACAAGCATATTTTTTTGGGTGGATTTTCTGTAGATGTTTCCTCTCACCAACCCTTTCTCTCTCTTCTATTCCAAAATGTAACTTGAGAAGTGTGCAGGGGGGAAGAAATCTGTTTTTACATCCGTTTGGCTGGCAACCAGATGCTGAAAAAAACAACTTGATATCCACTGACAGCCGTGTTTTAGATTCGGATTTAGATAGAATGTCAGCGATCAGGGGTACACCAGTTCATTTAGACTGGCTTTTGTCTCTGGGTGTCTTCCTTAATTATCCATCACTCCCGGAAAAGAATTGTCAGAAATTCTGTAGGCATTTCTCATTATCTGCAGAACCAAAGTCAGCGCTTTTCCTGGAGTGGGCAGCAGAGAAATACTCCCAAGGAGTTGCAGGAACAACCGAAATCGTTCTAGGCAGCAAAAACAGTGCTCGCTGCGTTTCCACGTCAGCTGAGAAATTGCCAGTGAAGACCTTCCGTTTCCTTTTGGGTGATTCAGGGAGCTCTCTCTCAGAGCTGAATGCCTATGGACACCGTGGGTGTCTGACTCATCCTGTCCCACTTTTTCATAGGTGTCCACTTAAGTGTGTTCTAGTGGAGATGGCGTCGTCCCGGGGACCAAGCTCTGAGTCCTGCCACTTCTTATCACCGTGGCTTCCGACAGGTCGCCCAGGTCCCAGAAGTCTGACCCTCCCCTGTGGAATGGAGTTAGCATGGCCTGCCCTATCTCTTTTATAGGGTTGTTGTGAGGTGTGACAATGAGATGACATGGAGGTGTTGTGTACATGAGAAAGCACTACAACATGTCATTATATATATATATATTTTATTATTGTTAATTTTTTTGTATTTCTCTGAAGTGAGAAGCAGGGAGGCAGAGTCCCATGTGCGCCTGACCGAGATCCACCTGGCATGCCCACCAAGGAGCGATGTTCTGCCCATCCAGTGCATTGTTCTGTTCTGGCCAGGGCCATTCTAGTACCTAAGGTGGAGGCCATGGAGCCATCCTCAATACCCAGGCCAACTTTGCTCCAGTGGAGCCTTGGCTGCGGGAGGGGAAGAGAGAGACAGGAAGGAGAGGGGGAAGGGTGGAGAAGCAGATGGGAGCTTCTCTTGTGTGCCCTGGCTGGGAATTGAACCCAGGACTTCTACACTCTGGGCCGACGCTCTACAGCTGAGCCAACCGGCCAGGGCCCAACATATAATTACAAAGTCTCATCACAAACCCGAGTTTACCTCTCTCTCTAGGCATGTTTCATAGAAGGAAATAATTTTATTTCCCTGCCAGGTTCCTATAAGTACCGCCATCTTTGCTGGGCCAGGCCACACCCCAAAATGTCCCTTTTGGCAGCTTTGGTAGGGTGATAAGAGACTTAGACTGCAGGGTTGAAATCCTGACTTCTTCATTCGCTAACTGTGGAATCTAGATTCGTCAAGCGTTTCAAGCCTTCGTTTCCTCATCTGTAGAACAGATATTGATTGTATCTATACCTGGGGTTGATTTAGGCCTGAATGGTTAGCTCCTACTCTCTCAGCCCTATGGGGTTACTGCAGACAGGGTTAGGTATACCGCCTGTATATCTCCGATGTGGGCCTTGTTACCATAGACCCGTGATGGCGAACCTATGACATGCATGTCAGCACTGACACACGTAGCCATTTTCGATGACACGCAGCTGCATACCAGAGAAGTATGGAGCTGCATGCTGAGAAGGACGTTTCATCCTCGGCTCCTGCACAGCCAGGTGCAATAGCCGAGGATAAAACATTTGCTGTAGTGTAGGCACTCTGTGCCAGAAGTCTGTAGGCCAAAACATTTTTGTTATTTAAATTATAAATATTGCGAAATTATGGTTTTTTTCTCGAAGTGACACACCACCTGAGTTATGCTTGGTTTTTTGGCAAATTTTGACACATCAAGCTCAAAAGATTGCCCATCACTGTCAAAGAAGATCTAGAAACACATGCAGTGAGAAGAGGAGGTGTTTCTGTATGGGAGACCCATCAGTCACCTAGACAGATTGCCACAAGGTAGTCTTAATTTATTTGCCTGGGGACTTCACCATGGTCCAGGCTCCGACTCAACCAGAGAAATGAGCCTCAGCCATGTCTCAGTTAATAGGAATGATTGGGTATAAAGACATTAGCTCACATTGAAAGACCTCACTGAGGCCATTTTGTTCAATGGGAGAAACATCTGTGTGGCCGGCTTGATATTCACATCTGCTCTGGGTAGCTAAGCTACACAACGCAAACCAAGTTACCTGGGAGATGTTTGGTACGCTTGGAACCCAAACATTTGGTAGATAGCTATGTGTGTTTGTACATCCATGTCACGTATGCATTCACAGTCCATGTTTAAGTGACAAAAGCTGGTTATCGAATAGCACATATGTCATAATCCCATTTCTGAAAATTTATATTCATCTCATATCGAAAGTATCCGGGAAGGTATGTAACAAAATGTTCAGACTGGTTCTCTCTTGTTGCTGGGGTGATGAGTGCCTTTTTATTTTGCTTGTCTCTGTTTTGTTTTCTATAATAAATATGGGTTACTGGACTAAGGTTTCTAATAATTGTTAAAATAATTATTATAATTATTATTTCATAAGTGATGGCAAGAGCCATCCTATCCCTGACAATACTTCAGAGATTGGAATAGAGCTTTTGGAAACCGACAAAGAAAACCCACATCTACTGGAAAGCCGTGGAGAAGTGCACGCTCTCCTCTCATCATAACGGATCCGGCAGGGCGGTATTAAGGAAAATCTTTAAAGCACAGAGTGTGAGAGCCCCAATAATATCTAGTTTATAAAATGCATTGAAGTTGAACTGCTTATAGTCTATTTGTTCTTGAGGGAAATGAAAGAAGCCTTACGTAGTTAGAAAGGGACATTTACTGTTAATGTTCTCCATTACCTGAGTGGCCATGCTATGAAAAGGGGGTAATAAGACTGGCATGGCAAGGTAGCTTTCCATGTAAGAAATGGCTTTTTAAAAGCTGTTTTACATGCTCTTATTTAGCTCTTAGCATGCTCTGGATTTGCTGCTATGCGATAAGGCACAGTGGCTCCCTTCCAACATCTGACTTGCTGCCAGGAGAGAAAGAAGCATGAAGACCCTGATGTTTTATATGCAGGACCAGCCGTTGGGACCAGGAGCCATGAGAACACTGAGAGCAGCCATGAGGAGCTCAGCCTACTTGTGGGGTCTCACCGATGAGGTGAACCCTGAGTTGCTCCTTAAAGAATGAGTAAGACTTACGAGGTGAAGACTGACCAAAGGACTTTCCTGGCAGACCAGCGACAGCAAAGGGACAGGCTGAGTGTGGGATGTGTCGCGGGAACACTTATCCAGAGGTGTGGGTCGGCTAGTGTCTTAGGGGACCTAGGACGAGCGTGGAAGGAGCTAAAGTAATTGATGCAAACATTTAGCCATGCAAGTGCAAAATGTAACGGCTGAAAAAGAAGCAATTCTGAGAAGAAAGGTAGACCGCGTGTGTCCTGTGCCGTGGGCAGCAGGAAGAGAGGCAGCCCCGCTGAGCTCCTTCTAGGTGACGCCTTTCTATCTACCCTCACATCTACCCGAGCTCAGCTTTAGGATGTCGGTTATCTTCAATTTGCACAAAAGGGAAGTGGAAGCTGCAGAATCACCTGAATTTCTAGAAAGAGGAGGTTTCTAGCAACCTTGCAGCAGACGCAACTGAGGTTCATCCAAGTCCCCAGAGCGGGTTTGTTTCCCGTACAGCACCCGGTCTTTCTGAAATACCTGATTGACACAACACACTGTGGGACACAGTCGTCTCCCCGCCAAACACACACACATACGCACACGCACACACATGCACACACCCACATACGCACACACACGCGCGCACCAACACCACCACCCACCGCTGCTGCCACCTAATAACTCAGCATCTTTGCAGATAAAAACAAGTGGAGAGAAATGAAATATGCATGCGAGAAGTTTCTAGACCACTCTGCCCTAGTCCGCATCCCTAGGGGACTGGGATTGTGCAGCGAATGTGAGAGCCCGGCTGCTTTGAAACCCACGCACTTCCCTTTGGTCGCCACAGCTGTCTGGATGTGGCAGGATTTCTCGAGTTGGCACAAAGCTCGTTTCCACAGTATGTGAACACACACCAGGGTATTCATCCCGAATAACTACTTCCTCCCCACAGCGGACTGACTGGGCCTCCAGTCTGGCTGTGGGGCCCCCAGTATTGCAGGCCCGGCTGGCGGTTCCCCAGGAGGGAGTGATGTCCTCCCTGCTGCCCCCCTGGGTGGGCATTTGAAGAGCTGAGGAAGCCCGTTCACCCAGGAGATGGCCTTGTGGTTGGAAAGACGTGAGGTGCAAATGCCATGTCACTTGACAGTCCCTGCCTTCCTTTCCTTTCTGTGCCCTGCCTAGAGCCTCCAAGATGTGAGGCTTTGCCAGGGGAGCAGATGTCAGCAGATGCCTGCGTCTGTCAGGGTGTCAGCAAGCAGTTCTGCCTTGCAGTTCACTAGATTAACATATAGAACAGTCTGTGAAGGTGTCCCAGCTAAAGTTAGCATTCCATTCCTCGTTAGGCTCGCTGTGACTTTGTGGAGTCACTTTCCTCTGGGGAGGGGACAAGGGGCTCCCTCCTGTCCTCCTCTGCATTGCCATCTCCTCCATCACCCACACACGGAGCTTTCTGCGGTGCCAACAGGATGACGCCATGCTCCTTCCTAAAGTTCTCCATGGCTGTGAATGGTTTCAGAGTTCAAAAATAAGTGATTAAGCACAGAGTAAGCCCTAGCTGGTTGGCTCAGTGGTAGAATGTTGGCCTGGCATGTGGAAGTCCTGGGTTTGAATCCCGGTCAGGGCACACAGAAGAAGTGCCCATCTGCTTCTCCACCCCTCCCCCTCTCCTTCCTCTCTCTCTCTTCCCCTCCCGCAGCCAAGGCTCCATTGGAGCAAAGTTGGCCTGGGCACTGAGGATGGCTCCATGGCCTCCACCTCAGGTGCTAGAATGGCTCTGGTTGCAATGGAGCAACGCCCCAGATGGTCAGAGCATCGCCCCCTGGTGGGCACGCAGGGTAGATCCCAGCAGGGCGCATGCGGCAGTCTGTCTCTCTGCCTCCCCACTTCTCACTTCAGAAAAATACAAAAAAAATAAAAATAAATAAAAATAAATAAAAATAAATAAACGACAAAACACAGGGTAGGCGGCCCTTCCCTCTCCCCCACCGCCCCTCACTCCTGCAGCGCCCTTGGGATCTTCATGTCCCTCCCCCACGGGACCTTTGCCCTTGTTCTTCTGTCGGAAAAACCTTCTGTCTCCTTGTCGTCCTTCCTTCAGGTGTCAGCTTCTCCACCCGTGACCAGGACACCCCTCCACCCGCAGAACTCCATGTGGCTGTCTTCTATGACACCGACCTTAATTTTGGGTTTGCTTCATCACCGCATGGCCTCTGCCTCTGGGCTCTCAGGTCTTCGCGAGCAGGCAGCTTTGCTCACTAATGGATCTCGGAGCTTAGCCCGATACTCCAATATTTAATACCACTCAATAAATATTGGCAATGCACTGCCAATATTTATTGAATGGTAATGGGCACATTAACATGTACCGACAGTGCAGATAAACATTCTTTTTTGGAGGAGGGATAATGATAAATATTCAAGAACCACAAGAAGTTTTAACACATGTGCACAAGTATAGCTGTCTCTAAGTACTTTTATGGATCATATCTGGGGGCATCAATGTCCTTGAAACATTCTTCGAACCACTCAGCAGACCTTACACGTTTGAATTATTTGGCTTCTGTCAAGACATGCAAAGCTTGAAATACCTATTTTTTAGCAAGTAATTATGAAATCTTGTCCTTGAGTTTATTAGTAAAGAGGGAGCACGGGACTATTCACCAACCAATCCCAAAAACAATAAGAATTAATGAACTGGGACCCCTCTGTCCTCAGAGGAGAGCATAAGAAAGTCAGATGGTGAGGGCGTTGCTCTTTGACTTTGTGTTATCCTTGGTGCTGTTTTATTTTGATATGTAATTAAAGAATAGATATCATGTTCATCTCCATATAATATAAACGGGTGCTTTAGAGGTATGTCAGCGGGCCGTGGATTGTTTCCTCTGCCAATTCCTCCTTGGCTAGTATGTTACAGTAATAATAATAACCTAGGAGGTTAATTATTTAGTGCTTATAATGTTTCGGATCCTGTGATAAGTATTTTACATCCTGTGCCTTGTGTTGAGGAAGATGTTCATCAGCTCTGTTTTCTAAATGAGGAAGGTGGAACTTGGAGAGGTTAGGTACCTTGCTCAGGATCACTGCCGCTTGGTAGGTGATGGAGGCGTGTTTTGAGTATAAGTGTACTTGGCTCTGAAGCCTCCGATCTCGGCCATGAGTCAGCAATCTGTGGAGGAAAGCTGAATGGGGTCCAACGCATGATTGTTTTCGGCTATTATGGTTCTCTTATGTACTTCCATGGGCATATGATTGCCGTAAGCAACATGGACTTATATGCTATTACCTTTGTTTTCTCTGAAGGCTTTTAGGTATGACCCTTTCTGCTGGTGAGATACCCTTCTGCCTCGGAGCTTACCCAAAGCACTTTGTTGCTATGGAGTCTGCAAGAACATGCAGACCAAGAGAAACTGGGCCACTGAAAAGTGATGCTGCCACACAATTAAATCAACCCGTCACTCATTAATTCAACAACGCATGAAAGGAACTCTTACAGACCTTATAGTGATATTGTAAAAATGCGGTAAGGTTAAAAGAAAACAGCACATGAAAACAAACAGCATAAATGCTGTCCTTCACAAGCTCATACTATTCCAGTTCATAGGGCAAGAAAGAAATTGAAAGGTCTGTACATCGATAATTGCAATAATGAGACATACAGTGTGTCTGTAAAGTCATGGTGCACTTTTAACCGGTCACAGGAAAGCAATAAAAAACGATAGAAATGTGAAATCTGTACCAAATAAAAGGAAAACCCTCCCAGTTTCTGTAGGATGATGTGGCAGCATGTGCGCATGTGCAGATGATGACGTAACACCATGTATACAGCGGAGCAGCCCACGGCCATGGCAGTTGAGATGTAGATGGTACAGAGGAAAGTTCAGTGTGTTCTGTGGCTTGCTAAATTCAAATCCATGACCAAAGTGCAACGTGAATATCGGCGCGTTTATAATGAAGCGCCACCACATAGGAATAGCATTACTTGGTGGGATAAGCAGTTGAAGGAAACCGGCAGTTTGGTGGAGAAACCCCGTTCTGGTAGGCCATCAGTCAGTGACAAGTCTGTAGAGGCTATACGGGATAGCTACTTAAGGAGCCCTAAAAAATCTGTGCGTGCGTGTGCTCGACAATTACACCTAAGCAAGACTACAGTTCATAAGGTGTTAAAGAAATGTCTCTGTTTTAAGGGTACAAATTGTGGCTGTTGAACGCTATCAAACCAGTGGATACACCCACACGATGTATGTTTGCTACAGATATGCTTCGTGGGATCGACAATGATGCAAGATTTTTGGAGAAGATTGTGTTTAGCGATGAGGCGACTTTCCATATCTGTGGACATGTTCATCGCCATAACGTCTGAATATGGGCTGCTGAACATCCTCATGCCTACGTTGAATACGAATGTAACACTCCTAAAGTGAACGTGTGGTGTGGCCTGATGCATGATAAGGTGATAGTCCCATTTTATTTCACGGAGCAGTCTGTGACAGCAAACACCTATCTTGACATGTTGGAATTGTATGCAGTGCCACAATTTCCAGGAGGTGTCATCTTTCAACAGGATGATGCTCCTCCACACTATGCCACCATTGTTTGTGTTTCCGGATAGAACATTCCCCTGGCGGTGAATAAGCAGGGGTTCTGTCAAGCCATGGCCACCACAATCCCCGGATCTGACGCCCTTAGACTTTTACTTTTGGGGTTATGTGAAGCAACATGTGTACATTGAAGGTATCAATGACATTAATCACTTAAAACAGAGAATCACAGACGTTATTCACTCTGTTACACCAGACGTCCTTACCCATATGTGGCAAGAGCTTCACTATTGTTTGGATGTGTGTAGGGCAACAAATGGAGCCCACATCGAACTATGCTGAATAGGTATGAAACTGGGAGAGTTTTCCTTTTATTTGGTGCAGATTTCACATTTCTATCATCTTTTGTTGCTTTCCTGTGACCGGTCAAAAGTGCACCATGATTTTACGGACACACTGTATTTCATAGGTAAGGAAAATAGTTCTCTGGGTGTGCATAGAGCGGAGTATTTAGTTAGAGTGTCAGTGACTTATTCCAGAGCAAATGTCAGGCATAGGGAGGCGGCGATATGAACCTAACCATGACAGGTGGGATGAGAGAGAGAGAGCTGGTGGAGGGTGTTTCTGGACTGGGGAGAGAGACTAGAGAGACAACGGGGTCCGCCCCTCAATTTGTACAATGGACTTAACCCACCGCTGTACAGTGTCACCCTAACCTTGATATTCAGCATTCAGAAATGCGGCTAGGTTAGGGCATTAGCCTTCAGAGTAGATTCAGTCATTTGCTATTTTTCTAAAGTGCACAGATGACACAGTGTGAGAAACAGACATCTGTATCTTCTGTCCATCATGGTAAAGCTGAACTCCTTGTAGTCAACCCATCAACGAGTTAATTTACGAGAGCTGAATTGAGTGCCTAGGCCTTGAGGGTGTTAATTTGCGTTGGAATCCTAGTCTAGCTCAATGCCAGGTCTCTAGGGGAAGACACTGTCTTACTACATTTGATTCTCGGTAAACGGTTTGGAATTAGAAATAACAAGGGAAGCCCAGGAAAACTAAGTGGCTTTTGGCCTAAGCCGCCCTGGGACAGGGTGGAGCTGTGTGCTGATGCCTGTCCATCTCAATTCTTGAAGAAGCCATTTCTTTTCTTTTCCTTTTTTTTTTTTTTGTGTGTGTGTGTGTGACAAAGACAGAGAGAGACAGAGACAGAGAGGGACAGATAGGGACAGACAGGAAAGGAGAGAGATGAGAAGCATCAATTCTTTGCTGCAGCACCTTAGTTGTTCATTGATTGCTTTCGCATATGTGCCTTGACTGGGGGCTACAACAGACCTAGTGACCCCTTGCTCAAGCCAGCGACCTTGGGCTCAAACTGGTGAACCTTGCTCAAACCTGGTGAGCCCACACTCAAGCCAGTGACCTTGGGGTTTCGAACCTGGGTCCTCCGCGTCCCACCCAACGCTCTATCCACTGTACCACCGCCTGGTCAGGTTAGAAAAAAGCGATTTCTGTGTCTGAAAGTCCTCTTATGCCCGGTATTTCCCTGCGACCTTGTTGGAACAAATGGGAGGCAGGATTGAAAACAGCCTCTCTTCCCTACATCTAGTTAAAGATCACGATTGACTTCAGCATGAAAGTGAGAAGCAGAAACTCTTTCAGGGTGACATAAAAAGCATCAGGGTTTTGTGGTCTCGGGGTCAGCACTCTGGAGAGCCACAGTGAGGGCAGAAACTTTAGTTTCAAATTAGCACGCTCTCCACTATGCTTGGCTTTATCTGATGCCAGGAGGCTGTGCTTGCCTGTTTCAGGGCTCATTTTCAGAAAGAAGTTGAGTCTGTGTGGTACCCCTACTTGCTTCCAATAAATAGTCTCGGACGCTGCATTTGGGATGCCGGCTTGAGACATTGGTGAATGTGACTCTGGCCTTGCGGCACGTTAAAGGCTTGCTTTGTTTCTGTGCCTTTCTCCTTTGAGTCACTGGAAAGAATGACAGGTGTGCCCTACCAGGGGAAGGTGAGGGGTCCCCCGGTGCCAGTTAGGATGTATTCAGAGAATTTCAAGTCTTTTGGAAGCTGGCATTCTTTGCTTAAAGAGATTCATTTTCAGTGCCGTGTCAGAAGTCATGGATATGGTCACTTATTGTATGGAGAAAGTGGAGTGTGGCTGGAAAATGAGTAGAGAAGTAATAAAAAAAAGGGGAGGACCCTGATGGGGTGCAGAACCACCCCACGGTGCATGCCCAGCCCAAGGAGGATTATGACTAGAGAGCGTGAGAGAGGCTGGTGGCCCACAGTCCCGCAGAGACGGGGAGGAGGTCAGGACAAGGGACATAGGGAAGGCGACAGTTGATTGGAACCAGTAAGGGCAACATGAAGATATATAGCTTGCCTGGAAAGTAAGGCACAGATTTAAAACATATATATGGCAACAAAACTGACTATTGTGTCACAAAAGCAATTAATATTGGATTGGTCTTTGCCAAATGCAAGACAGCAAGAGGACAGCCCCCCAACGGACTGGAACACAGACTCTGCGTCATAGAAGTGACCACAGGGTCCTTCTTTTGGTCTCAGGCCCCTGTCCGATGGGGAACAGAATCCCCCAAATGCAGAGGGGCACGTCTACACGTCAGCTTCGATTCTGCAAAGGAGAATTTCTTCTCAGCCAAAAATAAGCAAACCCTCTCTCAAAGAGCGTGTTGTTTATTGCCCTGAAGTATGTTGAGACTCCCAAGTACAAAGAGGATGAGCTGTCTTTGTTTCCTTTCAGGAGTTGGGACAGCTTCGTGGGTGGATCGTTGCACCAGGGGGTCTTTGAAGCCGGCAGCCACCCTCAGCTGGTCTCCCCACCTCACGTGGGAAGCCCTGGCAATAGCGTTCTACGGCCCCTCAACTCTGAGGACCTACTGACACACGGAGCTTTAGACTAGGATCGGTCTTAATCTCGGGGACCCTGTGAGCTTGGCACGTGGTGCTAACATGCTATTTAAAGACGCAAATAATGAAAATGCTTGGGCCTTTTGTTGGACTGATGTCTTGAAAGGCTGAACTTGGAATTCATCTCAGTATTTAAACGGTGACTTAATTTTATCTGGGCTTCCCCCAAACAGCTTCTCGCATAGAGGTTAGAAATGTTTTATTCACGTTCAGCATGAATAAAAGATTACCATCATCTGGCCCATGGGAAAAGGAAAACCTTCCCTGGATGCCACGCTATGGAGAGATATGCTGAAAACTATATTGATGTGCATCCTAAATGCTTAAGAATGTACTGAATAAAAGATGGCATTTGCCTCAGAGACATTAGGTTAGTACTGAAGGCAATGACCGCATACTGTATCCACATGTTTGCTAGACATTCTAGTCAGTGATTTTGGTAATACCGACCCCAGATAGTTGGTACATCCCCCCTGCCCCCCATTTCACCCCCAAGTCTAAACTGCAAACCCACTTCCTACCGTGGCTGATCCTCCAGGGTCATGGTGAGGATTAAATGAGGAGATAGGCCTGTAGCCAGGGCTGAAGCTGAGACCCGCATGGGATTTTCTGTGCTGAGATAGCGCTATGCCAGCAGCTCACCTGAGGTGTTTGCAGTCTACACAGTCCACTTGAGCCGTCTGCAATGTCTCGGCCTGGTTACAACCCGCCTTTTGATAGGCTCCCTCAGACCGCTGGGCAAGAACTTCAGATGTGCATGTAGCTGCAGTTTGGCTTTGGGCTTATGTAGATACAAAGGAGTTATTTGTGGGGTGAGCGAGGGGAACCTTGAGGGTACTTGTTGGGGACCAGGAGTGTCACAAGGGGTGGACTGTAGCAACAGTGGTCTACCCATATCTCTCTGGCACCAACTCTACCTGTCACGCTGATGGCTTCTGACTGCCAACATCTGAAAGCTCTCTGCCCCGAGCCCTTCCGCTGGTCATCGGAATGGGCTGGGCTTATGTGGAACAGGCAGGAAGTGACCAGCAGTTCACCCTGCTGGGGTCAGCCCTCAGTCAGGTGAGGATGGGGGTGATAAACCTCACAGTTCTCTAGCCCCTCAGGTAGAAGCAGTGTGACAGGTGTTTTACCTAGTCTCCCCAAGGAACCAAAATAGTGAGCCCCAACCCCTCACAATAGTAAACTGTGGATTAACACAACCGATAGTGGTTAGTTCTCTTCCCTGTTTCCCTCCCAGCCTCCCTAAGTAAATTGTCTGCATAAAAACCTTTGCCACAAGGAACACACATAACCGAAGACATGTGACAAAACAAGTCAGCTTCTGACCTCCTACTTTTTATGGTCTAGTAGAGAAGGGCACTAATCAAATAATTACATGATAATTGCGCAATTGCGATTGCGCCTGTATGCAAAGGCTGTGTGTGTGTGTGTGTGTGTGTATGTGTGTGTGTGTGTGTGTGTGTGTGTTGGAGTCAGGAAAAGTCTCCCCTGAAGAAGGGATGTCTGAGCTGAGAAGTGAAAAAGATGAAGAGAACTAGAGAGACTGTTTTGAACAAAGAATAACATGTGCAAAGGGCCTGTGGCAGGAAGGAGCAGGGAATGTAGAGAGTGTAAAAGAGAGGCCAGTGTGGGATGATGGGAAAAGCTCAGTGGGAAATGAGACCAGGAAGATAGGTCATAGTTGGATGGTGTGGGCTTTCTAGTGTTGTGTCATATTTATGTGCAGAAAGTGTTACCCCCCCAGAAGTAATTAGTTCCTTTTCATTAATATACTTGTTCTGTTATTCTTATACTTTAAATTATCAGTAAAAATTTTGTGAAAACTTGTACTTTCTGTTGTTATTGAAGTGCCTGCATAATGTCCTTGATTTTGCTTCTTCTTTTACAGAACCTAAAACATCTGACTCTTTACAGAAAAAGTGTGCTAAGCTCTGCTTTAAGGAAATCATCCTAGTTGTAGGAGTAAGAATAGACTGTCAGGTGGTGAGGGTCAGGGTAGGGTGCTACTGCAGTGAGATGGGGTGGTGTTTAGAAGAGAGCATGAGGGTCAGAGTGCTCCTCTGCCTAAATGGTCTGCAACTTGCATTATTTACCTTATGCAATACCTTATAGATCTTCCCACATTGTGTAAATATTGATTATAGCTTATTCTTTCAAGAGCCGTACTGTGTGACTTCTCACAATCGTCCTTTTGTTGCTGGGGATTCAGACTGTTTTTAATTTTCAGGATCACAAACAATGTTGCAAAAGATGCTGTTTGTTGCAAAAGATGTCCTTTGTTGTAAAAGATGTTGTTTGTTGAGAAAGATGTCAAGACGATGTTGTGTGTGTTTTTTTCTATCCCAGATTGGTATTCCTTTAGGGAAGAGATTGAAAAATGCAACTGCTGGATAATAAGGTAGCTGTATTTTAACTTCTTACGGTACTGACAAATTATTCCCTACAGGGAGAGTGCCAATTTGCACTCCTAAGGAGTGTATGATGAAACAAATATCCCACCAACCCACCAACAAATAATAGTATCAGACATTCTAGTGTTCATATAATTTTTCATAATTTTTAAAAATAATTCGTACGAGCTCTGTATTTTGGCAAGTAATCTTTTTCCCATTATAAAGATTGCAAATATGTTCTTCTCATCGGTAGCTTCTCTATAGCGGGTATTGATCTCTTCTTTGTTCTATATGGTCCACAATACATTTTCCCAGTTTGTTGCTGTTTTTTCGAATTTAAAAAAATTTAATTTTGGTGTAGTCAAAATGAATGTTTTCTTTAAGGCATTGTTGTGTTATTTGTTGTTTTAAAAAGACTCTTCTACCCCTAGTTTATAAGCATGGTTTCCTATATTTCTTATAATGTGTTTGAGGATTTGACTTTTACCTTTATATCTTTAACCGGTGTGGAATTTATTTTTTTTGCAAAAGGGGTAAAATAGAGATTCAACTTAATTCTGCTCCCCCTTCAAATTATTGAGAAAAAATCCACTGCAAATTTATTTCCTTCCCACTGAGTTGTTTTACTACCATTATCAATTTTTGCACAATTACCCAAACATGGGCTAAGTTCCCGACTCTGTTCTGGCTGCAGTAACCCACTGTCTCTTCCTGCATCAGTCCCATAGTGTTTCAATCCCTGCTTCCTTCTGACTTCACAGGGCCTGCCCCTGGCATGTTACTATTAGTAAACTAAGTACCAGATTTCCCAGGTAGGATCCTGGCATAGTGTTGGAGTTAAACTGACAGGTTTTGAGTTTTTTCTTTAAACTCTGAACTGCCTTTGGCAGACGAAAATGGTAATGTGATCGGTAATGAGCTGGCTTCTTTATTTTTTTTCTCTTCTCCAGCTTCCCATCTTAGAAATTTTTTGATTGAAGTAAACCCATTGTATGAATCCCCTCTACAACCCCTCCGGACCTCACTCCCTCCTCACCCAGGGGAGAAGTTAGTATTGCATTTACCCGTAGCTGTGTTTTAGAAAGATGTAGTGTGCTGGAACCTCCAGTAGCCTTTATGGTTAAAGGTTTAAAGAAATGGTGATATATATATATATATCACAAAAATTAGGGGATATTTTATCACTTCATATTCATTTGAAATATCCCCTAATTTTTGTGATATATATATATTGCCATGCATCTTTAAAGAAGGTGACAATTATGCCATGTTAATTCATTGAGAAAAGTGTATCCAAAGTATTCAAAACATTTTGAGGATTTACAAATTGAAGTACATATCAATAACACAGCAGAAAACACAACATAAAATAATCAAAATAAAATGATTTAAAAGCTGTTGCTTTCTACTAAAAGGGTTAATCACATCAATGAGAATATTGTAAAAAGAAGTCATGAATATGGTAGAAAGGAAAATAAACCTGAGGAAGGTGGGGGTGAAATAGAATAAACCCATGGACCATTATTATACCGTTGGGATATTAAGTCATTTCTCATTGCCGGGAAAAAAAGCAATTTTATTTCTTCTTTTTGTTGTTGTTAACCATAATTCCTTTCTCAAAGTCACTTGGATCCAGGTTAGAAATAAAGAGCAATATATTTATAAGTGTCTCTAAAACACACATTATAGTAATATACGGCTTTAAATGATCTAATTAATGCACAATGACACTTTTCTTTTGCATACTTATGACACCTTTTCTGTCTTCTCCAGCATGGAACTGTTTTGCCTTTATGACCCCTACTGCTTTCTGAGTGTTTGTGCTAAAGGAGGAACTTCAATAAATTTGCTACTGCCACCCTGAGAAACTGTGGCTACGACCAACTATGTCATTGGTTCCTATAATTCATCAGGCATTAGAGACAACGGGACTTTGACGACAAACAGGTGCCCATGTATGGTTCACCAGATGGCTGAGGGAGGCCAGGGTCCCTGTGGGCTGGGCTTTGGAAAAAAGGAACAGCTTCTAAGGTCTTTTGCAAAATTCTTTAAATTATTGATTCTTAACCGTGCACCAGGCCTTGCTAGAGAGAGGCACTTTGCAGCACTTGAACTGTCGAAATGTGAATATGTATGAATTGATAAACCACATTTTCTTTAGTCCTGCCTGACTCTCACTGTTACTTGGCTATTGCTAGATATTTTAAAAAAATGGGAAGACTTTAATTTAAATTCAGTTCCTAGGAATAAAGTTACTTCTTGAAAGTCAAATTGTTGTGGGTTTTTTTATTTTTATTTTTCTGAAGTTAGAAGTGGGGTGGCAGAGAGACAGACTCTCGCATGCATCCAACCGGGGTCCACCCGGCATGCCCACCAAGGGGGCGATGCTCTGCCCATTTGGGGTGTTGCCTTGTTGCAACCAGAGCCATTCTAGCACCCGAGGCAGAGGCCATGGAGCCATCCTCAGCACCCGGGACAACTTTGTTCCAATGGAGCCTTGGCTGTGGGAGGGGAAAAGAGAGAGAGAGAGAAAGGAGAGGAGGAAGGGTGGAGAAGCAGATGGGTGCTTCTCCTGTGTGTCCTGGCCGAGAATCGAACCTAGGACTTCCACACGGTGGGCCGATGCTTTTACCACTGAGCCATCTGGCCAGAGCCAAAAGTCAAATTGTTTTTAAAGTAGGTTCATACCTTACATTGATTCTATCTAGTATTTGGGAATGTGCTAAAAATTTTAATTTTCATTTGCTCAGGTTGGTGTGTGTGTGCCACAGCAATTTAAGGCAGTTTAACTTCATAATGCTGAGTACTGCTGTTAGATATTATGGAAACATTTAAAAATTCTTAATTGGATTTAATTTCAAATACCGATTAAAGGTGAAATAGGAAAATAATATGTTTTCTTAGTCCTTCTTACAAATACTTTTCCTTATCTTAGTTTTTATACAGATTTGGCAAAACTAATAACTCCTCAAAGACTTTCCAAGAAATTAAAACTTAATTATGAGAGGGAAAAATATTCTTAGACTTGAAACATTGAACTTAGGAATTCACACATATTTTTCAATAATTGGAATTAGACAGAGTGCAGTATAGGAGAACGTTGTAGGTAAATACTCTTTCATCTTCTCAATAATAATTGGTCTGATAAAATCCTTAATTTTCTTTATCTGATAGATCATGCAGAGTAATACTTCAGCAATAGCCTAAATAACTTTCTAACACTACTATGAGAAGAACGTAAAAAAATATGGAGAAATATCTTATAAATCTGGACATTTATTATTGGAAAATCCTACTGCAGTGAGTGATTTGTTGAAAATATTATCTCAGTATTTTATGTCTTTAACCACTTACTAGCATAATTTATTAGGAGATAGCTCATACTTGTTGATTGTACTTAATGTAACTACATGAACAAATGGTTATGATATGCGATTGTTTATACATCAACCTAAGTGTCTGTAGAAATAAGATCAAAGCAGAGAGTAAAGGCCTTCTTTTGTGAACACATTCACTCCAATAAGTATTTGAGTTTGGTGACTTTGGTATTCACCTACCCAATGGAGAGATCCACATTTTCAAAGAAGAAGAAACAGTTCTCTGTGAGCATTCTGGAGTATGAGGTTGAAAGGTTTCTTTCGGTGGCAAACTTGGGCTGGCTGACGATGAGGGAGCTGGACAACTGAATGAGCAGCCCTGGAAATAATATTCTTATGCTATAACGGGCTGTTCAGCTTTGAAAAATACCCTGCAAATACCTAATTCTCAATCCGGTCTGAGCACATGGCTCATTGAGATGTTGGGGTTGGTGCAATGATCTAGACTCATTCCCCAAATCCATTCATCACAAAGAACAGAAATCGCAGTGCACACCTCATGAGAGTCCTTTATTATAAGTTATGAACATATTCATCGTTAACTTTCTCATCATTGTTGTTATGATCATTTATTCAAACAAAATACCATTGTGCAGGATAGAGATGGGTTAAGTTCTGCTCTAGACACCATCTGTCTGATGACTAGATCAAGAAATGGAAGGCATTGCTGAGAATTGATTTTTGAGACTATGTTTTCTTTCTCAAACTTATAACAATCATGTATTTAAAAGGTATTGTTTATCATAGGTCTACCAAATATAACTAAAAAAATGGCTGGGTTATTTTCTTTTTTTGATGACAGAAATATGTATTTAATCAATAGCTTCATTATGTAATTGAATCCCGTTTTTGTTATAATGGAGGCTATTTTGATTAATACCAGGTACAAGGATTTCACTTATCAGGCATCTGACAAGGTCAACGTATGCATTTATAAATAAGGCAGCTTTGACATCTAACAGACATTAGATGTCTGACATGTATTTCAAAACACAGTCCGCCCTGCAATGAACGCAAAAACGGCGTCCGTTAATGGAGCGTTCATACTGGATGCAACAAAACTTAGTTGCTTGCGTGCAACTTCTTTAAGCTATTACAATAATTCTCAGAAGAAACCTCAAAAGGAGTGATTAATGTGACGCTGAATGGTCAGGGGTGGGTAATTTATATTTGTCTATGCTAACAAGCATTTCCTAGATTAAAAGGGCACTGGCGTTTTGATTTATTGATTTGCATCATGAATCTACCCAGAAAATAGAATGCTAATGGTAGTTATAATCAAATTCCAGGAGAAGAGGAAGACGTGACCAGTGTTCACATATTAGTATTCTGTTTAAAGTCTCTTTTCTATAAAAATGGAGATTTTTGAGCGTAGTCCTTTTGGACCTTGCTTTTCCCTTCTTTATCTGTAAGGCAATTACAGGTTGCTCTCTCATTCTGATTTAAGCAAAAAAGTCCCTTTCTTAAGTCAAATGCATAATCATCTAGGATGTCAAGAGCATTTAGGAATAAGACCAAATGTGGTATAAAAATATAGTTCTCTTAAAGTGTAGTAAAAATTTGCAGGTTTTATTCAAACTGTGGGCTCTCTTTTCTGTCTAAAAGTCATTAGGGTAACAGAATTGGTTGATTGATTAATTCAACAACAAGGAGTGAACTCCCCAGGTGGACCAGGGACCCAAAGTAAATAACCAGGTAGAGTGGCGATTGTATCCTGTGAAAATGTACAACACATCCTAAAACTAAGAAGAAACTCAAGTTCATGATTTTTATAAAAAGGGATAACATGTTAGTTATTGTGTAGAATTAGTCTAATCTGTGTCTAGGTATTCACGGGGGCTGATAAATACAGTCTCATATACACTTATGTATGCGTCCTGCTTTGTCTTTGTTTATTTTGTTGTTGTTTTTATTTGTTTTTTTCCCCCCAAGATTTCGGTGCTTTTGCTCACTCTCAAAAGTGTACAAAAAACGTGAGAACTACAAAAAAGGGTTCACAGGATATATGGGCAACAAGTGAAAGCATATTTTAATATGCCTTTAAATATATAAACTGAAAAGCCAACGGAGCTAACGAGAGAGTGCAGTTAGGCGATGAAATACAAGATAAATATGCTAGCATTAGTAGCATCACTAGCAACAAGCAAGTAAAAAATAACTGGAGCCTGACCAGGCGGTGGCGCAATAGATAAAGCATCGGACTGGGACGCGGAGGACCCAGGTCAAAGCCCCAAGGTCACCGGCTTGAACGCAGGGTCCCTGACTTGAGCACGGGATCATAGACATGACCCCATGGTCGCTGGTTTGAACCCAAAGGACGCTGGTTTGAGCAAGGGGTCACTCACTCTGCTGTAGCCCCCCTGGTCAAGGCACATATGAGAAAGCAATCAATGACCAACTAAGGAGCTGCAATAAATTAATACTTCTCATCTCTCTCCCTTCCTGTCTGTCTGTCCCTATCTGTCCCTCTCTTTGTCTCTCTCTCTCTGTCTCTGTCAAAAGAAAGAAAAAACAACAAAGAATGAAGAAGGAATACAAGGGAGTGATTTTATCATCTGGCAGCAGGGAAGGCTTCCTCACTTAGACACAGCCTCCGAGGCCAGAGAAGAAAACTGAAATATTTGACTGCATAAATTAAGAAACCCAAATGGCTCAGGAAACTATACTATAAAGAAAGTTAAAAGATAAAGAAGAGATGGGGAGATTTTTATATCTATCTCCAAAGAGAGTCAATGTCAACAAAAGAGATGCACAGTTCATTTGTGGTTAATAAATGTTACTTAAAAGGATACCATGAATTTTTTCAGTGTGGGTTCAATTAAAAGTATGTCCCCACTGTACATTTTTTTTTGTTTTTAAATACTCAACTATTCTTTAATTTCACATGTACCTGCCAGCATGCATCTACATAGATTTTCAGTGTTTGTCTTCTACATATTTGTACACACACTTTGACGGGAAAAAGATGTCTGTCTCCCTGAACCTTGATTCATATGCCATTTTTTCCCCTAGTGATTCTTTTTGTTGCAGGAGGGTATTCAAAGATTGAATTTTTGTAAGTCTGCTATTATTATAAAATATCTATTTATAGTAGACAACTGGCAGAGTTACCATAGAAACTAAAACAGCAATCAATTCAGAACCCAGGAAAGTGTAAGTAAAGATGTGAGTCTTATGAATAGAAAACAATAAAACCAAGAATTCCTCATAATTATTGGAAAAAAATGCAAAATAGATTTTTGTCCTAAAGGGTAACAGATGGAAAAACTGTTTACAATTATGGTTTATCTCCTGGTATAAATTTGTGCAATTATAATGAAGCTAGTCATGTTCTCATTTTAAGATGCTGTCAAGAAATCAGTATTTTTTTAAAGAAAACTGGATAATATAAAGCTCTAATATACGTTGAGACAAACAACTATTATTTTTCTCTCTAAATTTGCAATATTTGACCTCTTTCAAATATAATGTCCTAACCATTTTGATTAGGCAGATAGACATCTTGGCCCAAACCCACATCTTCTACAATGATGTTATGTTAATTCCACTGGCTGAAACAGAAGAAGAGGTCGGGAATAAGAATATATGGCCATCAAAGTGATAAAATCCCACGGCGCTGAATTGCCTCGGTATTTCAGCAGGCACGTTTGGTTCAGGAACGCAGTCATTCCCGAATACGTGACCGTGACTCTTGACTCTCAGATGACAGTCAGAAGTGCAGTGGTTTCTGGTGGGAAGGGATTTAGTTTTCCCTTTAAAAATATGTGTTCATTGGTAAAATGTAAAACAAAAGAAAGCAAATGTCCCCCTGGATAAATGGTTTGATGAGCGGATTTTTCTCACGTGTGGGTGTTCAGTGGTGTAAAACTGGAGGTGTAGGAAAAGGAAGGTCAGAGTCAAGATCCTTTATTTCGTAAATCGCTATCCGTTTGCACCCTAAACCCTAGTGCATCTTGTAACTGAACCTCACATAAACCAATACGAATAACTGGATTATTTTTCTAAACAACACAGTTTGTCATTTACCAGGGAGCACAAGGTAATTCATACTTCTACCAATATTTTTTTGTTTAATGAAAAGCTCCTCAAAAGTTGACTTGCAAAACCAGTGGCTGTGTGATTGCTTTCCCATATGTCCACTAAAGGAAAAGAAAAACTATTCGAGTACGAGAAACAAATATTAAATTATACCAGAAACCTTCCATGGTCTGGAGCGGGGGATTGTGACTCAGCACAGACTTGTTCAGGTGCAGGGAGTAATGCATTCCACCCCCAAAGGGGAGCTCCCACCACGCTCAGGGAGCTGTACACCACGCTGCCCTGCCACGTAGGGGGACAGGGTGGGGGTCACCCTGTCCGTTATTTACAGCAAAAGCAATCCTCTTAATGAAATATTAAGCTTCTTCTTTCTTGAAACTGTTAAAGGTCTCCCATTCATCTAAACACCCAAACAGGACACAGTGAATGTGAGAACTATCAGAACAGTACAAGCCGTTCTAACCAAATATAATAAGAAAAAGAACATGGGTTGGCTACTCTAGACATAAGAAATCTTGATAATAAAGATACTTCGGTGATGACGTGTTTTTGTCTTTTGAATCAAATTAAAAACAAAGGAAACTTGTTCTTCTGTTTTTATTTGAGCTCCTAATTGAAGTAGAACAGGCAATTTGTGTGAACAAATCCAGTGGGTACAGCTCAGTGAATTTTCACCAGGTGACACCTCAACCGTCAGGAGCATGTAAGTCAAGGAGTAAAACTTGGCCAGCTACCTACAAACTATTGTCACGCCCCTTCAGTCACTGCCCGCCCTTCCCAAGGCTCAACATCATTGATTTGCAGTGGGTATGAGTAGAACATGCACTATTTTATTGATGCTACTCTTTTCACTCAGCGTCTGCTCATCATACTCACCCCATGTTTGCACGTAGTTATACTTTTTCATATCTTTTGCTATATAGTACCTAATTGGGTGGCTATGTCATTTATTTGTTCTACAGTTGACAGACATTTAGGTTGTTTGCATGTTGGCTTTTATGAGTAGTGCTGCTCTGAATATGATTGTACATGGTTTTTGGCCAACACACGCCAGCATTTCTGTAGGGCACATGCTCATGTTGCCTGGTCATGGTGCATGCCCATGGTCAGCTTTGGCCAATACTGTGGAGCAGTTCCCCAAAGTAGTTGTACTGACCGCAACTCCCACCCACAGTAAGTCAGAGCTCTGGTTTTTCTGAATACTTGCAATGCTTGGCGTTTCCTGTCCCTTTCGTTTAGCTATTTTGGGGGCTGTGTAGGAAATCTCATTGTTTCTTGTTAGCACTTTCCAACCATGTCATGAAATCGAGGGCTTTATACGTTTGCCAGCCCCCATGGGCCCCTTCTCTGTGAAGGGCACGCCAAAACAGCGACGGCTTCATAGGGGAAAACTATAATTTGGTCTACATTTTAATGATTCTACAAATTAATAAATATTCCTGGTGGTGACGATTTATGTTGCTATCTGGTCACTGCTGTCCAGCTGCGTTCACCGTCAGACAGGGACTGTGCTTTCATCACCATTGCATTTCTGGTGTCTTGCACTGTGCCTCGTTCCAGATCCCTGGCTCTGCAATGTTCTTTTAAAATACGAACATTTAAAACTCTAGATTTCTAAGGACTGCATCAGCACTGCTTTAGCTGCGTAATGCTAGTTTTTCTATGGTGTGCTCTTCTTATTACTCAATAAGGAACATTTTCTAATTTCTTTTGTGTTTTCCTCTTTGCCTCATCAGTTATTTAGGTTGATCAACTTCCAAATATTTGGAGATACTCTAGATTTTTTTTAAAAAAGTGTGGTTGTGGTGTAAAAACACATGATTTCAATTCTTTTAAACTTAATTTGGTTTGCAGCACATGGTCTATCTTGGTGTTTCACGGTGAACTTAGAAAGAATGGATATTCTGCAGTTGTGTGTAATGTATACACATCAGTTAGGTCAAGTTTTGGTGACGTTCTTCAAAACGTCAATGTTCTTATTGATGTATTTTTTGTTCCTGTTTGTTCCATCAGTTACAAAGAAAGGGGCTTTAAAATCAATACCTGAGGGTTTGTTCATTTGTCCCTTTAGCTCTGCTCATTTTTGCTGTGTATGTTTGGCGTTCTGTTCATGGGGCACACACACGAAGGGCTGTTACATCTTCCTGACTCACTGATCTTGGGCGTGTTTTATCTGGGTGGGGGGTGGTCAGTACATCTAGTTCTTTTTCCCGTGCCAGCCAAATAACTGGAAATGAATTTTTCACTCTTTTTTTAAAAAAATTTATTTATTTATTTTACAGAGAGAGGAGGGAAGAGAACAAGAAATAGCAAGTCATAGTTGCTTCATTTTAGTTGTTCCTTAATTGCTTGTTGTATGTGCCTTGACCGGGCAAGCCCAGGGTTTCGAACCAGCGACCTCAGCATTCCAAGTCAATGCTCTATCCACCGTGCCACCACAGGTCAGGCGAATTTTTCACTCTTTGACCTGGAGTTGCACCTGCCTGCCATCATTCTGAGCTCCCACTGCTGGAAGCAGCGGGGTTTTCACAATCCAGTTTGTGACTGATAAATTTGCACTTGACTTATAGCTTTTGATATGGATGCTGGCCCGGTCTGTGGCGGGTGCTCCCACGGGACAGACCTCTTCCACTCTCCATCTTACCATCTCCAGGACACAGCTTTGATCTTCTGCAGAGGCGGGAGGGACAGGGAGGAAGACTTATCTGGTGCCTCTTGCTCTTACCCTCACCTTTATCTTCATGGTAAAGGTACCTGGTGCTGCAAATTTAGCACTGTGGGAGCGGTGGGGAAACATATACCTGGTTGCTTCTAAGTTTCCAAAATGTTGTTCCAGAAGCTGATGGTCATATGTGAAGGAGCTAGTTGCCCAAACTACGCAGATTAAGAGACCACTAGGGTAAGGTGACCAGATTTTAAAATTGGTAAAGTGGGACACCATTGACTGGGGGGGGGGTTGGTTCTTGAGTAAAAATTTGGTCTATATGGAGCTTCCAGGTCGAGGCGGGGTCTCCCCGCTGAAAACCGTCTATTCCCTTCCCATTCTCCTGCCATTCCCTAGCTTTTCGTGCATTCTTTCCAAAAATCGGGACTTTTTAAAAACGCTACGGGACGTGGAACAAATTGTTAAAAATTGGGACTGTCCAGCCTGACCTGTGGTGGCGCAGTGGATAAAGCGTCGACCTGGGAATACTGAGGTCGCCAGTTCAAAACCCTGCACTGGTCTGGTCAAGGCACATATGGGAGTTGATGCTTCCAGCTCCTCCCCCCTTTCTCTCTCTCTCTCTCTCTCTCTCTCACTCTGTGTCTCCTCTCTAAAATGAATAAATAAATAAATTTTAAAAAAATTGGGACTGTCCCGCCAAAAGCTGGATGTCTGGTCCCCTTACACTAGGGTCTACAGCTGTGCTACTGCTGAAATTCTAACATTATAGATTTACCCTCCCTGGGAGCATGGATTTCTTTACTGACTCTAATAAAAAAAGCTGTTCCTCCCATTTCCAAAGGCTTGGAGTCCGCAAACCAATTCATGTGTTTTGAATTAGAAATCTCTCCTTTAAATGCAGATCACCCTGGGAAGTGTGAACCCCGGAACTTCCCCATCATTCATTTCTATTGCATTGCAAAGTCATTGAATTAGCCCTTCTGGTGAACACGTGAGGAGTCAGGAATCACAAGCCGTCTGGTCATGGATTTTGGAGGAGGCCCTTGTTTTTTGTTCTATTCCCCCCCTAAGACCACATCTAAAGTAGTCTTCCTGGGACTACACCAAGCAAAACACTGCCCCGAAGAAAACGAAGACTAATAGATAAACACTTGTTCTCGAATATCCAGAAACAGAGAGAAGAGTCCTCCCTGAAAAGAGGAGATGCAGGGACTCAGAATCAGAAGGAAAGGGAACAGGATGGAAGCCGAGACAGTAGAGCTGAGGAAAGAACTGAAGGGTAGCAGAAACGGAGGAGAGCCCCCCACCCCCCAGCAGGCACAGCGAGGGGTCAGCTGACTAGTTACCTGGGGGAGGCATGATGGGTTTTTCTCCATCACTCATTCTGATGGGGAAATCTCAAAGGGTCCAAATTTTAAAATGATGGCCGAACTTTGGGTAGGCAACGCGCACCCAGGACATTGTTCTAACATCAAGACAGTCCCCAGGAAAAGGGAGGCGGGATGGGGTATAACTAGCTCATGTCAGTAGGGGGTGAGTCAGCGATTTGCTCCAGAGAGATTAGAGCCAAGAAAAGGTGCTTTCAATTACTGAAAAACAGTAGAAGCGACGGGAGAATCACTGCAGTAGTCAACGATAGTGCGCTGTCAAGGGTTTCAAGTCCTGGATTCATTTTTTACTTTAATTGTAACAAATTAATTTTAGCACAAAGTTTTCATCTGTTCTCCTCTGATATTAATAATTTCCCATGGTTACTTGGCTACATCATAGATGCAGCCTATGGAGAACAGGGGGATAGAGCAGTGACAGAAACCTGGCCGTTCCTCTGGTTTCCTCCTCATTAAACCAGTGTGAAAGGAACAGGACCACACTCATGCCATGTCTAGTGGCCCACGGGGGTACCCAGCAGAGAAGTCAGAGGAATTTTCACAGCTCTAAAGGTGACAGTCTAGTGGCAGATTCTGTGAGAATAAAAGACCAGTGGCTATACTAGATATAAATAAATCACTATCAGTCCCCGGCTCTAACATCTGATATTGAATTTGAAAATAACCTTGAATGTTGACTATGAAGAGGCCATGTTTTAAAATTAAATAATGGATTAAGCTGATACTTTTTACTGGCATGCGCCCCTAGAGACTACTGTGGACGTGGGAGCACTTGCACAAACAACTTCTGTGAAGTCATAGCTATTGTGAAGAGACAGCTTGTTCCAAAAAAATCTGGCATGCACCATGTCCACATTTTAAAAGGTGCTTCAAATAAGAAAAAGGAGAAAAGTACGAATCTCATAATTTTGGCTTCTGAGTCTCAGAGGGGATTTCTGGGAATAGTGGCGCTTCAGAGTACAGCCGTTTCTTTCTCTTCCAAATCTTTCCACGTGCTTTCATTTCTGCAGTACATTCTGCTTCTCCCTTGGTTTCTTAACTGTTTGCACTCCAAGGAGATAGAACATTTTCTATTCATTCAATTCGGTTTATATAGAACTTAGTGGGAGGTAACTATTCAATGCCTTGTTAATCAAAGTTGATTAGTAGCCCAGACTTCACCATTAAGTGAATACTTCAGTCATGCAGAACCAAGATCTGTAACTGCTCTCAAAAGTAATTTAAATTTAGCTTTAGACAGTTAGGTTAACCTTTTTTTGAAAAGTGTACCCATTCTGGTGTAAGAATATTTTTCATTCATTCATTCACTCACTTCTTCATGCATTCCAAATGTTTATTGAATTTCTAAACAATGTGGTGGGCAATGTGCTAAATATTAGGGATTAAAAAATGATGAGAAGACTGACCTGTGGTGGCGCAGTGGATCAAGTGTCGACCTGGGAACACTGAGGTCGCCAGTTCAAAACCCTGCACTGGTCTGGTCAAGGCACATATGAGAGTTGATGCTTCCAGCTCCTCCCCCCTTTCTCTCTCTCTCTTTCTCTCTCTCTCTCTCTCTTTCTCTCACTTTCTATCTGTGTCTCCTCTCTGAAATGAATAAATAAAAAGAAATTTAAAAAAATGATGAGAAGATTGTTCTTCACGTCTCTCAGGGTCCTCCAGACAGCCACGAATGTGTGACTTTGAGTAGATCACTTCTTATGTTCATTCAAGTTGTGTATATCAATCGTTTAGTTCTTTTTATGGCTGAGCAGTATTGCTGAATGGTTGTAGAATAGTTTGCTTACCCATTTGCCCATGGAAGACTATCTTGATTATTTCCAGTTTTTACCTATTATTAATAGAACTGAGGTGAATATATAGGTACCATTTTTTTTATGTGGGCATTAAGTTTTCATTTCTGTGAGATAAATGCCCAAGAATGTAATTTCGGGGTCAAAGGGTACGAGTATGTTTCTTCATATTTTTTTAAATAAGAACTTGCCCAGTGGTTTTCCAGAGTGGTTGTGCCATATTAAATTCTCACTAAGAATGTGTAAGTAATCCAGTTTCTCCACATTCCTGCTAACATTTGGTATTATTACTATGTTTTATTTCAGTCATTCTTACAAGGTGTGTAGTAATATCTCATTGTGCTTTTAATTTGTTTTTCCCAAATAGCAGTTAATGACATTGAACATCTCTATTCATGGGCTTTAAATTTTTTTTACTTTTTATCTACTTTGATAAAATTCCTATTCATATCTTTGTTCATTTTTTATTTTATTAGTTTAGTCTTTTTTTTTTACATATTTTTTGACTGATTTATTATTATTTTTATTTTATTCATTTTAGAGAGGAGACACAGAGTGAGAGAGAGAGAGAGAAAGAGAGAAAGGTGGGAGGAGCTGGAAGCATCAACTCCCATATGTGCCTTGACCCGACCAGTGCAGGGTTTTGAACTGGCGACCTCGGTGTTCCTAGGTCGACGCTTTATCCACTGCGCCACCACAGGTCAGGCTTAGTTTAGTCTTTACTGTTTACATTTTATTTTACTGTTGAGTTATGTTTATAATATAATTTAAATTTAGCTTTAGAAATGTGGCCTATAAAGGGAAAGATAAATTTGTCCTTACTGAGATGCAAGACATTGCTTTTTAAAAGACCCTGTTACCAGGATGAAAGGAAAAAGTGCAGATAGGAAAAACAATACTCGAAGACCACACATTCATCCAAGGACTCATACCTACTCCTAGTCCTCGGTCCCAAAGATTTTCTCCTTTGTTTTCCATTAAAAAATTTAGTTTCATATTTTACATTTAAGTCCTTGACTTGTTTTGCCTTTATTTTTGAAAATACCCCCTTTTATACCTTCAGAAACATCTGTTAAAAATAGATCTCATCATTTCATTTAGATAGGTGCAGAATGGGAACACTTGAGCTGGGGACGGAGTAGACTGGGTTTTTCTAATGCTCAAAGGTGGCCTATCTTTTCTCAGAGGACGTCATGGGCTAGAGGCTGCCAACCGTAACGCAAGGGGGCAAAGGATTTCTTGTGTTCTTTCTATAGGGTACAAAGTGCCCTGAGGTGATTAAGAGATGGGTAGGTTTTATATACATACCATTGTCATTATTTATTTATTTATTTCAAGCTCACTAGTCTGCTTGGCAGTTAGCTATGTTGAAAGCTAAAATCAGAGTCTGGGTAGATTTGTCTCATAGGCAATGACTGAGGATCTTACGGAAGGAGAGAGACTGGGTACTCTGGTTTGTTAAGCAGACTTTGTGGCAGAACTAAAGTTTTGTTCAATCTTTCTCTCTCTCTCTCTCTCTCTCTCTCTCTCTCTCTCACACACACACACACACACACACACACACACACACAATTAGGGGCCTTCATTGAGTTACAATTGTACAGACAGAAATAAAAGTCATTTCTCTATCAGAGGATTCATCTGGATAGTTTCTTTTAATTATAAAGCAGGAATCACTGGGGATTTCCTCTAATTGGATCTTACCTGGAATAGCATATACTATTACCGAAATCTATATTTTCTGCAAACTGGAGCATTTGATCTAGAGCATTTTAGAAGCTTTCTACAGAATTAAGTCAGGAGGCACTTTTAATGAGCAGAGGAAATGAAATATCCAGTCACTCATGCACACAAAAAACCATTATCTGATTTCTAGGTCACATTTTCCTTTCAGATTAAACCATTCCTTTTCTTTTTGTTTTTCTTCAATTTTACTATTTTAATTAAGTTGCTCTCTGAAACATGCCCAGATCCAGATTCCACACCCTGTTTGAGCTATCATATGAAATGACCCACATATATCAAGTAAAGGCTCGGCCTATAAAAGACAGAAATAATATGACCTTTAACTATAGCTTCTTATGTCTATAACACAGAATCCACTCACCTGATACATCCTGAGAGAGCCAATAAGATCAGGGGTACCTGTCTACCAATTACCGATTTTGATATAACATGTAATAAAATGGTTGATGTTGGCTTTTAGCAACCCTATTGCCTGGCTTACCTGAACTTTGTGCTCAAGGATGGTAATACAGCGATACCTCAGTTTTCTTAGATAATCTGTCTGAAAACAATCTGAAACGGACAAAAACCGAGGCAACTATTTTCGTATGCATAAATGTCAATCCAATTACTGTATGCAGTAATCACTTACATGTAATTGTAATATCAGCACTCGCAATCAATAAAAAAAGCACAAAAACACTGGAAAGCAATGGAATTGTTTGGCTACATGTACAGGGTGATGCTCACAGGATGAGAAAAAACGCCACACTGAGCAGGAAAACACGTGGGTTGCCCTTTGTTTTCTCAAAATTAGCAGCGAGGTCACATGAGCATGCCAATGAAATCTGAGGCAACCGAGGAAAACCAAGACACATTTTTTATGGAAAAATTTGACAAAATGTAAAACCGATGATAACTGAAGTCAACAAAAACCAAGGTATTTCTGTACTCATTTTATTTCCTTGTCAGTGGTTTTTGCTGAGAGAAATAGAAGGCAGCAGGAAGACCAGATATGAGACAGACTGATTCCGACAAAGGAAGTCATCAGCATGAGTCTACGGAAAGCTGAGAAGGGAGGTGGACAGGACATTGTGGACATCATTCACTGGGTGCTGACTCAAGGGCATGAAACACGCACACATACACACTTCACTCCTGGGATAAAATACTCAGTATAACCCATAGAAATTTAGAAAGGAGTGTAAGATATCCTTGAGAAAGAATAATATAGCTGAATACTTCCATTTTAGACATTAAAAAAAATCAAGACCCAGAGGGGGTTAATGTCATATTTCAACCATTGTAAGATACACATTGTTTTCTCACATGTTAGTGTCTCTAAAACTGGTATGTTTTTTGTACCATTAATAGTGTCTTACAATGGCTTTGGCCAGGTGGCACTCATGATTTAGTTGCATGATGGGATGCATGAACTTGGTGGCTTTATTGGACAACTGTAACTTTATGTTTCAGCCAATGAACCACTTAAGGATCATTTGAGTAAAGCATAAGTCCTGGCTGTAGTCCGCAAACCTGTTCTAACACCTTTCAGTGAGATACATAAAGTATCAGCATTACAACTCACGTAACAGGTATTTGTGGCTTGGGAAGCAATCCTGAAGTTAAGATTAAGGCGTTCTTTTTAAGGCAAGCTGGCACAAAGGGTAACAATGTTTGAAAACATTTGAACACCAACTACTCCTAGTAAAATATTCCTTCAGAAAAATTGACCATGACTCTTACATCTTTTCGTTCTTTCATATTCTACAACACTGATATGTAAATAATTTGTGTAAGTAAATCTAAAAGAGCTCCTTCAATAAGCATAAAAATTCTGAATGATAAGGAAATATTATGTCATAATTTGACAAACTTTTCTTTCCCAGTGCAACAATATTTCTCCTAAACAATTATGAATATAATTAGTTCTGATTCATTCATGTCCCATCTGTTTTCTTATAAGCCAAGTTATTATCCATTCATACATACTCTGGTGTAAAAGAAAAATCTAAAGTGTTTCAGTTTTGATGAAGAAATCTAATCTTTATTTCTATGATGTTAGCACAATATACTCACACAGTAGCTTTGATCTGTACTTAACAAAATACATTATAGCACTTTACAAACTTTATCAGTTTGGAAAACATTGCGTAACATTTTATTAAACACGATAACTTTATATATATTATATATATTTTTATAACTTTATTTACTTTAAAAAGATAATTACCTCTCTTTATTCAATACTTGGTTGTATCAGTAAAGCACAGCCTAACAAAGAAAGAAGTGCTCTCATTAGCAAGTAAGATAAATAGAACACTAAGAAGAGATACCACCTGTTAGTCTCATATATTTTAAATTAAGGTACCAGTGGAATGTAAACAAATTTTTTGTAATCTTTTTTTAAAAATTTTTTACAAAAGATGTGTTATCAAATATACATGCAGAGGTCTGAGTTCTAGCGACTGTCATTTTATTTCCTTAACAATGTGATACAATTTAAGTCTTTAAAAACTGTAGCCTTTGGCACTTTGAGTAGAAAAAGAATATATTAATATTTATGTAAAGAAAAAAAACTTCAATGACTAGAGAAGTACTTCAAAATCTTTTGTTAAGAAGTAAGAAAGATTAGGAAACAGACTGCACCTGAAATGCTGCAGATTTTTAAATTTCTTTTTGTCTTCAGAGTACTAAAATCAGCCCACCTTTCTCTCTAGAAACTGGCAAAGGCCAGGGATGTTCTAATGGCGGTGGGGCTGAGAAGTGGGGAAGGCAACCTGTTTTTCCCACTCCTCTCTCTGAGAAGGACATCGCCTGAAGGGATGGAGTTAAATCTGTATTTTATTGCCAGAGTTTTCAGTTCTGCTGGTTTGGGCTGAGTCCCTAATGCTCTGGGTGGGAGGTGGGTTACTCTAGAAAGCCCCGCCCCTTCCCTGCAGGTGATAATGATGTGGTCGTCTCATCTCTAACCTACACCTTCTGCTCTCTCTGGAAACTCCATGAAGATGGGTCAGCCAGCTTTCTCGTTACCCTGCGATTCCCTCCGCAATCATCCAGTGTAGGTGGGAATTCTTAAGAAATGGTGTCGAAAGGGTCTGACGCTAAATTCCAAGAACCAAATACTTCTTTATATGTGAAATAAATGTTTAAGTTGGAAACACCTCAAAATGTTTGGTTTTAATCGTCTTATCAATAATACGGTTTCCTTGTGTTCAGGCTGAAAGCTTCGTTCGGGAGAGAGAGCGGAAACTGCTGTTTGCACAGGAATCACGGAAACTGTGCCTCTTTAGATATTTTGGAGAAATACATTCTTAGTTTATTCTCTGAGATACTTTGATTATCAATTTGCTTTTCTTTTTCAGATTCTTGCTGTTGGTGTCCAATTAACAAAAATAGGGAAGAAGGTAAAACTCATTACTGGTCATCAGAATATCAAAAGAAGTTAATAATCTGGAACTAAATAGAATTTTTGGATTACTTATTAAGATAGCAACCTAAGCCAGCTGGTTGGAAACATCTCAGGGTCAACCTGACCAACACAGCTGGCAATGTAACCCACAATGTCAAGTTTGATTCAGATTTCTTGTTTATAAATTCACAGCAATATATTTTGCATAAGGAATGTCAACTATTATTTTCAAACTTTAGAAATAGAACCTATCTGTAATATCAAAAAAAAATTTTTTTAATCAATAAATAAAGGCCAAGCCATAAAATATAAAATATGATCACAACAATTTCAAAAGACTCTCTAAAACACTGTATATTTTAAGTTATGCAAATTTACTCACTAAAAACCAGATTCTTCATTAGTAATCCCTATACTTAAATAAAAAGCAGCCAAAAATAAAAAGTAATGAACAAAAAACTATGGCGAAAAGTATGAGCGACTCCCTTTTACTAAAAATATTCTTACATGATTTTTGTGGTTGAAGAAGGCATAATTTTGAAAAAATAAATGCAGCAAACGTTTTCATGTGTGGACTGTGACTGAGCCGCTACGGACAAGCTGCGGGGTGTCCTAGTCTAACACAAAGCGGCCAGTGTCTCCTCAACACAGCAGCACGTCTTGGACAAGGGGGTGCACACCACGATTGCACAGCTAGAGGGGATTGGAGGGTTTACATGGGGGGTGGACTATCCTAGTCGGCACCGGCCGCCTGGAGCGGCGGCAGGTGCAGTTTCTGCAGAATGGATATATAAAACCGCATGGCCTCTGCTGCGGGGGGAACGCGTTCCGGGCCCCCACAGCTCAGTAGAAAGAAAGAAAGAAATCCCTAACGTTGGCACATTCAGGAAGTAAGCAGTATACATGGAAGGAAACTGCTGCCTTTTGCTGTTGCCCTCTTGCAAACCTTTTGGGTTTGAAGCCGGCCCGTAAGAAGATCACATTAGTTAGTTTCTTGCATTGTGCTTTTCCCTCCCCTGGATGTGACATCCATGACAAGCTTGAGCCCAGCCATGCTCCAGTCATCATTGAGTCCTGGGCTGACGGTGGCTGCTCTAGTTTGGTGACAAGTTTTCCCCAGTCCACTGGAACAGGGTACAAGCAGAATCAACCTCTCCGTGGTCTTTCGGGGGGGGGGGTGCAGATGATGGAACGGCTGTCACTCAGTCCTTGTAGGCCCGCGTGGGGGAGGTCCCCTTGTAGAAGATGTTCCTGGTGTTTTCCGGGCTGTTGCTTCTTTCTGGGATTAAGATGATGTTGCCCTTCCTCCGGAGAGTGGAATCACGAGAGGAGGAGACGGACAGCGTCTCTGAGCCCATCTCGCTGCCGTCCACGGGGGTGACACGGATGGTGGTGATGCCATGGTGGTGGTGGTGCTCGCTGCTGTCGATGTTGCTTCTCTTGCGGTCTCCAGAACCAAAGCCGTCCTTCAGGGACTCACAGCTCTCCGAGTCCCTGTTGAGGTCGTTGAGCTCATAAGTCTGGCGCAGGCTGCCTTTCTCGGGCGCCTTCCACTTCCACGAGCCGCTGCCCTCGCCCTCGGTGGATGGGATCTGGATGATGGGCCTGTTGTTCTCCGGATGAGCCTCCACCCGCACGATCCCCCCGGGTTCGTGGTCCGTCAGGGCTTTGTAGCGGATGGAGCCGGTGCAGGTGACCGTGCTGCCTTCGGTGTTCTTGGGGCTGCCCTGGAGGACGCCCTGCTGCTTGGACATGGCGATGACCTGCATGATGCGGGGCTGGCTGTTGCTCCGGTTACATGCCACCGTCTTCTCGGCAGCTTTCAGCCACTTGGCCCGAGCAGAGCTGCTCTTGGGGGAGGTACTAATGGTTTCCTGGGTCTCCTCAGGGATGTGCACCAACTGCGAGGACCCCGGGCGGGACTGGATGGACACTCTCGGTCCCCCAGGCATGCTGCTGTTACACCCAGGGACAGTGCCGGGCTGGATCTTGAGGTACTGGCTGCTGGGGCCGTGGTGGTCTCCGTTTACCCCCACCCTGGATGGCTCTGAACTTGACCTCATTTCGATGGATCTGGGTGGTGACTGTCCGGGCTCAGTCTCCATCACTTGCAGGGACAACTTCCGGCTCTCATTCTTACTCTTCCACTGGGTGAGGAGCTGCTTGGACCTGGCGGAGTCCATAGAGGCATGGATGCTGGCATTCCTTCTGACGGGGTCTTCCACGGACGGGGTGTTGGCTCTCGGCAGGGTGTTGCTGAAGGTGACCATGTTCTCCTTCCCCATGGGGCTCCGGGGGGTGATGATTTCTACGTCAGCGTTAGCCCTCTTGAGGTTTGTCAGCGAGCTGGCATCTCGGTGGTTTCGGGCGAGGATGCCCTCCGTGTGGGCAATTCCATCACTGCTGCTCCCGTTTTTAGCAGATAAAACCCGGCTGGGGTCCTGGTTGAGGTCCGTCAGGGACCTGAGGGCATCTCTGTGCTGGACTATACTCTCCTCGCTGGGCAGGAAATTCCCCACAGCATACAGGCCCTAGTGTTGAAGAGAAACAGTCAATACCACACACTAGACACATGGCTGCTCAGACTCTGTGTCTCCAAGGACCCACGGATGCACATAAAGAAGGGTGCTCTCTGTACCCCACTGACTAATACAAAGAACAAAACACCGACAACGACAATTACTGGGAAGACAGTCTGTGGGTGATACCACCAGTCACGGAAGGAACTGTTCAGAAATATGGAGTCCGTTCCTTTCTGGTATTAGCTCTTCTCCATTCCACCAGATGTTTTTGTAAACTTACTGCTCCATATGTTTTGAAAAGAAAAGTTAGACAATGAGAGATCTATGAATAAATAGTCTTCTGTTTCTCAAAGCAATTCATTTTTTCTGGGTTTAAGAATCTCTTATTGAATGACACCTTAGATGGCTTAACTGATTTATTTGACCTTCTATTTTCAATCATTCCTTATGATGGAAGGTAGAAGTGTGGAAAACAGAGAATACAAATTGTTCATAAACCATGACATCAGGTTTTACAATGCAGGGTATGTGTGTGTGTAAAGATAAAGTGCAATAATCCTTCTAAAATCACCATTTCTGGCCCATGGTAAGCATTTAATAAGTTATTTTACCTAAAGTGGGAGATGGGCCTGACCTGTGATGGCTCAGTGGATAAAGTGTCGACCTGGAACGCTGAGGTCACCCTTTTGAAACCCTGAGCTTGCCCAGTCAAGGCACATACGAGAAAGAACTATGAGTTGATGCTTCCTGCTTCTCCCACCCCCCCTTCTCTGTCTCTCTCTTCTCTAAAATCAATAAATAAAAATCTTAACAATAACAAAAAATGGAATATGTGTTTTGGCTTAGAATGGATGTAACCAGAGATCTTCTCTTGAACAGAAACTATATTTCAAGTAAATTATTCCAGTGCAAAAAAATTCTATGCATGTTCACCATTCTAAACTGTAGTGTCTCAAACAAGGGCAGTCACTTACTCACCAAGTACAGTGCAATCCCTCCTCCTATTAAAAAGCCACAGTAGACATCGACGGGGTGGCTCTTGTACTGAGTTATCCGGGTCAGCCCACAGATGATGCCGCAGATGATGAACGTGAAGACCAGGAGAGGTTTCAGAAGCTTTGAGGAGTCCGTTAAGGTGGAATTGAAGTACATCTTAAAAACGAGAAACACAGGTTGAGGATGTTAGAGAGGTCATTTCACTGTTAACTTATCATCCAATAGAAAGTTAAACTGGAGAGTCTAACGGACACTTGACACCATTTTTACTGTCCCATTCCCCCTGCTCTCTCTGTGTTCTATACCCACGAAAAAGGAACACGTGACAAAGCTCATCAAATGAATCACATAATTTAATTACACAGAAGTCTGAAAGAACAATGGAATCAGTACAATTAGCCAGATAACTGTTTAGTCTTCATGTTATTTGTCATAATGTCAGTTTGTTCTTTGCATAGAACTGTTGTATTAATCAGATTTGATGACAATTCGTTATATAGTGTTTATCGAGTTGGCACCGACTTAGAACTTACAGTCCCACAAGCACTGAAAGCAAAGCTTGACGTGTAGGTGTGCACGTAACAAATTCTTCCAGTTTTAGAATTTGTAGTTCCCATTGCACTTAACAAATTCTTTCAGTTTTGGAATTGCAGTTCACAATACCCTCTTCATGAAGTATCCTATTACCCAAAAGGGATACCAGGCTAAAGAAATAACAGGACTGCAGAGAAAATTTATTTTCCTATGAAACTGTTTATGGAAGCCTCCAATTGTTTCTTTTGGTGCCTGGTGTCGAACGATTGCTGGGCTCCAGTTTACTGTTCTGTTACTACATGGCTGTGTGATGGAGTTAGGAGGTGACAACACTCACTCCCGGTTTTCTCTAGGACACAGATCAAGAAGGGAGACCAGGTCACTCACCGAGACATAGACAGCGGCGAAGGCGGCGAGGGTGGCGTGTTGAGACGGGAATGATTTCCTGCCAAAGGAAGATAGTCTGGTTATACAGACACTGCCAACAATCACATCAAGAACACTGCGTGGTTAAAATGTCCAACCTAATGCCACAGGGCAATAAGCAATAACTTCAATGTCTGTTTTGTTCTCTGGAGAAATGCCTGAGGAGTAAAGGGCACACTGCTAACCTCCATTGGAATTGAAGACTAGCATGATGCACGTTCTGATAGAAAATGCCAGTAGCCTTGTAGGACATCGCTTTGCCATACCACCAGGATGACGGCTGGAAACAGAACTGGGTTGGAAGACAGGTTAACTGTTCTTTGGGATTAGAATGATGCCAATTTAAAGGTAAAGTTTATAAACCCAGGATTTTCAAGTCTTTACATTCCTTTCTAGCCTCTCAACTATATATTAAATTTCACAAAAATTTAAAACAAAATTATTTTTTTACTGCAATGGAGCTGAATGTGTTTTTTACACTTTAGAAAGCGTAAGAAAAATTGAATTTTAACAAAATATTTTTCTGTATATTCCACTTTAAAATAATGATTATCTCAGGGGTCACAGAGCTTCCTATTTAGTTAAATAATTTAAGAAGCAGGGAGGTAGACAAACACAAAATAATGGAAGAGATACTGAAAAAGATAGGAGAAGAACAGATGTTGATTTTAATGAATAAAAATATTGGGAAAAAAATAAAACCCAGTTACAAATAATGTCCTACTTCATTGTACCCAACAAAGAAAATTACTATTCAATACAGACAAGATAATGTAAAAGGTCTGAGAAAGAATAGAAGACATAGGCCATACATGTAGGTTCAAAACTACTGAATGGACCATGGGACACTGAATGTGTATAATTACATAATATCTGGCTCTGATTTTCTTCAAGTGTACTTAGGAACTTATTTTTGACTCTTAAATAGATCTTTGGGAAGTCACTTAATGACAAATACAATTCTTATAATGGTCATTCATTGCCTTTTATTCTTCTGTAATTTATTTCTTTCAAACTTCTAAATTACCTCTTGCTGTACCACTTTATTTTTTATTTATTAAAAAAGATTTAATGCACTGATAGTTTCTTGAGTTCTTCCATCTCCTACTTTTGAAATGCAAGGTGAGAAGCTATCCAGATCTTCTGGGTTTATTTGCAGAGGACACATGCAATCCCAGAAGTTATCTCTTTTAAAACTCTACCAAAAGGAAAAGTCATGTGATATTCTTTTTAATAAAGCATATAACAGAGATGTCAATATCATAGCTATTTAGTCTTCTACTTAAGTCAATACAGTATTCATAACTGAC
Source organism: Rhynchonycteris naso (assembly GCA_037038555.1). NCBI lineage: Eukaryota > Metazoa > Chordata > Mammalia > Chiroptera > Emballonuridae > Rhynchonycteris > Rhynchonycteris naso. Next base: position 205,815,175 of record CM072999.1, read on the forward strand.
CGTAAGCATGACTGACTAGGCGTGGCCTAACAGAAGCCAACCGGGATAACCTGAAACCACAGGGAGTGGAAACCAGGTCGCAGAACGCGAGTAAGGTTTGGCATAGGAGGGTACGTGGCCAGAGGTGAGGCTGACACGTGGGGACAGAGAGGAAGACAGGGGAGGAGCCACAAGTGGGTTTCCATGGTACGATGACTAACAGCGATCACTGAATTGGGAAGAAAAACTAGAGCCAGAATCACGGTGACCAAAAACCATGCTGTTAGCCAACGACGCCAACCCTGAGATCAGATGTCCTTCAACCTCGGTTCCTTACCTGCCACTGTTGATAACTGTGAGGTCAGAGCCGGAGCAGATGTCCTCTACGACATAGGAGTTCTCTTTGCAGGACACGTTCAGGGAGGTGTAGTTGGGCTTGCACACCGTCAGGAAGTAGGGTGCCTGGTAGCCGGTGGACAGCTGGATGATGTCTGTAATCAGAGCGGTCGAGCACAGCCCAAACACGTGAACACCTGCGAGCAAAGGTGAAGGCGTGGTTACCCAATGGGCGCCCAGTGCTGATGCAGGTCGCCACAGCAGCCCGCAACGCTGGTGTGACCGTTTTCTCTGAGTTTATTTCAAGAAGAGACTATAGAACAGGAGTCCCCAAACTTTTTACACAGGGGGCCAGTTCACTGTCCCTCAGACCATTGGAGGGCCGGACGATAAAAAACTATGAACAAATCCCTATGCACACTGCAAATATCTTATTTTAAAGTAAAAAACAAAATGGAAACAAATACAATATTTAAAATAAAGAACAAGTAAATTTAAATCAATAAACTGACCAGTATTTCAATGAGATCTATGGGTGCAGATGCATCCTGTGCTCCTCTCACTGACCACCAATGAAAGAGGTGCCCCTTTCGGAAGTGAGGCAGGGGCTGGATAAATGGCCTCAGGGGGCTGCATGTGGCCCGCGGGCCGTAGTTTGGGGATCCCTGCTATAGAAAATTCCCAAATTTCCAAACAGATCCTTAAGGTTAAGATAGTGGTGAGGAATACCTTCAGAATAGTAATTTGAGGGTGTGTTTTGTTTGTTTGTCTTGTCAGTTTGGTTCAATAAGGCCAATTTTCAATATTATTAACCACAGGTCACTTGTCGGACATCTGGAATGTGTTAAGGTGAATGAATCAAAATTAAAAATGATTTAACATTGTTTAGCATGTTTAAGCTGCCAAGGCTCTGTCTCCCCAGAAGTCCCTAACTCTTGCTACAGTCACCAAACCCTGGAGAGTCAATTCTCACTCCCTACAGATGTAGTCACGCCAGGAATGCTAACAGGAGCAGAGAGGAGGGAAGGTGGGACCGGTCGTGGAAACAGTCCTTCTATCCCAGGTATGGGGTTGTAGGAGCCTTCTTGCATGTTTGGAATTCAGAGATTATGCTCTTGTAGCCTCCGGTCCAAATTCTATCCTAGGGCCAGTCTTAAACCATAAGCCTGCAAACCCCGATGTGCACGCACGTCCTCAACCATCCTGCCTGCGTCAAGTCTCTTGCCTGGCCTTATCCCCGGGCATCTGGCCCTGCTCACGTGCACATGCCTGAACCTGCCTGTTTTCTCCACATGTTTTGATGCCCTCTGACTTGACAGCCCGGATTCTGATTCCCACTGGCAAGGGGCGCCTGGGTGGTTTATGCGTGGACTCTCCCAGGCCCAAATCACTGGCCGCCACATGACTGTTTTGCATCTTCCTTCTCTGCTTTTTTTCACTTGACAACCGCTCTACCAACTCCTTCTCCATACACTCAGCTGGGATTCTGGGCATGGGACGTTTGTCTCTGCCTTCCAGTTCCTAGCAGCACGCAGAGTCTTAGGGAGGAGTGTGGAGAAGGTTGGGGGAACCCACCTGTTTTCATCTTTGGAGGGTTAGATACTTCAGACCCACAGAGGACGGGTAGCAGAGCCCAGGACCCTGTTTTGTAGGGTGCAGTGGCCTGTCCTCATGGCCAGAGGTTTTCAGGGAGATTGTGTGCCTCCCTCCCACAGCACGATGTTACAGTTGGGAAATCTCTGAGATTAGCTCTATGTCCTAAAATTTCATTTCCATGCCTTGGCGTACAACCCTGCTGAGGGACCTATTCTTGTCTTACCATCTTGCTAGACCTTGTTCGGCGAGAAGAGTCTGCGCCATGACTTTGACCAGATTTTTCCCCAAGTGGGAGAGACAGTGGTATTTAATTATTTACAAAGTACTCGAAACTACCTATGCCTTGGAGATGAGAGGTGACAGGTACAATAACTTTTTACTGTCTTACTGGGAATGAATGTCAAACATCCAGTTTGAGGTACTGTGGCTTGGCTTCTAAACTCACTTAGAAAGCAAAAGGCCCATGTCTCGAAGAACACTCTGGTGCTTCCATGCCAACCAGAAGAGATGAAGGTTTAGGTATGTGTTTGACTCAGATGCTCGTTAGCCAGGCCTGTGGATTTTCTAACAAGTCTGATAAAACAGAAGAGGTGAACTTGGAGGAAATAGCCAAGGAGCAACAGCTGTGGTACAGCAGTATATTCAGTGACATCTGATGTCCTGCCATTTCTGGATGGAGACATTCTAGGACAAATGGAATGGAATTGCCCATGTGACCAAAGTCATTTCTGGAGAGTCACCCCATCACACTGGCCTGCTGACATTTATTCTCCACTTTAAAAACATGACCACAGATCCAATGGAACCATTTTAAAGTAAGTCTGTGTTTCCACAAGAGCTAATTCAAATCTACATTGAAATGCACGGCATGTAAGCTCGCAAAACAGAACAATAACTGTATGTAACACATTTCAGAAACAAAGCCCACATTTGGGTATATTGCCACGTTTTTTTTTGTTTGTTTGTTTGTATAATGTAAAATTCATCATGTACCAGAAATTACGCATCTAAATTATAGCCTAAAGACTTAATATCTGTAATTAAACATAACACGTCTATCGGCAAAAAGCACATTTTCTTTCTTGGTAGTTCCCACACGTACCGACGAATCTGACGGCTCTCCTCAGGAAGGAGTTGAAGTTGCAGCCTCCAGCGTTGATGTTGGGCTCCAGTCCGACCCCGCTTCTCCGCTTGGACAGGCAACAGTAGAGGATCCCTTCTCCTACCATAATCTGCAAAGACACGGGGGTTCAGAATGGGCTCAATGGTTCCAAGTGAGTGATGAGATATCTCTCAACACACCATCAATTCAACAAGCTAAGGATGTGATTTCATAACAGCATTAGAGTAGGGGCTGGTCTCTCCCAAGCAGTCAGGGCCTGGAAAGAGCACTGATTGGATCTTCTGAGCTCCTGCGTACCAGTCAAGGATGTGATAGCATCCTGGGGCTTTCGTGTGGTGACAGCACCCACATGCTGACCCTTAGCCCAATGACACCCAGTGACTCCTGATTAATGACATGGGGACGGGTTCTGCACTCATTCTTGAAATCTTGGCACTTTGTTCCTAAAGCCACAAAAACAAGATTCCTGAGGGGGAAACAGTGCTATCCAAAGCAGAGCTGTCCATCAACAGTATCTGCGATGAGGAAACATTCTCTGCCCTGTCGGGTTCCGTGGCTACTGTCCACGTGTGTCTATGGAGCCCTTGAAGGGTAGCTGCCACAGTCAAAGAGCTAAATTTTGGTTTATTTCATTTCATAAGATTTAATTATTTAACATCTAGATCAATCTAGGTTTAGAATGAAGAAGCCACGTGTGGCTAGTAACGCTTTTATTGGAGAACGCCAATGACAGGAGAGTCTAGGTAGGCAGTGACTTCGGAAATGGAAACACCCCGGGACACTTGGAATGGGATCACTGATGTGGCTGACGTCGTTTCTAAAGAGTCACCCATTCACACGGGGTGGTATTTCCTAGGTCTAAGCTATTTAGAAAGTGTGTTTACAATGGACGGAGAATCACTGCTGTAGGAATCTACGACATGGTGCACCTGGAAGGGAACTCAATATGAGACCTACATTTTTACTGAGTTATGTCCCCTTGTTGTGGCCCCATGAGCACCTGCCTTTCCCTCGGGCACAGCTTGATGACAGTGTGCGTCCGCGATCCCCCGGTTGTGTCTCACTGACCGGGACTGACTGGGACCCTCGGAGAGAAGACCCACTTCCCTCGCCCCTCTATCCTCACTGCCCAGCGCCGGGCCTGGCCCCATGGGACCTGCACTGTTCCCTTCACTGTGGTGTACTCGTCAGCTGATGACCCTGGACATTTGGGCTGTTAGTCACTCTGTGTAAGAGAAGCAAGACCCAAACTTAGGGGCTTTACTTATGCAAAAAGTCTGTAGTACTTGGCATTACAGTGGCTAAGAGATGATTGAAACTGGGGTTATTGTGCCCGAGAGATGAGTGTGCAATTAGAATTGGTTTGTATAAATGCATGGAGCTGAGAAAAGCAGGGGGCATGAGATGCTGGCAGTCCCTCCAATATAAGTGGTTATGCCACTTGAAAGGTTATAACTGCGATTAAGGCCGAAACAGACTTTCCAGGGCAAGTTCCCAGTTCTCAGTACTAGCTTCCCCTTTATTTTATGAAGTATTTAAAACAATAGGCTTTTAAAACCTCATGACAGGAATCCTATGACCTTCTGCTTCAAATGGTCAATCTGCTGTGTTTGGCTCTGTAGGTATGAGGGTGGGCACAATTAATAAAGAATTGTAATTTGCGTAAAAATAATTTTCATAATGTAATACTATCAATAATCACACATGTGTGAAAACCAAGTGGCATAACGATAACTTTTAAGATTAATTGTAGAGAAAGAATCAAAAAGGTTTTTTTTTTTTTAAATCACTGAATGTTGAGTCGATTATACGTCTTGAAAAGTATTGCCCTACATTGTTGCTGTAAGCTGGGTGTGAAGACACAGCAGATCCTATATCCTGCCCCACACAGCATGCACACAGAATAATATAGGGGTTGTCTCTGTCGATCATTTCAGGAAAATTTACCACATGTTCCTGAAATGCGTTGTTTTATGTCTAAAAGAGATAAAGTTTATCTTCACTTCTTCTATAACCAGTCTGTGAATAATTTCATTTCTTTTTAATTCTATCTGTAGTGACACGCTTCTTCTTGATAAATGCTACATTACATAAGAATTTATTTGTACAGTGCATTAAGAAAATGTATCTCAACACACAACACAACAGCTATTCTCAAATGACCTTGAGATTTCAGGAGTTTTATGTTGGTGGCTTAATATGCTTTAAACGCATATGTCAACAGTGTGCTCTCACACTCTTTGGCTTGATTATAGATAGAGAGCTTTTTTTTTTTTTTTTTTTTTTTGTCAGTATTTTGACATCAGCCAACTGTCCCCTCTCTCTAAGGAGCATGTCAGTTTTCTTCTCACATGTCTATGTGTTTAACCTTGATCTGTATGTCATTGCATGGATTTTCAAAATGATTTCCGTTGGCTGAAAGGTAGAATTCTGCTCTGGGGAAGGGAGGATGCTTCCTGATGTATTTCCAAAGGTGCCTGCCAGTTTTCTTGTCTGTCATTACATGTGGTTGGGTTGCAGTATGGTTTCAGGGAGTAGGCTTTAATGACAATCAAATTATTCGTCGCTGTTGTCATTTGCAAGGAGAAACAATGTGTGACAAGTATCTTTCCACAATACTAGGTCTATGCTGTATACAAGCTGTGAAGTAGGTTGGCAATGGGGGAAGGTCACTTGGGGAACCAGGCCCGGGAACTTTGGCTGGAACTGCCCACACCCATGTGCATCAAAAGAAACTTCCCAGGAGCCTTTTGGAAAAGAACTACCGTCTATCAGACAATGAAGTTTTGCCACGTCATATCAACTCGACCACCCTAACAACTCTATAAATTACCCCCATGTGGATCTCTCCATGCGACTTCTCTGGCCCCCGTCTCGCAGACCAGAGAAGCGCTCTACTAAATAAAGCTTTTGCTATTCCACACTTTGTGACTATGCCCTTCCTTCTTTCTCGGCGGGAAAAATACCTTACCCAATCCTGAAAAGGACCAACACAATTTATTTTTTTGCATGTCAAATATCACGGACAGGTCTTTGAAAGAAATTGTGCAGTGACCCTGCTTCACGGGATATGTAGACAGGAAGTGGATAGCTTCTTGTTACATGGACACTGACCCTAGGAGTAGCCTCACTGGCAGAACTCTCAATCCAAAAAGTCTTTCTTGTGAATATACCAAAGCAAAACAACAAAAAACGGCGTTGCATTTACAAGAGTATCTTTAGAGGGTAAACTTGCAACAAAAGTCTTTAGGGAACCCTAATGCACTTGAGTCTTCTACATTTTGATTATGTAGTCTCCTAAAGCTGAGGTTACTTTCTAGGTAGTATAATCAAATTCTGATAGAATTCTGTAAAATGGAATATGCGTATCCCTTACCAATATGTAATAAAACATTAGTTACTTCCAGGGGAAAGGACATGCACATTTTTTCTATTCATGTAGCTTTCATGAAGTTTTGTTAAACCAAGACATTCTGCATTGCTGTCCCTGAAAATAAATTCCCAGGGGTCAAAACAGAATTTTGTTTCATTACTACTCTAACATAAATAAAAATTGAATTCTAAGAATGAGACTTCCCATTATAAGGGCAATTTTAGAGTGATAAGAATACGCATTTCACAGACATGAAACGAATTTTTATAAATTCTCACACAACATCAGGGAGACGAGTTATTTTGAAAACATCAAAGCTTAGAAAAAAATCTGAGAAGCCAATACCAGAGGATTTGTATGTAAATCCTGCACAAAAAGCCAGATGAACTTCCTCTGGCTCATCTAAAGGTCTTTGGAAAGAATACTGCAGATGTGGGGTCTTTGGTTTGGCTATGTCTTCTCCCCACAGGAACAGGTGACGACAGGAAGTACCTCTTACACACCTGGGCTCTAAAGCCACTCCCAAACACAGGGTTTACCTGGCCACTTGTGACTTCCCCAACACTCCATCCTGGAACAGATGCCACCATAAGGATAAAAAGAAAATGGCATTCTTTCAAGTCAAAGATTAGATTCTGTTCTTTCACTTTAAGGAAGAGTAGGGGAAGGGGCTAGTGCAACATTTTCAACCTTTTCCATCTCATGGCGCATATAAACTAATTACTGAAATTCTGCAACACATCAAAAATGTATGTTATTTTTTGATAAAAAATAGAAACAAAATAGAAAACAGATATCATTTTGATTCATCCACACCAGACAGCTATTGTTGGGTTGACTGTTGTCATTTTTTGTTGTTGTTGACTGTCGAAGGGAAAAGAGGTCAGTGCCCTGATTAAATAGTCAGGTGTTGTATGTTTTAAAAAATTATTTGGCCTTACCTGTGCTGGAGCAGTGGATAAAGCATCAACTCAGAACTCTGAGGTTGCTGGTTCAAAACCCTGGGCTTGTCTGGTCAAGACACATGTGGGAGTTGGTGCTTCCTGCTCCTCCCCCCATCTCTCTCTCCTCCCTCTTTAGAAATGAATAAATAAAATTAAAAAAAAATAATAGTTTGGCACACTGGTTGAAAACCATGGGGTTAGAGCAGGAACACATAGTGAGATTAGAGACAGCATTATGGTTCTGGAACATGAAGACTGCAAACATTGTAGGACCCATATTGAAAAGTAAGGTATGGTTTGGGAGAAGGCCTTAACAAAGTTAAAAAGGAAGTTAGAAATCTATAAGATGTATGACACATGGTTGGAGTGGAAAAAAAAAAGACGAGATAGGATTTGGTGTCAGAAAACTCAATTTGTTTTTCTATCGAGTTGTTTGCCCCAAACCTGTCAAAGAAGCAGAGACAAGAAGCAGGATGGAGCTCTAACATTTCCTGACTGTTCCTCTTGGGCTGTCAGAGGCAGGCAGCAGCTACGGATGCCCCATAGAGGCCCGGGAACTCCAGGGTCTCTGTGCAGAGATGACCCTGGGCTGCTCCCCAGATCGAGGTGCAGAAGGCAGTCATGACAGAGTTGTTCTATTCTCTCTCAGGGCTCAAAAGAAGAAAACTTTCACCCAGAACTGTCCCCCACCCCCCAAAAAGCATCCTTAAATTGCATATTAAGAATTTATTACGGGAGCCCTGGCCGATTGGCTCAGTGGTAGAGTGTTAGCCCAGTATGTGGAAGTTCTGGGTTCAATTCCGGGCCAGGGTACACAGGAGAAGCGCCCATCTGCTTCTCCACCCCTCCCCCTCTTTTTCCTCTCTATCTCTCTCTTCCCCTCCGGCAGCCAAGACTCCAATGGAGCAAATTTGGCCCAGGCACTGAGAACGGCTCCATGGCCTCTAGAATGGCTCCAGTTGCAGGGGAGCAATGCCCCAGATGGGCAGAGCATCACCCCCTGGTGCGCATGCCGGGTAGACCCCAGTCAGGCGCATGCAGGGGTCTGTCTGACTGCCTCCCCGCTTCTAACTTTGGGGGAAAAAAAGGATTTTATAATGGGAAAGTAGTGAGTCAGAGAAGCAGAAACACAGCAATGAGGCCAAGGTCATTGCCCCCAGGACCTGTGACGGAGTCAGCAAAGGAACCAGTGCAAGTTCAGTGATGCTGAGGGAGTGTGTGTGACAGAATTAGTCGGGTTTTCCTGGCTCCTCACTGAGACACTCGGGGGAAGGAAGGCTCAGGGATGCATAAAAACAAGCCACCCTAACGATTAACATCAGCACAGTCTTCTCAGCAGACTTAGGAACATTGGTGCAGTATTTTATTTATTTTGTTTCAAACAAACCCATCAACCAATTTGTCCTCTGCACCCCAACTAGGAGAAACGCTTTCTGGTGTAACAGGTTTAAAGCATATATCCATTTTGATCTTGTAAAAGGACTGGATGATAAGGAGTTTTCATAAATCTTTAAAGGGAAGACAGGGCAATGCTGCTGTTATTTTGAGCAATACAGCACTTTAATTAATTTTATTTTTTTATCTGAGCCTCAGCTGCTTCCAAATACATCACTGATAGTTTCAATCACTCTGGAGTTACTGGAGCTCAAACATCTCATTAATTTTCAAAGTATTTTGGGATCTTTTAAGTATGATAAAGTTTTTTGGAAAATTAAGTTTTCATTTAATCTTCTGAGAGCATCTGATGTGATTTACTTGTAGTACAAACAGCATGTTATGATGATTAATATGGGGAGAAATATAAAAAACCACACCCATGGCTAATAGAAGGATAGACTTTAGAAGGTCTCTCAGAGGTTCTTCTAAAGCTGCTGATGGCCTGAACCAGGATAAACCAGTTCATTAGGGAACATTGTAGAACCGCCATTCAAATACAGCTTTTTATTTAACAAACATTTCTTGTGACATGCATGGTCATGAGAAAACCACAGAAAGAGTTTCTCCTGTTAGAAATAAATGCTATCAACTGTGCAACATGTTTATCGTCCTTCAGGTAGGACTCTGGCGACACAAGAGATAGTGGAAAAGGCTGGCCAGTCTTAGTTATTAAAGAATTTATCGAAAAGTGTGTTATTCACAACGTGTCTGTTAGCAAACTAAAAATAACTACGTTTTTAATTCAGTTTCATAGGTGAGGGCATTTCTGTATGTTACATATTTTAAAATGCAAGTGTTTGCTTTGAAACTAAAGTATTCTGTGTATGTGTGTGTGTGTGTAATGTGAGTTATGCTCTCTTTATAACTGCTGAGGTACAGCACTCATAATAAAAGTGTTACTCTAGTAAATGATGAAACATTAAGAGATATTAACACACACTTTCGAGAAGAGAGTCTGTTGGCTTTATTATCATTTGTTTTCCCCGCTGTTTCCCACATTTCAGATTTCCAATCAACACACGAAAAATGCATTCATGAGGAAGTGTACCAGAAATGTCATATTAGCTACTCAAGAATTATGCAATTACTTTTTTTTTCAGAATGATTTATCAAAGTAAACATTAGAGAACTGTCGTTCCTGCAATTACATAATCTTCTTTAGCAATCAATGCCAGTTGATAGTTTTAAACTGTTACATATTCCCCAACCAGGCTGTCAAAGACTTGATCTTTCTGATCCAAGATGCAGAGTTCACTATTTGTCACTACTGTACACCAAGGTGTTCCTCCTTCGTTTGCTGGGACTGACAAACACAATTGGGGGTCAATTCTTACCGTAATCGCAGGTCCGGCAAAAGCCAAGCTGAGCAGCATGAGGAACGGGATGGCCTCCTGGGTCGGCTCGATGTAGGGCATGCTAAGACTCCGGTCATAGCAGCTAAACCCCGAGTGCACAGGTTTGAAGACATCGGTGAGTTCGAGGAAATATAGGCTCACCACCGATGATGCCAGTATAGGCAACTGAGGATGAAGGACAGAGAATATCACTTTATTCTTCAATGCAGGTCATCCACAGAACGCGTCCTTGATGCAATAGGAGACACGTGTATTTCCCCCTTCTCTCACCACTTCTCGCCAGTCACAGGTACAGTCATTCCTAAGGACTACCGCTTCTGCCTTCCAAGCATTAGCTCCATCTCATCCACCTCGGTCGGTGGGTTGCTAGGAACCCTTCGGTCCTTCACCTTCACTCTTGGATGACCGCCTACCTGGTCTCCTACTTCCACTCTTTCCCTCTGACGATATTCTAGAACATGTCCCTTCCTATCTCCACCGTTCCAGTGGTTCCCATCTGATCCAGATGTCACACCACGGAGTGCAAGTTTCTGCATGATCTGGCTCTTGCTTCAGGGTCTTACACCTTCCAGCACCATGTCTATCCCACTCCCAGATCCCCTGCTCACTACAGTCCAATTGGTCGTGGCTCTTTTTTTTTTTAATTGAGATATAATAAACAGGTAACATTATATTAGCTTCAGGTATGTAACAGAATGATTTGATATCTGTATATATTGCAAAATGATTACCACATAAATTTAGCCAACATCCACAGAATGACAAACTTTTTTTCCTTGTCATATTCAACAATACCCGGAATGAAGATTGGTTTATAAATGTTAGTATTATTAAAGTCGTTGTTGCTGTTGCTGCTATTATAACTCTTAATAATAATGTACCTGTCAAACATCACCTTTTTCATAATGCCTTACCTGGCAATTATTTTTTAGAGTAATTTCCTCACTTTTAATTTCCCAGAACTTCTTTTTGGGAAATTATTGTACTATGTTCTTCACTGGCGTTATCTGTCATAGGTTAGTTATAGTCTTTGTTCTGTTACCAAACAAAAATCTCCTGAAGGCACAGGCCTAATTGTACTTATTTTTGTTTCTACTACTAATATACACCATAGTGACTTCCAAGTATATACGCACATATATACACATAATATATTCTCATGAGTTAAAATAATTTCTTTTGCTAATATTATAAATCTTAGTTCTTTTAGACATTAGTTTTCTTGCAACTTCCAAGAAAATTATGCCATTTTTCTATCCATAATCTTTTTTGTTTCTATGCTAGAAATTATATCTTTCTTCCTTTATGATGTTTCTCTGACTTTTTTAAAAAGTATCTTTTACTCTGTCTTTCACATTTTGCTTTTAAGAGTGATTTGAACAGCCTGATCAGACAGTGGTGCAGTGAATAGAGCATCGGACTGGGAGGTAGGGGACCCAGGTTCGAGACCCCGAGGTCACCGGCTTGAGCGTAGGCTCATATGGTATGAGCAAGGCTCACTAGCTTGAGCCCAAGGTCGCTGGCTTGAGCAAGGGGTCACTTGCTCTGCTGTAGCCCCCCCCCCCCCGTCAAGGTACACATGAGAAAGCAATCAATGAACAACTAAGGTGCCAGATTAAAGAATTGATGCTTCTCATCTCTCTCCCTTCCTGTCTGTCTGTCCCTATCTGTCCCTCTCTCTGTCTCTGTCACACACATACAAAAGAGTGATTTGAACAAAATATTTATACTATGTAGGGAAAATAATTTATATGTTATTTTCCTCTATTTTATTTTATACTGGACAGTGCAATGAATTAAATTACAATGTTTGCTTCTAACATACTTATTTTCAAAAATATCTTTCATCTTTGAGATGCTCAACAACAGAACTTTTTTTTTGAATGTAAGAAATTTAACAGATGGTCTGTGCTAATTTTGGCATAGATATATACATAATAAAATCGCACAGATATCTTTCTATTGCACTTAAAATGAGGTTTAAAAAGAGATTTTAAAAGGTTTATGTAATCATGCATGAGAAATTTTATTCTCTATTTACATTGTAGTCAAGAAAAGGGTATGAACCACACTATTTTTATGCTTTAATACAGAGGAGGAAAATTACCTGAAACTTAGGAAAACAGTTTTAGAAAGAAAAGATTGAGTCTTATAATTACCATCTGCTCAGGGACTTGTGAGTAATAATAACAGAGCAATTTTTAAAGTGAAAATTATAACAGCTTTAGAGAACAGGGCAAATGAAAGAATTATGTTCCAAAGAATTATTACATTTGCCAGATAATACTGATTATTTACACTGGTTTTAAAAAGAAAAACAATTTCTAGGGCATATCAATTGTACCGAAGCATTTTATGGAATCCATTGTGACATTTCTTCTAGGTCAGGTAGCTTCTTATTTTTAGCACATTGATAAGAAGAAAATCTTTGCTTCTCATTTGAGAGTTCACTTTGCTCCCAGCCTGGAGTGATAGAGTTCAATTGCTTCCTTTTTCACAGCCATGGTGAATTCAGAGTTTTTGGAGATCCTCTCAAACTAGAGGAAATCATCGTCAGAAAGGGCCAATGAACGTATGTGATATCCATGGCTTATTTATTTACTCATTCAATAAATACCTATTTTGAGCCTATTAGGGCCGGGCATTGATTTTGTCCTGTTTTGATACAACAAAGTCCTTAATTGTCATGAAGGTTTTATTCTTGCTGAGGAAGATAAGACTTGAGAAATTATAATATAAGTATATATTTTCTAAAGAAGAGAAAACAGAGGACTGAGGTAATTGAGTACCTGGACTGCTAGTTTAGAGCAAGGAAGACCTACCTAAGTGGGTGAATTTAAACAGAGACTTGAATGGGCAAAATTGAACCAACACCATGAGAAGCAGATAAAAGGCACAGTCCGAAGAAAGCCATGATACAGGATAAAGTCCTCAGAGAGGTGGGTTTGGGACCAGAGTTTGCAGAGAATTTAAAAGCATGGCAGAAGTTAGTACGTTACTCAAAGTATATTTGGAGACACTGTATAATAAGACTTGAAAGATATCTTACAACGACCAGTCTGGCAGTTGGGCTGAGGATGATGGTGGTGGGTCAAAAGCAAAAGGAAGGTGAAAATTTAGAAGGTCCTTCAAGACTTGACAGATGCTTATTATTAAATACTTAGACCAGGGGTGCCCACACTTTTTTGGCTTGCGAGCTACTTATAAGATGACCAAGTCAAAATGATCTACCTACAATAAAAATGCAAAACATAAATTTATATCTTCTATCTTATCATTATTTAAGTTACTATTATTATTATTTAATATTGTGTATTCTTCTTTCACCTTTCTCCTTCTCAGCTCTCTTTTCAGAGGAAAGTCAATGTCATAGTTTTTATGAACAGTCCGAAAAAGACGCTCCACATTTCCCTTCTTTGGAATAGCAATGGCACACAGACAGATGAGGCAAACACACTTAGAATATGACACAGTGAAAAAAATCCCCTCCCATTCTGTATGAAAGTGGTAGGTTTTAGGCTTCTTACTCGGACCAGCTACTGCACTCATTTTTATACCCTTTGTTGTATTTAGTTTAAATAAATTGAAGGCTAACTAGCAGCAATGTAACTGAACAAGTTAGCTGGTAACGCGCATGTGTAGGGTGTCAAAAGTTCAGACTTAAGATTGGCTACCCTGTATGCCAATCAAAAGACAAATGTCTTTTAATGTCATGTGATCTACCCATACTTCCTTCGTGATCGACCAGTAGATCAGGATTGACGTATTGAGCACCCCTGACTTAGACTGTGCTGGGTGCTGCTCTGGGTGTGAGGACTCTAACAGTAAAGAAAATAGAGAAAACTGCTTGTACTCGTGGGGCTTAGAGGATAGGGGGCATGGCTACTGCAGTCACCCAGGCTAGAGATGGTGGCAGTTTTTACTCGAGTAGAATGCTGGGTACAATGCTAGAGATAAAAATAAAGAGACAGGACTTGTCAATGGGCCGGTTACTGGAGAGCAAACAATCAAGAATTTGGGGTGTAAGCAGTTGGACCAGTGATGTCATTTATTGTGATGAGGCCTGCTGGGAGAAGCTTGAGCCGGATCTGTTTGGCAAATACTACACTTGAGATGCCTCCTCATTGTCAACATGTGGCTGTGGAAAGTGAGATGCCAACCGGGGCCACAGAGAGCCCCAGGCTGCCTCGGAGGAGCTGTTCATCACGGAACAGGAGGGTTTAAACAGCATCACCTCACTTGTGAGGAACGTCCGCATGAGAAATTTCAGTTTTGATATAAATCATGTCCGGAAAAGTCAAAGAATGTAATTGGGTACATTCATTCTGCTCATACGCAAAAGATAGTCTAAGAGAAAAAGGACTTTTTTTTAATATTAAAAACACATTTAAGATAGAAGGTTGGGAACCAATCCTGGTAAGTGTCCCAAAATTACATAAAAGTGAAATTTAAAACATTAATAAAATGCATTGAAAGAAAATTCAAACCGGAAGAACTATTAGGAGATTGGAGTAACTTTGTTAAAGTTTGTGGCCAGTAAGGAGTTTGTCATTAGTCAACAACAATGACAGAAATTTTCATTTCCTGCAGTGCAATCTTTATTGACCTTTTTTAGTATTTTTTGGCTTGTAGCTAATGCAGATAAATGTTCCCTTTAAATAGTGAAAATGACAAATAACTAATAGTAGACAACAGGGCTTCATAATTTAAAAAAATGACTTCATCCTAATTGTAGCATATTTAGATTAATGTCAACGTATCTTAGAAATATAGGTTAAAAAAACAACAATGCTAACACGTGTAGTGCCGTTAAGAATAGGTCAGAATGAGTCCTAATGTTATTCAAAGTCTAGAAATCCATTCCACTAACTTCTGGGATCAGGAACAAGTCACTTCCCCTTCCTGGGGAACTCTCACACTGCCACTGAGTTCTGAAGCTCTCCCTGGCTGTCCTTGCTCACACCGTCACTAACACACATACCCTGTTAGTTTCTCCACTTCTATTCCTTCCACAGTTTGTCCCATCCATACATGAATATTCACAACATCGTTGGGCATTTTAAAATAAGTTTCATGATGCAGACCCTGATCCAGAGAAGGGACTTGTCCCACCTGGCTTCCCAGTCCGGGCTAGTAACTGGAATGTGATCTGTTCATTTCCCAGAAGCATGGGCCCCAGTCCAGCCGGCTGCCTCTGGCACATGTCACCATCTGGCATGGGCTGAGTGCTTTCCAGGAAAGAACAACCCCGGGCTCCAGTGGAAATGCCAGCTCACAGGACAGACGGGAGAGTTGGCCATGTGTGCAAAGGCAGTGAATGGCACCAAGAGGGAAGGGCAGCAGGTGCTTTCAAATCCTCCTGTTAGGGACCTGAGTTTCTAAGGTCTCACCTGTTCTTCCCCGGGCAGTCTCTCCCATGTCATTATTTATTATTATTGTTTTTTGTTGTTGTTATTATTTTGGTCATATTTTAAGGACCTTTAATTCTATCTTAGATGTGGTCTTCTTGTATTTCACTTCTGCTTTCCCCACTGAATGACTTCTCATATAAAATACCAGGATGGGGCCCATTTAAAGTTCCAGCCATTAGCGCGTCTTTGGCAGGCTTTCCCTGACTACATGATGGGACCCAATGAGTGCCTCTGTTCCAGGTGGGATGGCAGTGACCCTTTCCTCCCTCTCCTGTCTGAGGACAGGACCCTTCAGAGCACACATATTGTCTCGTTCCTCTCCCCGTCCCTGGGGTCTCATACAGGGAGGGACCCGATATACTGGGTGCCCATTCTCGATGCAGACTACATTAATTACATGGATGAATTATTTGAACGAAGATGTTAAATGCTTAAATGGTTTTTGTAGCTGGGTGAATACTGTTATGGGCCCAAAATGGCATCACTTGTGCTAAAATCCTATGATGCCAGACTTAGACTTAAAACCTGATCTAACTGCAGTGTCAGACTCTCCCGAAAACAAGTTCTTAATCAACCAGTCTGGAATTTTCTGGTCAAGCAACATCAGCTCTCTCCATCCCCTCCCAAAAGGAGACCCTGGCCCCAAAATGATCCTTTCTTTTCCTGTTAGTAGCTCCCTTGGCCCATCCGTCTTCCTATAAAATCTTCCATTTTTCACAAGCCCTTGGAGTGCCCTTCCGAGTGCTGGCTGGGAGGCTGCCTTAAACACACACACACACACACACACACACACACACACACACACACTGCTCACTAACGCCCTGAGATCTTCACATTAATTCAGTGGAGTTTTTTATTTTTTTTAACAATATGATAAAATAAAATCCCCAAGTTTAAAATCCTTGTTGATGTCTGCCAGACAATGCTTCTGTGGTGAATTTAAGAAATTTTAATGTTTTTTAAAAAAATAATAAAAAAACATTAAAGAACACAAGAAACTCAAACGGAATCCTTCAAATCGCAATGGTAATCACTAAGGAAGAGCAAAGCAGACCTCATCTATATGGTACGGTTCAGGGGGAACACCTGTTCTACATCTTTATGCCCAAATATAAACCGCATCTTTGCAGCTCTGAGAAGACTAATCATAATCCTCTAGTGAGCTAATGGGAAAGTCTAAAATAATGTTAGGAGGCTGATTCACGAACTGAATATTGACCTGACATTAGGCTTGCGGTAGTAAGCTTTGTAACCACCAGCTTTAACCTCAGGGCCTGAAGACTTACTTGTTCCTTCTCCAGAATTAGACACTGAAGGATGTGCATTGTCTTGGGAAGCATTTTGTTCTTTAAACCGAATTATAGACTAAGACCCGAGGCCAAGTACCATTGTGGAAACTAATGGCTTTTAGATCTTTTCTTCCAGATGTAATTTATATTCCCCTAGAGCATGCACCTGACTTTAAAAAGTCTGGGTGCTAATAGTAATTGAATGCTGCTAATATTTGCCAGGTCCTGTATAAGGCACTTGACATGTCTGAATTCGTCCAGTCGTTATGAAGACCCCTTTGATGAAGGGTGGACTTCTTATCCCCATCTTACTGCTGAGGGAACGGAGGCATTGACAGCTGACATGAAATTGTTCTATAGATGGTAGATGTAAATATGAAAGGACCTAGCACCATCAAATACTTTTTCTTCATACATGTCAACTTCACCTGGAAGCTAGAAGCCAAATGAGAATGTAAGCTGAAAGAATTTCAAAAGTTAATCTCTCAATTTTTTAAAGTAAGTTTTTCCCATGAGAAAGACTTGACAACCTATACCAAAATATTTATTTGGACCTATACCAAAATCCACATTTTAATCGTTCAAATCTCAGTTATACAATATAACCATCTCCCAATATAACTACCTAATAGGCAAAACCTGTAATTCCTTAGGGCATATATGACTTCCTTTTTAAAGGGATTCTAAGAATCTCATCCCAATAGTCTAAATGAGATCACTTATTCTCAAAGATTGGATTATCTGTGGATCATTCATCATTTTTTTGAGAATATATATATATATATATTCTATCTCCTATATATAGAAGACGTACAATAAATGTAAATTCTCTCTCACTGACAAGGCCAAGTAAGAGTACTTAAGGCAGGTAGGTGGCCTCCATTTTGTATGTGTGTGTGGACCTCTATCAAGAAATGAGCACGTCTTTCATTAAACATTTACTTTTATAAATTTGTACTTGACATTGTAATGAACTACTTTATCACTGTATGCCTATTATAAAGCATACTTAATCGAGTGATACAAAAATAAAATCAGGAAAACAAACCTTTTTTACAGGTAATCTATGTTTAAAGTCACACAGAAAGTTTACTTTAGACAAGAAGGAGGGGTGTTGTTGGCAAATGGGACAGACAAAATTCATTTACTAGGGACTGAGTTCTCATTAGGAATTGTTAGCCATGTTACATAATTTTTATGTAATTGAAGGGTCACCAAAACTAACGTGCTCCACAATATTTTCCCCGTCTCACAAATGAGGAAACCGAGGCTGGATGGAAGTGAGTCACTTGCCCAGGATTACAAAGGTAATATGTAGACCAAGTAAAAAAATGTATATTATTTTATAGGGGTGAAAAACCGATATCTAATAAGTCATTTTTACTATAGCATAAACAATTGTTTTTGCTGGCATGTGTGCTTTATGTGACTAAAATAGTTTTCTATGAAATTCAAAACTGTAACTTCCTTGTTTCAACAATGCCTCCCATTGAAGTCTCAAATTTCAAATAATTCATGGGTATGCCAATCCCAAGAGCAGAGTGTGACTAAGAAATGGCGACCTATCGACCTTGGAGTCTGATTTACCCCTCAGTTGTTTTGTAATCCCTGAGGCCGGGCAACCTGTCTGATGGGCTATTCATCATCACTCACTTTACGCATAAAACTGTCTCCACTGGCTGAAAACAGAAAGTCAAGGAAAAATTTATGTTCATAAAGATTAGTCCTGTTTTATTCCACCCAGTCACTGAGACTTGATTGAAATGCCACTGTAGACCAGGGAGCATGCCAGTAATGATTTCCATTAATTTACCAAAAGGCACATAATCAGCAACCCATACATATTTAGTCAATGGATGGATGAATGATCATGGAAGTACCAACAGATTACACCCTGACATATCACATTAGCACCCCTTCTTGGAGAGCACTTAGTATGAGATTGTTCTCTTTTGGACTCTGACCAGGAGGTACCAATGTCTGAAGCATGACTAGACTTTTTAAAGTGGCAGTTGTACTCTTAAAACAGTCCTACAGCACAAGCTTTGGTGAGCACATTTCACTGCAGACAGCCTACCCACACACAGTCCCATGTTCCCACACCAAAAACATACCATGCTATCTTCTCCTCAAAATACATGGACTTTAACTACCTGTATTTTCACTTCTTCCTAATTTATACCTAAATGGTCCGATGTCAATTTCAGAAGAATGTGCAACAGCCTCCTTCTTCCAGCAAGTAGGAAGGCCATTATCCTCCTTTGTGTCAATTAACATCAATGAGCATCTAATTACTGACAGGAGAAACACCTCAATGTTAATTGTGTCAAGATGAGCATTTCTGTGCTTGGCTTCCACATTCCAAAATCCACTTGACCACAAAGAAATTACTCCATTCTGTGGTTATCCAGAAGTACCCGTCTCAGCTTATTACTTCTAGAAGAAAACATAGAAGGCCGGGATGCCCATAATTAGACATTGCCCAGTTTAAATATATCCTTTTTTTTCCTTGTTGCCAACATGGGAGAATGACACTACTTGGATTTTAGGGAAGTTCTCGGACCTCCCCGAGTCTCGGTTAATGGAGTTAACATCCACTCCTGGGCTGTACTTAAGGATCAAGTGAGATGATGCATGTGAACAAATCTCATTAAACCATAATGGAAAATTCAACATTATTGTTACCAGTGGATGTAAATTGTATTTGAAGCCTTCCAATATTTCTACTTTCCCTCCCTGCCTGTCAGATACCTCATGTCCAGGGAAGTAATTGCTAAACAATAAGTGGGCCATCAGCCAATGAGAAAAAAAAACTGTCACTTCCACTCTTCTGATCATTAGTGGCACCCATGTTTTTCAAAGAGCCTACCGACTGGGAAAAAGAGGAGATTCATTTGTAACGGTTTTAACGTGTTGTGTAATGCCGTGTGGCATCACAAAATGTGTGTTCTAGGTATTTAGACATAACCGCCCACAGCTAGCACAGTTTATTCGTGTGTGGCACTCGCGTGACCTGCATTTTGAATGTTGTAATCCAGTGGGAAGCTTTCTAATATAAGTAACTCTAGAAATAGTCATAATTAGGAACAGCACTGACCTGACAGTAAGGTAACTGGTTAACCTTTTCAAGCCATTATCTGCTCATTTGAGGTGGCAGAAAGACTCGAAGCAGATGTTCTTGGAGTACCTGATTTTATTAGGCTTAACTCCATGATGAGACATTTCCTCATTTTTTTAAGTGAGAGGTTGCTTGGAAATAGCCAGTGCTGTGTACGTCATGTGTGTGATACACCCCAGCATAAGCAATAACAGTTGTGCCTCAAAAACCTTTAGTCAACAAGCCACCTGAGACCACCCAACCACCTAAAGCAGTCTCCATGGCTTGTTCCAACATTGGGTCCCTCACATGCGCCCACCTGTGCCATCTACCATCTCAGGCTCTTCCCCCCGGTCTCACTGAGCCTGGCCCCATTTCTGTTACCTCTCTGGGATTTGTCCTCCACACTGTGTCCTCTCACAGACCTAGAGAGTCCACTATCCTTCAGCTCCAAGCCCTCTCCCCCTGCCACCCACAGCTGCCCATCCAGCCCCCACAGGAGAGTCACGGCCGCCCGCTGTGTGCCCCCACAGGAAGCACTTGTGAGAAGATGGTCAGCATGCCGTCCACATGTCTATGCCAGGACTGAATCAGCTGTTCTACGAGGGGGCGGCAGGCGCAAAGCCAAGTTCAGCAGCTAAGTGAAGAGAAATACTCTTCCTCAACTTGGACAGAGCCCAACCGGACATCTGCCAGAGACGAACCTTCACATTCCACGAAGACTGCCAGGTCATGGTGGGGACGGAGCTCCCACCCACATTGTCACTGCGTCCCATGTCACCTTCAGAGACCAGTGCTGGGGATGAAGAGCGAGGTGAACAAGCACTCAGACCCTGGCTCCTTCACTAAATTGCTGTGTGTCCCCAGAAGGCTACTTAGCTCTCTGAGTTACACTTTGATGATGGAAAAATAAAATAAGGATATTAGTGCCTCCTTGGTATTACCTTAACATGATTTTACTACTCCCTTGCAGGGTGGTTGTCAGGATGAAAGCTCATGTATGCACAGGGTCTGCCCCTGGAAGGAGGCTTGAAATGGACTCTTCTTTTTTATTACTATTGTTATCGTTATCACTAATCTCGATTTGTGGTTGGAGAAGCCAGTATCTGTTTTATTCTTGTCTGAGAATTGTAACACAGGGGACATTTGGAGTGACCTGGGTGTAGCAACTAGGAGTAGCATCTCACTAACCAATGGCAGGGTTGGTGTTGTATATAGTTGGTCTTGATATTTGCAGGAATGTCCCCATTTAGTCTCTCTAAAACTTAGGGATCTATTATATGTTCTCTGTTTGTTTTTTCTTTTTCATCCAAGGACTCCGTGCATTGTGACTCTAAATGAGGAGGAATGATTTGCCAGCTCAGCTCTGCTGTCAGGGTTGGGGGGACTGTGAGCAGACTATCTCTCTATGCCATCTAGACAAGGGGGAAGAAAAACCTGCAGTCACTATTTTGGGATGTGCAACGCAGACATCTTGGGAGTCTATACTTCTGCGGATGCTAAAGTGTATGCAAAAAGTATTGTGTTCCCAGCAAGAAGATCAAGTGAGTTACGTAATTTGCACACCTAGAAACATGAGCTAAAACAAGATGTTTTGTGAACTGATGTGTTTGCTACTTAGGAGTCTGTGGACGTTTTCCACTGGGAAGGGCACACAGATTGTACTGAGGTTTTTGTAAGGACAGCACACTGTCCAGCCGTGATGTTCAGATGGAACCACTCAGGGTGTCTCTGCCCCAACAACAGTTTTCTGAGCTTGGCGGGTAGCTTGGCAGCAGAGAGGCACGACTTCTTCTCCTGAAGACATCATGCTGTCACTGACCCCTGGCGCCCCACCTGCGTGAACGACAGCCTGAAACATTCATTGTTAAGTACAACACGCAAGTTAGTGAAAGCTTTCCGGAGAGTTTTCAGTCTGTTGTGTTTAAAATAGTCTGAATCTATCATTCTTCAGGTACTGTTATTTGTATACTTACTAGAGAGAGAGCTGATATTCTTACTCCTTCTGAGATTGTGCATACCCAGATGTGAAGGTGTGTGTGTGTGTAAAAGATGATATTTCAAACTATCTTTGTCTACAACCCTATAAAAATATCTTTGCAAATAGGTCAAACTTCTACCTCCTTTGAGTGAACATTAGATTAGTAATTAAAAAATGTATGTCATAAAGCACAATGCTTAAATGAAAAGAATCTCTTTCCCATGTATTTATTAAGAATGTACCTCATTTTGCCCTAAAAAGGTGATTTGTCCTTTGTTTCTATTACATACAAAACTGAAGTGAACCCCTACATCTGGGCAGGGTGACTAATGAGAACCAAGGTGCAGGTCTGGGCACAGGCCATGCCGTGCAGGAAGGAGACGCTTCCGGTACCCAGACAACCCGCCTTTATCACAGAACACCAGCTCACAAAACCCAGAGGACCTTTGATTCTAGGTCTGCAGCCAACAGCGGTGCTACTGTAAGTGATACGCCCGTCACGTGGAGAGGGTTTTGGAACTCTAAAGGCAACAAGACACCTGTTCTTCGGTGGAACATTCCTTTCTACCTGCTTTTCTGGTCCACCTGGCAAGGCCGTGGACGCGCTTGTTTTGAGAGTTCCCGTCACACCTTGACCTTTCTTTCCCCAGGTTAAACAATGAAAACGGAATTGTCAGCGTTGTCCATGAAGCGAGACCCCCTGTTGGAAATCATCATGTAGTTTTCAAATCACTGGGTAATAGCGATGTGTTTGATTCCTGTCCACTGCAGACCTCTTTATCAGCAGCCGATGGGCAGCTTAAACCAAAGAGGGAAGAAAATTTCATTCTATACCTTCCCGTAATGCTTCCTTAGCATTAAGTGTGGTGGTGAACTGGGGCATGATTATTTGATTCTAGTGGCTGAACAGCTCAGCTTTGTGCTCACAGGGATCTATTCAGAGACCCTGACACCACACCTGGGCCGTCAGCATCCCCACTCTGTCCCAGCGCCTAGCCATGGGGACTTAGTGAAGTGACACTGGCTGCCATCTAGTGACTCAGTGGGGAGTATGCACTATCCACCTACTCTGTGCTCACAGGTGCCCTGCAGAGGGGAAAGGGGCCCGCTGCCAGGCCAACCACACCATCTCATCAGTGCGTCCTTGCTGGGACGACATCTTCCTGCTGCTCCCAGTGGGCAACCACAGAAAGTACTTGGTCTGCGTGAATATCCTTTCAACATGTTGAGAGCCGGCCACAGTGAAGAGTGCATGCTATGACTTACTACCCCCCCCCCCATATCCCCATCCTCCACCCGCTATGCCTCTGACCCTGCCTTGGGGACCTGAGCAAGTTAGTTAACTTTCAAGAGTTGCCGTTTCTTCTCCCTTGAAACATGGATGTCAACAATGGCCTCTTTCTTAGCAGGGATCTCTGAAGGCTAAGCAAGGTGGCGCAGGTAAAGCACTTAGTTTTATTCTGACTGCAGACTAAGTGCTCCCAAGATGACTCCTGTGGTTATTGTATAAATGGTATGTAGCACTCCTATTTACTCCCCTCCCCTGCCCCCACCACTAAGCTCTGTTAATAGAGGTCAATTTCAGGAAAGCTCTGGAACCCAAACCACTACTATTAATACAATAGAAACTGGGCTTCTTCCGAACAGTGGGAACTCTGAAGCTATGTGCTTTCAGGACGAGATCCCTGAAGACCAGCTCGGAAGCAGAGTAATACAGTTGAGGGCAATTATGAGAGAGGAGCGGATCTGCCACATCATGAATGTCTGCACTGTCTCGGGCCTGACGCGTGGTGTCTTCCACGCTTTAACCTCACTTTCTAAGAGAGGGGTGTTGGAATTTTTTTCATATATGCGTATTTGTAGATGTCATCTAATTTCTATTACATATGCAGATAGTGAGTATGAGAGAAGAGACTTGGCCAGAATTATCTAAATGCTATGTGGCTGAGACAGGTCAACCTGTCTGCCAAAGCCCAGGTGGCTCCTAGTGGATCATGCTGCCATTTTTTCAACCATAATTTGGTTCATTCTCTGGTCTGAATGAAAGTTGCTCCTCAATGTCCTAGTCCAAGTTGCTTCATATCTCCTTCCCATCATAAGCAGCAGTTTAAGTTGTCTTATGAAGTTCTCTGATTTAAGGCTCAGAGACTGTTTTCTCCTGAAAATCGAGTCTTCTCTGCCTCATTTTGTTCCTTAAATTATCGTCTGAAGTAACAGAGCGAACGCTTTCAATACATGCTCTGGGCTGATATGGGATGGAAGATTCGCTCATGTTTCACTTTTCCATCTTAATTACTGAAGTCTCAGGAAACTATATTATTAAGCAAAGCATCACTCCTTCCTTAGCATGGGACTGACATGTTAATTCATGCTATATTTGTTCATCCCCCAAAGGAGATGTACCACTCATTCTCACCGCCTTCAAAATGAGTCATTTGGAATGAGCTTGGTAACGCATCCTGCCAACCCTTACATTGTTGGTGCTTTAATGTCTCCTCCCATTTTCTAACACATTTGTTAGTCGTTCATCACACTCTTAAGTTTCAGGGAGCTCATCTGCAATCCAGGTTTGTGGCTGTTACCCCCAAGACAAAATTTTATAAATGTTTATTCAAACTCCATGAAGTGTCTTTTTTTTTTTTGACAGAGAGAGAGTCAGAAAGAGGGACAGACAGACAGGAAGGAAGAGAGATGAGAAGCATCAATTCTTTGTTGTGGCTCCTTAGTTGTTCACTGATTGCTTTCTCATATGTGCCTTGACCGAGGGGCTACAGCAGACCAAGTCACCCCTTGCTCAAGCCAGCGACCAGCGACCTAGGGCTCAAACCAGTGACCTTGGGCTTCAAGCCAGAGACCTTTGGGGACAAGCCAGCAACCATGGGGTCATGTCTATGATCCCACGCTCAAGCTAGTGAGCCCCGCGACCTCAGGGTTTCAAACCTGCGTTCTCTGCATCCTAGTCTGACACTCTATCCACTGTGTCACTGCCTAGTCAGGCCCATGAAGTGTCTTCAAGCAATTGTTCTATAGCGTGCCCTACTGAGGAATTCTTAGAGGGTGTTTGACTGGGTCAAAGTGAATGTCATGATTCTGGGCTATTTCCACTTATAGAAAAAGAGTGACATTAGTGTGATGTTTACTCCTAGAAATGCATTTCCAATGCATGATGAGGCACTTTTACTGATGACATTCTAGATTAAGGGACATGGACTCCTGCTACAGGTACCTCAGCAGGACACACACTGACCCTTTAAAGACACAGCCTTCATTCTCGGGTTTGCACCCTCTCTCAGGAATTTTCCTTGAAGCCCTTTGGCTGTAGTCCACTGAAGTTAACTCCCAACTGACCTCAGCTGTGCTCTGTCCTGGAGGTGGGACCAAGCAATGAACTGACCTGTCCAGATGGATGGCACAGGTCCAGATGTGAGTGAAAGTGCTTTGGTACAAAACAGTGGGTTAGCAGTGTGACACGTGGCCTGGCAAGGTTTAGCTTGGAAGCAGGTGCCCCGTCCTCCCTCCCTTTACCCTTTCATTAGGGTGTCTTCTGCTCACCACATTTTTCTTTAAAAAAAAAAAACACCTTTTTTGTTATTTTTGGCAAAATTACCTAACCCATGGCCTCAAACTCCCTTACAAAAAGAGGAAGGGCAACACAAATGAGTCTCTTAATCACTTTAAATAAACAGGACAGTTTATTTTCTTCTTCCTTAGGGGTCGTGGATCAAGTCAGCCATAATTTCTCTGAGACTTATGCAAACCACATTCATCTTTTTGAAAACTGAAGCCATTTAGAACAATGGGTGACCCTTAAGAGACACTTGCACATATACTGTTGTTATCTATGAAGATGACAATCTGACAACATCCCTCTCTCATGTTTCAGAGCAGTGACAACCCCTCAACACAGATAAGCCTCACAATCAACAAATGCAGAATCTACTCTCTGTACTTGGAAGGGCTAAGCCTCCATATTTGGCTGAAAAGACAGCTAAGGAAGGATATTTATAATTCAGCAACCATCTTATCATCTTCTCTGCAATCCAGGCTCTAATTACACAGAACACAGGTTCATGCCTAAAACCAGCCGATTTCACTAAACCTATTCAACACGTTTCTTTCCTACCTATGATTTAATAAACCTCTTTGTTAAAAATATGTCTTCCCAATGTAATGGACCACAGTGCATGGAATCACTGCATCTGTCAATCTTTATAACCCTCCCATAAATTGTTCCTCCCTTAAATACTGCATTTTGGTGAGGTAGAGATTCATTATGGATGCATCTGCAGGTCAATTAATTGCCTATCTGTAATACTGCTCAGCACAGAATAAATGCAAATGTACCAGTCATGTAAAATTAGATGATATCATTTCCTTTATACACACATACATATATGTATGCATACATGTATGCGTATATATATGCATATATAATATTTTGCAAACCATGGAAAAAGGCCAATGGATTGATGCCTAGGGAAGCAGACCTAATTCTAGGAGCAGATGTGAACACCCTAGTAATTATGATAGGAAAAGGGTTCTATTTTTTTTTGTAATAAAGCAATCAATAATTCCAATACTATATAAACATCTCCAGCCCTCATGCACCCCGGGCATGGCGGTGTGCATTTAAATTCTTAATAAAAGCTCATAAAATTCTAGATATACACTGGCAGACACGAAGTCCGAAATATGGGCATCATGGCCCATGGGGCCACTGACGCCCTGCACACAGACAGGCAGGACAGGAGGGCCCGGCGGGGACTGACCCCACGCGCACTCACACAGGTATCTCTTCTTTGCAGGCCACGCAGCAGCGACACCGCTAGTGGCGGTCACCCCGGGCTGGCGGGCATTCCCAGGCACACTCGGGGGAGCCCCCCAGAGGATGGGAGAGGCGCAGGGTCGGGCACACAGGGCTGCAGCGCGCACCCTGGCACGGTCTCCGCGCCCCCAGCACGGTCCAGGACCGGAATCCGCCCGCAGCCGCCCGCAGCCTCTGCATTATGCCTCGGCGCCAGGCCAACCTACCTCCACGAAATAGAAGCAGGGCAGGAGGGTGACGCTGTCCTTGATCACTTTGCCCTTTGGCCTTTCCTTCGCCGACATCCCGCCGCCAGCCCGGGTCTGCGTCCTCCCCGGGCGAGGTGTGCACAGCACAGCGAGGCGAGCTGCCTCCTCCAGCCGCCTGCGCCCGGGCGCGCTGATGTCACATTCCCCGCGGGCAGCGCCGGGGCCGCGCCGCGTGCAGCGCCCCACCTCCCTGTCCTCGTCCCCGCCTGTCCCCACCCCGCGATGCGCAGCCCGGCGGGTCTCTGTCGCCCTGCTCCGGTGCCGCGCCCTGATTTCCCCAGCGGAGAGACGGCCAGCTCCCTCTCCAAACTGTTGCTGCAATGGCCTCCCCTCCCCTTCCAGCCCTCCCTCCCTTCCTCTCTCCCTCCCTCCCCGCGCCCCTGCCAGGCTTCGGGGCTGTCGGAACTTGACGTCAAGAATCGGAGAAGGGGGATGCAACCCTAGATTTCGCAGCACTGTGCAGGTAGCCGGGGCGCCCGCTCCGCCCCGGGAAGCCTCCTGGGTCGCCCCGGGAACGCTAACTAACCTGGGATCGCCGTCCGGCGAGGCCTGGCTCCTGCGCCCTGGCCGACAGCGTTACAACCAGCCTCCATCTGAATCCAATACTGAAAAGTAGACTGAAGTGGGGACTCATTTAGACCTGGCTGCGATCCCGGAGTTCCTACCCCTCGAAGGTTTTTCTCCGCCTGGGGACAACGACCACTGCTGTTTGGGGACGGGGAGACAGGTGTGCGGCCATCTCCATGCAACCCAAAGGCTAGGGCTCGTTCGAACCTGGTCCTTGCAGTCCCGGAACAACACAGCGATGACAGCCACAGGAGAAGGGAGCCCTTCTTTGGACGTTAACAACCTTCACCTTTGTGGGCAGCCTGCCTGCCTGATCTCAACTCTGTGACTGCTTTGGCTGCCCAGCGTCAAGTGTCAAGTGATATAGGAGAAAAACAGCTAGTGAATACAATAAAAAATCTGTAGCTGAGCCTGACCATGTGGTGGCGCAGTGGATAAAGCATCGGACTGGGACCTGGAGGACCCAGGTTCAAAACCCAGGTTCACAGGGCTTGAGCGTGGGCTCATCCAGCTTGAGCACAGGGTCGCTGGCTTGAGCATGAGATCATAGACATAACCCCATAGTCGCTGGCTTGAGCCCAAAGATCACTGGCTTGAAGCCCAAGGTTGCTGGGTTGAGCCCAAGGTCTCTGGCATGGGCAAGGGGTCACTCGCTCTGCTGCAGCCCCTTCCCCCCATGAGAAGGCAATCAATGAACAACTAAGGAGACTAAGGAGCCGCAACAAGAATTGATGCTTCTCATCTCTCTCCTTTCCTGTTTGTCCCTATCTGTCTCTCTCTCTGTCTCTGTCACACACACACAAAAGAATCTGTATCTGAATACAGATAACACTCTTCCATTCTCCCATGTCCCAGGCCATCTTCAACATTTCCAAAGTCTCCATCTTAAGCATGTGATAGCCAGGTCCCACCACACTTTTTGTGTCACCTCTTCCATGACTTCTGTTTTAGCCCCTGTCGTCTGGGTATTTTAAAGGACAGACATTTGTTTCTCCCAGTTGGGGAAGGTGGACATCTGAGATCAGGGTGCCAGCAAGGTCAAGTTGTGGTGAGGTCTCTCTTCTTGCCTTGTAGGTGGTGGCAGCCTTCGGTGGAGAGAGGAGAGTGCAACGTTTCTGGTGTCCTCTTATAAGGGCGCTAATCCCACCATGAGGGGCCACGCTCGTGACGTCATCTAAACCTAATGATTTCTCAGAGACCCCCAACGCCAAATACCATCACCATCACTTGGGAGTTAAGGTTTCAACATATGAATTGGGACAAACATTCAGTCCATAGCAGACCCCACTCAACAGATCCACAACACCCAGGTTCCACCTCACGTGCTCACTGTCTCGCACTGGGTTTGGGTTTCAGAGTACAGCAGTATCACTCCCTAACCCCCCACCCCACAAATTTCAGGTCCCACACGCCCACAACCTGAGTATTTGCCCATAGTCTGTTCACTCTCTGACTCTGAGGACCAGCTCACACCTGCTCCTGTCCCTTTAAAGCTTGTGTTTCCTGGGTAATGACTTCACCTCTTATCTCCCTCAGAAAATGGTAGAAATTGAAAGGAAAGTATGTCCTCTTCCTCCAAAGCTGTGGACACAATGCTGTTAAAATGACATGGTATACGTGACCCCATTTAATTCTTACCACTGCTTTATGAACTGGGTACCACTGGGTCATCAGAGAAGTTAGGTTTTGTATGCCAGGGCAACAGTGATGAATGCAGCTGGGATATCAGAGCCAGGAAGGTGCTCTGAGTTCTGTGAGCTCAAGACTCCTTCCCCATTCCACCTTCATCACGGACACCGCAGGCAGGCCAAGGGCTGCACTGGGGTGTGGAATGCTGCCCCCCACGTGGTGGTCGTTGCAGACCAGTACAAGCTCTTTCTCATCTCCTTGGCAACTGGTTGGCCTTGGGATGTGTGTCTGATGTTTATTATTAAGGTTCTAAAAAATGTATGCAATTTAGTCATGCCTTTCACAGACATCACCCCACTCCACTGCATTTTCAGGGCACAACGTCAGGTTTTACTGCATTTTTTCTGAGAGAGAGGGGTTCTAAAAAAAAAAATGATTATGCCAATGGGGAAAAACAGCCCAAAACACTGAAACGAGGAAAGTCCTGGGAGAGGTAACAGTGATGTTCTTCCTGGTTATGGCCTCCTGGCTGATGATCTGCGTGACCAATGGCAGACTGCCCTCTTACCCAAGGGGCTTGTTTGAGCCACACTGAGCCACATTCATTCGGCATCAGGGCGTCCTCCACACCGGCCCCCTCTCTGGGGATGCTTTACCTCTCCTGTTTACGAGGTTCACCGGGGCCCCTCAGGTTCTCTCTGAGCACCAGCATTCCATATTGGGCAGTGCACCCCCTCACACTTGACTGTGAGCTGTTTGTTTCATTGGGTACATTCCAACCTCGCTCTGACACGCCATTCTCTTCTAATCATCCCCTGCTCTCGCCATCTTCTTTAACTCTCCCTTATCGCTAGGACATTATTATAACCTTCTGGATAGTTCACCTGGCTCCAAACCTTACCTTTCTGACCAATTTCTTTATTTTTTTTAGAAGGATAATTCTTCTAAAACATGACTTTGATCATGCCACTTGTCTGCTGAAAAATGCTCCTTGCTTCTTTCTCTCCAGTGCCTAGAAAATTGCATTCAATCCATAGCATGACGTTTGAGGCTTCCATGGTCCAGCCATCTGTCCGTCTCACACCCTATTCTCCCCCATTCTCCATCACCAGACCCTATGTCCTAACTCTCCAGCCCGCGTGGGATTGCACCAACCATGCTTTCCTGCACAGAAACCTTTTGCATACACTTCCTTTTCCTATTCTTGAAGTTTCCTGTGAAAAGCAGTTTCTTAATGAGACCTCCTCACTCTTTCTCACTTCTGTCATTCTTTATTTAGGACTGTCTTTGGACATCGTTGGTAGATTGTGTTACATTCTGCCTTGATTGTTTTTATTCTCCAACGATATTTTGCTTCTTGGAAGTATGAGCCACATATAACTCTCCCTTCTTTAATATTCTCCACCCTTAGCATAGTATTTTGTGCACATGAAGAGTGCAGTGATTATTTATTGAATCAGCAAATTTTATCACTTTTTTTCTCTCCTACTATGGCAGTAAGGAGAGCCCTAGAGAAACTTAGAGATTCTGAGTAAACACTTATTGATTAAGTTAGGGTTTTATAATTGATGAGTCTGTTGGGATAAGCACTCCCAGTCTTTCTCCCCAAGCTTTGAGGACACCAACAACTTTCACAAGAGGTGTGAAGGGAGTCTGACATGCAAATGAGGACCTGTTGTAATTAGTCCAGGGTGACTCCTGTTCTTTCAATTCTTCTGTAATTATCCCCTGGTTACAGAGTATTCGTTTAATAATTAGTCCAACATGAACATTTTGAGCATCTCTGCTGACATGTTGAGAGATAAATCAGTTTTTATCAAAAGCTCAGGTCTTTATGGAAGAAAGAGACCATGACTTGGACCCCTGCTTTATTGGATAAAAGTCAAGTGACCTAGGGTGGCCCTAAACAAGAAGTTTCCTGGCAGGAGGGGACATGTAGGTTCACAAGAGGAGCTTGCTGGAAGGAAAAGGTTTCAGTTTGGTGACCCTGGTCCATAATAATAAAGCCAGTTCTGGAGGAGTGTGTATCTGAGCTGGGAGCCCTTCTGGACCTGGTCCTGGCCTGGTGCTGTGTGTGAGGAACAATGGATGAGCTTGAGCTTGGGAAAGAGAGACCCCTAAGCTCATAGTCCCAATGTGGGGTGCTACCACCACCCGGGTGGGTCCCCAGTCACCGGCAGAGTCTCAGCAGCCTTGGGCAAACTTGCTCTGGCCTGTGGAGGACCGGGGGCTGACAGAAAATGGAGCCAGCATGCCACAGGAGAAGAGATGTCTTCAACTTCCTTTCTTTTGGCCTTGGATGTGGCTGGACCTTGAGAGCAACCGGGGGCCCCTGGGGCCCATGGACCATGAAGAGCAGGGCTGGTGAGTGAGCCCCTTGGAGGCCAGACCTGGGCAGCTTCTGTAACCAGTGCTATGGGGACACAACCACACCCCTTTCCTGCTGTCTTGTCTGGGCCTGCTCGGACATGACGATGGCCGCTGGGTAGCCGTGGCAGAGAGGGCACTGCACGCAGGACCTAAAATGTTCACGCCCAGGCCCTTCGCAGGACATGCTGCTGGCCCCAACGTCTGACACCTATCACATGGTTCCTCCCAGCACCCTTCCTGGTGCTCCCTGAGTCCCCGTTTTGGTCTCTGCCTGGCTGCTCTCCCCGTCCCCAGAATGGACCACTTTTTCTTTTTATACCATTTGTCACCAGCCTCTCTCCTGGCCGAGTCCTCAAACAACGTCTGCCTCACTGTACCATCTAGCATTTGACTCTTCCATGTCACACTTTGGGGACACGGGTTCACTGAGCCGTCATTTTCTGACGTGACTTTGGACACAGAGGAGTACCATGAACACAAAGTAGAGTCTAAAGTTTATTTTTAGAAAAGATGTGACAATAATTAAAAATGTTACCTGGTACGCCATAGAATTGCAAAAACAGTAATAGTTTTGATATCATATTTAAATTTCAGATATCCGTGTGCCCTCTGCAAAGGTTATTTGAGAAAATTTTAAACCTTAAAATGTCATAGGATGGCAAAAGCCACGTTACACAAATATCTTTAATTTGTTCAATCTGGGCTGAGTTCTTTCAAAGTTATTTAAAGTGGCAAGTACGTTAGAGTACACTAAGCAATATTTCAGAAAAAACACATGGAAGCTCGGTCTTGATGTCATTTGAAAACCAACACCAACTATCGTATTGGGCAAAAAAGAAAATGACTAGATTTAATGAAAATAATGTAGTCATTGTTGACTAGTTAGTCATCTGTTAGATCCTTTTAGAGCATGTGTCCGGTGGAATCTGAATACAATTATGATTTGATACTTACTTTCAATTGTTAATAATATAAATGAAAAAGAGGTGCTTTCATAAGGGTGGTCTAGGTGATTCAGACTAACACTCCTGCTAACAAGCACCAGTGGAAAAGCTAGATGTAATATGTATCCTCAGAGTAGCATCGAATACAACAATATGTAGACAACAGCCTCTGGATAGCAAGAAACACCTGACAGTTTAGCGGGAACAAACCTTAGACTAGCGAGAATGAACGCCACAAAGAGGTGACACCAAACAGAGTTGTTGACACCAGGGCTGTTTGCCCACGTGGAGGAGGCAACTCACACCTCTGTACAGGGGGGGGGAGGGGGATGAGGGGCGTGGGGTGCAAGTCCCCAGTGGACAGCTTTAGGGTTGACTTGTGGAGATGGAGGTTCTGAGCCTGCATCCAGTCACTGCCCAAGGCAGAAACCTTGCCTCACCCATACCTGCTATGGGCAAACGCCCCAGAGGGTTGGATTCTGGACATGGGGTGTAAATGTCTCACTGGGGCACCCCAGGGCAGTTCAGGGAGTCCTCAGACCCTAATGCTGTGCTGCAGGGGTCCGTGGGTAATAGCAAGCAGGAAACAAAATTCTTTCTGAAGAAGACAGTAGCACACTGAATGACAAACTTCATTTGAGGATGCTTTTAACAGTAAAGTTGGTTAGCAAATAATTTAAAATTATAAGGCATCTAGTGAGATAAGTTTACATGAGCCAGAATCAACAACAGTTCTGAAAGAACTGCAGAGACTGGGTGCATCAGACACATGCTGGCTGATAAACAAACACCAACTGGATGAAACAAACACTCATTTTATGGACACAAAAGTCATGGATTTGGACTTGCAGACTTGAAGAGAAACTCCTTAAAAATTATATGAGTGAAAATTTATATAGATAGGTTTAGCAGTAGGTTAGACCTCTATAAAAGCACTGTCTAAGGATTAAAAAAATGATGAAAACAGCATGTAAATCAAGAAAAGATCAAAGAGCCCTACAGTAGCCTAAGGGTCTTTCGCTGAGTTGAAGGAGGAAACAAATATATGTCATATGAAGAAAAAATTTTCAGGTGGAACAAAAAAATGCACATAGGAAAATGGAAGATATAAACATAATATATAATGCATCATGTATATAACACATTGTACAATTATAATTTTATGACTTCAAATTGACTAAATTATTTAGTTTATATATATATATATATAGATTAACACATCAGATTAAAATTTAATTGCATCTTATTTACAGAAGAGTTTGAAAATTTTAAAGTATAAAGAAGAAAAACAGTACACCATACAAAAACTTAACCAGAAGAAACTGATGTAGCTGTTAATAATATTTAGTGCAATAAAAGTTATTAAGTTCTCATCAGAATTCATCTAAAGTTTTACAAGACCTCAACAGTGAAAGTTAAAACATTTTAATAGGAGAAATTGAAGGCCTAAATGAATGGAGAGTTATACCAAGTGTATAGAGCGGGTCACTCAGTAATATAAAAATAGCTGATTCCCTGAAGCCGTCGATAAATCCAAAGTAATTTCAATAAAAATTCCAAAATATCTTTTGGAGGAACTTGGCATCACAATTGTAAAATTTATTTGGAAATTATTTTGCCCTTCTTGAAAAACAATTTGTTAATTAGACATTATAATTGCTAGTTTTTTCAGTTTCTTCCAAGTATATCAAGATATATTACCGAGACACAGCAAATGACTCTAACCTGTACTATATTCACAGAGAAGTTCTTTCTTTTATCAGGAGAAATTTATCTGATATAGGAGTAAAAGGAGCTCTATAAAATTAGAATGATTTATTTTTGGAGTTTGCTCATTAACTTGAGGTGAAAACTTGTTTGTTTGTGCCAAATCTATTTTAAAGGCCAAAATATTTTCAAATGTGAAACATAATGAGAGAGGTGGACACAAGAATTATTACACATAAACTGCTTAATATTTTTATGGTTAAAATGGATTACATTCCCAATTATGAAATCAAATGGTATATCTTTGCCTAAGGAGGATACATTGGTCCTAATTAATCAAAGCCAGTTGTGTACATTGAACATATTACATCTGAGATTGCATTTGAGTATCTGGTACACCACAATGAGAGTCAAGGTGGATGAAAAATTATGTCTGTTTTGATTTTATCAAAACAATGACATATTTTTCATTGTCCTGGAACCCTGCTGAATGGCCCTGTGGATGAGCCCAGGTTAGCCAGCTGGTTGATGGGAATGACAGCCCTGCTATGTCAGCCAACCTCCAGCAGCCCAGCAACCTAGGTCATTGGCACTGAAGATGGACCCAGGAGGGAGCCTAGTCCAAACTGTCAGACCGCTAACCTGTAAGTGGAACAAATGGTCGCCACCGAATTTTGGAATGATTCATTCCTCAGCAAAAGCTATTTCAGTTGAAAGGATTTTCTTTTGCCTGGGATGCTGCCTCGAAGATCATTTTTTTCTTTTCCTCCCTAATCCTGTTTTTACAGCTCATCTGGTAAAGCCGTGAGATTTTCAAACAGCCTTTATGACAAATTCCTTTCTGCTTAAATCAACTAGGGATCTGCCTGACCTGTGGTGGCGCAGTGGATAAAGCGTCGACCTGGGAACACTGAGATCGCCAGTTCAAAACCCTGCACTGGTCTGGTCAAGGCACATATGGGAGTTGATGCTTCCAGCTCCTACCCCCTTTCTCTCTCTCTCTCTCTCTCTCTCTCTCTCTCTCTCTCTCTCACCCTGTGCCTCCTCTCTAAAATGAATAAATAAAAAGAAATTTAAAAAAATCAACTAGGGATCTGGTTTCTGTTGCTTATAACTAAGAACTCTGACTGCTAGCCCTAGAACGAGGTAGGATTTTAACATTCTAGTATTATATTTCAATAATTTATATGCTTTCATGATGCTTTTTTCTACTCAAAGTAACTAGTACACAGTGTGGGGCAAAAGTAGGTTTACAGTTGTTTATACAGAAAATAATACAATAATGAATAAATAATAATACAAGGATGAACAGTTTCATGTACTCACAACTGTACACCTACTTCTTCCCCACCCGGTATTATTTGCTAACTCAGTGGTCGGCAAACTCATTAGTCAACAGAGTCAAATATCAACAGTACAACTATTGAAA
Organism: Rhynchonycteris naso; assembly: GCA_037038555.1. NCBI lineage: Eukaryota > Metazoa > Chordata > Mammalia > Chiroptera > Emballonuridae > Rhynchonycteris > Rhynchonycteris naso. The sequence goes on from CM072999.1 coordinate 205,850,815, forward strand.
ATTCTTTTGAGAGCCAAGTTTATTAAACGTAAACTATATAGGTGGGTACATTCCTTATCGAGGTAGCGCCCGCATGTGGTATTTTGTAGAAGAGCCACACTCAAGGGGCCAAAGAGCCGCATGTGGCTTGCGAGCCGCGGTTTGCTGACCACTTCAACTTATTTGGAGAGCAGATGGAATACATTGCAGTAAACAAAACAAAACAAACAAAACAAAACAAAAAAACCCAAACAGTTCTTGATATAGAAAAAGAAATTTAGAATGAGTAAATAGAAAACGTTATCATTTTTCCTGTCTTCTCTACCACCCTTGGTACCTCCACCAAGCACAAAGGAAAGTTTTAATGGTCTTGGAAGAAGAGAAAAAAGTAAGGAAAATAAAAAAAGAAAAGGGAACTTATTTATTGGTGGATCTCAATAAAGATTCTGGGCAATAATCCTTCCCACCTGGAGGGACCCTCGGGGAAGTTTCAGGTGATAAAAACTCATAAGGTTCAGCAATGTATGGACAGAATGCACCTTAGAGCTCAGAGAGGTATTGGATTTTCTGCATTCCAGTTGTCAAGCCAAGAGCACAAGCTATGTTTCTGGGTGTGTCTATAGCAACGGGCCTCAGACAGGCTCACACAGTCATCCTGGAGCCCTCTCCCTCATGGTAACAGGGCAGAAAGGCATAAAATCTTCCTTTCTCACAGTCTGTGGAGTTGCAGGAGAACTCACTGGTTTTTTACTTGTCCAGGACAGCACAGGTGTGGCAGCACAATGAGTAGATCTCAAGAGGCTTCATATTCTTAAACAAGGGACAGCCCAGCCATCACCAGGATGGGCCCATGATCTCAGGGCAAATGGGACCAGGATATCAAGCTGATACCAGCGTGGTAAGGATATGACCTCACCCAGATGACCCTCCTTGACCTTTGGCGGTAGTTAGAGACAGCCCTTGAGAACAGGTGATGGTGGAAAAGAGTGCTCATTAGTTGCCGAAGGGAAGATTAGAATAGAATTTAGTTTGGTTCTTTAAGAACAAGGGCATCTTGTGAAACACCTGACATTAATGGGCAAATATTTTTACCTGATGATATTAAACGTGAACATCCTGAAGAGGTTAAAGAGACCAAATCTACTGGAGATAGTGAGTGGTAAGATGTAGGAGGATAGGAGAAGGGAAGAGCTTAAATGATTTTCTACTTCAATGCCATGGATGTTTGGTGTGAAAGTAATTGAGACGGCAAACACAGTTAATGCAATGATTCCACCATGAACAATACTGGGGTTGGGAACAGTTTGACCCCTCGCACGGTCAAAAATACATTTATAACCTTTGACTCACCCAGAACCTACCTACTTACAGCCTATTGTTGACTGGAAGTCTTACTGATAATACCGACAATATTTATTAGATTGCAGGTTGCTTGAGGACATGTGCTTCTTTATTTTATATAAATAATTCTTAACAGAGTGAGTCAATCACCTTAAAAACCTAGAAATTCTGTTAAGCTTCCACTCTCCCCTCTTTTTGGTCCATCTATGATTTTTCTCACGTATTTCTGAGTTTAAACCATGAGACAGAATATAATTTAGCCTCAGCTGCCAAAACAGCTTCAAAGCAGTTGTGTCCACTCTCTAGGGCTTGTTTGTGAATGGCCTTTCATCACCGTGAAGTAGCCACTCTTTGAAGAGAACGTGACATAGTGATGTGACCATACACCTGGTCCAACACGGATAGTTCATTGTTTTCCTGAGGCTGAGTAAACAGCCTTTCTAGCTTCTGTCAGAACCTTTGGAAGCAGAGTGATCAGACTCAGTTTTGGCAACAGAAGGCTTGTGATGACAGAAGTGCACCAACATTTTTCATGACTCCTTTTCTAGGTGTCTTATAGTCTTATTTTTAAAAAGTTTAAATTATTAAATATTTAGTACATAAAATTTGGCAAATCCAGAAAAACGCACACAAAAAAATACTGTGGTAATTATTAACGTGATAGCGTGTATGCTCTTTTATATTCTATTGGACATTTTAGTCACCATAAAAATCTATAACACTGATTATTTCTTTAGAATTATTTTTTTGCAATGGAGAAGGGTTTGATTATTTAGTACATTGAAAACCCAGTATATGGTTCTTGGAAAGTTTGACACGTCATTCGCCTAAAAAAAGGGGAGGGATAAAGGATATTGGTGTTGGGTTGTTTTTTAATAATTCCACAAAGAAAACAAGCTATTATCACTCTTTGTGTGTCTAAGATACACAAACCATCTCTTTGTGTTTTATGGTTCCTTTCAGAAGCATTCATTTGTCAGATGATATTCTTATTTTCAAAATATATGGTATTTTGTGCTACTCACGATGAGCTAGCTTATCCCTGCTGGCGAAATTCCCTTCAAGACCAAACAGGGCATTTGGGGGAGCTTCACTCACTCTCAGGGCCCATTAGGGCATCACTCCTGAAGTTACTCTTTAGATGCTTAGGAATTAAGAGCCTCAGTGACATCACGTACCAGCTTCCAAGATGGTACGTCAGTTACCCAGGAGATTTTAACTTGTGGGCAGGGCAGCACTGGCCAGCCAGCTCCTGGCTAGGGGTCAAGTGTCATGTGTTCTAGACCAGATGCTGGCCATTAGCAGGTTATGTGCTGTGTCCAGTCACTAACCTTTACAGTCCTTAATTTCTGTGTCTGAAAACAAGGGGGGTAGATCACTTTTATCCCCAGAAGTCCATTTCTGCTCTAAAAGTCACAATTTACAAAAAAGGCTCAGCATTAACATGTAGCAAAACCAAACTGTCACAAGGCAATGCTGTGTGTATGTCTGTGTGTGCATGATATGTGTATAGCACAAACATTGTATGATTGTATGTATAATGATATACATTGTATACATAACATATAACATCTATAAAACACAATATATGCATGTCAATATATAAGGATAACATCTATAAGACACAATATATGTATTACACTAAATTAAGAGTCACAGTTTGTGGGTTATCAATTGCGACAGACCCTCTGAAAGAAGCCCCTTTTCACAATATCCCTCTGTGGATCTGTTCTCTACTCCTTGTTTATCCAGAGGTCATTCTATTAAACTCGTTCATTTTGGCTGTGGAGGGAAAACAACAGACCCCAGAAAGCACTTGCATAGACTCTTTTCAAGAAGAAGGGGTCCTTCTTTCATCACAGAGTAGTTCATTTTATGAGATCATTGATCAAAGATGTGGAAGCTGCAAGGTCAGAACAGACTTGAGACCCATGCAGTGTATGTAAAAAGCACAACGCAACCAATAAATGATGGTTAGCTCTTCACCAAGGGGGTAACTTGAGCTTACTTGGTTCTGAGGACCTCAAGTTGAAATTTTGAAAAGCTTGCCCACGCTAAGTTTCCCCGCCATCACGTTTTTGTCCTGAGACTCCCATCCAGTATGTTGCCTGCGTGGTTCCAGCCATCTGCCCTTGGGGGCTCCATCACCCACCCCTCGCGCTGACGCAGGCTCCGCAGGGTTTGTTCAGCCTCTGTGCTGCCACCGTGGTTCCCCAGATGGCTGCGCAGTGATTCCCGCTCTGCCCGCAGTCACTCTGACGGCGCTCCTCTGGGGTCTACAGAGGGATTGTGCAGAAAAGCTAGATTTGACATTATTTTCTATTATTATTATATTTTTATTGTTGGGTTGGTTAGGGCTTCTGAGAATGCATGGACTATAGCCGGGGTCAGGACCTTTTTGTCTGAGAGAGCCATGAACGCCACATATTTAAAAATGTAATTCCGTGAGAACCGTACAACGACCTGTGTACGTTAGGCATAATCCAATACAAATTTGGTGTTGTCCCAGAGGACAGCTGTGATTGGCTCCAGCCAACCGCAACCATGAACATGAGCAGTAAGAAATGAACGGATTGTAATACATGAGAATGTTTTATATTTTTAATGTTACTATTTTTTTATTAAAGATTTGTCTGCAAGCCAGATGCAGCCATCAAAAGAGCCATATCTGGCTTGCGAGCTATAGGTTCCTGACCCCTGGAACTGCTCTTCCTCAAAGGAATACCCCGAAGGTGGAGTCAGTAAGGGCTTTGTAGAGATTGGCTTATCAGAAAGCTATTTTGATGTATCAACAGATCCAGTGTACTGCACGCCGAGGCCCACTGGACCGCAGCATGTGTGGACACACAGATGGTAACCCAGGCATACAGACGTGCCTACAATGTGCCCCACTAAACACGTTCACAGTCACTCAGGCCAGGTTTACAGTAGGAGCATAATAATGTCTCTGCCCTTAAATTATTGGGCGTCTTTGCTGCTGTTGTTTTTTTAATATCGAAGGCGACATGCATGAAGTATTTTACATCAACCACAGCTGAGCATGAACACTGAGGTTAAAATGACATCGTTCTCTGGGAAGCAACGACGGACATTAGACTCCTTTCAGAACCAGTTTCACAGAACAGGGCCTTCGTGGCAAATGAATTAAGTAAAATGTAATGTTGTTCTCTTTAATTTCTGATTTTGTATGAAAAACCTAACAGAAAGTACTCTCCGAGCAGAAGAGCATTCTTCACAACACCCAAAAGAATTTCAGGGAAAGCAACTTGGGATAAAATCTACCCAGCAGGGAGAGCAAGATTCAGCAAGGGGACCTCAGTAGGCCTTCTTTTCACCTCGCCCTGTTTCCTACTCCCACTACAGTTCTGCAAAGCGGTGACAAGTTATTTCACTGCCATCTTAATGGGAGAAAACACAAGAAGCGTCCCCATTGACCCCCATCCGCATTCTGAGAGTCGGATTCGGTTTCAGTAGCTCGGTCTCCATAGCAGTAAACGTTACCGACCGTTCTATCTGCTCGCAGTGGGTTAATTCTGTCTGGGTGGCATTGGTGCTGCTGCAGTCTTAGGGAAATTATACCGGGGGTTCTGTGGGCACAAAACCTTGCGTGGGAGGAGTAAATGTTTCATGGTACATTCCGCCTCCACGTCCATCTGCCGTTCTGAAGTAAGAGAAGCCGGGGAGGTCCATAAAAAGAGCTGATGGTCCACTGGAGGGTGAGAAAGTCAGAAGATGGTGCATACTCATCACTGTTTTCTTACGATGCCCGCTAGCAAGGGACACCAGATTGAAAGGGATGGGACTTCATTTTTGCCCACAACAGGTTTTAGAGATGCGTCCTTCTCACTAAATGAAGGCAGGCATGTTGTTGCCAGAGGCATTTTTATTTTTTAATGATCAAAATTCCAACTCCAAGTGAAATCATGAGTCTGCAATTATCCGAGGACTACTTCCAAGTAACCATTGCCCAACGGCAGATATGAATGTGTCTCTTGTACAAGATTCCAGTCTCGGACTGTCTGCTTCTGCTGAATTTTTTAGGAATATAACATTCGGATATCAAATCCTCAATTTCACAGCAAAAACCACTGGAAAACACAGAAAATTGCAGAGTGAAAATACCTTTACTCCTATTGACGAGCCCCACCATGTGGCATGGTGTTACACATTGAAATTACAGGGGAGGGGACAAAAGCAGGTTTACCATTGTTTGTATGCAAAATAACACAACAACCAGTAAATAATGATACAAGAATAAATGGCTTTACATGCTCACAGCTGTGAACGACTTTTGCCCCACCCTATACAGTACAACTTCCTCCAAATATGACTTATATGAGGCTCTGTAGGCTGCTCTATTCATTCAGTAGCATAATAGCATGAACATTTCCCCATAAATATTTAGCTACAGCTTTTATATCAAGTGTTAGAGATGAGCTTTATAACCAGATGTTATAAACGTGAGGTTCATCCTGTTGTTAGTGAGGCATCATTTTTTGTTTGTTTGTGTCCGACGCAAACCTCCTGTTCTGTCATTGGGATGGGAATAAAGAGAGGCAGCTTTGCAAGCGCTCCTTCAGGGACATCTGGCACAGGGGACCTGGTGCAGACCCCTGAGCCCCTGGCTAATGGCTGGGTGGTGTGTGGGCATGGCCCTGCCAGGCGCTGTTTGCTGAGACCTGCCCTGGGTGGCTGGAACGCGCCCAGCATCAGGGAATATTCCCGGTTTCCATGAACTAGCAGCTGGAGCTGCAATCGGGTCAGGTCGTATAGGGATGGGGCCGCCCACGCTCTCTACCCCCGACCAGGGCCTCCGCCGGGGCATGACTTCGGCGGCGGACCGTCCGGCTAGTTTTTTGACCTCCTCACCACTAGGAAGACCTCTCCCATAGAAGTGACCATCGCTGAACAAGTTAGCCTTCCTGGTGCAGATTCTGCGTGTTCCTGACTCTGATGTCGATGCCCTCACTCCTGTAGGCCCGGATTCCAGATGCGGCCCAGCTGCCCCAAGAGACCCAGGTGGGGACAGGCCAGCCGACACCCTCACCCCTGCAGGAGCGCGTAAAAGTGCGTGTCTTCTCTCCCAGGCACTCTTGGAAGTCTTTCTAATGCTGCCAGGTCTTCCCAGTTCCCCATTTCATTCTTCCATCCATTGGGGTGTTTTTATTATTATTATTATTATTTTATGAAGTCAACTACAATACGTTGCTCACAATGGCATAGCAAAAAATGTAATGACGGGAGAAGTATAAGAGTGATATAATACACACATACACACACACACACACGACTTTCCAGTGTGGTAGCAGCAGGGTTTCTGTTCAAGCTCCTTTCTGAAACCTCTCCAACCCGACCTGGGGCTTGAAGGTCAGGCCTGAGTGGGCAGCAGGTTTTGCAACTCAGATTTTGTGGTATCACCAGGTTGGCCAGCCACACCAACCTGAGTGGCTGAAGGTCCCATATTGCTGCTGAGGGCTTAAGAAAATCAACGACATGCTGAAATTTGTTAAACCACAGGAATTCAGTGGTCCACAGTCATGTGCTGTTGTCTGTCCCCTTTCATCTGAGCAGGATGAAGTACATCTGGAACTCCCGTCTGTCTGCCAGAAGGGCCTTCAAAGCTTTTGTTTATTTGTTTGCTTGTTTATCGAGAAAGAGAGAGAGAGAAAGAGAGAGACAGGGGTATACAGACAAGAAGGGAGAGAGATGAGAAGCATCAACTCATTGTTGCGGCATTTTAGTTGTTCATTGATTGCATTCTCATATGTGCCTTGACCGGGGATCTACAGCTGAGCCTGTGACCCCTTGCTAAAGCCAGCAACCTTGGACTCAAGCCAGCGACCATGGGGTCATGTTGATGAGCCCGCAGTCAAGCCAATGACATCTGGCTTTCAAACCTGGCTTCTCAGTGTCCTGGGTCGACGCTCTATCAACCAGCACCACCACGTGGTCAGGTCTTAAGGTTGAAGAACATAGAGATAGCCTCAGGTTTTTTTAATTTACAGAAAGCAGTATGCGGGAATACCACAGCCAATAGTAATACCTTCTGGTTCCAGGGGTTTTATAATTGTATTTTCTCTTTGATGAATGTGCAGGTACCTAGAGCAGTCTACACCTTTTCATGTACCATCACGATTGCATTATGCCTAGGATCCTCCTTAATATTTGGACAATTTTTAAATGTTTTACTAGTATCAATCCACTTAATGGCCAGGACTATGTCCTAGCCATATTATTTCACTTGTTTGTAGAAAAGTACCGCATATATAAGATGATTTAAATAGTTTCTTTTTCTAAGTGCTTTGCAGCCCATCTGCCCTCCTACATAGACCTATCAACTCTAAAACACTTCTCTTGAAAAAAAAATCTTTTTGTTCTGTTAGAATATTTCTCTAAAAAAGAAATTATACCCACTGTTAGAATATTTCTTTCCTTTTTTAAAAAGTGTTATTATTCTGTTTTAAGAAAATAAACATCGGGGGAGCAAGATGGCGACGGAGTAGGCGGACGTACCAACTTCCAACTCCCAGAACCAAAGTGGATTACAACTCAATTTTAGGAACCATCACCTGGATAAACCAACTTTGAACAAAACTAAGTGGACTCTTCAACCAAGGAACACAGAAGAAGCCACACTGAGACTGGTAGGAATAGCGAAAACGCGAAGAGGGCTGCCCAGCTCCCCGGAGCAAACGGCAGCCCGGAGAGACCCGTGTGGCGGGAGGAGAGTTTGGCGGAGAGGGAGGGACCTGGGTTCCAGGAACCAAGCCCCAGCCTGCAGTCTCAGAGGATGGAAGAGGCGTTTGGACAGTTTTGAGCTGTGAAACAAGTGAGGGAGCTCCCAGGCCTACAGTGTGGAGTATTAGGTCCCTTCCTACTCTGCTGAGGGCTGCTTAAGGTTTTGGGTCGGAAGGACGCTGAAAGGCGGTTCTGTCGGCGTGGGCAGAGGCCAAGCCGGTGGGAGATTGGTCTAGCCCAGAGGGTCAGAGGGGACCGCGAAAGCGGTCCGGAAGCTGCGGGCCCGCCTTTAATCCCACTTACGGGGACAAAGCGGGAGGCCAGGAAGGGGCAGGCCCTGCGCAGGCCGGCCCTGGCCGCGGGGACTGGGCTAGGACCAGGGACGGGCAGGGGCTCGTGGCTGAGCTGATGCTACCAGTCCCCCACCCCCCACCCCCCCAGGCCGGAGAAACCGCGGTTGGCCAGTATACGTGCGCGAGCGGGCTCCGAGCGCGGGAACGGGGTGGACCCCGAGACAAGTGGAGGTTCGCAGCTGAGCCCACGCTGCTATCCCCATCCGGCCGGAGAAACCCCGGATAGCATTCATACGTGCACGAGCAGGTTCCGAACGCGGGGGCGGGGTAGAGTCCGGGACGAGCGGAAGTACGCAGCTTAGCGGAAGGCAGCAAACACGCCCGCCCCAATAAACCTTGGTTTCCGACCCTGCGCAGAAGAGCCCTGGCCTCAAGGGCGGGGCTAAAGCTCCAGACGGGCAAAAGCTTACAGCTGAGAGCACGTCAAAAGCCCCGCCTAACCCGCAGAACTGTAGCAAGCAGGCTCCGACTGCTGGTTCTGGGCGGAAGTCCGGAAATAGGCTGGGTCCGAAGCTGAGGAAAGGTGCTCACCTCTACCCTTGGTGCTAATCTTGTGGCTTCAGTCACAGCCCCTCCCACGGAGGAGAGGCAGAAATCATAGCAAAAGCCACAGTGGGCCGGCGCTGGCAACGCTCATACCCAACTACCCTAGGCACCGGCAGAGGGGGTGGGGGGCCTGCAGATAGACCACACCTAGAGAACACAAAGGCAACACCTACTGGACTCCAGTGGCCACAACTTGCTTATACACAGAAAAAATGGGCAGGCAGAGGAATGCAAACCAAATGAATCAAGAGAAATCCCCAGAGAAGGACCTGAATGAACCAGATATAACCAAATTGCCAGAAGCAGAATTTAGAATAATGATAGTTAGGATGTTCAAAGAAATTAGAGCAACAATGGATAGTCATTATGAACACCTAAATAAAGAGATAACAAGTATAAAAAATGAAATTGAAATAATAAAAAAGAATCAGACAGAAATGACAAATACAGTATCAGAACTGAAGACCACAATGGAGGGAATTAAAAGCAGGATGGATGACGCCGAGGATCGAATAAGCGAGTTAGAGGACACAATAAATAAAGGCACAGAAGCAGAGAAGAAAAAGGAAAAGAGACTTAAAAAATGTGAGGAAACTCTAAGGGAGCTTTGTGACAACATGAAGAGAAACAACATTCGCATCATAGGGGTGCCTGAAGAAGAGGAGAGAGGACAGGAAATGGAAACTTTGTTCAATCAAATCATAGCAGAAAACTTTCCTAAATTAAGGCTGGGAAACACTCCACACATTCAAGAAGCACACAGAACTCCATTAAGGAGAAACCCAAAAAATCTACACCAAGACACATCATAGTTAAAATACCAAAGCTAATGGATAAAGAAAAAATTTTAAAAGCTGCTAGAGAAAAAAAGACTATCACCTACAAAGGAGCCCCCATAAGGATGACATCGGACTTCTCAACAGAAACACTTGAGGCCAGAAGGGAATGGCAAGAAATAATCAAAGTAATGCAGAACAAGAACCTACAACCAAGACTACTTTATCCAGCAAGGCTAACGTTTAAAATTGAAGGAGAAATAAAGAGCTTCCCAGAAAAAGAAAGCCTGAAGGAATTCATAAAAACCAAATCAATTCTGCAAGAGATACTAAGGGGCCTCTTGTGAACAGTTTAAAGGGAGGACTGAATAGAGCAAAAGAAGAATACAGCTTTAAAGAATAAAATGGCAATAAACAACTACATATCAATAATAACCTTAAATGTAAATGGATTAAATGATCCAATCAAAAGACATAGGGTAGCTGCATGGATAAAGAAACGGGACCCATACATATGCTGTCTACAAGAGACACACCTTAAAACAAAAGATGAACATAGACTGAAGGTAAAAGGATGGAAAAAAATATTTCATGCAAATGGAAATGAAAAAAAAGCAGGGGTAGCAATACTTATATCAGACAAAATGGACTTTAAAACAAAGGCTGTAGTAAGAGATAAAGAAGGACACTACATAATGGTAAAGGGAACAATTCAACAGGAAGATATAATTATTGTAAATATCTATGCACCAAATATAGGAGCCCCGACATACATAAAGCAGACTTTGATGGATATAAAGGGCGAGATAAACAGCAATACTATCATAGTAGGGGATTTCAATACCCCTCTAACAACACTGGATAGATCCTCAAGAAAGAAAATTAATAAAGAAACAGCAGACTTAAAGGATACACTAGATCAACTTGATTTAATAGATATCTTCAGAACTTTTCACCCTAAAGCAGTAGAATATACATTCTTCTCAAGCGCTCATGGTACGTTTTCTAGGATAGACCACATGTTAGGACACAAAAATGGTCTCAATAAATTTAAGAAGATTGAAATCATATCAAGCATTTTCTCTGATCACAATGCCATGAAACTAGAAATTAACCACAAAAGAAAAAATGAAAAATACTCAAACACTTGGAAACTAAATAGCATGTTATTAAATAATGAATGGATTAACAATGAGATCAAAGAAGAAATAAAAAAGTTTCTAGAAACAAATGATAATGAGCATACGTCAACTCAAACTTTATGGGACACAGCAAAAGCAGTTCTGAGAGGGAAGTTTATTGCACTACAGGCATATCATAAGAAGCTAGAAAAAGCTCAAATAAGCAACCTGACCCTGCATCTAAAAGAACTAGAAAAAAACAAACAAATAAAACCCAAGACAAGTAGAAGGAAGGAAATAATAAAGGTCAGAGCAGAAATAAATGACATAGAGGCTAAGGAAACAATACAGAGGATCAATGAAACAAGAAGCTGGTTCTTTGAAAAGGTAAACAAGATTGATGAACCTTTAACTAGACTCACCAAGAAAAAAAGAGAGAGGACTCAAATAAATAAAATTAGAAAGGACAGTGGAGAAATAACAACTGACACAACAGAAATACAAAGCATTGTAAGAAAATACTATGAAGAACTCTATGCCAAAAAATTAGACAATCTTGGTGAAATGGACAAATTTCTTGAATCATATAACCTTCCAAAAATCAATCTGGAAGAATCAGAACACCTAAACAGACCAATTACAGCAAATGAGATCGAAACAGTTATCAAAAAACTCCCAAAAAACAAAAGTCCTGGGCCTGATGGCTTCACAAGTGAATTCTATCAAAAATTCAAAGAAGAACTAACTCCTATTCTCCTCAAGCTATTTCAAAAAATTCAAGAGGAAGGAAGACTTCCAAACTCCTTTTATGAGGCGAGCATAATTCTGATCCCAAAACCGGGCAAAGACAACACAAAGAAAGAAAATTATAGGCCTATATCCCTGATGAATTTAGACGCTAAAATTCTCAACAAAATATTAGCCAACCGGATCCAGCAATATATGAAAAAAATCATACACCACGATCAAGTGGGATTTATTCTGGAGAGGCAAGGCTGGTTCAATATTCGCAAATCAATCAATGTGATTCACCACATAAACAAAAGGAAGGACAAAAATCACATGATAATTTCAATAGATGCAGAAAAGGCATTTGATAAAATCCAGCACCCATTCATGCTCAAAACTCTCAGTAAAGTGGGAATACAGGGATCATTCCTTAACATGATAAAGACCATCTACGATAAACCGACAGCAAACATCATACTAAATGGACAAAGATTAAAAGCAATCCCCTTAAGATCAGGAACCAGGCAGGGTTGCTCACTTTCACCACTCTTATTCATCATAGTTCTGGAAGTCCTAGCTACAGCAATCAGACAAGAAGAAGAAATAAAAGGCATCCAAATTGGAAAAGAAGAAGTAAAACTGTCATTATTTGCAGATGATATGATATTGTATATTGAAAACCCTAAAGTCTCAGTCAAAAAACTACTGGACCTTATAAATGATTTCAGCAAGGTGGCAGGATATAAAATTAATACTCAGAAATCAGAGGCATTTCTATACACCAACAATGAACTGTCAGCAAAAGAAATTAAGGAAACAATCCCCTTCACTATTGCAGCCAAAAAAATAAAGTACCTAGGAGTAAATTTAACCAAGGAGGTTAAGGACTTGTACTCGGAAAATTATAGAACATTGATAAAAGAAATCAAGGAAGATACAAACAAGTGGAAGCACATACCGTGCTCATGGCTAGGAAGAATAAACATCATTAAAATGTCTATATTACCCAAAGCAATTTAAAAATTCAATGCAATACCAATTAAAATACCAATGACATACTTCAAAGATATAGAATACATATTCCAAAAATTTATATGGAACCAAAAAAGAACACGAATAGCCTCAGCAATCTTAAAAAGAAAAAATAAAGTAGGAGGTATCACTCTTCCTGATATCAAGGTTTACTACAAGGCCATTATACTCAAGACAGCCTGGTACTGGCACAAGAACAGGCACATAGATCAATGGAACAGAACAGAGAACCCAGAAATAAACCCACAGCTTTATGGACAACTGATATTTGACAAAGGAGGAAAGAACATACAATGGAGTAAAGACAGCCTCTTTAACAAATGGTGTTGGGAAAATTGGACATCTACCTGCAAAAAAATGAAACTAGACCATCAACTTACACCATTCACAAAAACAAACTCAAAATGGATAAAAGACTTAAATGTAAGCCGTGAAACCATAAGCATCTTAGAAGAAAACATAGGCAGCAAGCTCTCTGACATCTGTAGCAGCGGTATATTTGCCGATTTATCTTCATGGGCAACTGAAATAAAAGGCAAGATAAACAAATGGGACTATATCAAACTAAAAAGTTTTTGCACAGCTAAAGACAATAGGAACAGAATAAAAAGACAAACCACACAATGGGAGAACATATTCGACAGCTCATCTGATAAGGGGTTAATAACTAAAATTTATAAAGAACTTATAAAACGCAACACCAGGAAGACAAACAACCCAATCAAAAAATGGGCAAAAGAAATGAATAGAAATTTCTCCAAAGAGGACATACAGATGGCCAATAGGCATATGAAAAAATGCTCAACATCACTAATCATTAGAGAAATGCAAATTAAAACCACAATGAGATATCACCTCACACCAGTCAGAATGGCACTTATCAGCAAAACAACACAGAATAAGTGCTGGTGAGTATGTGGAGAAAAGGGAACCCTTCTGCACTGCTGGTGGGAATGCAGACTGGTGCAGCCACTGTGGAAAACAGTTTGGAGATTCCTCAGAAAATTAAAAATTGAACTGCCTTTTGACCCAGCTATCCCACTTTTAGGAATATACCCTAAGAACACCATAGCACTGATCGAAAAGAAGAAATGCGCCTCCATGTTCGTGGCAGCATTGTTCACAATAGCGAAGATCTGGAACCAGCCCAAGTGTCCGTCAGAAGACGAGTGGATTAAAAAGCTGTGGTACATATATACTATGGAATACTACTCAGCCATAAGAAACGATGACATCGGATCATTTATAACAAAATGGATGTACCTTGATAACATTATACGGAGTGAAATAAGTAAATCAGAAAAAAAGAAAAACTGAGAACAGCACGATTACATACATAGGTGGGACATGAAAATGAGGTTATGAGACATGGACAAGAGAGTGGTGGTTATGGGATGGGGGGAGGGAGGGAAGAGTGGGATAGGGAGGAGGGGAGGGACGCAGGGAAAACCAGATGGAAGGTGACAGAGGACAATTTTACTTTTGGTGATTGGTATGCAACACAATTGAATGATAAGATAACCTGGAGATGTTTTCATTGTACATATGTACCCTGATTTATTGATGTCACCCCATTAGAATTAATAATAATAAAATATATATATTAATTAAAAAAGAAAAAGAAAAGAAAATAAACATCATGGCATGCTGTAATAAAAATAACCATTCCATAGTCTTTGTTCAAATGCCATCACTGCGAGTGTAGATTAACTGAATTTTCTTCCTGAGAATGTGCAGTCACACCTTCCCTCTCTCTTCTTTCCCTCTCGCTGGACAATTTTTACAAGCTGTAACTTGTAATATTTGGACCTTTGAAAAACATCAGTTAGTCATTATGGATACAGACAGACGTCAGGATGTGACATGGCAGAAGGTCAGTGAGGTTCTTGAAGGTTCCAGCCTGGTGTGTAACACTAGTGCAGTCCCCCTTGAGGCAAGAGAAAAGGAGCGAGCGAGGCTCAGTGGTTCTGCAGGGTCACAGCATACGCGGGTGAGGGCTACCAAGCCAAGGCAGCGGGAACTCTTGTGCAACTTGGAAAAGTCTCCCAGGTAGGAAATTGAAAACCATAAAGATAGAGAGGTCTGTTCTTCCACTTAACTCAACTCTACTCTCAGAGGAAAGAAAGTCTGGGGAGAGGAAAAGGTTCCCAGAAGGTCCATGTTGATAGGCATTAGCCTTGTTCCTGTACTAATCAATCGTCCACTTTACAAACAGGCCCTCCAATGAGGGCAGCAGAAACAGGAATGTAAGAAGAGGCCTGGCAGACTGAACACTGAGGTTGGGGAATCTGACTTTAACATTTTCTCAGGTATTGTTATTGAAAATAGTTGTTTTCCACAGTAGATATCCTTCACCTGGAGAAATTTCAGCAACTAACGTGGATAAGGTTTCAAGAACTATCTCAAAAATTATCACAGCACGTGGGTAACTCTGATGACAATACACATTCCCCACGAAGCATTTGCGTGAGTTAATTACAGCTCTTGAAATGAGGAAATCTCACTGCTTTTTATTTGGGTTTGGTTTTAAAAAAAAGAAACAACTTTTGTTTCACTCCCTGGATTTCAAATCTGTCCTCCTAGCATTCAAAAAGAAAACAATTTAGGGAGGGTTTCTTCATATGCTGCTATTTTTTTTCATGGAAAACTATAAAATTTAAAACTGATGAAAACATGTTAAGGGTAAAAGACCACAGGAGACATTTTCTCATTCAATGAACATCCAAATGATATACTCACATGGAACTTTCTGTGTAGTTTTCATGTTGAAGAGTCTATTCAAGCTGATCAGGGAAGATTTTATATACAATTCGTAGGGCTTTCATAACTATGCATTTATTTTCAGTAACATAATTTTGGAAGCATTCTATTTTTATTGAAAGTACTAGCTCTCAAATGTTCCTCAAACTCAAAGATTTCTGACAAGTAGAAAAACTAAATTTTTGTTTTAACCCCACAAGTGGCAGTAATCTCTTTAAACTGGCCTTTGTCTTCACAATTCTTTTCATCTGGTGTATTGTGTGTGAGGAGATTTCTCCACACCATTAATGCCTACTTTCACTACCTTTCTGTTGCATAGAAAATAAAGTTAAAGTAAATTGTTTCTATAAAGCTATTTTTTGCACTAAGAAAATATGAATAAATTGGACATTTTTAAATTATTTGAAAACTCAGGAGCATATGGCTAAGAACAAGTGAATAGTAGATTAAACTTTTCTTTTTAATAGGTTTCAGATACTGGCAACACACAAATACATATCAAGCCAGAACCATTATAAATTTGGATCCCAGATGGAAATTGTTTATAAACTAGAGAACATTCAGTTTATTTATAGCACAGAAATTACTAACACTTGAATAACAAAAAAAGCAATCACTGTATCTCCAACCGTGTAATGACTACGTTAGACAGAAGAATCACAAATTTAGCTTCATCGTTCTTAAGTCAGAAGCTGGATTGCTGAGATTATGGCTGTGTTTGGGAAAATCAGAGGAAAAATAACACTTTCAGAATTACAACATACAAAAGACAATTAAGCGGCTACTGTTGTTCTTCAGAACAATACAGTTTCATTTTGGAGAAGATGTAAAAGTCATCACGGAAATATTGAAATGAAATTAATGAGATGATAAAGCATTTTTCCCTGTTTCTCTTCCTTCTCCAGTGGGTATCTTTCTTGTATCCTATTTTTGTTTCTAACTTTCTTTATTCTTCAGTCACAATTTTCATCCCTTTTTAATATTTATTAATTTTTTCTTTATCTATTCTTTTATAGTGTTGATGTGATCTTCCATTATACATACCTTCCCTTGTTTCTTTTTTTTTTTTTTCTATTATTTTTCTTTGTGTCTGCAGAGGTAGAACCCTTGAGAGGAAGCTCTTCAGAAACAGTCTTCTGTTCAAAAGAAAAAAGGCCTTTTCTAGATATGAGTGTTACATAAAGTGGACATGAATTCTGGTAGGGACCCTTCACTTTAAGAGATAGACCAGAAGAGGAGGGAGAATGCCTTGTCTGAGAAGCTGTAGAGGGATCTCGCATGAAGTAGGAGGCTGGATTAAGTGACCTCTAAATTGCCTGTTGGCACTAGAATAATGTGTTTCTGCAATTCTGTTTCTTCCCTGAAGCTGGGCAAGGAGCCTCCCACGATACGGTACCTTCATTCAGCAGTGGTCACAGAGGAAAATGACCGTCTGGTTCTGTTCTTTCCCTCCCGTTTTGGGAAGCGGGAAACCCTTCCCCAAAACTACCGAGCAAGGATGTGATCATTGCTTAGGTTAGTGTATTTTCTCTCTGTTCTGCTTCTCTGTTTCTATCATCTATTCTCCTGTTTCCTTCTCCCTTTTCATTATTTACTTTCTCTTGTCAAATGCCCATCTCCTCTGCTTCCCTCTTTTCCCCTCTCACTCTCTTCTCTTTTTCATATTTCCCCCTTTATTTTGTGTCCTATTCTCTTCCTTTATGAATTCCCATTCTTAGGCAGAGAAAGCCCATTTTGGGCTTAGATAGTTCACTCCCCAGGCTTGGGAGCAATTAGTCATTGGAGAGGGTAAGGCGATCCTCCCTGGTCTCTCTGGGGGACCAAGATGACTTCTCAAGCCCCGCTCCTCCCTCCTACCTGTCCCTTTCCCCTTTAAATATTGATGGCGTCACGCTAGCAGCCTCCTAAGGTGACTCGGCTGGCACTCGGCAGAGGCCAGGGGAGCTGCAGGTTCAGGCCCAGGTAAGAGACCGGTGGCATCTTTTACTTCTATCTGTGACTTGCCGGGCTCTCTTTTCCGCATGTAAGCTTGCCAAGGACAGAAGATCCCACGTGCGAGTCAATACATTTGCTGGCCCTGGCGACATTCCCCTCCCCACGTGTGTGTGTGTGTGTTTGTGTGTGTGTGTGCTGTGTGGACAATGCTTATGGACAGGTGCCTGGCAGCTACCATGGCAACAGGAGGAAAGGCTGGTCCTGTTCATGGGAGGGGCGATTGAGTAGCTGGTGGTACTGACTTCTCCATGCTCCTGGTTGCTCACTTCCAAAGGTGCTCATCCTGAGCCGTGGAGGATGGGGTCCCCCCGTCTCTGGTTCGAGGGGACCCAGAGTGAGGGCAGTATGGCTCCCTCAGGTCCTGGGGCATCAGGAAGTGGTGTGTGCTTCCATGGAACCACTTCATCGTGGGCCCCATGTGGTTTCACAGCAGTTCTGTTTACAGTGGTTCTTTATTTTGGAAAAGGTTCTATTTCAGAGTGGGAGGCGAAACAAATGATTTTAGGCCCCCATAAGCAGGCTTAAAATGTGACTCCACGGAGCTGTGACATTGGACCCTTTCAATGGTCACAGTCAGATCAAGAGAACCAAGGAAATACAAATGGCATCAACACGAGCTCAGGATTCGAAAGCCAGAGCCTTCTTCTCTTGGTGTGTGTGTGTGTGTGTGTGTGTGTGCGCGCGCGCATGTGTGTGTACACGCGTGGGGTGGGGGAACGTGGGTGTGCACCTGTGCTTTGTGGAGAGGTGGTCATCTATCAGTAGTGAAGACGAAGTTAAGGGAAATTCAGCACATTTACTAGAAACTCAGAATGTATATAAATGTCACACAGGTCACACTGAGTGAAATGCAGAGTTGTGATCCGCTCTGAGTGGGACAGACAGAAAGAAAGGAGATGCATGAAAGTGGGGGTAGGAGCCACGCTTGGGGAGCTGGGGTGAAGCAGGGGCTTGTCGGTTGTCAATCACAACATAGCAACCAACCAGGGAGACAAGAGATCCTGAGTCCCGCTGTGTGCGTGTGTGTGCTTGAGCATTCACGTGTGTGTGTGTGTGTGTGTGTGTGTGTGTGTGTGTGTGTGGTGACAGCCACCCTATGAGAAGGCCCCAGTCTCTCAAAGGCAGAATGACTTTCCTTTCCTGCTTTGGTCTGACGAGGAGTGTGACTTAAAAGATCATCCCCCCCTTTTTATTTATTAAGTGAAGACAAGAATGATTGAAGCTTGTAAATAATTTGGGGGGAGCAGGAAGTATACCAAGAAGTTAATGGGCCTGGTGTGAGTGACAACAGCCCTTTGCCAGTGGGTGGGGTGGGCTGCTCCTCTTCTGCGCCCCCTGTGCCCACCAGCCCACACCTGCGCGCACGGACCTTGACCTTGAACCCTGTTAGAAAAGCGGCGACTGTAGCGTGCGCTGGAGCCGGAGCAGCACCCACAGCACCGACTGACTCAACCACCAGGTCTGCGGGGTGTGGGGGGTGGGGGTCAGTGGTGACCCATGGTCATCGGTCTCAGAGGCGTGAGAATCAGTTCACTGAATGTCTCTCTCTTTTCCTGGGCCTCATGGTGGCGTTGGGGACGCAGACCGGCAGCATTCCTTACCTTTTCTTAGCTGTTCACCCTCATGTCCTCCATCTCTTGTACCTGTGCACGCATCCTGCACTCTACACACTCTCCGGGACAGGCACTCACAGAGGCTGAACTGCAAGTCCAGCACCCCGCCCCCTTCCACCCGGTCCCCAGCCGACCCCCTCCGCGCCCTTGCATTCACATTGGCCGACCCAAGTGCCGGGTCAGGGAGGGAGAGACATCTTTTGCAGCCAAACAATAACCAAGAGGTTAAACAAATGTATTTTCAAGGTCTAGCACAATACATTCTGAAAAAAACAATGAAACGATTGAATTTAATCTAAAGGTCCATGGAAAAATATTGCCTTTTGATTTTTAAAAAAAGGAAAAAAATATATGATAGTAACAAGAATTACTAGTAATATCAGTGGTGTTTTATTTCCTTAGGATTATAAATTCTGTGAGGGCAGGGGTCTGTTTAATAGCTGCTTACTTAATGGGTGCTTATGGGATGCTGAATGTTTTTCACAATCTACTCTCTTGGTCTTCTTAACGTTTCCAAGATCCTATCTCACGCATGCGTAAATCTTTCAGAATGGTGAATCATGGGAATGTAGCAAATACTTGTTGGTTTAGGGATTAGTAGAGCAGATGCTAACATCTGCATTGTGAATTCAGAACATATATCTATGGTATATCTGTCAACTAACTCAGCACAGCCTTCTACAGGGAGCAAGTAATACCTAGAGTCCATGGGCTTAAGATCCTATAGTTTACATTTTAAACATATGTAAAACGACCATTTTAGGCTAATCTTGGACTTTACTATTGAGAAAACTTTATCTGGGGATTGCTGGAAGGCAGAGTTCTCTTGTACTAGTCTGACATTTATGGAGTACTGAGATCAGAGGAGAATGGCTGGCTACCCAGAGGAATTCTACCTTAAGTGTTGACCTCTAACAAATCTGGCATTCACACTTGGATTAATTCATCTTGGCGTGGATTAGTCGAACACTCCTTGGAGTTTCTGATAATGTTTCCTTAAGTGAAGATTCCAAGGAGATTTCAAGTTGTCAAAACTCTTGTAGCTAAATATTTCTGTCATCCCCCAATGAATTCCCGGAGGAGATGATGGCATCCTGTTAGGAGCGGTGAGAAGAGACACCTAGCACCTGCTGTGTGAGCACCTTTTTGAGTCCTGGTGTCTTCCTCAGCACACTTGAGACACCTCTGTGTAATTGTGAAGGAGGCCGTGAGAGCCCTTGACAAATGACCATATAGGTGTAGTTGCGGCATCACTACCATCTGTAAAACAGAGGTCACCATGGCTCTTCTATCTTACAAAGGTTGGTTTGAGAGTCAAATGAGGCAGCGTTGGAAACTATATAAGAGGTGAACAAGATGCTTTTCATCTGCACACTGAAACTGTTATTACATTGTCCTCTTCAAGGACACTGGTATCTTTTCCTCATGCCTAAAATGAGGGTGGTTCTTTTTCCAGAGACACAGGGCACCGGCACAAATAGAATAGTTACCAGCATGGCATGTGCACGGACAAAGGGCTGTGAGCTGCTGCTTCCCGACCCAGGTCTCTGTGCAGCCATGGAAAGCAAGTACAAAATGCCATCAGAGCCAGGGGACCCCCACCGGCCAAATAAGTTACTTGTTTTCTCAGCATCACTTAGGCTTTTTTAAAGAGTTCCTAACTGCAAAAGCTGTCTCCTTAGGACATATATCACTGTAATTGGAACTTCGGAAATAGCAAGGTACCTAAAATAATGACTTAAGCACAGCTGGAAAGTTTCTAGTATGGCAGTTGGTGTTTTCTGTAAGGTCTCTCTTATGAGAAATTGATAAGTTAGATCATCTCAGTATGTCATAAGAAACTCAACCGTAGACCAGTGATTTTTTTTTTTAACGGCTAGAAAGTCCTTTGAGGAGATTTCAACTTGCCACAAACATCAACAACAAACATTGGTTTGATTACGTAGTCTGTACC
This sequence comes from Rhynchonycteris naso, assembly GCA_037038555.1. Classification (NCBI taxonomy): domain Eukaryota; kingdom Metazoa; phylum Chordata; class Mammalia; order Chiroptera; family Emballonuridae; genus Rhynchonycteris; species Rhynchonycteris naso. The sequence continues at coordinate 205,871,752 of CM072999.1, forward strand.
TTCATAGCTTCCTAAGTCAGACTAAGCCTCCCACTCTGAGACCCAAACATGGGACAGCATTTCTGTAAGCAAAGCCTCCACTGTCCTCACTGGACAGAGGCTTTGTCACTCTGAGGGCTTTGGGAAGAGCAGTTAAAGAGTCAAGACCTTTTATGTTTGCCCGATAAGGGGTTCTGCAAGGGGTAGGAGAAGAGATAGTGTCCTTGACTGTGGCTGGGGTATCCTCATGTCACTATTTCTCTCAGTGTCCTTTCCTTATCAGATTTGGCAATAGAAGAAGTTGGTTTTCGTTCCCTCTTCCTGACACACTCATTCCCACGTGTAACAGTAAATTCCTGCAAGTGGCTGGAAACTATGGGCACAAATGTGCCGTAAGAGACACTGAAAGTGAGGATCTGAAAACCTCTTACTTAAACAGAGAGCACTGGAGACTAGGGGCCTCTTCCAAAAGCATCATTCAAGGGACCAAGGGCACTGAGTATCTTCAGATCTGAGGAGCAGGGCTTCAGTTTTCTTTCTGAATGACTTTTGGAAATCAGCACAGTTTCAGCTAATTGTACAGTGTCTAAGAATCTGCAATACAATAAAGTCTCTGTGCATAAACCACATGAAAGCAGGCACGTTTTTCATTGGCAGTATCCTTGGGGTTAATGTTACCATGTAAGGGTTTCATCTTTTAGAACTTTCCTCTGATAGGTAATTCCTATCACTTCTTCTTCCCCACTGGGGAGGGACCCTTTCTAAGTTGGTTCCAGGGATAACTCCCAGTTCATGCAATGGGTGACTCTCATACCCTACCCCTGACACCTCTAAATTAGCTTTTTTTTAATCTTTGAATCCTTGGTCCACAGTATCCGGAAAACCTTACTCTTCTTCAGGCTCTGCATTAGCTTCAGCACCCTCAACTTTACCCACCATTTCTCTTCCAAAGACGCGATATCTTCTCCAGGTACTTGACTTCCCAGTCTGTCCTGTGTCATGTCTCTGCGCCGTGTTCCCTCGGGCTCTCCATTCCACATTGAGGTCACCCACCCGACCTACTTCATCCCATCAGGAGGTGGCTTTGTGACCCATTGGCCATGGCAAAGTGATTCTGTTACCATGCAGATGACTGCTCAGAGCTGAACTTGGTCTACATTTGAAGATTGAGGTCAATCAACATACAGAGTACCAACATGCACCACTCAGAAAGGAGAAAATTTCTTCCCAATTATTCACATCTTCTTTAATTTCTTTCAGTAACATTTTATCATTTTCATTGGACAAGTCTTTCACCTCCTTAAGTTAATTCATATGTGTGTTTTTGTGTGTGTGTGTGTGTGTGTGTGTATTTGATTCTATTGTAAATGGATTGTTTTCTTAATTTCCTTTCCAGATGGTCTGTTGTTAGTGAATATAAATGCCACCAGATTTTGTATGTTGCTTTTGTGTCCTGCAGCTTTGCTGAATTTGCTGTTAGTTCCAATGGTTCTTTCTTTCTTTCTGTGTGAAATATTCAGGGTTTTCTCCATATAAGGTACTGTCATTTGTGTATGGAGATGATTTTATTTCTCTTCCCCTGGTTTCGATGGCTTTTCTTGTATTTTCATGACTAATTGCTCTGCCTAGGACTTTCAGAACTATGTTGAATACGAGTGGTGAGAGTGGGCGGCCTCGCTTTGCTCCTGATCTGGGGGAAAGAGCTGCAGCTTTTACATTGTTGAGTAGTAGCTGTAGGCTCTTCATAACCGAACCTTATCATGTGGAAATCATTTCTCTCTACTAATAGTGTGTGGAATATTTTTTTTTTACTTATTTTATTTTATTTTATTCATTTTAGAGAGGAGACACAGACTGAGAGAGAGAGAGAGAAAAAGGGGGGAGGAGCTGGAAGCATCAACTCCCATATATGCCTTGACCAGACCAGTGCAGGGTTTTGAACTGGCGACCTCAGTGTTTCCAGGTCGAGGCTTTATCCACTGCGCCACCACTGTTCAGGCTGGAATATTTTTATCAGAAAATAGTCTTGGATTTTGTCAAATGCTTCTCCTGCGTCTATTGAAATGATCATGTGGTTTTCCCCTCTGTTAATGTGGTATATCACATTGGCTCATTTGCATATGTGAAAACACCCTTGAAGCCCAGCGATAAATCTCATTTAACAGACGTGGGATCCTTTCGGTGAACTGTTGAATTCAGTTTGCTAGCACTTTATTGAGAATTTTTTGCATCCATGTCTATCACGGACATTGGCCTGTAGTTTTCTTCATTTGTAATACCTTTGCCTGCCTTGGTCCTGGTAGTGCCATATTGGAGAAATGCAGAAAAGTGCATTTGGAAATGTTCCCTGCTTTTCCATTTTTTTTTAGAAGAGTTTGAGAATTATTACAATATTCATACTACCCAAAGCAAACTACAGAGTCAATACAATGTATAAAAATCCCAATAGCATAGTTTTCAGGGAAAAAGAAAAAATTCATTTGGAAAAATAAAGAACTCTAAATAGCCAAAAAAATCCTGAGACCTCAGACTTCCTGAATTTAAAAATATTACAAAGCTCGAAAAATCAAAGCGGTTTGGTATTGGCATGAATACAGGCACATAAACCAATGAAAGAGCCCAGAAATAAATTCATGCCTGTACGGTCAAATGATCTTTGACAAAAATTCCGTGACTCCACAATGGCGATGTGATAGTTTTTATTTTTTTATTTAACAAATAGTATTGGGGAAACTAAATATCCATATGCAAAAGAATGAAGTTGGGCCCTAATCTTACATGATACATAAATATCAACTCAAAAGGGACTAAAGACTCGGCCCTGGTCGGTTGGCTCAGTAGAAGAGCGTCTACCCAGTATCTGGAAGTCCTGGGTTTGATTCCTGGTCAGGGCACACAGGAGAAGCACCCATCTGCTTCTCCACCCTTCCTGGTCTCCTTCCTCTCTGTCTCTCTCTTCCCCTCCCACAGCCAAGGCTCCATTGGAGCAAAGTTGGCCTGGGTGCTGAGGATGTCTCCATGGCCTCCACTTCAGGCACTAAAATGGCTCTGGCCACAGCAGAGCAACGCCCCAGATGGGCAGAGCATTGCCCCCTTGTGGGCATGCCGGGTGGATCCTGGTGGGGCGCATGGGGGAGTCTGTCTCTCTCTGCCTCCCTGCTACTCACTTCAGAAAAAAAAAAAAAATATATATATATATATATATATATATATATATATATATATATATATATATATATATATATATATATGGGATGACCTCAAACTAAAAAGCTTTTGCACAGTGAAGGGAACAGTTAACATGTTTCCAAGATAAACAATAACTAGTCCTCAAGGAAGAGGACCTGACAGCACCATTTGTCACATACTGCCATCCTCAGTTCTCCTGGTAATTGGGGTGATCAACTGCGTTAGCTAATTGGCTTTACCCAGAAGAAGAAACAAACTTTCATGTTTTTACGAATGTAAACAGTTATGCGGCTTGGAGCTAGGCAGCCCTGATGTTGGGCCCCTACCCTCCCACAGAAACCGGGAAACAGGAGCACTGTGTCCCTCGATGGTGACCTCTCAAAGAGATGGCTCCCAGGTCCTTGAGAAATATAATCCTGGGTCACAAAGTTGGCAAGAGGCCTATCTGGTCTGCAGACTTCTATGCATTTCTAAAAGATGAGAAAGGACTTACAGTGACAAGTTTTCCAGGTCAAGGCTGTTAGAAATGTGAGGGGCTGGGACTCCCTTTCTGGTTTTCTATGGCAAGAATGAAGCCTCTAATATTGAATTTGTACTTGTTCTCATTCAGAAGCTGACAGCTTGAAACTCAAAGCATCCCGAATGGGGAGGGGTCCTGCTGAACCTCAGTTTTCAGGAAGACCCACGTGCCTGGCTGCGGTTGGGGACTAGGCGGTATCATGTTTCTACTCCAGCCAAACTTGGGACCTGGGGTGGAGTATCGGGGACAGCTTCTTGCCCTTAGCAGTCTCCACCTCTCCAAGAGGGATTTTTGCAATCTTATGTAATGTCAGGTACTGAGGCATAGCTGTGCTCAGAGAGATGTAATTAGTCCTGACCTGTGGTGGCGCGGTGGATAAAGTGTCGACCTGGAATGCTGAGGTCACCGGTTTGAAACCCTGGCCTTGCCTAGTCAAAGCACATATGGAAGGTGATGCTTTCTGCTCTTCCCAACCTTCTCTCTCTCTCTCTTCTCTCTAAAATGAATAAATAAAATCTTTAAAAGAATTAAAAAGGAAAAAGAGCTGTAGTTAAATAATAATGGTTAATGAGGGGTGTGTGTGTGTGTGAGAGAGAGAGAGACTTTTACAAGGATAAACTTAGGTCTTTGGGAAGGGTTCTTTCAACTTTCATTTTTGATAGATACTCATTGTTTTTTCCAAAAAGTGGTATTTCTTCTAACTAGTTCCTTTTAAACTCAATTTAATCAAACAACTGAGTCTTTGCCAACAGGTTTCAGAAAATCACCATTTATGACACTGGATGCTATTATTAGTTTCCTTTTATCCAGTCAATCTGTGAGAATAAACCTAGCTGTCACTTGGACCAGGGGGTGGGATGGGGTGCTATGCAACCTGGCCTTAGCCTGGTCTCTGGGAGACAGCACTACCCCACCTGATCGGTGGCTCAGTTCAAAGCGTTTAACCTCTGCCAAGTGATAATAGGAGGTGTGTGTGTCATAAGACAGGGTCAGGTTACGTCACTCCATCTCCATCTCCGCTTGACTTGGCTCGGCTCTCGTCAGCATTGAACCTTGATTTTCCACAGATCAAATGAAGGTGATGGACAGCTTGTGTGGGGATTACAGCGAGTATCGCGTGGGACACCGCCCACCTGCACAGGAGAAGTGCCATTGAAGGGGATAGACATTATGGAGGTCTATATTCTAAACTGGTCTAAACTGCTTAGTATGAAATAAATATACATTAGTGTGAAAAAGGGTTAGGGCCCTGCACCGTGGTGTGCGATCATGTATCGGGTTCAGTTAGCAAAGGCTTCAAGCGGTGAGTAGGCATTTAGTTACCAATAATAGTCTTTCAAAGACAATATTACATTTCCAAAGGAGTTCAGGTTGGGCATCGGAAAATGGAAGTATTCTCTTTATATTATTTCCTGACAGTGAATCACTTTAATTCTTAATCATTTATTAAGTCTGCCAAAATACATATTTGCACGTGTTCTCTCCCCTGGTGTTGATTCTCTTCCCTCAATACTGACGGTGCCTGTCCATCAAGGTGCCCTTGACCTCTTCTGTGGTCACAGAGAAGTTCCAGCCACCCAGCCTTCTGTGCATTACATTGTCTTCCCCTGCCTGTGCTGGCCCTTCCTAATAAAGAATAATATAGTAACTGATTTTTAGCAGCGAAGCAATACTTTCATGTCTGGTAATTCCCAGACATCAAATAAAATGTGCCTTATGCCTGATATTAGAGGTATACTCTCCATTCTGTCTTCCCAGATGGATATTAAGTTTCCCAGGAGAACACTCCCATCTCTATCCCTCACAGTGACAAGAAAAGTGCCCGAAACACGCCTAGAAGAAACAGGTCACCGGCCTGACCAGTCATATAGAGAGACGTGATTCTGAATATCATGGATGCGAAAGTGGGATGTCTTCAAGATAATGAATTCATTAAAATACACGAAATAAGCTTAGGAGAGCACTTGTCAATGTGGTCTATTCTGGACATAGTGCAGAATAGTTATAAATATTGGTGTTGTCTATTGACACACCTGTTACCTGGCCTTTTAGATGGACAGGAGAAGGAATAAAGTCACCTGCAAGCACCCAGGCTCACTGGAATTTTACTCCACAGATGGTCAGTTTCTGACCCTGCTTATCATAGGACTAAATAATTGACCCGAATATTCTGACTATCTTTGAAGGATAGAACTTTATAGAAGAGAATTGTTTTTCCTTTTGTTGTAGTTTTAGGGGACAATTGAGGCACCCCTGGGGACTTTTACAAAGGGATGTCCTTACTGCATCAGGGGGATAGCAGGTCGGCTGCTTCCTGTCTCCACACCCCTGCACTCAAGAAATGACCTTGCTGTGTATGCGTGACAGTGTTTCTTATCAGAGTGGGGACTAGATCTGCATGCCTTTTAAGATTTGGGGAATGGACGGAAATTGATTTGACTGGTTTTTAAAAGATATTAAGTAAAAAAGGTTTTTATTTTTTCTCATGCCCCCTTAAAATTCAATCACATCAAACCATAATTCGGTTTCCAACATCATTACTCCATAACTCTACTGAAATAAAGGGCTGGTCAATATTTTCAATTTTTCACACCATGTTTAATGCCGAATTCACCACCCTCAGTGAAATGGTAATGCAAACGTGGGGTGTATTGGTGAATTATATTTTCTCTCTTCTCAGTACAGAAAAATCAGTGATCAAAACAAAAGAGCTCCCTGTCCCCAAAAGATCCTTGAATTTCCTTTGTTAGCAGCTCCCTCGGCCCACGATTCTTCTATAATACCTTCTATTTTGCACAGCCCCTCGGGGCGCCCTCCCCACTGCTGGCTGGGAGGCTGCCTTACACACACACACACACACACACACACACACACACACACACACACACCAAGGCTTACTAAAGCCCTGAGATCTTCACATCGATCAGTGAAGTTTTATTCTTCCACACTTGCCAGCCTTGCTTGGGTTTCCCATTAGAACTTCAGATAAAATGTCCTCAGACTTTGGTATGAAAGTCTTTTTCTATGACACCTTAAAAAAAGGTAAATTCCTATAAAAGTCTAAGTTCTCAATGTTGGCGCATGGCCATCCTAATGAGGACAGTAACACTCGTCTGATGACCTAGAGAGTGTGGTCAGCAGCCTGCTGGTGTTCACATTCTTACACACAAATGTGTCCCACTAAGTGGGGGCCAGACCTAGTGACTCAACGTGAAGGGCCAAGAATAGAGTGAAAGGGACGTGATGTGGCTCCCAATGTCAGGTCACAACAAGGGCATAATTTCCATCCTGCTCCCACTGCTCGCTGTCCTGCACAGAGACCTTGCTCCCCACATCCCCCTGTGGAGAGGAGCATGTGTGGAGGAAATGGTGTCTCCATCCAACAGCGAGTGAGGGCAGGAGGTTGGCCAGTAGCCGCATGGGCGGGCCTGGAAGGGGACCGCCTGAGGCCTGCCAATGGCCCTCAGTTGAGCTCGGGCATAGGTCCATCCCCAGTCAAGCATTAAAATGACAGCAACCCAGGGATGACACCTTGCTTGTCACTTTGTGAGAGACCCGGAGCCAGAGACCCAGTCAGCCGTGTCCAGGCTCTTGACACTTAGAAATGTGAGATAATAGATGCTGTTTGAAGACCTGTGGTTTTGGAGATAGACTGTGGAGCAGTGACAGACACAGACCCATGGCACATGGGGATGCAAAGACTGTTCTTCCTTGTAACTAAAAGAATATTCGTGACGGATTCTCTGAACACTTTGTGGTGAATCGCTCCTGCCATCTATCTGGTCATCATCCATGGCTCAATGTCAGAGTGAACTGAAATAGGTGGACAAGGGGCAGGGTACCTATGCCCCGTGCCTATCAGTGAGAAATACAGACCTCTGTTACAGACTCAACCAGAAAATTCTTAAAAATAGTTTGCAGTTTCAGCAGTTGCCTCAAGAGCGTTCAATAAATATTTTTCACAGGGAATACATTTTTTCTGGCCCAAAGCACGGCCGGTTGTAATGCCCTGCAAAGACCAATGGAGCACCCTGTAAAACGCCATGAGTGAAATGTTCACTCAGAAAGCACTGATTTAAACAGAAGGCCATTTCCTCCTTCAGTAACCTGTTCCACCAGTTCAGGGCTCAGCCAAGAAAGCTTTGAATTGGTTACAAAAATAGCCTAGGAAAATGTGAACGGTTTTCCTTCAGTAAGGAGTCAACATGCTATAAGAGCAAGAGCTTGGAGCCAGGCAGACGTAGTGTTGAATCCTGGTTCTTCCACGACGAGCTGTGTGACACTGAGTCTCAGTTTCTGTACCTGTCAAGTGGGGATAATAATTCTGACCTCTTGGGGTTGGTTATCCGGAACACTGAATATGATATTCTTTGTGAAGCCCCAGCCAGGTCCCATGCAAGCATACAAGAAGTGGGAGCTATTGTTGTGGTTACTATTGATCAAAAACTCTCTCGTGATGAAAACTCTTCTAAAAAATTTCCAATAGTATTCATCATAAAGGCTCCAACAATGACCCCCAGATTTTCACCAATCTCTTGTTCCAGCCGTTTGTCATGCTTTGTCCACCCTGTAGCCCTTCTCCATGGTCTACTGCTTGTCAGACACAAGGGGAAAGGAATAAAGACACCTGTGTGGGCTTAACATCCCCACACGGGCCCGGACCTCTCTGGGCACAGCTTACTTCTGCCCAGAAGGCAGGTGAGGAGTATATTTAAGAGGACACCCCCCCACACACACAGATTGAAGGACTTATACACCGTTTTAATGTTTAGGACACTACCAGTTGTATGTATAAGTGTGATCACTGTGTTTCATCTGGTATCCCTAGGGGTACATCCTAGATTCCCACTCATCTTTTTTCCTTATTAATTATTTTTATTAATTTTAATGGGGTGACATTAATAAATCAGGGTACATATGTTCAAAGAAAACATCTCCAGGTTATCTTGTCATTCAATTATGTTGCATACCCATCACCCAAAGTCTAATTGTCTTCTGTCACCTTCTATCTGGTTTTCTTTGTGCCCCTCCCCTTCCCCCTCTCCCACCCTCTCCTCCCTCCCCCACCCCGTAACCACCACACTCTTGTCCATGTCTCATTGTCTCGTTTTTATGTCCCACTTATGTATGAAATCATACAGTTCTGAGGTTTTTTCTGTTTTACTTATTTCACTCCTTATAATGTTATCAAGGTCCATCCATTTTGTTGGAAATGATCCGATGTCATCATTTCTTATGGCTGAGTAGTATTCCATAGCATATATGTACCATAGCTTTTTAATCCACTCGTCCTCTTGGACACTTGGGCTGTTTCCAGATCTTCGCTATTGTGAACAATGCTGTCACGAACATGGGGGCGCATTTCTTCTTTTCGAACAGTGCTATGGTGTTCTGAGGGTATATTCCTAAAACTGGGTTAGCTGTGTCAAAAGTCAGTTCGATTTTTAATTTTTTGAGGAATCTCCATACTGTTTTCCACAGTGGCTGCACCAGTCTGCATTCCCACCAGCAGTGCAGGAGGGTCCCCTTTGCTCCACATCCTCGCCAGCACTTGTTCTGTGTTGTTTTGCTGATGAGTGCCGTTCTGACTGGTGTGAGGTGATACCTCATTGTGGTTTTAATTTGCATTTCTCTAATGATTAGTGATGTTGAGCATTTTTTCATATGCCTATTGGCCATCTGTATGGCCTCTTTGGAGAAATTTCTATTCATTTCTTTTGCCCATTTTTTGTTTGGATTGTTTGTTTTTCTGGTGTTGAGTTTTATAAGTTCTTTATAAATTTTGGTTATTAATGCCTTATCAGACGTATTGTTGAATATGTTCTCCCATTGTGTGGTTTGTCTTTTTATTCTGTTCTTATTGTCTTTTTAATTTTTATTTTTTCTTTTCAGAGACAGAGATAGAGTCAGAGAGAGGGATAGATAGGGACAGACAGACAGGAACCAAGAGAGGTGAGAAGCATCAAACATTAGTTTTACGTTGCCATTGCGACACCTTAGTTGTTCATTGATTGCTTTTTCACATGGGCCTTGACCGCGGGCCTTCAGCAAACCGAGCAACCACTTGCTGGAGCCAGCGACCTTGGGTCCAAGCTGGTGAGCTTTTGCTCAAGCCAGATGGGCCTGCGCTCAAGCTGGTGACCTCGGGGTTTCGAACCTGGGTCTTCCGCATCCCAGTCTGGCGCTCTATCCACTGTGCCACTGCCTGGTCAGGCTGTTCTTATTGTCTTTAGCTGTGCAAAAACTTTTTAGTTTGATATAGTCCCATTTGTTTATCCTGCCTGCAACAGATGTCGGAGAGCTTACTGCCTATGTTTTCTTCTAAGATGCTTATGGTTTCACGGCTCACATTTAAGTCTTTTATCCATTTTGAGTTTGTTTTTGTGAATGGTGTAAGTTGATAGTCTAGTTTCATTTTCTTTGCAGGTAGATGTCCAATTTTCCCAACACCATTTGTTAAAGAGGCTATCTTTACTCCATTGTATGCTCTTCCCTCCTTTGTCAAATATCAGTTGTCCATAAAGGTGTGGGTTTATTTCTGGGTCCTCTGTTCTGTTCCATTGATCTATGTGCCTGTTCTTGTGCCAGTACCAGGCTGTCTTGAGTACAATGGCCTGTAGTATACCTTGATATCCGGAAGAGTGATACCTCCTGCTTTATTATTATTATTTTTAAGATTGCTGAGGCTATTTGTGTTCTTTTTTGTTTCCATATAAATTTTTGGAATAAGTGTTCTATATCTTTGAAGTATGTCATTGGTATTTTAATTGGTATTGCATTGAATTTATTAATTGCTTTGGGTAATATAGACATTTTAATGATGTTTATTCTTCCTAACCATGAGCACGGAATATGCTTCCACTTGTTGTATCTTCCTTGATTTCTTTTATCAATGTTTTATAATTTTCCGAGTACAAGTCCTTAACCTCCTTGGTTAAATTTACTTCTAGGTACTTTAATTTTTTGGTTGCAATAGTGAAGGGGATTGTTTCCTTAATTTCTTTTGCTGATAGTTCATTGTTGGTATATAAAAATGCCTCTGATTTCTGAGTATTAATTTTATATCCTGCCACCTTGCTGAATTCACTTATCAGGTCCAGTAGTGTTTTGACTGAGACTTTAGGGTTTTCTATATACAATATCATATCATCTGCAAATAATGACAGTTTTACTTCTTCTTTTCCAATTTGGATGCCTTTTATTTCTTCTTTTGTCTGATTGTTATGGCTAAGACTTCCAAAACTATGTTGAATAAGAGTGGTGAAAGAGGGAACCCCTGCCTGGTTCCTGATCTTATGGGGATTGCTTTTAAATTTTGCCCATTGAGTATGATGTTTGCTGTGGGTTTGTCATAGATGGCCTTTATCATGTTAAGGTATGTTCCCTGTATTCCCACTTTACTGAGAGTTTTGATCATGAATGGGTGCTGGATTTTATCAAATGCTTTTTCTGCATCTACTGAAATTATCATGTGATTTTTGTTCCTCCTTTTATTTATGTGTTGAATCACATTGATTGATTTGCGAATATTGAACCAACCTTGCCTCTCCAGAATAAATCCCACTTGATCATGGTGTATGATTTTTTTCATATATTGCTGGATCTGGTTGGCTAATATTTTGTTGAGAATTTTAGCATCTAAATTCATCAGGGATATTGGCTTATAAATTTCTTTCTTTGTGTTGTCTTTGCCTGGTTTCGGGATCAGAATTATGCTCACCTCATAAAAAAAGTTTGAAAGTCTTCCTTCCTCTTGAATTTCTTGAAATAGCTTGAGGACAATAGGTGCTAGTAGTTCTTCTTTGAATTTTTGTAGAATTCACTTGTGAAGCCATCAGGCTCAGGACTTTTCTTTGTTGGGAGTTTTTTGATAACTCTTTTGATCTCATTTGTTGTAATTGGTCTGTCTAGGTGTTCTGATTCTTCCAGATTGATTTTTGGAAGATTATATGATTCAAGAAATTTGTCCATTTCATCTAGGTTGTCTAATTTTTTGGCATAGAATTCTTCATAGTATTTTCTTACAATACTTTGTATGTCTGTTGAGTCAGTTATTTCTCCACTCTCATTTCTAATTTTATTTATTTGAGTCCTCTCTCTTTTTTTTTCTTGGTGAGTCTAGTTAAAGGTTCATTGATCTTGTTTACCTTTTCAAAGAACCAGCTCCTGCTTTCATTGATCCTCTGTATTGTTTCCTTAGCCTCTATGTCATTTATTTCTGCTCTGATCTTTATTATTTCCTTCCTTCTACTAGTCCTGGGCTTTATTTGCTGTTGTTTTTCTAGTTCTTTTAGATGCAGGGTCAAGTTGCTTATTTGAGCTTTTTCTAGCTTCTTAAAGTATGCCTGTAGTGCTATGAACTTCCCTCTCAGTACTGCTTTTTCTGTGTCCCATAAATTTTGAGTTGATGTATGCTCATTATCATTCATTTCTAGAAACTTTTTTATTTCTTTTTTGATCTCATTGTTAATTCATTTATTATTTAATAACATGCTATTTAGTTTCCAAGTGTTTGAGTATTTTTCAGTTTTTCTTTTGTGGTTAATTTCTAGTTTCATGGCATTGTGATCAGAGAAAATGCTTGATATGATTTTAATCTTCTTAAATTTGTTGAGACCACTTTTGTGTCCTAACATGTGGTCTATCCTAGAGAATGTACTGTGAGTGCTTGAAAAGAATGTATATTCTATTGCTTTAGGGTGAAAAGTTCTGAAGATATTTATTAAATCGAGTTGATCTAGTGTATCCTTTAAGTTTGCTGTTTCTTTGTTAATTTTCTTTCTTAAGGATCTATCCAGTGATTTTAGTGGGGTATTGAAATCCCCTACTATTATAGTATTGGTGTTAATCTTGCCCTTTATATCCATCAAAGTCTGCTTTATTTATGTCGGAGCTCCTATGTTTGGTGCGTAGATATTTATAATGGTTATATCTTCCTGTTGAATTGTTTCCTTTATCATTATGTAGTGTCCTTCTTTATCTCTTACTACATACAGCCTTTGTTTTAAAGTCCATTTTTTCAGATATAAGTATTGCTACCCTGGCTATTTTTTTCATTTTCATTTGCATGAAATATTTTTTTCCATCCTTTTACCTTCAGTCTATGTGCATCTTTTGTTTTAAGTTGTGTCTCTTGTAGACAGCATATGTATGGGTCCTGTTTCTTTATCCAGGCAGCTACCCTATGTCTTTTGATTGGATCATTTAATCCATTTACATTTAAGGTTATTATTGATATGTAGTTGTTTATTGCCATTTTATTCTTTAAAGCTGTATTCTTCTTTTGCTATATTCTTTCCCCCCTTTGAACTGTTCACAACAGGTCCCTTAGCATCTCTTGCAGAATTGGTTTAGTTTTAATGAATTCCTTGAGGGTTTTTTTGTCTGGGAAGCTCTTTATTTCTCCTTCAATTTTAAACGTTAGCCTTGCTGGATAGAGTAGTCTTGGTTGTAGGTTCTTGTTCTGCATTACTTTGAATATTTCTTGCCATTCCCTTCTGGCCTCAAATGTTTCTGTTGAGAAGTAGGTTGTCATCCTTATGGGGGTTCCTTTGTAGGTGATAGACTTTTTTTCTCTAGCAGCTTTTAAAATTTTCTCTTTATCACTTAGCTTTGGTATTCTAACTATGATGTGTCTTGGTGTCGATTTCTTTGGGTTTCTCTTTAATGGAGTTCTCTGTGCTTCTTGAACGGGTGAAACATTTTCCAACCTTAATTTAGGAAAGTTTTCAGCTATGATTTGATTGAACAAAGTTTCTATTTTTTGTTCTTTCTCCTCTTCTTCAGGAACCCCTATGATGTGGGGTTCATGTTATTTCTCTTCATGTTGTCACAGAGCTCCCTTAGAGTTTCCTCAGATTTTTTGAGTCTCTTTTCTTTTTTCTGCTCCACTTCTGTGCCTTTGTTTATTTTGTGCTCTAACTCGCTGATTCAATCCTCAGCTTTATCCATCCTGCTTTTAATTTCTTCCATTGTAGTCTTCAGTTTTGATACTGAATTTGTCATTTCATTCTGATTCTTTTTTATTATTTCAATTTCCTTTTTTATACTTGCTATCTCTTTATTTAGGTGTTTGTAATGACTATTCATTGTTGCTCTAAGCTCTTTGAACATCCTAACTATCATTATTTTAAACTCTGCATCAGGTAGTTTGGTTATATCTGGTTCATTCAGGTCCTTCTCTTGGGATTTCTCTTGATTTATTTGGGTTGCATTCCTCTGCCTGCCCATTTTGTCTGTGTGTAAGAAGGGTTTGGCTACTGGAGTCCAATGGGTGTTGCCTCTGTTTTCCCTAGGTGTGGTCTGTCTGCAGGCCTGCCACCCCCTCTGCTGTTGCCTGGAGCTGTTGGGTGTGGGTGTTGCAGGCGCCAGCCACTGCGGCTGCTGCTGCGCTCTCCGCCTCCCCTCCACATGAGTGGCTATGTTCTGGTGCCAGGCTCTATAAGCCTCAGCCAGTCTTGGCCTTTGCCCCTCTCCCATGGATGGGATTGCGCACCATGCTTGTGCCACAAGCCTGGGTACCAAGGGCAAGGGTGAGCACTTTTGCTCACCCAATCATTTTATTAATGAGAAAGTGATAGAAATGTGAAACGGCTAACCCACATTTGATATGATTAGGATGATATTCACCATTAGCTACAGCACAGTTCCTGAAGAATGTTAGAATTCACTTTTTTTCATTCATGCATTGACATCTTCCTTTGACCTTAGCTTAATGCTACACACAAGGCATTCTCCTTGGGAGCGAAGGGTGAGAATAGCCATTCCTCCTCCCTAATCCACATGAGGTCAGAGTTTACTATGTGGAGCACCCGGATAACAAGTCAATTCAGTACTGTTATTAACGCAGTGATTGGAGTGTGGACCGTGCGGGCGCTGCTCCGAGGATGCTGGATGCTTTCAGGCGGTCCACCGATGTTTACGATATTTACGCACCACAGATACTTATGCACCTCCGTGTGCTCGGCACTATGCTATGTGCTGGCCTTTGGCAGGCCATTTTTCTTTTGAAACAATAAAAATTTTACCTAAATATTCTATAGTTTTATAGCATTTTTAGTTTAGTGGTTAGAAGCAGAGATTCCGGTGCCTAACTGTCTAGGTTCGAATCCCTGCTCTGCTCTGTCCACATTGAATGATCCTGACCTTCACCTCCCAGTTTCATATAAAATGTGGATATTAATGCTATCTGACCCCTAAGATTGTGGTGAGAATGAACACACACAAGGCACTCAGAGAGCGTCTGACAATGAAGTCCTTAATTACTACTAATTCATCTTCAGAAGCTGCTCAGGTCTGTATGAAGTTGGATCTGCAGAGCTCTGTTTGCCAGTTTGACCAAATACCCTTGTTTCTGTCTGTGCCCAGCGAGAACATGAGTTTGTCTCAGCACTTTTCATTGGCTTCGACAGAATAATACATACTGCATGGATGAGGGCAGTGGGATCAAACTTAATTTTGTATTATGGTCACAATAAGAGAATGAGAAGAGAACATAAGAGGGAAGTTTTGTAACCTGGTAAACATTTTACAGAGGACACCAAAGTCACAGCCCATAGAAGGAGAAAAATAAATAAATGGAATCTCATTAACATTAACAACTATGTGTGTGTGTGTGTGTGTGTGTGTGTGTGTGTGTGTGTGTATGTGTGTGTGTGTTGAACACACTGTGTGGTACACAGAGATGTGTTGTAGAATTGGACACCGGAAACCAGTATTATTTATTATCTTAACTAGTGTCACCTCCATAAAATTTAATTCAAGAAAAAAGAAATAAAAGCTTTTGCTTTGTGCAAGAAACTTAAGAGGATAGAAAGGCAAACCACAAACTGGGAGAAAAGAAAATCATATTTCCAGAAGATATGAGGAACTCTCAATTTCCAAAGATTAAGAAAAAAAATAAAGAAACTATTTTTTTTTTAAATTGGTAAACTCTTGGTCACGCACTGAGGAGATTCCAGAGATGACAGTATCAGCATATTTTTTTAAATGTTCAACACCATCAGACATAAGTAAAATGCAAACTTAACCCATACTGAAAAACCCCTACAAGATGGGGAAAAATATGACCGCCAATTATTCCAGGCTCCCACTTGCCCCACAAACAAAATGAAATGGTCCCTTTCCCGCGGGCGGAGGAGGATGATGTCCATGGCCAAAGACATGTCCCCTGAACGCATCACTTAGGCGGAGATGGAATCCTCTCTTTGGTTCTGGGTCTCAGTTCCAAGTTCGCTGTTGGGCCAGGGGAAGGGGCAGCCCATTGAGTTTGAAATAAGAAGGAAGTCAGTGAGGTTAACCAAAGGTGTGTTGTGCAGAAACACGTATTCTACATGGATTCAGTGGAAAAGGACGTTTAACTGTGTTGTTTCAGTTTTCCCTTTCCTGGTGCCTTCTGTGACAATGACAGCTCTTCCTGCAGCCAGCAGGGACACAGGCTGGGGTGCCTTCTGTCCCAGTCATTCTCATAGCATGGTAACAGCAGTTAAAGGAGCGAGCAGCACCAAGCCTGTATGTCATACCTGGGAAAACATAGGCTGCAGGCATGGAAAGGGTCTGTGGGAAGCCATCTGTGCCATCGTTCAGGGAGGGTTATACTTGTACCTTTCTAAAGGGAAGGAAAAAATATATATATATATATTTATTTATTTATAATTTTTATGGAATAACATTCCAATATAACCCTTGGCACACTATAGTACCATTCTCAGGAAACTCAGAAATATCTTTCATTCAATAAAGTCTTTCATATTATTGCTTTTGTGATCTAACATGAAAGTTTAAGTCCCTTTAATATTTTTATTGAGATATTTTTAAAGGAGCTGGTCATCACTTTCTTATTCAAATGCCATTATATGGTCTTTTTTTTTTTTTTTTTTACAGGGACAGAGAGAGAGTCAGCGAGAGGGATAGATAGGGACAGACAGACAGGAATGGAGAGAGGTGAGAAGCATCAATCATTAATTTTTCATTGCCGTTGTGAAACCATAGTTGTTCATTGATTGCTTTCTCACATGTGCCTTGACTGCGGGCCTTCAGCAGACCCAGCAACCCCTTGCTGGAGCCAGTGACCTTGGGTCCAAGCTGAGGAGCTTTTGCTCAAGCCAGATGGGCCCGCGCTCAAGCTGGCGAGCTCGAGGTCTCGAACCTGGGTCTTCCGCATCCCAGTCCGACCCTCTATCCACTGTGCCACCGCCTGGTCAGGTTCAAATGCCATTATATGGTCTTGACAAGCCATTCCATTATAAAATCCCTCATCTGTCATTTTTTATTCACATATCAAACTCTTGCTCCACAAAAATTTCTTTGTAAATATTATTTTTAACCCTTTAAATATTTTCTTTGAACCCATTGAAAATTCTGAATAAGCCCCTTTGGGGCAGAGGAATGCTGAGCCCTACAGATATTCTCACCAACAACTAAATATCCCTGAAATGTTTTCCGAAGAGGACAGGGAACTCAGGTCCTGGAGGGAAGGTTCTTCCAGAATCATGGAAGTCCCAGCACTTTCCAGTCCATCTGGCTGAAATTTAATTGCTAATGAAATGAACAGACTTTTTTTTTTTCCTCCACAAATATAGCCTAAAGGGGAATTCAGCCAGGATTGTTGAGAATATCTGGCACAAAAGAGCTGTTGTCAAAGAAAGAGATAATGTCAATGCATCAAATGGCACAAAAATAGATATTTTTGTTTGCTAATGGAAGAGTGAGATAGGGCTGTTTATGCAAAGCATTTTTCAAATAGATTTCCCCCACCTACCATAATCAGCCTCTCTGATTAGAATCGATTTAATTTCTCTAACTCCTTCTTAAAAATGAATACCAGCCAGGATTCTGATTCTTCTTTCTTTCTTTCTTCCTGACAAAATGTTACTGTATCTTTAATTGTACATCGCACTGAGGGGTTGTCATGGAGATGGAATCTGGGATGGGGCTGCTCCACTTCCCTGGCCTTGTTCTGAGCCTTGGGTGGAAGGTTCCATTGTGAAAAGAGCAGAATTTTAACTCCCGTTTATTGATAAAACCTGTTCACATAGTTTAAAAAATGCCAGTTTTGTTCCCCGTCTCTATGCTTGAGTTCATGGAAGCAGAAAGGGTGCTCAGAAACGACAACAAGGCGAACGTTTTGGATAAAGGATGCTGATGGCGATGAGCGGTGAGCCCAGCAAAGGTGTCCAACCTGCTCTGAGGTTCAGGAGAGGCTCTTGCTTTAGTCTGGAAACGTCTGCCCCCTAGTGGCGGCTCTGGGGAAACGCTGGAGGGCGACGATCCACAGGGAGCAGATAGAAAAGTGAATTGTGTCCCTAAATTAAGGTGACCAATCGTCCTCCTTTAGGGAGGACAGTCCTTCTTTTGTCCTCCCTCAAAAAGTGTCCTTCTACATGTACTCCTTATTGATATTGGAAAACTAATCTGTAAATGTCCGTCTTCAATCGATGCAGAGTTGATCCATTGCACATGATGTAACGTATTTGTATCTAAAGGAGTACTTTTTTCTTACAATTATTATTAAAAATTAATACGCATGTAAGCATAATTACAGTATAGAATATTATACATGTTTTTAATATGCATTTGTCATATTCTAGTGTATTATTGTGGCAATGAATAAAATGTTTCTTTTATTTACAATACTGTTTTCTTCTATTTATTTTTGTCCTCCTTTGCATTGTAAAAAAGTTGGTCACCTTACTTAAATAGATTCTTCACCAGAATGATGATTTAATAGCTTTCTGGCCACCATGCACAGCGCATGCCTGTTGCCAGGAAGACATCTAAGGCTCAGCTCAAATGCCAGTGACTCTACAAGCTTTGCCAGTTCCTTCCTCCATAGAATGAATTGCCCCCCACTGAGCTCCCATGGGTGAGTGGTGCTCACTGCTGTCACAAGACCCATGGCATCACATCCTACCTGGGGCTGTGTGTGCATGTGTCCATCCCCTGCTGGGTAAAGTTGTTCCTTGGGAGAAAGATGCTTGACCGCATTGGGGTTTCTCTGCACCCGGGGCATGAACAGGGATTGAGCAGAGACTCCCAGTAGATGTTTACTCAATTAATGAAGTGGCCGCCTCTTGCCTTTCAGCCTGCCCTCGAACCCTGCTCCTCCCGACTCTCTCTAGTCCACTGACCCTCCTGGGTCAACCCTGTCTCTGCAGGGCCGTTGGGCATGTGGTTTCCTCCGCCTGGAACATCGCTCTGCCCTCCTCTTTTTACGTGGTTGACATCCACTCGCCTCTAGGGTCGGAGGCCAGGTGGTTCTCAGCCTGACTCCCTCTGACTGGATCCAGCTGGGTTCTCAGCCTTTCTCAGCTGTGACTCAGTGTGGCCTTCATCCCTGTCGCCCCTGCAGTGATCGGGGAAGCAGTCCAGGGCCCTGACCGCACCTGCTTCACTCACTGTGCTGGAGCGAGTACTGAAAAAAAAATCTGCTTAAATGGTTTCTTTTAATTTTCTGCTGCATGAGGTTTTAGAACTGTTTCTATATACTTCTGTATTGCTGATTCCAAATCTGAAATTTGTTTTTTGGTGCATGCTCTAGCTTTTATGCAATTTTAATTTCATTTTGTTACAGTTAATGGCATGCATTGGTTTTTAAATTGGAGTTAAAGGGCAATGACTCTTGGATTGAACATAACCACAAGGCAATTAATGTTTTACAAACATCACTTTTACATAATTGTGGTTGTTTTTAAATGTAAAAAATTATTATCTGATAAAAACACCCTCTTATTTTGTTTTAAGATTGAATCATGGCTTCTTCGAGTAGGCATAAATGTAAGAATAGTCCTGACACCTTCTGTTATATATGTGGCTGTTACACACTTCAACGTCAAAGGCGCAATATTTCATCATTTGTGACATGTGCATATATTGCCTATTTTCAAGTTCCCTTTGGCGATCAAGACAAGAATTGGGCTCCTCATATTGTGTGTCATAATTGTGAGGAAATACTTCATGACTGGAATAAAAGGAAAACACAAAGAAATGCCTTTTGGTATTCCCATGGTTTGGAGTGAACCTAAGGACCACAGCAGTGACTATTATTTCTGTCTGATCCATACAAAGGGCATCAGCAAGAAAAAATGGCATATGATCACATATCCTAATATTCCTTCAGCAATACGACCTATCCCACACTCTGAGACACTCCTGGTTCCAATTTTCAATGGTTTTATTTCTTCTAAGGATGAAGAAAGTGAACATGGTGATCAAGTGTATTTTGATAAGATGCATAAGGAAAGGGTTGTAGAATCTGAAAGGTCTTCTTCTGATGCCAAGCAGTCATTAACCTCTCAGCAAATTAGCCAACCCGAATTGAATGACTTAATAAGAGATTTGAGCCTATCAAGGAAAGCAGCTGAGTTATTAGCCTCTAGGCTTCAAGAAAAGAATGGACTTCACCAGTCAGCTAAAGTATCCCATTTCAGGAAGTGTGAACAAATTTTTGTGGACTTTTTTTCCAAAGACAAACACTTTGTTTACTGTCATGATATCAGTAGTCTTCTCAACCAGCTAGGTGTTACCACTTACAGTCCAACAGAATGGCGGCTATTTCTTGACAGCTCTAAACGGAGTCTGACATGTGTTCTCCTACACAACGGTAATGTTTATGCAGCCGTTCCAATTGGTTATTCAACTCATCTGCGAGAAGATTATAATGACATGAACATTGTCTTCGACTGTCTGAACTATGAGGAGCATAACTGGATCATTTGTGTGGGTCATAAAATGGTAAATTTCCTGCTAGGACAACAGAAAGGTTTCATGAAGTATCCTTGCTTTCTGTGTTTGTGGGACAGCTGAGCTCAGGAGAAAAACTGGACACAGAAGGAGTGGCTGAAACATGAAATTCTGGAAGTAGAGATGCAAAATATTGTCAATGAACCTGTAGTTAATCAAGACAGGATCATTTGTCCCCCACTTCACATCAAACTTGGCTTAATGAAGCAGTTTGTTCAGGCTTTGAATAGAGAAAGTGAATGCTTTCAACACATTATTTCTGCTTTTCCTGCCTTGTCTTTCGAGAAGATAAAAGCAGGTGTATTCGATGATCCTCAAATTCGAACCCTCATACATGACGAAGAATTTGCCAGGAAGATGAATAAGGAGGAGAAAGCTGCATGGCAGTCTTTTGTGGCAGTTACAAAGAACTTCCTTGGCAACAAAAAAGCAGAAAGCTATGCACTTCTGGTTCAAAGGATGTTGTTGGCTTACCACGAGATTGAATGTAACATGAGCATTAAGATTCATTTTCTGCTTTTTAATCCACTTGTCCACTGATGGACACTTGGGCTGTTTCCAGATCTTCACTAATGTGAACAATGCTGCCATAAACATAGGGGTGCATTTCTCCTTTTCAAACAGTGCTTTGGTGTTCTTGGGGTATATTCCTAAAAGTGGGATAGCTGGGTCAAAAGATAGTATAATTTTTAACTTTTTGAGGAACCTCATACTGTTTTCCACAGTGGCTGCACCAGTCTGCATTCCCACCAGCAGTGCAGGAGGGTTCCCTTTTCTCCACATCCTTGCCAGCACTTACTTTGTGTTGTTTGTTGATGAGTACTATTCTGACTGGTGTGAGGTGATATCTCATTGTGGTTTTAAAAGCTGTGGTACATATATACAATGGAATACTATGGAGCCATGAAAAATAAGGAAATCTTACCTTTTGTGAAAACATGGAGGGACCTGGAAACTATTATGTTAAGTGAAATAAGCCAGGCAGAAAAAGAAAAATATCATATGACCTCACTCACTCCTTTGAAGAATCCAATGAACAATGTGAACTGAGGAATGGAATTGAGACAGAGGAGAGATCAAAGGGACCAGAGGAAAAGAGGACAGAGGGAAAGGGGAGGATAGGATGGGATAAACCTGAAGGGAAGGGGGGAGGGCACTATGGGCAGGGGGGTAAGGGAGAGGTTGAGGGGAATACGGGGGAGGAGGGATGCATTCAGGACAACACTAGAATCCATGTAAACATAATAAATTAAAATCAATAAAAAAAAAGATTCACTTCCTGAACAGTCACCTTGACAAGTTTCCCGAAAATCTTAGAGCTGTTAGTGATGAGCAGACTACTGCTGGAGCATCAAACAAGATTGTCCTCAACAAGTACACAAATGCAAGAGCTACAAATGCAAAATTTTGCCTGAATAGAATTTAAATAAGTTGTGTGCAAATTTTATGATTAAATATGTGTTTTAATATGTTCTATTTTGAAATTGTAGACAAATTCTGATGCAATCATATCTTTTAGTGTATTAGTGTATTTACTGCATTATATAAATTATTATATTTTCACAAAGATGATGCCCAAGAAGACATTCTACTTCATTATGTCAAACTAAATGTTGAAAATTTTACAATAAGATGAAAACCTAAACTCTTGAATTGCAAATAAACTGAGCTTACAGAGGAAAACTAATGTCAGATTTGAGATCAGTACACTCGAGTTAGGTAAGAACAAGTGTTTTTGTGGGTGCAACAAAAATTTTGTTCCCCATTGTGTTATCATTCAGTGAAATATTTGCTCCGAGTGGCATACTGATGTGAGTTTTTATTGACATACAGCAGTGCCTAAGGTTCAGGTGGGTAAGTGTTGGTACATTTACACGCTGTGATATGATCTCCATGGTCACCCGATGACCCCTTCCTTGTTGTGGTGGGGACAATACAGATCTAGTCTCTTGGCAACTTGGAAGTTTAAAACACTGTGTCGTCGTCCATAGTCACTGTGCTGTGAGTTGGATCTCCAGGACTTATTCAACTTTGTGTTGCAAGTTGCTACCCTGAAACAATATCTTCCCCAGCCCACGCCGCAGCCCTGGTAGCCACCATCCTACTCTGCTTTTATGAATTTGGCTTTCAACAATTTCACATGAAAGTGAGATCACACAGTACTTGTCTCTCTTGATCAATCTTATGTCACTGAGTATAATGTCCTCCATGTGTATTCCATGATGACCCTTTTTAAAATGTTCCACAAGAATAATTATAAAAGAGGAGATATACAGTCAATTTGAAAGTTTTTAAACTTGTTGAAAGAAGTGCACACCTTGACCAAATTTATTTGTGGGGAACAACCCTCATTTGAATATTTAAGTTACTGTAGAAACAAAAAGAACTATCTATCTATCTATCTGTCTATCTATCTATCTGTCTATCTATCTATCTTCAGAACGCTCAGATAGTTCTCAGTGGGATTTTCTCAGCCCCCCTCCCCCAGGTCATGAAGCACCAACAACCATGGGCAAGTGTGCAGGGTACAATAGCAAAACAACACGGGCCTTGGCATCAGGTCTGGTTTAAGTAGCTTGGCCATTTCCAAGCTATTAATATGAGATCTTGACGTTGTAGCCTCTTAGAATCTGTTTACTCATCTGTGAAATGGGGTTAAGAAAGCCGGTTTTACAGGGCCATTGTACAGATTAGCATACCTTTATTATTATTATTTTTAATCATCCTGTTACTCCTTGCTAACCAAGTTAAGGACCTACATACTATATGCCAGGAAAGCAAAAATAAATACACATTGTCCTGAAACTCTCATAGCCTCACGACAAAGTTCAATACGTAAATCAGTAATTACAGGGGGTAAGAGCGAGAGGAACAGGACCACGCTCGGAGAGGTTGGGCGGCCCATTGGCGTGCCTGCTCTGGCACACCGGTTCAGCACTAGCCGTGGGATTCTGGGCAGGCCATTTAATCTCTCTGTGCCTCAGTTCTGTCCTCTGTAATAACAACAGCACTGAGAATCTACAAAGCACTCACTGTGTGCCAGACAGGCTTCTGAACGCCCAACTACACTTACAAAATCATTGATTGTACAACACTTTGTAGAGTTTCTAACACAAACTCATTGATTGTACAAAGAGGAATGGGGTCAGGTGAAGGTAAACAACAATCATCCCGCCTAAGTCACAGAAATTGTAAGGACAGGAGAGTTGGGGTTCATATCCAGGGAGTCTGGCTCCAGCAAATCATACTGTTCTTAGCTACCATGTCAAGGGCAATTCAAAATAATGGCTGCAGGTCCAGTACTTGACAAACCAGAAGATAGGAAACACGTGATACATTTTAGCTTCTGTTACTACTAGCTCACTCTAGTGGGTGGAAATATTAGCTTCAATTCTAAGTAACTTTGAAAAAATTAATAAATTCCCAGGGAACTATTTAAAAATTTTGCTTCAGTAGTGTTTACCAATGGATGTAGGCAGATTAATCACTAATCATGGGCCTTATAAGAGCCCGCTGATGGAAAAGTGCCATAAACAGGGGGCCGCCATCTCTATGTAGGGGTCGTCATCCACGTGGGGAGAGACACTCAATGTAAGGAATGCCCGTTACTATTTTTACATTTGGCATCACATTTCATTCCACTGAATGTCGCAAATGTATCTCGTTATGGATGACTCCCATTATGAAATTAATTAGGTAAAACATGGCAGTGCTCTAAAAATTAAAAAGCAACTCCACAGGAAAGTGGAGGTCTATTTAGCTAACGAGTCACAATAAAACAACCTGGACATGACAGCCCAAGTGGTTTGTATGAACCTTTTAAATCATCAGAAAAATGTTAAGGGGAAACACTGCAGGTACAAAGAAACCTCCTTTTCCAGAGAAAACAAAGGCAGCGTTAGCATTTAGTTCGAGGTGATAGTCTGCTCTTCCTTCTGTGCCATTTATTCATGTTAAAACAAGTTTGATTAAGGAGCTAACCTTGAACAACAAATAACCCTGAATATGTTTAAGTATGCTACCGTGTTTAAAAAATTCTTAGAATAAGGAAAGATATAAGCAAATGAGGCACCAGTGTCTGGCAGGACCATTTATTGGATGACTATAGTGAGAGCTGACGCATGTCTTTGTTGGAGAAAATATTCCCCTGGCAACGGGTATTTACTTATTTGTCTCTAATGTTCTCTGGCTTGTTATTGTACAAATGGGTATCACAGTGACTTTTATCTCTACTTTTACTTACAAAACGATGCTGTTATTTTGCTCTCAAAGCAGGGAGACAGATGCACTTTCTAAGTCTTGCTTCTGAATCGTAATGAGTGATCTTAGCCCTGTGTCTTTTCCTTGGATTTTTCGCATCTTCACTCTGAATTTAGAGATGAGATGAGGAGCCTACAATCCTTTCCAAATGAAAGCACTCATGGTCGATGGATTCTTTAAATACTCATGTTTGCTAAATACTCCTTAAATACTTGCTTATTTAAGCCATCTTTGAACCTCATCAGTTGAACTTATTAGGAAGAGCTCAGCATCCACTTCCAATGGAATTTTCTCCCAACAAAGATGTTTATTGAGCATCTATATGATGATTCAGGCAATGTGCTAATTATTTCACTGTCATTATCTCCTCACCTTCACAGTAAGGAAAAGTCAACGGAGCAGTGAAGTTGTCCCAGACCCTGGAGCAAGCAGATGAGACTTGAACCCAATCCGTGCAGCTTAATGGGCAATTTCCCAACTCTTTCGGGTTCTGCAAGCAATTCCAACATGGGGGCAGGGTGTGGTCTCCCCTACACCCATACCAGCCGGGTGTCCTAAAATTTATCTCAATTCTGACTGTATCTGCCTGGAGACAGCATTGTATTCCACAGGTTAAAGCTCAGTCCCCCTTCAGAACCTGTGCTTCCACCTGACTGGCTATAAATCTGAGTTGCCCATGACCCCGTCCTTGGGTTGATTAATTTGCTAGTGTGGCTCATAGAACTCAGGAAACCCATCTACTCACTGGATTAGTGGTTTATTACCACAGATATTAAAGGGGACAAATCAACAGCCCAAGGAAGTGATCCACAGGGCAAGATGCCCAACAAAGGAGCTCCTGTCCTTGTGGAGTTTGGGGGAACCTGCATGGTGGCAAATGGCAGTGTCCTGGTTCCCCTACCTGAACAGCTGAAGCTCTCTGTACCTTGCCCTTATGGGTTCTTATGGAGGTTTCAGTATACAATGAACTCCTTGGCCATCGGCGATTGAGTCAACCACAGGGATTGTCTTTTGTGTACTACCTCATAAACTCCCATACCACATCTCCAGGAATGTCTCTTGTTGGGCAAATAGTTTGTGAAATTTGTGTTATTTGATTTTGCTTACTTTTATTGTTAAAAATGGCCGCTGCCCAGATATGTGATCTGTGAAACTGCTAATTACCTTCCAGCTTGGGAAGGGGCATTGTTATGCTGATGTGTGCTGGAGGAGGGATTTTGCACCAAAAAGTTTTATTTATTTATTTATTTATTTATTTATTTATATTTTATTCATTTTAGAGAGGAGACAGAGTGAGAGAGAGAGAGAGAAAGAGAGAAAGGGGGGAGGAGCTGGAAGCATCAACTCCCATATGTGCCTTGACCAGACCAGTGTAGAGTTTTGAACTGGTGACCTCAGTGTTCCCAGTTCGACACTTTATCTACTGCACCACCACAGGTCAGGCTGCACCAAAAAGTTTTAAGAAGAAAGAAGAAGGGGGAGGCAGGAGGCCACGTTTTTGTAGAGAAGCCACCAAGATGGCAGGGTACTGAAGGAGAAGCCAGTTTGTGCAGAGAGAAAGAGATGGGGAACAGAGGTGACTGGGCTAGGCCTTTGATTCTAGGAAAACCCAGATGGATCAGTAGCTTTGTGAGCACTGAATGAGTGGGTTTGGGAGCCCTCTGTGTGTTTGTGTTTACTCGCCGGCCAGGTACGAAGCTAGAATAAAAGGTATGGCCCACCAGTTTTCAGCTCTGCTGTTTCTCTACTGTCTACCTGAATTTGATGAGAACCTGCATGTGCGTGGCTGTGGTGACAGTGGTGACTCCTGGCCATACATCTCTTTTCAGGTTGTTTTTGTGCATTCCCTGCCTATCTCTATCCCTTTGGAATATTCCTTCCCAACACAACCATTAGGAATTATAACCTGGAAGCTCAAATAACTGTCACTTTCGGTGTCTGGACAGGGAGCTACCTTCTCTTAGGCAAGAAATACATTGTTGTCAGTCATTACCAGAAAAGTGACTCCCGGGATGGCAAACCTATTGGGACACCAGAACAGGACAGGCAACCACGTAGGAAGTGGGGCCGGGAGAGCTACAACTTCTAATCCTAGTCCCTTCCATTCACAGCATATGTGGGTTCCAGGCCCGCAGCCTGCAAGGCGGGCAGCGGCAGTAAAGGTCAGATTGTGCACACAGAGCATGCATTTGCCATCTGGCTATGTTCTCTGACACTCATATTATCTCAGTTAAAAAAAATAAAATCTTTGGCAAAGAATTTCTGTCCCATTGCCATAGTCGTAATTGCATTTTCTTCTTCTCACCATGCCTGTGCTTTTTAAAAATGTGACCTATTTCTAGGATGGATTTTAGAAATGGAAAGGAAATTCAAGTTGATGTGTTTGTAGCATCCTTTTTTTCCAGGATAAATAGGTGATATATATATTTTTGCTTTTATACTTTCTCCTTTTTTTCCTTTAATTATTAGTAGGAAAAACCCTTGAGGGTGTGTTTTGATTGCTAATATTAGGCCAATATGTTTTGAATGACATTTCTAAAATCAAATTTGTATCCCTTGAAGCAAGTTATTCATTGGAGTTGCTAAGGCAATGTCAGCTGTTTCTGATATTAGAAGGGAAAAAAGATATAGAAAATTTTATTTACATATTTTAATGAATCAAATATTTTCTTTTGAGTTCGTTTTATTATTTTTACCAGGGAAAGAATAGTTAAAATTTCCAAACTTTACTCTGGGTGAATATATGAGTTAATACCTATCCTTCAGAATTTGCCTAAGTCTTATTATTTGTCAAACTAAAACAGCTCTGTCTGAGGGAAAAAATGAGGCACAGATGGAGATAATTACATTTTAGTGATTTCCCTGCCAATAATGTAAGAAAAATAAAATTTTGGTGTCGATGCACATACATTTTTAATTTTCTGAACTCATTTGGTTCTGATATTGACCCACAAAAATAAAATTCTCAGTGATTAAAAATAATAAGAAAGATATTTGATCACCTGAATCAGGAATGTTCAAGGAATGTTTTTATCTTTTCCTATATTCACTTGATTATTTGAAATTGTGGAGAAAAAAATGGAAATATCCAGTTCTATATTTTAAAAAAAAGCCTGCGTTTTATTTTTGTTTTTGTTTCTACATATGTACTCATTTGGAGAAAAAATATCTTAGCATAAACTTTGCAATATAAAGAACTCAAATGTCAAGTTCCATTTATGTCAACAAAGAGAATTTAACAAATTGTATATATGACAATATTGTTTCTTTGAAAAATCTCAACATTTTTTATTCTTCTTGTTTCTATTGAATTAATCATTACATAATGACAGTTGGATCAGTAGTTTTATTGACTTTATCTGGTAAGTCCCATGTTATTAATTAGACTTTATGAACAAAAAGTTTTAGTCACTCTCTGTATTATAACATGAACAAACAACAGCAACTCAGTAATAACCCCAGGTGTTTGACAAACATTATTTTCATTTACTTCATAGTAACTGCTTTCCCTGACTATATTTTACAAAGTCGAAACCCAGCCATAAAGTTAAGCAATGAGCCAACATCAGGCTAATTGGTGAATCGACCCCATGGTTGATTTCAGAAGCCTGTGTTTTTGTCACTGAACTGTCCTCCCTGTAAGCCTGTTTTCTGCCAGTGCCCACCACGTTAGGGTTGATGTCACGGGACGTGACATCAACCACATGCTGGTGGTCTCTTCTCTGTGCAGGTCGGTCAGGAAAGACTAGGGTTTGCTGTGGTGACAACTTTAACTCATGACTCAGCATGATTGCTGGTTATTTCTCAATCTCCCACATGCACCTGCGGGCTGGTGGCATGAGCCTACACCACAGGTCACTGCAGGTCCCAGGGCAATGGAGCCTACCCCATGTGGACCCTCACAGGGGTCGCATGCAAGGGGGAGAGAGAGTGGAGCATGGCACAGACTTTTCAGTGACTTAGACTGGAACAACACGGGTCACATGTCACACTTCACTGGCCAGGACTACTCCTAGGAGGTCTACCCAACTGTGAGGTCGTGGGGAAACCCAGCCTTTTTCACACAGGAAGAAAGGAAAACTATGTACTGTGAACACTAGGACTGTCTGCTGTGGCCCCACTTTATGTGCTGATTTGATTAGCCTCAGGAAGTCTGTTAGGTATCCATTGATATAACTTCAAACAAGACTTATTTAAGAAAAACACACGAAGGCAACTCAGCAAATGACAGAATACGGAAGGAGTGGAGGGGAATCCCGAAACTAACAAGCTAAGGAATGGAGCAGGTGAGGGAAAGAAAGCCAAAGAGAGCTAGATAAAAACATGGATTAGAATATAGCATACCAGGGGAAGTAAGCGAGGGCAGGGAAGGGGAATGATATTAGTCAGTTAAACGGAGAAAACCAACGATAACCCAGGCTGTGGGAGCGAGTCACCCTAATCTAGTTAGTTAAACTCAGAGGAATTCTGCGTGAGTCAAACACAGACAAAAGGCAGAGGGAGAGGAAATCAGAGATGCGTTAGTTTAGGCAGATTCACCAACAAGTGAGAAAGAATTTAAGTCAGTTCATTAGGTGTTAATGAATTTCGGAATGAGAAGAGGCAGAGGGGAATCACCTGCAGATTGGGCATAGGTGGTTCTGGAGGGGGGGGGACAGTGGGGGGGTGGAAGCTGTCACAGGGGCCACGGGAGGAAGAAGGGATTTAATCTTCCAAACCAAGGAGCCAACCCACACCAAGTCCTCGTGAGCACAAGAAGACGGAGTCAGGGAAGATAGAGGAGAAATACAAATGATTTAGGCATGCACATTTTTCTCAGTGAATTAACAATATCTGCAATCCAGAATGAAATGGCATTGTGGGTAAAAGATAAGTTATGGAATTGGACCCAAGAGGAGAGCCATCTCTAGAGTCTACTAAGGGTAAGGAACTTTGAGAAAGGCATAGAGAGTTGTCCTCAGACCATAATTCAAATCCAGATAATTCCAAACATGGATTCTTTCAAAACTTCAATAGAAAAAGGAACATTCTGTTAAATTGTGCCTGATCTAAGGAAAAGAAGAA
Source organism: Rhynchonycteris naso (assembly GCA_037038555.1). Taxonomy (NCBI): domain Eukaryota; kingdom Metazoa; phylum Chordata; class Mammalia; order Chiroptera; family Emballonuridae; genus Rhynchonycteris; species Rhynchonycteris naso. Next base: position 205,901,504 of record CM072999.1, read on the forward strand.
AACCTCCCCAATTATTTTGTGTGGTGAGAATTACACCTACACTGGAATCTGACAAAGATAACATTCAATTCACAAAACCAAACTTGCCTATGAATATTGCTGCAAAAAGTATAACATTACGTACTCCCAACATTGTTAATAATATATAAGATAGTTAAAATGTTTGCATTATGACCATGTGGAATTATCCTTAGAATAATGGATGCTCGGCATTAGGAAGTAATTAATAGGATTAGCTGTATTCAGAAGTAGCGAGAGAAGTTGTATGATTTTATCAACAAAAACTACAAAAAGGATTTGCTAAAACCCAACACCTACTCCTTTTTCAAAGCCAGGAACAAAATAGAAACAAAAGGACAGTTTCCAGTTTCTTTTATACTAAAACTACATTCTAGTTTAAAAGATCATTGTGTTATTATCAACATCAATGATAACATGCAACTCATACTGGGTAAAATGTTTTCTAGTAAACTATGAAAGCACTGTACTGAAGTCAGGAACCTGAAATACAAAGATGCTTGGTGCCAATTGCATTATTTCATATTGTACAGATGCTGATGAAGTTAGAGAAGAATACAAACTGTGAGGGGAACAGAAAAGAAGATGCAAATTCATGGGTGTCTATAAACGATATCATTGCATGCCAAGCAACACCAAGAAATTAACTGAAAAATCAATAGCAGCAGTGAGAGTAAATTGCCAAATTATCCACAAAATCTAAATAATTTGCACAATAATCTAAAAGTCCTAATAATAACCAGATAGAAAGAAAACCAAGGGGGGAAAAAAAGATATCATCCACAATAAATAAGAATATAAATTTCCAAAGAAAAAGCTTTAAATACATGTATAATGCTTATTAGTATATATAAACTGCAGACTTTATGAAAAGGTATAAAAGTAAGGTGACCAGACGTCCCGCTTTTGGCGGGACAGTCCCGATTTTTAACAATTTGTCCCACATCCTGCGGCATTTTAAAAAAGTCCGATTTAAAAAAATATATTACAATACTATTTTTGCATTCTATGACAATTTTTTTTTGCTCCATATAGACCAAATTTTTAATCAAGATACTCCCCCCCCCCATCAATGGTGTCCTGCTTTACCAATTTTAAAATCTGGTCACCTTAAAAGATTTGAAGAAAAAAGAGATAGCCTCTATTCTCCATTTGAGAGGCTTTTAGAAAGCCGTTGATTCCACTAAATTCATCTAAACATTCAGGGCAATCCCACCAGGATGTTTGGAATGTTTAGTAAGCGATTCTAAAGTTCATCTGGAAAATACAAGATAAAGTTCATCTGAAATACAGCATGTCATGTGCTATGTAGTCACAAAGCAGTGTGTCCCCAGCCCTAAACGGGCAAATCAACAGAATGGACCAGACGTAGAGATAAAGCCAAATACAGGGTAGTTTTGTCATAAAGTATATGGTACAAATAGCATTGTGATCAGTGGCAGACAGATTACTCAGTAAACAGCACTGAGGTAACTAGCTAGCCTAACAGGAAAATAATGATCTGTAATAGCATGTACCTAAAACCTACGGATTTGATTTTCAAGGTTTCTTCCCATCCCTTCCTCTTCACTCCCAGTATCCAAGGGGGTTCGACTCTTCCCTCCAGCACAGTCTCCTGACAGCTCTCCCCAACTGCAGTCTTCTTGTCAAGTTATATTTAAATAAACAACAAAAGGAACTATCAGAGTTCTAACGTCTGACCCATAATTTTAGTTATGGATATGCTATAAGGGGACTATTTTAACCCTGTCTCGTCTATTAAATGATGTCAGATCTAGAATGGATCTTTGGAATGTCAGGTACAAAGGTTTCTATATTAAAATCCAACCACTCCCTGATTATTTACTAATTTCACTATCAGAAATAAACGGAGGTGTGGATAACATATACATAAAAATGGATGATACGAAAAAATTTCCCTGAGCTTGGAACAATTTACATGATGTTTCTGAAGGTAGGTTTTTCATTGTAATAATCACACTTTATATAGGTTCACATTAAAATGATTGCATTTCTACAGTTTATGTTGAACTTTCCCAAAGCTCCTAAAATAATGGCAGTTTGGACAATATTGTAAGTACTCTATTTTCACAATATGTTTTCTATTTATGACTTGTCTTTTTTTTTTTTTTTAGACTGCCAACATATGGCTAAGCTTTATCTTCCTGGGTGGATCGTCTGCTTTTAAATGAAATAAAAATGCATGATACCAATAAGCAATATCAGCTGGTTAGAGCATCATCCAGACAAGTCAAGGTTGTGAGTTCAATCCCTGGTCAGGGCGCATATAAACAGCAACCGATGAGTGCATAAATAAATGGACCACGAAATCAATGTTTATCTTCCTCCCTCTTTCCTTTCCTTCATCTCTCTCCAAAATCAATAAAAATAAAATAAAATAATAAAACATTGCCTTTCTGGTGAGAGGGACTAAACCTTGGAACTCACAAGGCGTGGTCCTCTGACAAGCTATATCACCATTTCCTGGGTACTTAGACGGAATGCAGAATTCCAAGCAATACCTCAGACCTACTGAATTTTCACCAAATCCCCATGACATTCTTGAGAACATAAGTATTTAAGCATGAAATAGTAAGTTAATTTAACTGAATTTAATTTAAGATTATCTTCTGGGGTAAGCTGAGCTCGATCTATTTGAAATTTTTTCCTCCACAACGTGTGAAGTCACAGGGGGTGCTCAGCTCAGGGTGTCTCTTTCTACTCGTCTGTCTATGTATTATCCTCTTTACTCCTTTGCTGAATGTAGAAATCAATGTATAGCATAAGAAGTCATGTATTTTCTTTATTTCCAGAAGAAACTGTATTTTGCTTTTAATCATTTCAAGCTACATCTCGTTGCTAATCTGGACTATATTTGTCTATTGACAATGCCACTTTTTTTAAAAAAAATTTACCATGCAGAACACTGTGCAGACATGATGTCATTGGAACGAAGTATTTCAGTATGTCAATGTGTTACTTCATATAACATCGGTAATCTCTATTGGCAACTAGGGTTTCACAGTTTATGAATGACCTCTAAGTGGTACAGATTGTAATTATGTGTCTCAAATTCTGAGAACATGCCTCTGAACTTGTCTGTTACATTTAAATATATATGCATATTTTCTCCCCCAGAGGAGACATTATTTTTTTCATCCCATATTATCCCTATAGTCAAAGTAACCTTGGACAATAATTACGGGTGTGCTTTTGAGGCATAAGCATTTTCTAATCTTTCTACTGTTGTCCCAGCAGGATATTGCTTATTGGTATCATGCATTTTTATTTCATTTAAAAACAGACGATCCACTCAGGAAGATAAAGCTTAGCCATATGTTGGTAGTCTAAAAAAAGAGACAAGTCATAAATAGAAAACATATTGTGAAAATAGAGTACTTACAATATTGTCCAAACCACCATTATTTTAGGAGCTTGGGGAAAGATCAACATAAACTGTAGATAAGCTATTCTTCTGGATTTCAGAGACACAGTGGTTTTATTTCTTATAACAACAACTTTCTATCAACCACGGGAGGATTTTCTCCGTGTGTTTTCTTAGACCCTGGGAGCAGGAGGAATCTCTTTCTGTTCCAAAGGGAAACTTCAGGTTGGGCCATTCCTAGAGAGGGGGGCTTAGGGACTTCATGCAGGAGGAAGGGAGCTCCCGAAGCAGATCTCCAAGCGGCGGTGTTGGGGCTCAGGGTGAGCCCCAAGATGGCATCCCACACGGGCAGCCCACATTTGGGGCCACATGGATAGTGGGACATCCACGGCTGTAGCCCACCTGCATTCATGCATTCCTTCTAGCAGCAGCACACACTGGACACTGGCAGCGCCCCGGGTGCTGTTCTTGGCGCTCGCCACAAAGCAGTGAGGGGGGCACATGTCATCAGCCCTCAAGGTGCAGTCCCTCAAGTGGGAGAAGACAAACAAGAATAAAGCGACCACCAACAAGACACACAGACTATGAGGCAATGAGTATGATAGAAAAAGCACCGCGGAACAGGTGCACCGGCAGAGCTGGCGGGGGTGGGGGGGTAGTCTCTGTAGAGGCGGCGATCAGTCGCACCTTGAGAATCGGTCCAATACCTGGGCTCAGAGCTCCTCTCTGCCCCGTGAGATGAATGCTGGCAAAACGAGAGGCATAGTCAGAGCTCATGTTTCAAGGCTATCCCCCCCCCCCCATTTTTTGTTTATTTATCCTTTCAGTACACCCTATTACCCCATGTATAAGACTCATTCTTTTTAGAAAAAGTTGGGGTCTAAAAACTGGGTGCATCTTATACAATGGTTGTAGATTTTTTTACTTGCATTTCCTGCTTTATTTTGCAATTGTTTTTGCACTCATTGTTGAAGATAGTGATTTGTCATCAGACACAGAGGAGGACAAGCTAATGGATGGGAGTTTTGAGAGTGATGAGAAGTTGTATGAATTTTATGATGAATAAAACTTGAGTTCAATAACTTTATGAAATACACTTTTTTTTTTCAAATTTCAGGCCCCCAAATTAAGGTGCATCTTATACATGGGAGCATCTTATACATGGGGAAATACGGTATATCTCTCTCAGTGTAAAATCTAGAGTCTTTGCCATGGCTCACGACACTGCTTTCTTCCTGGGCCTGACTGTGGCTGATGGTCTGGCTTCGACCCCCACCGTTCTCCCAGCTCACTGAGCTCCAGCCACCGGTGCCTGCTCTCTACCCCTGGATGCACCAGCCCCTGTGTGGGGCCGTTGCATGGCAGTTCTCTTTATCTCCAAGATGCAGCCTCCAGGTGCCTGAATGCTTGTTCTCTTAAAATGTTTTAGGCATTTTCAGAGAAGCCTTCCTTAAACTTCCTTTACACACTGGCTAAGAAAGTGCCCCCCACTAGGGCCATCAATCGGTTTTTATTTTTTTACTGGATCTCAATGTATTCATGAATAGAGACCGATCATTGACAGCCTCAGACTGGACGGTCCCTGTGGGTCCTCTGCACCATGCAGATAACACTTGGGCTGAGAGCCAAATGACAGAGACAGATTCAGGGATGCTGAGATCAGGAGGCATGCTTCTGTGGTGAACGGAAATGGAAGCATCGAGCCTGGTAGGTTCTTGTGAGCCAGGTTAAGAGCAATGGAAAACCACGGAAGGATCCCAACCAGGGAAGGTTGTGTGTAGAGCTACCTGTTTTAAAGCTCCTCCCAGCTCTTTTGTCTACAGTAGGGATGGGTGAGTGGAGGGCAGGTCTGATAGGGGCATGAGGCTCTCTCAACGCTAGACCCAACAGCCTCCTCACTCGGGGTGTCTTATATTACATCCACATTAAACGGCAGAGGACCAAAGGTAGACTGGAATGTGGCGCTGGTGGTGGGGACGTTGAGAAGTGTCTAAGTCCAAAGCTGCAGAGGTGGACAGATGGGCAGCTATGTTAAAACAAAGCAAAGCAGGTGCTGTATTACCTGAAGGCTTAAAGAAGATGGGTGTGTCTAAGATGACCGCTGGGGCCCCCAGTTGGTGCATTCCGAGGGTGATGGTGCCCTTCACTAGGATGGAGTGTTTTGTGATGTCACGTTAGTTTCTAAATCAATATGTTGTCCTTGTTCCTGCACCGTCACCTTAGAAAGTCAGACCAGGGTTTGAAGACCACAACCTAGTAGTCCAGGTATTGCTTTAATTTTGAGTACTTTCTGTTTTGGATACAGTTGTTGCAATCAAAGCCAGACACATTTCTCTATACACAGAAACTCTTTTATTATTATTATTTTTTTAAATACGTAGTTGAGCCTGACCAGGCGGTGGCACAGTGAATGGAGCATCGGACTGGGATGCGGAAGAACCCAGGTTCGAGACCCCAAGGTCACTAGCTTGAGCGCAGGCCCATCTGGCTTGAGCAAAAGCTCGCCAGCTTGGACCCAAGGTCGCTGGCTCCAGCAAGGGGTTGCTTGGTCTGCTGAAGGCCCGTAATCAAGGCACATATGAGAAAGCAATCAATGAACAACTAAGGTGTTGCAATGAAAAACTCATAATTGATGCTTCTCATCTCTCTCCATTCCTCTCTGTCTATCCCTGTCTGTTCCTCTCTCTGACTCTCTCTCTGCCCCTGTAATAAATAAATAAATAAATACATACATACATACATACATAGTTGGCACACTTCTTTGATATGTTCAGCAAGTTAATCTTATTAATTAGCCTGACAAGAGCGTATTTATCAATATGTTCTTACCATCAAGTCTTCTTAGCTACTCATTGTGATGGATGAAGACTAATTCTGTGTGTCACAGATCTAATCTGTGTTCTCACGTCACCATCCTTTGGAGAGTAGGGAGGGACCTGACTCAGCGAGTCGTGTGTGTTTCCAGCGTTCCCACATTGATTCCAAGTGACGAAAATATAAGAATGTGGATATTAGCTCCTCCCACCTCCCCTTTTCAGACAGCTAGCCAGCTAGATGATAGATAGATAGACAGACAGACATGGACACACAGAAAGAATTTCTTTGAGTTGCAAGCAACTACTTTGTCATTTTTGAAAAAAAAATTGCAAACTTCTTATTTCTTTTTTGTGACACACAGAGAGAGACAGAGAGAGGAACAGATAGGGACAGACAAACAGGAAGGGAGAGAGATGAGAAGTATTAATTCTTTTTTGCGGCACCTTAGTTGTTCATTGATTGCTTTCCCATATGTGCCCTGACTCGGGGGCTACAGCAGAGTGAGTGACCCCTTGCTCAAGCCAAAGACCTTGGGCTCAAGCTGGTGAAACTTGCTCAAACCAGATGAGCCCACACTCAAGCCAGCAACCTCGGGGTCTTGAACCCCGGCCCTCTGCGTCCCAGTCTGATGCTCTATCCACTGCACCACCACATGGTCAGGTTAAACTTTTCTTTTTGGATAAAAGAAGGTAGGAAAGATAATTTCTCCTGGGCCAGAGTCATTTCATGCATCCATCTGTAGTGAAAACCACCTTGTCTGGTAAGGCATGACCTTAGAAATAAAACCAGATTCAAGAATATTTTATTAAAACACTATAAAAACATTATCTGTTTAAGAAAAACACAGTAGGAGCCAACCATGTTTTGAAAGCCTATTAGTACTTGCAGTGTTTGCTTTGAATGTGTCGTAGACACAGTCATCAATACACGGGAGCCCTAGCTACTGCACTGAGGGACACATGTAGTTATTCAACTTCCCAGTAGGATGGCCTTTCTAAACCATTGCCCCTTCTTGTCTTACTCACTTTATCACCCGATGACTTGCACAGGTGAACCACGAAAGGATTCCCTTATTGTTGCTTTTTCTATTCTCACATAGATCTGGTGGAGTACAAAAGCTTTGATCCAGGACCAGCTTCAATGTCACCCAGACCCAACCCTATGACCTTGTAAAGGATTGGGTTCACTGAAAGCAGTCGTGAAAGACACGACCTTGGACACGGTTTTTAAAACTGCATGTAATTCTGTTTGTTCCAGAACAAAGAGTCGCCTTCGTCGCTCCTCATCTTAGAAGAGGCGGCCAAAGATCTCAGGAGTGGTGGCAACTCACCGCCCGTTGGCATTTGTCCCGCCACCTCATCTTACGGTATTTGCCATTTGCCTCTAAGACTTCTTCTTCTTCTTCTCCTTTTTTTTTTTTTACCGGGACAGGGAGAGAGTGTGAGAGAGGGACAGATAGGGACAGACAAGAATGGAGAAAGATGAGAAGCATCAATCATCAGTTTTTCGTTGCGACACCTTAGTTGTTCATTGATTGCTTTCTCACATGTGCCTTGACCGTGGGCCTTCAGCAGACCGAGCAACCCCTTGCTGGAGCCAGCGACCTTGGGTCCAAGCTGGCGAGCTTTTTGCTCAAGCCAGATGAGCCCGCACTCAAGCTAGCGAGCTTGGGGTCTCGAACCTGGGTCCTCCGCATCCAAGTCCAATGCTCTATCCACTGCGCCACCACCTGGTCTGGCTAAGACTTCTGTGTTACAGGAAGTCACACTTCCTCCCAAAACTGCTGTTTCCCAAATTTCACTAAAATGACTCAGTGACTGCCTGAGTTTTCTGATGCTCTTGCCAAACTGCTGTCCTCTCTCTCTCTCCAGTTTCCCTTTTAAAGACACTTAACAGCTGCAGACATTCCATTTCTAGCCCTAGTTTGCTGCCTAGCAATTTTTTAGAAGAGGCAGTCAGCGCTGCGGGGTTCCCACAGTCTTTCTTGGTAAGGAACCACCATAGATCATGTAGGTACACATGTGGGTATGGGGAGAGGGAGGAGCACGGCTGTAGGAATCCAGACAGAGCCGGACAGGGCTCTGCACACTTCTGTTTCTGCATTTCCTGGGGAAGATTTAACCATGGAAATGAATCCACATTCCAATAAATGAAGAAGCCGAACCTCGATGAAAAACACAGCTGGAAATACAGAATATAGTTTCAGTTCTTTGTGTGCGTTGGGAGCAGCAGAGACCAACATAATAGTGAATTATCGTCAGAGGCATAGTCTCTGTGTGTCACTGGGTCTATTTACTTGTCTTAGAGAGTTCTGGGTAGAAGGAAAGAAAAAGGTAGAATTAAGGCCAGAAGATGGGAGTTAAACCTATTCATTTAAATTTTCATTGCATTTTAGTTGGTTTTTTTAAACATATGTGAATTTAACATCATATAAATGTGAGTGTGTGTGTGTGTGGAGAGAGAGAGAGAGAGAGAGAGAGAGCAAAATACTCAATATAAATCCTTGCTTTATTAAACTAGGTTATTCTACTCACATGCTCTTCCCCTTACATTGTTTTAATGAGTATTTACATGTAAACTTTCCTAGATTAAAAATAATCATTTTGTAGTATTTTGACTTTCTTTGCTTTTTTCATTTTAAGCAACAAATTTATTTAATTGCCAAGAAACTTAAGATGAAGGGAAAACTATCTAGGATTCATTTCTTTTTTTTTTTTTTTACAGGGACACAGGGAGAGAGTCAGAGAGAGGGATAGATAGGGGCAGAGAGACAGGAACGGAGAGAGGTGAGAAGCATCAATCATTAGTTTTTCGTTGCCGTTGCGACACCTTAGTTGTTCATTGATTGCTTTCTCACATGTGCCTTGACCGCGGGCCTTCAGCAGACCGAGCAACCCCTTGCTGGAGCCAGTGACCTTGGGTCCAAGCTGGCGAGCTTTTGCTCAAGCCAGATGGGCCCACACTCAAGCTGGCGAGCTCGGGGTCTTGAACCTGGGTCTTCTGCATCCCAGTCTGACGCTCTGTCCACTGCGCCACTGCCTGGTCAGGCTAGGATTCATTTCTTTCAGAGTAATTTATCCCTGCTTAATGACAGATAGCCCTACATGTACCAGCTATGTATAAAAAAAAAAAAAAAAAAAAGATAAAATTATCCTTGGCTTTACAATGACAAATGAAAATTCTCCAAACAAAGAAGGCATGCAAGGATTTTTACATTGTTTTTTGTTGTTGTTGTTGTTGTTAAACAGTGAGAGCAAAATAACTTAGAAGAATACAAAGGTAAGAAATGCTGTGTGAGCCTGCCCCTAACGGAGAAAGGCGGTATAAGCACAGAGTATTTTCCCCACCCTATCTCTCCACTGGTCATTTAGTTATAAAAATGCAAAAGCTCATGCCCATACATCAGCTGCCATATGTACAATAAAGGCACAGGGAAGGAGAAAATCAAAGAATAGAGGGAACCATACTGTGGCAACCAGGATATGGTGGGACCAAATTGCAGCTTTCTAACTGGGGATGTCTGCTTGGGCTGGAAGTACAAGGTCCCAGGCTAAAGGAGCAGGTCCCTGTCTTAGTGGACACCGCCTGTCTGCTGCTGGAACTGACCAGGGGTAGCTTCACCCTCCATGTCCATTGATTGGTTGCCCGTCAAGTCGGAACCTGATCTGCCTCCTTGACAGACCCTGTTGTTCACAATAGACTTTCATTTGTTTACTACATGTGTATGCCTCTTAGTTGTCAGCTGTGCGGAAGAGCTACCCTGCCCGCCAATGGTTGTTCCCCATCCAGACTCCTTCCTCAGGTTTTTCCTTGACTACGGTGAACATCAGAGTCTCCTTAGCCACCCTGTCACGAGAGGTTCCAGGTCCGCTCCAAACATGCAAGCAGCCCCAGAAGCCTATAGCATATTTCTGAGAGCACATCGTAGATTTGGCATAGAACACAACAATCAAACGTTTTATACCAGTTATTTATTGCTTCTTCTTTCTACAGATCCTAGGTTTTTCCAAAAGGGCAGGACACATTTATTTTCACATCTGCTTTTCAGACGATAGTTCCTGCACGTGTCCAGGGAGAGAAGCAGAAAGCTTTTCCTAAACATATCACTCTTTTTACCTTGTTTGGCTTTTTTAAAAAAAACAAAGGAAACAAAAACGTATTTTCTACTTATGTTATCTTTCCCCACCTCTCTGTTCCTCATAGTCATGGGCTCTCCCATCTCCACTTAAAACGAAACCTCATCTGGGAAGGCTTCATGTACACCTGCCCGCACAGTCTCGGTCCCTCCCCTATGCTGCTGAATGCCTTCCTCTAAGTCTCCATCATGTCCCTTACCAGCTTCTACTGTACATGTTTATATTCATATTCCTAGAATTACCATGTTAGGTTTCTTTGATAGAGAGTCTGTGATACTTTAATATTCATTTTTTTTACCTTGTGTATTTCCTGATATAAAACAGGGTTTTTAATATGTGCTCGAGAAAGAATCAATGCAAAAACGCAGTTGTTTTTGCTTTGTAATAATTATTACAATGGAAAGTAAATAAATTTCTTTTTTTTGTGTGTAACTTATTTCTCTCTCTCTCTCTCTCTCTCTCTCTCTTTAAATGAATGTCTCCTGCATTTCGGAGTAAACTGCACATCCAGGGACCTTGTCAGTCTTGTTTACCATTGTATTCTTAGGGTCTGGCACAGAAAGCTCATTAATAAATATTTATTGAATAAGTTAGTATTCATTGTCATAAATTAATACTATTATTAACATTACATGAGACCATAGCACATACTCATGTTAAAGGTTTGCATAGAGACATTGTTACATAAATGATCAGCAGATATTTCAGGAAAAGAAACAGTATCATTTCATGATGTTGTGAGGATTCAAATAAATTTCTTATTTTTAAAGTCATCAAGAGACTGCGACCACAGGAGGAACTGTCTTTCAGCAAAGAAATGTCTTTATTTTGCTCTGAGTTAAAATATGATGGGAACTCTACCGTGAAACATTTATATGGTACATATAAGGAGGCTGTTAGCAACAGAAACTGGTTTACCCATCAACAGCAATTTATTAACATGACCCGTAGATAAAATAACATAAAATGAGTCATAATTCTGCTTGATTTTCATTTCAGGGGTCACTTCCAGAAGAAACATTGCCATCACTGCATTTAAGAGTTTCCTTATTAAATATTTACAGTTCTTTCTTTCTTTCTTTCTTTCTTTCTTTCTTTCTTTCTTTCTTTCTTTCCTTCCTTCTTTCTTTCTAATAAAGAAGTGTCTACTAATTGCTCCAGAATTTTAAAAATGACATTCCAGGGGAATGTATTCCGAGCAGCACATTTTTGAAGGGAAAATAATTCTGAAAGTATAGTAGATACAGGCTTCCCATGAATCTGATGGAAAAGGGACAGATGCCATTATTGAGTAATGAACCAGCCAGGAGCCATCAGTAGATCACTGTGGGTAATATATTATAGACATGCTGTACTTGATATACGACTTAGACTCGTGTAAATAACTGCTACTGGACAGCCTCATAATAACCTTTCGGTAAACATTTCATTTAAAACATATCTTTCTAGTTCCTATTAAGAGTAAATTTGAAAACAAAAATTATAAACCCTTTTTTAAAAAAAAAACTCGGTTAAGATTCATCAGTATTAATAATAGCTAATATTTATTGAGCCTTTCACGGTGGCACTGTTCAAAGCAATCTATGCATATTACCTCATCATTTGTCTTTATTATGACCTATGACATAGGAACTATTGTTATTACCGCTTAATGCCCAAGGGACCCGAGGCCAACAGGGGTCAATGACAAGGCCTGTGCTACTAAGGTCAGCAAGTGGCAGAGCCAGAACTGTTTTGTCTCAGCGGGTTTGAAGCTCTTGTGCTTTCTTCTGTTGGGCAAACTGTCAGGGTAAGACACAGATTTGGCTGAAGTTTTGGTCAGGATATTATTTAAAAATATATGTGAATCTGAGTACTTCTTGTCAAGGCATCACTTAAAGCTTTTTGCATCATTGCATTTCTTGTTACTCTCTATTACCTCACTACCTAGCTGATTTTGCTGGTGCAGTTAATCGTCCTGGCCACAGGAGACATTTGATTTTCAAATTCCTTTTCTATGGCATCAGAAAAGAAAGAACAACAGAATTAAAAATGTTGAATTCTGGGAGGAAAATGTAAAGGCTTAAGATCAATAAGACTAGTTGAAAATTCAGCTTGTGGGCTCTGGCTGGTTGGCTCAGTGGAAGAGCATTGGCCCAGTGTGTGGCTGTCTTGGGCTCGATTCCTGGTCAGGGCATATAAGAGAAGTGTCCATCTACTTCTCTACCCCTCCCCTTCTCGCTTCTCTCTCTCTCTCTTCCCCTCCTGCAGCCATGGCTCAATTGGAGCAAGTTGGCCCCAGGCACTGAGAATGGCTCCATGACCTCCACTTCAGGTGCTAAGAAGAGCTCAATTGTTGAGCAACAGAGTAATGCCCTGGGTGGGCAAAGCATCGACCCCTAGGGGGCTTGCTGGGTAGATCCCGGTTGGGCACCTGCCTGTGGGAGTCTGTCTCTCTGCCTCCCCTCCTCTCACTGAATAAAGAAAAAAAATTAGCTTGTGGACCTCTATGAGTCTAAAGAATATCTATGCCTATGTCTGTGCTATCAATCTGTCTGTCTGAATTGGCTGTTAGTGGTGACCTCATTTAGTGTTAACATCAGATATGTAGTGTAGCACTTAATGTATGCAGACGCCACCTCATTCTGAGATTATAGAAGATGGAACTGACTTAAAAGACACAGGCTTGCCCACAGACATTTTGTGGTCTAAATTAAGAGACATTTGGTAGAAAGCAACTGAACAAAAGCACTATAAGAAATGTGACTCTAATTTGAGACACAGAGTTTTATAATAGAAAAAACCCAGGCTTTGGTGTCAGGATGACCTGAATAAAAATGCCAGTTTCTATTTAATAACTCTCACCTCCAGAAAACACACTAACCATTCTTCTTTGTTGTTGACCTATCTAGGGATGGGCGTAGTTGTTCATTTCTTTTCTTCCACAAAGAGCTTATGAAGCGCTGAAATTCAATTTGTTTAACTTTTTTGTGTTTTAACGTTCTCGTGGGGGTTAAAACCATAATTTTTGTACTTTATGGGTCTTTTCTTTTGAGTTGTCCTTTCTGCTTTTACAAACATGAACTGATTTTCATTTCTAATATGGTATTTTTTGGTTTTAGAATATTCATTGAATCGCTTATTTGCATTGTCAATTTTTCTTTTTTTGCTAAAATTTCCTATCTGTTCATGCCTATTGTTCACCTTTTCTATTAAACACATCAATGTAGTTATACTAGTTATTTTAAGTTCTTGTTTATTGATTCTATTCTTCAGAATATCTTTGGGTTTATTTCTATTGACCATTATTTCTTCTGAGAATAGATCACATTTTTGCATTTCTTTGCATGTCTTATAATTTCTATAAATCTGGATATTGGTAAAGAAAAAAATGCAGACACTGAAGTAAATTATATTTACCCCAAATGAAAGATATAGTCCTTCCTATAATTCTGAGTCTGGCAGGGGTTATAGTTTGGATACATTTCAGGACAGCACTCCAAATAATTTGAGAATACCATTAGAATTCTCCCTCAAGCAGGACTTGGGCTTTAAGCCCAATGAAATCTTGAGCCATCTTACTTCTTTATAGTTCTGCTTTTCAGAACACCAGCAAGCTTTCTGGGCACTCCAGCGCAGCTTTGATCCTTGCAGGGATCTCTCTCCTCCTCTGTGCGGAGCCGTTACTGAGTTCTGTCCCATCATTGCATGCTGTCCCAGTACTGAGCTCTGTCCTGGTACTGAGCTCTGTCCCGGTACTGAGCTCTGTCCCCTCACTGAACTCTGTCCCAGTACTGAGCTCTGTCCCCTCACTGAGCTCTGTCCCGGTACTGAGCTCTGTCCCAGTACTGAGCTCTGCCCCAGTACTGAGCTCTGGCCCCTCACTGAGCTCTGTCCCGGTACTGAGCTCTGTCCCAGTACTGAGCTCTGCCCCAGTACTGAGCTCTGGCCCCTCACTGAGCTCTGTCCCATTACTGAGCTCTGTCCCGTCACTGCGCCCTGTCATGCACTCAGTGAAGTCTCCATATACTTTGAGGCATTTCTTTCAGCACCTTCACTATTTTCTTAGCTTCTTCCCTGTGTACTGGTGAAGATCCCATGGGGGAAAAGATTGGCAGATGGGTGCAGGCTCAGTCTGCATCTGGAGTTCCTCGAAATTCCAATCGGCATGCGAGCCTCCATGTGACCTTGACATGTGTGGCTGGTTTCTCCTCACCCTGAAAATTCCACCGTTGACATTGACTTTCCCTCTGTCCTGCTGAGTTCCCAGGGACGAACGTAGCAGTTCTGTCTTCCTTCCTCGGTGGAGCTGGTGCGACTCACAAATTCAGTTCCTTTGACTTTTTTGTGTAATTCACCCCTCAAGGGGTGTAAAAGACTATAACATTGATAGTGCATATTCATCATTTCAGTTGTTCTGTTGGAAGAAATCACCTCTTGTGATTTTTCTGCTTTCTGACTAAATGAGGAAATCTTACTTTAACCATTTCGAGTTACTATTCTGTCACCTCTGAAAGAAGACCTTTGGTGATGATTTTAAGAGAGTCTGTGAAGACTATTGAATACAGTGCCCAGCATTGGTAAGTGCCAGGTAAGGAGGAATGTCCTTCCTCCATTGAGTTGGATAAAGAAGTAAACAGCTGTGTGGGTTTGTCCTGACCAGCATCTGGAAAGGGGCTCAGTGTTGAAGACAGAGGGCACAGAGTGACAGGAAGAAGTAAAGAGGACTGAGTCCCTTGTCTTCTTCCATTATCCCCTCTCACCAGTATTTTCCAGAATGCCTACTTGCTGATGGTGTTTGTGAGAGGGGTTTTCTAAAGGTTACTTCTACACCAGAGAGCTGGTGCTCACCTGTGAGTTCCCTGAACTCTTCCCTGTGCATCCATTACATACTCCACAGAAGCAAAAGCTGGTTCTCTCCACGTGGGTTTGGTTCGAAGGGAATGGAAGGTAAAGTGGAGGTTGTGGAAACCTAACCGGATCCGACACAAGGACAACGAAGCTAAGGACAGAGACAAGCACCAGGGTAACAGAAGAAAGGAGGAGAACGACTCCACAGTCCAGCACAGGGGACAGTGGCGGACTGAATTTCTGTCTAAAGGAAGGAAATGGATTGAGAGCTCCCTCTATGGAGTAGTGAAGAGCTGCAGGTGAGCATGGGGGCTCACTGAGGCCGCCCCCCTGGAAGAATAACTGGTTCATTGAGGGCAGGGCAGAGGTCCTAGGGGCAGTTCCATGGTCAGTTGCATTGAGTCCTGTCTGAGTTTCCTCTTGATGGCTTCTATGTCCCCCAGCCAAAGAGTCTTTGTATCCAAACTGCTTTTCTCTCAGCAGGAAAACCAGATGGGTGACCCCAATAGGACGCTGAAGATGAAGTAAACCTTCATGTACTAAGAGGTTCTCATTAAACAGGATCGCACATGCCTGTCCCCGCCCTCCCGTGTCATTGTGAATGCCTGATTCATGGAAAAAAAAGGCGGACAGGAAATCACAAGCGAAGGCAAAACATCAGAAGAGCCTCTCGCACATTTTATTCGGGTCAATAACAAACGAAAGGCTCATTGAGCTGAAATCCCGTGGGAGTGGCTTACCCATGCGTGCGCCTGACCTGTCAGTGCCTCCACGGGGCCTCCCAGCTGCCTCAGGGTCTCTTGTTGCTCTCCGGAGGCAGCAGCTGAGCTCTCAGCCTTGCCACGATTTTCTGCACAATCTGGGAGCGTTTGACAGAAAAAAACAAACAAACCAAACAACGCTTACAGTGAGTGTATGCACAGGCCAGATACTGTATCTACCCCAAAGGTGTGTTTTCTCCTGATGAGAGTTGTACGGGGTGGTCCTGCAGCCATTTTCTGTCTCTTCCTCCCCCTTCACTCCCCACGTCTCTAGAGAAGCATCGCCCCCCACTGTGTCTGCATCTCTTCGTAACTCTCTCTAATTGGGGAGTGAGAGTCTCTTGATTGTCCAGTTTTATCTGCTGAGTAGTGCAACATAGATTTTTAATTACATGTATGACTTCTCGCTGGTCTCTCTGTGGCCATCACTTCTCCAGGACATGCAGATACATTCTGAGTGTTTGATTAATTTACAGGTCATTGACCTTGGTAGCTGTTGCATGAGTTACGTAGCCTCTCCAGTCTCGTCAAAACCGCAGTCCGCCACCCACCCCGGGCTTACCTATGTGTCGACGCTCAACCCACTGAGCTTGAGTTGGAGACATGGCAGGATGATAAAGAGCCCAAGAGGCTGGATGAGGATCACAATGCCAGCTCTAAGACCAGTTCTCTGACATGGGGCAAGTGTTCTTCAGAGCTGTTCCCTCTATCTACAAAGTGGGCATAATCATAAGATTTCTGCTCCACACTTGGGCCCTGAGGGAAGACAAAAGCAAGTGCCTCAGGATAATATTTTAATCTTGAGTCAGATATGATTTCCATATCAATCCCTCCATTTCTCAGCTTTCTTTGGGGCCAAGCAGGGCTTCCTGGTCGTGCTACCTCTAAGGGCAATGTGGCGCATTCGTCTCTCTGATGCACCCCTTCCATATGTCCTCAGATTGGTTCTGGTCCAAGCAACTAAAGAACCCTGATTTCCAGTATGCATGGAGAAAAAGAGCCACTCTTCCTGTGACCTGTGAGGCTTGACCAGGGGACTTCAGAGAGGATCTTCTGCTTCCCTTTCCAATTTAGGGTCTTTGGTAGATATGAAATAATCAATGCTGGTGGCTGTGAATAGTAGCAACCCAGAGGAAAGCAACGATGCAATGTGCCTGTTTCCAATGCCGGTTCTTTGTAGACAAAGTTGAAGGGAAAACCAAACGAAATGATCTCAAATTCAGAAGCCCCCAAACGCCACAGCTGTAGACTTTGGTTTACCATTTCAGTGGAAATTCTTTGAAAAATATCTACCCCATCCCTGTCGAATCTCCATCTCTTGCATGAAAATTTACCCATCAACGCTCAAACCTCTATGGTCTGCTCCTCTCACTCCATATTTAAACAGCACTTAAAAGGGGATGACAGATATTCATTAAGAGAGAAAGAGTCCTTAAAGAAACCCAGGACCCTGAACAAGTACATTGGGCTGAATCAGCCACCTGCATGCACCCTTACAAGTTTCACAGGGAACAATATGGGCAAAGAAAGACTTTAAAACCTTTTATCACTGTCTGAAATTCAGGCCCCTAACTCAGGTGGTTCTGTTGCTTCCAAGAGAAGCCTATAATGGTGTGGACCCCCATCAAGTCAATGGCCTCCTCCTTCCTCCCTCCCTCCCCAAGTCTTGCATTGACCACTCCAACAGCAAAGAGACAGGACTCCAGGACATGCCCATCAGCGGGGAAAGAAAACAAATGCAGACCCCAGTGTGTAGGGGGAGTTGTCCTAGGCTGGACAGCTACAGGGCCCCACATCCCCTCACCTGACCAGCTGTTACCTTGGGAAAACATCCCATAAGCTGGCAATGGATGGCAGCGTAAGCGTCAGGGTGGTGGCTGCCTGGATCCTTTTCAAGTAGTAGCATCCCTGGCTGTCCCCACTCCCGGGAAGAACGACAGCTACTGAAAGAGAAAGGGTCCTGGACTGCTATCTCTTTCTCCTTTGAAAAGAAAAATCTATAATAATATATAGTGTAGCCTGACCGGGTGGTGGCACAATGGATAGAACGTCGGACTGGGATGCAGAAGACCCAGGTTCGAGCCCCTGAGCTTGCTAGCTTGGGCGCGGGCCCATCTGGCTTGAGTGAGAGGCTCGTCAGCTTGAACCCAAGGTCGCTGGCTTCAGCAAGGGGTGGCTTGGTCTGCTGGAGGCCCCCGGTCAAGGCACATGTGAGAAAGCAATCAATGAACAACTAAGGTGTTGCAACGGCAACAAAAAACTGATGATTGATGCTTCTCATCTGTCTCCGTTCCTGTCTGTCTGTCCCTATCTGTCCCTCTCTCTGGCTCTCTCTCTGTCCCTGTAAAGAAAATATATATATATGGAACAGAAGATGGGGGTGTACACTATATATATATATAGTGTACACCCCCATCTTCTGTTCCATATAGCTACATTGTCCCCAGTCTGGTTCATCTCTGCATTCTAGAAGAGTGTGTCAAATGTTCCTGTCGGTCAAGGAGTTGCCTCTTTGTAGCTTTGGTGCTGCGGTCTATGACCTCAAGGGTGAATTTCCGCTGTCCACATTTCCTCTCCTGTTTCTAACATTTCAAAGTTATTTCATTGACTGGCGTTTACTTAGTGGTCACTCATGAAGTTCTAGATTATCTTAAATGCACTGATACTGGATTTTGGCCAATTCTAATTGTGATATTATAGAGTTATTGTAAGGAATTACTTAAAATTTGGTGGTGATAAGTTGATGTTACTATGAAAGTTACAAGCCGTATCTAATTTTCAATGTCTATATGGACAAAGAAGGGGTATCCTAACTTAAACTTCTGCTTATCTCCATAGGATGTTTCCACAATAGAAAAAAACCCCAAAAAACTAAATAAGGTGAAGGAAAATCTCCCAGAATGTGGAGACAAAAATGTAAAAAATAGCAGAGAGTGATGAGACTGTGGAAAACCCACTAAGGTCAAACATAAATTTAGCATATTTTCAGGGAAAGACGGGGGCAGGGAACAGTAGTCAAAGAAATAACATAAACATTTCCCAGAGATAAGGACAAACACACCTCTAAAAATTACAAGGGATAAGGTGGAAGGTGTGCTTATCTTTATTGAGTGCTCAATGTGAAAAATAAAAGAAATGGTGTAAGTTGTTTGGAAGAACGTTTCAGAGTATTAGGAAAACGAGACCTACACAGGAGTGGGCATAACATTGATAACACCTTAGATCGCTAAGCATCAGCCACAGAGAGATGTTTTCCGCAAAGTTCCTAATGAAGACCTGGCTTCCCCTTTAAAGGGTAGAAAGTGCAGGCTTCTCACTGCCTTGCCAGCGGCTGAGGAAAGAACAGGTGGATGGCATCCCGGCAACAAAAGGGGGTGGAATGAGAGTGGCTACATAACACGACCAATCCTCAATTAAATGTAAACCAGAGGGGCCCTGGCCGGTTAGCTGGTTAGCTCAGTCAGTTGAGTATTATCTCAAAACAACAAGGTTGTGGGTTCGAGCCCTGATCAAGGCACACATGGGAAGCAACCAAAAAATGCACAATTGAATGGAGCAACAAATGCTTTTCTTCCCCCCTCTCTCTCCCTTCCTCTCTCTGATTCAAAAAATCAATCAATAAATCCTGGAGTGTGAAGGTATGAAGGTTGCTCATTCAATTGCTGGTTAGGGAACGTGCAGAAACAGCTTGATGTTCCTGTTTCTCTCAAAAGAAAACACACACACACACACACACACACACACACACACACACACACCCCGGAATGTTGGGGGAAAGCAAACTGTTCCACAGACTTGATGTGCTGGGACTGTTAGGGATGAGACAGTGACCCAGCACACAGGAAGAGAGACCCAAGAAAGCCAGAGCCGCTCCGAGGGTCAAGAACCTAAGTACTCTGTGCTGTTTCCCTTAGAATACCAAGGGGCACTGCAGGTGCCACATGACGCATGCTCCAGAGAACGTGTGATACACTTACTAGTTCACAGTCTGCATACATTGAAGAAGTCTGGAGATCACATGACCAAAGGCCAACAGGAGTTTTCTTTGGATGGCAAGATTATTTTATTTTCTTTGCATTTATTTAGAAAGAGAAATACTTACACATTTTGGGGAAAAGAATAAAGCCAATTTCTTTCCCCAATGGGTTAAATCAAACTTAGAACTGTAATGATTATGGCAAAGGTACGCGGCCCTGGTGAGCTTGGCGCCTAGTCCAATAACGCAGGTCCAGCTGAAGCCAGGAGGAGGCCGCCGCGTGGTGTTCTTATCAATCTTTGCAGAGCAGTGGAGGCAAGCTTAGCTCACAGTGTTGGCTCCTATTGAGGACAGAAAATGCTGCGACAGCGCTTTGAGGACCACAGCTGTGTAGGTACGGTGAGGCTCCCGGTGTGTACAGCGATTCGTCCGCTCTGTTCCACCTTACAGGTTGGGTCGCTGAATTCCACGCAAACCCTGGAGACATGGCTCGGTTTCCGGCGCCATGATGGTTGCTGCATTCCTAGGCTCTCAGGTTCTGAATCGAGGCCGGCAGAGAAAATAAAATAGAATTCATCTAGTCCTGCAGGCGGCAGAGGTTCCTGGTTCCTGGCTTCTTTTGTAGGTGAAGAGATGTCCCGCCCCGCAGGGAGCCAGCAGGGCCTTTGGTCATGTTTTGGCCAGTAGGGAGGCAGTGGCACCTGTCCTCTAGGCGACAGGGCATGCTCTCCCTTCAGTCTTTCCTCCTCCCGGCGTCCGCGTGGAGTGCAGTCATTAACAATGAGCCCCACTGACTTGACAGACGGGGGGAGGCCTGCATGGGCCAGCGACGTGCTGGGATGAGCCAGGACCTCCAACACTGTGCACGCCTGGACTGCCGCTCACGCGGCAAACAAAATTCCCTTTGGTTTCAGCCATGGTGCTTTATTCCCCCATTACAGCATCTGAAAAGTGCCTTAAATAATACATTTTTATTCTCAGAATTGATGGGGCGACAGAAATGTGCCTTCTTCCCCGGGGTGGTCAGTTTAAATGCATATATGAGAACTCGCAGCTCCCTCACCTACTAGAAAGTGAGCACCCTCCCTCATTTTAAAACCTCATAATCCTCATTATTTATGTATTATTATTATTTTTTTTTTGTATTTTTCTGAAGTGAGAAATGGGGAGGCAGACAGACAGACCCCTGCATGCACCCAACCAGGATCCACCTGGCATGCCCACCAGGGGGCGATGCTCTGCCCATCTGGGGCATTGCTCGGTTGTAACCAGAGTCATTCTAGCGCCTGAGGCAGAGGCCATGGAACCATCCTCAGGGCCCAGGTCAACTTTGCTCCAATGGAGCCTTGGCTGTGGGAGGGGAAGAAAGAGACAGAGAGAAAGGAGAGGAGGAAGGGTGGAGAAGCAGATAGATGCTTCTCCTGTGTGCCCTGGCCGGGAATCGAACCCCAGACTTCCACATGCTGGGCTGACGTTCTACCACTGAGCCAATCAGCCAGGGGCAATCTTCGTTATTTAAATATTAAGATCGCAGCTGGGCAAAGAGGAAACTCTTTATATTCGGAAGTTATTTTTTCCCCTCTCCATGTTTCTTCAATGACATGGGTCACAGGTATTCCCAGTGAGATTACTGGGCATGATGAAAAGGTCACCCCACCAAATATTCTCTGAAATGAGACACAGCCCATAGGCACCTGAGGTTACTGATGTTATGAAGATTTTAATATCTTTCTGTGAAACTCTTCAATAGCAGCTACAATCAATAGTCACAGTTATTTTCTTGGACAAGGCGAGTTCATATTCATGCTCTGCTTGAGGCCCAAGAGGGCAATTCATGTCTATCGATTAATACAGATAAGATATTAAAACAATACAGAAATGGTAATAAAATAATGCATAGCATTGCCAGGATCTCTGGCAATCATCAAATCGCATCAGCGCAACACAAAGGTATTCATTTTGCCTTGAAAAGTTGTACAAAATTGTCTGCTGAGAGTCCCACACTCACAGTAGTAGACAATAATGTTACAAAAGTAGCAGCAGCAATGTCCAATCTAACTCTCGGTGCTGAGATGAATAGATGCAATGAAGTTAAACCAAGTTCCTGACTGTCCTGAAATCCTTTCTGATGAGATGTATTATTTGGTTTGAGGGGTAGAAAAATGCAACAAGAGTCACATGACTGATTATGTTCTTCTGAGATTCACATTAACATTCATCAGCATTCCATTTGGAGTGATTCCAAGGAAAATCACTCTAGAATTTTTAATTTGCCACAGTTAAGCCATATTCAAATTGAGTAGATTTTCTGTGTACTGTCTATTAATTTCCAGGTGAAAAAAAATTAATTTTCCCTGAACTGGGTGCGGGTGGGGTAAAAATACTTTCAAAATAACTTACATCTGAATCATTGTTTTGACTTTTCAGTGTATTTTGTAGCAATGTAGAATTTCTCTAAGAATGTACAACTAGTTAAAACAACTAGTTAATCTCTTCTTGCCACAGAACTGCTACTCAGGTACCAGGTAGTCCCAGCTAGTTTATTTTGCTTCTAGTCTAATGAAGATCACATTTGCTTTTTCTTCACTTGTTCTCTGTACTTACAAAATTTCCTGAAAGGTAACACTGTGTTCTCTTTGGAGAGATGGGAGAGAAGAATGTGGGGACACTCCCCTGGGCCACCCGTCCTGACTGATCATGCTCGTGGGATGCAGGCATCAGAGGGCTGCGTGACCCACAACGCAAGCCAGGGTCCCCGTCACCGGCCATCAGCTTCGGTCTCTCATTTAATTTGTTTTTGTCATTGACAACCAGGGTTAGCCTCTTGTCTCAGGACTAAATCACAGTCAGCTTTGGCGATTTTCTCCTCGGACTTCTCCCAAGGTTCTTTGCAAGGAGGCTCAGAACCCTCTGCCCTTCCTCTGCATGTGCCCTGCCTGGGTGCCCCTCAAAGAGGTTCCTGGGCCTGACAGGCTGCCTTCTTGCTTGGTGCTGGCAAAGCCCAGAGCCCCGCCACCATCCCTGTGTCAGCTCTGCAGGCGAGAAATGACACCTTGCCTCCCTGTCATTCATGGGAGTGCCGGCTACTTCTCCCCGCGGTGGTCAATTGTCTTCTGAGGGTGTCAGGGTTAAAATGAAAATACCTGTGCATCCCCAAATAGAAATAACTCATTTGAATACACGTAATTGTCACCCCACAGATTGCTTATTACACTAAAAAATTATACAGAGACACTTACAGGACAGATGAAGGTAAAGATGATGTTTTATAAAAAATGAACCTTATTACTGAAATTCGGTAAGCTCGCCCCCTGTCATGAATCCCCACTGCCTTAATCCCGATAATGAGAAACTTTCAAACTAAGTGTGTCCTGAGAAGCCATCTCTGCTGAACAGAACGCTCCACCTAAGAAAACATTTGGTAATTGTAAAGCAATGTCGGTATTCCATCAATGAGTCCCGATCCATAGTAACCTCCCCTTAAACTACCGGGAGTTGATGTAGAATTCTGCAGTCTTTACTCTGTGAGATTTGTCCTTCTAGCCTATCAGAAGGAGATTCAACTATTTATTTCTTTTCATGAGGATCATAATCTAAATTTATTAATTATACTGCATAGACAGTTCCACTGTTCTGACCCATGAATACCTAATCAGGTGTGTTTTTACATTAAGAACATTGTATCTTGTACATTTTCTCTATACTCGGGTGGTGGGAATAATGTCGAAGGTGCTGGGAATTTGAGGTCCTGCCGCGGGTCAGAGTTCAGGACCTCTTCCCTTGTCATCATATTCCTGGTGCCAGGGGTACCTCGTCGGGATGTTGACAAGAGCATTTTGATGAGAGGGCAGGTGAAGAAATGCTTGTTTTTGTGGTAGGATTGAGTCAAGCCACAGAGCTTCAGGGCAGGTGTGGTGATGGCGCCCCGTGAACTCCAACACACCGTGTCCATCGTCACAATGCCTGTCCCTCCGACAGAGAGTGTCAGGTGTCAGCTCTCTGATCACGTTGCCGCCAGGCTGGAAGTGGCAATGTTTGATTATCTCTGAAGCTGGGCGTAGCATTTTGAAAAAACAAGGATCTTTGTGGATGCTAGTTGCACTGCGAGCGGAAGATATTGCTATGTCTGTCATTTAAACAATAACTCGGGACACAAGATGTCAGTCCCTGGTAAAGACACAGTTAGCTTTGTAATGAGAATGTATGGAGTTTCCACTGAGCATATAGCCATCTAACAAGCTGACTTCAAAATCACTCTATCCTTTCTTCTCCTCTTATCCCCACAGGAAAAGCATGTTTCCAAACCAGCAAGGACAAGTGTTCAGGAGCCACACAATTTTCCCCTGCTTTGTCTTTGTGGAGGTAAGAAAATTCTGGAAATTCTTCTTTAAAATATGCATCATTTAAAAGAAATACCCCATCCTTTCAGAAATTTTCACTCCCTTGTATACACTGAAGCTTTAATCATCGAAATTTGTAATGCCAAGGGTTTTTCATCTTGAATGTTTCCCGGTCACAGTGATTGTGTATATGGGTGCCCCATTTGTGTTACGCGACCATAAATGCCTTTCTAGATCCAGAGTGATGCTTTCATTACGTCACCTATGTGTTTCTTTCTTTCTGCCTCAGTTTTTCCAATATCCACCCATTTTCCCCACAAGCCCTTCCTCACCCTAGCCTAGGATGTCCCAGCCTTGTTCTGGAACTCTATAGTGTTCACTCAGCTTGATTGACTAACATACCTACACCCGACCCTGAACTAGCCAGCGAGCCCCAAGGTCAATGTCATGTGTTTCAGCATCTTCTGCTTCTCTTCCTGGGGAAGCGTTGCTCCCCTATTTGGGTTCCCTCCACCTCATGTTGCCTCTCTCACCTTCGTTCCCACCCACTGGACAAGATTTATAAGCTCTTTGTTTAGACTCATCACATCCATCAAGGATTATGAAGAAGTTGGGAGGATGAAAAGTGAGGGAACATTTCCAAGATTTTTGTGTCACACAAGCCAATTGTGTGCTCCTGACTTAATGTGCTTCTGGATGGACCATCACCCGTATTGGGCTTTGATTTGTGTGTACATAAATAACCTCCCCATAGCACGCCCACCCACAGGGGTAAAGGAACACCCCATTGAAACCTACTTGGCCAGCCCTGTATGATGCTGTAATACTTGCTTGCTTATTAAATATATACACAAGAGGACAAATATCACAAATACATATTACTGCAGCCTTATCTTTATCATGGCAATATAATTTCCAAGTTATAATGAATAAAATTAATATTTTAATTAAGCCGGAAATGCTAAATTGGAGTAGCCATCTTCCAACAGTGTGATTATAGTGTAGCGCTCAGACATTACACCGGCTTTCCCGGAGTCAGCCTCATTTCTGATGGCTGCATGGCTGCTCCCCCGGACCCTTCTGTAAGTGACTCGGGGTGCGTGTGTGTCTGGGGGAGACAAAGGCATCAAGATATGAGGCAGCGGGGAGGGTGCCATAGCTGGGCAGGTGGGCTTGCGATCTCCCCAACGTTTCGATGATATAAATCTGCTTTTTAAAGCATGAAAGCTACAGGAAACTAAGTTCTGAAGAAAACAATCTAGTAAAAACACAAAAGTAAGCTGAAATCAACTGTGTTTTGTATTTATGGCAAAGAACTTGAACTTTAACATGTGACATATTTACATAAAGGGAATAAGTTGGTGAATGATGAGCTAGGTACAGTGCTTTCTTTATAGCTGGGAGGAAATATATGCTATTTTGGGGGGGTGGGGGAGGGGGAGGAGGGTTGTGGGGGGATAGATGGTGATGGGGGGAGACTCGACTTGGGGTGGCGACCACAGAATTGCGCACCTGAAACCTGGGTAATTTTGTTAGCCACCGTGACCCCAGTAAATTCCATAAAAAGGAAAAACCAAACCAAATAAAAATCCACCACATTTTCTTTCATGATACAGGGAAGATCTATCACAATGGCAGTTAGGAGAATTGGAAAACTCAGCTAGACTACAAGTGAAACGAGAAGCAGCTCCCAGGTTGCTACAGAGGGCTGGGCGCCACGGGGCACAGGTGCACGCTGGTGACTGTGACTGGGTCTCACGGGGAGACAGAGCAGCAGCAGCACGGGAGCGGGGCAGGGTAGGCAACAACCTCTGACGTCCCATCTTGCTCTTTAACTCGAACTAATTCCCGTGTCTGCAGCGACAGTGCTCTTTAGAAGGATTCTGACAAAGGCACGGACACCTGAGGGTGAGCTGGGGATACTTCCTAATTATCTACACGGGAGATCCAGGGATACAGCGAAGCAGAAAGGAAACAGCTGAGGCTTGTGGGGAAGGCGTGAGCGGTGACTCAGCTGTTCTAAATTAACCTGAGTCGTACCTTAGCCGCAGGGATGAGGGGAGCAGACACTGCCAATCTACCAGGGTCACTTGGGGTGATGCTCGCCTGTGCCTCAGTTAACTAGAGTGACAAGAAGCCTTTGGGAGACTGGCATTCATCTATCTCACTTTGCACGGACAAGGGGACAAGATGCCCCCTCTTTTCCTCACTTTTCGTCAACCCGGTCTACCTTACCCTCCATCGGATGAGCCAGATGGGGGAAGGACACTCAGGTCTGGTTTCCTGGACCCGCTCTGGCTAGCTCAGTCCCTCCACCCCAAGGAGGAGAGCCCTGCACGGGGTCTCTGCATGGGCTCCCCGGCTGTCTCTCTCAGAGCGGGGACCTGTGCGACCGTCCCCTTCACGCCCCCATACCCTTCCCAGGCGGCATGTCCATGTTTGATCATTGTTTCAGGTGGAGGTGACTTTTGTTTCTCTCTGACTTTAAACTAAGACATGGCTCAGGGACATGTAAACAATAGATTTATTAAGCCACGTGTTTAAAATGTCATTGTACTCACCTCTGTTTGTGGAATGCCTTCTCTACCGCAGGCAAATCTGTTAGGCTCTGGAGCGCCAAGGTGATGAAAACAGATAATATCTCTTTCCCTGTGGGTGTCCCATGCCAGTGCGCAGGGCGAACCACTGCCAGGCAGCAAGCAGAATATTTAGAGTTCCAATTGTGGATAAGCGCGCGCGTGTGTGTGTGTGTGTGTGTGTGTGTGTGTGTGTGTGTATAAAAGTAGGCCAAAGAAACCAGGGCAGGGGTGGTGACCGCACTGTTACCCCTCACAGGTAATATCTGTTACAAGTTGAACATGTAATTCACCATAAATTTTCTCTTTTAAATTTATTTTACTTTTCATCTTTTCATTATTTATTGATATAAATAATGCACACATAGTAGAAAAGGTTAAAAAGTGTTAAAGAGTTATCACAAAAAAAAACTGCGGTCTGCTACCTCTGTGCCCCACCACGAAGTAACTTTCTAATGTTTCTCCAAACGATATGTGTGTATGCTGCTGTGTCGTGATTGGTGTGTAGATTTTAGATCACCTCCGTTGACTTCTTTTTAGGAGACTGAAGACGTTAGCCTTTATATTCCTTACTCATTCTCCTATAGCAGGCATACCACCATTCCAGGCAAAACCTATATCCACAATGTCTTTACTCTTATTGTGGCTATGAGAGTCCATTCAAAGAGAGTGCTAGTGCTTTATTTCCTTTCTCTTACAATTTTTGCTTGTCTCGGAGTCAATAAAGGCTCCATTGTCTTATTTGCTTCATTTTCTTTAACTCTGGTTAACCCCTGGCACACAAGTTAACAGCTCTATTAGCAATGCCTTACAACAATTTCCTCCATGAAGAAGGTACCAGATAATCCACCAACAACGGTTTTCCCTCCTAATCTCTCCTGTGACTTTCAATCCCTTCCTTCAGACTGGTCTGCTTGCTCCCTAGGTCTGGCCCACACGTTGGGTCTAATTGTGCTCTGCCACCATCCTGGGAATGGTCTTTGTCTTTCTCCCTTCTCCTGTGTTGTGCTGTTTGTTTGTTATTTCCCAGGTCTCCTGTTCTTGGTTTATTCTCCCATTTTAGAGGAGGTCTTCCAGTAAATCCCCCCTCCTTACCCCACTCCAGAAGTACACGTGTTGGTTGTCTATTTCTTATGGAACAAACCCCTACCCACTTAGTGGCTTGGAATGGCACCCATTTATTACCTTGCCACTCCGTAGATGAGAAGCCTGATTGACTTGGAGGGCACTGGGCTAAAGTCAGGGAGGGGGAAGGGACAACCCCTGTCCTGTCTGTTCTAGTTCCTGGAGGCTGGTGTACCGGCTCCATCACCAAAGCCAGCAATGGCGAGTGGCGTCCCTCTCACATGGCATCTTCCCGGACTCCTCTTCTGCCTCTGTCTTCCATCTGTAAGGACCTTTGTGATTAATTTGGGCCCTTCTGGAGAAACTTCCTGCTTTAAGTTAGCTGACGAGTAAACCTTACTTCAGCTACAACCTCATTTTCCCTTCACCATGTAAGGTAACATGTTCACGGGTTCCGGAGTTTGGGACATGGACATTTTGGGAATCATTTACTCCCCATACCTAGGGATCCACGGGAAATGTGTTTTAAGATCTTTGCTGTACATGGATATCTGATGAATGGATTGGCTGGATATAGAATCCTAGGTTTAAAATTATTCCATTCATAATTTATAAAGGATTATTTTCCTGCAACTCAGATAACATTTCTGCATCTCAAGGAGCATTAAGAAACTTATTGTTATCACTGGTGTTGCAACATCATATCATCACATCTCTTAGTTCAAATAGCTTTTATTTATTGATCTGGCACTTGTTAGGGTCCTTCCACTTTGGAGACAAGTATCATTTGGTTCTGATTTTTTTTACTCTAAATTCCTAAAATTATTGATTTCTCCCTCATTATTTTTTTCTATTTTCTCTACCTGGAGCTCCTATAGTTTGGATATTGGATTCCCTGGAGAGCATGCATATATGAGACACTGTGTCTTATGGTTACACCACTTACTCGGCAAGGAGAATGCATATGGTCTCAAACATTCACCATGCAAAGTAGACAATGCTTTCTATTCTAATTTATGGTAAGACAATAGGCTACTGGTCTACTGTATTTCCCCATGTATAAGATGCACCCAGTTTCAAAGAATTTGGGGTCTAAAAGCTGAGTGTGTCTTATACAGTGGTTGTAGATTTTTTTACTTGCATTTTCCTTACTTTTTCCTGCTTGTTTTTGCACTAATTGTTGAAGACAGTAATTCATCCTCAGACACAGATGAGGACAAGCTAACAGATGGGGGTTTTGACAGTGATGGGGGGTTGTATGAATTTTATGATGAATAAAACTTGAGTTCAATAACTTTATGTCATATATTTTTTTTCAAATTTGGGCTGCAAAATTAAGGAGCATCTTATATGTGTGAATGTCTTATACATCCCACCGGATGCCTTTGAACGCAGTCAGCTCTCTACATTTTTCCAGGGCTCCTGCTGATACCTCACGTCCCTTCCTCATACTTTCTTTTTACCTTGTGAAAGTATACTTTTTGAAAAGTACGAATAAATGAACAAAGGGTGGTGCTGTGGCTGTTCACGACACCCTACCCATTGGACAAAGTCAGGTGCTTTGGAACCGTGGTGATTTGTGTCCACTGCTCTCAGGGAGCATTCTGATGCCACAAAGCATCTTCCCATGCAGGCTTGCTGTGTTTCCATTCCTGCAGATCCCTGTGCTGCGAAAAATCCAGATGGGAGGCCTTCCGTCTGGTCATGCCTCCCGTACTCAGCGATACTCTGCAGGGATTCTCACGTTCATCCCAATACCGCTGGGGGGTGTGCGTGGCCTACTCCCCACAAGGGTGCTACCAGCTGACGTGTTGCGAGGATTTGGCCTTTGCTGTGTCTTTGAGAAATGGCCAATTAAAAACACCAATGAGTGGGATAGCTGGGTCAAAGGGCAGTTCCATTTCTAATTTTCTGAGGAATCTCCATACTGTTTTCCACAGTGGCTGCACCAGTCTGCATTCCCACCAGCAGTGCAGGAGGGTTCCCCTTTCTCCACATCCTCGCCAGCACCTATAATGTGTTGTTTTGTTAAAGAGCGCCATTCTGACTGGTGTGAGGTGGTATCTCATTGTGGTTTTAATTTGCATTTCTCTAATGATTAGTGATGTTGACCCAGCTATCCCACTTATAGGAATATATCCCAAGGACACCATATCACTGACTGAAAAGAAGAAATGCAGCCCCATGTTTATGGCAGCATTGTTCACACTAGCGAAGTTCTGGAAACAGCCGAGTGTCCATCAGTGGATGAGTGGATTAAAAAGCTTTGGTACATATATACAATGGAATACTATGGGGCCATGAAAAAGAAGGAAATATTACCTTTTTCAACAATATGAAGGGACCTGGAAACTATTATGTTGAGTGAAATAAGCCAGGCAGAAAAAGAAAAATATTAAATGACCTCACCCATTTGAGGAATCCAAGGAACATTGAGAACTGAGGAAAGGAATTGAGACAGAGGAGGGATCAAAGAGACCAGAGGAAAAGAGGACAGAGGGAAAGGGGATAATAGGATGGGATAAACCTGAAGGGAAGGGGGGAGGGCGCTTTAGGGAGGGGGGCAAGGGAGATGTTGAGGGAAATATGGGGGAAGGGGGATGTAGTTGGGGTTACCCTAAAATCTATGTAAACACAATTAATTAAATTAAAAAAGAATCCAAAAAACCCCCAACAACAATGAAAAACAGCATCCAAACAAAGAGATTTTTTTCCAATTGGTGACTGGAACGATGGTTGACCTCGTAAAAATCTTTCACCAAAGGAAAGCAAGCTGCCAAGCTGTATGTGTATGTTTTAAACGGATACTTGTTTTGTTTGTCTTGTTTTCTCTCAACTGATTTATTTTTAAGCAGAAAAATAACACAGTTGTACTTTAACTGAGGCTGATATGCTCATAATCCCTGAATAATCTGGGTTTACTGAGTGCGGAATGTTTTACTTTTGTTTTTGATTTAGTGGAATCAGGTGTTGGAGTCAGATTCCTGGATTCAGATTCATCTTCTAATAGAAAAGAAAAATGCTTAGAAGGTAGCTTTTGGCTCCCTCGGAGACCTGCAGTTTCCATACCTGTCAAATGGAACTAGAGTGGCTACGTCACAGGACAGTTGTGAGAAATAAGTTATTTTAAGGAAGGGACACGGCTCACAAACATGAGGGAATATTTCATAGCTTTATATTTATTTTGAAATATCCCCTCATGTTTGTGAGCAGTATATATTTAGCATGATGCCTAGTACATGCTTCAGTTCTCAACAAGATTAGTTGTTAATGCTTCTCATTTATGCAGCAAACACCCACAGAGCTGCTTCCACCTGTCGGTTCTTTCCGAGGCTCCTGAACCAAGCAGCTCTTTGTCTAGGACTCACAGCCCTTCAAACCAGCGAAGCCTGTGGCGACGAGCCCAGGAAGCCACGTGTCTTTCTGCGATCTTGCTCTTTTGACCAGGTGGTTTGTCCCTGGGGTTGGTATCTGACTTAACAGTTTATAAGACTGTTTCCGGGGAAGCTCAGACATATTCCCGGCCAGTGTTGTGGAGTCGGGAAGGAAGGACAAATGACAAACGTGATTTTGCAAAGGTTGGAGTTTCCTGTACTGAGCAGGTCGAGGCCAGAGGCAGGGCCATTGAAGTTATAATAGGACACAAAAAAGTTTAAATTCTCTCTAAAATCGAGATTTTTCTCTGCATAAGTTCAAACCATCCGTCTCTGTAGATGGGCATTCATACGTTTTGCACACATTCAGTGGCTGCTTTATTTCTCCCCTCTGAGGCCAGAAACATAAAAAAAAGTGTTTGTCAATGTGGTTTGGCTTGTTAGCACATTTCTGCCCCTTTTTTGGTTCTTTGCCGTAATAATTTTAACTCCTTTATTCTTTATTAGGTCCTTGTCTCTCTTTGATTGAATTCTGAAGTTTGTTCTTTGATCCCTGACATCCCTATATTGATAGCACTGTATCAACAGCACCATACCAACAAAAATGGCTGCATGTGTGGTGTAAACTGTCGGTTACTAATGGTTCACCATCCTCCTGTTCTGGTTCTATCTAACTGAGAAATAGGACTAAAATTGAGTACTAACTTTATTGCTGGTTGAGCTAGATTGAGAACCTAGTTTGGATGGGGGGGGTCTATACTCCCCTCCCCTCGACTGGCTCCTAGGGAGGGACTCACCCAGTCCCAGGCAGGGACCCTGGGTTGGAGAGAAGACAAGCTGGGTTCACCAGGGCACTTTTCGGCTTAGTGACCACAAGGGTAGCCAGGCCCTCGGCACTGAGGGAACATGGAGGGTGGAATGAGGGGGAGTTACTTAGTAATTCAGAATTTCAACACGATGAACCTGCCTCCCAGTAAATGTGGCCAATAGATGTCACGATTTCCTAGACATCCCCAATCGGAAGTTTTACTTCTGCTTCCATGCGCAGAGTACGTAAGCTCTGTCCTCTCTCCACGCAGAAGGGGAGCTAGAAGTCAGGGAACAAGCTCTCCTCCCCAGCACTCCCAAACTTTGTGTCCGTTTTATTCTTCTGTGTTCAACACCCAAGCCTATGGGCCACCAAGGAGAACCAAGGATAGCATCGGGGATGTCCCACTCCCCACCACAGCTTCTCAGAAAGCCCCAACAAAAGTCAGAAGAAACTATTAATTGATATAGAACACACTCATGGCTAAACATTCCTTCCACAGCCCATTCTCATCCTCAAATGATTCCCAGCTACCTTGTACGCTGTCTCTTATCAGGTACCACACAACAACCTGTATGAAAGCAAAAAGCACTTCCAATAATACAGCAAAGCCTCTCAGCGCATCCCGCACTTGAAAGACACGTGATTCCTCCCCTTGTTACATTCTCAGAAACGGAAGACCCGGAGCAAAATCGGCTTCGAGTTAATTAAACGTCAAGGAAATCCCTGAGTCCCCGATCTTGCCTCTTTACCATGTGTTTCCTTCTATATTCAGAAGAAGGCTCTCACCCACGTGTAGTCTGGATCCTTTCGAGAACAAATTGGTCTTTTATTTCTTTTTCCCCGTGGGAGTAGGTATCACCCCCTCCGGCAATGTCAAGATTTAATTACTTCAACTTCAAGTCCCACTCGGGTGAGACCCGTTAGCAGACAGAGCATCCATCTGCAGGCGTCTCAGGACCCGAAGATGATCTCACCCGCGTCCCTCCCTCACACAGGGTCAGAGAGACAGCTTCCATCCTCCACGGCCACTGTCCCCATGGGTCATCCACGTCGGAACCACAGCAGAAGGGCATGGGTTTGAGTTCCATCTCTTCAGGATGTCCCTGCAGTCCAGGCCAGCTTGTGTTGAGTCTTTTTAACCCATTAGCTAAAGTTCGATGATGAGGCCGCTCCCATGAAGAGGTAAATTGGGTACGTTGTTTCCCACATTGGGTTATCTGCCTACATTTTGCAGAAAGAAACGGTCAGTCCACTGTGACCGCCACCCTCCAACCTCCAGAGCGTACTTTAAGCACTTGGCCTTTCCCTCTGTGTTCACCTCCCATCGTCATTTCTTGTCTCTCTCCCCTCTGCACTGCCGGCTCTGCCCCAGCTATGACCAGTGGGTGCCAGGGACTGAGCTGGTGTCTGGAGACACTGTCTCTATGGCCCCTGGAGAGCCAGGCACCCTGCATCTCAAAAGAGCTGGCATCCCCAAGTTCTATGCATTGCATTCTCCATAGCGTCAACCTTCTGCCTTTTTTTTTTCTTTTTCTGAATTTCTTCAACCCTTTGCTGTTGCAACCTCTCCTGGAGTCCCGTGGGCCTCGAAATCCTTGTCACAGGGAGCCCTCTCCCTGTCTTCCCCCTTCCCTTCGCTGCTGCTGGTCCCTCCGTGCCCGCCTTTGGCCCATGGGGAGGACAAGCACAGCCTTCCCGGAGTGCTGTGCCCGGGCCTGCATTGGGGGACGTGGAGTCCCTCATGTTCCTTCCCTAGCAGCAACCGTGCTACTAATGATGACAATGACAGTTACCGAGTTCTTATGAATTCAAAGACAGGCATGTGTATCAGTTACTGGCAATGATTTTGAGGATTAATAAGGTTCAGGTATTTTTTGAAGTTGACAAAATTGAGCTTCAACAGAGAGAGAGAGAGAGAGAGAGAGAGAAATGACCCATTGTCCACGTGTCCATAGAACATCTCTATCCCTAATAACTGTGCCCACAGCTCAGGTCCCCAGTTGGATCGCCCATCCTCCTATGGAGAAGGGCCTGCGAGGCGTTAGAGAGAGGAGGGCTGGGCAGACAGAGGGCTTCTTATGGTCCAGGGCTGACCTGTGGTGACGAAGTGGTTTCCTGTACGTTACCTCTCGTTACTGAGTCGGTAGTCACCGCTCCTCCCGCGAGAGCATCGCTGTATCTCCTTCCTCTGTAGATGCAAGGAAGGGGAAATAGTGTCCTCCCATCCCACGTCTCTGCCCAACAGCGAGAAGGCAGGATGCTGGTCAGGATGTCACTGAGGTGACCCTGTCCTTTGTCCATGATGATGGTGCTCAATCATTTACTCTACTCACAGTGTTGGACATAAACCTTAAGGATTATTTTCCTAAAAAATTGCCTTAATTATTTTTCAGTATAGATAGAGACATGTCATTACAGATACTTCATATGATGCTTGAACAGGGAGAAGAGAGACGTTGGCAGGAGGGCCGCTGGGCAACCTTTGCAGCTGTCCCCTCCCAGGTAGACTTGACCCCGGGACTAGCGTGGGCTGGTCTGCATCATTGTCTTTTCATGCTGCTGCTCCTTGTTTGGTGGGGCAGACACATGCGTGTCAGTAAGGACACCCATCCTGGACTTCCAGCTTGTGCTAAAAATGCTTTTCCCTGGTGCTGTGGTATATCTACACAATGGAATACTATTCAGCCATAAAAAGAAGGAAATCTTACCTTTTGCAAAAACGCGGATGGACCTGGAGTGTATTATGCTAAGTGAAATACACCGGTCCGAGGAAGACAAGTGCAATAAAATGTCATTTATACATGGACTCTAATTAACAGTATAAACTAAAAAACAAAATAGAAACAGAGTCTAAGATGCAGAGAACAGACTGACAGCTGTCAGAGGGGAGGGACGTGGAGGGCTGGGTGAAAAAGGTGAAGGGATTAAGCAAAGAAAAACAACTCAGACACAGACAAGAGTGTGGCAATTACACAAGGGAAAGGGGGAGGGGGAGGTGGGAGAGGGTAAAGTGGGGTTAAATGGTGATGGAAGGAGACTTGATTGGGGGGGGGTGAACACACAATACAATATACAGATGATCTATTATAGAATTGTACACCTGAAACCTGTATAATTTTATTAACCAATGTCACCCCAATGAATTCAATTAAGAGATTTTTCCCTTCAAAAAAAGTGGACCTACCGTAGTGAGGGACGTAGAATAGCTGACCTTAAGTTAAGGGTCCCCGTACATCAGCTCTACCATCAGCAGGTGTGGTTTCCACGGAAACGCTCTACGGAGGCTGAGAGAGAGGCTGACTCAAACCAGCGCGATGACGACACAACCTTTGGCGGGTGAAAGGCTTCTCCATCAGCCTTCTGGTGTGAGAGTTGTTCCCAGCACTCTCTCTCCTCAAGTCATTTGTGATTTTAAAGATGCCCAGTTTGCACGAAGGCCTAATGGACCCCTGGGATGTTATCATTGTCAGCCTAGTTTCAGAACTGTGGTTAACTGACTTGCTAATGTGGTGTGAGTTTCTGGGACTGCATTAGGCTGATGGGTCTAATTAAGTTGCATGCCCATTGGGCATGGACTGTGAGTGAGTGTATTTTTTTTAATTTTTGTCTCAGTAAATTTCTTTTGCATTAAAATCTCAAAGAGCAATATGCAAATCACCACTTCAATATTGTAAAAATAAGAACAACCATAGTTTATGGGACAGATACTTTCACTTAGTTTGAAAACCAGCCTCTGATTTTAGGAAAGTTCTTTGGAATTGTTACATAATTTTCTTTCTTTATTTTTCTTTCTTTTTTTTCAAAACAATGAAGGGAAAGGCCTAGAGATACATATATATTAGGCAGACAGAGGCTACTGGACCGCTGTAGAATTCTATAAGTCTAAGTCTAGAGAAAGGAATTTTAAAAAAATGATTTACTATTGCCTGACCAGGTGGTGGCGTAGTGGATAGAG
Source organism: Rhynchonycteris naso (assembly GCA_037038555.1). Classification (NCBI taxonomy): domain Eukaryota; kingdom Metazoa; phylum Chordata; class Mammalia; order Chiroptera; family Emballonuridae; genus Rhynchonycteris; species Rhynchonycteris naso. Next base: position 205,937,548 of record CM072999.1, read on the forward strand.
CATCGGACTGGGATGCGGAAGACCCAGGTTCAAGACCCTGAGCTCGCCAGCTTGAGTGCGGGCCCATCTGGTTTGAGCAAAAGCTCACCAGCTTGGACCCAAGGTCGCTGGCTCCAGCAAGGGGTTGCTCGGCCTGCTGAAGGCCCACGGTCAAGGCACATGTGAGAAAGCAATCAATGAACTATAGTGTCTCAACGGCAATGAAAATCTAATGATTGATGCTTCTCACCTCTCTCCGTTCCTGTCTCTCTGTCCCTATCTATCCCTCTCTCTGACTCTCTCTCTGTCCCTGTAAAAAAAAAAAAAAAAAAGATTCACTATTATTTCCACACAGAGATTGGTAGACTGATTTATTAGTTGTTCAGCTATTTAATCAATATCTGAAGAGACACTTTGGAGTTTCTAGTTCTGAAATCGGATCAGCTGGTACTAACACTGGCCTATGTACATAATACCCTTCTCTTTCACTGGTAGCTGACTCTTCAAACCTGTCCACAACTATTAGTATTATATCTGTACTCAGGGCTGAATTATTTTTCAAGAGAAACCTTTCAATTATCCTACAACAGATACAATACTTTCTCTTTAAGAGCTAATGAAATATTTTTACATAGGATGTTCAGTCCGCCTGTAACATCTTTTCCATGCCTCTGCAGGGCTGGCTTCTTGCTTTCACGGTCTCAGTGGAAATGACCCTTTCTCAGAAAGGCTCCTCCCTGGCCACCCAGAGTGAAGTCATTGTTGCCACTGTAGTCTCAGGCATGCATGCGGTGCATTCATTTACTTTGGATACTTCGCACTGTCCCAGTGACATATTGACTTGTAGATTGTAGGCGGCTCTCATTTAGACTGAGCTTTGTGAGCACAGAGACAACAGACTGTATCAATTCAAGCACGTGGTGGGAAGGGGCCTAGAATACTTTGTTCCCTAAAGAACAAAGGAGAGCCTTCTTTGACTACCTGGGTGAATGCCCACCCACAATGACGCTTCCTAACCCTCCTCAAACGTTGCGTTCAAATGACTTTCCTCACCTCTCCATTTTTATTTATTGTCTACTCTACCCTGGAAGAGGCAAGCTTTTTGTTCTCTTTATTTTTCCTTATGTGTTTTCATAGCAGCCTCAAATGGTGCTTATTGCTTGAAAGGCTTAAGAAAATTAAAAAAATAATAATGAAGAACTATTACAAAAATGCTGAAGGACGTAACATTGAGTAGCAGATTGTCTATAAAGAATGAGGAGAAAGAAAAAAAAAAAAACCTAAAAATGATGATTCCAGAGAATGTGACATATATATTTAAGTGATGGAAACAATTGGAGAGTTTTTATCCAATGAAGGGAGAGGATTTTGGATTGGTTTTAGATTGTAACTTAAATCATATCAGGGAGGTATTATAGGTATTATTAGCACTGTCCCTCTGACATTTAGCTTCTCAGTACCTACAAGGTTGGTGGTGTTCTGTCAATAGGTTTTGAAAAGATACGTGCTATATTGGGTTTGAGGGGTCTACAAATGTGTTCTGTTTGGAGTTGAAAAGGTGGGACCAAAGAGGAAAAAATAGGACAGGTGGGTCCGAGAAGCTTCCCCACAGAGCTTGATGATCTGGTCCGGTAGGCTCTCAGAGGTTGGAAATGCACAAGTCATTTAACACATGCATACAACTAATTAGGTATAGGAAAGATGGCTCTCATTGGACGAAAAACATATTTTAGCAAATGTAGAAATTCATTTGAGGCATTTGCAGCCAGGAGGCAGAGCATCCACAGACTAACCTCGGGAATTAATTTATGCATACGCGTCTTTTCAGTCATTAGGTCAATTTCTGAGAAGTGACTGTGCAAATCAAAGAAGGGCAAATCTAATCGCATGGTCTAACATTAAAAGAGCTGTGTTTTCTGCCTTGGTGATTGACTACCACCTTCACCTTTCTTTGCCCTTCAAGATTCCCTGTCAATTAGTTGATGAATTGACAGCATTGAAATTCACCAGGAGCGTGCTATTTAAAGGCTGTCTGTAATGAATGCTTTGGTTATCAGCGAAAATCCTATTAGGATGTACTGAGTCTTATAAAAGAGCAAGCAACATGTATCATGAAGTCTCGGGAGGGCAGTGGTTTAGTGCGTGTCCGTGGAGACTAGAATATGAGACAACGGTTGTTAAGAACACAACCAAGGTTGATACAAGCTGGTTCGTTAATGGTAACAGTCAGGAGTGCAATGCTTTTCACCAGTAGGAGAATTGGGCCAGCAGGAGAAATGCAGAGCTCCCCCTTCAAATTTCCTAAGACTGGAACTTGCCGTGAAAACTCGGAAACGTCATTGAGTTTTCTCCCATTTCATTCACTTTAGTCTTAAGGCGAGCTTAATATTTTTATTATAGGGACATTTTTAATAATGTGTGTCTGTGTGGGAGTGTCTTTAGTCTACAATAAAGACATACACATATATGATAATTTACCTTACTTTTCTTTTTCTCCTTAGAACAGGGGTCGGAAAACTTTTTGGCTGAGGGAGCCATGAATGCAACATATTTTAAAATGTAATTTCTTGAGAGCCATACAATGACCCATGTATGTTATGTGTTAATCCAATAAAAATTTGGTGTTGTCCCGGAGGACAGCTATGATTGGCTCCAGCCACCTGCGACCATGAACATAAGCGGTAGGAAATGAATGGATTATAATACATGAGAATGTTTTATATTTTTAACGTTATTATTATTTTTTTATTAAAGATTTGTCTGCGAGCCAGATGCTGCCATCAAAAGAGCCACATCTGGCTCGTGAGCCATAGGTTCCCGACCCCTGCCTTAGAACATTGTTGCTAATCGTTTGAATTCATTCGAGCTAATATTGCTATGAAAATATCTTTTACAGATTGATGTGAAAATGTTGGGGAAACAAATTTGAACACGTGGGGAACCCGATTCAGTGAGTTCTGAAATGAGTGATTAAAGTCCCAACTGAGAGGGAGGAACCCAGAGAGAGGAGTCCTGTCCCCTCCTCCTTTTCCGATCCCCAGTATGCCATGAATAATATGTCATCTGCTCCAGACATAGTCGAAACTGCTGGGTGACACACTGATACAGCTATTCCCACTTCTTCTTATCTCCTGAAAAAGAGAAAATAGAACTACCAGCACCACGAGTCATCTAGGCCTTAGGCACTGACTCTTTTCAGATGTAATCTTTTTCTGAACCAAATGCACTTCTTTCTCATCTTGTTCCACGCCCTCTTCTGGTAATTCCTTTTCTTTCACCCAAATCCGTGATATTGAAGCTGCTGGTCCAAGTTTCCTTCACTGGGCATTCCTGCTGACTATGCAGGCGGAGCCAGCATTATGGGCACCCTCTGCTACTGTTCACAGCTCTGCTCTTTCTGCAGATGAAATAACGACAAAGGATGAGAGTACATCACATAGGGGAACAGCCTTGTAGAGCTCTCACAGGCAAATACACCCCGAGTACTGTTCAAGGTAGACTAGAAGGTGCTGCAGCAACGAAACTCGTTAGCAATTCCAGTGGCTTTTAGCCATAATGGTTTTGGATTTTGTTTGTTGGCTTGATTGTTTGTGCTCCTGGTGCCTGCAACACATCTATCTCAGATTGGTAGCTCTGGTCCTTGTCTTCACTGGGGGTGCAAGGTGGTATTGTGTCATATGGAGGGGAATGGCACTGTCTCCTAAAGGATTGTACCCAGGTGTGGCTGCTCAGCCTCCCCCACCCAGCATGGCCAAAGCCCGTCATGTGCCATGACCACCCTCAGGGGATGGAGAGTGTGGCACTGTCAGATGTCTGCAAGGAGGGAAATGACAAGTCTCAGGTGCTCTTAAAGCTGCTTTGCTTTGAAATGAACAGTTCTGTGTGTATAGTTTATTTTTTTAATATAAACTTTCTGTTTACACTACTTCACATGCATTTTGAGCAGAATAAAGCACAATATAAATGTAGGTATTATTATTGATGTATTTTAGACAACATATGATGGTTAGAAGGGAGAATCGGGCCATTATAATAAATTATCAGTTTTAAAGCATCCCTTAATTTTCCCCCCATTCATAAAGAATTTATTGGGTACCTCCTGGTTTTCTGGTACTAGGTACATAGAGATGAACTTGATACACACGGAAACTGCAATCCAAGAGAGTCACTAATAAATTGACAATTTTGATAGATTACATTACCAGAAACAAATATGGGTGTAAAACGCACACCGAAGACAGAAATTCCACAACGCAGAGTCAGAATGACTTGCATATCCAGACCGATGACCAAGAGATCGATTGAAATGAGTTCTAAATACTGAATAGAAATTAGTAGTCAGGACAAGGATGGTCCGGACAAAGGGAATCCTCTATCCCAAAGCACAGAAACATGAGTATTGACACAATGGTGAGAAATTGCAAGGAGTGCCGTGTGGCTTGAGAATGGCTGTACAGGGGTGATGGTTCCACAATGCACAGTACAAAGCGAGGGAGGCAGGTTAATACTTTACCCTGTAGTAAATATAGTGGTAAAAATCACACATTTTTCTGCTTTAGAAAGAACGCTCTGTTGGCCAGCGAAGCACGGATCTTCATTGCAGCGCACAAAGCCTGGTGTGTAATGACCACTTAGTGAGTCACACTCGAAACACGAGGGAGGGAATGGTGGTACCCAAGGCTAAGGGAGATCGTCTCAGTGTGACGCATTAACCAGTTTCTCTAAAATTTGGACACAGCATCCCTTCAAAAAGCGGATAATGTTTCGATGACTGGTTCAGAAATGCAGCCATTCCTTCCTCCACTTCATTCATCCACTGATTCCTTTGAAAATGTCAGTCATGCCGCAGTTCTGTGCAATGCATGGTCTTCAAGCTCCATGCAAGGGAGAGAGACCATCACGTAGGTTCTCTCCCGGCAAGAAGTCTCGAGTCCAACAAAAGAAAGGAGACTCAAATATTGCTGCGCTGTGGTCTGAGGTGAAAGGAACACAAAAACAAAGACAAAGACAAAACAAAACAAAACCCACCCAGGTTGGTGCTTACTGTACAGGAATGCCTACACATGATTTCTGGAACAGGTATCATGCAGGGTGGTGTCCCAACCTGTGGGGTTTTTTTAGACTCCCAGAGATAGTCAAGAGAAAAATACACAGCTCACAAAGATTAGGGGATATTTAAAAATGAATATGAAATGATAATAAAAAGAAGCACTTGGGTTTTGTTTATTAAACAAGAACATCAGAAAAGCAAACAAGTCAAAGAAAGTTGTTTTATTATGCAAATGAGGTGCAAAACCAACTTTGATTTCATTGGTGGAAATGCACTAGACACATGGCTGAAAGTCCTGGAGTCTCTGCACGTTCCTTGATCCCCTAATTTTTGTGAGCAGATAAATAAGGTAAGCAGCAATACCAATTCCAACTATCTGTTCAATTATGTTTTTCCATTGTTATTGTTTACTTTAATCTGTCAAAATGATGAGTCAGACTAACTTTTAACTAGGCAGCTGATTCAAGCACAATGGCCAAGCGGGTAACATGAAGTCATTACGCATACAAACAAGCTCGCAAGGCACCATCTGTCACCACCTTTTCTGACCTGTGGGACAGATATCGAAAGTTTTTTTTCCCATGTTTCCAGAAAATTAAAATTTAGCAGCATTCCAAACAGTTTTCAGATTTTATCCTTTAGAAAAGAAGCAGGAAAAAAGAGTGTTTTAAGTATAGGTGCAGATTTTGCAGAAAACACGTGACATTTTAACCATATCATTGATACATGCTTTCACTATGTTACTGTATATTATCAATTCATTTGAGTATGGATTATGTTGCAGAAAATGTACAAAATGCATACGGCCTGGTCAGAGAGAACTGACTATTACTTCATTTCACTGGGCATAGACATTTCCCAGGGCCCCAAAACCTGGTGGCTGAAAACACAGAAAAGTATTGTTCCCCAGTTTTGGAGGTGACAGTTCTGAAATCAAGGTGTCTCTGATGGCACGAGGCAACACTCCTTCCTTGCCTCTTATATCTTCTGGTGATTTTTGTGTGTGTGTGTGTGACAGAGACAGAGAGAGGGACAGACAGGAACAGACAAGTAGGAAGGGAGAGAGATGAGAAACATCAATTCTTTGTTGCGGTGCCTTAGTTGTTCATTGATTGCTTCCTCATATGTGCCTTGACCGGGGGGCTACTGAAGACTGAGTGACCCCTTGCTCGAGCCAGCGACCTTGGGCTCAAGCTGGTGAGCCTTGCTCAAACCAGATGACCTTGAGTCAAACTGGCGACCTTGGGTTCTTGAACCTAGGTCCTCGCATCCCAGTGTAATGCTCTATCTACTGCGCCTCCACCTGGTCAGGCACTTCTGGTGACTAACGGCTGTCCTTGCAGTTCCTTGGCTTGTAGGCGCATTTCAGTCACATGACATTGTCTCTCTGTGTCTTCTCTTGTCCTCCCTCTGTGCGTGTCTGTATCTGTGCCCAAATCCCCACTTTTTATAAGGACACCAGTCACATTGGATTCGACCTCACTCTGATGACTTCATCTTCCATAGATCATCTCTGTCAAGATCTTATTTCCAAATAAGGTCAGTCTGAGGTACTGGGGGTTAGACCATCAACTTATCCTTTTGGGGGACATAGTTCTATCTATAACATCAGGTGTCGACTGCTTCTTCGAGGAGCCATGTAACTTCAATCAACCCTCCCCCCTCCCCACACAGAAAAGCTGAGGAAAAAGCCCTTTTCTGAGAACTGTCCCTTGTGCGTCCTACTTTTCTTTACTGCGCTGCTCAGCCGTGTCCTGACAGCCTCATTTGAGAGCTGTCCCTTGGGTCTGGGTTAGCTGTCACTGCTGGTCTAATTAGGGGAACCACTCACTGACCTGCAGCTTCCATCCCCAGTGGGCGTGACTTCTGCTTTTCATGTATCAAGTCCCTGCCTCTGGTGGTACGGCGGCCTCCCGGGGAGGCTGACCTTGTCCTCATTTTACCTCCATTAGCCTTCCCTTGACGTAGGTGGTGGTAACAGCCCGCATTGAGTGAGCGCTCTCCTGAGCGAGTAGTTACACCAAACGCTCTGTAGGCATTGCCTCCTTTATTCCCTGCAATGGCCCTATATGGGGGGTAGGCCATTTCACAGATGTGGACACTGAGGCTAGGGAAGGTTAAATTGCCCCAAATTGCACAGCTAGGAAAAAATAAAGGTAGAATGTGAGCCTAAGTGTGTTTAACATCAAAGAATGGGGCTTACCTATCCAGTCTCTGCACAGCAGAGCAGCAAAGGTTATAAAAATACATGAGGGAAATTAGAGGCAAACATGGAAACCTATGTGAACACCCAGGAAGGGCCCTGATCTCCATAGAGGTCATCAGGGAATCCTC